>CM051521.1:71143457-72488789 GCA_028015205.1 Mytilisepta virgata
GATAGGGGGGTAAATATATAGGAATCTTGGAACCCAGCCATATTTCTGACTTTTTCAACTCCTGTGCCATATTTCCAATCCAAATGAAACTTTTAGTTTAATAAATAATAGTGGATAAACATTACCATACTTATTATCTGTTCATTCAAGTTATGTCAGAAATAAGGCCCTTTGTGTATGAATTCCTCTGAAGTGTAGTTTGGTTACACATTTTAAAGTTAATAGCTTAGTACATTGTGAAGATATGCAGACAAGGAATATTAATTTGGTAAAAATGTTCTGAACAATTGAGTTTTTATCTACTGTTATATTGAACATTTTGAAAATGTTGATAATTTTTCATTGTTCACTTTGTCATGGGTATAATAGGAAAGTAGGGACATAATGGAAGAAAAATTTCTTATTTTGATGAGATTGGAGAAATCCGACATATCTCAAACTTCTTTAGTTTTAAATGTTGGAGAATTCTGAAACATCTTAATCTTTATAAAAAATGTAAAATGATCGATAAGATGCTAATACATTTTCAGATCTTAAAGCTATAGTTTTCAGATAAGTGATACTGCCTTACTCATTTTTCCGAAAACAAGTATTGGTAACAAATGAAAATGGTAAGGAGATATTGCAAACACTGCAGAATGAAAAAAATGGCCGTCATGGGCAATTATTGTTTCTCATTGTATTTATTTTAGGTGGTCGTGTGAAGAATTGGAAGAGAAGATGGTTTATTCTGAATGATAATTGCCTGTACTATTTCCAGTTTACAACTGTAAGTACCTTCTATATCCTTAGTACTGATAGATGACATCGGTTTTTAGCTAACATGGTTCAAAGAGCCATGTGAGCCATTGCCTTCACTTAGCATTCATTGTTGTCATTTGTGGTTGTTATGGCCTGGACTGTCAACCAAGATGTCCTGCATAGCCAAACTTAGTTTAAAAAAAGATAGGATCCTACGTAAAATTCATTTAAAATCTTCTTGTCTAAAATCACAGGGCCAATTCGAAGCAAATTTGGTAGCAATGGTTCTTAGGGGGTCCACCAGAAGTGTAATCAATAATCCACTCCAGAGCCCAACTGAGTTTAATAAAGGACCCTATGGGAAAATTCATTGAAAAATCTTCGACTCTGAAACCACTGAGCCAATTGGAACCAAACATGGCAGCAATGGTCCTCTTTCAGAAATGTGTCAGATGACCTGGACGGTCACAGTTGAACTTAGTTTATTATTGGAGCTGTTTTGGAAGCAAATAGTATTTGATTTAAATAAGAATGATTTTTCATTGTATTCGTTTGATTTTTTTCATACCAGAAAGTTCACTTTCGTTACGAAAATCAGAAAGTTTGTTATAATATTTGTTGTGTCGCCACATAGGGATCACTATCTGTTGTCTTGCGTCATCACACTTGTCTTCTCTCCTCAACTACTCATAAACCACTCAAAGGAATTTGATGAAACTTTCTATGTGCATTAACCTTAATGCACAGGTGTGCATATATATTTCATTTTTAGAAAATATCTTTTTTGTTTGTTTGTAAAAATTGACATTTTTTGCAAAAAAAAAGGGGGTGCAAAACTTCTATCCTCAACTACTCCATAACCGCTCAAAGGAATTTGGTGAAACTTTCTCTGTGCATTAACCTTAATATATATTTCATTTTTAGAAAATTTCAAATTTTTTTTGGTAAAAAATTGACAAAAAAATTGGGGGGGGGGGGGGGGGGGGGGCAAACTTCTACCCTCAACTACTCCATAACCGCCAAATGAATTTGATTAAACTTTCTCTGTGCATTAACCTTAATGCAAAGGTGTGCATAAATATTTCATTTTTAGAAAATTTTGGTAAAAATTGACATTTTTGAAAAAAAAAGGGTGGGTTTAAAACTTCTATCCTCAACTACTCCATAACTGCTCAAAGGAATTTGATGAAACTTTCTCTATGCATTAACCCTAATGCACAGGTGTGCATATATATTTTATTTTTAAAAATTAATTTTTTTTTGTAAAAATTGACATTTTTGAAAAAAAAGGGTGGCTCAAAACTTCTATCCTCAACTACTCCACAATGGCTCACAGGAATTTGATGAAACTTTCTCTGTGCATTAACTTTAATTCAAAGGTGTGCATATATATTTCATTTTCAGAAAATTTTAATATCTTTTTGTAAAAATTGACGTCAGCAGGCGACACGTCTTCCTTGGAAGACTCACACATTTTTAAAACTTGGCAGTTTGTTTTAAATTTCCAACTCTTTTCATATTTAACATTAAAACGACTATTTTAAGGAACAAAATATATAAATTTCTAAAACCAAAATGAAACTAGAATCCTGCACTCTCCACATGTTGTATCCT
Organism: Mytilisepta virgata; assembly: GCA_028015205.1. Lineage (NCBI taxonomy): Eukaryota > Metazoa > Mollusca > Bivalvia > Mytilida > Mytilidae > Mytilisepta > Mytilisepta virgata. Next base: position 71,145,813 of record CM051521.1, read on the forward strand.
TGTGTACCTTTTTCACAAATCTTGGAATACAGGTCCAAATTTTGAAAAATAAAAATTCTAAAACCTTATTGCACATATACAATACTGTTAAGGAACAGAATGCACAAATTTAACAATAAAAGAGGAGTTGAGGTCACAAGCTTAAATTTACAATTTTCAAAATTTGAATCCTGTGTGCCCCAATTCTAGAAAATTAAAATTCTAAAACCTTATTGTACATCTACATATAGTGCATGACAATAGTGTATAGAAATAAAATGCATAAATTGAAAAATGAAACAGGGAATTATGTCACAAGCTAAAATTCGCAATTTTCAAAATTTGACCCTTGTAACCCCAATTTAAAAAAAAATCAAAATTGCGCATCTACATATGGCCCAAGACAATAGTGTATAGAAATAAAATGCATAGATTGAAAAATGAAAGACAAGTTAATGTCAAAATCTTAAATTCACAATTTTCGAAATTTGACCCCTGTGGGCCCCAAATTAAAAAAACAGAATGCACAAATTTAAAAATAAAAGAGGAGTTCAGGTCACATGCTTAAATTTACAATTTTCGAAATTTAAATCCTGTGTGCCCAAATTCTAGAAAATTAAAATTCAAAACCTTATTGTGCATCTACATATAGTGTGTAGAAATAAAATGCATAAATTGAAAAATGAAAGAGAAATTACGTCAAAAGCTAAAATTTGCAATTCTTCAAAATTTGACCCTTGTAATTATAAAAAAAATTAAAATTGCGCATCTACATATGACCCAAGACAATATTGTATAGAAATAAAATGCATAAATTGAAAAATGAAAGACGAGTTAACGTTAAAATTTTAAATTCACAATTTTCGAAATTTGACCCCTGTGGGCCCCAAATTAAAAAAATTAAAATTCTAGAACTTTATTGCTCATCTACATATAATGCATGATAATAGTGTATAGAAATGAAAAACATAAATTGAAATGTACAAGATGAGTTTACGTCACAAGCTGAAACTCAATTTTTTGGCATTCCACCCCTATGGGCCCCAATTTTAGAAAATTAAAATCTAAAACTTTATTGCCCATGTACATATGGTAATACTATATAGAAATAAAATGCATAAATTGAAAAATAAAAGAGGAGTTTACGTCGCAAGCATAAATTCACAATTTTCAAAATTCAAACACCCCAATTTTGTAAAATTAAAATTCTAAAACATTAGTGTGCATCTAAATATGGTGCATGACGATACTGTATAGAAATAAAATGCATAAAATGAAAAATGAAAGAGGATTTTTATGTCACGAAATTCGAATCCTGTGGTCCCCAATTTTTATTGCACACCTACATACAGTATGTGACAATACAGTATAGAAATTAGTAGTTTAGGTCGCAAGAAAGTGTGACGGGAACGGACGGACAGACTGATTAGGTCGATCTTTTGGAAGAAAATGGTGATAGAGAAACAAAAAATTTGATTTCCAATATTTTTGTGTATTTAAGTGTCCAAAACTGTTTGTATAATACATAACTGATTATGGGCATTCCTGTTTGTAAATTAAATTGAATTTCCTGTGTGTTTGGTCTTTCATATTCATACACTTAAAGCTGATTTGCTTGTTATCACTACTCCTCTGAAATGGTTGTAGATAGCCAAGGAAATGTGATGGTGAAAATGTTTAGGACATTGAGACGCAACTTTGTTACATTTGGGTAAAAGGTGTATGACGTCATCTTATGGGAGTAATTGCCCCTAGAACGTTCAAATTTAAGGTTTTTCGTTTATAATTTGATGATGGTACATGATAAAGGCATGGGGTTTTCAGCAATGATCTCAGCGACCAATGACCTTGAGATAGGTCACAAGATCAGATGTGAAGGTTATGACCTAGATTAAGAATTTTGCCTTTTTAGCTCACCTGGCCTAAAAGGCCATGTGAGCTTTTCTCATCACTTGGCGTCCGTCGTCGTCTGTCGTCGTCTGTTGTCGTTAACAATTTTTCAAACATCTTCTCCTCTGAAACTACTGAATGGATTTGGATAAAACTTAACATGTTTGTTCCTTAGGGTATCCTGCACAAAGTTTATGCTTCGATTTTTGATCCGTCGAAAAACATGGCCACTGTTACTAAAAATAGAACATAGGGGTCAAACAACAGTTTTTCGCAAATATCTCAAAAATCATTAGGCTATGGCAAATTCTGGCAGGTTGAAAGTGATCAGCATGATGAGAGCTACCTAGGTGCTGATTTTCGTGAAAATCTGTCAACTGATGTTAGAGTTATTGCCCTTTTTAGCTCACCTGACCCAAAGGGTCATGTGAGCTATTGCTATCACTTGGCGTCCGTCGTCCGTCTGTCCGTCGTCCGTCCGTCCGTCGTCCGTTAACTTTTTCAAACGTTAACTCCTCCGACACCATAAGTCCAACTGCAACCAAACTTGGTACAGTTATTAATTGGTATGGGTGCTACAAATCTATTGTTTGGATTTTTGATTCGTATAAAAACATGGCCGTCATGGCTAAAAATAGAACATAGGGGTAAATCGCAGTTTTTTGCAAATAAGTCAGAAACGGTCACAGATATCAAAATTCTGGCATAGGGTAAAAGTGATCAGCACCTCAAGATCTACCTGCCCTGAAATTTTGAAGAAGATCCAACCACTCATTTCAGAGTTATCACCCTTTTTCCTGATTTTTTCCAAATTTTGCACTTTTTAAACTCATTATTTTGAAAACTATAAAAGATATCTGAGAAATTCAAATTGCATATTGTTAGGCACATTAAGATCTACAAAATCTGTAACAGGCTCAAAGATGTAGGGCGATTCCTTTAGAAGTTATCCCCCTTAAAACATAAAAATTGACCATTTTTACAGTCTTTCCTCATAATATTGAAAGCCATTTACTCCTCCGACACCATAAGTTCAATTGTAATCAGACCTGGTATAGTTCTTTTTTAGCATGAGTGCTACAAAATTGTTGATTGGATTTTGGATTCATAATAAAAGACATGGCTGCTGTTGCTAAAAATAGACAAGGGGTAAATTGCAGTTTTTGGTAAATAACTCAAAAATGGCTACAGATACAAAATTCTGTTTGGAGCAAAGGTGATCAGCACTTTGTGATTTATCTGCTTTGAAATTTTGAAGAAGATCCAACATTCCCTACAGGAGTTATTGCCCTTTTTATGATTATTTCCAATTTTTGCTTTTTTAAGCTTGATTTTTTTGAAAACTGTATTAGATATGTGAAAGTTTTCAAATTGCATATTGTTTAGCACATCAAGATCTGTAAAATCTGTCACAGGGCCAAAGTTGTAGGACCATTTTTTTAGGAGTTATTCCCCTTAGAGCCTCAAAAGTGACCTTTTTCAAAGCTTTTTGCTCATGATAATGCAAGCATAACACTATATTAATGAAAAACTATTTGACTAACTAAATGTTAAATTCAATATTACTTCACAATTTTTTAAATACTCATCAAAGAGATTACATATATGTTTTTTTTTATGATTCTCAATCTGCAAGTACATTTTTTTTATGTTTTGAAACTGTTTCAGGTAAAAACTATTATTTTAGCCTTTTCTAAAAACTGGTTACCTGCTCAATTGTTGTGATACTTATCTATTGCTCTTCAATTATAGTTTCAGTCTCTTTTCTGAAAGGTAAAAAATGGATGCCGATAGAAAATAATTTGAATTTTAAATCGCCCTGAGTCTTATCATCTATGCCCCATCTATTGTAAATTATGAATGTGATGGCAAAATTTTCCGTGATATTAATGTCCAGTATAGATTTTAATTGTCTATTGCAATCTTTAAAAGAGAACATGAAATCTCAAGTTTGGATTTTTTTACACAAGTCACAACTGCTTGAAACAGACTGTAAATAGATGTATTATTAACATGCATATGCCTGTGCAAGTATAGCCCCCACCCCTGCCGTTGTTATTCATAGATGTGACTAATAGGGAGCCGTTTGTCAGCTCAGTGCAGATGTTTATGACATACTTTTGCTTACATTTAATACAGATTATTATTGTACAAAACATGTATTTAGATATGAGAAATCAACACTGGTTACTTGTTTGAACATTGATATGAAAATGAAGTACCAATCAACACCACAATCCATTTTTATTATAAATGTTAAAAGAAATTCCCACCTAACCTAAATGTAGGCTATTATTAGGTGCGAGTAATTATTCTATTTCTAAGTAGAATGGAATGAATTACACAAGAGAATGTTCAAGAACTAAAAAATGTATGCACATGGTGAAACTCAACATATCCCAAGAACTAAAAAATGTATGCACATGGGGAAACTCACCATATCTTAACCTTATATCACCAGTTGAATCTAAATTCTAATAAAAGAATAAAACAAGAATATTTATTTTCCGCTGATTGTTGTCAGTCCCGCTAAGGTTTTGGGATGATTACATGAAAAGAATTTTTTAGGGATACAGGGATTGAATTTTAATATTTTATTCACTAGCTAAAAAAGCAAGTTATTTTTTTTAATTGCTAAAATTTCTTAAAACTTGTTTGTTTTCTTACATACTAATTCATGTACAAATAATGTTTTCACTCTATATTTTCTATTTCTAAGGTTGTTTTTTTTTTCAGAAAAATCATTCATAACCAAATGTGAAATCTGCAGGAATGGAAACTGTTTTGATCTCTTTTAAAATCAAAATATTTATTTTCTGGAAACTGGGGATTAAAATAATTTACATGTAATTTTAAAAATCTTACAACACAATTTTTTCCAACTTTTAAAACGAAGACAACATATAGACCAAAAGATTTATACTTTTATTTGAAGATGAATTAAAGCTTGTATTTTGTATTGTAAATCATCAGATTGACCATGACTGTATCTTAATCAAGCGTATGGAGAACTCATGCCCATTTCTTTCCAGAGGTTCTTGAAAGGCTTTTAAAGGTATTTTCAGCATTTTACATGACCTTTAATACTCAGTTTAATTTACAACAAACATTAATATATTAATTTAGTTTATAGTGCATTGTTTGCCAGGTGAGCGATTCAGGCTCTTGAGAGCCTCTTTTTTGACATTTTTGGCTTTTTTTTATGTTATTATTTCAAAAATCTTCTCCTCTGAAACTACTGAATGGATTTGGATAAAACTTAGCATGATTGTTCCTTAGGGTATCCTGCACAAAGTTTATGCTTCGATTTTTGATCCGTCGAAAAACATGGCCACTGTTACTAAAAATAGAACATAGGGATCAAACAAAAGTTTTTCGCAAATATCTAAAAAATCATTAGGTTACGGCAAATTCTGCAGGTTGAAAGTGTTCAGCATGATGAGAGCTAACTGTGTGCTGAGTTTCGTGAAAATCTGTCAACTGATGTTAAAAGTTATTGCCCTTTTTGACATTTTTGGCTTTTTTTTATGTAATTATTTCAAAAATCTTCTTCTCTGAAACTACTACTCAAAATCGAATGAAACTTGGTAAGATTGTTCCTTAGGGTATCCTGCAAAAAGTTATTGCTTGGATTTTTGATTGGTCGAAAAACATGTCCGCCCTTACTAAAAATAGAACATAGGGGTCAAAATGCTGTTTTTTCCTATTTTTTGCTGAATTATAGAAATAAAATGAAGATGAAAGCTACTTTCAAGGCAAACATGGTATCCCGAGTTGAATGGTGATGATGAAAGTTTGTTTTGGACGGCCATTTTTAAAATGGCTGCCATTTTCCCGCCATTTTTTACACTTGCTCGGATTTCAACAATATTTGGTTTTTAAAGTAAACATGGTATCCATAGTGAATGGTAATGATGAGAATGTTGTATAACAATGATTAAACTTCATAATATGTGAGCTTTTAATTGCCATCACTTGGTGTCTGTCATCATCGTTGTTAACAAATTAGCATAATTGTTCCTGCAATATTTCCTTTTCAAGTTCAGTAAAAAGCCTTAACCCACAATTTTTACATAACTTCTTTCAAACATTTTAAAAACGAAGACAACATATAGACCAAAAGATTTATACTTGTATTTGAAGATGAATTAAAGCTTGTATTTTGTATTGTGAATCATCAGATTGACCATGACTGTATCTTAATCAAGCGTAGGGAGAACTCCTGCCCATTTCTTTCCAGAGGTTCTTGAAAGGCTTTTAAAGGTATTTTCAGCATTTTATGTGACCTTTAATACTCAATTTAATTTACAACACACATTAATATATTAATTTAGTTTATAGTTGCCAGGTGAGCGATTCACACTTTTTAAGGTTTTTTTTCAGATTTTTAAAGCAATTTCTGTGAACGTTGTTATTTCTGTAGACGTTTTTAGACGTTTTGAATATATTGGAATGTTAGTTATTGTGACAATGGTACAACCCATGAAAATGTCTAGAATTGTCAATTTCTAAATCTTCTGATTCAAGGTCAAAGGCCAAGGTCACGTTCTAATTTTTTACATTTGCTTGTTATCACTACTCCTCTGAAATGGTTGTAGATAGCCAAGGAAATGTTATTGTGAAAATAATAAGAAATAGCTTTGTTATATTTGTGTTAAAGTTGTATGACATCATCTTATGGGAGTAATTTATGTACAGCCCTTCAAGTGGCCCTATATTTCCTATAAAATCCCTTTCTTTTTGAAAATTTCCTATAATGCCTATATTTTGGCATAAAATGGCCCTTTTCCTTATATTAGCCTTATAGATTAGAATTAATTGGTCGAAAATTAAAAAGTATTATTCCGCGTTCCCCTCCTTTGAAAACCTTCAAGAGTATCCTAAATAGGAAAAATTCATTTAGAAATCTTCTTGTCTGAAACCACTGAGCAAATTGGAACTTAAGTTGGCAGCAAAAGTCCTTACTTGGTTTTCTTCAGTAGTGCAGTCATCTTCAAAACTTTAGATAAAGTGTTTATACATTGTATGTTGTTATTGGTAAGCATCTTTATAATTATCACACAAATATGTATGTATATGTATGTATTTCATATAGTATTTTAATTAGAAAAGGGGTGAATTAGAGAGAAATATCCTTTTAATGTCTATATAAATTATTAAATTTGCCCTATTATACCCTATTTTTCAAGTAATTCAGACCTATAAAAAGCCTTATTTTTGGACCAAAAACTACTGGAATGCCTGCATTATGGAGATGTGCATATTGTCAGGATTTTCTGTTTTGACAAGAAATGTAAAAGATAAGGCTGTTTGGACATTTTTTAACAAAACTTTGTTCCGTTTGTTGTTCGCAACTCCTTTTTTTTTTTTTTTTTTTTTTTTTTAAACAATTAACAAATTCTTTATTGCACAATATAGTTGTTAACAACCACCCTATATATCACAACTATCTTATATAGGTTTATCCCTGTATGTTAGTCTTCATATGAACCAGGGGATACATTTGAAGAAATATTATATTTACTTGTTAATTTCAGTATACAGTATATTCTACATATATGTGTTTTACAATATATTATAATTTTGCGGATTTCAGTTTTCTCCGTTTACGGTTTGGTATTTACGTAGTTCCTTTTAATAAACTACACGTGTTTATTTCTCCTTTGATTTTGGACTATAAATTCATATATATAATGTATATCGAGGTAAGTTTCAACCAAAAATAAATTCCATAAATATCATATGTATGCCCAGTAAATTTAACATATATATTTGATTTTTCTCAGACTCTCTTATTTACATGTTTTAAGGATACTTCGTTTTGTTCGATCAAAGTTAGACAAAAACGAAAGTAGATATATATTCAGGTTTTTTCAACTATTAAAGAACCAGATTTTAGACACCTATCTTATATATGCTTTTTACTTTTTGTTTTTCAACGCATTCTTCAGTCGTGGCAATTCTACAAGTATAGTTAATTTTGATATATTATTGCGTAAAGGGAGAAAACTCTCTGTATTCACTTTTATTGTCAATACACCAAAAACTATAGCGACACATATTTCAATAAAGCTTTAAATATAATGTATCGTTCTACCTTCTATTTAAATTCTCTGTATATACCATGACACCTCTACATATAGATTAAAACGAAAAAAAAAAAAAAAAAAATTAACTTAATATTTTTGCAACCTTGCTAAGGATGTTAAGTTTTTCCCATCTTTTGCTCTCAATGTGAAATATTTCTTGAAATTTGGATTTGAAAATGCTAAAGGTATTAGTGGGTTTTGCTCTTTGTTCCGAAATATAATATGATTTATAAATTGAGTATGTTATTATAGTAAGTAGGTAATTTACTTCATAATATTCTTTTTGTTCAATCTTGTATCCCCATACTAAATTTTTTATGGTTATAATATGGTTTCCTATTTTAATGTATTCTAGTATCTCATTTATTTTTTGCCAAAATACTTCTAGTGTTTTACATTTTAAGAACATATGTTCATAATCTTCTATTACATTACATTCATGGCAGTTTGAGTTCGTTTTTATTTTCCATTGCTTCAATAATACTTTACAAGGTAAAATATAATGCAGCAGTTTCCATCTAAATATTTTTAGTCTATTATCTGTTAGATAAAAATGTATAAAGCTTAATATGCTTTTGATTTTATTATTAAAGTTTTCCATTTTTAGTATTCGATTCCATTTTGAGAATCCAAGTGGTATCTCTTTTTCATATTCTATTATAAATTTATAAATATTTTTTGTATCAAAATCATTTAATAAGATTTCTGGACGACTGTTTACTTTAGTGCTCAAATTGGTCAAAACTTTAGTCTTCACAGAATCATCACTCTTAAGTAATATTTTCCAGGCCATTGGAATGGCCTTTTTCAATTTTAATAATTCAACTATCCAGTTAGTTTTATTTTTTAATTTCTGAAGTATTACATTTTCTGATATTTTCCCGTTTTTGTCTAATATATCATTTATAAAGATTAAGTTGCTATCAATCCAGTTCTTTAGTAAAATGCATTTGCCCTTATCTTTAATGTAATCATTTCCCCATATAATCTGTTGTCGAATTGATCTAAAATTATCAGGTTTTGCCGTTTTTGTTTTTGTGTATTTTATCCATGTTTTGATAATTTCCAAGTAGAATTCAGGTATTTTGTTTTTATTTAGATTTTCTATAGAATTAATATTTTCTATGTTCATTTTAAAGATAAGAAAATTTTTCCCAAAATTATCTAAATAGAACCTTGGTATCACTTTCCAATTAAAATTTTCTTCATTTGTCAGTCTTTTGACCCATCCTATTTGAATTGCTTCAATATATTTTTTAATGTCTGTCATTTTTAGACCTCCTTCTATCAGTGTCTTACTTAATACTGATCTTTTAACCTTTTCTGTTTGACTGTTCCAAATAAATTCATATATAATTTTATTAAATTGTGTTAACTGTTCTTTACTTATATTTGACACAGTTGCTATATAAGTCAAGTTTGGAATAATAAGACTTTTTACTACAGTTATTTTACCTATAATTGTAAGATTTCTTTTCTTCCAAGCATTTAATATTTTTTCTGATTTTTGAAACTGCTTTTCAAAATTTAAATTATTACACTCTTTTTTATTTAGTCCAAAATAGATTCCGAGCGATTTAATTGGTCCTTTTGTCCAGTTAATGTTTTCAAATTTTTCCTTGCAATGTTTTTGTTTGCCTAACCATATTCCTTCTGTTCGCAACTCCTTCTATATTTCTTGCATGATTCTCATGAAACTATATGGAATTTTAGATCACATTATGGAGATGAGCATATTGACAGGATTATCTGTTTGGGCGAGTAATTTGAAAAATATGATGATTTGAACTTTGTGTAGGCTTCAAAGCAGACATGTTGCTGCTGGGGGTATTAGTCCCTTTCAGGACAGTTGTAGTTTTATAGATACGTTATGTCAGAGGTAAATGCAGTTGTCAAGGTGCAGGATACTAACTAAAATAGTTTAAAAAATTGCAAATTGAATATTAAATTGTACCAGAATTAATTAGCTTCAGAAATTCAAAAATAAGTTGCATAAACAAACTCCTTAAAAAAATCCTCAGAAAAAAAAGAAAATGCACACAAATACAAATCTCTGTCCTTGCCCAGGTGAAGTGAAATCTGTCTGTTTGACAAAGGAAATTAATGTGACTTATTTATTACTATTGTTTATTACAGGACAAGGAACCTAAAGGAATCATACCTCTGGAGAACATACAGGTTCGAGAAGTGCCAACTGAGAAGGCCAATAAGCCCAACTGTTTTGAATTGTATACTCCTGTACAGGACATCATCAAAGCTTGTAAAGTTGACAAAGAAGGCAAAGTAGTAGAAGGTATTTGTTGGGCAAGATAGTGTATTCTGCTTTTAGATTCACATAGATAATGTCATAATTACAGCTGATGAATAAATATTTCCAAAGAGCTGAAGGTGAAATGATTCTTCAGCAGTGACATTTTATTTACGTACATTCTGTAAGTGACTTTCCCAAGCCTGTCCTTTTAGTGGCTGTCATCTTTCGGTTAAATATTTATTGTATATATCATTGTGTTGATTAGATTCACCATTAGGGTGTTTATATTTTGCAAATGACCATCTAATTTTATTTTAGGTGATCCAAAAAGACTTAGACTGAATAGATAACTTATCAGTTTATTGTGATGAATGGAAGTTGACTTGAAATGGTTAAAAAAAAAAATAACAACCCTTTAGAATAAACAAAAAAAATGAAATAAATCTCTTTCTACATACAAAACGCTATCTTTTAAACATGTAAATGAATACAAATTTTATGATGTATCATTTTTATCAACGGATCTTGCTTCTTGTAAATTAGATCTTGCAAGTGAGTAAAAGAAAGTGTTGTTTGCCATTAAATGAGGTATACAATTAAATGAATAATTAATGGATATCAAATACAATTTTGATTACCTTTATACATTGTATACCTGTTTTGGTGTCAGAGGAATCCTAGGCTGCTTATCATTTTGTAGTTGATGCAGTCAGAACCCTAGTATTTTTTTCTTAACACTTATTACCATACTAATGTGCATGATGGATGGCAACCATAAGAAGCATTTCAGGATGAGAATATGATATGAATATGATCCCTGCTTTGTACTAGACCGACAAGCTGGACTGGGAATTTTAATGTGCTAGCTCACAAGGTAACTGTCTGCAAGAAGACATATCACACTACCCAGGTACATTATACTGACTCCGAGCTGACCAGTCATTTGCTTTTACTCCTCGTATTCGTGCTTGGCGAATACCAGCAAATACCAATTTTAAAGTCTTTGGTTTGACCTGGCCGGGGATTGAACCTGCAATTTTCTGCACTCAAGGCAAGCACACATAAACCTGTCATAATATAAATATTTGTAGGTAAACATAAAGAGTACAGGATGTCAGCTGCCACCAAAGATGAGAAAGATGAATGGATAAGGTGTATAAAGTAAGTATCAACTTAGCATACTGAATGTAGCTATGAAGTCTTTTGAATCATTTAATTTTATTCGACTGCAAATATTTGTGGACGTATTATGGTATTAGCCTGTCATGGCCTTATTTAGCAGCGTCCATAGTAAAAAATAGAAAGTCATTTTCGCTAATGAAGGGTTACGATTCGCTTCTCTCTCTTCACTCTTGTTAGATTATGCCAGAATTTGCAAACCTGATGCGCGGCAACATCTTGCGGCTGAAAGTAGTCACACGCACTCTGATTACATCACTACTGACCAATGAACACTAACTATACTATTTGACTTCGCAAACATGAACACATAAATGTACTTTGGCATTTCATCGTCTGAATTAGGCAAGTAACCCAAAACCTCAATAAAGTGATTGAACACAGTAAACTGACCGTAAATCTTCAATTTTCAACGCATTTTCCCATATTATTTCTGCTGTGGATTCATTATAATTATACGTTTGGTGTATACCAATTTTCGTGGTTTTCGTGGGTCCCAATAAACCACGATTTAAACATCCAACGAAAAATAATATTTTTACTTCAGCTTAAATGCACTGAAGTTTGAAACCACGTAGTTTTAATGTACCTCTCTGAGACAACATTGAACAATTGCGTTTTTACACTGCATGTACTTGGATACTGACATATGATGAGTCAGCTATATCTATACAGTGTTTCATGTAATTTTGTCTTTGGTAACATATAAACGCTCAAACAATTTTCTTCAAAATATCTTGACTGTGTAAATTGTTGCGTAATTCACTTCTGATATTTTTATTCAAACATTCAAGAAAAATATTAATCCTAAGTAGGACTAAACAATGCAGACTTTCTCATAAATTGCAGTAAAAACATCTTGTAAAAAGATAATAAAGCAGAAATTATTGATCGTAATCGGATTAAAGATATGTATGTATATGCCCCTAGGTATTTGTTGACAAGTGATTGCAATTTTGTCAATACATATTTCACACCTGATTAACCTAACAATTAAATAATTACGGATTTTGTTAACCTTGTTAAATTCATGACAAATTTGAAGAATCTGTTTGGTAGATTGTTGTTTTATAAGCACTTAAAATGATTACTTTACTGTACAATATCAAAGTCTGATCAGCACGTTTTCATTTGTCGCAATATTTCAACGATATCTGATGTACCAAGCCACGAATTCAGTATTTTAACAACTTTTTATGTTTTTTTCTAAGCCAGCAATCCACGAATTTACATATCCTACAAAATGCCGTTTTTTCTCTATCCACAAAAATAAATGAATCCACAGTATTATTTTCGACATGTGATCATTGTTTTCTGATTGGTCACGAAAGTCTGGCTTAATCTGCCAAGGGTGAAGAGAGAGAAGCAAATCTTAACACTTGGCTAGCAAAGATGATAGAAAGTTAGATTTCTGCTCATTTATTTTTGTTCTATTGAATATCGGCAAAAGCATATTGAAGCTTCAAAATAGTGGGAAAAGTCCGTAAATTTGAAATCCATGGAATAGACAAAGTCATGAGAATGTAACACAACAGACAAACAGACAACAGACAAACACCACAATTTATAACTAAAGGAACAAAAAACATATAATAATTTAAGCAAGATAGTGCACAAACTAAATCACTAACAATGTGAACTAAAAACCGTGAGTGACATTGGGTGCTCTGGAAGGTTAAGCATGTCCTGCCCTGTTGACATACGTCCTTATTAGCTCACCTGGAATTGGAACAAAACTTTGCAGCAATGGTCCTTGGTTGTCCTCTTTCAGAACTGTATCCTATGACTCCACCCATCATACAAGATGGCCACCAGAGCCGAACATAATTTAACATAGGACCTGATGGGAAATTATTAAAAGATCTTTTTGTCTGAAACCACTGGGCCAATTGGAACAAAACTTAGCAGCAATGTTTCGTTGGATGTCCTCTTTTAGAATTATATCTGATGACCCTGCCTGCCATCCAAAATGGCCACAAGAGCCCAACATAGTTTAACACAGGACCTTAAGGGAAATTTACTTAAAGATCTTTTTGTCTGAAACCACTTGGCCAATTGGAACAAACCTTGGCAGCAATGGTTGTTAAGTGGTACTCTTTCAGAATTATATGCCTGTCAATCAACATGGCCACCAAAGCTGAACTTAGTTTAACATAGGACGCTATGGGAAAATTAAATTTGCAGATCCTACCTTAAACTTGGCCATTTGGACCCAGAGTAATGGCAGAAATGGTCCTCTTTCAGAATTGTGTTTGATAACCTTAAATGTCAACTAAGATGGCGGAGGTGTTTACTATTACGGAAATTCCGTAATTGTCCCTGATTTTAGATTCAAATATGAATTACAGATTTACCTCCGGAAATTAAGCTTTTCGGTTTTGTTCCAAAATTTTTTTTTATTCCCGGTTGCGTAAATGCTTTGTAATTGCGCTTGATTTTCCAGTTATGAAAAGTGCTTTAACGGGATTGATGATAAAACTTGCTGAAATTTGAGAACTGACAACGGGCCCAATTACTGACAAAAATCTTTAACATTACTGAAACACCAGAAAGGGCTAAACACCTCTGAGATGGCCACCACACCCTAACTTTGTTTAATATTGTACCTATGGAAAAATCCAGCCAAGATAACTTTTTCACTTAAATTTTCAGTCCTGCTGAAACTGGATAAGTTAAAACCAGATGAGCGAAACAGTCTCTTGAGAGCCTGTAGTTAAAAGCAGGGCTTCCAAAATTTCTTGACGATAGCCGGACATTTTTCAAAGAAATATTTTTGACGGTCAATGATCAGCTGGATACTTAAATGTAACTGAGAGCCCGTGAGAGGATGCATAAATTGATATATGTGTCTAAATAATTAGTAGTGTTATATGCAATAAAATTATTTGTAACTGTTTTGTTTTCTTCATTCTAAAAATAAATAAAATATTATCCTCGGTATTGTGTCATTTTTCTGTGTATCGTAATACAGTAACCATCATTGCATCAATCAGCTTCAGTACCTGACTGTTCTCATGTTTTTATTTCTGTTTATATAATCTATCTTCTCTCTGTGAGTACTTAACACTTTGTAAATTAAGGCCATCTTATTTGAAACTGTTGATGTTGGCTTTAATTGCAATACAACTTGATCTCAATACACGTGATACTTTTCTTTTTGTGTATTGATTACCTGACCACATGACTTTTACAACTGATGCGGTATTTATAGATAACATTGAGGAGGCCCAATGAAGGATATTGTTTTAAACCGTGTAAAATCTACTGAACAGTGATAACATTTTTCTTTGTACAATTTCCCAACCTGATTTAGAAAATAAGGAATAAATAAAAACATACTCAGTTGATAAATAATTTAATGAATAACAACACGATAATTTATGTAAGCATATAACAACAATAAAATATCAGAAGAGCAGATGCAATGTTGACAAACACAAGCAATAAATATTACAATGAGCACATTGAAAAGAAGCACAGATCACAGCACAAGATTAGAGTTCATTGAGTCTAATTTAAGATTTTACATTCATGAGCTTGCTAAATGCATAATTAAATAGGATGTTGTTCCATACACGCTTACATGTTTGACCTTGTTTACCTGATCACCTTTATGTACATTGTTATGCATCATTAATTCTATTGATAAAGACAAGCTAAGGACACCTCATCAAAGGTAACAAACCTGTAATCAGTGAATGATTTATGGCTTCAATATAACTTATTGAAGGGATAATTGTTTGACAGCTTGTTATTTAAATAAAAGAAAACATGTTTTTTCTACTTTTTATTGATGTACACAAGCTAAAGACCAAGCCGTACATTTATGTACCCAGAGGATTAGACTAACTGAGACACTTCAAAGTATCTGAAATATGCTGCATCTGTTTTATTAAACCCAATTATGACCGAAATATCTTTGTGAAATAGATTGCCACAATTATAAACTAAAATGCCAAAACAGACATGCCCAAAGCCCCAAATGGACATTTTTGTCGATCGATAGTTGGTAAAAATTGAAATGACCAATTCTATTTGACCGTTTGAGGCTGAGAGCAGCCGGACTTTTTATGAAAGTTTCGGTCAAGTCCGGAATATATGACAGTTTTGGAAGCCTTGGTTAAAAGGCCATGTGAGCTATTGCCATCACTTTGCGAGCGTCGTCCTTCCGTCCGTTAATTTTTCACATTTCAATCTTCTTCTCCAAAACCCCATGGCCAATTGAAACCAAAGTTTGTGGGGATGTTCATTGGATTGTCCTCTACAATGTTTATGTTTTTGGTTGTGATCCAAAATTCAATATGGCTGCCAGGGCCATTTATGCACTCTGATTGGCTGAAATTTAAAAAAACTAAAACAATTGAATTGTTATATTGCAGGAATGATCCTTGCATGGTCCGGTACAAACTTTATATTTTTTGTACCGATCTGAAATCCAAGTTGGCCGCCACCATAGGACACATTTAACATAGGATCCAATAGGAAATACGTACAAACATCTTCTTGTCAGAAACAGTTTGAAAGATAGAAGTAATATTATACCTGAATGATCAGATAATGGTCCCTAACAAAATGGATGTTTTTGGTACAATCCGAAATTCACAAACATGGCTGCCAGGGCCATTTATGCACTTTGATTGGCTGAAATTTAAAAAATCTTCTTCTCTGAAATTACAAAAGCAATTGAATTGTTATATTGCAGGAATGATCATTGCATGGTCCTCTACAAAGTTTATGATTTTTGTGCCGATATGAAATCCAAGTTGGCCACCACCAGGGGATACATTTAACATAGGATCCTATGGGAAATACATACAAACATCTTCTTGTCAGAAACTGTTTGACAGATGGAAATAATATTATGCCTGAATGATCAAATAATGGTCATTAACAAAATAGATCTTTTTGGTGCCGATCCGAAATTCAAAAACATGGCTGCCTGGGCCATTTATGCACTCTGATTGGCTGAAATTTCAAAAATCTTCTCTGAAACTACAAAAGCAGATTTTTTCTTTTAATTCAGTTGGATGAATGCTCTCAGTTGTATGCATACAGATTTTCGCAGATAGAATGGGTTAAAGGGTTTTACAGTTTTGAGATAGAACCCTGCTTGAAATGTATATGTGTGTGAAACGTGTATCTGTGTGTGTGTGTTTGTGTGTGTATGTATATATATGTATATATATATATATATATATATATATATATATATATATATATATATATATATATATATACACGTCTAAAGTAATAACCAACGTTTGAACTTACTAGATGTTGGACTGATAATAAATTAACGATACAATGCAAAATAAAAATAAATAAACGTCTAAAAAGTTGCAAAACAACATCAAAATAAAACAAATAAAATTTTGAATTATAAAAATAATTCAAACTAAGGAAAATTTTCGGATCACTGAGATCCTTCATCAGTGCTGTCGAGTTGCGAAATGACTAATTAATTACATGTAGAAAACAATATGGCTAATCGTGATCTTGATCTTCCTCGTGTGTAGCAACGCATGTTTTGCAACTTTTTAGACGTTTATATATATATATATCGTTCTAGACTAAAACCTTGTATACAGATTATATATTAGTCAAATAAATTTCCGATTTTCAGAAAAGATTCATCGTTGTCATTTCCCTTGTCTGCAAAAAATTCTACCAACCTTGTAGAAAATTAAGGTTGGTAGAATTTTTTGCAGACAAGGGAGATGACAACGATGAATCTTTACTCAGAAATAAATCCAAATTCACTCCTAAATGAAATCGAAATAAATGCATTTAACAGTACATTGATAATATTTCGAACTATCCTCTCCAACCAAACGAAGAAATTCGGAATAACTTGACGAAAGCTGAAAAGATAGCTCTTAAAAGACTACAAGACGATAAATCGATCGTAATCAAACAGGTGGATAAAGGTGGAGCCATTGTGATAATGAACACGAATTATTATTGTCATTTAGCAGAGGAACAACTTAATGACAGATCGTTTTACTCTGAAATCCCGGAAAATATGGACATTAAAGTATTCAATTTATGTTATTAATGTTCTAACATTTTTAAATCTAAATTTATATTTTTATACTTTCGCTTTCTATTTATAGCGTTACTAAGTTGTTCTAATAACATAACATCACATAAACGTTACTTAGCTACTATTGTATTTATTCACCTGAAGATCGTCGAAAGACGTGAAAGTAATAGTGAAATACAGTCATGAAAAATCTAGTCGTGTTGGAAATTTATTGACTACTATATATATATATATATATATATATATAGTCTTAAAAGTTTCGAAACGCAACAGATCCGAAAATTTTGAATTATATCACAACATCTGGTAAGTTCAAATGTTGGTTATTACTTTAGACCTATATATATATATATATATTTTTTTTTTTTTTTTTTTTTTCATTTGACTTTCGTGTTAGGTCCCTTATATTACTGTTTAATGTATATTGATATATCCAACACTATTTGGGTCAAGCATAGTGGAGTGTCCTCACTTACTTCAACTATTCACCTGTCAAAATGTCATGGTCTAATCATGCTGCGCTTAGCGAAGCCCTGTATTACTTCCATGAAAACTTAAAATTTCCATCACCATTATTGAGGTTTGAATAATTTCTGTCTCAGCCGAGGTTGATCATTTTGTTACTTTGTAACTGCCCTTTACATGTAGTGTTCACTAATTTGTCTAAATGTGAAATCATCTTTTAACTGAAACTTTAAAAAAATTGTTATTATTTTCTTTTCTTAAGATGGATGTTCGCTCTTTTCTGAATGTGTGGAGATCTAAAGCTTGTTACTTTGACATTATATTTGGAACATAAAAATTCTTGAAAGTTAGTCATAGTATTTAGTATGATTATTTCACCTGAACCATAGGTTGAAAATCTAAATTACAAAACCTTATTGCACATCTATATGCAGTAAATGACAATTCTATATAGAAATAAGATGCATAAAATGAAAAGAAAAAGAGGAGTTTTGGTCACAAGTTTGAATTCAATACATCAACATACAGTATATGACAATATTGTATAGAAATAAAATGGATGAAATTAAAAATGAAATTTATTTGTCTTGTTAAGCAAAATTTAATTTGATACAAGTGATCTTTCTTTTCTCAGGGCCAGTATAAGTGAGAATCCATTTTATGACATGCTGGCTGCAAGACGGAAGAAAGCTTTACATGCTAAATGAATTTACAAGTCATCAATGCCATATATCAGCTATAGCACATCATAATATAGTTGGACACCATATGATTTACTTACACTCATTTACATTGTAATATGTCATCATTTGTGTATATAGAGTTAATCTTTTTATATTTGAATAACAAAAATGTATTGAAGATGAAATTGTTTGAACATAACATTTTTCTTGGAATAATTTTTATGAAGTGACATTTATGTTGGAGATTACATCAGGTTAATAGGTCCATGTGAGCTATTTCCATCACATGGTTTCCTACCATCTTAATCCATCACTATAAGTTTAAAACACTGGGTCATTTAATCAAACTTTGATTGAATATTCCTTAGATGGTTGTCTTTTCAAAATGATGTCCAGTGGCCCAGAGGTCCATATGAACTGTTGAAACAAGAAAGCAACTTGGCAACTAGAGTGCGAAATCATGTAGCCAAGGCTATGAAAAATTAGACTAGGGGGTTCACCATTGACTTTATCATGAAATGAGAATTATGAATAGGCAACAACTTGATGAAAGAATATTATATCTGTCAGTATAAGGCAACATATAATGTCCCAAAAATCATTTACATCCAGTTACGACAATGTTAAACATAGGAGATATCCACAGAAATGGAATTTACGATCAGCATCAATCATAAAGATATTTCAGTACATACTTATGCATTAAATCATATGTACATAATTTTGTCAAAAATCTGCTAAATATATTTGAACATATTGATAGATTTTTCTATAAACACTTTGCTTATATTATTGTTGCTATTGAATTTGTATACAAAAGCTGAATTTGAACACAAATTTCTATGATCATTTTGTGAAATAGCTACACTTTTTAGCTCACCTGGACTAAAGGTCAATGTGAGCTATTACAATCACTTGGCATCCACCATTGTCTGTAAATTTTTACATTTTAATTTTCTTCTCTTAAACTAATTGGCCAATTTGGATCACACTTGAATATTATTATAGATAAATGGTAAACAGCAAAAATGTTCAACAAAGTAAGATCTACAAATAAGTCACATGACCAAAATTGTTAACTGACCCCTTATATGAGGTTTTGCCCTTTAAAGACGATTTTTCACACTTTTGTCATCATTTTTCTAAACTTTCAAAAATGTTCTCCTCTGAAACTACAGGATAAATTTCAACCAAACTTAGGCTGAAAGATTCTGAGGGTATCTAGTATAAAGTTTGTCCATTGAGAAACATGGCTGCCTTGGCTAAATATAAAAACTTAGGTGAAAAATGCACTTTTTGGCTCATATCTCAAAAACTAAAAACTTAAAAATATTTATGAGGTCAAGATCTACCTGCCATGAAATTTTCTGATGAATCAATCAACCCATTCGGGTTGTTCCCCCATAATTGTTAATTTCAAGGAAATTTGGCTGTTTTAGGTTATTAATTTGAATATTAATTTAGATAAAGACAAAATATAAAAAGCAATAATGTTCAGCAAAGTAAGATATACAAATAAATCAACATGACCAAAATTGTCGATTGACCCCATATAGGAGTTTTTGCCCTTGCGAGATTATTTACATGTAAACAGTAATTATCAGTAAAAATAATGGTCTGAAATATTGTTACAGATGTTTGGAGCATAACTTGAAATAAATTAAATGGAAGCTTTGCAAGTAAAATGGAAGGTCAAGGTCATTGAAAAAGTCCATAGCAACTGATGAAAAAGTCCCTAGCAACCATACATATTTGGGTTCAGGGCCCTAATCAAAATGGAAGGTCAAGAGTTAAGTGCATTGAAAACCATATATATTTGGATTCTATATTTTAGCTGTACAAGTCAATATTGAGGCGAAAAATGTGACAGTATACATTAAATAGCAAAAATAATCATTGATGCAAGATGTACACAAAAAATAACAGGTGAGAGATTCAGGCTTTTGGGAGCCTCTTGTTATAAGTGATTCCTCCTGAAAAATGTGATATGGAGGAAATTTTATTCCTCAGTCAATAGGCAATGGGGACATTAAGTTTTACCCTTGTCTTGTACATCCCATACATCATGAGATGATTTCTTGGTTTGCTGAAGCTAGGTTCCATGGCCACATTCTTCAATCATTTCTTTTTAGCTCACCTTGCCAAAGGCCATTTGAGCTTTTGTCATCACATGGCATCCATCAACTGTTAACTTTTCGCATTTGAAAGCACTGGGCCAAATGGAATTAAATTTGGCAGAAAGCATCTATGTAAGGTCCTTTATAAAGATTGCTAATTTCGTCCTGATCGGACTATAAACAAGGCCACCATGGGCAATTGTTGTTTCTGATTGGCTGAGTTTTCAAAAACTTCTCCTCTGAAACTGCTGGGCCAAATGAAACAAAACTTGACAGGAAGCATATATGAAAGGTCCTTTATAAAGTTTCCTCATTTTGTCCCGATTGGACTACAAATATGGCCACCATGGGCAGTTCTTGTTTCTGATTGGTTGATATAAAAAAAATCTTCTCTGAAATGGCTTGGCCAATGGTCACCATTGGCAGTTTTTGTTTCTGATTGACTAATATAAAAGAATCTTCTCCTCTGAAATTGCTTGCCCAAATGGAACGAAACCTGAAAGGAAGCATATATGGGAGGTCCTTTATAAAGTTTCTTCATTTTGTCACGATTGGAATACAATCATGGCCACCATGAGCAATTCTTGTTTCTGATTGGCTGGTATAAAAAAATTTCCTCTGAAACCACTTGGTAAGATGGAATAAATTTGGCAGGAATCATCTATATAAGGTCCTTTATAAAGATTGCTCATTTCATCCTGATCGGACAACAAACATCTCCGCCATGGGCAATTGTTGTTTCTGATTGGTTGATTTAAAAAAAAAAATTCTCGGAAACTGCTTGGCCAAATAGAGCCAAACTTGACAGAAATAGTCTATGACATAAAACAAAAAATCTACAAAACCACAGAATTGCTTGAAACCAAACATGGTCTGAATGTTCCTCTTAAGGTGCTCACCAAGTGTAGTTACTCTGGTGCCGGTCTCTAATTCAAAATGGCCTTCAGCAGGGGACTTAGGTTAACATAAGACCCTATGGGAAATACAGTCATGCAAAAATTTTCTGAAGAACCGCCAAATTTTAGAATATGCTGACCTGTAAGTAGAAGGACCCTGATGAAGAAAAAATTTGTTCATACAAGGCTTACCACACTTCATAATGATCAGGAGAAGTGACTATCTTTGAGGTACATCAATAAAAATTGCTTTCATGTAAGGTGAGCGATACAGACTCAGCCCTGTGAGCCTCTAATTTGCTTTGCATAGGTAATTATTTACAAGGTAAAGGGACCAGCTATATTTTTATTTTTCATAGATTTTACTTTTACATCATATTATCAATTGCTGTATTATAGTTTTTTTCTGTCTTGCACAATATCCGAGATATAGTGTCGAAGTCATTCGCTAATGATTATTAGCACACCCACCTATCAGAACTATGGCGGAATTTTCCTTTTGTGACCCCTTTTGAAATTGTTTCTTGGGGTTATACTATAGCTACCAGTCAGTTAGGCTGCCATCACTATAAATTGAAAAATCCATCAAGGGTATTAAAAAATCTAAACAAAAATTTACTTGACCAGTTGAAAATAATTTATAACAATAAAAATAAATTGAAATGGTGAGCTGTCAAAAGGGGCGTAAAACGACTAAAATGTACGAAATACACAAGTCGAACAAAACCAAATATAAAATAGTAAAAAAACAACAACAAACTAAAAAGTTAAAAATACTTAACGTTTCGACCAATATCTTGATCACGAGCATGTAAAAAATAAAAATAAACAGGTGTTGACTCTTTGAAACCCAGAGCGAGACTGAGTCCATAATAAAATGTAAACAAAAACAAAAAATTATTTGACGTGGGTGTCGATACGTAAAAGTACTCCATAAAAAATACATAAATGGCAAGGTAGATAGTAAAACTATATAGTTAAATAATATCTTTGATGTTATGATGTATAGAAAATGACCATATATAAGATAGCTGTACCACAAAAAATTAGTGTGCATACTTAGTAAATGAATTGAAATTAAGACTTTTTTACATTAATTCCACAGGGTCGGCGTGTCCCCAGGCTAAAAATTATTTTCTGCTCAAGGTGTTGTCTGTATTGTCTTCCTCCGTTAACTGTCCTTAAAACGGTTACACGGACGTCTGACGATCTGTGACCAGGCAATCGACACTCCGACTCCGGGGAACACTAAAACAAATATTTGTAAATATTCTCCTCAGGATATACTGGGTTTAATTGGAATCAACCTTTGAAAGAACAGTTCTAATGGTCCCCTTTAGAAATTGTATCCTGGCAGTGGAATTTGGACCAGAATTGTCATTGTTACTAAAAAAAATAAAAATATTCGGATAAAAAATGTTTAAAAAATTTCTGTGTTCAAAGAAATGGCCCAATTAGATATTGCTGGAATGGTGCCTCAGAATTATGTCTTGCACCAATATTACTACTTTCGGAAAGCCACACATGAATCCTTGCATTGTTATGTTCCCTTTTTAAGACCACTGAATGGCAAATTAAATCCAGGTAAGCAATATAGGCTTCTGTGAGCCTCTTGTTATTATTGTTCTTAAATTAATGTTTTTGTTGTAGGTCAAACATTCTACTGTTTCAAGGTTATTATTCATAAATTTATTTTGTCAAGCAAATTAGTGTGTCCTCGACAATTTTTAATATCCACTTCTCAACATGCTGTGCTGAGAGACTGTAAAGTAACTTTTTAAAATGTCTTTGTTGAACAAATGCATCAAAAGACCAGGCATAAATTCCATAGAAATGTTTTTTCCCCAAGTTGAAACACTATGTAGTTTACATGGGACATATGTGAAAATAGGTTAGATATAGTTTTGCCGGAGTGCTGAAAATTCCCCGGTTCATTGCCATTATGTGGCATGGAACATCTGTAAATTTGGAGCAATCAAGTGGTCAATTATGGTCAACATACCTTTATAATTTGTGAAAAAGAAGTTTTTGACATGCTAAAAAAAATTAAAGCAATTTATACGAGTTTTAAAATGGTAGGACTTTAAAAAGTCTGTGTGCACCTGTAAATCTGTGATTTTTTTATATTTAATATGCTCATATTTTAATGTAATATACTCGTTTATACCCTAGTCAATATGTAAATAGTATTGCATACACAATTCAAATTAGAAATAAAATGTAACTTACAACCATATATTTAAGGTCTTTTTCTTACCCCATACCTTACAATGGTTCCTTAGATTATTATTGTGCTTGCTTTTCAGTATGAAAGGCCTTACTATATCATGTGTGTATTTTGTTTTAATCATTAGCTAACACTGCCTGAAGGACCTTTAGTTTCCTCTGAAAGCACTGGGGCCGTTTAGACCAAACATTGATGGAATTATGTCCTTTCAAAATTGCATCAGGGGGTCCCACTTACCTATATGGGAACAGCTACTAAAAATAGAAATCAGCAAAAAAATATTGAAAATTTTCGAAAACAAGAGGGACCAAACTTAGATGGAATGGTCCTAGGTTTGTCAACTTTCAAATCCATTTCTTGGGTCAGCACCTCTGACTTGTACATGGATAGTTAACAAAAATGGAAAAGGAAAAAATATTTAAAAGTCTTCTTTTCCGAAATTAATAGAATGGTCCTAGTGGTCCCTTCAAAATTGTGCCCGGGGCCCCAGACCTCAAACAAATATGGCCACCATTACAAAAAGCAAAAAAATATTGAAAAATTTTTTTGTCTTCTGAAACTACTAGGTCAATTGAGACCAAAGTTTGATAGAATGGTCTTTATGTGTTACTATTTCAAAATTGTTTCTGGGATCGGGACTTATGACCAATGTGGCCACCATTACTAAAAATTAAAAACGTCAGCAAAGGAATATTAAAATTCTTCTCTGAAACTACTAATGCAATTGAGACCAAACTTTGATGATATGATCCTTAAGTCGACCCTTTCAAAATTTTGTTCAGAGGTTCGGACTGCCATTACGAAGCATTTTGATTCATGTGAAATGCAGGACAAGGTCTCAGACAGTCAAATGTAATGTGTCAGATATGTAAGGTGTCAGATATTAAAGTGGTATATATCCACTAAGAACTTCTATCAACCAAATCAGTACTGTGGGTCTAGTTAGTACAATTGCTGAGAAATACACTAAATTATGAAAAATATATATCACTCATGCATGAAATCCAAGTTCAGCTGACAGGTGTTAGACTGACATGTATCCACTAAGAACTATCTACAGACCAGATATGATGTGTCTTGGTATTAGTTGCTAAGAAATGGACTTAATCACAAAAATGTGACACATGTCATTGAACCATGAAATTGAGGTCAAGGTCAAATGGCAGGTGTCATACCGATATATACCTACTAAGAACTATCTATTGACCAAATATGGTGGATTTAGGTATTATAGTTGATGAGAAATGGACTTAACCACGAAAATGTGACACAGTCACTCAATCATGAAATTGGGGTCAAGGTCCCAAGCCCTAGCATGTACCCACTAAGAACTATCTACAGATCAAATATGGTTGGCCTAGGTATTACAGTTGCTGAGAAATTGATTTAACAACGAAACTTGGACGCAGAATTTATATTTGCTTATGAAGTCGGTGAAACATGAAAACAACGCCAGGGTCACACAAGACAAGTACACAAGTGGCAAAGTTTATACAAGTGTAGGTATTATGTGTGCAAAGCTATTAAGGTTTTAAAAAAGTTTACGCTGCCGCCGCCGGAAAGTAATACCTGTGACTAAAAGGGTGTGCAAGTACATGATGAAGACATAAGAGGAAGGTCACATGACCAATATTATAAGGTTGACTGGCTTTTAAGTTTCTGTCAAAAATAAGTTTTAACATACAAAGTGACCTACAATCATATTACTTGGTGTGAGGGTGCATCTCTGGGAGTAATACAGCCTCCCACCAAAATTAGGTCACGCTCGCCTTCTTATCGCGCTTCATTGACTTAGGTTAAGTTTTACGTCCAAGTTCAATTCTCCGATACTAAGGGACCCACAATCTTATATCTTGATGTGAGGATGCATCTCGGGATGTAACACAGCCTTCCATCAAAATTAGGTCACTCTGACCTACTTATCTCCTTATCGTGCTTCATTTACTTAGGGTAAGTTTTACGTCTGAGTTCAGTTCTCTGATACCAAGCGACCTACAATCATATTACTTGGTGTCAGGGTGCATATCGGAGAGCTACACAGCCACACACCAAAATTAGCTGGGAAACGAGGTGAACTTTGTAATCGTAGATTTCTGGTTAGTTCGCCTCAAATAGTTGACGGGGACTAATGGAGTACCCCCGGCGTCCACGTCCGCGTGCGCATCCAGTTCTCAGTTACTAGTTAACATAGGGCATCTATTTTTGTGTGCAGGTGCACGTTGAAGAGACTGACTATGTGACATAAGATGGAGGTCACATGACCCATATTACACGGTTGACTGGCTTAAATTTTATGCCAAAAATCAGTTCTAACATACAAAGTGACCTAAAATTATATTACTTGGTGTGAGGGTGCATCTCGGAGAGTAACAAAGCTTCCCACCAAAATTAGGTCACTGAGCTACTTATCACACTTCATTGACTTAGGTTAAGTTTTACGTCAGAGTTCAGTTCTTCGATACCAAGTTATCTACAATCATATTACTTGGTCTGAGGGTACATCTCGGGGAGTAACACAGTCTTCCGCCAAAATTAGATCACTCTGGCCAATTTATTGCGCTTCATTAACTTAGGTTAAGTTTTATTTCCGAGTTCAGTTCTCTGATATCAATCGACCTACAATTATATTACTTGGTGTGGGGATGCATCTAAGCATGTAACAACCTCCTCCTACCAAAATTAGGTCACTCTGACCTACGTATCATGCTTCATTTCCTTATGTTAAGTTTTACGTCCGAGTTCAGTTCTTTGATACCAAGCGATCTACAATCATATTACTTAGTTTGAGGATGCATTTCTGGGAGTAACACAGCCTCCCACAAAAATTAGGTCACTCTGACCTACTTATCGCGCATTTACTTAGGTTAAGTTTTACGTCTGAGTTCAGTTCTCCGATACCAAGTTACCTTCAATCATATTACTTGGTGTCAGGGTGCATCTCGGGGAGTAACAGCCTCCCGCCAAAATTAGGTCACTCTGACCTATTCATCGCGCATTTATTTAGGTTAAGTTTTACGTCAGAGTTGAGTTCTCTGATACCAAGCAACCTACAATCATATTACTTGGTGTCAGGGTGCATCTCGGGGAGTAACAGCCTCCCACCAAAATTAGGTCACTCTGACCTATTTATTGCGCTTCATTGCCTTAGGTTAAGTTTTACGTTAGAGTTCTGTTCTCCAATACCAAGCGACATTATTCATATTACTTCCCGTAAGGATGCATATTGGGTAGGTACAAAGCCACACACCAAAATTAGTGGGGGAACGAGGCGAACTTTGTAATCGTAGATATATATTACCTCATGAGTTTATCTAAAGTTTAGAAAGGAATACGTGACCTGTCTTTACAATTAGACAATGGGAATTTAAGGAAAATCCCAGTGCTGCTAACTGACAGTAGGGGGGGGGGGGGGGGATTTGGAAGAGGTAGTGGACCCCTACAGATATCCCGAAAACTAAATTTATTTCTGGTATCAGTATGGTGTTCATGAACTTGGATCTAATCATATAACTGTATATGTATGAATAGGTACATGTGACCTAACCAAGAAATCTGGCCACTTTATAGAACTCAGTTCAGCGGATTACACTACTGTACGAAGTATATGTTTATCATCCTTCCCTGTGAATCATCAGCTTGTTGAGCAGCTCCGAAAAATTCGTATCAAGAAGCGCATGCGCTGGGCAGGAGTTATCAACAGTCAGCAGGGCTTATAAACAAATTCTCCCAACGTTTGGCAGCTTAGAATTTAAATACCTTTCAAAATTGCAAAATATTAATAAATATATCAAGATTTGGTGTTCCTTTTTTTATATTATGGCGTTTTATTTAAATGAATGATGAATAAATTTCTAAAAGTGACATCAACGAAATGTGTCTTTCCTCGATGCTGATAATGTCTGCTGGGACTTCTTTTCTGTCAGGAGCCGGGTTCTGTCCAGGAAGTCAATATATATGTCACAAGCATGAGTTGTGAAATATATACTCCATACGCCGGCGCTTCTGGAATATTGCCGCTCAAAAATAGGAAGTTGACGATTGGAAAGTCAAAAAGTCATCCCGTTTGTCGTAAAGTTTTGTATTCAATTACCTTCCTCTGGTGTCAATTTTGAGGTGAAGGTCAAGATAAGATGCAGATAAAGAATCCATACTTTTCCCGCGAAAATTTGGGAGAATTCAGAACGTTTACAAATATTTACGTTTCAGATAAGTAATTAAGATAATAAAAATATGATCTGCATTTTGACAGACGTAAAATATCACCCCGCTCGACAGAATATGAAGATTTGGGACTCGTTCGCTACGCTCACTCGTCCCAAGCTTCATATTCTGGCTCACGGGATGACATTTTACGATATCTAGCTGTCAAAATGCAGATAATATATACATATCCAACAAAGAAATTCACGACTTCATACGCCAGTTTGCCACCATTAATATTGTATTTCTTGAACTTCCATTTTATTCAGTATTTCTGTGGAACTTCACCATACTCACCCTGAACCTGATAAATAACCCGACCAGGACAAACTCTTACAACAGCAAATTGTTAAAGTAAATAATACATAACGAAATAAACACTTTGCACCACCAAAGAGGACAAATATACCTAAGGAGAAATCCAAAAAACGCAATCCATTAAACAGACAAACCCGGGAAGACAAATGAACAACCACAAGCAAAAGAAATAAACACTAAAAACTAAAAAACAATGAACAACACGAACTCCTATAAAAACCAGGAGTGAACTCAGGTGCTCCGGAAGGATAAGCCGTTCCTGCTCCGTATACGGCACCCGTCGTTAAGTTCAACAAAGTCAATCCGGTTGTAGTCACAATCAAATCGGTGGAGGTACATGAAATGTTACGACAGTGGGAACAGGTCCAACATCATCTTAGATATTGGAACACTGAAACGGTCAATCAATTCGTGATGACGACCGTAAAATTTCCTAAGTGATGACATCAACTTATCCCTGGTTAAGAAGCTTTTGTGACATCAGTAATCCTCTTTGTTGAAAGTCGTGGTAACTCATGCATGCCCTTGAATATCGGATAAGCTGAGAAACGTAGACGCCATATGCAGGCGATGCTGGTATATTGCTACTCAAGAAGGGAAAGTTAACAATAGGAAAGTCGAAGTCATCACGTTTGTCATAAAGTTTTATCTTCAGATGTCCCTCGTTGTCTATTTCGAGAAACAAATTCAAATGTGAAGCGGACTTTGATGTATCTGTAGTATCCTTAATTTCAAGCTCACCGGAGTAGATTAGATGTAGAAAGTCTTGGAATTTGTCGTTATTCAACCACAACACGTCATCTATATAACGAAAAGTGAAATTAAAGGATTGGGCTAGTTTCTTTTTGTTTTCACGTAGTAACCCTTGAATGAAGTCCGCTTGATATGAGTACAGAAACAGATCGGCGAGGAGAGGATCACAGTTGCTTCCCGTTGGAATGCCGATTGTTTATTGAAAAAATTCGAAATTCGTCTTTTTCACATGATTTGGAGAGAAATCGGAAGCACCTTCACCAAGAATCACCAAGCTACAGTTGTGGTTTATACTTAGATGGAGTTCACCCGCATCCTGATTTGGCAAAACTTTGGTTAATAAGGATCGCACTTCGGCTGCCAATTGACTGAAAATACATTTTATAAACTGTGAGATCTTTCTTATTACATTCCCAGTAGCAGCATAAATACAGAGAATTCCTCATTTTCGTTTTGAATATATTGAATTAAAGAACTGTATTTTTATTCTGTATGTATATTTATAGGATATCTCATTTCAGTATGCGAGATCTCTCTCTTTACTGAATTAAGTCCGATTTTGAGGCTGATTTTGATTCTGAACAATCTATTTAGAAAGATTTTAAATGAATTAAGCGCAAACGAGTTCTTATCAGCCCCAGGAAATTCACCAAGACAATCGCGGCCTCATAATTCCGAAGACAAATTTTGTAAAGATAAATATGTTAATTTAGACTGGTAAAACCCTACGAGTCTCATGGAAAATTAAGTATTTGAAAATCTAAAATTATCTCCTGGTCAACCATTGGAAGAATATCATTGTCAACTTGTCGAAAAGGCGCAGTTATTATCAAAACCCGTAAAAACTAAATGGCTGATCCGTAATAAAAGTTATGTAAAGTAAAGGATGTGGCTCACCAAATCCCTTGGCTTGTAACCAGCAGTCTAGGCAAAGGAACTGTCCCTTTGTTGCAGTTCTTACTGATGCTTGCACGGGTCAGTATGTTTTATTATGGACATTTTTGTACAGTTAGCACTTAAAACAAACAAAAAATCATCCCATGGGGACAATGTAAATTAAAAATTACATGAAATACCTTAGCTTGAAGCCATAATTGCACATAAATTCTTTTATTTTGCCTCATAATGATGGTGGTTTTTACTTAATTATAATGAACACATCTCATTTCAGGAAGAATTTTAAGTAGATATCATTTTTGCTATGGTATGGGTTGGAATTGTCATAGATTGCCTGATAAAAGACACCAATTAACTGTAAATGTGAATAGAGACTAATTTTCTGTATATATACACATGTAAGTAGTGCTGGGAAGGAGTGTTCATTTTTATTTTGCAATAGTAAAATTATTTGTGACTTAGTGAAAGGTTTCTACAAAAAAATGTTTGGAATAGATTCATAAAATTGAACCAAAACACGAGCAAAAAATAATTTCAGATTTACCACAATGCCTAGACATACACACGTGTAAGATTTTTACATCAGAGGACCGTCAGGGCCTCGGGTGTATTGCCATCGCCTAAATTTCCCGCTTATTTGCATATATTTAAATTAGTTTTGGAATGATAACCGACCTATAAAAATTATAGACCCGCGGACATTATATAGTGCAAAATAAAATTCCTTATCGCTTCTTTTAAATTCATGTTTTCAATGAATACTCAGATTTTTTTTAATCCAAATTAATAATATGAAAATGTTTTGTCGTTAGAAATATTAGTATATTAATCAAACAATCTTAATATCAATGACGTACCGAAAAATTGCTGTTGCGGATGAATATATATAAATATATATATAGATTTTTGAACTAAAACTGTGTGCTATGATATAGATTTCCTAGTTGAGAAAACTAATAATATTTATATACAAGCAGCAAATAACTCAGTCAAATTCAAACCTAATGTTTTAAAACCCAAGATGAAGAAAAAACACTTTAAAGCTGTACCCAAAAAGGTATGGATGTCAAGCGATGGTCTATTATTAAGGAAAGAACTCCGTTCCTTAGGCAACAGAGTAGCAAAAGATCCAAATAATAATGCATTACGTTTAACTTTTTGTAATTGTAGAAGAGAATTCAACAAGCTAAGGAACAAACTTAAAAAAGACTTTTTTAACTCTATAATACAAGAAATAGATAATGTTAACCCCAAAAATTGTAAAGAATTTTGGAGTCAATTGAACAAATATAAAAAGAAAGAAAATTTTACTGATCCGATTATCCCTCCAAAAGAGATGGTAGATCACTACAAAAATCTATTGGTCACGAACGAAAACCTTGAGTGTAAACTGGAACAAGAAAACTTTAATCCAGAAAGTTGTAACTTAGATATACCATTTACTTGTAAAGAAATTAAAGACGGGATTAAATCTCTTAAAACTGGGAAAACAGCTGGGATAGATTTAGTTTTAAATGAATTTATTAAAGCTGGGTCAAATACATTGACCTTAACTTTAACTAAACTTTTCAACAAAATATTAAATTCAGGGCATTTCCCAGAAATTTGGAACATTTCCTTATTGACCTCTATTTATAAATCTGGGGATCCAGCTGATTGTGGTAACTACAGAGGGATAAGTATTTCAAGTTGTCTTGGTAAATTGTTTACTTCTCTTCTACAAAAAAGAATAAGTGACTACTTAGAGACAAATAATCTTCTCAGCCCTAATCAGGGAGGGTTCAGGAAAAACTATAGAACTGTTGACCATATCTTTATATTAAGAACAATTATTAATAAATATATCTATAAGAGTAAAAAGAAACTATATGTATGTTTTATTGATTTTAAGAAGGCGTTTGACAGTGTCTGGAGAGCAGCCCTTTTTCTCAAATTAAAATCAAAAGGTATAAATGGAAAAATTTATAACATAATTCATAACTTATACATGGATACTCGCTACAGCTGCAAAATTTCAAAACAATATAGCCAACCATTCCTTGCAAACTAAGCAGTTAAACAAGGGGATAGTCTTAGTCCCACACTTTTTAATATATTTATAGATGATATAGGAAAATATTTTGATGATAGAATTACTGATCCTATCAAACTAGGTGATCAATCTATAAATCACTTGCTATATGCAGATGACCTTTTGCTTGTTTCAGAAACTCCAACTGGTCTCCAGCACTGTATAGACCCACTTCAAAAGTACTGCTGCGATTGGAGGCTTACTGTGAACTTAAGTAAGACAAAAATCTTGATCTTTTCTAAAAGAAAAACTGAAAGGAATACATTTTACTTCTATTATGGGCCAAATGCAATTGAAATTGTAGATTCATACAAATACTTAGGTATAGTGTTCTATTTCAATGGAAAGTTCAGGGAGTCTGTGTCAAATCTTTCTGATAAAGCAAGGAAGGCTTATTTCGCCTTAAAATCAAAGCTACCCTGCAACAATAATTTGTCAGCTAAATCACTACTTAAACTGTATAACTCTATGATAACCCCTATTATAACTTACGGTTCTGAAATCTGGATATCTGATTTTAAACCAAACTTTGAGTCCCTAGATAAGGCCCAGTTTGAAAAAACACAAAATATGATTTTAAAAAATATTCTTGGTGTTCATAGTAAGTCTTCAAACATGGCAGTAAGGTGTGAACTGGGTACACTCCCAATATATATGAAATGTTACTCGCTAATGTTTAGTTATTATTCACGATTAAATGATATTGGTGAACAGGCGGATGGTCCACACTGTATTCTAAAGGCTGCTTTTGAAACGGATAAATACTTTTCAGACAAAGAAAACTATTGGTCGAAATGTCTAAAAGAACTCATTAAAAAGACAAAAATTGATACCCTTAATATTTCTAAGCAACTGTTTAAATCAAAACTTCAAGATTACTATAAATCAAAAATTGAATTTGAATTTTCGAAAATTAAAGAAGAGGCATCGGGAAAACTCAAATTCTACAGTAGAATCTGTGCAAAATTCGAACAACAAAAATATCTTAATTTTAGCATACCAATAGAACTTAGAAATAAATTGACTAAAATAAGAATTCGTGCCCATTCATTAGCTATTGAGACTGGTAGATACTCCAAACCAAAAACTCCACCAAATGAAAGATTTTGTAAATTCTGCGTTGATCAAGTGGAGGATGAATTCCATTTCTCGTTTAATTGTCCTCATTATAATTCTCTACGAATTAAATACGAAATTCCTGATAATATTACTGATGAATCATTATCAGAATTCTTGAATCCAAATTCTTTAAAAAAATTACGAAACCTATGTTTATTCATAAAGGAAGCGTTTGAAAGCAGGGACCATCCAACTGTCTAGTCAATATTCATTGTTGAGATATATGAATTGTGACTGTATGACTATGGTTACTCATTGTTTGGTAAACTATTACATACATTGAGATTACTTATATTTTAATGTTTATGTAATGTGTTTGGATCACGCCTCTTATGTGCTCTTTCCAATAAAATATTTGAAATTTGAAATTTGAAATTTTGCTATGAACTACTGTTTGGATATATATATGTAGACAAGATTGTCAATGCATGAATAATGCTCTCATTCCCAATGCATCTATACTAGTCATTACAATGTTAATGCCCTTTTTGCTAAGCCGATGGGGGCAGTCAATGTTACCGTTGTCTGTCTGTATGTAAATCTCTGTTCATCATGAAAGTGATTTCCGTTTTATAATATTAATATGGCTCAACTGAATGTTATTAAATATATAAACAATGTTTATTATCACCAAAAAAAAAAAAAAAACCCAGATAAATTTAAAATTTGGATTGTGTCCCTCTTATCATTATAGTTATATTTCCATTTATATGTGGAAATATTTTTACTATCTTAATAATATTTCGAACTCTTATTTGCTGCAGACAAATGTTAAACAAAACACTATTTATTTTAAAGTGCTCATTCCCACAAAAAAAATTAATCAAACGCAAAATTGAATGGTGATTCTTTCACTATGCTAGAGACGTGTCCCATAGTAACTAATATGCAAGCAAGTACCACTGATACATTCACAAATTATTTACTGTTATATATAGTTTAGAGTTATGTACAACTACATGTATACATGTATATTCTATGCGATGTGATGAACTTTTTGAAGTTTGATAAATGATTAATTTTTATGAATAATGTATATATGTTAGTCCATGTATATATTTATAGTTTTTTGCATTTTTTACTATTAATAATAGGTATAGATAGTCTATTGAACTGTATTAAATGGAAATAGCATGAATTCAATGGATAATACAATAATAAATCCAAATGTTTATATATACCAGTTATGACATTTTTTAAAGTTATCTAATGGTCAATCCAAAGTTTGATTGTAACACATGTGATCCTTTTAATCCATTTTAGAATATTAAGAGACTATACAAATGCTAGCTCAGCATACAGATAAATGATTTGAAAACATAACAGATATGCTAAATAAATAATAAAATGCTCAATTCTGTTCATATAATATAGTCCTAATTTGAAAGTCATTATAACTGTATGCTTAGCATATATATAACTGGATTAAATCAAATATATGGGATCATGTAAAATGTTTCTCGTTAAATGTAATATAAAAAAATGTATTTTGGTACATGTGAATATTTTAACGAATATCAAATAGAAATTTACTACATATTATGTGATAATTCTATTAAGACTAAAATATACTATTTTGGCACCTACTATTAAATATCTTGAAGCTATGACCCCATAATTATACATTATTTGTATTTTTGGTCAATTTTGTCTGCAATGTTTTTGCATAATTAACCATGGCCGCCATACAATTCCGAAAAGTTTTTATTTTGATGAATTCTTTATCAATTTTGAGTCTTTTGGTTACAAAATATTTTGGATTGTAGATGGTGGCCAAATTTTCCTAAAGCTTTCATGTCTGAAAATTGCACCAAATCATTATATTTGGACAAAATGGGCCTAATTTAGAAAATGTAATGTACTATTTAATATAAGAACTGATTTATTGAGCGTTAATACATTTGAAATCGACCAATTTACGAACCAAATTGTGAACTATTTGGAGTTTAATTGTAAGATTTATATTTTAGACCGTTTTGGGCTATAAATGAACTGTGTCCTTTGAATAAGTGATATCACAATAACCATAATACAAAGTACCTGTTAGAAAATATCACTTTTACAGTACATTGTTAAAGATGAATACATTCCAACAATGACCAATATTAATGATGTAATATGAGATTATATATATACTGTTTTATATTGTTACATATATAAATGAAAATTGAAACCAAACTGTTGTCATTATTAAAGAAAGAAACGAAAAGGGAGGTATGATTGGTAATCAGACACAGAAACAAAATGATGAAAAAGAAATAAAGCTAACCATACAACATCTTTACAATCATAAAAAAACTATACTAAAATCAGTTAGAAATAGCCATGAAATGACAAATATTAAACAATATAAATCAGAAAACTAATGGCCACATCAATGTACAAACAGAAAATCAAAAGATATACACCAACGAATTACAAGCCCTGTTTTACAGGCCTCTAAGGACCGACGCATTCATATTGTAGTTGTGATCTATATGTACGGTGCAAAATCATCTCATTGCTACTACCCATCCAGAGCACTTGAGATCACCCCAACTATTGGTGGGGTTAAGTTGCTCAGGCTTTAGTTTTCTATGTTGTTTCTAGTGTACTCTTATTTGTCTTTTTCAGTTTTAGACATAATATTATCGATATATGAGTTTACTGTTCATGTGGTATCTTTCACCCAAATATTACAATTTATCTGTTTTAATATGATTGTCTTGACTTCTTTCTCATAATTCAGTGACTAGTCAAAAAAATATTTGCTATGTTGATTCTCTGTCATAAGTAATAAGCTAAAGATTTTTGCAAGTGTGCAACTATACGGTCATAATGCCAATCTAGCAGTTCTCATGTGACCACGTCAACATTTCATGGATAATTCACAAAGATAAGTTTCTTACTATAAGACAGTATCTCAGATATGATAGCAAATTATATTATGTGTACTATATTGTAAGGTGAACATCTGTCTGGCAGGTACTGTATAAACACCTTTCATTTATCAATAATCCAACATAACTTGAGGTCCTCTGATGTTCAGTACTTCAGTACTTTGATTAGTATTATTGGATTAAACAAGTGTCAGGTTTGGTTTAATTTAAGGGTTGTGGACCATCACAATGCTTTAGAATTAAATATATATGCTACATAATGAAATATTCTGATAATTAATTCATTGAAGTGCATCCTAATAAACTGGCAACAATACAATTTAGTGTACATGAATAATAAAATACATTTTGGTGGAGCACATGATTTATCACTTCTATGTATTTGGAAATAAACATTTTGTTGGGGTTTTTTTTGCAGACGTGGTTAAGTAAAGACCGAAGCAAACAACTTAATTAATAGATAAAGGTGTTACAAGAAAAGACGAGTTAGGGCACTGAACAGAAAGGATTAGAAAATCTACAAAAAACATTACATGCATATATATGTACTGTCTTATTTCAGAATTTTAAATTGAATTAAGTTTTGTTTTGTTTAGCTTTGTGAAGTTTTCGTTAACATTATTTCTGTAAAATATGGACTATTACAAAATTATATAAGATATAAAGAAAATGAAAATCAAACAGTTATGATCTCTATTATCTACCATTACTAAACAATAAATTTCTATAACAAATCATTGTCTATAAAGGGCAGTGTGAGGATGTCCCTGTCATAAGCAATGCTAGTAAAATTAACCTCTGATTAAAGTGCACAGCTGTCAATGTCTTTTTAGCTCAGTCCTGGACCAAAGATCCATGTGGGATATTGCCATTACTTGGCATCTGTTATTGTTATCAATAAACTTGCGCGTGTTCCAAATCTCCTGTGAAACCAACAAGCTGATATATAGACCAAATTTTGTTGCATGGTCCATAGGTTGTTCTCTAATTTCTTAATGAATCGTAGGGCAATGTTGTCACTGTTGTTGAAACAAAAAGCTGAAAATTCACCGTTATGATTTTTTTACACACAATATTGCACTGGTGAGCAATACATGCTTCTGGGAGCTTCAGGTTTCATTAGAAATTTAACAATTTTTAGTTCAAATGGCAAAGAGGGCTATAGTGAGCTATATAATTGTAATTATAACCCACTATTGAACATTACTACATCAACTGGATTTTGTTTAACATACCGTAGAAACCTTTTTTGGAAATGTTTGCTTTAAATCCAGTTGCTAGGAAATGTTTAGCAAGTTTGAGACAATTTTGCAGGAATGATTTAACACTAATAGTTTATGTCACATTTAGTACCTGTTCTATGGTCTAAGTTTTACCAATACTTCTCAATTTGCAGAACGAAAGCAAACAAGTGATGGAAATACTTAAATGAAGACAGGAAAATAATTTAAAACATTGATATTGATGATTATCTATTTCTCTCATCAAATTTGATTTGGTTAAAAATATTCTTACAAAAATGGGATTGACAGGTCCCAGATTAGCAATTAATAGCCTTTAGTTAATTTTTTCATAACTTTTTGGTAGCTAAATACAAAGAAAAATTTCTGGGGAAGTTTTCAGTTACTGACACACAACCCCATGTGACTTAAAACATACATGCAAGGGAGATTCGCTCATCCACATGAAAATAATTTATGATGAAAAAAATCATTTGTGCAATTGATCATGGGCATTTGATGGAACAGACACCAGAATATTTCAGCAACATTTGTGACAACTGCCAGATTAATAAAATATATTACAGAAAAGAACTTTATACTTTTTACTAATTTTTAACTTTTTGGAGAACATTATAAACCTATATTATTTATTAAGGAGGGAGTTGTTCCAATCAACTAACATTTATCTGAAGGATAATGACCTTAATCATATGAAAAATATATTAAGAATAAGTTTCAAAATGAAGAAAATGGTACATTTAATTAATTTAACAAATATAATAAGCATTTACAAATAGTCAATATTTCAATTTGTGGCTAAATTGTAATTTTATGAAGTTCCAAATTACCCATATCCATTTGAATTAAACATTATACATGTAATACATCAACGTATACAAAATAATAGACAAAAATAATCTGAAAAAAAAAATAAAAAAACATGCAACCTCCCACTTAAATGATGAATGTATCTCAATACAACCCTACTGTATCTCTTTTGGGAAATAAATTAGTCTAAAGTTTGCAAAATTAGTTGGTAAAATATGTTTATATAATATTCAAACAAAGGACGTTAAGGCCTGTATTTGGCTAAAAATAAAACCCCAACTTTTCACATAAACCTTGCAATGGGAAATTGCTTGCGCATGCAAGAAACAATTTTATATTTAACCTCAGTATGTATTCTGATAGTATGCATCTTCTTTTTTAATATTTTCTAAGCAAAATGTGCAAGGAAAACCGCTAAAAACAGCTGTTTTCAGATATTTGGTCAATGAAGTGATATTATGACATCATTTTGACGTCTATGGTGAGAATGCTTGATATTAAGCTGAATTAAGTTATTTTTTTAGCATATAATATATTTTACCAAATTCAGGCGAATTTAGAATGTATTTCATAAATGTTTATATTTTTAGGCCAAAAAACGGGCCCTATCGCCCCAACTCCTTTAATTAATGTCAATCGTTCACTATTCAAATCTGTCAATAAGTGATTATTCAACACGACCATAAATTTCATGTTTTTCTGAAAGTTCTTTCTTGGATAATTTTACAATCCATCATTTCCGGCAGAAGTTGTGGATGTAATTTATATATTTAAAATCTGTTCATAACGTATGTTATAATCTACATTTATGTTGCAAATATTTTATTATCTCTAGGTAATAATTAGTTTAAAGGATATATCTTATTTAAAAGTAAACAAATACAATAAAATGAACTATCAATTTACAAATTTTGAATGTTTAAAGACGTTACGCGCGATGTTCGTACACATTAGGGTAACGTTAGGTCGTCCGTCACAAGCGACGTTTTTCAATGATGAAAATTAAATATGTTCTGCTTTTACACATTTACACGTTAAAACAATAATTGAAATACCAAACTCTTACAAAATTTAATATACCTCAATGGAAATAACTTGGTTTCTTATTTTCGACGATCACCAATAACTTAAACCATTTCATTAAGTTTTATCTCCTTTTATTTTTTTCTAAATTAAGTACATAAACAATATCCATCAAAAATAAAACCAAAAAAAAAAAAAAAAAAAAAACACACAAAACAGATTTTTTTTAAAATCTCACACTCTCCCTCCTTTTTGAAATTTGTAAATAAAGTAACAAACATTTCTACCAGCATAACTTTAATCATTTTACAAAACAGTATAATTACACTAACAATTACAGGTGTGTTCTCTGAACGCCAGCCTTATATAATTAATAATATTCACACATATTAATTAATGGGGATTAAGAGGCCCTCAAAGGGGTTAATTATTCTGTCATCTCCATAGGTAAAGGTAAAGGTAAATTTAATTGTGTAATTTGCGATGATGAGACTTTTAAATTTGTGTTTCACTGAATTTGTAATGAAATATACAACACTAATATAAATATAGCACTTTATTATGGTTAAAAGCAATACATATAATAATTAAACATTACATTCACTGAATTTTCAATGAAATATACAACACTAATATAAATATAGCACTTCATCATGTTTATTGTGGTTCTAAAATGAATATAGCACTTTATTATGGTTCTAAAATAAATATAGAACTTTATTATGGTTTAAAGTAATCAATATAATAATTACAAATTATATTCACATATAGTTACATTTATACATATATACATTTGAAATGAAGTGTCTATTTCACAAATACGAAACGTTTAACCAAGGTGAAGAAGCTGTGATACATCGTCAACGTAGGTCATCAAGTCGATGGTGTTGTTGGTGAGTCTGTCTTTGAGTATAGTAAGGCGGTTGTCGATGCGTCTGTACTTCTGTGGTCGTGGTCTCTGGGATCCTCCGACTTGCAGTTGGATTCTGTTGATTGCGTTGGCGGCTTCGATGTCTTTGAAAGTCTGTATGATGGTGAAGATGTTCGGGTGGGAGTGCTGTACTTTCTTCTTAAGTTTTCCATGCCATGCTTCTACATAGCCTTTAACATGGTTTAATAAGATTAATTACAGATTAAGATAAATAATGTATAAAAACTAAACTGGATAAAAACACTTAATTTTTATAGATTTAAAAAACAAATACTTAATTCATTTGATTCAATGTACAAAATGGTTTAGATGAAGCAGAGCATTCATTCATCGAATAGAATAAACTTCAAAAATAACTCTAGATGTGACACGGTTTCTACAAATTAATGAAAAGTAAAGTCCCAATACCACATGTATTCGATAAAAAAAAACTCATAACAAGTATCATTGTCTGTTTTTTTTTTGTTTTTTTTTTATTTGGTCTTTTATTTCTTCGATATATTAAAACAAAGGGATTTTAAGAAACTTGTACGACATCCGATTTAGACGTTATTTTAAGAAAATCACCTCTGTGACATTTTTGTCACTATTTTTGAGAGGCATATAATTTTCTTACTGTTCATATTATGTTCATAAGTTTAGTTTTTAAATAAAGAAGACGAAAATAACATTTCATAAATGGATTTAAAATGTGTTTAAACTAACCAAAGTTAACCCAGGAAAGAATATAAAAAGTTATTTGTCGTAGGGTTTTAAAAAAATCACAAGTGTGATATTTGATTCACACAAAATGAAAGTGTCATGATTTTTCAATGATTGACTGAAAATATATGTCCATTGGAATTTTTTATCTGCTTGAAAATAACATTTGATAGACAAAGCGATTTTTAACCGACGGCCAGAAATTTGTCTTTTTTTCACACAAGATTTACGATGACTGAATCCCAAAAAGTTGCATGGGAAAGGAAAACTTTATGAACTTAAATGGGCTTATCTGTTTATGACGTCATCATAACGTCACAACAAGTTACGTCAGAAAATTTTGCCACTGTGGCAGCAATGTGGCAAAAAGTTGGGGATATGCGCCCAAAAATAAAAATACAAGACCGACTTAAAGCTGAAATATTTTTGATAAATGTTACCTGGGACAGCAAACATTTTCCCGTAAATCTATCTTTAAATGTGCGTAATATTTATGTATAACAGTTTATTAAAATTTAATCAAGTAAAATTGGCTGTCCTATTTAAAATCTACAAGAAAATATATATATTGGCATATATTTCTATATATTTTTTTAAAATTCTAGACAGTTTTATAGCAGAACACGTTGTATGTCTTCAAAGGCATGAACATCGCGCGTAACGTCTAAATCATTGTCAATAATGGGAAGTAATTAACTTTGAATAAACCAAGAACCTTTTACAATATTCATACTCAGAATATAAACATAAGAAGAAGTTTCTCTGATAAAAATGATAAATATACCTAAGCAGCAATTAAAAAAAAACGTAATCCATTAAAAAGACAAATAAACAACCACAAGCACAACAAATAAACACAGAAAACAAAAAAACAATGAACAACACGAACTCCTATAAAGACCAGGAGTGAACCCAGGTGCTCCGGAAGGGTAAGCAGTCAATCCGGGGGAAGCTTTTGTGACAGCAGTAATCCTCTTTGTCGAAAGTC
The DNA here is from genome assembly GCA_028015205.1 of Mytilisepta virgata. Classification (NCBI taxonomy): domain Eukaryota; kingdom Metazoa; phylum Mollusca; class Bivalvia; order Mytilida; family Mytilidae; genus Mytilisepta; species Mytilisepta virgata. The sequence goes on from CM051521.1 coordinate 71,187,564, forward strand.
AGGGTAATTCACGCATGCCCTTGAAAATCGGATAAGATTAGAAACGTAGACGCCATATGCAAATATAAGTTCATATGCCTAAATTTACAACTGTTTATTGAATCATATCAATTTTAACCAACGACAAAATTAACTTGGATCACATGGTTTTCACTGTATCATTGTAATTTTTCATCTGCCTAGGTGGAACTCTCAAGAAATTTTCCGAATGGATCTTATAAGCTTAATTCAATGACTTTCCCTCCCCTCCCTATGTTATCCCCTGCCAGGGCGAATTACCAGTCACCATTGCACGCAATCAATCTGGGACAAGTCTTCTACGGTAAGAATTCCCTTAATATCACCATGTCCGAAGAGAAAATAGTAAAAACGGTTAATCCCTACCTTACTTTACTATAGTATAGGGGAACCTGAAGGGTTACAGTAGGCTTTGGTTTAGTATAAACTTATAAATTAATCTACTTGGGTTATACCCACATGGCCGGATTGATTTTCCTCCAAGTCATCGCAGTAATCTGGTAATGGTAATAAGTATAATACCATAAACAAAAATATTCATATCTTTATGATCAATGACAATGTACATTGTACACTTTAAGTCCTTTGATACTGAAAAATTCTGAAGGCACCTGTCTAAACTATGCCACATGTGGGGATGGTGTCTGAAATGGTGATATGTGCAACTGGGGACAAATTATATACTAAGAAAAGTTGCTGTTTGTCAAAATCTTTTGTTAGGAAAACCAAAAGTTTACATTTGGTGTCATTCCCACATCAACATGACATTAAATCAACAAGATAAAATACAATATTTAAGTTATACAAATAAAATATCTGAGTTTACTGGCCATGTACCAGTTATCACCATTTACCAATATGAGTGTATGCCGCTGGAGCACACGATTTTCACGATTTCGATTTTACAATAGAAAACCTTATAAAATAAACAAAACAATGAATTTTGAGAAAATGTGGTACAAAAATATGAATAATATCAAGTAAAAATCCTGTCAGGACCTCGTATATATTCATAAAGGTCACTGGGGGAATCACATGACAACCTTATCTAAAGATAGCAATCACATTTATTTACCTCAAATCTGTACCTCAAAATCGTGTGAATACTTCTGCTGTGTTGTAATATTGAAATAACATCAGACATTCCTACAAATCAAAAAGTTAAATGATTTAAATACACCTTCCCAGGTTAACTAATTTTGTATTCTGTACCTTAGATTGCGTGGAAAATTGGAACCAAATGCACACTGATTTGTTGTGATACCAATAAGCAAAGGTATTTATGTCACGTAACAGACATACAAAGATTGCAATTTATTCTAATATTTTGTATATATGAATATTTATTGAAATTCAAAACGAGGTATCAAATATCAGCCTACTATTATTTGATATCATTGTTTTTAGTAATAAAAAAAACTTTAGAAGTAAAAAAAAGAAAATAAGTTATTATGAATTTTATAGGACAATTACACTGTCTTTCATAACTTTTCAATCGACAGTGATAACTGGTACACCGTCATTCGAAACCGTGCTAAATTTCTGTGATTTTTGTCAGGTCTTATAAAAATGCACATGCGGACTTGAAATATAATTAAAAGCATGGTTAAAGTGTCGAAGGTAACCTTTTAAAAACGGGGGTTACAGTGGGGTTGCTTTTAATACGGTCAATTTACAGCAGAAAATGTTGTAAAAAATGGCAATAACTGGTTCACTGCCAGTAATGCTTGGAAGAAATGAAAGAGCATACATTTCCAGCATTATTAATGCACTTTGGATTCATCAGATTATATACAATGTATAATATTGGCTGACAAGTTAGAGTAAGGACAGATCATTTGACTTTAAATATTTAATTTCTGAAATAGGTGAAGTCTACATTTAGAAAGTTTATTATAAAAAAGAAGGAAATGCTCTTCATCTTAAACTTGATTACATTGTGTGCATAATCTATGTTTACCTTAAATTTTTGGTCTGAAATTTTGACCTTTCTCAATCAAAAGAGGATGTGCACTAATTCTCAATTTAGAAAGTTCTCTAGTAATAGAAATGGGTGGTTTAATAGAAAGGCATCCTTGAAATTTAAACTCTGTATATTTTTGCAAAGAAAAATAGTTTTATCATTTTCATGTCTTGACAACTGATCAAGTTAGACTGATAATGTTGATCATGTAAAATATGTGGAATAATATTAATATCTAGATTGTTTTCATCTTGATTCAAATTCCTTTATGAGGATAAATCTATAAATCTTGTACCATGACCTCGGTCCTTCCTTGAATAATGATTGATCTACATGTACTTCATATATATACTACATACAGAAACCAATCAGATAGAAGCTGTTTTAAATGGTTAAAATATTTAAGTGCATTAAATGTAATAAAATGCAGTATTGGTTGTCTACCCAATTCACACTTTACTGCTACATTGTACATGTAAGAGCTTTTTATATCACCTGACCCAAAGGGTCAAGTGAGCTATTCTCATCACTTGGTGTTGGTCACCCGTTAACTTTTTAAAAAAAATATTATCCTCTGAAACTACTGGGCCAAATGTAACCAAACTTGGCCAAAAGCATCATTAGGGTATCTAGTTTAAAAAAAGTGTCAGATGATCCCACTTGCCAACCAACATGGCCGAGATGGCTAAAAATAGAACATAGGGGGTAAATTGCAGTTTTTGTCTTATATCTCAAAAACTAAAGAATTTAGAGCAAATCTGACAGGGGTAAAACTGTTCATCAGGTCAAGATCTACTGGCAATGAAATTTTCAGACGAATCGGTGAACTTGTAAATTTTAAGGAAATTTTGCAGATTTAGGTTATTGTCTTCAACATTATTATAGATAAAGACAAACTGTAAACAGCAAAAATGTTCATCAAAGTAAGATCTACAAATAAGTCAGCATGACCAAAATCATTGATTTACCCCTTATAGGAGTTTTTGCCCTTCAAGATGGTGTTGGGCGTAAATTTTCCTTTAAAGATCTTTTCTTCTGAAACCACTAGGCCAATTGGGACCAAACTTTGGTAAGATGGTTCTTGGATGGCCCCCTTGCAAATTTATGTCCGGCATCCCCGACTTCCAACTGACATGGCTGCTGTTACTAAAAATAGACAAAAGAGGGGGGGGGGGGGAATTTCAAATTTCTTATTCTATGAAACTACAAGGCTGTAGAGGAAACCTGCAAAAATAGTAAAAAGTATTAAACATCTCTAAGTATACAAATCAAATGTACATAAGACAAACTCACGATCTCTGACAAAGGATATTGATTAAATGCACATGAGACAAAATCTCAGATTATGACTAAAATGGAAGGATATGGAGTAAATGTAGATAAAATCTCAAACAATACAGGATAAAACACAATAAAGGAATGTATAGTATACACTATAAGACACAAAGTAACAGGTATTTACTCAACAGGCAAAGAATTGGGGGGAAAAAAAACAGTATCCCTGTTGCTACCCTAAGGGAGACTCTGAGTCTCCCTGTTATTTTCAAGTGTGGTGAGCCCTGGTATTTACTCGATGGGCAACAAATTGGGGGAAAAAACAGTCTCGCTGGTAGACTTGGAAGTCTCCCTGTCATGCCCTGAAGTCTCCCTGTTGCTACCCTGAGGGAGACTCTGAGTCTCCCTGTTATTTTCAAGTGTGGTGAGCCCTGGTCCATGAAACAAAATGGCCATCATCAGCATTTACATGTTCTGATTGGTTGAAATTTTCAGTCCTTCTGAAGGTGGACAAGTTATATCCAGGGTAGCTATACAGGCTCTTGAGAGTCTCTAGTATTTTGAATTCAAACTAGTTTTACAAGCAAACCAACCGCATTTCCAAGATTAGAATTTGAAATTTTGAATTGCTGAACATATCTGGCGAGACAAAGTATTGAAAGACTTGATAATATGTGTAATTTCAGGTTACCATTATAATGTATGATAAATCGTTACACCCCTATCAATAATATCGTAATATATTGGTATATCGTTACAACCCTATCCATTTCCCATGTGTCAACCATTCTTTAATGTGAAAAGGAATGCATTTTCATTGTTTAGGTTTGCAAATGTGATACATGTATATGATTTTTTAATATTTGTAAAGAATTACATGTATGTTTCAGAAAGATTCACACTATCAATGCTATGCCTGCAAGTTCATCTGACAATATCTACCAAATTGAGGAGACTTTAAAGTCCTCTTTAGGAAGAAGTGGTGATTTAGATTGTAATATTACGTCATCTTCTAAAAAGATTTTATTGACAAAGATTGTATTCAGAGCTGCGGAAAAACCATATTTGTTGCAGATAGAGACTTTGAGAGAGAAATACATTCCATTAAACTCCTCCAGAAACAACAAACAGACCAAAAATGGGCTTTCCGAAAAAGGTAACTAATTAATTATTCTTTTTGAAGACAAAGTTTCATCATCAAATGGAAATTTAATAGGGAGAGATGTGGGACCCGATAGTTTTCACTGTGTCCGTTTGTCCGTCAACAATTGTCATTAGTCATGTTCAAGGCTAATACCACACTTCATAATGATAAGGAGAAGTGACTTCTATCTTTGAAGTACATCAATAAAAATTGCTTTCATGCCAGGTGAGCGATGGAGGCTCATCCCTCTGAGCCTCTAGTTTAATTTTGGGTTGAAAAATGTGATTTTTGAAATCTTAAAAATTGGAATGTTTTTTTTAAACTTTTTGCACAAAGTCCATGATTTTGATGAGAATTCATTCTACTATGAAAATCAGACGTGTGGGTCTATTTTTCCGATTAATACAGGTATTTGAAATTATGAATTTATGAAAAATGCATTACCCTGTATCATTTCTTTTGTTGACCAGTATATGTTAAAACAGAAGTGGTTTGAAAGGTGGTGTATTTATTTGAGAAAATGAAATTGCTAAACGGCTAATTGTCTGCATATTAATTGATTCTTTGGTTAATTGCCGCTTATTAAGTTCACATGGTTGGTATTCAATAATTGCTTTATCATGTTTATCAAAGGTGATAAATTAAAAGTTGCTAGTAAGTAATTTGAACATTTTCATATTTATCACACTTAAAAAAAATATTTCAATACTATGAACAATCTCAAAAATCAAATACTGGGATATTTTCTTCTTATTATATTTCCGTTATAAATGGTGTATCATTTAAAATCTACTTAAATTTCTCATTCATGGTGTTAATTAGCGTTAATAAACAACTTTAATCATAATTTCATAAGGGGTGTTATTTACCTGCAATTATCACCTTAAGCGTATGTTGTTCATATAATTTAATTCAAATGTAAAATATTCAGCTTTACCTGCCTTTGAGAGGTTACAAAATGTTTTCGAATTTTTTTCCTGATTTGGTGAAATTCAGAATTGCATTACAATTGTTTTTATTCTTTATTTTAGCGAATTAATTTCTTTACATAATTATAATTACATGAATTATATTTGGTAAATATTTTTTCACTGAATTTGAATTAATAACAGACACAGATTAACTTAAAACTTTGTAATTATCAACCTGTTTCCCCATATAATGCCCGTATGTAAATGGTAGCATGCTGTGGAAAATTCCTCATTAATTTTAAGATGGATTTTGTAGATTGTGATGTCACCACCTACATTTTTGTCGCCAACATGGCCTGCTACCGAATGCTTAATTTCATAAAACAATTTGATGAAATACACATTTATTACTGTAGATATCGGTAATGAAGTTTTGTACAAACATATTTTAGTATATTTGCAATAGGTATGTAAATTCTGGAGCCGAATTTGTCCTTCCCTTTAACATAAGTACAAAATACTTACCATGGTATTGTCAAAATCATGCAGGCATGTACGTTAAAAAAAGTGACTCATCAAAATCAGCTGTGACTCACCCTTCTGAAAATCCTGTGAGAACCCTGTACCTACATGTAGACATCTGGATAGTACAGTGGAACTCCCCTAAACCGGTACCTCTGAAAACCTGATTCCTTGGCAAACAGAACGTTTTATTCTGGTCCAGAATTTTCACCTATATTTTGAAGTGAATTAATCCTCCAAAAACCGGCTCCTCTGAATTCCGAATACCGGAAATAATTTCTGGTCTAAAACATATATATTCCTGTCAAATACACCTCTAAAAATCGGCTGAACTCTCATTCTCTTCATTGAGAAGTGTATTTTAAACTAAACCTCATTGCATGTACTGGAAAAATTATGTTTAGATCAGAGATTTTAACTTCCGTTTCTACCAAAAAATAACGACGAAGCTAAAAGACTGTGATTTAGTAACATTTAAAGAAAAAAACATGCAATTACTTTTCATGCCTTTCGATATTTCAATTTATTTACTTCCGGTCGGATTTCAGTAAGGTCTGGAACCTCTCAAAAAAAGCAACTCCGAAAAACAACCAATTTCTAAGGTCCGGTAGCTGTTTGGTTTACAGAGGTTCCACTGTATTTAAAATTGTGCCAAATTTGGGTCCTACAATTTGTTGACTTGACTGTGATACAGATGGGATGACTTTGGAAAAGTACTTAAAACTGGTGCATTAAAGTTTGTCAGCTATTACTCAGCTTATACACCTACATATATGATATCGGCAGGACAAATGAATAATTTTTAGCTCACCTGTGCAAAGGCCAGTGTGAGCAATTATCATCACTTTGTGTCCATCTGTTAACTTTTCACATTTTGATTTTGATCTTCTTGAGAAATGCTGAACAGAATTTAACCAAACTTGGCAGAGATGTTCCTTATAAGGTCCTTTCCAATTGTTGCTAAATTTGTGCCAATTGGTCAATAAAATTGTTGGCCACAGCCTTTTCTATTTTCTGATTGGATGAACTTTGAAAAACGTCTTAACAAGAATGACCTACTAGCTAGATTGAACATAAACTTTACATTTCTATAGAGGTATTTAACAGCTGCCAATTAGAAATCCAAGATGACCACCAGGGTTCGACTTTGTTATCATTTGAACCAACGTAAAAAATATATTAAAATTATTCAGTTTAAGGTAAGGCTTGCGTTCTCCCTGGATTTTTATCATTATAATATTGTAGTAATGTGACATATTTATTTGTTCACTTGGGGAACCTCTCTTATTTAGTGGCATTTTTAAGAAAATCGCCCGTCCAGTTTTTTTGTAAGAACAGCTCAAAATTTGGATTTTTGATAGTTTGTCACAATGTATTTATTTTACTATTTTCAAGAAAAAATTTATGTAAGTATTAAAACTATTAAAGTTTTTAATGAAAATTGTAAAAATGATTATTTTCTAGATATTAATTATCAAATCTGCATGAAAATTTAAGAAAAAATCACGAAAACACAACATTTTAACACTTCCTTGCAAAAAAAAGAGACGTTACCATGGCAACAAAAACGTGAAAATGTCCTGTTTCCAGATCCCATGATTTCATGAAAAATTGAGAACTCAGATTTAAATATTTCCATTATAATAAAAGAATAAAATTCATATGTCCCCGATCTCGTTTCCATGGAAACGGATGCTATATTAACCCCTCTTTAATACACGAATAAAGTAATTTTCGCATTTTGTAAGAAAATCAATCACTGAAAGCCGTTTTGAGGGCATAATTTATGTCCCCCGCCGGAACGCAGAAATGCCGGGCATCCTTCCGTCTGTCCGTTCTTCCTTATTTTAAGGGCTCTCATGCTTATATTAATGCCTATATTAATTTGCGGATTTTGATGAAATTCATATTGTTTTGATAGTATCTAGATCAAGTTTAAATTCGAGTGTAGTAAAACAAGGTACTCAGCAAATATTGTGTTGGATCTGTTTAACTTCCATCGTGGCGCAATGTATATTCAACTATAAAACATGCCTCATGCATGGCATGTGTGTTTTGGGTTTTTTTTTTTTATGTATGAAAAATACCGATAGTTTTCCGTTTTTATATTCTAAATAGAAATAAGAAAAAACATCAAATTATAAATGTAATAGGCTCTGACCTGCGTGAAGGAACCCTTCCCTCAGCTAACCATATCCCTGTCAAATCATAGCTCTACAGTACGCTAGTGGGCGCTAAAGTAGATGAAGACCAGGAAATCAGTGGACATTTTTATTGAACTAATGAAGTCAAAATACACGTAGCTATTCAAAATCTCTTCTTGAACTGTTAAAGGTTAGATTTTCAGTTCGTGGAAAGATCAGGATTTATGAGTTCGTTGTTTGAATCTTGTATCAAGAAGCAACTCTAATACATGTACATGTAATAATGATTTATTCACTGTATCCTCATAATTTCTGGCCATGTTAAAGATGATCAGTTACTGAAATATCTAATAATTCAAAGCATAGGTAATGATGAAGTCGTCCATAAACATGAGACTACATCGTTTTAAAAATATTCTGCCAAATCAACGTTGATCAATATTCAACACATAGATACACGCTTTGGCATTGTATAGACTTTCAGCTGTTTCTGGCCAAAAACTTTTCTTAAATTGACATTGATCTAGTTCTCGAATGCATTCCAAGCAATAGAGCAACGTTTTGATTTTTAATCATTAAACATGTGATTCGATTCACTGCTACGATGTGTTGACATTTTGTCAGACAATAATTGTACGCAACACGCTTTTTTGATGTTGTTAAAATTCACCGGGTTAAATACTCAAGTGATCAGAACTTTATGCAACTTTTCAGTTCGAGTTATCTCCCTGTGACCTCAAACCTTACCTTAATAGATTGATATTAAAATTGGTGGATTTGATACCTTTGCCTATAAAGACACGAATAATTCTTGTTACAGTAGTACCATTATACCAACAATGCTGCAAAGCCTAAAGCCCCAAAATGGGCTTTTCTTAATGAAAGCAATTTCCTGATCTTCTTTGAAACTACTTGACCTATGGATTTGAAAATTGTTATGAATGATCATTGCATACAACCAAAGTGTTGTAACTTTGGTGCAGATTAGAAGTACAAGATGGCCCCTTGCATTCGACTTAGTTAACATTGGACCCTATGGAAAAATGTATTAAAAGCTGTTCTTCTATAGAACAATTGAATAGATTGATACCAGTCTATTCTGCTTTATGTCTGTGGATGTACGGAGGTACATGTAAGTGATACAGGCTTCTGAGAGCATTTAGTTAATGATATCAATAACGCTTTGTCAATACAGTGATTTTATTCAAATTATTGTGTATCAGCGTATACATACTCTTGTGCAAAACGTAGAAAAAGGCAGTAATCTAATAACAGTTAAAGGACACGTGTCTTAAATTTTTATATAAATGTATTTCTGAAAAACAAGTGTCCAGTCTATAAGGAACACACTGTAATGCCTTAAAAATGACAGTTCTGTATTGTCATTGCATATCAAATGATAACTGTTTTAAATTCTATTCCATGCCATATAGTGTAAGTGTGTGTGCTGTTTATTTGTATATTTTGTAATTTTAGACAGTAAAATGAATGGGTCAGGAGAAGGTGGGGATGGATTTCCAATACCTGCAATTGTTTTATACCCAGAAGAAAATATAAGATTGGAATGGAAGAAGATACGAAGAATTGGTGCTGGTCTAGTCAACATGGGAAATACCTGCTTTCTGAACTCCATACTTCAATGCCTTACCTATACCGTGCCACTTGTGAATTACTGTATGGGAGATGAACATAATATGACATGCAAGTTTATTATGTCTCCCCTTCTCGAAGGGAGACATATTGTTTTAGTGATTATTATGTCGCCCCGAACGTAGTCACGGGACGACATATTGTTATTCTTCCGTTTCTTTGTTATTATGTCGCCCCGAACGTAGTCACGGGACGACATATTGTTATTCTTCCGTTTCTTTGTTATTATTATTCTTTCTTTCTTTCTTTCTTTCTTTCTTTCCAATGATTTTTGTCCGGCTTAGTTCTCGGAGATGCCTGGATAGAATTGAATGAAACTTGGCAGAAAGTAAGATCACTATGTGAAGGTGTGCAATCAATACTTTTTTTTTCGAAATGGCCGCCATTTTCAAGATGGCCGCCATTGAAAGATCGGTACCCTCCGAAAATTTAAAACGTTTGTATCTCAAAAACTGTACCATAGAATTTCATTAAACTTCGTAGGTTTGTAAAGTACAATTAGAAGAACAAACTCATGAAAAAAAATGGCGATCGGTTGGAGACGTTTGGCGGCCATTTTGAAAAATGATGTTAAAATGGCGAAAAACTTAACATGGATAGAATTGAATGAAACTTGGCAGAAAGTAAGATCACTATGTGAAGGTGTGCAAGCAATACCTTTTTTTTCGATATGGCCGCCATTTTCAAGATGGCCGCCATTCAAAGATCGGTACCCTGCGAAAATTTAAAACATTTATATCTCAAAACCTGTATGATAGAATTTCATTACACTTCGTAGGTTTGTAAAGCACAATTAGAAGAACAAACTGATGAAAAAAAATCGCGATTGGTTTCAGACATTTGACGGCCATTTTGAAAAATGATGTTAAAATGGCGAAAAACTTAACATGGATAGAATTGAATGAAACTTGGCAGAAAGTAAGATCACTATGTGAAGGTGTGCAATCAATACTTTTTTTTTCAACATGGCCGCCATTTTCTAGATGGCTGCCAGGGGCGACATCTGCTATTGCTCGCAATTGCAATTCTAGTTATTATGTCGCCCCGAACGTAGTCACGGGACGACATATTGTTATTCTTCCGTTTCTTTGTTATTATTATTATTATGTCGCCCCGAACGTAGTCACGGGACGACATATTGTTATTCTTCCGTTTCTTTGTTATTATTATGTCACCCCGAACGTAGTCACGGGACGACATATTGTTATTCTTCCGTTTCTTTGTTATTATTCTTTCTTTCTTTCTTTCTTTCTTTCCAATGATTTTTGTCCGGCTTAGTTCTCGGAGATGCCTGGATAGAATTGAATGAAACTTGGCAGAAAGTAAGATCACTATGTGAAGATGTGCAATCAATACTTTTTTTTTCGAAATGGCCGCCATTTTCAAGATGGCCGCCATTCATAGATCGGTAATTTAACACGTTTATATCTCAAAAACTGTACCATAGAATTTCATTAAACTTCGTATGTTTGTAAAGTACAATTAGAAGAACAAACTGATGAAAAAAAATGGCGATCGGTTGGAGACGTTTGGCGGCCATTTTGAAAAATGATGTTAAAATGGCGAAAAACTTAACATGGATAGAATTGAATGAAACTTGGCAGAAAGTAAGATCACTATGTGAAGGTGTGCAATCAATACTTTTTTTTTCGAAATGGCCGCCATTTTCAAGATGGCTGCCAGGGGCGACATCTGCTATTGCTCGCAATTGCAATTCTAGTTATTATTATGTCGCCCCGAACGTAGTCACGGGACGACATATTGTTATTCTTCCGTTTCTTTGTTATTATTATTATTATGTCGCCCCGAACGTAGTCACGGGACGACATATTGTTATTCTTCCGTTTCTTTGTTATTATTATTATTATTATTATTATTCTTTCTTTCTTTCTTTCCAATGATTTTTGTCCGGCTTAGTTCTCGGAGATGCCTGGATAGAATTGAATGAAACTTGGCAGAAAGTAAGATCACTATGTGAAGATGTGCAATCAATACTTTTTTTTTCGAAATGGCCGCCATTTTCAAGATGGCCGCCATTCAAAGATCGGTACCCTCCGAAAATTTAAAACGTTTATATCTCAAAAACTGTACCATAGAATTTCATTAAACTTCGTAGGTTTGTAAAGTACAATTAGAAGAACAAACTGATGAAAAAAAATGGCGATCGGTTGGAGACGTTTGACGGCCATTTTGAAAAATGATGTTAAAATGGCGAAAAACTTAACATGGATAGAATTGAATGAAACTTGGCAGAAAGTAAGATCACTATGTGAAGGTGTGCAATCAATACTTTTTTTTTCAAAATGGCCGCCATTTTCAAGATGGCTGCCAGGGGCGACATCTGCTATTGCTCGCAATTGCAATTCTAGTTATTATGTCGCCCCGAACGTAGTCACGGGACGACATATTGTTATTCTTCCGTTTCTTTGTTATTATTATTATTCTTTCTTTCTTTCTTTCTTTCCAATGATTTTTGTCCGGCTTAGTTCTCGGAGATGCCTGGATAGAATTGAATGAAACTTGGCAGAAAGTAAGATCACTATGTGAAGATGTGCAATCAATACTTTTTTTTTCGAAATGGCCGCCATTTTCAAGATGGCCGCCATTCAAAGATCGGTACCCTCCGAAAATTTAAAACGTTTATATCTCAAAAACTGTACCATAGAATTTCATTAAACTTCGTATGTTTGTAAAGTACAATTAGAAGAACAAACTCATGAAAAAAAATGGCGATCGGTTGGAGACGTTTGGCGGCCATTTTGAAAAATGATGTTAAAATGGCGAAAAACTTAACATCGATAGAATTGAATGAAACTTGGCAGAAAGTAAGATCACTATGTGAAGGTGTGCAATCAGTACTTTTTTCCTCAAAATGGCCGCCATTTTCAAGATGGCTGCCAGGGGCGACATCTGCTATTGCTCGCAATTGCAATTCTAGTTATTATTATTCTTTCTTTCTTTCCAATGATTTTTGTCCGGCTTAGTTCTCGGAGATGCCTGGATAGAATTGAATGAAACTTGGCAGAAAGTAAGATCACTATGTGAAGGTGTGCAATCAATACTTTTTTTTCCCAAATGGCCGCCATTTTCAAGATGGCCGCCATTCAAAGATCGGTACCCTCCGAAAATTTAAAACGTTTATATCTCAAAAACTGTACCATAGAATTTCATTAAACTTCGTATGTTTGTAAAGTACAATTAGAAGAACAAACTCATGAAAAAAAATGGCGATCGGTTGGAGACGTTTGGCGGCCATTTTGAAAAATGATGTTAAAATGGCGAAAAACTTAACATCGATAGAATTGAATGAAACTTGGCAGAAAGTAAGATCACTATGTGAAGGTGTGCAATCAGTACTTTTTTTTCCAAAATGGCCGCCATTTTCAAGATGGCTGCCAGGGGCGACATCTGCTATTGCTCGCAATTGCAATTCTAGTTATTATTATTATTCTTTCTTTCTTTCTTTCCAATGATTTTTGTCCGGCTTAGTTCTCGGAGATGCCTGGATAGAATTGAATGAAACTTGGCAGAAAGTAAGATCACTATGTGAAGATGTGCAATCAATACTTTTTTTTTCGAAATGGCCGCCATTTTCAAGATGGCCGCCATTCAAAGATCGGTACCCTCCGAAAATTTAAAACGTTTATATCTCAAAAACTGTACCATAGAATTTCATTAAACTTCGTAGGTTTGTAAAGTACAATTAGAAGAACAAACTGATGAAAAAAAATGGCGATCGGTTGGAGACGTTTGACGGCCATTTTGAAAAATGATGTTAAAATGGCGAAAAACTTAACATGGATAGAATTGAATGAAACTTGGCAGAAAGTAAGATCACTATGTGAAGGTGTGCAATCAATACTTTTTTTTTCAAAATGGCCGCCATTTTCAAGATGGCTGCCAGGGGCGACATCTGCTATTGCTCGCAATTGCAATTCTAGTTATTATGTCGCCCCGAACGTAGTCACGGGACGACATATTGTTATTCTTCCGTTTCTTTGTTATTATTATTATTCTTTCTTTCTTTCTTTCTTTCCAATGATTTTTGTCCGGCTTAGTTCTCGGAGATGCCTGGATAGAATTGAATGAAACTTGGCAGAAAGTAAGATCACTATGTGAAGATGTGCAATCAATACTTTTTTTTTCGAAATGGCCGCCATTTTCAAGATGGCCGCCATTCAAAGATCGGTACCCTCCGAAAATTTAAAACGTTTATATCTCAAAAACTGTACCATAGAATTTCATTAAACTTCGTATGTTTGTAAAGTACAATTAGAAGAACAAACTCATGAAAAAAAATGGCGATCGGTTGGAGACGTTTGGCGGCCATTTTGAAAAATGATGTTAAAATGGCGAAAAACTTAACATCGATAGAATTGAATGAAACTTGGCAGAAAGTAAGATCACTATGTGAAGGTGTGCAATCAGTACTTTTTTTTTCAAAATGGCCGCCATTTTCAAGATGGCTGCCAGGGGCGACATCTGCTATTGCTCGCAATTGCAATTCTAGTTATTATTATTATTCTTTCTTTCCAATGATTTTTGTCCGGCTTAGTTCTCGGAGATGCCTGGATAGAATTGAATGAAACTTGGCACAAAGTAAGATCACTATGTGAAGATGTGCAATCAATACTTTTTTTTTCGAAATGGCCGCCATTTTCAAGATGGCCGCCATTCAAAGATCGGTACCCTCCGAAAATTTAAAACGTTTATATCTCAAAAACTGTACCATAGAATTTCATTAAACTTCGTAGGTTTGTAAAGTACAATTAGAAGAACAAACTGATGAAAAAAAATGGCGATCGGTTGGAGACGTTTGGCGGCCATTTTGAAAAATGATGTTAAAATGGCGAAAAACTTAACATGGATAGAATTGAATGAAACTTGGCAGAAAGTAAGATCACTATGTGAAGGTGTGCAATCAATACTTTTTTTTCGAAATGGCCGCCATTTTCAAGATGGCTGCCAGGGGCGACATCTGCTATTGCTCGCAATTGCAATTCTAGTTATTATTCTTTCTTTCCAATGATTTTTGTCCGGCTTAGTTCTCGGAGATGCCTGGATAGAATTGAATGAAACTTGGCAGAAAGTAAGATCACTATGTGAAGGTGTGCAATCAATACTTTTTTTTTCGAAATGGCCGCCATTTTCAAGATGGCTGCCAGGGGCGACATCTGCTATTGCTCGCAATTGCAATTCTAGTTATTCTTCCTCTTCTAATCAAATTTTTTGTCCGGAACATAACTTTTTTGTTTCTTGAGTTAGCCTCATGATATTTGGAAGGTATATGCATCAGGTCATGGCGGAGTGCAGAGTACCACATTTGGGTCCCTGGGGGTCAGTCCCCACCCCCTAGCCTGTAAAATGTAGGCTAAAATAACAAAATACTTAATATTTTGAAAACCATTGTGATCCCCACCCTATAACCATATATATTATTACTCCTTATGATAAGACAAATCATTTGGTACCATAGGGGGGTCTGAGGGGGGTCATGCCCCACCCCCTCAAACGATAAAATACTAAATATTCTGAAAACCATTGAGATCCCCACCCTATAACCATATATATTATTACTCCTTATGATAAGACGAATCATTTGGTACCATAGGGGGGTCTGAGGGGGGTCATGCCCCACCCCCTCAAATGATAAAATACTAAATATTCTGAAAACCATTGAGATCCCCACCCTATAACCATATATATTATTACTCCTTATGATAAGACGAATCATTTGGTACCATAGGGGGGTCTGAGGGGGGTCATGCCCCACCCCTTCAAATGATAAAATACTAAATATTCTGAAAACCATTGAGATCCCCAACCAATAACCATATATATTATTACTCTTTATGATAAGACGAATCATTTGGTACCATAGGGGGTCTGATGGGGGATCATGCCCCACCCCCTCAAATGACAAAATACTTATTATTCTGAAAACCATTGAGATCCCCACCCTATAACCATATATATTATTACTCCTTATGATAAGACGAATCATTTGGTACTATAGGGGGTCTGAGGGGGAGGGGTCATGCCCCACCCCCTTAAATGACAAAATACTTATTATTCTGAAAACCATTGAGATCCCCACCCTATAACCATATATATTATTACTCCTTATGATAAGACGAATCATTTGGTACCATAGGGGGTCTGAGGGGGGGGTCATGCTCCACCCCCTTAAATGATAAAATACTTAATATTTTGAAAACCATTGTGATCCCCACCCTATAACCATATATATTATTACTCCTTATGATAAGACAAATCATTTGGTACCATAGGGGGGTCTGAGGGGGGTCATGCCCCACCCCCTCAAATGATAAAATACTAAATATTCTGAAAACCATTGAGATCCCAACCCAATAGTGTTCTTCTTCCTCTTCTAATCAAATTTTTTGTCCGGAACATAACTTTTTTGTTTCTTGAGCTAGTCTCATGATATTTGGAAGGTATATGCATCAGGTCAAGGCGGAGTGCAGAGTACCACATTTGGGTCCCTGGGGGTCAGTCCCCACCCCCTAGCCTACATTATCTTGGAAAGGGTTGAAATCCCCACCCTTAAACCATATATTTTATTATTCATGATAACAAGACAAGTTGAATGCAGTATACATCTGAGCCCCGGGGGTCATCCCCTACCCCTCAAGACCAGAAACCTTAATTTATCTTAAAAATGGTTGAAATCCCCACCCCCAAACCATATATTGTACTACTCATGGTTACAAGACGAGTTGAATATGCATCTTAGCCCTGGGGGTCATCCCCACCCCCTCAAAATCAGAAACCTTATTTTATCTTAAAAATGGTTGGAATCCCCACCCCTAAACCATATATTGTACTACTCATGGTTACAAGACCAGTTGTATGCAATATACATCTTAGCCTTGGGGGTCATCCCCACCCCCACAAAATCAGAAACCTTATTTTATCTTAAAAATGGTTGGAATCCCCACCCCTAAACCATATATTGTACTACTCATGGTTACAAGACCAGTTGTATGCAATATACATCTTAGCCTTGGGGTCACCCCCACCCCCACAAAATCAGAAACCTTATTTTATCTTAAAAATGGTTGGAATCCCCACCCCTAAACCATATATTGTACTACTCATGGTTAAAAGACGAGTTGAATGCAATATACATTTAAGCCCCAGGGGTCATCCCCACCCCTCATGACCAGAAACCTTTATCTTAAAAATGGTTGAGATCCCCTCCACAAAAGTATATATTTCCTTATTCACAATGAAAAGACAAGTTGAATGCAATATGTCTTGGCCCTAGGGGGTCATCCCACCCCCTCAAGACCAGAAACCTTAATTTATCTTAAAAATGGTTCAGATCCCTTCCCCAAAACTATATATTACCTTATTCATTCCTTGTTGAAGCACATATCTGTAGGTAACTACATGTATTATGTACCATAGCTCTTAATTTGCCACCTTGATGATCCCTAAAAAATGTTAAAAAAACTATGGGTATGGAAGGGGAGACATCAGTTTTAGCGTGCTAAAACAGTCCAGCATGCTGGACTCCTGTGACAACAGTACCTCTAGTTCATATTTTGTATAGATGCATTGGAGGATGTGATATAAAGGCAAACAAATCTTATCTTTTTTGGCCATCTATAATACTAAATTTACGAATTAGCCGAATAGGCGACAAAACGCGTGGTTCAAAATAAACGATGTATGGTTCAGATTATAAAGGTTATTATCGGATTTGACAATCTGCATTTATAAATTTTAAACTGCAGTTTTGTTTATGTGCAAATGGAATTTGCATGGACTTTTCCGGTATGAATTCTCCCAACATATCCCTTAGAAGGTTCTCGAATGCATCATTTTAACACATTGATTTAAATAAACAATTATGCACATATTTTAAATGTATTTTTGTTTGAAATTACGGAAGAAGAATAAAACAAATTAAAAACATTCTCCTTCGAGTGGGATGTTTCCGCTTCATGTATTCAGGATTGTTTTTTCTACCATTATGCAATTTCTCCTAACTATAAACATTATGAACTTTGAAGATTATGAAGAAGTAAGGCAAAGTTCAGAGGAATTCCTAACTTAGTTGGTTTTTGGATTGCTCGGATGTTTACTTTGCACAAAGTGATAAAACCAACCATTATCCATTTTTACATTATTTGTCGTGTGACCTGTCTAAATATATCTCTACCATACAATTCCCTGTAAGCCCTAGATAAAAATATTTTTAACAATGGTCATCTTTATCATTAATGACGAAATTTATCTTGGACATCTTTATAAACGTGGACAGCACACGCATCCACACACTAAAAATGCTTTTATCGTCTATTGGATTTATTTGTGAAATTAAGCCTCGCTTGCCCTGCCATGATGACAATGAACAATTGGAACAATTATTTTCCAAAAATATGCTCTACTTAACTCACGGCATCTTTTGAAAAATTCATCCGTCACTAAGGAAATGTTTATTCATATTCTTTTTCATATTTATTCTGAATGAAAAAGGTAATGCATTATGAAATGTGTATTTAATGAAAGCTTTTCATCAAGTTCCAGTTCAGAATTTATTGTAACATAAACATATTGACAATTTATGTGGTTGTATTTTCGTCATAGATTTTGACTATGATGGAACCTTAAGGTCCATTTTGGTAATTCTACGTGGCATACAGTCTACTTCATCAGTGGATACATCTTCGGTAGTAATGAACAACCATATGACAATTAGGTCACATTGACCTACATTTCACGCTTCATTGACTTTGGTTAAAGTTTGCATTAACATCCATTTCTGGAATACTACAGCATATATAGACATGAAACTATCAGTTGATACCACCTTCTTGACAGGAAAGTTTATGGGAAGCCTGCCACAACATCCACATTGAGTTCCTGTTCCACGAATGGCATGGCCGCAAAAACTTTTTTAAAGTCAATATGGCCACCACAAAAAAAAATGCTTATTTTCCCGCGCTCGCGCGGGTTCAATGTCTAGTGTGTTACTGATTCTGCAGCATACCATTTCTTTTGCAATAAAGACAAAATTGTCTTTTTTACCTCACCTGGCCCGAATGTGAGTTATAACGCCATCACTTGGCATCTGTTGTCCAACGTGAACTCTAAAAAAAGTCTTCTCCTCTGAAACTACTGGGCCAATTGGAATGGTCCTTAGGTTATCCTCTTTCACAAGTAAATCCAATGACTGCCCGCTTTCCAAGATGGCCACCAGAGCCGAACATAGTTTAGCATAGGACTCTATGGGAAATTTGCTTAAAGATCTTGTTGTCTGAAACCACTTGGCCAATTGGAACAAACTTTGGCAGCAGTCGTCCTTAGGTGGTCCTCTTTCAGAATTGAATCCAATGACGCCGCCCGCCATCCAAGATGGCCACCAGAGCCTAACATAGTTTAACATAGGACCCCTATGGGAAATTTACTTAAAGATCATCTTGTCTGAAACCACTGGGCCAGTTGGAACAAAACTTGGTGAATGGTCCTTAGTTTGTCCTCTTCAGAAATATATCTGATGACCCCCGTCCACCACCCAAGATGGCCACTGGAACCAAACATGTTTTAGCTTAGAAAGTTCAGGGAAAATTCACTGAAAGATTTTCTCGTTTAAAGTGATGAACAATTTGACAACACCAGTAAGCTAACTGGAAGTTAACAGCATGTTCCAGACTGCCATTCAAGATGGACATAGTCAAACAATTTATTCTGTAATGATTTCCAGTTGAGCGATACAGGCTCCTGAGAGCCTCTATTTTTGGTATGGGTAAGGGTGTGGACTACACATTTTTTGCCACAATCCAAATCTTGACTATTGATGTGCGACAAAATGAGAAAAGAATATCAATTTATGGACTTAATAGCTTTTAATAGTTGAGATTCCAATTAACAACTGGAAAACTTGATCTCATTAATTATATTGACAAGCAGGGTTACCTGATACTTAAAGGTATGACGGTTCCAAAGCTGTAGTTCGAATTTCCGATAGTCCGAAGGTCCAATGGTTCAAAGGTCTGATAGTCCGAAGGTACAATGGTTCGAATGTCCAATAGTCTGAAGATCCAATGGTTTAAAGGTCCATTGGTATGAAAATTCATTAGTCCGAAGGTTCATTGGATAAATGATATTAAATCTGATGCTGCATTGTCTAATTCTTCAAATAGGGCTGATAGGTTGTTATTCTGCTTTTTATCGTGCAAATTAAGAAAAACGCAAAATGCAGGCCAAATTTTTATTTGTTGTTCTTCTTGAATGACATTTTCAGCTCACCTGACCCAAAGGGTCAAGTGAGCTATTCTCATCACTTGGCGCCGTCGTCTGTTGTCGTCATCATCGTTGTACTGGGTCAAATGGAACCAAACTTGACCACAAGCATCAGTAGGGTATCTAGTTTAAAAAAATGTCAGATGCCAAACAACATGGCCGACATGGCTAAAAATAGAACATAGGGGTAAATTGCAGTTTTTGTCTTATATCTCAAAAACTAAAGAATTTAGAGCAAATCTGAGGAGGTAAAAATGTTTATCAGGTCAAGATCCACCAACCATGAAATTTTCAGATGAATCGTTGAACCCTTTGTTGGGTTATTGCCCCTGAATTGTAAATTTTAATGAAATTTTGCACTTTAGGTTATTATCTTGAATATAATTATAGATAAAGACAAATTGTAAACAGCAAAAATGTTCAGCAAAGTAAGATCTACAAATAAGTCAACATGACCAAAATCATTGATTGACCCATTATAGGAGTTTTTGACCTTTAAAGATGGAGTCCAGCGTAAAAATTTCCTTTGGTTTCCTCTGAAACCACTGGGCTAATTGGTGGAATGGTCCTTGGATGGCCCCCTTGCAAATTTATGTCCGGCATCCCTGACCTACAACCGACATGGCTGCTGTTACTTAAAATAGACAAAAATGAAACTACAAGGCCCGTTGGAACCAAAGTTGGCAGTAATGGTCAACTGGAGGTTCTCTTTCAGAAATGTCCAATGACCTAGACCGTTAACCAAGATGGCTGCCACAGCTGAACTTAGTTTAACATTAGGACCTGATAGGAAAATTCATTTATAAATCTTCTTGTCTGAAACCACTAAGCCAATTAGAACTAGAATTGTTAGCAATGGTCCTTAGATGGTCCTCTTCCAGACTTATATCCGATGAACTGGACTCTCAACCAATATGGCCGCCATGACCGAACTTAGTTTAACATAGGGCCCTATTTGAAAATTCATTGAAAAATCTTCTTGTCTGAAACCACTTGACCAATTGGAACCAGACTTGGCAGCAATGGGCGTCGTTCAGAAGTGTGTCAGATTTTGTGGCCTGTTAACCAAGATGGCCACTAAGGCTGAAATTAGTTTAACATAGGACTGACTCTATGGTAAATTCACTAATAAAATTTACTCATCTAAAACTACTGAGCCAATTGGAACTAAACTTTGGTCTGTAGGTGGTCCGCTTTCAGAATTGTGTCCGATCATCCGGATTGTCAATCAAGATGCCTGCAACAACCTAACTTAGTTTAATATGGGACCCTATGGGAAATTTCATTTAAAAATCTTCTTGTCTGAAACCAATTAGCCAGTTGGAACAAGACTTAGCAGTAATGGTGCTTAGATGGTTCTCTTTTAGAAATGTGTCTATTGACCTGGATTGGCACAGCTGAACTTAGTTTAAAATAGAACCCTATAGAAAAACCAGCCAAATGACTGGAACACTTAAATTTTTAGTCCTGCTCAAGGTGAAAAGTTAAATCCAGGTGAGCGATACAGGCTCTTGAGAGCCTCTAGTTATTTCTCGTTCGCACTTGTCCATACCCCTGTACAAATCTCTTCAAACCTGAGGCCACAACTTATACTAAAATGGGTTGTTAAATATTATTTGGAACAATGCAATGAACTAGCAGTAAATGCACACCTGTTTTGAGGGTGGGAAGTGGAAGGGGGGGGGGTGTAAAATAATTCTCAATTTTTTATTGCTTGTTTAGAAGTGTTTTCTGTTGATCTGCAAAGGTCATAAGTTTGCTTACTTTATGCATGGTATCACAGGTTCTGTGATCTCGTGGAAATTAGTTACTCTGTTGCTCCACGCCTCCAATCCTGTTATAAGCTCACCTGGCCCACTTGGCGTCTGGCGTCCAGCAATATCCGTTGTCGTAAACTTTCCTTTAAAGATCTTATCCTCTGAAACCACTGGGCCAATTGGAACATAAGTTAGCAGCAATGGTCCTTAGGTGGTCCTCTTTCAGAATTATATTCGATGACCCTGTCAACCTTCAAAGATTGCTGCAAGAGCAGTACTTAGTTAAACATAGGACCAAATGTGAAAGTCCACTGACAGATCTTGTTTGAAACCAGTTAGCCAGTTAACTAATACTGTGACAGAACTATGCAGTAAATCATGAGTGCATGCAGCACACAAGTTATTTACAGCTGTAGTTCGGTCACAAGTTGTTTATTTCTGGTTTTTCAATTCAGCGATTAGTTATACTATAAGTCCTCATAAATATAACTAGGGGCTCCCAGGAGCCTGTATCGCTCACCTGGAGTTGACATCTTGACTGGCAGTCTGGATACATAATGGCCTCACATGCAGTTATTATGTATAGATAGATATCTATGATACCATGTTTTGATGCACATTGATTTTTGTTGATTTTTGTGTTCAAACGGCCTCAAATAGTGAAAGCCTAAATAGTATAGCTCAAAAACGCTGTGTACCAGATACAAATACCTGTAATAAAAAGACCAAGTAGGTAAAGTAAAAACAATCTATAAGGACCATCCTATGCACAAAGTGATATCTCTTTATTTTCACAAAATGAAACATTTGTATGACATGACAGTTGTTTGATGGATGAAGTATCAATTTTCCTCAGCATTTTAGTTGGTTGAAATTCGAACAAATGTCAAATTATTACTAGATTCCAAAAATTCCACTCAACTAAACAAAGTATTCTTCATTCTTTTTCGGAACATCGAATCTTTGGACCAATGGATTTTCAGACTATTGAACCTCCTGATGGTGTCTTTTTGCGTTATTTCAAGAATCGGACCATTGAAGCTTTTGATCATCAGACTTCCCTTGTTGTTATATTATGTGTATTATACGTTTTTTCAAGGTTCGGGCATTGAACCTTCAGACCAATAGATCCTCGGACTATTGAACCTTCGGACTATTGGACCTTCCGACTGTCGAACGGACATCGGTATGACAGGTTTCATAAAAATAGATGAGTCGGACAGGTAAATTTTTACTGTTCGCTGTAATTAAGATGTCATGATAATGTAAATTACTAATCATCCTATGAAATTTTAAGTAATATTTCATGGTAATAATCAGCTATACCAATTGGTAAATGGTATTGCTCTGGCAATTTTCTGTTCTTGAACAAAATTAGGTATCTCAAACTACCGATAACATGGATAACTCGAACAGATTTTGATGGTGCCTTGGAGTTATAGCCATCAAAGTTCTACTGTATATAAACTAACAGGGATGAGCGTATAAACAGGAGAACCCATTTGACATAGTTTAGGATGATCATCAGTTAGAACCAAACTATTTTGGAATCTATGGGACATTGTTCTTTTGTTTTCAATAGAAAAATTGAATTGAGGCAAGATATACATACTCATGGGAACATTTATTGTGGTAGATTTTCAAAATCAGTTATCTTGTAGTTTTATGTAGGGTTTTATACTAGAATACTCCATTTATAGGTCGTCTTTGTATCATTACAGGCAAACAAGCTGGTTTTTGTATGATGTGTGAACTTCAGCGACACATAAAGAGATGCTATGAAAATTTTGGCAATGCTATTAAACCACAGTCTATACTACAGAAACTACGATGTAATATATTTTTCTCACTTAAGATTTTATGATTATATTTCTCAGCAACTTTTTCAAAGATCTTCTTCCCTGAAACCACTGAACCAATTACAGCCATACTTAGTCAAAATGATACTTAGGGTATTTAAAATAAAGTTTATGTTTTATTTTATTGTCCGTCTAGAAACATGGCTGCCATGGCTAAAAATAGAACCGTTTTTGGCTTATATCTCAAAAACTAAACCATTTAGAGTAAAACTTACATCGTGGTAAACATGTTCATCTGGTCAAGATCTACCTGCCATGAAATTGATCAACCCTTTGTTGGGTTATTGCCCTGAATTGTTAATTTTAAGGAAATTTTGGAGTTATATTAACTTGAATATTATTAAAGATAAGGACAAACTGTACACTGAAAAAATGTTCAGCAAAGTAAGATCTACAAATAAGTCATCATGACCAAAATTGTCAATTGACCCCTTATAGGAGTTTTTGCCCTTGAAAGATTATTTACATGTAAACAGTAATTATCAGTAAAAATAATGGTCTGACATATTGTCACAGAGGTTTAGAGCATAACTTGAAATAAATTAAATGGTAACTGTACAAGTAAAATTGAGGGTCAAGGGTCAAGGTCATTGAAAAAGTCCATAGCAAACAATGAAAAAGTCCATTGCAACCATATATATTTTCTTTCAGAATTCTATATTGTAGCTGTACAACCCAATATTTAGGCGAAAAATGCCACAGTATACATTAAATAGCAAAAATAATCAATGATGCAAGATCTACACAAATAGTAACAGGTTAATTACCCTTAATTTAAAAAAGAAATCACTCCTGACAAAACCACTTATTCCATAATTATCAAGTGGTGGGTGGGGGAGAGGGGGGGGGGGGGATATGGGGGGGAAGCATATACTTCTTTTTTTGTGAAAGTCCAATATGTTGTTATGTATATTATAATCAGTGATTTTTCTACATATGAATTAGAGCTGAAAATCGGCTGTTTCCCAATAACAAATAGGCAATAATTTTTCCAAAATTTCCCCCCAAAGTCCCAAAATCTTGCTTCTTAAATTCTCCGATATGACAGGCAAAATTTATGCTGAATACTACGATTAAATACACATTGAGAGCCTGAAGTCAATCGGAACACCCTCACCCTTTAATTAACCATGTAAAGAAAGGTTGATGTTGTTCCGATTGTCACAAGGTACGGATGATCCCTAAAACGCTTTAATTACATGTGTCGTTTGTTACTTCGAAAAGCATCTAAATGACAATTATCGAGTCATGACAGCATTGTGTATCCCACAACCTTGGCAACTGATTTCTCGATCAATAACTACTGAGATTACAATTCTGCACATTTCAAATTACATTTGTACGATATGGAATATCCCAAAAGTCAACATGGTTCATACTTTTAGAAACAAAACTGGTATATATTCAACAAGTCACATATATTTGTGGTAACATCATATTTTACAACAAAATCAGCACTCAATAAATGTGAAATCTGTTCTTGTAAAATATTTGAGGCATTTAAGCAGTAAAAAGATAATAATTAATTACGAATTGGAAACAAAATGAAATATTTGAGATATTCATGAAAAACGAATTTCAGTTTTGAAAAAGACACATAGTACCTACTCCATCAGAAAAGAATAATCATAACTCAAAACATGAGAAACCAGTCATCATAGAAGATTTTAAAGAAAATTTGTCATTTGTCGTATTAGAATAAAATTATCAGACACTGATAAAGACAAACTTGTGGACATATTTAAAGGACAGAGAAACAGAAAACTTGTGCTGTTAAAGTGAAATAAAATTGTTTTAAATATTTCCCAATTTGTTTATTATTTCGATAATTTTTCCCAAATGGAAAGGCACAGGCACCTTTGAAAAAAAGTTGAAAAATCATAATATAAACATAGTAGTGTGTTTATACATACTTCAACTGTTCCCCTGTTGAAATGATGCAGTTGTAGCCATGGTGAGCTTTTGTCATCACTTTGCGTCTGTCGTCCGTCCGTCTTCGTCCGTCCGTAAACTTTTCACATTTCAATCTTCTTCTAAAAAACCACTGAACCAAATTGAACCAATGGCAGCAATATTCCTGGGAAGGTCCTTTACAGAATTTGTAATTTTGGTTCCGATTGAATATTCAACATGGCTGCCAAGCCTGATATAGTGTTGTGATTGGCTGAAATTTAAAAAATCTTCTTGTCACAAGACCAAATGCACTTCTACTTTGCAGGAATGTTCCTTAGATTGTCCTCTACCAAATTTGTTATTTTGGTGCCGATAGGAAATCCAAGATGGCTGCCAGCGAGGGACATAGTTAACATAGGACCTTATGGGAAATTCATACAAACAACTTCTTCGAAACTGTTTGACAGATTGAATTGATAATATGTCTGAATGATTGTATGGATGTGATGGTCCTGTACCAAATCTGTCATCCAAGATGGCCGCCAATAGGCGACTTAGTTTAACCTAACAACCTATGGGAAATACATACAAAAATCTCCTAGAGAACCACTGAATGGATTGAAACCAAACATAATATGAATGTTCCTTTTGATGTGCTGACCAAGTATTGTTACTTTGTGATGCTGATCTGACATCCAAGATGACTGCCAGCGGGGAACTTAGTTTAACATAGGAGAACCACTGAATGGATTGAAACCAAACATAGAATGAATGTTCCTTATGAGGTGCTTACCAAGTGTTGATACCTTGGTGCTGATCTGTCATCTAAAATGGCAGCCAGCGGCGGACTTAGTTTAACATAGGACTCTATGGGAAAAACATACAAACGGCTTCTTCTTGAAAATTATTGAATGGATTGAAACCAAACAATGCATGGATGTTAATCTGAAGGGCCTTTAGCAATGAACAAATGGAAATATCAGTTGAGCCATACAGGCTCCTGGGAGCCTCTGGTTTCATTATGTAACAACAGAGACAGATATGATATAGACTTAAAGTTATTTTTATGCATGTGATGTTATTACTTAACACAGAAATATATGACGAATGGATGTAAGAACAATGTCTTCCCGATTTAGGTTAGTTTTTCGTCACTGAAATTATAATATTGAAAACCTTTGAAAAGACAAATTAATAAATACTAAAACACATTCATGAAATCAATTCCTGTTTTTAACTCACCAGGAAAATGGCCGGTGTGAGGTGTTGTCATCAGTCTGTTAACTTTTAACATTTTATCTTCTAGTTTGAAACCACATGACCAAGTTTAAATACGATGTTCGTTGAATGGTCCTCTTTTAGAGTTGTGTCAAATGACAAAGACTTTCAACCAAGATGGCTGCCACAGCTGAACTTAACATAGGCCCTTTATGTCTTCAGAGGACCTCTGGGTCCTATTGAAACAAAACTTGGCAGCAATGGCCATCTTTCAGTAATACATGTATATGCAATGATCCTGCCCACCACCCAAGATGGCCACCAGAGCCAAATCTTGTCTCAAACAGTGAGTAATTTATCAAAACCGGTGAGCCAATTGGAACCTGACTTGACAGCAGTGTTTCAGATGGACATCATCAAAAAATTAAATATAAGTCTCCAAATAATATCCAGGTGAACGATACAGGCTCCTGGAAGCCTGTAATTGATTTTTGACTTCTAAAAATTAAATAAAAAACAGCAAAAAAAAGTAAATAAATTATTTCTGAAATTATAATACTTACTGGTTATAGTGTATCCCTGTGTTGACAGTTTCCTTGATGAAATAAAGAAAATGGGGTTGTAATTTTGAATATAACCTCAGATGCCTGCTACCCATAATAAATGTTATACATTTCTGTTTTAGTGATAGCCAAGCACATGCATTGGGGTAGACAGGAGGATGCACATGAATTCCTTCGTTACCTTGTAGAAAGTCTACAGAAATCATGCCTCAATAATATGAATGGCCTAACTAAGTGAGTATGACAGTTAGAGGTAACATGTATTTTTATACGACCAAAAATATTTGTGGTCATATTATGGTATCAGCCTGTCGTCGTTGGCATCCCTTAACAGTAAGGTTTCTGTTCATTTACTTTTGTTCTATTGAACACATCCTTATACCAAAGTGGTTCCCCATAAGAAATACAGGTTGGAATTGATTTTGGAAAAACTGGCCCCTCCTGTTTTTTTCTGAGGTTCAATAAGGGTTTTTAGCTCACCTGTCCTAAAAGCTTTTGCCATCACTTGGCGTCTGTCGTAAACTTTTTAGCTCACCTGTCCTAAAAGGACATGTGAGCTTTTGCTATCACTTGACGTTCATCGTCTGTCCGTTGTAAACTTTTTCAAAGATCTTATCCTCTGAAACCACTGAAAAAATTACAGCCATTCTTAGTCTGAATGATCCTTAGGGTATCTTGAATAAAATTTATGTTTTATTTTCTTGTCCGTCGAGAAACATGGCCACCATGGCTAAAAATAGAACATAGGGGTAAACTGCAGTTATTGACTTATATCTCAAAAACTAAAGCATTTAGAGCAAAACTGACATTGGGTAAAAATGTTCATCAGGCCAAGAGCTACCTAATATGAAATTTTCAGACAGATCAGTCAACCCTTTGTTGGATTATTGCCCCTTAATTGTTAATTTTAAGGAAATTTTGCAGTTTTAGGTTCTTATCTTTAATATTATTATAGATAAAGACAAACTGTAAACAGCAAAAATGTTCAACAAAGTAAGATATACAAATAAGTCAACATGACCAAAGTCATTGATTGACCCCTTATAGGAGTTTTTGCCCTTTAAAGACAGTGTGGGGCGTAAACTTTCTTTTAACATCTTCTCCTCTGAAACCACTGGGCCAATTGGGACCAAACTTTGGTGGAATGGTCCTTGGATGGCTGCTGTTACAGAATTGTGTTACTAAAAATAGAAAAAGGGGAGATGAATTCCAAAATCTTCTTTTATGAAACTATAAGGCCAATTGTAACCAAACTTGGCAGTATTGGTCATTAGGAGGTTCTTATTTAGGATTATGTCCAATGACCTGAACTGTTAACCAAGATGGCTGCCACATCCCAACTCAGTTTTACATAGGGCTCATGGGAAAATTCATTGAAAAATCTTCTTGTATGAAACCACCTGAAAAATTGGAACCAGAGTTGGCAGGAATGGTCCTCTTTCAGAAATATGTCTGATGACCCGGACTGTCAACCAAGATGGCCACCACATCCGAACTTAGTTTAACATAGGGCTCAAGGGAAAATTCATTGAAAAATATTCTTGTCTGAAACCACTTGACCAATTGGAAAAAGACTTGGCAGCAATGATCCTTAGGAGGTCCTCTTTCAGAAATATGTCTGATTTCGTGGACTGTGAACCAAGATGGCTGCTACAGCCAAACTTAGTTTAACATTGGACCCTATGGGAAATTCACGCAAAAATCTTTTCGTCTGAAATTACTGAGCCAATTGAAACTATAGTTGGCAGCATTGGTCCTTACATGGTCCTCTTTCAGAATTGTGTCCGATGACCCATACTGTCAACCAAGATGGCCACCACAGTCGAACTTAGTTTAACATAGGGGCCATGGGAAAATTCATTTAAAAATCTTCTTGTTTGAAACTGGTGAGTCAATTGGAACTTGACAGCAATGAAAGAACTGGATTGAAATGTTAATTAAACAGGCTTGGCCTCTGTTTTTACTGCTAATAACCAATGTATTACACAAACAGATCAATTCAAAACACAGGTCATACCCTCAAAACATGATCAAACATCGACTCGTAATTGCAGACGCCAGCAAGCTTTGAGGAAATACAACCATTAATTTTATTTAAATAAAATAATAAACACAGTTTTGAAATTATTTTATTGTGAAATACTACTATATACTCAATGAAAGACCGATTTTGTGCTTATACTTACCATACTTTCAAAGGTATCAAAGAATTTATTAACTTGGGTTTGTCAGTAATACATGATCTAACTCAAGCTGTCTTTGACATGTTAAAATATATCAGCTTGGGATATTCAAATAGGTAGATGCCATTATAATTGGCTTTGGTTAAACTGTTCACAACTTGAATGGCTTTGGTTTAACTGTTCACAACTTGCAACTAAATTGATTTATTAATGGTCCACGTGTCTGTAATTAATGTAAGCTTATATGTGTAATGAAATGATTTCATGAATAATTCTTGTGCAGACAGACAGACATGAATAATTCTAACAATTACAGGTTTCTTTTATTCAGGTAAACATGTTTTGCTGGAAGTCTGAGTCTATTTTTCTCCTCTAGTTACCTTAATCAGCGTTGAAACTTGAATCTTTTTCTATCAAGCTTTCCTCTGCCAACATTTGCTTGCAATGCTATTTTCAAGTTCACTTACATGTAAGGTTATAAATGTACATTTGTGGTCATTGAGAGTCCCTCCGAGAATATGTGGCATTTTTTGGAGTTTCACCTCGTTTTTCTTGAGCTTGAACATGATAACTTCACAGAAAAAACTAAATTTTTTACTGAAAGTTGCTTTCTGTACTGTAAAGAGCAAAAAAGGGACAAGCCTTAACTTTTTTTAATGTTTTATTTCTCGTCCCATTTTGATGATTATTTTAAGTGGTTTATGATAAAATACAATAAAAACCACTCCATGATTTTATGGTTTTAATTCATCTTGATGATTGCTTTCAGTTACAGGTTTCAAGATATAAGGGGCAAAAAAGCAATGGGGTTTGATATGTCAATTCTGATAAGGATTTTTTCTTTTAATTCATCTTCATGAGTGCTTTCATTAGTATTTATAGTAAAACTAATCTTGGAAATTCGAATACCTACAAATCTACAATGAGTAACTGAACAACACATTAATTCATGAATGCATGTAGCACATGAGTGAATTATTAGTGTATTCAATCACAAGTTATAGATATTTGGTATTTGAAATTCGAAATTAGTTATTATACGACTGCAAAATTTTTGCGGTCGTATATTGGTATGACGTTGGCCTCGTTGTCGTCCGGCATCGTCCGAAGACATTTGGTTTTCGCACTATAACTTTAGTAATAAGTTAATAGAAATCTATGAAATTTGAACACAAGGTTTATGACCACAAAAGGAAGGTTGGGAATGATTTTGGGAGTTTTGGTCCCAACAGTTTAAGAATTAGGGGCCAAAAAAAGGCCCAATAAGCATTTTTCTTGGTTTTCGCACAATAAGTCTAGTATAAGTAAATAGAAATCTATGAAATTTAAACACAAGGTTTATGACCACAAAAGGAAGGTTGGGATTGATTTTGGGAGTTTTGGTCCCAACAGTTTAAGAATAAAAATTAGGTTCCAAAAAAGGGCCCAATAAGCATTTTTCTTGTTTGGTTATTATCTTGGTGTAAGGGAGGTAATCCAAACACATTTAAAGTAAAATGTTGTGTATGATTCCATTTCCTCCCTCACACTGCTTGTAAATTATGTATAAAGAAATGTAGATTGTCTTGGGGTGATTTATAGCTGTCAGTTTATTTTTAGAAGTTACTATTAATTTTGTCCATATGTCATTTTCTATTTTAAGACTTTTATGATATACAGTGGATTCCGCTTATTTGCAAAGCCTATTTGTCAGAGAAAATTTTGCAATTAAGCGGACTTTGCGATAAAACGAAAAGCGTATCAGACCGGAAGTTTTGGAATCAGCTGATAGCAGTATACAGATCGTCAAATGTTAGCCACAGTTTACCAGAGTTATATAAAAGAATTTTGTTGAATGAAAGTTATTGCCTTTTAATAAATAAAAGTGAAATGAAGTTTTTATTATTTTTTTTCTTCATAAACTTCTTAAACGTATTGCATGTATTTTGATAACCCAGATAACCTACATTTTAAATATAGAAACTTTACCTTGTACATATTTAAATACAACTATAATCCAACAATCTTTTATTCTATCCCAGTGTTATATTCCAGTAAAACATTTTAAATGCTGCAGAAATGATTTTTAAAATTTTAATTTTAATCGATAAAAGATATTTGTGATGAAGAAACGGTTTGTTTACATGTGAGTTTATAATCTCTAATCTGTTTCTATTTTTTTTTTCTTTTTTCATTAAAAGTATTACATAATTCATTTTCATTTCAATCTGAAGTGATAATTGTTTATAGATCTGAAATCAATTGCCTACTTTGAATTAAAAAAAACAATTATTGCTTTTACCTGTGCACGTGGTTATTTACATATCTTATTTACATTGGAAACAAAAATGGCGGTCACTTATTTTCGTTTGTCAATCGCTGTTAGAATGAAGGACACAGGACATTCTTTATTCAGTTTCAGCAAAGGAAAACACAAAGACAACTCAATTTCAAACATTTTTTATTTAAATAACATGAATAATAAAGATCTAGATGTTTTATTTTGTCAGATTCTACGTTACGAACTTCGATCATTTGAAAACTTCAATCGATCTACAAATTGACAAAAATAATTGCAAGTTTGTTTCAAAAGACAATTATATGAATTTTCACCAATTAATTGCAAATGATCATAACATTTTACGGAAAATATGACAAAACCCATTGGAAATTTTGCAAACGACCAACACTTTTTCTCATTTTTGCCAGAATTTTGTTTGCTATAAACTGCTTTGCAATTAACCGACATATTTAACATTAGTTGAATGGGAAATGGTTTTGTGCTGGTAATTTTTTTGCAAATAACCGAATTTTGCAATTAACAGGTTTGCAATTAAGTGGAGTTGACTGTATTTAAATGGGTAATTATGTTTGCAAATAGGGATTATGACCATATCTTGAGGGAAAGAATTTTTTTTTTGGAAAAAGGGAAAGGGGGGGGGGGGTAAATAAGAAATTGTGGGGGGGGGGGGGGGGGGCAATTTTTTCTCATTTCAGATTTCAGAAATTAAAAAGAAAATGTCTTCAAATTTTTATTTTGCAAAACAAAGGGTGGGGAGGGGGGTACAATAATTTTTTTGGGGGGGGAGTCAGTATGCAACAGCATAGTGTATTGCAAAAAAGCCAAAAAGGGGTTAAATTTTATTTTTTTTGGGGGGGGGAGGGGTCAGTTCGCAACAGCATATTGTATTGCACAAAAAGCAAAAAATTGAATATAAATTCAAATCATATGTCCAATTCTAAGTTCTTTGACTACAGTTATTCTGTGTCAGAAACCTATTATGTATCAAATATTTAATTACAATCCAAATTCAGACCTGTATCAAGCGTGAATATTGTGTCCATTTTTGCCCCAACTGTTCAGGGTTGGACCTCTGCGGTCGTATCCAGCTGCGCTCAGCGAAGCAATTTATTTTTTTCTAAGAATTTGTACAGTTTGTTCACCAACAATCACCCTGTACCACAAACAAAAGCTTTATTCCCTTCAACCCACCATTTTCATCATTTCACTTTGAACAAGATATTGTGATCACACATTATTATGTAAGAAAACTTTGAATCACGGGAGCTAATTTATGCATGTAGATTGGCACGCGTCAGCCTCATTTACATACCACTGAAAACATGACTATATATAAAGGACTTAGAAAATATATGCGAGTCACCGAGGTCATATACATGAATTTACTACACAAAAAATGAAGTAATGCAGTCATTTATTAAATTGCTCAAAGTGAAAGTGAAATGATGAAAATGGTGGATTGAAGTGAATAAAACTTTCGTTTGTGTTACTGGGAGATTTTTGGCAAATAAAATGTTCATATTCTTAGAGAAAAATGAATAAGGAATCAATTGATGTATGATTTATCCACTAAAATTGGATATATAACGACTTCAAGTCTAAAAAGTCTGGGTCGGCAATTTCCATATTTTCTATACAGAGTGCGCTCTGACGTCCCACATTCCCAGCATATCACGAAAAAAAGGCCGTCAAGATGTCAGAGCAATCTCGGATTACCCATAAATGTGATCAATCACCAGATATATTTCAATGGTTGAAATAGGGAATGTGAAAGCTTTGCGATTCGGGTAATGAAAATAAAACCAAGCCACCATCAGTAACAAAGGATAAATAATCCAGTCATTTAAAATAACTTAATGACTTCTCCTTGTCAGCTTCAGATAGAGCAGTCATTTCTCTATATCATCATCAAGTAGGTTGAGCCCTGTAAAATTATGTATGGGAATGTAAATAAGAATAGAATAGAGAATGGAAATGGTGATTGTGCCAAAGAGACAACAACTCGACCAAAGAGCAGAAAACAGCTCAAGGCTACGAATGGGTGTTCAACGCAGAGAAAAAAATCCTGCACCCGGAGTAACAAAGGACTACTAGCAGTAACTGATGTGCCAGCTCCAGACCTCAATTAAACTGATCGAAAGATTATGTCTATATCATATAGAAAATCAGCCAAAATCCCTCCCGTTAGGGGTTTAGTATCATGCTATCATAAATTATACGAGAAGAACAAGTTGACTTTGCATGTTCAATTAGCTGACTTTCACTTCTTTTACACTTACCAGTAATTATAATAGATTAATTTTCTTTTTGGATAGATTGGACAAGTTTAGCAAAGAGACAACAGTTGTTAATCAGATTTTTGGAGGATTTCTTAGGAGTCAAGGTTTGATTGTTATTTATTATTAGCTCACATGGCCTGAAAGGCCACGTGAGCTTACAAATGTATTACCATCACTTGACGTCCGTTGTCCAGCATCCGGTGTTAACTTTTCTTTTAAAGATCTTCTCCTCTGAAACCACTGGGCCAAGTAGAACTAAACTTTGCAGGAATGGTGTTTGTGAGGTCCTCTACAAATACACAATGTAGTCCTTATTTCATCTTGATCGGGCAAAAACATTGCCACCATGGGCAATTGTTGTTTCTGCTTTGCTGAGTTTTAAAAAATCTTCTCCTCTGAAACTGCTTGGCAAAAAGGAGCAAAACTTGACAGGAATCATCTATGGGAGGTCCTTTATAAACTTTCCTCATTTCGTTCCGACCGGACTACAAATATGGCCGCCATGGGCATTTCTTGTTTCTGATTGGCTGATATAAAAAAATCTTTCCTTTCAAATTGCTTGGCCAAATGGAGTGAAACTATAGGAAGCATCTATGGGAGGTTCTTCAAAAAATTTCCTCATTTTGTCCTGAATCTGGCAACAAACATAGCCGTCATGGGCAATTCTCATAGAACATGGGGGTAAACCGCAGTTTTTGTCTTGTATTTCAAAAACTAAAGCATTTAGAGCAAAACTGACATGGGGGTAAAAATGTTTATCAAGTCAAGATCTACCTGCCATAAAATCTTCAGATGAATCGGTCAACCCTTTGTTGGGTTATTGCCCTTGAATTGGTAATTTTAACAAAATTTGGCAGTTTTAGGTTATTATCTTCAATATTATTATAGATAAAGACAAATGTAAAAATCAAAAATGTTCATCAAAGTAAGATCTACAAATAAGTCAACATGACCAAAATCATTGATTGATCCCTTATAGGAGTTTTTGCCCTTTAAAGACGGCATCCGGCATAAACTTTCCTTTAAAGATCTTCTCTGGCCAATTGGGACCAAACTTTGGTGGAATGGTCCTTGGCTGGCCCCCTTCCAAATTTATATCCGGCATCCACGACTTCCAAGGACATGGCTGCTGTTACTAAAAATAGAAAAAAGGGGGGATGAATTTAAAAAATCTTCTTTCATGAAATTACAATGCCAATTTAAACCAATCTTGGCAGTAATGGTCCTTAGGAGGTTCTCTTTCAGAAATATGTCTGATGACCCAGACTGTTAACCAAGATGGCTGCCACAGCCAAACTTAGTTTAACATAGGAACCTATGGGAAAATTCATTGAAAAGTCTTCTTGTCTGATACCACTTGACCAATTGGAACCAGACTTGGCAGCAATGGTCCTGAGATGGTGCTCTTTCAGAAATATGTCTGATGACTGGGACTGTCAACCAATATGGCCGCCACAGCCGAACTTTGTTTTACATAGGACCCTACGGGAAATTCACTCAAAAATCTTCTTGTCTGAAACCTGATTTAGCCAATTAGAACTAGACTTCGTAGCATTGGTCCTTAGATGGTCCTCTTTCAGAATTGTATTAACCCAGACTGTCAACCAAGATGGCTGCCACACCTGAACTTAGTTTAACATAGGACCCTATGGGAATATTCATTGAAAAATCTTCTTGTCTGAAACCACTTGACCAATTGGAACCAGACTTTGTAGCCGATCATCTGGATTGTCAACCAAGAGGCCACCACCGCCGAACTTAGTTTAATGTAGGACCCTATATTAAAATTCATTTAACGATCTTCTTTTCTGAAACCACTTAGCCAGTTGGAACAAGACTTAGCAATAACGATCCTTAGATGGTTCTCTTTTAGAAATGTGTCCATTGACCTGGACTGTCAACCAAGATGGCTGCCACAGCCGAACTTTGTTTAACAGAACCCCATAGAAAAACCAGCCAAATTGACTGCAACACTGGAATGTTTAGTCCTGCTCAAGGTGAAAAGTTAAATCCAGGTGAGCGATACAGGCTCTAGAGAGCCTCTAGTTAGCCATGGTGGCCAACAGAAAATAAAACACAAACTTTAATCATCATTCAGACTAAGTATGGCTGTAATTGGTTCAGTGGTTTTAGAGGAGATCTTTGAAAAAGTTTACGACGGACGATAGACGAATTGCCATATGATGGCAAAAGCTCACTTGTCCTTTTAGGACAGGTGAGCTAAAAATCTCCTCTGAAGTCGCTTGTCCATATGGTACAAAACTTGACAGAAAGCATCTGTGGGAGGTCCGCTATAAAGTTTCCTCATTTTGTCCTGATCGGACGACAAAGGTGGCCGTCATGGGCAATTCTTGTTTCTCATTGGTTGATTAAAATAATTTGCAAATTGGGACCAAACTTTGGCAAAATGGTCCTTGCATGACCCCCTTTCATATTGTGTCTGGCATCCCCAACTTCCAACCGACATTAGTGCTGTTACTAAAAATAGAAAAAAAGGGAGATGAGTTTCAAAAATCTTCTTGTCTGAAACTGCTGAGCCAACTGGAACCAAAATTAGCAGCAATGGTCCTTAGATGGTCCTCTTTCAGAATTGTTTTCGATGACCTGGACGATCAAACAAGACGGCTGCTACAGCCTAACTGAGTTTAACATAGGACCCTGTGGGAAAATTCATTTAAAAAATCTTCGTCTGAAAGCACTCAGCCAATTAGAACCAGACTTGGCGGCCATGGTTAATTGATTGTCCTCTTTCAGCATTATGTTTAATTATACAGACGTTTGTTTCTTAGGTGCTTTTATGGCTGTTGATTGGCAAATTGAATCCAGGTGAGCGATACAGGCTCCTGGGAGCCTCTAGTTTATATATTATGCTTCCTTAATATTTTGCGGGCGAGCATATATTTATCACTTGTCCGTCTGTCCATCCAAGTAGTTTTGGGATGATAACTTATTAATATTTGAATAAACCTGTCCCATGTTAGAAAACTTGCAGTGAATATTTATTGCAAGGTATTGTCCGAGTGTTGTAACTTTGATGCCGATTGGAAATCCTAGATTTAAATTGATCTTAGGTGTTTCTCTTTTATAACTGTATCCATTGTCACCAAATATTAACTTAAATGATAAAATCAGTTGAGTTATACATGCTCATAGGAGCCTCTTGTTTCATTGCACACAGTATTTTGATGATTAGGTTTTGGCTTCATGATAACTAGCATACCTATTGGCTGTTGATCAAAAGATGCACATTGTAGTGAAGAAATTTATTATTATTTGTTTTCAAATAAGGTGAATCTTACTTATATTTGAGATCATCCATGATAAGGAAATGAAAATATGCAATCTTGGTAAAAAAATACTTTGGAAAAATCACTGTCTTGAATTACTTGTGAATGATGTATCAAAATGAGAATATTGATTTGTTAGTTTTCCTACTTTCAGTGCAGTGTTTAAAGTGCAAGGAGAGATCAAATACATATGATCCATTAATGGACATCAGTTTGGATATAAAGGTATATTTTAATTATCAAACTGTAGTTTGAAAGTATTTATGTAGAGAAGGAGATTCCTTTTTGCCAGTCTATAATCTGACATATTTATACATTTACAAATATTAAGGTCAATTTTTTTCATGGCGAAGGGATACTTCCTGTCACCTTTGTTATCTTGATGAGTGCTTTCAGTAATATTTCAACAGATTTCTTCTATAATTTAAGATTTTTGAGATATCCATGATATCAGGGTTAAAAGGCCCAAAAAAGCAATGTGGCTTGATGTTGGTGTCTGGTGTCCATTGTTCGCCTCTGCCGTCAAGCGTAAACTTTTCAAGATTTTCTCAGAAACCACTGGCCCAATTGGGACCAAATGTTGGTGGAATGGACCTTGGATGGCCCATTCCAAAATTGTAATTGGCATCCTTGACCTCCAATTTGACATGGCTGCTGTTGCTAAAAACATAGGACCCTATGGGAAAATGCTTTTAAAAATGTTCTAGTCTTAAACCCCTTATCCAATTGGAATCTGGTCTTTAGAATGTCCTCCTTTAGAGTTGCGTCCAATGACCCAGACTGCCACATAGGACACTATGGGAAAATTTAATTTGTAAATCTTCATGTCTTAAAACACTTGGCAATTTGGAGCCAGTGTTCATAGTAGTGGTCCTTAGATGGTGCTCTTTCAGAATTGTGTTTAATGACTGTTAACTAAGTTGGCCACCACAGCCAAACTTTGTTTAACATAGGACCCTTTGGGAAAACCAGCCAAGATGACTGCTAAACTAGAATATTTAGTCTTGCTCAAGGTGGACCAGTTAAATTCAGGTGAGCGATACCGGCTCTTGAGAGCCTCTAGTTTTATTAGCTCACCTGGCTATTGCCAGGGTGAGCTTTTGCCGTCACTTGGCGTCCGTCGTCCGTCCGTTGTTCGTCCATCGTCCGTCCGTCCATCGTTAGCTTTTCATTCAAACATCTTCTCCTCAGGCCAATTCCAACCAAACTTTGCATGAGTGATGTATGGAAGGTCCTCAACAAAGTTTCCTCATTTACTTCTGATTGGTCAAGAAACATGGACACTGGAGGCAATTCTTGTTTCTGATTGGCTGATTTTCAAAAATCTTCTCCTCTGAAACCGTTGGGCTGATTGGTTTGAAACTTATAGGAATGATCTATGACATGTCTTCTACAAACGTTCCTCAATTTATTTTGATCTGACATCTGCCGTAGCTAAAAATAGAATATAGGGGTGCATGTGTTGTTTTTGGCTTATAACTTAAAAACCGTTACAGATATAAAAAATCGGGGTAAAATTGATCAGCATGACAAGATCTACCTACCCTGAAATTTTGAAGGAAATCCCAAAACCAATTTAGGAGTTATTGCCCTTTTTTCGTCAAATTTTCAAAATTTAACATTTGTCGTCATTTATCTCCAAAACTATTTGAGATAGAAGTGAAATGTAAATTTGAAAAATGTTTGCCATGTTGAGATCTACATACCCTGAAATTTTAAAGGAAATCCCAAAACCCATTTAGGAGTTATTGCCCTTTTTTCGTCAAATTTTCAAAATTTAACATTTGTCGTCATTTATCTCCAAAACTATTTGAGATAGAAGTAAAATGTAAATTTGAAAAATGTTTGCCATGTTGAGATCTACATACCCTGAAATTTTAAAGGAAATCCCAAAACCCATTTAGGAGTTATTGCCCTTTTTTCGTCAAATTTTCAAAATTTAACATTTTTTGTCATTTATCTCCAAAACTATTAGAGATAGAAGTGAAATGTAAATTTGAAAAATGTTTGCCATGTTGAGATCTACATACCCTGAAATTTTAAAGGAAATCCCAAAACCCATTTAGGAGTTACTGCCCTTTTTATACGACCGCAAAATTTTATGACGTTGGCGCCGTCGTCCGGCCTCGTCGTCCGGCGTCGTCGTCGTCCAAAGACATTTGGTTTTCACACTATAACTTTAGTATAAGGTAATAGAAATCTATGAAATTTAAACACAAGGTTTATGACCACAAAAGGAAGGTTGGGATTGATTTTGGGAGTTTTGGTCCCAACAGTTTAAGAATTAGGTTCCAAAAAAGGGCCCAATAAGCATTTTTCTTGGTTTTCACACAATAACTCTAGTATAAGTAAATAGAAATCTATGAAATTTTAACACAAGGTTTATGACCACAAAAGGAAGGTTGGGATTGTTCTTGGGAGTTTTTATCCCAACAGTTTAGGAATAAGGGGCTAAAAAAGGGCCCAAATAAGCATTTTTCTTGGTTTTTGCACAATAACTTTAGTATAAGTAAATAGAAATCTGTTTAATTTAAACACAAAGTTTATGACCACAAAAGGAAGGTTGGGATTGATTTTGGGAGTTTTGGTCCCAGGAATTAGGGGCCAAAATGGTCCAAAATTAAATTTTGTTTGATTTCATCGAAAATTGAACTATTGGGGTTCTTTGATATGCCGAATCTAACTGTGTATTTAGATTCTTAATTTTTGGTCCTGTTTTCAAATTGGTCTACATTAAGGTCCAAAGGGTCCAAAATTAAACTTAGTTTGATTTTAACAAAAATTGAATTTTTGGGGTTCTTTGATATGCTGAATCTAAACATGTACTTAGTTTTTTTATTATGGGCCCAGTTTTCAAGTTGGTCCAAATCGGGGTCCAAAATTAAACTTTGTTTGATTTCAACAAAAATTGAATATTCTTCGATATGCTGAATCTAACCATGTATTTAGATTTCAGGTTAATGGACAATTACTTAAGTACAAAACATAATTTAAAAGGCAGTGTAAGGTTGGTAATTGAAACTCATTTGAATATCTCACCTAAACTGCTTTTAAATTATTTATATTGGAAATTTGCCAAAAAACTTTATTATTAATAAATTCCATTGGATATTTGCCAATAACTTTAGTTTAATGAACTTCATTTGAAATTTGCCAATATAAAAATTAAAATGTTGCTGATGAAACTTTTTTGTTTATCTCACCTAAACTGCTATTAAATTATGTATATTGGAAATTTGCCAAAAACTTTATTATTAAATTTCTGATTTATATATAAAAGCAAATAATAATGATAAGGCAAGAGATACACACCAAACAGGATGTGTAAATTATTATAATAAGTATTGTGCAATAGCAAGAAATTTTCAATTGCACAGTATTGCACAATAGCAAGAAATCTTCAATTGCACAGTATTGCGCAATAGCAAAAAATCTTCAATTGCACAGTATTGCGCAATAGCAAGAAATTGATATTTGGGCCCAGTTATCAAATTGGTCCATTGAGGTTTAAAGGGTCCAAAATTGAACTTTATTTGATTTCATCAAAAATTGAACTGTTGGGGTTCTTTGATATGCCAAATCTAACCGTGTATTTAGATTCTTAATTTTTGGTCCCGTTTTCAAATTGGTCTACATTAAGGTCCAAAGTGTCCAAAATTAAACTTAGTTTGATTTTAACAAAAATTGAATTCTTGGGGTTCTTTGATATGCTGAATCTAAACATGTACTTAGTTTTTTGATTATGGGCCCAGTTTTCAAGTTGGTCCAAATCGGGGTCCAAACTTGGGGCTCTTTGAAATGCTGAATCTAAACATGTATTTAGATTTTTGATTATGGGCCCAGTATTAAGTTGGTACAAATTAACAAAAATTGAATATATGGGGTTCTTTGATATCCTGAATATAACTGTGTATTTAGATTTTTGGATTTTGGGCCTTGTGTTTAAATTTATCCACATTGAGGTCCTTAACGTCCAAAATGAAACTTTGTTTGATTTCATTAAAAATTGAATTATGGGGGTTCTTTGATACAACTGTTCAGGGTTCGACCTCTGCGGTCGTATCAAGCTGCGCCCAGCAGAGCATTTTATTTTGTCAAATAAATTTTTCCTGAACAATTAAACGAATTGCAACAAACATGGTCAAATGCTTGATTAATTGTCCAATGAAAACCAGACTCCAGGTGAGCGATACAGGCTCTGGTGAGCCTCTTTGTTTTTCATGCAATTCTTATGGGGATTTTTTCTTTTAATTCACCTTAATGAGTGCTTCATTAGTATATATTGCAACAAATTATTTTTTAATCTTTTATTGTTTCCGAGTTCAAAGAGTCAAAGTAAACAATTTTGGAACATAAAATTTTTATTTTTCATAGGGATTTTTGCTCATCTGGCCTAAAGTGAGATATTCTCATCACTGTGTCCGTCGTCATTGTAAACTTTTCACATTTTCATCAACTCCTCTGAAACCGCTGAGCCAATTTAAACCAAACTTTAATTGAATGGTCATTGGATGGTCCCCTTTAATATATATGTTCGGTTTTCCCATTCGCCATCCAATATGGCTGCCATGGTCGGACATAGTTTAACATTAGACCCTATGGGAATTTTAACATTATAGTTATCTTCTCTGAAACCACTAGGCCAATTTGAACCAAACTTTGGTGAAATGGTCCTTGGGTGGCCGCATTTAAAACTTGTGTTAGGTTTCCCAAAAAGCCATTCAACATGGCTGCCATGGCCTTACTTAGTTTAACATTGAGCCTATGGGGATTTTACATTTTCTCCAACTCCTATTAAACTGCTGGGCATATTTAAACCTAAGTTACTGGAATGGTTCTTAGATGGTCCCCTTTAAAATAGTTGTTTAGTTTTCTTTGGTGCCATCCAATATGGCTGCCATGGACAGACTTAGTTAACATTAGACTATATGGGAATTTTAACTTCTCTGAGACCACTGAGCCAATTTGAACCAAACTGATGAAATGGAATTTTCCAAAAAATAAAACTTTCCACTAGCATTTGCAGTTTGTGAATTATTTTTGCAAGTTTAAGGCAGCCATTTTTGGGAGAAGAGGATTAATTTAATATTTTTATTCTAGTAGTAATGATTGAATACTCTGCATTTTGATACCAATAATCACCTGTAAAAAATATTCAGA
The DNA here is from genome assembly GCA_028015205.1 of Mytilisepta virgata. Lineage (NCBI taxonomy): Eukaryota > Metazoa > Mollusca > Bivalvia > Mytilida > Mytilidae > Mytilisepta > Mytilisepta virgata. Next base: position 71,229,946 of record CM051521.1, read on the forward strand.
ATTGATGCAGGCCCTTCTCGAAATAAATTATATAAAAAAAAAGAGAAAGAAAAAATTGGAAGAATTCATTTGCTTTTAAAAATTGATTAGTTTTTTAAAGGAGTCTGCATGAATTCGTCAGTATTTGTTATATTTTGGTAAATATTTCATTTCCATTCCGGATTCGATTTGTAGTTTGCTACACTTAAATTTATATCCTGCTGTTAAATCCATGTGAGCAATACAGGCTATTGAGAGCCTTTAGTTTCTTTTCATCATCTTGATGAGTGTTTTCAGAATTATGTCAACAGATTTTTCCTATGATTACAGTTTTCGAGATATAGGGGGTTTAAGTTTGTTTTTGTTTTTCATCTGGTTTTTGTGGCAGGTCTTATATTTCTGTGTAATTTATTATCCAAAACTTAATTCGGTCAAGCATAATAGTGTGTCCACACTTACTTGATGACTTGTTGCAGTAGTATCATGCTGCACTTAGCTTCATTTGCTCATTGTTGCACGGCTTACAGTGAATTCAAGCCAAGTTATCTTGTTTTTTGTATTGCAATATTAGATGTGTTAGTTCTCATCATAGCATACCACAAGCATACTAAATGAGAGAAACAAGAAGCATAACTTACAGGTAACAAATAATTTTAAAAAAGTACATATTTTGTAGAATGTGTCAACACTGGAGAAAGCATTTGAGAAGTATGTTTATCCAGAGATGCTGGACAATGACAATGCATATATGTGTACAAAGTAAGTCAGGGATTTTGTTTCCCTCATAGATTTCTGTCAATCGTGTTATGAAGTAATTATTATATCCCCACTTTGTAAATTGGAGGAATATAGTGATGGGGGAGTCCATTCTTTCGTCTGTCTGTCTGTCTATCCGTCCGTCTGTCCGATAACAATATGTTCCACTTGTATAGCTACAACTCCTCCTTAACCACATATATGACATACTATAATTTAATGAAACTTTTTTTCAGATTCTTTATCATATAATGCCATTGTGCACCTCCAATTTTGTTTGTGGCCAAAATCATCAAAATCATTTTTAGCTCACCTGTCCTAAAAGGAAGTGAGCTTTTAGCATCACTTCTTCTCCTCTGAAACCGTAAAGCCAAATGAACTGAATTTTGGTATGGAGCATCTATGAAAGGTCCTTTACAAACCTTGCATAAATTATCAAAGTACGTGAAACAAAATGGCCACCAAGAGCCTTTATATGTTCTCATTGGTCAAATTTTTAAATTCTTCTCCTCTGAAACCGTTTTGCCAAATGAACTTATACTTGGAATGAAGCATCTATGGAAGGGTATTTACAATGTTTCCAGAAATCAATCTAGTCCATCAAATCAAATCAAAAGTTTGTGACTCACAGGTGAGCGATACAGGCTCAGCCCTCAGAGCCTCTTATCTGTTTTACTTTTGGAAAGAGGGGGGGAGGGGGTGGGGTATCCATATTGTATCAGCAACTCCTCATTAACCACTTATCATAATTTATTGAAACTTTCTCAGATTCTTAACCATATAATGCCATTGTGCACCTCCTATTTTGTTTAATGGTCAAAATCATTTTTGGGGTTTCTTTTGCCAAAACAAGGACTTAACAAAACATGGATTTCTTCCATCCAACTACCTATTTTGTATCCACAACTCCTCCTAAACCACTTATCATTATTTAATGGAACTTTCTCAGATTTTTAACCATATAATGCCATTGTGCAGCTCCTGTTTTGTTTATTGGTCAAAATCATTTTTGTGGTATCTTTTTCCAAAACAAGGTCTTGCCAAAACATGGATTAGGACGTTGCAAGCGGCCTGGGTATCATTTTGTGAGCTTTGATCACAGTACCTCTAGTGTTAAACTTGTGTCTGTTTCTAAATATTGAAAATGCTTAATTGAAAAGGTTTGTGTATTTTAAATCAACAGCACAACAAAATAGATTTGACTTTGTAAATGGGAAATCTTCATGTTTTGCAGCCTATTACCATATATATTCTTACTCCTTATTTGAAGACGCATTCATTGATGTATATTCAGGGTGCATTGGAGGATATGCCCCACCCCCTGAGAACAGATTTGTTTTTGTGACTGAAACCTTTGAGATCCCCAACCTCCTGAAAATATACTTGTCTTTTATAACTATGAAACCTTTTAAATCCATACCTTATTACCAATACTTGCTCCTTGTGAGAAGACAGATTCAAGGAGTTACAAAAGTTTCTTGTACAGTAGCTTATGATAAAGAACATCGTTTGGGAGACTTAGTGTTGCCATCAAAACAGTTGTTAATTTTTTTTTTGGCCTTGCCATTATGTGGTTGGGGCCATATAGTTTTACCCCTGTCTGTCATGCCGTCATTCCGGAATGAACACCTTTCCGGACTTTTTGTCTAAACGCCTTCAGATATTGAGCTGATTTTTGTTTTGCTTTAGACAAAAATTTGCGGAGGCGAGATTAAGGTATTGCTTTCCGTCGGCGATGGCGGCATAAACTTTTTTTAAAACGTTCATAAATTTGCACATGTAATACCTACAATTAAGATTTATGGTCCACAAGGTAGCTTATCGTAGAAGGTTTGCCGCAGTATACTTGTCTTCCTCATTTTTGCCGAGCCTGCGACTTTAGTCGCAGAAAGCTTGACATAGGGATAGTGATCCGGCAGCGGCGGCGTTAACTCATTTCTTAAAAGCTTTATATTTTAGAAGGTGGAAGACCTGGATGCTTTATACTTTGTATATAGATGCCTTATGTTACGAAGTTTCCGTCTGTCATATGTACATTGTCCTTGACCTCATTTTCATGGTTCAGTGACTACTTGAAAAAAAGTTAAGATTTTATTTAATGTTAATTTCTCTCTTATTATTAGTAATAGGATAACTATATTTGGTATGTGCATACCTTGCAAGGTCCTCATCCCCATCAGACAGTTTTCAATTGACCTCGACTCCATTTCACGGATCAGTGAACAAGGTTAAGTTTTGGTGGTCAAGTCCATTTCTCAGATACTATAAGCAATAGGTCTAGTATATTTGGTGTATGGAAGGATTGTAAGGTGTACATGTCCAGCTGGCAGGTGTCATCTGACCTTGACCATGTTGACCTCAGTTTCATGGTTCAGTGGTTATAGTTAAGTTTTTGTGTTTTGGCCTGTTTTTCGAATACTGTATGCAATAGGTCTACTATATTTGGTGTATGGAAGGATTGTAAGGTGTACATGCCCAACTGGCAGGTGTCATCTGACCCTGACCTCATTTTCATGGTTCAGTGGTTATATTTAAGTTTTTGTGTTTTGCTCTGTTTTTCGAATACTGATAGCATTTACTTTCATTAGAAATACAAGACAGGCGAGACATTTTTGTGTGTCCACTCTTGTTATTGTTTACTGGCTTCATAAACATGAATTTAAAATCTGCATCCAGGTTTCCTGGTTAAATCCATTTCTCAGCAACTGTAATACCTAGGCCAACCATATTTGGTCTATAGATAGTTCTTAGTGGGTACATGCCAGTCTTACACCTGGCTTGGGACCTTGACCTCAATTTCATGCTCAAGTGACTTTGTCACTTTTTCGTAGTCAAGTCCATTTCTCAGAAACTGTAATACCTAGGCCAACTATATTTGGTCTATAGATAGTTCTTGGTGGGTACATGCCAGTCTGACACCTGGCTTGGGACCTTGACCTCAGTTTCATCTTTGAGTGACTTTGTCACTTTTTCGTGGTTAAGTCCATTTCCCAGAAACTGTAATACCTAGTCCCACTGTATTTGGTCTTTTGAGAGTTATTGATGGGTACATGCCAGTCTGACACTTGCCTCTGGACCTTGACCTCTGATGAGTGACTTTCATCCAAGTTTCTTGATTAAATTCATTTTTCAACAACTGTAATACCTAGACCTACTGTATTTGGTCTATTGACAGTTCTTGGTGGGTGCATGCCAGTCTGACACTTGTCTCCGGACTTTGACCTCAATTTCATGGTTGAGTGACTTTCATCCCAATTTCTTGATTAAGTCCTTTTTTCAGCAACTGTACTACCTAAACCCGTCCGTATATGGTCTATAGATAGTTCTTAGTGGATACATGTAAGTATGACACCTGTTTTTGGAGTTTGACCTCATTTACATGCTTGAGTGACTTGTCACATTTTCGAGATTAGGTCCATTTCCCAGTAACTTTAATACCTAGACCCATCATATTTGGTCAATAGATAGTTCTTAGTGGATACATGTTGGTATGACACCTGCCTTTTGACCTTGAACTCAATTTCTTTTAATGCATTTACCTTTGACTTGCAAAATGTCGGGTGTCAGATAATCATTATTCTGTGTCCATGTGCATATTAGGCGAGACATGTAGTGTGTCCACTCTTGTTGGTATGCGAGTCTACCACAATGAGTTACAGATTGAGTTTACGTTCCCTTCCACGCCGCTGATTTTTGCCGAAATTACGGGCTTTGAAATTTTTTTAGCTCACCTGGCCTAAAAGCCATGTGAGATTTTTCCATCACTTTGCGTTTGTTGTCTGTCTGTCCACATTTCACATTTTCATCTCTGAAACCACCAGTCCAAATTCAACCAAACTTGGCAGGAATGATCTGTACAAAATTTATGTTTTTTGTGCCAATGGGATATCAACATGGCTACCAGGGACAGATAATTCATTCTGATTGGATTTATCTTCAAAGCTCTTCTTGTCAGAAACTGCTGAGCCAATTCAATTGATTTGTTGCATGAATGATCCTTGGATGAACCTATACAAAATTTATGTTATCTGTGCCGATCGAAAATTCAAGATGGCCACCACAGCTGGACTAAGTTTATCATTGGACCCTATGAGGAAATTTGTATAAAGGTCTTCTTGTCAGAAACTACCAAACCAATTGAAATGTTTTATGTATTAACAAGCATTGGATGAATCTCTACAAAAAATATGTTTATTGTGCCTATGGAAATTCAAGATGGCCGCCACAGCTGGACTTAGTTTAACATTGGAGCCCATATGAATTGTGTACAAAGATCTTCTTGTCAGAAATTACCAAGCCAATTGAAATGTTTTTGATGTGTGAAAGATCATTTGATAGACCACAAAAGGTATGTTTTTTGTGCCTCTTGGATATTCAACATTGCTACCAGGGGCAGATAATTCGTTCTGATTGGACTTACCTTTAAAGCTCTTCTTGTCAGAAACTACGGAGCCAATTGAAATGTTTTTATATATGAACAAGCATTTGATGAACCTCAAAACATTTTATGTTTTGTGCTGATCTGAAATTCAAAATGGCAACCACAGCCGGACTTAGTTTAAAATTGGACCCTATGGGTAATTTTGTAGAAAGGTCTTGTCAGAAACTAGCAAGGCAATTGAAATGTTTTTAATATTTGAATGATTATTTGATGGACCATGACAAAATGTTTTAAGTGCCGATCGGAAATTCAATATGGCTGCCACAGCCAAACTTAGTTTAACATTGAAACCTATGGGAAATTTGTACAAATTATCATAATCCTCTCAAAATTGCCATTGAAACCATTTGTTAACATTATACGTTCAGTCATTTTTGCCACATTCAACAGGAAATTTTAACTCACACCGACAAATGTAATTTAGAATCTAAAATTTAATTAAGAAATATGACAAGGAAAAACTTTTCCTATATATGGGCACAATATCATTCAAAAAGTAGTGGCCTCAACAGTTTCAACTCGGATCAGAATAGAATCAGTTCATGATTCATGGGTGAGAGCTTTCAAATTAGTTTGACAGTCATTAGATTTTTGTGCATCAGCTGATATGCATTTTGTTACTGTTTCTGTTTTGATTCTTATTTATATGATATGGGGGTTAAGGAATCATACCACAAGAACATACAAAGAGGAAACAAAAATTGTGCTGAAAGGTCACAATAGGATCTTAGTCTTTCACTGTGGTGGGGAGAATGTGAGCTTCCTCATTAAAGGTTCTATCATGATATTTGGTAAGATGATTTGTTACATACCATCACAGTTTTAATATGTTGTTTATTTTTTAAGGAAGTAATAGTATGTTATACATATTATGCATGTATTTTTTGGCCGGATTACCCAGAGCGAAATCCGGGTTATAGTATAGTGAATGTCATACTTTCTGGCGGGCGGGCAGGTTTGGGAAAAGTAGGGTACCTTATTTTGTGTTATCAGCTCCCCCAACAGTTTTCCAGAGCCTTCAAACTTGGTAGAATGTTTGTACAGTCAAACCTGCCCTAATGGTCACCTTTATTAAGCAGCCCCTGCCTTCAGCGGTCGTCCTGGAGTCCGGCCAAAGAGTTTAACGTGTTAATTTAACTTGAATAAGCGGTCACCTGTCTTACGCGGCCAGCGGTCACAACAAATGGTATCCAATCTTGAAATTTACCTAAATTAAGCAGTTATTTACCTTTCTATACATGTTAAAATCATCGTTGATTGACTTTCAAATCATCTTTAATTAATGACAGAGCTTAATTGTCATTCAAATTGTCAATCTCATCGTTTATTTAGGTTCGATTGTGGAAAAAAACATCGTTTCATTCAGTCGAACCGCCATGTTTTGTATGTTAGACAACGATAATATCTTGATCGTTCCGGACCGGAAAGCAAAATCCGAATTTGTCGCTCAGTGTAAAACATGATTAAACGGTCACCTGTTCTATGCGGCCACTTTACTTTTGTCCCAATTGTGGCCGTTAAAAGCAGGTTTGACTGTATATATATTGGACATATGCACCTCCTATTATGGATACATTAGGAACACTTTTGCAGAATTCCCAGTTGCTGTAACATTACATATTCTTATAAGCTTCATTTCATCAGTTACAATAACATTTACAAATTTCCACTTCTTAGTCATTATTAAGTAATGTAACCTAGCCATTTGATTCTTTGACCCATTTTCTTATGAAGAGAATAAGTTTTTATCCTTTACTTTCAGTGGTATATATTGGAGAAGGAAGATGGGCAGATGGAATTATGGTTGTTTGTCCATTACCAAGGTCACACTTACTTAAAATAGGTTGGGACATGGGATATGAATGTTCTCACTTACATTTAGGTTACATTGCTGATTATTTATGATCTGTATTACTGGAATTATTAATAATTCAGTATAAAAATGTTATGTCTTACAGATGCAAACAGAAGGTGCCAGCACAGAAGAGATTTTCAATTCATAAACCACCTAATGTATTGACACTTTCTCTTAAAAGGTAAATATAATACTGATTATACCACTTAAATACTATCAGTACTACTGGAAACACATGTACAGTTGACTCTCGTTATCTCGAACTCAATGGGACCACAAGACATTTTTTCGAGAAAGAACAGGGGAGATAATTTAGCGACTTCCGGTAAACCTAAAGAGAGTATTGTGTTCCGGTAGCGAAGTACGTTTTAATATTCGTGATTGACAGTTCTTGTTGTGTGTGTGTACAATATGCTACTTTTGTGTACTTTTGTCTTATTTTTTGTACATTTCCAACTTATTTGTGTATTAGGTATTCCAATAATGAGCAACAGGTTCGTCAGAAGACATTTTGAAAGGCATACAAGTGATCAATCAAGATTCATATTTATAACAAAATGCTTTAAATTTCTCAAATTTCTTAAAATTATTTTTTTATTCATTCGAAGTTATTTATAGAACATCGATACAATAGATGATACGATCCGTAATTTATACCTACCAGGCGCATGGCGATAAACAAATAAAAGTGTTTAATTTCATTAAAAGCTCTTTATACATCATGTGTCACTAATTAATACCTTAATTGACAATCAAGGTAAGATGACAAGCAATTTAGGCTGATCACCGGCGAAGCTATTTAATCCCCAAATTTTCCGAAAGCGATGTTTTGACAGGTGATAATTACTTGAGATAATGAACAGAATTTGTGTTGTTTTGTTAATTTGGGACTATGAAATTAGTTCGAGATAGAAAAAAATTCGACTTACAAGAATTCGACTAAACAGGAGTAAAAATACATACATTTGTATGGGACGATTTTTGGGACCAGAGAAAAAATTCGACTCATATGAAAATTCGACTCAAGCGAGTTCGAGACAACGAGAGTCGACTGTATATGAAATCATAAACTAAAATGATACGAGTGGATTATTGGATTTCTCCAATCGAGTTAGTTAAATTATGGATTTCTAAGCAAGAGCCTTGGCAAGTGCTAAAAAAACTATCGAGATGGGAGAAATCTGATAATCCATGATTCATAATGTAAGATGCTGTTTCTCTAATTTTCAAAACGCTTTTAAAACTAGTCGACATCATATTCTCCCAATGTCTTCCCGTCACTATGGTCACCCCTATATATTCATGTGAATCTTGTATTGAAAACTATCTGACACTTTACATGCTTTACAATTATTTAGCAATCATAATAAATACAAATTAAGATTATTTCCATATGACAGTTGTCATTTAAACCCCGTTTTTCCTAGCGGAAATTGTATTAATACACAAAGCTGTCACCATTGCGGATGGAAAGGAACAAGAAGAACAACGAGGCATGTTCAAATTTGACCCTTGATAATGAATCTTATCTGTCCCGCGACAAGTTGGATATCTTGTCCAATTTCAAAACCTCATTTAAGGACAACTTTTATTACAAAGCACACAACAACTATTTTCCGACAACACTGGTCGGGACACTCATGACACTGTTAAATTGGCTGAAAATTAGAGAAAAAGAAAACACTGATAGGAATTTTAAACAAAGCCAAAAAAGAGACACAGAATTTTATCATCTTTATTGTAATTACATTTCAGAATGATATATACCCTATAATTGTTTTTTTTGTGGGTATTTAATTTTTGCTCTGTTCGCGACTAAACTTGAAATGTGAAGATTGTATCATGTGTATTAAGTGTTTTATTCCACACCTAAAAATGGTAAAGGAGCAGAACCACGAAGGGATAAAAAATGGCACTATGTCAGAATGTTATGGAAATCATATCAAATGATGTTGGGAACTAGTATCTTACAAATGCATGTTCTTTTCTCTTACTTTACAAATTTTAACATAGCCTAAATGGGGTAGGTGAATTATTGAAAGGAATGAATTTAAGGTCAAACTGTGAATTAATAACGTTATAAGGTTTCACTTCAGATTTATTCAATAGGGTCGATAGATTTGTTAGCACGAAGATCCACTGGTCTGGAATCTATTGATCCGAAGTCTGATTTTTCCAGAATCCATTAGTCATGTTAGTCTGAAGGTTAACTTGATTCTATTCAATGTATGATTTTGTCAGACGTATTTTAAAAGGCCATTTGAGCTATTGCTGTCACTTGGCGTCCATCGTCAGTCGTTGTACGCCGTAAACTTTTCCTTTGAAGATCTTCTTCTCTGAAACCACTGGGCCAATTGCGACCAAATTTTGGAGGAATGGTCCGTGGGTGACCCCCTTCCAAAATTATATCCGGCATCCCCGACTTCTAACGACATGGCTGCTGTTACCAAAAATAGAAAAAGGGGGGGATGAATTTTAAAAATCTTCTATGAAACTGTAAGGCAAAATGGAACCAGACTTGGAAGTAATGGTCCTTAGGAGGTTCTCTTTCAGAATCATGTCTGATGCCCTGGAGTGTTAACCAAGATGGCGACACAGCCCAACTTAGTTTAACATAGTCCCCTGTGGGAAAATTCATTGAAAAATCTTGTCTGAAACCACTTGACCAATTGGAACCAAATGTGTACTGCAATTTTTATGTCGCCTGCAGAACCCATGTTGGACACATAGGGATCGCTAACTGTCGTCTTGCAGCGTCTTGCGTCGTCCCACTTTTCTTCTGTCCTCAACTACTCGTAAACCGCTCAAAGAAATTTGATAAAACTTTCTCTGTGCATTAACCTTAATGCACAGGTGTGCATATATATTTCAGTTTTAGAAAATTTAAAAAAAATTTTTTGTAAAAATTGACATTTTTGAAAAAAAAGGCGACGGGGGTTCAAAACTTCTATCCTCAACTACTCCATAACCGCTCAAAGCAATTTGATGAAACTTTCTCTGCGCATTAACCTTAATGCAAAGGTGTGCATATATATTTCATTTTTAGAAAATTGAAATTTTTTTTTTTTTGGGGGGGGGGGGGGGGGGGGTAAAACTTCTTTCCTCAACTACTCCATAACTGCTCAAAGGAGTTTGATTAAACTTTCTCTTTGCATTAACATTAATTCACAGGTATGCATATATATTTAATTTTTAGAAAAGTTTAATTTTTTGTGTGTAAAAATTGACATTTTTGTAAAAAAAAGGGGGAGGGGGCAAAACTTCTATCCTCAACTACTCCCTAACCCCACAAAGGAATTTGATGAAACTTTCTCTGTGCATTAACCTTAATGTAAAGGTGCGCATATATATTTTATTTTTAGAAAATTCTAATATCTTTTGTAAAAATTGACGTCCGCAGGCGACATATGTCTTCCTTTGAAGACTCACACATTTTTTTTATTATGTGTTAACATCCATACTGTGCTGCCATTTCAATAATACACATTTTGTATATCTTGTGGGGCTTCGACTTTTCTCTGCGGCGGGGGACATATGGCTACGTGTAGCAATCTTGCTAATACGATGAAAGGCAAGCGGGCATCATCAACTGGTTTCCAAACATTAACATCTCTCATCTGACCAAAACAGGATTTGGATATATGGTGGATACTAGCATTGGTTTTTAGGGTCACAAGGTGAATGATTGAGCTTACAATGAGAATAAATACTTCAAGTTTTGCAAATAATTTGGTTTTTTCCAAATATGAGACCATATATTACATTGATCTTGAACCACAAAGGTACATAAAAAGCCAGTTGTGACCTCAATTTCACTATTAAGTGATTACATTTATAAGCACACATTGTATTTATTTGGAGATAAAAATCTTTTAAAAAAAAAAGTTTGAAATAAAACTTTGTTTTGAATTATGAAATAACAGGCTGTGTCATGCAATTAATGCATTTGTTTTTTTTCTTAGATTTGACTTCCACAGAATGATGGGTAAAATTACAAGGCATATCAATTTTCCAGAGAAGTTAGATATCAGGTCTTTTATGAGCAATACACAGGTAAACTCCCAAATACTTTGGGTTTGATAGGGATGAATGCAAATACAGTGGAACCCCTGAAAACCGGCTGACGTTTAGGACTGAGTAAATTGGCCGGTTTTCAGAGGATTCTGTTGTGAGTGTGCCAGAACACATAGGATTAAGGTTCAACGACATTCCAATATTACAATGTAGGAATAACATCCTCAATTTCAAATTAAGGTTTATAATGACAACAATATTTTTTTATAAGGATGGAATCAAAACTCATTTCTTATGCCCATAAATGTTTCTCAGTTTGAAATTATTGTAACTAATTTGTCAATCAAATATAATCAAGATTTGGTTTTATTTTGAAGTGTTGTTATTGAGACCAGAACTGGTACCTTTATTTTTCTTTTCAAAATTGTACAGCATACATGGTGAGTTACTTTTCTCATCATATGTTTCATAATAACAAGTATTCACACTGCTTTCAATCCAATATTTCCATTCAGCACTTTGATTTGTTCTTTCCGTCCTATTTCATATTGGATAGAAATAAATTCAGACCCTGAGTAAATGTTGCTGAGAGCAACCCTGACACAATATTCATAAAGCACAAAAAGTCATCTTGTGTCTTGATCAATTGTCATTATACTCTATGTGTTATCATAAAATTGGAATAACCACAACAGGACAATTGAAAATATAAAGTGTAATGTATGCAATGTTGACACACTCTGGAGTATGTTGTAATTATTATGTTTTTATATGTTAGGGTGAGCCAGTTATGTACAGTTTATATGCAGTATTGGTACACTCTGGGGTACATTGTAATTCTGGACATTACTACTGTTACGTCAAGGCACCTAATCAGATATGGTACTGCATGAATGATTCTATGGTAAGTAGTGAGATATGGTACTGCATGAATGTTTCTGTAGTAAGTAGTCAGGAATAATTCTGTGGTAAGTAGTCAGGAATGATTCTGTGGTAAGTAATCTGATATGGTATTGCACGAATGATTCTATGGTAAATAGTCTGATATGGTTCTGCATGAATAATTCTATGGTAAGTAGTCAGAAATGATTCTGTGGCGAGTAGTCGGGAATGATTCTGTGGCGAGTAGTCGGGAATGATTCTGTGGCGAGTAGTCGGGAATGATTCTGTGTTAAGTAGTCAGAAATGGTACTGCATGAATTATTCTATGGTAAGTAGGGCGTTATAGTACTGCATGAATGCTTCTTTGGTAGGTAGCTAGTCAGGAATGGTTCTATGTTTAGTATTCAGATATGGTACTGCATGAATGATTCTATGGTATGTAGTGCGATATGGTTCTGCATGAATGATTCTTTTGTTAGATAATTTGATATAGGGAAATCAGAACATCATACTCGATCGCAGATTATTCGTACCTCAGTTTAATAGTTCTGTCAGTACCCATTGACCTGAACTTTATTAGGTTCGACTTTATTAAGAATCACCATCCATATATAGTGGGTTATTTTGAAAAGTTCGAAATATCAATTATATATAAAAAGGATGCCAAATAAACTTGCATTTTAAAGAAGATGGTATTATTTCAGCCTTTATTTGGCCCTGACATGAAAAATTAAATTATGATTTCATATTCGAATTTGTAACATTTTTATGCGACCACAAATATTTGCCGATGTATTATGGTATGAGCCTGTCATCATTGGCATCATTGTCATTTTTGTACGTGTCCATATACAGTTAGGTTTCTGCTCATTTACTTTTGTTCTATTGAACGTATCCTTATGATATTTTACCACAATAGTCCTCCATAAGAAATACAGTTAGGATTGATTTTTACGGGAAATCTAGCTCCTCCCACTTTTTTTGGGGTCATTAATGGTTTCGGGATAATTTTGCTATATCTTTTTGAATTTTTATATGACTGCAAATATTTTTTGTCGTATTATAGTATGAGCCTGTTGTCTGCCTTGACGTCGTCGTCTGTAGACAGTTAGGTTTCTCCTCATTTACATTTGTTCTATCAAACGTATCCTGATGATATTTTACCACTATGGTCCCCCATAAAAAATACAGGTTTGGATTGATTTTGGCAAACCTGGCCCCTCCCGTTTTTTTTTCTAGGGGTCATTAAGAGTTTTTTGACAATTTTGGTGCCAATTTTGAATTTTTATATGGCTGCAAATATTTTTGGTTGTATTATGAGCCTGTCGTCTGATTTTTAGGATTTTTGGTTTAAAGCGTTCCTTGAAAAAAAAATGGAAAAAATTGTATAGATCCATTTTACACTATCTCGTTTTAGAGATATTAGGGGCCAAAAAAGGGACACCTTAATTTTATGTTTTTTTATGCTGATCAGAAAAATCAAGATGGCCACCAGCTGGACTAAGTTTGACGTTGGACCCTGTGGGGAAATTTGTATAAAGGTCTTCTGTTCAGAAACTTCCATTGAAATGTGTTTGATGTGTTAATGATCAATTGATAGACCACTCCAAATTTATGTCGGAAATTCAATATGGCCGCCACAGCCTTGACTTGGTTTAACATTGAACCCTATGGGAAATTTGTACAAAGGTCCTCTTGTCAGAGTCAATTGAAATATTTTTATGTATGAAGAAGCATTAGATGAACAACTACAAAAGTTATGACCACCACAGCCAGACTACGTTTAACATTGAATGCTATGGGAAATTTGTTCAAAAGTCTTCTTGTCAGAAACTACCAAGCCAATGAAATATTTTTATGTATGAACAATCATTGGATGAACAGCTACACAAGTTTTTTTTATGCCGGATTACATTTGACCCTATGGGATGACCGATGACCCAGATTGTTAACCAAGATGGCCACCACAGCCGAACTTAGTTTAACATATGACCTGATAGGAAAATTCATTTAAAAATCTTCTTGTCTGAAAATCTTAAGACGAATCGGTCAATCCTTTGTTGGGTTATTGCCCCTGAATTATTAATTTTAAGGAAATTTTGCAGTTTTAGGTTATTATCTTGAATATTATTATAGATAAAGACAAACTGTAATCAGCAAGTTTCATTTCAACAAAGTAAGATCTACAAATAAGTCAACATGACCAAAATCATTGATTGACCCCTTATAGGAGTTTTTGCCCTTTAAAGACAACGTCCGGCATAAACTTTCCTTTAAAGATCTTCTCCTCTGAAACCACTGGGCTAATTGGAACCAAACTTTGGTGGAGTGGTCCTTGGGTGGCCCCCTTCCCAAATCTTGTCCGGCATCCCCAACTTCCAACTGACAAGGCTGCTGTAACTAAAAATGGAAAAAAGGGGGATGAATTTAAAAAATCTATGAAACTACAAGGCCAAATTTTAACCAAACTTGGCAGTATTGGTCCTTAGGAGGTTCTCTTTTAGGATTATGTCGGATGACCCAGACTGTGAACAAAGATGGCCACCACAGCCAAATTTAGTTTAAAATAGGGCCCTAAGGAAAAACTCATTGAAATATCTTCTTGTCTATAACCACTTGACCAATTGGAACCAGACTAAGTAGCAATGGTCCTAAGATAGTCCTCTTTCAGAAATGTGTCAGATTTCATGGACTGTGAACCAAGATGGCCGCCAAATCCGAACTTAGTTTAACATAGGACCCTACGTGAGATTCACTCAAAAATATTCTTCTCTGAAGCCACTAAGCCAATTAGAACTAGATTTTGTAGCAATGGTCCTAAGATGGTCCTCTTTCAGAATTGTGTCCTATGACCCAGACTGTCAACCAAGATAGCCACCACAGCTGAACTTATTTTAGGGCCCTATGGGAAAATTCATTGGAAAATCTTCTTGTCTGAAACCACTTGACCAGTTGGAACCAGACTTGGCAGCAATGGTCCTTACCAGGTCCTCTTTCAGAAATATGTCCGATGACCCGGACTGTGAACCAAGATGGCCACCACAACCGAACTTACTTTAACATAGGGCCCTATGGGAAATTCACTCAAAAATGTTTTCGTCTGAAACTACTGAGCCAATTGGAACTTAACTTGGCAGCATTGGTCCTTTGATGGTATTCTCTCAGAAATTTGTCCGATCACCCGGATTGTCAACCAAGATGGCTGCCATGGCCGAACTTAGTTAAATATAGGACCCAATAGGAAAATTAATTTAAAAAGCCAGTTGGAACAAGATTTAGCAGAAATGGTCCTTAGATGCTTTTAGAAATATGTCCATTGACCTGGACTGTCAACCAAGACGACTGCCACAGCTGAACTAAGTTTAAATAGAACCCTATAGAAAAACCAGCCAAATTGACTGCAACACTTCAATTTTTAGTCCTGTTCACGGTGAAAAGTTAAATCCAGGGGAGCGATACAGGCTCTTGAGAGCCTCTAGTTTTTGTACCCGCAGTTTCTCAAACATGCCTTATCAGAGGTTAAAGAAACTTTGCATACTGTTAGATCCTAGTAAATGTATGTAGATATGCGCATGCAAAGTATATCCTGGTCCAATACTTTTTCCCATAATTTTATACCTTTTTGGACTTAGAACTTCTGTCTATCCCCCAATTTTTTTTGTACCCGCATTTTCTCAAACATGCCTTATCAGAGGTTAATTTTAGAATTTGATCGGACCAATTTTTGGAGTTTCTCATAGAAAAACATGGACTTTGACGTTCAATATTGATAGGGGTACCAACTCCTCCTAAACCACTGAATGGAATTTTTTGTTAGATTTTGATCTGATGAATATTTGGGGTTACACATACCAAAACATGGACTTTGACATTCATTGTGATAGGGGTACCATGATGCCATCCGCAACTTCTCCTAAACCACTGAATGGAATTTAATGAAACTTTCAGAGGATCTTTATTACATGATGCTGTACTGCACCTCCTATCTAAGATTTTGATCCGACCAACATTTGGGGTTTCCCATACCAACACATGGACTTTGACATTTATTGTAATAGGGGTACCATGATGCCATCTGCAACTCCTCCTAAACTACTGAATGGAATTTGATGAAACTCATCTCACTGCTTCACAATAAGTGAGTAATTCTAACTGCATTTAATCTACCACAGGGGAACCTCTGTAAACCGAACAGCTATCGGACCGTAGAAATTGGCCGGTTTTCAGAGGTGCCGGCTTGGAGAGGTTCCAGACTTTACTGGAATCCAATCAGAAGTAAATAAATTGAAATATCGAAAGGCATTAAAATTACACAATTACTACATTTGCATGTTTTTTTCCTTAAATGTTACTAAATTGTAATCTATTAGCTTCCATGTTATTTTTCGGTAGAAACAGATGTTAAAAACTGTTATCTAAATGCAGTTTTTCCAGTGCATACCACTGAGGCTTAGTTTAAAATAAGCTTCTCAATGAAGAGATTGAGAGTCTGGCTGGTTTTTAGAGGTGTATTTGACAGGAATATATATGTTTAGGACCGAAAATTATCTCCAGTATTTGGAATTAAGAGGGGCTGGTTTTTAGAGGATTTTTTTACTTGAAAATATAGGTGAAAATTCTGGACCAGAATAAAGCATTCAGTTTGCAGAGGATTCCAGTTTTCAGAGGGGCCAGTTTAGGGGAGTTCCACTGTATTTGGTGTGTTAATACATTCATATAAAAATTACAGTAGCATTGTATATGCTTTACAGACTTAGTAAACATTTGAGTAACATGTCACTGTTTCATTTTCAACACTAGTTGTGCTCATCATATTTCTATATAGTCATCAATTAGTATTATCACCATTTGTTATATTTGTAGGTATCACAAGTGAGTGCTTCTAGAGTATTATGTTCAGAAGCGTATCTGTTGTTTTATATAAAGACCAAATCCTCATTGTCCATGCTTAAACAGAAGGTATGATATTCATACATGTAGATTGTCATTTTACAAATGTATTACATCCTACTGCCATCAGTAGTTTAACTAAACATGTAGAATCCTGATACCAATATTTCACCAAGAGAAAGTGACGTTTTGGCTTCGCATCACGGTGCAGAGCTATTAGTTTCAGTAGACATACATGCCATCTTGAAATAATTACTAATCGCTGATTAGTTACTTTATGATGCTGTTGAAATACAGCAATGGCCATTGGTTTAAATGAGACAAAGAATATTACAGACTTTACTTGTTCAGAATAAGTCATCAAAAGCCGGAAAATTAACTATGTGTATATCAGTTCCGATCAACTGTCATTACATGTTTTTGTAATATTCATATATTCTGAAATTCATTATTGAAATCAATTATTAATACGTGTATGTTTGCTTTGTTAATCTGCAATACACACGGTTTGTTTTGCTTAATCATATACACTATAATCCTATGTTTACAACAAAAAATACATGATCTCTATAACTTCCACCAATCTAGGCACACCTCCAGAGTCGTGTCTATTTGTTGTTTTCGCGCTGAAAATTTTACTGGTCAACAGAGAATTCCAATACTAAATCAACAACCACATGCTCATATATAACCATAAAATAAGATACAGTGAAGCAGTCCACAGCTTTTTAGAAAGCTAAAACTTGTAAATATGGTGTTTCAAACATCTGGTCCTCTACAAAGTTTTCATGCCAATATGAAATCCAAGATGGCTGCCACTGTGGGACACATTTAACGTGGGATCTATGGGAAATACAAACAGTTTCTTCTCTCAAAACCTTTCACACATTTAAACACACTCCTATACAAATCATACTAGAAATGAAACATATGATGGCCATCCTTCGTCCGTCGTCAGCCGTCAGCAAACAGCCATCGTAAAGTTTCCTTTAAAAGTCTTCTCCTCTGAGACCACTGGGGCAAATTAGAACCAAACTTTGGTGGAACGCTGCTTGGGTGGTCGACTTCCAACTGACATCGCTGCTGTTACTGAAAATAGAAAAAAGGGGGGATGAATTCAAAAATTTTCTTCTAGTGAACCAAGATGGCCGCCACAACCAAACTTAGTTTAAAATAGGGCCCTATAGTAAAATTCAGTTAAAAATATTCTTGTCTGAAACCAATGAGCCAATTGGAACCAGACTTGGAAGCATTGTCCATTGATGGTCTTCTTTCCGAGTTATGTAGGATGACTTGGACTGTCATCTAAGATTGCCACCACAGCCAAATTTAATCTAAGTAGGACCCCAGGAAAAATGCATTTAAAAATTTTCTTGTCTGAAACTACTTGGCAGCAGTGGTCCTCTTTTAGAATTATGTCTGATGACCCGGACTGCCAACACAACCAAACTGAGTTTAACATTGGACCCTATGGGAAAACTAGCCACATTGACTGCTACACTTAAATTTTAGTCTTGCTTAAGGTAAACAAGATAAATCCAGGTGAGCGATACAGGCTCTTGAGAGCGTGTAGTTCTGTTTATTGCCTACATAAATCAGGTGAGCGATATAGGCGCTTGAGTGCCTCTGTTTCTATTAATTCAACTTGATGCCAACAGATTTTTCCCATCTTTTACAGTTTTTGTCTCGACTGTGACCAATAGTCACGAAGACGAGATAAAAGGTATTACTTTCCAGCAGCGGGAGCAGCGGCCTAAAATTTTTAGCTCACCTGGCCAAAGGCCATGTGAGCTTTTGTCATCATTTGGCGTCCCTCCGTCATATCTCCACAATTGGCAGTTCTTGTTTCTGATTGGCTGATATAAAAAAAATCTTCACCTCTGAAATCGCTTGGCCAAATAGAACGAAACTTGACAGGAAGCATCTATGGGAGGTTCTTTACAAAGTTTCCTTATTTCGTCCTGATCGGGCATCAAACAGGGCCGCCATGGGAAATCCTTGTTTCTCTTTGGTTGATTAAACAATTTTTTTATCTGTGAAACTACTGGGCCAAATGGAATGAAACTTGACAGGAAGCATCTATTGGGGTTCTTTACAAAGTTTTCTCATTTTGTCCCAATAGGACTACAAATATGGCCACCATGGGCAGTTCTTGTTTCTGATTGGCTGATGTAAAAAAAACTCTTCTTCTCTGACACTGCTTGGCCAAATGGAACAAAACTTAATAGGAAGCATATATGGGAGGTCCTTTATAAATTTTCCTCATTTCCTCCCGATAAGGCAACAAACATGGCTGTCATGGGCATTTCTTATTTCTCATTGGTTGATTAAAAAAAAACAGCAGAGGACCTTTGGGTCAGGTGAGCTAAAAAGGAAAACTATTCAATAGTTTGTCTCATACATTAAAAGCAAAAAATAGACATGACACATGTTAATAGCTGAGCATATACATTGTGGCATAATGCGCACCAACTCTTTTCATTAAATGATGGCAATCGCTATAAAGTACCATGCTGCTATCCAATTTTTTTGGGGAGAACACTGTTTTCATAATTTGATCTTTGTCTTGGAAACAAATGAACAGAATTTACCAAACTTGGCAGAGATGTTTTTCCTAAGTAATGTAAAATTGTAACTTCTGTAAGTTGTAGATTGGAAAATAATAAGTAATATATTGCTACCATTTTAGAGCTAACAGGTGTGCAAGTATTGTTTACTTTGCTATTCAGGTTATTATTATTAAATACCCTTCATTTGACTTTTTCCAGTCCTCTTGGATAGGACCAGTCCAGCAAAAAAACCACATCAATAAGACAGTGTTGAATGGTTTGAAAGGTAAATATGTAATACAATTATACATGTGTAATATATTTATTTGAGCTAGTACTTGGGATCCGTCATCTGTAGTCTGATGTCTGTCATCAGTTTTTCATCTGTAAAATTTTAACCAAATTTGGCACAATTATACTTTGAATGTCTTGTTTAAAATTATATCATATGATGCCTATATTTAGCTGATATTTATTACCTGTTCTGCAAGAAGTTGCACTTGGCTATTAATCTGATAAAGTTGGATTGGTGGGCTTCCACATTAGGTTTCCAAATGATATTTTCAGTTTGCCTCAGACTATATGAGATTCAGAAGCCTATTTATTTTTGGGTCAATCAGTGGTATAGTTCTGGGGGAAAGCTTCATTTATAAGTCAGAAATCACATATTTTTAGAATATGGTTTCCCGATGATACCTTTGTTTGCCACAGACCATTCAAACCAAATTTGATATGTTATTTAACTATATGAAATGCAGTAGCCTATTTATTTTGATGTCAATCAGTGGTATAATTTTGTGGGCCAAAAGTTTTTTAGTCAGAAATCACAGATTTTTAGAATTGACGATATCTTAATACAGTTGAATCTCATTGTCACAAAATTGCTTGAGTCGAAATTTCGGTTATGCCGGAAAAAATTTCTGGTTCCGACCAGCCAACAATTGAATTTATTTATTTTAATTCCTTTTATCTTGAAATTCGAAATTTTGGTTGTGTCGAAGTCATATTATGTACAATGGAAATATAATTAGTGCAAATATAAACTCGTTATGTCAAATTGATTAATCATCTGTACAGGTGAACCAAATGTTTACCCCTGTCAGTATGTTGGAAATCATTAACGGAAATGTCATATCATGTTAATAATGTTTTGATAGCAATCTTGTTAAGATTTAAATGTTTTATTATGTTTTTAAAATTAAACAATATATTGGATTTTGTGATAAAAATAAATTTTACATCAATAAATCGAAGTTTTCTTACAATAAGAATTTATGAGACAATCATCATTAATCAAAATCATTTGATTACGCTTGCAAGTAAAAACGATCAGTGAATTCACGGAAAGAAATATAGAAGTCATTTAATGTTGATCTCCCTTGTCCAAAACTAGAGAATTTCCAGCTCCTTTTTAGTGTAAATTTGGCTGTCTCGAACCTAATCCCATGGTCCCTTGCACTTCGAGATAACAAGATTCAGCTGTAGTTTCCATCTCCCGATATATACTAAACTTCAGTATGTTGTTAACCATGCCACTATGAGACTCTGAAACCTAACGATTTTTGTTTCTGTCATTGACATAATTTTTGAGGGAAAATCTGGTTTTTTACTCAGACATCACAGATTTTGAGAATTTAATAGATTTAGAAAAACTTTTGCTTAATTGATGCAATACATTATAAAGATTAAGCCGTAAGAGAGTTATAATGCTGAATAGCTCAATTTCAGTCAAGCAATTCCATCTTTAGTAAATATATTGTATCCCGGAAGACTCTCAGACCTTTAATTTTTAGGAAAAGTACCTAACAACCATATAAGAGGTTTTTAAAAAGAATATGAAAATTCTAAGAATGTCATCATACCTTTTAATAATCCCCCTGTCACATATTAGCAGCGTTTTTACATCTGTAATATTATGTTGGCGCTACTGGACCATGAAAATGGAAGGGGCATATAGTTTTACCCTTGTTCTACCGTCCGTACATCCATCCCGATTCATTTAGGTTTCTCTTTTGGGTTCATTTCTGAGCAACACTTTGTGCTACATCAATGATATTTCACCGCTGCAATGGAATTGCATAGCACAACACTTTTTAGCAATAATTAAAACAAAGAATGTCAATACAAAGCAAGCCTTCCTCTTCGTATGAGTTCTCGGTTTTATCCTTGTAAGGAAAAGTCCCTTTTTTCGTTTTCCTTTGAATGACCCCATTCTCTCTACAAAGGAAATCTTGAATATTTTATTATGAGCCTTGGTTGATACTATAAGAGAGAAATCAACGTAACCAAAATTAGAACAACGATCAGATATAGACAATCAACGGATAGCTGATATATGTAGGTCAACTGTACCGGCCTCATTGTTACTGAAAATTCTGTACTATATAAGATAATTACAGCTGTAAAATATCATTTTTGTAGCACAAATGGTCATTAGAAATGGACCATCACACAAAATTTTAACCCGAGGTGATCAAACGTAAAATATAGGTAAGAGTAACCCAATTGTTAATTTGGGGCCTCGGTGGCCGAGTGGTCTAGGTAGTTCATCATGACAATGATCACAGGCCTGTCAACACTGAGGTTGTAAGTTAGAATCTCAACTGTGGCGGGGTGTGTTCAACCCTGATCTAAATTGACAAGGATCACCAATTTTCCCACTAAAGGTCGGTGGTTCTCTCCAGGTACTAAGGCTTTCTCCAACAGTAAAAACTGGCCACCATGAAATAGCCAAATGTGCTGAAAACGGTGTAAATTTCCAACTAAACAAACAAACAAACAATTGTTATTTGTGCGTGTTGCTAAATAAAAGACAATTGCATGTGTGAGGTACATGTATCATTGAGGTACCACATATAGTTGCTGGAAATTTATTTAAACAATATTGCACCAGAATCGATCAAACGTTAAATGTAGGTCAAGGTGACTTAATTGTTGTTGAAACCTCTTGTACTATAAAAGAACATTAAAGGTGTTAATTAACATTGATGTACCACATATAGTTGCTAAGAAATGGTTCTAAACACAAAATTTAACCAGATTCATTTTGCATACAATATAGGTCAATGTGTTTTAATTATTGCTGAAACCGGTTGCACTATGCAAATCCATTGCAGCGGTGAAATATCATTGATGTAGCCAGAGTGAACATAAAAGAGAAACCTTAATGAATTGGGATGGACGTACGGATGGAAGAACAAGAGTAAAACTATATGCCCTTTCCATTAATTTTCATGGGCGAGTCTAGGGTGGGAAATTACATTTAATATTGGAAAGGCAACTTATATACCACGATTATATAATAGTCCACTGAATTTAATGATTATTGATTCCTCCAAATCACATCTAGTTTCTCCAAGTCACAACAGGTCACTCTTAGTCACAGCATTGCACTAAAATTCTGTATTTGTTGGCAATTCTGTATTTGTTGGCAATTCAAAGACTTTGGTTAATTAAAGGTGACTTGAATGTTTGGTCAGCAAATAAAATCCTTTTGAATAAAAAAAAAATGATCCAGAAACAACAATTTGCTCCGGAAAACACGATTTGAAATTCCGTCTGCAGCATGAAACACCTGTCTGCCAAAGTTGTTGCCTCAACGTAATATTACAGATGTAAAAATGCTGCTAATATGTGACAGGGGAATTATTAAAGGGTATGATGACATAAGAATTTTCATATTCTCTTTAAAAACCTCATACGGGACCATAAATGTACGACTTACCTGCAAAAGGTCACATAAATGGTTTCCTCAAAGTCCCAACTAGAAATTCCTCTAAACGTTTGCATTTTTCTGTGACTCAGATTGATTGATGGCCGTGTGGAAGACTCTCAGACCTTTAATGTTAAGGAAAAGTACCTAGCAATCATATGTTGAAGTAGTCAACTGTGAAATAGCAATTGTTTGGAATGATTTAATTTGAAACATTGTAATTACTTCTTTGGTATGTTTCCTGAATTTATGGGTGAAGTATTACGTTAAATGCCTTACGAATATATTCAAATTTTGTTGTAACTCGGCTTTTGCATCTTTTATGCCAATTTAATTTTTTGCCGGGTTGCACAGAGTGCAAATCCGGGTTATAGTATGGTGAATGTCGGGCGGGCAGCAGGTGGGCGGCGGGCGGCAGCGGTGGGCGGGGGGGAAAATGGGTACCTATTTTGTGAAATCAATTCCTCCTACAGTTTTTCACCCACATCCTTGAAACTTCATAGAATGTTTCTATATATATTGAAGATGTGCACCTCACTTTATGGAATTATTTCAGGAATTATTTCCCATTTTTCCAAACTTTGGAACTTAGTCGTTTTTTATTGACATCTTCAATAGAGGGTACCTATTTTGTGAAATCAACTCCTCCTACATTTTGTCACCCACATCCTTGAAACTTCATAAAATGTTTCTATATATATTGAAGATGTGCACCTCACTTTATGGAATTATTTCAGGAATTATTTCCCATTTTCCCAAACTTTGGAACTTAGTCGTTTTTAGCTCACCTGGCCCAAAGGGCCAAGTGAGCTTTTCTCATCACTTGGCGTCCGTCGTCGTCGTTAACATTTTACATTTTGAACTTCTTCTAGAGAACCACTGAATGGAATGAAACCAAACATGGCATGAATTTTCCTTATGAGGTGCTGACCAAGTGTTGTTACTTTGTAGCCGATCCATCATCCAAGATGGCCGCCAGCGGGGAACTTAGTTTAACATAGGACCCTGTGGGAAATGCATACAAATGACTTCTTTTAGAGAATCACTGAATGGAATGAAACTAAATCTGGCATAAATGAACCCTTATAAGGTGCTGACCAAGTGTTGTTACTTTGTAGCCGATCCATCATCCAAGATGGCCGCCAGAGGGGGACTTAGTTTAACATAGAACCCTATGGGAAATGCATACAAATGACTTCTTTTAGAGAACCGTTGAATGGAATGAAACCAAACATGGCATGAATGTTCCTTATGAGGTGCTGACCAAGTGTTGTTACTTTGTAGCCGATCCATAATCCAAGATGGCTGCCAGCGGGGGACTTAGTTTAACATAGGACCCTATGGGAAATGCATACAAATGACTTCTTTTAGTGACCCACTTAATGGAATGAAACCAAACATGGCATGAATATTCCTTATGAAGTGCTGACCAAGTGTTGTTACTTTGTAGCTGATCCATCATCCAAGATGGCCGCCAGCGGGGAACTTAGTTTGACATAGGACCCTATGGGAAATGCATACAAATGACTTCTTTTAGAGAACCAATGAATGGAATGAAACTAAATCTGGCATGAATGTTCCTTATGAGGTGCTGACCAAGTGTTGTTACTTTGTAGGCGATTCATCATCCAAGATGGCCGCCAGCGGGGGACTAAGTTTAACATTGGACCCTATGGGAAATGCATACAAATGACTTCTTTTAGAGAACCACTGAATGGAATGTAACAAAACATAGCATGAATGTTCCTTATGAGGTGCTGACCAAGTCTTGTTACTTTGTTGCCGATCCATCATCCAAGATGTTTAGAAGTCTATCAGAAAATTGTAAACAAAATTCTGAATGGTCACAACTTGACCACATGTTCAAAAATAATAATGATAAGATGTCTTCAGTAGCTATTGTAAGACTACACTAAGATGACCTGTTTTTAATTTTAAATACTGATAATAATAATTATATAATTTTACATAATTTCCAAAATCACATTAGATACAGGTGAGCGACACAGGCTCTTGAGAGCCTCTAGTTTATTGACATCTTCAATAGAGGGTACCTATTTTGTGAAATCAACTCCTCCTACAGTTTTTCACCCACATCCTTGAAACTTCATAGAATGTTTCTATATATATTGAAGATGTGCACCTCACTTTATGGAATTATTTCAGGAATTATTTCCCATTTTTCCAAACTTTGGAACTTAGTCGTTTTTTATTGACATCTTCAATAGAGGGTACCTATTTTGTGAAATCAACTCCTCCTACAGTTTTTCACCCACATCCTTGAAACTTCATAGAATGTTTCTATATATATTGAAGATTTGCACCTCACTTTATGGAATTATTTCAGGAATTATTTCCCATTTCTCCAAACTTTGGAACTTAGTCGTTTTTTATTGACATCTTCAATAGAGGGTACCTTTTTTGCGAAATCAACTCCTCCTACAGTTTTTCACCCGCATCATTGAAACTTCACAGAATCTTTTAATACATATTGAAGATGTGCACCTCACTTTATGGAATTATTTCAGGAATTATTTTCCATTTTTCCAAACAAGTGTTTATCAACATGTAATGAAATCAAATATTGCTTACTTCACCTATTTCTAATTAAATTGATGGCTGCCTCTGTGCTCGTACACCAACATACAATGTGTCTGATTTTGTGTATATAAATATTCATGACTGCCAATGTGCAATATGATCTTGTAATCACCTTTGTCACCACTACAGTAAACACCCAGCAACCCGGCCATTTGTGTCTTTGACCCATTTTTATTTTTAATTTGTAATTTGTAGAGATTCCCGGTGAATTTTGTCCCATTTCTAACTTTTGACCTACATGTAGTTACGGTAATTGGACTTAAAGAATTTCAACAATATGACAGATTTTGTCTTGCCTGGCAAGACAGAGGTAGATCACATTGGCAGCTGCATAAAAATTTTAGCCGCCTGGCCCAAAGGTGCCCTTACTTTGTCATCTAAAGATCTTCTCCTCTGAAAATACTGGACCTATTTGGCCCCCTTCCAAAAATATCTCTAG
The DNA here is from genome assembly GCA_028015205.1 of Mytilisepta virgata. Lineage (NCBI taxonomy): Eukaryota > Metazoa > Mollusca > Bivalvia > Mytilida > Mytilidae > Mytilisepta > Mytilisepta virgata. The sequence continues at coordinate 71,256,064 of CM051521.1, forward strand.
CATCCCTGACCTCCAACAAATATGGTTGCAGTAACTAAAATTAGAAAAAAGAGGTGTTGAATTTTAAAAATCTCCATTGGAACTACATTGCTGGATGGAACCAAAAGTTTGTCTGATGACAACCAAGATGGTCGACACAAAAGAACTTAGTTTAACATAGGATCCTATTTAAAAAGTCATTTAAAAATCTTCTTGTTTGAAGCCACTGAGCCAATATGAAACAGATTTAGCAGCAGTGGTCCTTACATGTGTTCTGTTGCTGACAAAAATCATATGAATACACATCCTGTAACGTAAAAGTTAAAACTTCTAGTGTATGTACATTGTACGTAAAGCGTTCGTACATCATCCGTACAACGTCCGTTCAGCGTCCATACATCGTTTGTTCAGTGTCCGTTCATTGTCCATACATCCTTTCGTTTCTTGTTTGACTTAATTGTAAATCTCAGCGTTTGGTGTAAAACAGCATTTAGCATTTCATTTAGTGTATGGTTTATGATAATGTTTATCGTTTGGTAAATAGTATATCGTTCATGGTTTCGTTTAGCGTTTGCTTCAGCGTACATCGTACAATCCTACTGTGATTGGTCGTTGATGGAGACAACACCTCTTCTATGTAAAAACAAATTTTAGCCCCTCTTCGTAAATAATACAGCAATGTATAAGTCACATGATTAAAATAAAGATATATAATAATAATGATAATAAATAAATAAAAATAAAAAAGGCAACAAAAAATGAATATATTCTTTGCACATATATTTTAGTTTTAATTTTCACTATACATGTACTTGTATTAGCAAAACTTACTTACTGCCAAGCTACTCAATATACATATAAATATTTTGCCATTGTTTGAGGTTAAATATAAATATCAGTCAGTTTAAACACATCTTAAAGACGTAAAATGAACATAGTCCAATTGACTTTATTTTGATAAAAAAACTTTTTTCCCTAGATATTAATATTATCAATGTATATTAACAAAATTTAAACAAAAACTCTTTTCGTCGGTATGTCTAAAAACCACATGCACTGTGCTTAGTGCACTTAGCCCTTCAAAATGCACTTAGCCGAAATAGGAAGCTGAACCATTGGACTTTCTAACTGTTAAGCTTTTAGGTCCTGAGGAATAACCTGGTGTATGAACTTTAATTTATCAGTCATATATATATATATATACATCATTGTACATATACGGAATTGAAAACAATTCGTTCAGTGAAATGTACCTGGTACAGACAAAAAAATGATCCCCCATTATTTTAACCCCCCCCATTCTTTCCATGCAGGTAAAAAAAACTAACTCCCCTTTTTAGCTCACATTACCCAAAGGGTCAAGTGAGCTATTCTCATCACTTTGTCGTCCATTGTCCTTCGTCCGTTGTCCATTTACTTTTACAAAAATCTTCTCCTCTGAAACTACCGGGCCAAATGAAACCAAATTTGGCCACAAGCATCGTTAAGGTATCTAGTTTAAAAAATATGTCCGATGACACCGCCTGCCAACCAACGTGGCCGACATGGCTAAAAATAGAACATAGGGGTAGACTGCAGTTTTTGTCTTATATCTCAAAAACTAAAGCATTTAGAGCAAAACTGACATGGGATAAAAATGTTCATCAGGTTAATATCTACCTGCCATGAAACTTTCGGTGAACCCTTTGTTGGGTTATTGCCCCTGAATTGTAAATTTTAAGGAAATTTTGCAGTTTTAGGTTATTATCTTGAATATTATTATAGATAAAGACAAACTGTAAACAGCAAAAATGTTCAACAAAGTAAGATCTACAAATAAGTCAACATTACCAAAATCATTGATTGACCCCTTATAGGAGTTTTTATACGGCCGCAAAATTTTTGCGGTCGTATATTGGTATGACGTTGGCGTCGTCGTCCGGCGTCATCGTCCGGCGTCGTCCAAAGACATTTGGTTTTCGCACTATAACTTTAGTATAAGTGAATAGAAATCTAAGAAATTTAAACACAAGGTTTATGACCACAAAAGGAAGGTTGGGATTGATTTTGGGAGTTTTGGTCCCAACAGTTTAAGAATTAGGGGCCAAAAAAGGGCCCAATAAGCATTTTTCTTGGTTTTCGCACAATAACTCTAGTATAAGTAAATAGAAATCTATGAAATTTTAACACAAGGTTTATGACTACAAAAGGAAGGTTGGGATTGTTTTTGGGAGTTTTGGTTCCAACAGTTTAGGAATTAGGGGCTAAAAAAGGGCCCAAATAAGCATTTTTCTTCGTTTTTACACAATAACTTTACTATAAGTAAATAGAAATCTATGAAATTTAAACACAAGGTTTATGACCACAAAAGGAAGGTTGGGATTGATTTTGGGAGTTTTGGTCCCAACAGTTTAGGAATTAGGGGCCAAAAGGGTCAAAATTAAACTTTGTTTGATTTCATCGAAAATTGAACTGTTGAGGTTCTTTGATATGCTGAATCTAACCGTGTATTTAGATTCTTAATTTTTGGTCCCGTTTTCAAATTGGTCTACATTAAGGTCCAAAGGGTCCAAAATTAAACTTAGTTTGATTTTAACAAAAATTGAATTCTTGGGGTTCTTTGATATGCTGAATCTAAACATGTACTTAGTTTTTTTATAATGGGCCCAGTTTTCAAGTTGGTCCAAATCGGGGTCCAAAATTAAACTTTGTTTGATTTCAACAAAAATTGAATATATGGGGTTCTTCGATATGCTGAATCTAACCATGTATTTAGATTTTTGATATTTGGGCCCGGTTATCAAATTGGTCCACATTGAGGTTTAGAGGGTCCAAAATTGAACTTTATTTGATTTCATCAAAAATTGAATTCTTGGGGTTCTTTGATATGCTGAATCTAACCATGTATTTAGATTTTGGGTATTGGAATACCACAAAGGGATGGTAAGAATTGTCTTTGGTAGTTATGGCTCAAACCGTTAAGGAATAAGGTGCAAAAAAGGGGGGAAAAGGGTTTCCAGGTTAATGGACAATTACTTTAGTACAAAACATAATTTAAAAGGCAGTGTAAGGTTGGTAATTAAAACTCATTTGAATATCTCACCTAAACTGCTTTTAAATTATTTATATTGGAAATTTGCCAAAAACTTTAGTTTAATGAACTTCATTGGAAATTTGCCAATATAAAATGTTGCTGATGTAGCTTTTTTGTTTATCTCACCTAAACTGCTTTTAAATTATGTATGTTGGAAATTTGCCAAAAACTTTATTATTAAATTTCTGATTTATATTTAAAAGCAAATAATAATGATAAGGCAAGAGATACACACCAAACAGGATGTGTAAATTATTATAATAAGTCTTGTGCAATAGCAAGAAATTTTCAATTGCACAGTATTGCACAATAGCAAGAAATCTTCGATTGCACAGTATTGTGCAATAGAAAGAAATTGATATTTGGGCCCGGTTATCAAATTGGTCCACATTGAGATTTAAAGGGTCCAAAATTGAACTTTATTTGATTTCATCAAAAATTGAACTGTTGGGGTTCTTTGATATGCCGAATCTAACCGTGTATTTAGATTCTTAATTTTTGGTCCCGTTTTCAAATTGGTCTACATTAAGGTCCAAAGGGTCCAAAATTAAACTTAGTTTGATTTTAACAAAAATTGAGTTCTTGGGGTTCTTTGATATGCTGAATCTAAACATGTACTTAGTTTTTTTATAATGGGCCCAGTTTTCAAGTTGGTCCAAATCGGGGTCCAAAATTAAACTTTGTTTGATTTCAACAAAAATTGAATATATGGGGTTCTTCGATATGCTGAATCTAACCATGTATTTAGATTTTTGATATTTGGGCCCGGTTATCAAATTGGTCCACATTGAGGTTTAGAGGGTCCAAAATTGAACTTTATTTGATTTCATCAAAAATTGAATTCCACTGGGCCAATAGGGACTTCACTTTCACAGATATGGACATGCGTCTATGTTCACCGTAAACTCTTAACTTGAAGGATTTTTTTTGGCAGAAATTGTAAGTGTATTTTTCTAGCGAGAGAGTATTTTCAAATCCCCACACCTCTGCACGATATAAAAGTATAGGTTCAGCTAAGCTGTCAAATAATTTTAGTTGCATATCCACTGATATAGGCTGATTTTTAATGTGTAAATAAACAGCAAAAAGAGCTTTTCTAGCTTGATCTACTAATTTTGATCTAGCTTTCATTAAGGAACCATTATAATTAAACAAAATTCCCAGATATGAATAAGAGTCTACTATTTCAATAATTTCATCATGTAAAGTAAATAGTGGTAAATTTTAAAGTTTTCTGGTACTAAATATGACAATCTTTTTAATGTATGAATATTTATTTATTCATTCTTTTAAATTTTTTATCATTTGATTATCATGCATTGATACATGGAAAATTTTAATTCAGTTAAATTTGGATAGTTGAAAATTTTGTGCAAGCTCGTAAATCTTCCTGACTGTGAAATAATTTCACACCTTTTACATATATAATACATATATGGTGCAGAGCTGCTGATAATTTTATTCAGGTGGATAGTGTCATAACAACTCATTAATTAAATTAATTTTAATATTCCCAAAGGCATTTCCATGTAATGCAATATGAACCGCTACTACCGATATATACATGATTATTTCAATACACCATATTATAATTTCACACCTACTTGTTCTACAGGACATTGTATATTGTGCTACATTCACAAAACTTTGTATATATACAGAAAATTAAATATTTGTAAGAAAGAATGTATTTAATTTTTTGACTAAGTAAATCAAAATAACCCCTTACAATGAATGGTAGCTCACATAGACTGCAATTCCGAATATTTATACATGTATGGAGAACATGTATAATGTGATTTGCATATAATTTAACACTATTTCAACATCTCTTTAATTTGTATTAAGCATGATAATACAACAATTGCTAATAATCTATTTTAAACCAAAAACAAAAAACAAAATAAACAGTAAAATATAAATTATTTAAAATAATTCAAAGTTTATTGAAATAAATTCTTGTCCCCCAAACAACTTCCATACATGGCAAACGCTAAAATTACCATATATCGCAAATGCTAAAAATTACCTTATATGGAAATCGCAAAAATATACCATTTACGATAAACGATACGATGCATGATAAACCATACCATAAGGTAATCAAAACAATAAACGCTAAACGAAATGATGTACGATAAACCATACCATTTACGCTAAACGAAATGCTAAACCATACGTTATACGCTAAAAGAGTATTTATGGTATCGTTTATGGTATAAGGTCATCATCCATACATTGTTCGCTCAGCATTCGTCCAGCGTCAATACATCGTCTGTACATTGTTCGTTCAGCGTCTGTGCATCGTCCGTACATCGTTCATTTATAGTTTGAGTTGTTAACTTTTACCTTACAGGGTGTGTATTTAGATAAAATCCTGTAGTCCTGAAAGAAAAAATTGTGTTTTTCCAATTTTTAGCATTATGACTCATTCTTTCCAAGGGGGAGGGGGGAGGGGGCTCGTTGGCTGAGTGGTCTAGGTAGTTCATCATGACTACTAATGACCACTAGCCTGTCAACGCTGAGTTTGTGAGTTCGAATCTCACCTGTGGCGGGGTGTGTTCGACTCGATCTTAATTGACAAGGATTGCCAATTTTCTTACCGAGGGTCAGTGGTTCTATCCGGGTACTCTGGCTTCCACCACCAATAAAAACTGCCTGCCACAAAATAGCCAAATGTGCTGAAAACGGCGTAAAACCCCAACTAAACAAACAAAAAACATTCTTTCCTGATTCATAGCGGACCTTGCCCTATTTGAAAAAAAAATAGGAAAATCCCTGTTTATTAAGGTGAGAAATTCTGTTTTTTGTTGGATTTGTTGAACTGGTGCCAAACTAAAACTTTGTAAACAAAACAAATATATACAATCAGATAATATATCAGTAATTTTGAAATAATGTAAATCTGGCCATCCAGTCACAAACTTTCAATAAAATCTTTCCAATCATTATTTTCAGAGTGTATTGTCTTGCCAAATTACCAATAAATTCTTCATAGTAGCATTTATTTCTATTAAAATTAGTGAAAATTTCTGATGAGGAATATAAACATTGAATTTCCATTTCAGTCCAGCAGAGTTATGATTTGGGTTCTCCAGTGCCTAGGAAAACGTTTCAATCAACTAGTTCTTTAACCAGCATGTTGGTAAAATCTTCAGACAAGGTAAATCCATTGTCTTCATCATCAGACAATGTGAAAGCAGTATCTTCATCATCAGACAATGTGAAAGCAGTATCTTCATCATCAGACAATGTGAAAGCAGTATCTTCATCATTAGACAATGTGAAAGCAGTATCTTCATCATTAGACAATGTGAAAGCAGTATCTTCATCATCAGACAATGTGAAAGCAGTATCTTCATCATTAGACAATGTGAAAGCAGTATCTTCGTCATCAGACAATGTAAAAGCAGTATCTTCATCATCAGACAATGTGAAAGCAGTATCTTCATCATCAGATTATGGAAAACCAGTAACTTCAGCCAGCCTTCCTGTTAATAGAGAACGAGTAGTCTTTGGTATAAAATCTAAACAAACTAAAAAAGCTGTTCAAATTACAAAGGAAGATAAACCTAGAATCGTTATGCAAATAAAAAATGGGAAAGTCACCACTTTTGAAAAATCACCCAATGGAAAATCTAAAGTTGTAAATGAAGGAAAGGATTTACCTTCAAAACTGGTACCGTATGATAGTGAGAGTGACACAGATAATGAAGGAAAGCAATTCAATACAGACAAAGTGAAACTTAATAATCTGGAAGATAATAGTGAAAAAGCTACTTTGTCTTTTTCTAATCTCAATGGAGAACATAGGAGAGGTGACAAGAACAACCTAGCTGAAATGAGCCATTCTCAGACAACAAAAGAGGCAGAGAAAATTGGTAATGGAAATTCTGGTTTACAAATAAAAGGTAATGATAAAAATGATAATGAACCGTCTTGTTCTTCAAGAAAACAAACTGAAAGCGATGAAAATTCTTCAAACCACAGGTTACATGAAAATGAAAGAAGGCCATTTTATTACAAAATACAAAACAAAGAACAAAATGATGATGGAGTTAGATTTTCTTTGTCCCCAAAACATAGGAAAGATGATGTTCAGTTTGATAAAAAGTTGAATGCAACAACTTCTGTGCCAGGTAATGCCAATTTAATGCAGACATTTTCAAAGGAAGAAGAATTAAATGGTGGAATAAAAATAAAACCAAATGTTCATTTCTCAAGAGAACTAACGGTGGATAAAAAACAGATATTAGAGAACAGGTCCAAGGTCAATGCAACATCTGCCTGGCTTGTGCTCAATCAAGATTCAATACTTAGTCCTTCAAGAGGATCAAATTCTAGTAAAGAGAGTACAAACTCTACTACTGAATGGAACATCAGAAATTTAGAAAGAAAACCATTTTTTTCAAAACATGCAGAATGCCAACATGCTGGATGGAAAGTATTGGACAATATACCATCTTCTGAGTGCTTGCAAGTTAGTGATAAAAGTGAATCATCAAATTTTCCAGATGAATTGTGTTCCGAGGCCAAAAAGATTAATCAAAATGGTATTGAAAGTAGACAAAATGGCTATAATAATCAAGAAAGTAATGAAAATATTGAAAGACTTAAGAAACACAAGAAGAAAAGACACAAACAACATAAAGATAGAGATGTTCAGTACAAAGAACATTTTAACGACTCCTCAACTGAAAAATCTAAAAAACACAAAAAGAAAAAGCACAGGAATAAAAAATCAAGAGAACATGAAGATTATAAGGATAAGAAAATCAAAAGACATAGACAGCATGAAGGTCAACATGAGTATGAAAATAAGAAGAAGAAAAAATATGACTGTCAATCAGATGAAAGTGAAGAATTTGTCTGGGTAGAGAAAACTAAAGATTCTCTAGATGCAAAAAATAAACCACACAGAAATGGTAAGATACTGTCAGAACTTAGATTTCCATCAGTCATAACCCTCAACTTCCTTACAATATTTTTTACCGTGGAACTACCGTTGATTCTCGCTCTTAAGGCTACGTGTCCTATAAGACACAATACTAATTTCTTGGTTTCTGGAGTATTTAATTATGAAAGATTTAATTGTAATTCCTTAGCAAAATTTTTAGCTCACCTGGCCAAAGGCCGTGTGAGCTTTTGTCATCACTTGGCGTCCGTCGTACCGTCCGTATGTTAACTTTTCACATTTTCATCTTCTCCTCTGAAACTAATTGGCCAAATGGAATTAAACTTGGTAGGAAGCATCCATGTAAGGTCCTTTATAAATTTCGCTCATTTCGTCTCGATTGGACAACAAACATTGCCGCCATGGAAAATTGTTTCTGATTGGCTGAGTTTTCAAAAATCTTCTCCTCTGAAACTGCTTGGGCAAATGGAACAAAACTTGACAGGAAGCATATATGGGGGGGTCCTTCATAAAGTTTCCTTATTTCATTTCAATTGGACTACAAATATGGCGGTAATGGGCAGTTCTCGTTTCTGATTGGCTGATATAAAAAAAATCTTCTCCTCTGAAATCACTTGGCCAAATGGAACGAAACTTGACAGGAAGCATCTATGGGAGGTTGTTTACAAACTTTCCTCATTTCGTCCTGATCCGGCAACAAACATGGCCGCTATGGAAAATTGTTGTTTCTCATTGGTTGATTGAGAAAAAAAAATTTCTGTGGAACTACTGGGCCTAATGGATTGAAACTTGACAGAAAGTATCTATGGGAGGTTCTTTACAAAGTTTCCTCATTTTGTCCTGATCGTACTACAAATGTGGCCACCATGGACATTTTTTTTTATGATTGGCTGATATAAAAAAACTCTTCTTCTCTGAAACTGCTTGGCCAAATGGAAAGAAACTTGATAGGAAGCATGTATTAGAGGTCCTTTATAAAGTTTCATTTTGTCCTGATCAGACTACAAATATGGCCGCCATGGGGCAGTTCTTGTTTCTGATTGGCCGATATAAAAAAATCTTCTTCTCTGAAATAGCTGGGCCAAATGGAACGAAACTTGACAGGAAGCATCTGTGGGAGGTCCTTTACAAAATTTCCCCATTCCGTCCTGATCGGGTAACAAACATGACCGCCATAGAAAATTCTGTGAAAATGGTTGATTCTGTGGTATTGCTTGGCCAAATGGAATGAAACCTGACAAGAAGCATCTGTTAAAGTTTTTTACAAAGTTTTCTCATTTTGTCTAGATCATGCGACAAACATGTTCACAATGGGCAATTCTTGTTTTTGCCAGGTGAGTGATACAGGCTCAGCCCTCTGAGCCTCTAGTTAGAATATGCATACATGGAATTAGTTCCTTTTGAATCGATTTTCTTTGACATTTCATATGCTTCCTTCAGTAAGGGGTTAATATTTAAAGTATTCAGTCTCACCAGTAGTGATGGAATGATTATCGCCAACAATCGATTAGCGGCAGTTTTTGTGTCAGCGATCTTCATAATCGATTACAAAATTAAAAATTGAAAATCGGCGAAGTTTTTTTGTTACTAAAAACACCTAATTTTGAGGAAATTTGAAAAACTGTCTAAAGATATATTTCTTAAGGAGGTATTTTAAAAAGTTGCAGGCTGATAAAATATTATCATCTTACTATATTTGTATTTCTGTAGTAACAGTGCAATGTTGGGATTATCACATTAAAGATGGCTACCAAAGAAATAAAAATGATCAACATGTGAACAAAGGTATTGCTTGGGATGGCAGTAAGAATTCATCAATAGCTGACAACTTAGAAACTTCTTTACACAGCTATGGCTCTTCTGGTTAGTAATTTTCTTTTTTTTAATTACCAGATTATATTCCAGGAAGAAAAGTCATTCATGCACATTATAGTTTAGAAAGAAAGCAAAAACACACATAAAGAAGTTTTATCATGACATATTAATGTTGTACAAAGGAATTACATGTAATATTAAAAGTATAAATAATCTTCAAAAATCTACAATGGGCGACCGAACAACACATTAATCCACAAATGTGTGTTAGGAAGTGACAGGTTACCTTGTCTGGAGAAGATCATTTCCTCAATTAGTCTTCAAGGCAGGTGAACAACATTTGGTTAAAGAATTCATAATATAGTGTACATGTTAGTTTGCCTGTTATATGACTGTAATGTCATATATATATTGATAGGTCTAGTTTGAACAAGATCTTCTGTGCTTTTAATGTAGTTTTCAGTTCGAATAATTTTTGACACTGAGACATTTTTGTTCGTCCAGTTTTAGCTCACCATGCATCCGCGTAATTGTCGTCGTCGTACATCGTCATCTGTTATCCGTCATCGTAAACTTTCCTTTAAAGATCTTCTATTCTGGGACCACTGGGCCAATTAAAACAAAAGTTAGCAGCTATGGTCCTTAGACCTTTCTCTTTCAGAAATATATCCGATGACCCAAACCACCATTCAAGATGGCAGCCATAGGTGAACTAAGTTAGAGATAGGACCCTATCGGAAATTCACTTAAAGATATTCCTGTCTGAAACCACTAAGATAATTGTAACCAAACTTGTCATCAATGGCCCTTTGGTGGGTTCTCTTTCAGAACTGTATCTGATGACTTGCACTGCCATCCAAGATTGTTGCTTTAGTTAACTGGCAAAGCAAAGAGGTACGTAAATACCCAGAACAACTGGAAAGCAAGTCATACCCCTGCCTTGATACAGGCATTTTCAAATGAAAATGATGGGTTCAACCAGATTTTACCACATGCCAAAACTCCCACTTATTACAGTTGCTATAATTATTTATGGAAATGAATAGCTGCCAAAACATGTTACAGACTCACAAGTCACATCAGTAAATAGTGGTTAACATAGCTCAAGGAATTTCATCAAGACAATCCTTTATAAATTGTGAATTACTAGTAGGAAATGAATATTGAAACTGAATATTTTTGTATGAAGTCTTGATATCTGCTAAAAAGTTTTATAGCCTTGATTTCATCAGTCTACTACTCAGACACTTTATTTTATTTGGAATTCCAAGTAGTCTCTACAAGCTCTAGCATAGCAAATTTATTTAGAGATATAGACTCCATATGCTGGGGAAGCAGGTATATTTCTACTGAGATGTGGAAAATTTATAATTTCAAAATTAAAATCATCTCTCTTGTTATAAATTTTGGTGCTAAGTCAACCACTGTTGTCATATTTGAGATTAATGTCTAAGAAAGAGGCTGAGAAAGAAGTCTTGGTCGTTTCTTTAATATCATGTTCTGAAGGATATATTAATAGAATGGAAAAAAAAAACTAAGTATGTTGCGAAACAATAGATAACAGAAAAATATATGGAAATTTTGACAGCTCACCATTTCTATTTATTTTTCTGTTATCTATTAATAGAATGTATTTATTTGTTAATAGAAAGAACATCATCAATATATCTAAATTGCAGTTTTTATCTTATATCTCAAAAACTAAAGCATTAAGAGAAAAACTGACGGGGTAAAAATGGTCATCAGGTCAAGGTCTACCTGCCATGAAATTTTCAGACGAATCAGTCAAACCTTCGTTGGGCTATCACCCCTGAATTGTTAATTTTAAGGAAATTTTGCAGTTTTAGGTTATTATCTTGAATATTATTATAGATAAAGACAAACTGTACACAGCAAAAATGTTCAACAAAGTAAGATCTACAAATGAGTCAACATGACCAAAATCATTGATTGACCCTTTATAGGAATTTTTGCCCTTTAAATACCATGTCTGACGTAAACTTTCCTTTAAAGATCATCTCTTCTGAAACCACTGGGCCAATTGGGACCAAACTTTGGTGGAATGGTCCTTTGATGACCCCCTTGCAAACCGACATGGCTGCTTTCAGTAAAGATAGAAAAAGGGGGGTGGGGGTGAATTTAAAAAATCTTCTATGAAACTACAAGGCCAATTGTAATCTAACATGGCAGTAATGGTCCTTAGGAGGCTCTCTTGCAGAATTATGTCTGATGACCCAGACTGTAAACTAAGATGGCTGCCACAGCCGAACTTAGTTTAACATAGGACCTGATAGGAAAATTCATTTAAAAATCTTCTTGTCTGAAACCATTTGATCAATTGGAACCAGACTTCTGCAGCAATGGTCCTTAGGAGGTCCTCTTTCAGACATATGTCTGATTTCATGGACTGTGAACCAAGATGGCGATCACAGCCGAACTTTTTTTTTTTTGTGATTTGTTTTTTTTTAAAATGAAACATCAGAAGTCACAGTCCTCGACATATACACGCAGTTACACCACTAAAACATCATCAAATATATCATTTGCACAAAAAAATATATATGTTCAACTAATTAACCACGACAAAAGAATATTTTGTCTTTAATTAACATATAATTAAACTATTACCATTTCCAAAGGTTGCCACTTTTTATCTATTCTATGTGCTTGTGCAGGGGATAAATAGCTAGCCGAATTTTTTTCTATATTAATATTTTAGATATTTTAGATATTGTAAACCACCTAAAAAATTTGGTACAGTATTTTTACATTTACATCTATATATATAATATTTCAACATGAGAACAATATGATTAACAGAATCATATTCGTTTGATACACCTAAAATAATATGTTTTGGATTAAATGGTATAAGGACACCATAATTTTTTAAAAAGTTTGAAGCTTCTAGCCAAAAATTTTTAATAATATTACATTTCCCAAAAATATGGATTATAGTTTCTTTTATTTCAGAACAAAAAGTACAAAGTTCTGTTTCTTTTAGATTACATTTATAAAGAAAAAAGTGGCATGGAAGAATCCTATGTAAAACCTTAAATTGAAAAATTTGAAGAAAGCCATAGTGTAAATGGAATGTCATTCTCCAATATGAGTATCTAATTCCGTTTCCATTTTCCCTGTGAAATCAGAGCTGTCTCTGGTACTTTATCCAAAAAACATTTATAAAAATATTTACAAGGATTAGAAGAACATTTTAGTTTGTCAATTAAAACATTTTCAATATTATCTAGTTTATCATTATTCACTATAAGCTTTTTTCCATGCAATTGGTATGGCACACAACAATCCATAATATTCTACAAAATTGATATTTATTCCATATTCAATTTTAAATTCTTCATATGTATACAGTTTCTTTTTTTTTTTACCATCTATCATTTATAAAAAAATACACCATTCTCACAATATTTCTCATAAATACACATATGATTCCCTACTTGTATATTTGGATTTAACCATATGGATTGTCTCAAAACATCTGTACTGTTCTCTACTCTTAATTCCTTTTCCTTGAGCTTTCCCAAATTTAATAAGATATCTCGCCAAAATGGATTAAGCTTTTTGGATAATACTTTCAATCCCTCAGAGCACAAATATAAAATTTTATTCCTACCCCATTTTTACATCAGAGGACCGTCAGGGCCTCGGGTGTATTGCCATCGCCTAAATTTCCCGCTTATTTGCATATATTTAAATTAGTTTTGGAATGATAACCGACCTATAAAAATTATAGACCCGCGGACATTATATAGTGCAAAATAAAATTCCTTATCGCTTCTTTTAAATTCATGTTTTCAATGAATACTCAGATTTTTTTTTAATCCAAATTAATAATATGAAAATGTTTTGTCGTTAGAAATATTAGTATATTAATCAAACAATCTTTAATATCAATGACGTATCGAAAAATTGTTGTTGCGGATGAATATATATAAATATATATATAGATTTTTTAACTAAAACTGTGTGCTATGAACTACTGTTTGGATATATATATGTAGACAAGATTGTCAATGCATGAATAATGCTCTCATTCCCAATGCATCTATACTAGTCATTACAATGTTAATGCCCTTTTTGCTAAGCCGATGGGGGCAGTCAATGTTACCGTTGTCTGTCTGTATGTAAATCTCTGTTCATCATGATAGTGATTTCTGTTTTATAATATTAATATGGCTCAACTGAATGTTATTAAATATATAAACAATGTTTATTATCACAAAAAAAACCCAGATAAATTTAAAATTTGGATTGTGTCCCTCTTATCATTATAGTTATATTTCCATTTATATGTGGAAATATTTTTACTATCTTAATAATATTTCGAACTCTTATTTGCCGCAGACAAATGTTAAACAAAACACTATTTATTTTAAAGTGCTCATTCCCACAAAAAAATTAATCAAACGCAAAATTGAATGGTGATTCTTTCACTATTCTAGAGACGTGTCCCATAGTAACTAATATGCAAGCAAGTACCACTGATACATTCACAAATTATTTACTGTTATAAATAGTTTAGAGTTATGTAAAACTACATGTATACATGTATATGCTATGCGATGTGATGAACTTTTTGAAGTTTGATAAATGATTAATTTTTATGAATAATGTATATATGTTAGTCCATGGATATATTTATAGTTTTTTGCATTTTTTACTATTAATAATAGGTATAGATAGTCTATTGAACTGTATTAAATGGAAATAGCATGAATTCAATGGATAATACAATAATAAATCCAAATGTTTATATATACCAGTTATGACATTTTTCAAAGTTATCTAATGGTCAATCCAAAGTTTGATTGTAACACATGTGATCCTTTTAATCCATTTTAGAATATTAAGAGACTATACAAATGCTAGCTCAGCATACAAATAAATGATTTGAAAACATAACAGATATGCTAAATAAATAATAAAATGCTCAATTCTGTTCATATAATATAGTCCTAATTTGAAAGTCATTATAACTGTATGCTTAGCATATATATAACTGGATTAAATCAAATATATGGGATCATGTAAAATGTTTCTCTTTAATTCTAATATAAAAAAATGTATTTTGGTATATGTGAATATTTTAAGGAATATCAAATAGAAATTTACTACATATTATAGGAAAAGAGAGGTTCACGAAGGGTTAGAATGGCCCTAAATTGGTCAAGCGATTACAAATTTCAAATAGAAATACTTGTGATAATTCTATTAAGACTAAAATATACTATTTTGGCACCTACTATTAAATATCTTGAAGCTATGACCCCATAATTATACATTATTTGTATTTTTGATCAATTTTGTCTGCAATTTATATGTTTTGGCATAATTAACCATGGCCGCCATACTATTCCGAAAAGTTTTTATTTTGATGAATTCTTTATCAAATTTTGAGTCTTTTGGTTACAAAATATTTTGGATTGTAGATGGTGGCCAAATTTTCCTAAAGCTTTCATGTCTGAAAATTGCACCAAATCATTATATTTGGACAAAATGGGCCTAGTTTGGAGAATGTAATGTACTATTATGAAAGAACTGATTTATTGAGCGTTAATACATTTGAAATCGACCAATTTACGAACCAAATTGTGAACTATTTGGAGTTTAATTGTAAGATTTATATTTTAGACCGTTTTGGGCTATAAATGAACTGTGTCCTTTGAATAAGTGATATCACAATAACCATAATACTAAGTACCTGTTAGAAAATATCACTTTTACAGTACATTGTTAAAGATGAATACATTCCAACAATGACCAATATTAATGGTGTAATTCTATTTTAATTAAATTTATGAGATTATATATATACTGTTTTATATTGTTACATATATAAATGAAAATTGAAACCAAACTGTTGTCATTATTGAAGAAAAGAAACGAAAAGGGAGGTATGATTGGTAATCAGACACAGAAACAAAATGATGAAAAAGAAATAAAGCTAACCATACAACATCTTTACAATCAGAAAAAACTATACTAAAATCAGTTAGAAATAGCCATGAAATGACAAATATTAAACAATATAAATCTGAAAACTAATGGCCACATCAATGTACAAACAGAAAATCAAAAGATATACACCAAAGAATTACAAGCCCCGTTTTACAGGCCTCTAAGGACCAACGCATTCATATTGTAGTTGTGATCTGTATGTATGGTGCAAAATCATCTCATTGCTACTACCCATCCAGAGCACTTGAGATCACCCCAACTATTGGTGGGGTTAAGTTGCTCAGGCTTTAATTTTCTATGTTGTTTCTAGTGTACTCTTATTTGTCTTTTTCAGTTTTAGACATAATATTATCGATATATGAGTTTACTGTTCATGTGGTATCTTTCACCCAAATATTACAATTTATCTGTTTTAATATGATTGTCTTGACCTCTTTCTCATAATTCAGTGACTAGTCAAAAAAATATTTGCTATGTTGATTCTCTGTCATAAGTAATAAGCTTAAGATTTTTGCAAGTGTGCAACTATACAGTCATAATGCCAATCTAGCAGTTCTCATTTGACCACGTCAACATTTCATAGATAATTCACAAAGATAAGTTTCTTACTATAAGACAGTATCTCAGATATGATAGCAAATTATATTATGTGTACTATATTGTAAGGTGAACATCTGTCTGGCAGGTACTGTATAAACACCTGTCATTTATCAATAATCCAACATAACTTGAGGTCCTCTGATGTTCAGTAATTCAGTACTTTGATTGTATGTAACTTCAAAGTAGAATCTCCAGGGAGAGTCATTAAATGGATCTAAAAATTTATGTATCCATGACATCATCTTCTCATGGAAATTACAGATAGTCTTGTTTGTCTCTGAAAGTTCAAACAATATCCCTAGTGATTTAAATCTCCCAGAAAAGTTCCAGGAGAGATCTTTTTCTGATCATTATTTTTCCTTGCTTTCCTTTTTTGAGCCAATCCATATGGCTTTTGTTTTGTCAATATTTATCTCAAGTCCAGCACACTCAGTAAATGTTTCAAAAAGTTTTAAAGAATGATAGATTTTTCTTCTCCATACAGGACTAAAGAGGAATCATCTGCATATTGGCTAAGTAAAAATTCAGAGTCATTCACCATCACACCTGTTATATTTGAATTATTTTTAATAGAAGCACTCAATCTGCTCAATAGCTCAAGAATCAAAATAAATAGATAAGGAGACAGAGGATCCCCTTGTCGAACCCCTCTACCCAAGCTAAAAAATTTTGATATGTGCCCATATTAAGGACAGCACTAGAAACATCACAGTAGCATGCCTTAATCCATTTAATAACACTTGGACTAAACCCATAAAACTGTAAGGCTTCTTCAATAAAGAACCATTAAACTGTATCTAAGGCTTTTTCAAAGTCTACTAGCAATAGTAGACCAGGAATATTGTCTTCCTCCATTTTTTCTATCAAATCAAAAATAAGCCTAGTGCATTCCCCAATATATCTATTTTTTAAGAAACCTTTTTGTGTTTTGACTAATAATATTTGCTAAGATTGGTTAAAGCCTGTTTGCTAAACTTGCAGTTGCAATCTTATAGTCAACGCAAAGAAGGGTATTCAGTCTCCAATTTTTAGCTCATGTGCCGTCCGTCCGACCTTTGTAACTGCAACTCCTCCTAAACTACTGAATGGAATTTGATGAAACTTTCAGAGAATCTTTATTACATGATGCTGTAGTGCACCTCCTATTTTAGATTTTGATCCGACCAACATTTGGGGTTTCCCATAGAAAAACATAGACTTTGACTTTCAGTGTGACTTCATCCCATGATGGCATTGTGCACCTCCTATTTTAGAATATGATCGGACCAATTTTGGGTTTCCCATTGGACTTTGACTTTCAATGTGATGGGGGGTATCATGATGCCATCCGCAACTCCTCCTAAACCACTGTATGGAATTTGATGAAACTTTCAGAGGATCTTTATTACATGATGCCATAGTGCACCTCCTATTTTAGATTTTGATCTGGTGAATATTTGGGGTTACCCATACCAAAACATGGACTTTGACATTCATTGTGATAGGGGTACCATGATGCCATTCGCAACTCCTCCTAAACCACTGAATGGAATTTGATGAAACTTTCAGAGATTCTTTATTACATGATGCCATAGTGCACCTCCTGTTTTAGATTTTGATCTGATGAATATTTGGTGTTACCCATTCCAAAACATGGACTTTGACATTCATTGTGATAAGGGTACCATGATGCCATCCGCAGCTCCTCCTAAACCACTGAATGAAATTTGATGAAACTTTCAGAGGATCTTTATTACATGATGCTGTAGTGCACCTCCTATTTTAGATTTTGATCTGATGAATATTTGGGGTTCCCCATACCAACACATGGACTTTGCCATTCATTGTGATAGGGAGTTCCAGTATGCCATCTGCAACTCCTCTGAAACCACTGAATGGAATTTGATGAAACTCATCTCACCGCTGTTGGAGTTTTCCTATTCAAAATATTGACATTTCCTTTCATGTATCTTTTGTAAGACGGGTATCAGGTAGTGAGCTTTGCTCACAGTATTTCTAGTTTTTATACGACCGCAAAATTTTTGCGGTCGTATATTGGTATGACATTGGCGTCGTCGTCGTCGTCCGAAGACATTTGGTTTTCGCAGTATAACTTTAGTATAAGTTAATAGAAATCTATGAAATTTAAACACAAGGTTTATGACCACAAAAGGAAGGTTGGGATTAATTTTGGGAGTTTTGGTCCCAACAGTTTAAGAATTAGGGGCCAAAAAAGGGGCCCAATAAGCATTTTTGGTTATTATCTTGGTGTAAGGGAGGTAATCCAAACACATTTAAAGTAAAATGTTGTGTATGATTCGATTACCTCCCTTACAAGTCATAAATTATGTATAAAGAAATGGGGGGGATGGGGGTGAAAACAAAATTTAGGGGGGGTAAATGAGAAATTGGGGGGGGGGGGCAATTTTTTTCTCATTTCAGATTTCAGAAATTAAAAAGAAAATTTCAAATTTTTTTTGCAAAAAAGGGGGAGGGGGGTTAGAATAATTTTTATTGTTTTTATACGACCGCAAAATTTTTGCGGTCGTATATTGATATAACGTTGGCGTCGTCGTCCGTCGTCGGCTTCGTCGTCCGAAGACATTTGGTTTTCGCACTATAACTTTAGTATAAGTTAATAGAAATCTATGAAATTTAAACACAAGCTTTATGACCACAAAAGGAAGGTTGGGATTGATTTTGGGAGTTTTGGTCCCAACAGTTTAAGAATTAGGGGCCAAAAAAGGGGCCCAATAAGCATTTTTCTTGGTTTTCGCACAATAACTCTAGTATAAGTAAATAGAAATCTATGAAATTTTAACACAAGGTTTATGACCACAAAAGGAAGGTTGGAATTGTTTTTGGGAGTTTTGGTCCCAACAGTTTAGGAATTAGGGGCTAAAAAGGGGCCCAAATTAGCATTTTTCTTGGTTTTCGCACAATAACTTTAGTAGAAGTAAATAGAAATTTATGAAATTTAAACACGAGGTTTATGACCACACAAGGAAGATTGGGATTGATTTTGGCAGTTTTGGTCCCAACAGTTTAGGGGCCAAAAGGGTCCAAAATTAAACTTTGTTTGATTTCATCGAAAATTGAACTATTGGGGTTCTTTGATATGCCGAATCTAACCGTGTATTTAGATTCTTAATTTTTGGTCCCGTTTTCAAATTGGTCTACATTAAGGTCCAAAGGGTCCAAAATTAAACTTAGTTTGATATTAACAAAAATTGAATTCTTGGAGTCCTTTGATATGCTGAATCTAAGCATGTACTTAGTTTTTTTATTATGGGCCCAGTTTTCAAGTTGGTCCAAATCGGGGTCCAAAATTAAAGCTAAAAAAGGGGTAAATTATTTTTTTTTGGGGGGGGGGGGCAATTCTCCACAGCATATTGTATTGCACAAGAAGCAAAAAATTGAATATAAATTCAAATCATATGACCAATTCTAAGTTCTTTGAATTCAGTTATTCTGTGTCAGAAACCTATTATGTGTCAAATATTTCAAGAAATTTTCAATTGCACAGTATTGACCAATAGCAAGAAATCTTCAATTGCACAGTATTGCGCAATAGCAAGAAATTGATATGTGTGCCCAATTTTAAATTTTAAATTGGTTACTTCTGATTTATATATAAAAACAAATAATACTGATATGGTTTGAATAGGTAAATTAAAAATTTTTAAGTTCTTAGACAACATTCATTCTGTGTCAGAAACCTATGCTGTGTCAAATATTTATTCACAATCCAAATTCAGTATTGTATCAAGCTTGAATGTTGTGTTCATAATTGCCCCAACTATTCAGGGTTCGACATCTGCGGTCGTATCTAGCTGCGCCCAGCGGAGCATTTTATTTGTTTTTTGTTTTTTTTTATGGGGGGGGGGGGGGGGGGGGGGGGGGGTCAATGTGCAACTTTATAGTGTATTGCACAAAAGCAAAAAAAGGGGCAAATTATTTTTTTTGGGGGGGGGGGGGGGGGGGGGGGGGGGAGGCAATTCGCCACAGCATATTGTATTGCACAAAAAGCAAAAAATTGAATATAGATTCAAATCATATGACCAAGTCTAAGTTCTTTAATTACAGTTATTCTGTGTCAGAAACCTATTATGTGTCAAATATTTAATTACAATCCAAATTCAGACCTGTATCAAGTGCGAATATTGTGTCCATTTTTGTTTCCCCCAATTGTTCAGGGTTGGAGCTCTGCGGTCGTATCCAGCTGCGCTCAGCGAAGCAATTTATCTATTATTATGGTTAATCATCAAGGATATTTACTTCTAAGATTTTATGGTGTCCCAAAAGAAAACAAAAACAAAAAGAAAAACAATTACAATTCTACATATTATATATTCAGTTTCTGATAAGAAAAATACAAGACAGGTGTACATGTTTAGTTTCTGATCAATATCGTCAAAAATAACGTTCTCCTTCTTGATCTGTGGCATAAATGTGACCGTAAAAGTACCATGCACTGGTGATGTTTTTATTTTCATACAGTCTGTTCAATAAACCTTGGTTTAATTTGGTTACATCATCCGTTATTCGCATCTCTAGTTCTTTACTAACAGTTTTCTTATTACGCAAAAGCGTGATCTTGGATTCCATGAGCAGAAACTTAACAAGGATTGGTCGTGAGCTTCCAGGTTTTCCCGGTATCCTATGAGCAGCAACAATATCAGTTGCGTCGATTTGAATTTTCTTCTTATCCAAATCTTTTAGAAGATCCCTAACCAACTTTTCTCCCCTTTTTTCTTCAACATTCTTTTTTCTTGAATATTGTTCGTTCCAGTTCCCGAGTTTTAGTGCTTCATTTGATCTTCTTCCAATATTTACAATCTGTTCCTTCAGTTTCCTATTTTCTGTGTGAAGGCTAGCATTTTTGTGTCTCCTGCGGAACCCATGGTCGACACTTAGGGATCACTATCTGTCGTCTTGTGTCTTGTGTCGTCTTGGGTTGTCACACTTTTCTTCTACCCTCAACTTCTTGTAAACTGCTCAAAGGAATTTGAGCAGAACTTTCTCTGTGCATTAACCTTAATTCACAGGTGTGCATATATATTTCATTTTTTCTAATTTTTTTGGGTGAAAATTGACATTTTTGAACAAAAAATGAGGGGGGGGGGGGGTCAAAACTTCTATCCTCAACTACTCCATAACCGCTCGAAGGAATTTGATGAAACTTTCTCTGTGCATTAACCTTAATGCACAGGTGTGCATACATATTTCATTTTTAGAAAATTTTAATATCTTTTGTGAAAACTGATGTCCACAGGCAACACATGTCTTCCTTGGAAGACTCACACATATTTTTCTAAAATATTAACGTTCTCAACTTCAATCCTTTCCATTTTACGACTCAGCCTTGAAACTTTTTATTTAAAATTGACCTTCATTTTTTCTTGTTCGGCTTTAATTTCGGTCATTTCTCTTCCTATAGTTCTTTTTTCATTTCTTGAAAAAGTTTAGAAACCGTCTCACTGACTATATTCTTGAATGTCATATTTTTTTACTACAGTCTGTTGAACATCCTTGATCTTGTTTAACTCAGATTCAACATGTTCCATGCATTGACTATGCTCACTGCTATTAGACATGCAGGTATGTGACCTTTTTGCAGGGTTTAGTTTATCAAAAAATGATTCAGTTTCTCTGAATATCCTGTTTTCTTGTGTTTCCCTATCTGGTGAAGATAGCATCCGAACACTGGCTGTCGAAATGTAGTTATTGGTTTTTGTTGTGACCCCATAGTAATAAGTAGAGCGCACCCAGATACCAAGGATTCACTGTACCGTAACAAGTGTTCAGTTCACGGTTCTATTTATAGTAATCTGCTGTTCGATTTGTTGTTTTATCGTATATTTTCCTTCAAATGTCCTTTTTAGCTCACCTGGCCAAAGGCTATGTGAGCTATTGCCATCACTTGGCGTCCGTCGTCGTCGTCGTCGTCCATCGTCGTCGTCGTTAACAATTATACAAAACTCTTCTCCTCTGAAACTACTTGACTAATTAGAACCAAACTTGGTATGAATGTTTCTTGGGGTACCCTGCATAGAACTGATGTGGGGATTTTTGATTCGTCGAAAAACATGGCCGCTGTTACTAAAAATACAACATAGGGGTGAAACAATAGTTTTTCGCAAATATCTCAAAAATCATTAGGCAGGTTGAAAGTGTTCAACATGATGAGAGCTATCTATGTGCTGATTTTCGTGAAAATCTGTCAACTGATGTTAGAGTTATTGCCCTTTTTTGACATTTTTGGCTTTTTTTTATGTTATTATTTCAAAAATCTTCTTCTCTGAAACTGCTATTCAAAATCAAATGAAACTTGGTAAGATTGTTCCTTGGGGTACCCTGCATAGAACTGATATGAGGATTTTTGATTTGTCGAAAAACATGGCCGCTGTTACTGAAAATAGAACATAGGGGTTAAAATGCAGTTTTTCGCAAATATCTCAAAAATCATTAGGTTACGGCAAATTCTGGCAGGTTGAAAGTGTTCAGCATGATGAGAGCTACCAGTGTGCTGATTTTCGTGAAAATCTGTCAACTGATGTTAGAGTTATTGCCCTTTTTTGACATTTTTGACATTTTTTTTATGTTATTATTTCAAAAATCTTCTTCTCTGAAACTACTATTCAAAATCATATGAAACTTGGTAAGATTGTTCCTTAGGGTATCCTGCAAAAAGTTAATGCTTGGATTTTTGATTGGTCGAAAAACATTTTCGCCCTTACTAAAAATAGAACATAGGGGTCAAAATGCTGTTTTTTGCTATTTTTTCCTGAATTATAGAAAGAAAATGAAGATGAAAGCTACTTTCAAGGTAAACATGGTATCCCGAGTTGAATGGTGATGATGAAAGTTTGTTTTGGATAGCCATTTTTAAAATGGCTGCCATTTTCCCGCCATTTTTTACACTTGCTCAGATTTCAACAATATTTGGTTTTTAAAGTAAACATGGTATCCTTAGTGAATGGTGATGATGAGATTTTTTGTATGGAGCATCTATGGAAGGTCCTTTAGGAAATTTGCATAAATCTTCCCGGTCCGTGAAACAAAATAGCCGTCATGAGCATTTACATGTTCTGATTGGTCAAAATTTAAAAGTTCTTCTCCTCTGAATGAAACCGTAAAGTCAAATGAACTGATTTTTGGTATGGATGATCTATGGAAGGTCCTTTACAAAGTTTGCATAACTCATCATGGTCCATGAAACAAAATGGTCGCCATGAGCATTTACATGTTCTGACTGGTTGAAATGTAAAACTTCTTCTCCTTACAAACCGTTAAGCCAAATGAACTGATTTTTGATATAGAACATCTATGCAAGGTCATTTACAAAATTTGCATAAATCAGCCTGGTCCGTGAAACAAAATGGCTGCCATGAGCATTTACATGTTCTAATTGGTCAAAATTTTAAACTTCTTCTCCTCTGAAACCTTAAAGCCAAATGAACTGATTTTTGTTATGGAGCATCTATGGAAGGTCCTTTAGGAAGTTTATATAAATCTTCCTGGTCCGTGAAACAAAATGGCCGTCATGAGCATTTACATGTTCTGATTGGTCGAAATTTAAAAGTTCTTCTCCTTTGAAACCGTAAAGCCAAATAAACTGATTTTTGGTATGGAGCATCTATGGAAGGTCCTTTACAAACTTTGCATAAACCTTTCTAGTCCGTGAAACAAAATTGCCACCAGAAACCTTTATATGTTCTGATTGGTCAAAATTTAAAACTTGTCCTCTGAAACCGTTTGGCCAAAGAACTTATACTTGGTATGAAGCATTTATAGAAGATCATTTACAAAGGTTCCAGAAATCAATCTAGTCTGTCAAATCAAAAGTTTTTGACTGCCAGGTGAGCGATACAGGCTCAGCCCACTGAGCCTCTTGTTTACATAAATGTCATTTCAGATAGACTTTCTTGCTTTTACATGGGTAAATACGAATACATCTCACTGCAGAAGGTCAAAGTTCACAAAACATCTTGGAGAGTCTTAACTACCACCTAACCACTGTCTTGTTTTTTAACACAATCAAACTTAGTTGAACATAGGATCCTATGGGAAATTCGCACAAAAATTTAATCGTCTGAAACTACTGAACCAATTGGAATTAAACTTTGATCCCTAGATGGTCTTCAGATGGTCCTCTTTCAATCACCCGGATTGTCAACGCGAAGATGCCTGCCACAACCAAACTTAGTTTAATATAGGACCCTATGGGGAAAATTCATTTAAAAATCTTCTTGTCTGAAACCACTTTGCCAGTTGGAACAAAACTAAGCAGTAATGGTCCTTAGATGGTTCTCATTTAGAAATATGTCTATTGACCTGGACTGTCAACCAAAAATGGGTGCCACAGCCGAACTTAGTTTAACATAGAACCCTATAGAAAAACCAACCAAATTGACTGCAACACTTAAATTTTTAGTCCTGCTCAAGGTGAAAAGTTAAATCCAGGTGAGCGATACCGGCTCTTGAGAGCCTCTAGTTTATAAATTTCCGACAAATTTTTGGACTAAAACTCAAAAATGCTTTGACCATTTTTCATGAAACTTTAGTGAATAGTTTATATCTATTGGCATAAGTTCCCTTTCGATTTTATGTTTTTGAGTTATAGGACTTTATTCATAAAAAGTGGGATTTTCCAGTTTTTGGACAATAACTCAAAAATGCTTTGGTGACTTGTTTTATATATTGACGTAAGCTCCCTTTTGTTTTTAGCTCACCTGGCCCAAAGGGCCATGTGAGCTTTTGTCATCACTTGGCGTCCATCATCCGTCTGTAAACTTTTACATTTTGATCTTCTTCTCTGAAACCCCTAGGCCAAATGAACTAAAACTAGGTGTGAAACATGTATGGAAGGACCTTTATAAAGTTAGCATATTTTGTTCCTGTCAGACAACTATGTCTGCCATGATGAATTCCTATTTATGATTGGACAAATTTTTAAAATCTTTTCCTCTGAAACCTGTAAGCCAAATGAGCTTAAACTTAGTATGAAGCATCCATGGAAGGTCCTTTATACATTTTGCATATTTTGGTCCGGTCAAAGAACTTATATGATGAAATTTCCTGAAATCACAGAGCCAAATGAGCTGTAACTTTTATGAAGGGATTTATAAAGTTTGCACAGTTCGTCCTGGTTGAACACCTAATATGGCAGCTATGATGAATTCTTATTTTTGATTGGTCCAAATTTTAAGAAGTTCCCCCTCTGAAACTATACAGCCAAATTAACTGATACTTGGCATGAAACATCTATGAAAGGTCCATTACAATTTTCACTTGAAATAAAATGGATTGATTGTGGGACTGTCAGGTGAGACATACAGGCTCAATTCTCTTGAGCCTCTTGTTTTTATAAATTTTCGATATGACATTTTGGAGTTCGTTGAAAAATCGTCGAAAGGTGTTAATTTTTCACACTTTGGATGGTTATTGAATTGTACTTGTTCAAATTTCAGAGTTATGGAACTCTGTTCATTAAATAAGGGGGATTTTTCACATGTCACGCTGTATCTTAAGAACGTCTGATTTACTTCAAACTTTACACAGTTGTTTGTTGTGATAGTCTAAAGGTCTTTATACTTTTTTGTGAAATTTCGATTTTCTGTTCCAGAGTGGAATGTGACTTATTCATCAAAAATAAGGAACAATATTAAAGGGTCTATATGTTGATTGGTGAAATTTAATTTTCTGGATGATGGGCGTATCATGCGATCATGGCACAGCTGTTTATTTTAACAATATACCTGTCTGGGCCATAATTTTTTTGTCCTTTGAGTTAATTAATCTCTTGATAATTGGCAGGTAGATGTATCTTGAAGAGACAGTTTGTTGCATACAATCATGATCAAGGTCAAATAATAGGCTTTTTCGGATAATATGCTTGTCTTGTCCATAACTGTTTTGTCTTTAATGATAGACTCACGATATTTAGTATGTAGATGTATCTTGATGATATTTATTCAAATGTAGGAAAAGGAGACATATGTTTTAGTTCAATTCAAACAGTTCTTACTAGTTAACTATAATATTAATGTCAAAGATATTTCTATGTATGGACTGCTACGATATCTGTATAAAACTATATCTCTTGGAAATAATGTAAATTGTATGGAAAACCTGCGATTGGTCTATATTTTAGTTCAGTTTTTTTTAGGAATGACATTTTTAACAAAATCATATTTATTTTAAAATCACATAGGTTAAAAGTAAAAAATACTACTCATTATCAATATTTTTTTTCAGCAATTTGGGATAACTAATTTTTCTCCTTTCATTTATTATTGTAATAACAGATTATTTTGTTTGATTAAATTCTTTCAGTAATCCCAACCTCTCAAAAAGTTGAAACAAATCACCTCAGGTAAATGCTATAGCAGTCGGATTTCGTTTGATAAAATGCAAATTTGTTGTATCAGTTGAAAATTGTCTGCCATGAACAAAATACATCTGTTACAACTTGAAAAACGATGGCACACATATATTTACTACCAGGTGAGTAATGTGTTTGACACAATGATTACAAACATTTGTAACTATTTCACCAGTAATTTTCAGTAATATTTTGTCCTGTAGTTAAGAAACAACTGACCTTGATCTTTAGTCAGTAGTAATATAGTACCCTATGGGAAAATTCCATTCATAGATCTTGTCTGAAACCATCTAGAAATTTGGAACCCAATTCGTCAAAACTATTGAGCCAATTGGAGCCCAGATTGACAGCACCAATGTTATAGACTGACAACCAAGATGGACATAGCCAACAATTTATTTCGCTTTAAATGTGTAAATGATATCCAGGTGAGAGGTACAGGCTCCTCCCTGGAAGCCTCTAGTTGATTTCTCCTTCAAAAATCATTACTAACTATTGCAGCCATTTGAAAAATGTTTTGTTTTAATTTAACTGTAGTTTTGTCTTGGGATGGAGGGAAAAGTGAAGTTGACAAGGAAGTAGAAAAAGAAAGAAAGAGACACTGGTCTGATGATTATGATGAAGAAATTGATACTGGAAAGGTATAAAAACTTATTATTCATGAGGGCCTTTCCAACCATAGGCCTTGTTTTATCTTGTCTATCCTAAACAAGAATCTTGTAGGCACAACTCCCCTTAAAAAGTCTGATGGAATTCAGTGAAACCTTGCACCATATGAGGATGTGCATTAAGTAGAATACTTCTGGTCTGACATCTTGAAGTAGGTACAATACGACTTTTAGCATTTATTTGGTTCATCATACAGTATTACCATCTTTGTGCAACTCCTGCCTAACAGAAAGGTTATACATGATATATAGATGTGCTTAAAGCAAAGTTTTTTCCAGGCTGACACCTGAGAGATCTTAAGGAGCCTTACAACAAATTACAAGAAACAAAACCTTTTAGTTTAACCACAAGTTTTAAACATTGAAATACACTATGTATTACATGCATGATTTAAAAGCTTAGAATTGTGTTTAGCAAAACATTATACTGTAAAAAGATTTCTGGATTATTAGCAAAGAAATAATTATCACTTTTGGCAGCATATGAAATTCTAATGACAGGGACATTAGTAATACATGTACCTGAAATCGCTGTTGGAAATGGGTAGGAGTTTTTAAAATTTCTGAATTAAATATTTCTTTTGATCACCTACAAGTGCCATTGATAAAATTGGCTAACTGGTTAAATGTATTAATATTGAATATGACCACCTATTTTTCATGTGTTTACATTATTAACCCAGTAACAAATGGGGAATCAGAGTAATTTTCAGATAATTTTTATTCTTTAAAAAAGACACAATTTCATTGCCACAGTGTATACTAAATAAAGGTTCAAATAAAGTGCAAATGTGCAAGAAGTTTTAGGTAGAAATCAGCAAAAGTCATTGAGAAATTGTAAAATTCTAATTTTACTCTGAATAAAAATGGTAAAAATGAGTGTTTGGGTAATGTGAGCTTCTTTGTTTCCATCATCCATGAACTTTTCACATGCGGCTGCTGGAAACTATATGGGAGATGACTTTTTAAAAATGGAGAAACCTGTCACTATCGCTTACCACGTTTTGTATAAAGGTCTAGTCAGAAAATACCAAGCCAATTGAAATGTTTTTGATGTGTGAATGATCATTTGATAGACAAGTACAAAAGGTATGTTTTTTTGTGCCGATTGGATATTCAGCATGACTAACAGGGTCAGATAATTCATTCTGATTGGACACTTCTTAAAGCTCTTCTTGTCAGAAACTACTGAACCAATTGATTTGTTGCATGGATGAATCTATACAAAAGATATGTTTTTTGTGCAGAAAATTCAAGATGGCCGCCACAACCGGAATATGTTTAACATTGGACCCTATGTGGAAGTTTGTATAAAGGTCTTCTTGTCAGAAACTACCAATCCAATTGAAATGTTTTTATGTATGAAGTAAACAGGCATTGGATGAACCTCTACAAAATGTATGTTTTTTGTGCCAATCAGAAATTCAAGATGGTTGCCACAACAGGACTAAGTTTAACATTGGATCCTATGGGGAAATAATTGTACAAAGGTCTTCTTGTCACAAACTTCCAAGCCTAAGTTGAAATATTTTTGTGTATGAACAAAAATTTGATGAACCTCTACAAAAGGTATGTTTTCTTATGCCGATCTGAAATTCAAGATGGTCACCATAGCCCGATTAGTTTTACTTTGGGCCCTATGGGGAAATTTGTACAAAGGTCTTCTTGTCAGAAAATACTAAGCCAATTGAAATGTTTTTGATGCATGAAGATCCTTGGTTAATGTTTGCTACAAAAGTTATCTTTTTGTGCTTCAGAATCCATGCTAGCTGCCACAGCTAGACTTAGTTTAACATTTTTAACAAATGACACTTGAAGAATTCTTTACATATCTTATCTAGAAGTGCTAGACACCATAGAACAATCCTTACAGATCTTATCTAGAAGCGCTTTTTCAGTTGTGGTCACCTAAAATCCAGGTGAGCAACTCAGTCTACACGGAGCATCTGGTTTTCTGTTTTAATTTGTTTTTGAGATACAAGGGGTCAAAGTTAGCAATTTTGGGGGGAAAATAAAAGTTTTATTTTTCATTCTATTTCATTGGAGATTTTTTTTTAATTCATCTTGATGAGTACTTTTTGTCTCGCCTGCAACGAAAAATCGCAGAGGCGAGATATAGGTATTACTTTCCGGCAGCAGCAGTGACGGCAGCGTAACTTTTTAAAAACTTTAATAACTTTGCACATGTAATACCTACAATTAAGATTTATGGTCCACAAGGTAGCTTATCGTATATGGTTTGCCCCTGTATACAGAAACCGTAATACCTAGACCCATCGTATTTGGTCTATTGATAATTCTTGGTGGGTACCTGCCAGTCTGACACCTAGCTTGGGACCTTGACCTCAATTTCATCTTTGAGCAACTTTGTTACTTTTTCATGGTTAAGTCCATTTCTCAGAAACTGTAATACCTAGACCCACTGTATTTGGTCTATTGATAGTTATTAGTGGGTACATGCCAGTCTGACACTTCTTTCTGGACCTTGACCTCAATTTCATGGTTGAGTAACTTTCATCTGAGTTTTTTTTTCAACAACTGTAATACCTAGACCAACTGTATTTGGTCTATTGACAGTTCTTGGTGGGTACATGACAATGTGACACTTGTCTTTGGACCTTGACCTCAATATCATGGTTAAGTGACTTTCATCCAAATTTGTTAAGTCCTTTTTTCAGCAACTGTAATACCTAGACTCATCAGTGTTTGGTCTATAGATAGTTCTTAGTGGGTACATGCAAGTCTGACACCTGTCTATGGACTTTGACCTCAATTCAATGCTTGAGTGACTTTGTCACATTTTCGAGATTAGGTCCATTTCTCAGCAACTTTAATACCTAGACCCACCATATTTGGTCAATAAATAGTTCTTAGTGGATACATGTTGGTATGACACCTGCCTTTTGACCTTGACCTCAATTTCTTTTAACACATTTTCTTTTGACTTGCAAAATGGTGGGTATCAGATAATCATTATTCTGTGTCCATGTGCATACCCAGACGAGACATGTAGTGTGTCCACTCTTGTTTAGTATGTCAACATCTTTTACAGTTCATGAGATACAGGGTGTTAAAGGTGCTAAACAGCATGTTGCAGTCGTATCATGCTGCACTTAGCAAAGCCCTTTCTAATCATTTTCTGAGGTGCATGAATATTAGGGAATCATCTTTTTTTGTCATAGATCTTAGTATTTTTTGTACTGAATAAAATTGAAGTACTTAGTTTCAAAAATGAACATTGGTATTTTTATGCAACTTCAATGAAACTGATTACCAGTTTCATGTCTGAAATCATAAACTCATATAGCCACAGTAAATTTGGCCTCAGGTTAAAAGAGGTTGGAATATCCTTGCAGAATATCATCAACAACAACTTGAAAACACACTCATAAGTATGCATCAGATGTATGTGTATATTATATCATTCTACATCTGAACTTTGGAACATCCTAAAGTTCACAGTTCTTCTGGAACAGCAATCCAAAATTTTTAAATTGGCAATCTTTGTTTTCCAACTCAGTCTCGATATAGAGATTAACATCATGTGATCAATACACATAAACTAGTTCTGAACTTACTAAATGTTAGGATAAAGGATATGGAGTGTAGTTACAAAGAAAGCACAGAATCACAATTATATACATGTAACTAAAAAAACACCATGAGCATACAACATACCGGCAGTCTTCAGCGGTACAATATCATGTCAGAATATTCATAAATAAATAAACTATAAAGATTACCAAGACAAAGACATTCTACAAGGTCACTGTTTATTGAATTGATACAAACAGTTGGAGTTAAAATAATGATGTGCACATTAGAAAATCAGTATGCAAGTGGTGTGACAATCGTTTAAAAATAAGATGTTGCTAGTATTTAAGCAGTTGAAAAACAAAGTGATATTGTGTAAATGAAATGTCCACACATATTGGAAACCACTTAGCCATTTGGAACCAGATTTGTGTAATTGTAAAGAAATGGAGGGAAATATTAAACATGAACATTGTTGCTAAACTGTTCCACAGTAATTAAACATTGTTCAAAACAATTGTTAC
This sequence comes from Mytilisepta virgata, assembly GCA_028015205.1. Taxonomy (NCBI): domain Eukaryota; kingdom Metazoa; phylum Mollusca; class Bivalvia; order Mytilida; family Mytilidae; genus Mytilisepta; species Mytilisepta virgata. The sequence continues at coordinate 71,287,517 of CM051521.1, forward strand.
TGTTGTTAATTTTTTTAAGATGAAGAAAGTCAAAAAGCATCATCAAGATACTGACTTCAACAGACTAAACCCATTCCAATATGTGCAGGAAGAACGTAATAATGGCACGTCTAGGGTAAGATACAGTTCAGTTTTGGAGTCTCCTTACAGAAAATTGTCCATTATTGACATTGACATGTACAAACAAATGTAATTCATCGTCCTTACATTTTTATGCCTGCGTAAATATTGAGGGCATATTATTTATCCTGCAAAAGCTACACTCTATATATTGTAAATACATGAATTATCCACCAACTCCTCTTACAGATATAAGGATTAAATTTAAATTAGGTTTGTTTGCTGTACCAGCCAAGCCCCTCCAAAATCAGCCCAGCCCAAGAACTTTTATTGACCTTCCAAGTAACAATTGTTATTTTTTAGCTCACCTGTCCTATAAGGACATGTGAGCTTTTTCTATCACTTATCGCTATCTGTCTGTCCGTCATTAAATTTTTCAGACATCTTATCCTCTGAAGCTATGTGTTTTATTTTCTTAACTGTCGAGAAACATGGCTAAAAATAGATAATAGGGTGTAAACAGGAGTTTTTGGCTTTATATTTCAAAAACTAAAGCATTTAGAGCAAAACTGACAGGGATAAAATGTTCACCAGGTCAAGATCTACCTGCCATTAAATTTTGGGTTATTGTCCCTGAGTTGTTCATTTTTAGGAAATTTTGCAGTTTTAGGTTATTAGTCCCCTAACCTGCAAAGCTGAAGGGGACTTTAGGTTTGCACTCCATCTATCTGTCCGTCTGTCCATCCATGTTTAGTCAGGCAAATCAGTTTTTTGCATGTGAGCTTTTGCCATCACTTGGCGTCCATCATCCGTCCATCGTAAACATTTTCAAAGATCTTCTCCTCTGACACTACTGAACCAATTACAGCCATACTTAGTCTGAATGATCCTTAGTGTATCTAGAATAATATATATGTTTTATTTTCTTGTCCGTCAAGAAACATGGCCACTATAGCTAAAAATAGAACATAGGAGATAAACTTCAGTTTTTGGCTTATATCTCAAAACTAAAGGATAATTTAGAGCAAAACTAACATGGGGTGAAAATGGTCATCAGGTCAAGGTCTACCTGCTGTGTAATTTTCAGATGAATCGGTCAGCCATTTGTTCGGTTATTGCCCTTGAATTGTTAATTTTAAGGAAATTTTGCAGTTTTAAGCTGTTATTTTGAATATGATTATAGGTAAAGACAAACTTTAAAGATTACAAAAATGTTGAGCAAAGTAAGGTCTACAAACAATTCAATATGACCAAAATCATCAATTGGCCCCTTTTAGTTTTTGCCCTTTAAAGACAATTTTTCACATTTATTTCGTCATCTTTGTAAAATTGTAAAATCTTCTCTCTCTGAAACTATTAAGTCAATTTCAGCCAAACATGGACTGAAAAATCCTTAGGATATCTAGTAAATTTTGTGTTTTATTTTCTTGTTCATCGAGAAACATGGCTGCCATGGCTAAAAATAGAACATAGGTGAAAATGCACTTTTTGGCACATATCTCAAAAACTAAAGCAGTTGTGATTAGAAGTAAAAATGTTTATGAGGTCAACATCTACCTGCCACGAATTTTTCAGATGAATCAGTCAACCCATTTTCGGGTTATTTCCCCTGAATTGTTAATTTTAAGAAAATTTTGCAGTTTTAGGTTAATAACTTGAATATTATTATAGATAAAAGACAAACTGTAAACAGCAAAAATGTTCAGCAAAGTAAAATCTACAAATAAGTCAAACATGACCAAAATCGTCAATTGACCCCTTGTAGGACTTTTTGCCCTTGAAAGATTATTTATATGTAAACAGTAATTATCAGTAAAAATAATGGTCTGACATACATATGTTTTGTCACAGATGTTTAGAGCATAACTTGAAATAAATGGTAGCTGTACAAGTAAAATGGAGGGTCAAGGTCATTGAAAAAGTCCATAGCAAACAATGAAAAAGTCTCTATCAATCATATTTATTTAGATTTAGGATAGCTGTACAAGTCAATATTGAGGCACAAGGGTCAAGGTCATTGAAAAAGTCCATAGCAACCATATATATTTGGGTTCAGTAGCTGTACAAGTCAATAGAAAGGCAAAAATTGTGACGGTATCTTTAAATAGCTAAAATAATCATGCAAGATCTACACAAAAAACAACAGATGAGCGATTCAGGCTCTTGGGAGCATCTTGTTTTATTTCATATTTCAGTACAGAGAAAACAGGAATTTCAAGTAATGAAAGTCCCCCATCTGTTGTCCGTTAATTTTTTAGCTCACCTGCCCTTCCAAAGTATGTCCGGCATCCCTGACTTCCAACCGACATGGCTGCTGTTACTAAAAATAGACAAAAGGGGGGATCAATTTCAGTAATCTTCTTCTATGATACTACCTTCCTTCCGAAACAGGGTTTTGTATCCACGTTTTTTCCTACAAACCCCTGACATCACACATTCATAAATTGTGGGTCGAACATATCACCGCCTGGTGTGTGACCTAGAAATTTATACCTACGATGCAAATGGATTCTCTTGTGACCTTGAGAAGAACCAATGAAAATCATTCACTTCCCACCCGCAAAATATGAATGTGTGATGTCAGGGGTTTGTAGGAACGAAAGTGGATATAAAATCCTGACTTTGGAGGATGTGATACTAAATGACCAATTGGAACAAGACTTGGCAGTAATAGTCCCTAGGAGGTTTTCTTTCAGAAGTATATTCGATGACCAAAACTGTTAACCAAGATGAACTTAGCTTAACATATGAACTTATGGGAATATTTTTATGGCCTTGCCACTATGCGGTTGGAGCCATATAATTCTGCAATGAACACTTTTCTGGACTTTTCTTCTAAACGCCTTCAGATATTGAACTGATTTTTGGTATGTGAGTCAGACATGATGAGTTACAGATAGACTTTAAGTTTTGTTCAAGCCACTGATTTTTGCCGAAATTACAGGCTTTGGACTTTGAAAATTTCATGAAATAACACCTTTCTGGTCTTTATTTCTGAACGCCTCCAGATATTGTGCAGATTTTTGGTATGTGAGTCTACCATGAGGAGTTACAGGTTGACTTTACATTCCATTCTGCTCTGCTGATTTTTAGGCTTTGGACTTTGAAAATTTTGTGAAAATACCAACTTCACAGACTTTTTTAGCTCACCCGGCCTAAAAGTCCATGTGAGCTTTTGCCTTACCTTGCGTCCATTGTCCTTCCGTCTTCCGTCCACGTTTTCATCTTCTTCTCTGAAATCACCAGTCCAAAGTGAAGCAAACTTGACAGGAATGTTAATTGGATGGTTATGTACCAAACTTGTTTTTTGAGCTGATTGGATATTCAACATGGCTACCAGGGTCAGATAATTCTTTCTGATTGGACTTATTTTCAAAGCTCTCCTCGTCAGAAACTAATGAGCCAAATGAATTGATTTGTTGCATGAATGATCCTTGGATGAACCTCAACAAAACATATGTTTTTTGGACCGATCGAAAATTCAAGATGGCCGCCACAGCTTGCCTAAGTTTAAAATTGGACCCTATGGGGAAATTTGTATAAAGGTGTTTTTGTCAGAAACTACCAAGCCAATTGAAACGTTTCTATGTATGAACAAGCATTGGATGAACCTCTACAAAAGATATGTTTTTTGTGCCAATTGGAAATTCTTCAAGATGGCTGCCACAGCCGGACTAAGTTTACCATTGGAGCCTATTGGGAACATATACATGTGTTTGAAATCTTCTTGTTTGAAAATACTGGGACAATTGGAATCAGACTTGGAAGCAATTCGTCAATTTTGTCATTGACATATTTATTTTGAAAATGATGAATTAAATTTTATCTGTAGCTGTAATGCCTATAACCACCATGTAGATAACTCTTAGCAAATAGGTGTATATCGGACACATGACATGACTTCAATTTATGCTTGAGTGACGCTCATTACATTATTAGCTTACCTGACCCAAAGGGTCAAGTGAGCTATTTTCATCACTTGGTCCGTCGTTGACCGTTAACTTTTACAAAAATCTTCTCTGAAACTACTTAAGTATATTTCAACCCAATAAGGTAACAAATGACTTAAACAAATTGGCAAAATGGATGGGTGAAGCAAGTTTTAGTTGAGTTTTAAAAGCTAGTTACTCAAGTCAATTGTTTAACCAGTTAGTAAATAGTTCAGTTGTAAAATTTGTTTAATTTTTGTTGAAATTTAGTTTAATTATTTTTTTTAGCATACCTATGGTTCTCACAAGCGCAGTCACCATTCAGGTCACAGAAGTCATCACCATAGCAACAAAAACCATAGAGACAACAATATTAAACACAGCTATTAATCAACATTTTATGAGCAAAGAACACAGTTTTCTGCCAGTTTATAGCAAATTCAGACTTTGCTTACATTATCAATTATACAGACAACAATCATAAGCAGTTGTCAACTACTGAATGATTTTTTCATGGAGTTTTAAGTTGTACTAACTAAAAATTTTAAAAACTTGTCCTTATCTTTGTAATTATATTGCATTCTCCAACACTTTATAGTGTGTCCCCACTTACTTCAGCTGTTCACAGGTCAACTTTTTGATATTTTATCATCTGTGCCTTGGAAAGCTCTTCATTTGGACTTGCTGTGTGCCTAGAATATTTTTATATATTATTGCTACGTTCACTTCCATTAAATACTTGCATTAAATAATTACATAGATACTGATTTTATGAATAATTTATTTTATAGGAAAATAAAATTTCTTAATGAAAATAAAATAGCTACATATATGAATCATATTAACTGTAACTCATTTTTCATAAATATCTGAAAACTTTCTTTGAATTATTAATAAAAGATTTAAATTAGCCTTTTGTTTCCTTTAATAGTACTCACTGTCCTTGTGGTCTTGTCCTAGCGTACTCGCCTCATGTGAGGAAGGTCTTGAGTTTGATCCCCAGCCGGGTGAAATTCTCTGCCAAGCATGCAGCATCTAGGAGTAAGAGCAGAGGACTAGTCGGCTCAGAGTCCTTATATTGTGTCTGAGTGGGTCTTCAATGCAGCGAGAAAATCCCGCACCCGGAGGGTGGCTAAACTGGCCCCTAAGCAACAATGTATACTAGTTCTACAAAATGGACGGCACACTAAACTCCGAAACATAAAAATTAACCAAAATTTAAAAAAAACACACAAGACTAACAAAGGCTAGAGGCTCCTGACTTGGGACAGGTGCAAAAATCGATGGAGTTAAACCTGTTTTGTGAGATCTCAACCCTCCCCCTATACCTCTAGCCAATTAGGAATAAACAAACACACAGCGATACACACAGTAAAACTGAGTTTAAAAGATGTCCTAGTCCGATGTTAAAAAAGGTAACAGAAGAAAATAAGCAAAGTGACAATGATCAATATATATTAACAAAGGACTACTAGCAGTTACTGACATGCCAGCTCCAGACCTCAAACTGATCGAAAGATTATGTCTATATCATATAGACAGGGAGACATCCTTATAAGTCAAAATTTTTATATATGGTTTGCCGAAATGTTTGGAACAATCATCAGATCCAGTAATATTAAACAAATGCTAAATTCAGTGTTTAATATATGCAGATGACATAGTGTTGGTATCTTCATCAATAAAAGACATTCAAGATAAACTAAATATATTACAAAAATACTGCAATGAGTGGTGTCTAACTGTTAATTCCATAGCTGGCGACCTGATACCGCCGGCGCACATTAGATTTTTCCAGCCGTCCGATTTTTTGGCTCAGTCGCTGGCATGCCCAAACTTTTTAAATTTCTCCGCTCCGCGGTCTAAGGGCAAGAGCCTGCCTTGCCATTATTTCCCCTGGTGTACCTTGATGTCCTCGACTTTATATCTCCGGCTGACCGGCAGCTCTTTTCACTTCAAAGCATTGCTGCCGCGGCCACCCTCCTTTTCCGTCCTTTCAATCTTCCGCTTCTCTTCTTCCGTAAGTGTTGCCATATTCGTATATTTATTATATGTTGGCGGCGCCATGTCTTTATTGTATCCATATGTCACTGCGCATGCACAATCGCGAATTCCCTTCCACCCTTCCCCGCCAAACGGTACCTTGGATTAGATCCATTTCTCAGCAACTTTAATACCTAGACCCTCCATATTTGGTCAATAGATAGTTCTTTGTAGGTACATGTCGGTATGACACCTGCCTTTTGACCTTGACCTCAATTTCATGGGTGAGTGACCTGTGTTAAGTCCATTTCTAAACATCTGTATTACCTTGTCACTGGATGTTCTTAGTAGGTACATGCCAGTCTAACACATGTCAGCTGAACTTGCCTGAATTTCATACTTGAGTGACTTAATATACATTGGCATGATTTAGTCTTTTTCTCAGCAACTGTACTACATTTGTAACTATACCCACAGTATTTGGTTGATAGAAGTTCTTAGTATATTCCAATTTAACATCTGACACCTTGCTTTTGACCTCTATTTCATACTTGACTGACTTGTTTCACGTTTTGGGATAATATCCATTTCTCAGCAACTGCAATACATAGACCAACCACATTTGGTCTATAGATAGTGCTTGGTAGGTACATAGTCTGAGACTTGCCTTGGACACATTTTAGGCTTGAATGACATGCCTGGCCATTACTATTTCTTTTAACGCATTTTCCTTTGACTTGCAATGTCGGGTATCAGATAATCATTATTCTGTGTCCATGTGCATACTCAGGTGAGACATGTAGTGTGTCCACTCTTGTTTAAGAATACATGTAACTTAAAAATAATGCAGTACAGCATAGGAAAATTCAAGAGAGGAAGTTGGTAATTATTAGTACTTTATACATGAATCTATTTTTTTAAACACGTTATAAAAGTAAATCGTCCCAAATTCATGGTTTGTTTATATAATTATGCGTTGTTGCACGTTGCCAGATGGAAAAATTAAATATGCACATGTTCTGTTTTCCGCCGTATTTCGCTTTTAGAATATATAAATATTTAGAAATAAAATTTTAGAGTGTCAGTTTTAATAATCAGTATTTGTCTATATTTGTAATTTGTTAATCAAAACTCTTTGCACTTGGTAATTCATAATAAAGTTTATGATATAGATTCCGGAGATTCATACCCCCTTCGTTGTTGGAAAATGTAACCAAAATATGTTGTAAATAGTTGGGAGATGGGACACCTATTGGAATCTCTACCCTATATGTATGGCTGAAACCAGATTAAATGATGCAAGAATTAATCGGAGTGGGGGGGGGGGGGTTCTGCATTATTTGTATTTTATGAAGGGTGCTCGTATGCTATTTGATCCTATTTGTTTTCTAGTAATTGTTCATTATATAATCCTTCTAGATATGGCAAGAAACTAGTCCAAGTCAATTTTAATACACTTGTTTTGTAACTAGTTACAAAATGGTGACACTTAACCAATTCTGAAAGGTATATATCTTATAGAAGGCTTTATTTTATAAACTGGTTACATACCAGTTACAAACCCTTTTTAGACTTTTCATAAAAGGGTTAAATACCAGTTACCAATCTTTTTGAGGCTTTCTTTTATAATGGTTACATATCAGTTACAATTTATTTTAGTCTTTATTTTATAAACTAACTGGTTACATACCAGTAACAAATCTTTTTGAGGCTTTTTCATAAAATGGTTACATACCAGTTATATATCTTTTTGAGGCTTTCTTTTAAAATGGTTACATATCAGTTACAATTATTTTTAGTCATAATTTTATAAACTGGTTACATACCAGTTACAAATCTTTTTGAGGCTTTTTCATAAAAGGGTTACATATCAGTTACATATCTTTTTGAGGCTTTCTTTTTAAAATGGTTACATATCAGTTACAATTTATTTTAGTATTTATTTTATAAACTGGTTACATACCAGTTACAAATGTTTTTGAGGTTTTTTTCATAAAAGGGTTACATATCAGTTACATATCTTTTTTGAGGCTTTCTTTTAAAATGGTTACATATCAGTTACAAATCTTTTTGAGGCTTTTTCATAAAAGGGTTACATATCAGTAACAAATCTTTTTGATGCTTTTTTTTAAAAGGGTTACATACCAGTTACAATTTATTTTAGTCTTTATTTTATAAAATGGTTACATATCAGTTACAAATCTTTTTGAGGCTTTTTCATAAAAGGGTTACATACCAGTTACAAATATTTTGTGGCTTTCTTTTAAAATGGTTACATATCAGTTACAATTTATTTTAGTCTTTATTTTATAAACTGGTTACATAGCAGTTACAAATCTTTTTGATGCTTTCTTTTAAAAGGGTTACATATCAGTTACAAATCTTTTTAGGCTTTCTTTTAAAATGGTTACAGATCAGTTACAATTTATTTCAGTCTTTATTTTATAAACTAACTGGTTACAAGGATTATATCTCAACAAAATCTTGTGAATTATTATCTATTTCATTTTTCACATTCAGGAGCAGAAGTTGTTTAAATTCTCTATTTCATCCACTTGATCTTTGTAACCTTTAGCAAAGGTATTCTGCGATTACGCCCCGCCTTTTGAATTTGATTAGTCTGTGTAAACCAATGAAAACATACGTTAGAGTATTGTCGGGATGTTTGTTTCTGTTATTATTAAATTTGTTGCTACGCTAAGCTGAAACGCATTTCATTATTAAAATCCATTGAAAAAAATCATCAAAATTGTATTAGAAATAAAAAAAGTTTCAAAAATTTGGTTGTGTGTAACAGGGAATATTTGGAATGTTCGTGTATTCGTGATTCTTGGGTAATAAATAGGTCACAGTTGAAGTTAGTAAGACGCAAATAATGTAAATTCAATAATTCATTATAAATCCAAAGTCAGCGACAAATACATGTACATAAAATATATAAAGGTTACATTCTACTAATTATCTTAGTTTCAGAGAAATGCACCCCCAGAATTTTATGAATTATTAGAGTTGGTAAAGTTTGACTACATGATAGATAAATAATAAATGTCTTAACCTGAAAATTGTAATATTGACTGAAAGAGGATAGATTTTAGTTTATAAAAATACGAAAACATTAATTGATTTTGCTTCTGACAAGTAATGGGGGGTCATAAACTGGGACTTGTGAATTGATATGTTTTTGTGTAAAACTTTGACAGTGATAATCGGCACCTACATTGGTAAGTTAAATTGCGAAAAAAAGAGCCGGAAAAGTAAACCTTTTTTTCCCACATATGTAATGGAATTTTATTCAGAATCTGAAACATTAAGTCTCAGTTGGATTGAAACGCTGCATCAGACCTCAATTTTAAGCCGAAGTTGAGTGAAATTTAACATTTTTAAAGCTTTTTTATGAAAATTTTTGAAATGTTGCTATGCCAACTAGGTTTCCATGGATATTTTTTATTTATTTTATCACGATTGAAACAATGCTAACACAATGGCCTTTCAGAATATATATATATATGTATATGGGTATTATTTACTCTGAAGATGGCACAAGACCATGACATTTGTTAGCTCATTTCACATAGAAAATGGTACTATTAATTTGTGGAGTGCAACCAAAGTCAACACGTAAAGTTCATGATAGATGAAAACTACGGTATCCGTAAATGGTACTTAATTTTGTATTTAACTTGTGTGGCGTCCACACCCTTCGCCTGGTAACTGTCTAGCCGTCTTAAAAATGTCCCTTACAATTAAACATATGGTATGCTCATAACACAAGATTAAATATATTTATACAATGGTCACTTAATATGGAAAAGAGATAAAAGTAAAATATATGAATTGTAGATAATTAAACTTATCTATTAACCTGTCCTAATGCCAAATTTGTAAAGATAATTGAATTAAATCCGATAATCAATCAACCTCATCCGACGGTCGACCTCTGCGAACACCTCTTCCTCGTTTATCGCAACTAAGCCAGTTTTGGCAGTGATTTTGATAGCCACGATTGTTTATTTCGTCAAACTGTTTATGTCTTTATCTATTTTCCAAAGTTCTAGTTTGTCAGCAAGTTCTTGAAACTCTTTAGACAAATTTTCATTCTGATCTACCACACCCTGATACTCGACAAAGATATTTTGGTATTCGTCTTGTTCTTCTTTCAAACTCTGGTTTTCAATTTTAATTGTGTTATTTTCCTCTGTTAACACGGATACTTTCTTTTTGAAATCACTGACGGCAATTATCAGATCGGAATTTTCTTCTAAAATGTCGCCTAGTTTCTGTTTAACCGATATGATTGTTTTATTTAACTCTGCGATTTTAAAGGAAGTAGTCATATCAGTAATTTCAGCATTGTCTTATCCAGAAAAGGATTGTTATTAAATGTCCTTTCATCTGGAATTTGCTGCTGCTGGTCATAAAATGTATTATGTTTGGGTAAAACATGTGGACACCACCAGTTAAATCTCATAAAACGGTTATCCATAATGTACGGGGATCTTGTATGCAGCTTGTCTTACAGAATGGTACTGGCAAACTGATCCCGGATTCGACACCAAATTTGTAACAGGGAATATTTCGGAATGTTCGTGCATGTATTCGTGATTATTGGGGAATAAATAGCTCACAGTTGAAGATAGTAAGACGCAAATAATGTAAATTCAATAATATATTATAAATCCAAAGTCAGCGACAAATAAATGTACATAAAATATATAAAGTCAACACGTAAAGTCCATGACAGATGAAAACTACGGTATCCGCAAATAGTACTTAATTTTGTATAACTTGTGTGGCGTCCACACCCTTCGCCTGGTATCCAAGAACTGTCTAGCTGTCTTAAAAATGTCCCTTACAATTAAACATATGGCATGGTTATAACATAAGATTAAATATATGTACACAAGGGTCACTTAATATGGAAAAGAGATAAAAGTAAAATATATAAATTAAAGATAATTAAACTGTCTATTAATCTGTCCTCATGCCAAATATGTAAAGATAATTAAATTAAATCCGATAATCAATTAATAAAATTGTACACTTATCTGCTTTCTAAAATTCATTAAAATATAAAAATTATCAATTTGAATTTCACATTAAATAGATAAAAATGTCAAAATTTGGTAGGTTAATTTCCAAAGTTAATTTTATCGGTGTCGTATGTGTACCTTTTTCGGCCCTTACATCTCTAAACGGTAAGAGATAATGAAAAACAGGTCTTAAAGAAGTTTTTCCATTTTCATCAAAGAAAAAAAAACCCAAATCATAAAAATCAGATACAAATTGAAAAAGTTACAACAAATTTATATAAAAAATTCTTAATGACCCCTCGTAAAAACGGGCAGGGCTAGATTTTCCAAAAATAATCTCTTTCTTTTACTTCTTATGGGGGACCATTGTGGTACAACATTTTTAAGGATATGTTCAATAGAATAAAAGTAAATTAGTCTTTCTACTGACGACGCCACCACGATAACAGGCTCATATCAAAATACGCCTGCAAATATTTGCGGTCGTATAAAAAAACGTATCAGTCTAAAATTGTCTGACATGAACAAAATACATCTGTTACAAGTTTAAAAAGGTTGTCACAAATAGATTTCTACTGCTACAACCACCGGTAAGTGTGACTTAAGCATCCAGAAAACCTTCTATTTTCCGGGTAAAAATCTTAATTGTCCTGTTATAAAAAGGGTCAGAGTGACCAGCAACAGTACGAGCTGTAGTTTTAAATCGAAAACGAGAGTATTTTGACCCTGCTATCCAAATTATTTATAGAAGTCCAGGTCATCCAGGCAATTTGGGATTTTCATAAAATATTTTCATTTCAAAGATTTCAGAATGTTGCTCTCTTAATGTCGATATTTGGTTGCAGTTAAAGTATTTGTTGTTGCACGAAATTCCACAGAAATTTGAAATGTATTCCATTTACCACGTTTCTATCTCCCTTAAAAACCATTTTGATATGTAACAGACAAATTAGATATGTTACAAAACAGCAGCCGTTCAGTAAACTAATTATATCGTTTTAGATGTCTTTTTAATATTAATGAAAAGACAAAACAAAATGGTTACGTGCTTTGGTAAAATTATTTAAATGTTAAAGAAAGGAAGTGCGTAGAAACCAGAATAAAAACAAATATTGCTTTTTTATAAATAGAAATAGTTCTAGATTGTTTTCCAATATATTTGTAAAGAATTAATAACAGTCTGGTGGTTTCTATTTTAAATCGTTAATTAAAATAGCAAAGGTTTATATTTTTCCATTAGTTAGTTAGCGATCACAGGTGTCATTTAGAATGCAAATTATTTCGTGGGCATTTACCTCATAGAAAAGGAAGGCTAGGAGTTGATAAAATAGTCTTGAAAGATCTCAAAAGTTTTCGGCCAGGTTAAAATACTAAAATGAATTTTAGTATACCCTAAAATCAATTTAGTATATACTAAAATAATTTTAGGATATACTAAAATCGATATTTATGACCTTGATTCCGCGTCATAAATTTACAAATATTGGACAAGTTATCAAGGATAGAGAATTTTTTTTTCGTCGAAAAACTCTACGAGACTGACCAATAACCATCTCATATCATATATTTCATTATACACCGTGGCAACACCTATTAAAAAACATATACCTCGTTTCTCGGGGGGGGGGGGGGGGGGAGGGGCGTCCCCACCCCCCAAAGTCGATAATTTTGAAAAATTTCATATGCAGTTATAATCCACAGCTTTAAATCATATATTTTATTATTCTCCGTAACAAGACGCATTAAATGACATGTACCTCATTCTTTCAGTACGTTGATCCTCACATCCATAAATCAATAATCCAATTATTTCATAAACCGTTAAAATCCCTACACCTTAACCATATATTTTCTTATTCCCCATGGTAAGACGCACGAAATGACACATACCTCGCTTCCCCAGGGGGTTATCACCACACCCATCAAATCAATAATGTTCAATTATCTCATAAACCGTTAAAATCCCGACACCTAAACCGTATATTTTCTTATTCCCTATGACAAAACGCATGAACTGATACATACTTCATGCAAACCCCTCTCGAATCATTAGTCTTTAATTATCTCTACATGTAGGGTGAACGCCGAAGAGCTCCTCATGAAATTTTGAAGTTTTGCTGTTTTCCGTGCATCCAGTTGAAAATTTGAAGGATAGTAAATATGTTTAGTTGACTCTTATCAGATATGAAGTGGAATTAGATGCAAAAGCCTGGGTGTTTGGATTTATTTTCATGAATTTTCTATTTGGACATATGTCGGGTGATTATTACTCACTAACTGTAAGTTGTCGTATATGATTATAGATTTCTGCATCTTTCTACTTAAAACATTCAGTCGTTGGAAAATAAATGTTAAGGATATATAGTATGACAAGAAGAAAAAACAGACCAACCAAGAAACCTAAAATAATGTCATCACCGAGTGAAGAGTCTCCTCCTCAGTACCTCGCCTAATTCTCCAATGAAATCAAGTGCAACTTTAACCACAACTACTTTACCTCAACAGCTATTGAAACTAAGCAGGTCCCTAAACGGAAACGTCCTGATATCTCTTCTGTCTCCACAAATTGCGAATCATTCTTAAGTGAATCTGATTCCGAACATTTTAAAATCAAGATTCGGTCAATAATTGAAGAATCTGTAAAAGAGGCAACAAATGCTGCTGTTCTAGCTGCAAAATCTGCCATAGAAACTGGTTTGGAATTCCTTTTCAATCATAAAATGGATATACTTGAAAATCGTATATTTGTATTAGAAAAATGCAGGAACTGTATATGAAGTTAGTATTATATGATCCCTGGAAAAATGTTATGAAAAACATTTTGAAAGTAATGGAAATTAAACAAAGAACTTATTACTATAAAGTCTGAGGTAAAATCAATTTTAAAAATTCATTCAATATTGATATTTTTTTAACTTTTATAAGAACACTGATTTTGTTTGATTCAATATACAAATCTGTTGTCGCTGGCAGCTATTGGATCATGTTACGTCACAAGTCCGAAAGCCTCGTTTTCGGAATGAAAATATGAATAATTAACAGGTAAACTGAGGTGAAAATAGGTCAAATTTACGCATCAGATAGTTTTATGCACGAAAGACTTTTAAAATTAAAATAAATTGACCTTTTCGGGGCATTCCTTGTCGTAACTCCTTTAATGATAGGTTGGTATCTTGGCTGGATAATCATCGAAATAGTGAGCTCGGTGTTAATCTACTTAATTTTTCCTCTATCTATAACTTGACACAACTGGTTAATGAACCGACTAGATATACGGATGACTGCGCGTCCCTGTTGGATCTAATATTTACCGATTGTGGTAGGGTTGTTACGGATCACGGAGTTAAACCACCGTGACTTAATCTGGACCATTGTACTATTTATTGTAAGCTTAATTTCAGGGTGAATAGACCTCATGCATTCACACGACGAGTTTGAGATTACAATGCAACTGATTCTTTTAGCTTAAATACTGCCCTAATCAACGCACCGTTTGACATTGCATATGATATGTTTGATGATATAGATGACATTGTCTCATATACTAACAGTTTGATAATCACAACCTGTGCCGAATTTATACCGAACAAACTCGTGACAATAATGCATAAGGATAAACCGTGGATGAGTAACGAAGTAAGACGAGCAATTCGTAATCGCAAAAATTCCAGAGGACTCGTCATGACGAAGACAAACTACTTCATATCATTGCACGACGCGAAGTAAATCGCCTGAGGAGAGAAGAAACTTAATACGAATATAAACTTGTCAAATCGCTATCTAATAAAAATCTTGACCCCATAAAATTTTGGTCCCTTAGCAAATCAGGTTTTGGTGCGAATTCGGACAGAGTTATTCCCCCACGTAAGGAAAATAATAAAGTTATTTCGGACGATCTCGAGAAAGCTGAAAATGTTAACTGCCTTTTTGTTAGTCATATGTCTATTAACGCTACTGAAATTCCAGTACTTCCACCTTTAAGTTATCTTACCGAGGAGAGAATTCAGAATGTAACAGCTCATGAGACAGACGTCCTTAAATATATAGGTATGATAAACCCTAACAAATCTAGTGGTCATGATGGTATATCAAATCATATTCTTACGTATTGTGCGAACTCATTATTTAAACCACTCACGAGACTTTTTAACTACTCGCTTCAACTTGGAATTTACCCTTCTAGCTAGGAAATTTCACATGTATGTCCAGTTTTTAAAAACAAAGGTGATAGATGTGATAAGTGTAATTATTGTCCAATAATATTCCAGAAAATTACATATAAGTCTTTATATGAATTTTGTGTGTTGCACGACTTATTAATTTGTGAAAATTCAGGGTTTGTGAAAAATGATTCAACTGTAAATCAGTTAATTGCTATAACCCATGATATCTATAAGAGTCTCGATAAAGGTAAGGATGTTTGTACTGTTTTTCTTGATGTATCCAAAGATTTTGATAAAGTCTGGCATTCAGGCTTAGTTTTCAAACTTAAACAATTTGGCATAAGTGGAAAATTACTTGAATTTCTTGCAAATTATCTGTATGGTCGCTAACAGCGTGTAGTTATTAATGGTAGCTCATCCTCGACTCAACCAATATCTGCTGGTGTTCCTCAATGGCCAATTTTAGCTCCCCTACTTTTTCTGGTATATGTAAATGATACAAAGCCTGATATTGTGAGTAATATTAAACTATTTGCTGATGATACTTCGCTCGTTCGGGAAATATGTGATCCTCCATATGATTTTTTTTCACCTTAAACCTTGACCTTGAAATTTTAAATACATGGTCTAAACAGTGGCTAGTTACTTTTAATGCGACCAAAACAGAATACCTGGTCATTTCCAAAAACCCTTAAAATGTCCTTTGCCACCACTTATTTTAAATAATATTATAATTAAGCAAGTGTCATGCCATAAACATCTTGGTTTAATATTCAACGAAAACTTGACATGATCAGAACACATTACTGACATTTGTAAGAGATGTAGCAGGCGCTTAGACATTATTCTTAAAATGCGCCATGTTTTGCCAAGATTTTGTCTGGAAAAACTTTACAAGTCTTTTGTCCGTTCACTCTTGGACTGTTATATATTGTTCGGATATTGAATCGACCGTTATTGAAAATGTTCAACGGCGGGCTTGCTTGATTATAACAGGTGCCATTAGGGTAACTAAACACCAAACTTTATTGAAAGAAGTTGGTTTAGAAACCCTAAAGACACTTAGAAAAGTACATAGGCTTTCATATTTATATAAAATAAAAAAACAACTTAACACCTTCTTATCTGACTATCATCCACCCCCTATTGAATCTTAGTACGAATAATAGTACGAATAATTATGATCTTAGGAGACGATCACAACTAATTCCGCTTAGAGCTAGGACTGCCTGTTTTTATAACTCATTTTTGGAATAACCTTTCACCAGATATTCATACTGCGACCTCATTATGTACTTTTAAAAATCTACTTAGAAAATCTGAAGGAGTAGGTACTGAACCTGTCTACTTCCTTGGACATGGCTATGAAAAACCTGTCTACTCCCTTGGACATGGCTATGAAGAAACCTGTCTACTCCCTTGGATAATGGCTATGAAAAAACCTGTCTACTCCCTTGGACAAACCTGTCTACTCCCTAGGTTTCGAAACAAAATTGAAACCATTGAACATTTCTTTTTCCACTGCGATCCCTAGAATAAATTTATTACTTGGTGTCAAAAATATTTTATGTCCTGATCTAAATATAGCTATGTTGCGAGATTTATGTCCATCTTATTTAATTAAAATTCTAATTGAAGGGAGTGATGACTTGCCGTCTGAAATAAACTTCGAATTGTTTAAATGCGTATTCAAATATATTAAGTCATCTGGAAGATTTTCCCGATAAGACACTAACTCGTCATTCTACATGTAAACAATACTTTTTTATTATGTTATTTCTATAGAATGTGTGTGTGTGATGGTGCGTGCGTGTGTATGTGCGGTGATGGTGTGTGTGGCGGTGTTGTGTGTCTGTGTGTGTTTCTTTTTCTTTATCATGTATACTAGTATAATATTTGTGCTATTGAAGATATATATTGATGTATTGTTAAATGCTAAATGTATTGTACTGTATGTCAGTGTGTGTATATATGTACTGAGGATATATATTGATGTATTGTTAAATGCTAAATGTATTGTACTGTATGTCAGTGTGTGTATATATGTATTGAGGAGAACCGCTTGTAGCCTCTGGCTGTTGGTAATCCTCGTTAAATAAATAAAGAATTAAATTAAATTATCTCTTAACGCATTGAAATCCCTGCCCCAAAATGATACATTTCCATTTTCCCCATGATAAGACAAAGAGTTAGATAAACACCTAAAAACCCCACCAAAAGGGGGGGGGTCATCCCCGCCCCTCAAATCAATATTTTTTAAAATTATTTCAAAATCCGTAAAAATTATCCCTTTAACACATTTTAATACGCAATGTTCAAATCTCATAAACCATTTAACTCCATACCCCGTAACCACATATATTTCTAATTGCCTATAAGTTATATTTATAGCATAGTATTCCGAGTAAGACAAATAAACTTTCGAACGCGAAGCGTGAGAAGTTTATTTGGCTAACGAGGAAGGCGTTGCTATAAATGATTTGTGACATGAATGACCCGCCCATTATTTCTTTATTAACCAATGAGAACGAACATTTATAGATTGAAAAGACGAGTCCGTGCAGGAAAAAATCATCGTTTGGCGGGAACATATCATAAACCGCAGTGTCTAAATATGTTAGGAAGCATGGCAGACGTATTCCCTCTTCCAGATTGGCTACAAATCGAAGGCGATGATTTAGTTCTCAGGTGTGTATTATTTTTATAAAATAAGATTGATTTGCGCTTATCGCCCTTTTTTTTTTTTGGGGGGGGGGGGGGGGGGCTTTTAATCGGAAATTGGTAAATATTTACCGTGGTGTTTGATTTTACTATACATTTCAAATATGTCGATCATCTGATTTAGATGCCCTTTATGGGCCCTGTATTTTTGGAAATACAAATATTTTATTCTATTAAAACGAATTTTCAAAATATTTTTTACTGTTTTGCAGGTTCTTCAAGAAGTCGAGGAAGATATATCATTAGCAGACGCGTTGGCAATAATAGAGGAGAATATTAGACTGTCGCAAATTCAAACGCATCAAAATATTGAACCATTTTATGACATGAGTGTTTCGCAAGCTGTGGATTATTACGATTAAGGCACGTTTGACATGGGAGATTTCCAATTATTAACAAACTTCAAAAATGAGAACAACGTGCCTTAATCGTAATAATCCACAGCTTGTGAAACACTCATGTCATAAAATGGTTCAATATTTTGATGCGTTTGAATTTGCGACAGTCTAATATTCTCCTCTATTATAGCCAACGCGTCTGCTAATGATATATCTTCCTCGACTTCTTGAAGAACCTGCAAAACAGTAAAAAATATTTTGAAAATTCGTTTTAATAGAATAAAATATTTGTATTTCCAAAAATACAGGGCCCATAAAGGGCATCTAAATCAGATGATCGACATATTTGAAATGTATACTAAAATCAAACACCACGGTAAATATTTACCAATTTCCGATTAAAAGCCCCCCCCCCCCCCCCCCCCCCAAAAAAAGGGCGATAAGCACAAATCAGTCTTATTTTATAAAAATAATACACACCTGAGAACTAAATCATCGCCTTCGATTTCTAGCCAATCTGGAAGAGGGAATAAGACACTGCGGTTTATGATATGTTCCCGCCAAACGATGATTTTTTCCTGCACGGACTCGTCTTTTCAATCTATAAATGTTCGTTCTCATTGGTTGTCGAACCGGAGCGTTTCACCGCACCCGTTTCTGATGAGGATATAGAAAAGCTGATATCGTCTCAAACAAACGCTAACACCAAAAAGAATGCAAAGTGGTCTGTTGGTGTTTTTAATGAATGGAGAAACGCAAGATCTAAACACGGCGATAATATTGCTGACATACACATGCTTGAAGCTGCCGAAATGAACCACTGGCTACAACGTTTCGTGATTGAAGTGCGCAACAAGAAAGGCGAGGAATATCCCCCAAAATCACTCTATAGCATAATATGTGGATTATTGCGCTATTGTAAGGATATGAACGTGAATGATAAGAACTTTCTGGATGAGAAAGACTTGCGATTTGTTCTGTTTCAAAAGTGACAGAAGTTATATTTGTTTTTGTTTTTGTTTTTTTTCGGCAACTTCTTGAAATTTAGGAGTGGACATTATATTTTTTGTTCTCTTTCCTGACGGAGAAAACCTACAGAGATTTCCTTTAAATTTGTAATTTTTATTTGAAACCCAATAAAATTGACATTTATATGTGTGCTTTTTTGGAGGCGTAATCTTTTCCTAAGGAGGCGGAGCTTACCCATGCAATATTGGTTTTAGTGTTGTTGGTTATTTCATGGCTGTTTTCTCATTGAGTATATAGGCCCATGTGACCTTTCATGCAATATTATTTGGTTGCTTCAATTTAGAGCATACATTATGGTACATGCTTGTCGTCTCTATTTTATTCCATAAAAAGATCAAAGGAAAAAAGAAGATTCATGTTACAAGGAGACGCAATAAATGATTTCACATATTGCCCGTAGAATGGGGGTATTCCCTCGTAAAACATCAACAAAAGACATTGAGACCCTTGGCCCTTAATTATAAACATTTCTATTCTTTGTGAAAAGCTCAGATATCCTCAGAGTTCATGTCCCACCCATTTAAACACTGGATGTATCATCTGTGTTTCTGAATAGCTTCGATAATGACTGCCCAGTTGTTTTTTTTTCTATTTTGTAGGTGTTCTTGTTTTAAAAAGAAATTGAGTTGTCTTTTTTTATAGATAGATTTAATTTTATTGGGTGATTTTTTTATTATTAATGTGGTGTTTTATCTTTTAATTATTTTATTTTCTGTCCTTACATCATATTGTAGATTTAATATAATATTGATACAAGGCAGACATCGATATATCAGACATAATATGGAATTCCCGTCTCGGATGCGAGACGGGATAAGTAATCAAAAGCTAAACAGAGGGAACCAGTCGTTAAAAAGGACCAGAATAAGTCTCCTGATTGGCCATTCCAACATCATGATATGGACGCACGCCTGATAAACGGCCTCTGATTGGTCATTCAACTGGAATAGCTGATCTGCGGATGCAACTCCGTACATGACTACGGGATAGCATCATCTAAACTAGGGAAAATCGTCACGGGCTGTACAACATACAATATTTGTTCAGTTTTACGTAGTAAAGATTTTAACTTGTCGCTGGGTGTCTAATAAAACACAGAACTTAATTTGGCGCTTTTAGTTTGCTCTTTTAACACTGTCGTACCTGTACATCTGCATTCTATTAATAGACAAATAGCGGTCTATTTATAGACACATTGACTGAATACATATCGAGTTACATTTTTAAGAGCATTAATTTGGAATAAGAATAACTATAGATCTGACTGGCTAACCCAACGAGGGGAAGATCACTGATTTGTCTTTCATATTGTCAAATGTCACCCCTTACGTTTCGGAAGTTAACTTTAAAGATAAAGGCTATTACATATATCTGTATGGCAATTAATAAAGATCAAGTATAAAAAATTAAAATCTTTGCATATCCTTTATTCAAAAAAGGCAGCACAAAAAAGCCATCAAAATGCAGACTTTAAAAAAACTATGTAGTAATATATCTATTGAAAGATAGTAATAATACATATAATAAGGGAAAGTTTAATGTGATGACATTACGAATATTTAATAATACATAAAAATAATACTCTTTATTAATAAAAAGCTAAGAGACGGATAGCTTTTTAGAAAAGCTATTACTTGTAATAGATATTATTTCATTTGTTTGGTCATAAATTTAAAAAATTCTTATTGTGTTGCAATTGATAATTTTATATAAATATGATTCAAACTACACTGACTTGATGTTGGGAGGACTTATCTCGGCGGGTAAGGAGTCTTTTATATTATTTTATTTAATGAAACCGAATGCATTTTATAACACCATACAATAAAATCAGTTCTCGTAAACGGTTCAGAAATATTGGGATATATCTCTGTCAATGCAGCATGTCGACAAGCAAAAGTTGATCAAATGGGACAATGTATGACTGTAAAACTCGAGTCACAAAAAATACCCATATCCTTTGCAAGTCCGTTGCGTAATTATGTGCGCTGAAAAACTAGTCTCCTGAAAGCCACCATCATATGTCATAGAAAAACCATAACGTATTTTGCGACTCGATCTCCAAAAGCCATAGGTACTAATGTGTAAATTTTCTTCACTTCTTTAAAAATTTATATAAATTCTATGTAAAATTAAATTTTAAGATGCACATTATTACTCTATAGTTCTTTCATGAAAATGAATGATCACATTAAAATGATATGGCTTTAGAAATTTTAGTTTGATATTGTATACACATTAGTCTACTGTGGCAGTGCATCGAAGATTTAATTTTTCACATGATGCTGTTAGGTTTTTAAATGCGTTGCACACACACTTGTACGCTCTGGTCCAAGTGGGTTGAATTTACATATTACCACATTTCTACGCTATGGGTGTTGTGAATTGAAGCACAATAGCAAAAGTTAAACACAACTGTATGCAGTGGTTTTTCTATCAAATGGATGAATGACAGCTACTGCATAAGAATGCGTATAAAAAATTCATTTAGCTAAGAAGATTCAGGGTGTACTGATGTGAAATTTAATTTACTTAATAATTAATTGCTAACTTTTAATTAATTAGCATTTTTTTCAAAATAAAATATTTATAAGACGCGTTTTTCATTTTTGAGATGAATTTTTACCAAAGATGAAGAGGTTTTATGGTGTGATATGAAAATATTGTAAGATTAATTAGTAGCATAACCCTAAAAGTTTATAAAAATTAATTTTGTGTTAATTTCAATCATCAATTAAAGTTTTATTAGTTTTAATTATCATATTTTATTTTATTTTATTTGAAGAGTGTTTTACATTAATAACATTTACAACGTCATAACTCACCTTGTTACGAAGAAAATTTCTAAATTACTTGATGAAATCTTCATAAAAAACTTAAAAATTAAAAGTTCCATGGCCTTTCTACGACAAATGATACACAAATTTTGGATGCTGTTTTTTGCATGCACATAACTACGCTATGGTTTTTCTATGATGTATACTAGTGGCTGTGCAAAGGATATCACGATTTTCAAGTAACCTCTCCATTCAGTATGCATTAATTTTATAGGAAGAATTTCCCAATTTCAGTCTCTGAAAACAAATAATTTATTGAATACAGTGTAAGGCATTCGAGATATCAATTACATCGTTTGGGAAACCTCGTAACAGTTCACTATTACAGTTAATACTCTTTTAGTTTGTACTTCAGGGATTTTCAATCTAAACGTTTTCATATCATTTGTGGAAAGTTGTGCGGTTTTCTGATTTCATCATTGTGACGCGACGTTTTTTCATTGTTACGTCATGGATGTCATGTGATGTGAGATGTATGAATCTCACACGGAACATATGTCTCAAACATACAGAAATGTGAGAATAAGATTATTTCACAAGTAGAGTCCATTGTCACTTGCCTATTATTTGTCAACAGATGTGCATATTTCTCGCGGTTTTAGATAATTATATGTTATCCCTTACCAACAAGAATCACTTTAAATACACGGTGTTTGTTTAAAATAGTTGTTCGAGACTCAGACAGACAACGCCAAAGACGTTTTTAAAAACTGCGTGCTCGCTGTCTGAGTCGTGGAGTCTGTCATGTCTGTAATGTTTGTAAGGGACGAGATCAAAAGTTCAATGTAGGATAAAAAACTTAATTCGCATAGTTTTTTCACTGACCCCCCCCCCCCCCCCCCACCCCTCATAACTTAATTTGGGAAAAATTGATTGACCAATGTGGGCATATGCTTTGAGAGTATACTTTATGTATCATGGGTCCTGTTTTTCCTCAACAATGTATGTTTGTTCTGTGTATGGACTTGGACATCACTTTTAAAAATATTGGAAAAAAGTGATCTTGAATTCGAATTTTCAAAATCGATGTAGGATAAAACTTGCAGCGATTTTTACCCCCCCCCCCCCCCCCTCCCCCACCCCAAACTATTTGAATTAAGTTTTTTATCCTACACTGAACTTTTGATCTCGTCCCTAAGTTGCAACATGTTGTGCAGTTTATTTGTAAATATGTTTGAAGGAAGACCATGATGAAGTATAGAAAACTTTCAACGACCAAGTGTGGTAATTTACGGTATATATATTATTTGGACTTCTGCTGTTCCTCGTAATGGTGAATTATGGGGGATAATTCTGCAATATTATATGAACCAGACTAATTCAGAAAAGCCCACTACGTCACATCTACAATTACAATTTGAAGTTTATTAAAGCCTTCAAATATATATTCTTTGATACCAATTTTGATGCACATGATGCGCACATTTGGTCGATTTACGACTCATCAGTGGTGCTTTCAAAGCCTAAAATATTGAAAACCAAAACATAATCCAAAATTTAAAGAGAATATTAAAAAATGCCAAAATAACCAAAAGGCTGAGTCAAAACTATCCAAGAACAGAGCTATGCACGAGAAGATACTCCATAGTGATCCTAGGTTATATTGCCCATACCAGAAATAATTTTTCGCTTTACAACTTGGATATGTATACAAATTATAAGTCAAGACTCTATGATAACTATAAATTTCAACGAAAGGGAAACGAAAATAAATTTAAGCATGAATAAAAAATCCATCTTTGCTTTTTTTAGTGACATCAGTCATCCATCAAAATCGTGTATGGAGAATGTTTTTCTTTGCGAAAATGTTAATTAAAGAAATGAAAATGGAAAAAAAGCAAGAAGAGACAGATAGCAAAGGTTTTAAATTCCTTTACATTAAAAAAAATAAGTTAAAATAAATTAAGGATGCTCACTGGTCATGTTTTGGTCTTTTTGTCAGATTTTCGAAATCCTCGGGTTTTATCCATTTCTTAAACATGAAATTTTTTGCGCATGAACCCCCACTTTTTCTTTTATAATTCAATCATATATACCTAAAAACGGTATTTGACAAAATTTTATGAAATCCTTTTTATTTTTTTCATACATCTTTGAGAGACTGAAGTTGTCAATGCAAAGACAATGAAAAATCCAGAGAAAACCATTTTCCTGCAAATTTTCAAGGCCTTATAGCTCTAAAATTACCACATGAGCCTATATTTTTTTCTTGCTTATTTGTTTACTATTCATATGTTCTCTCAAACTAAAACACCCATTTCAAATCCTATTTATTTTCTATTAGACCAGCGAACATCCTTAAGTACAGATTCTGCTCATTTTAAACCCATCTTGTTATCTCAAAAAAGGAAAAAGGAAGAAAACAAAGATTCTTTTCTAAGAGATTATAGACTAATTTCGTCAAGAATCAATCCTTTAGGTCACACCAAATGAATTTATAGTTCATGGATTTCGCCGCTCTGATTTTCAGACTTTGTAAAGTTCATTTTGCATAAATGCTGAAAATTCACCCCTTATTCTTCATTTTTCAAGAAATTACAAATATAAATGTTCGCACGCTCCTAAAATTTGGTAAAAAAAATAGGGTTTTTTCCCATTTTTGCAATGTTTTAGTTAAAAAAGTTGTGCCGCATGTAAATTTGATCTTCGCATGAAAAAAAAAATTAAAATTAAAATTTCGCTCGCTCGCACCTATTTTTCTATAAAAAAATCCAAAGAACTAAAAATCCATTTGGTGTGTGGCCTTATAAAATCAAAACACTTCATATATATTTTAACCATTGTAAAGAAATAAAGAAAATGTCAAGAAATTTAATTATCTTACACATCAAGAAAAAAGATATTTTATTGTTTTAGTATTCATGTTGCATGTTCTTTCTGTTTTATTTTTCTTTTTATTAATGTTTTTAATAAGTGTCAACTGAAGCTTTTTTGTTTTATTTTAATTAGACTTGTGTTGGAATAATAACTTGTTGATAAGAAATGTAATTTTATAAATTTTTAATGAAGCTTGATTGGATCAATTTAGATAATAGTAGAGTACTTGAAATAATTGGAAAATTGGAAAATCAACAGCTTCTTAATTACACTTTGCGGGACAAGATATCATTGAATGTATGATATAAATCACGCGAGAACATTAAAAGACGCACGCTATGATTCAGAGATAATTTTAAAAAGCATATACGTAGAACAAAACCTTTTGATCGGATTGTATTTCTTGCTACTGAAATTAGTAAAAACAAGAATATGTAACCAGTGAAACGGATATTTTCGAGCAGGAGACATTATGAAATTAATTTTGAAAGTTTTCATCTGCATTATACTACAAGGTATGTTATTTTGATAAAAGTAAGAAATTGTCTATAAAAAAAATAGAAGGAAGCTGAGTGAATATAGCAATGATTCACATTAAATATTTTATTGTACATGTATCACAATTTCCAGTACTTTCCTTAAAAAACTAAATACAGCAATTTTTAAACACTCATACCTAATTTGTATATTTCGGCACATTTCTACTTGTTAATTATATGTCAGGACAAATACCCGCAAGTGGAATTGATTCAGTCTCTTCACAGCATTCTACAACTTTATAAAGCCCATATGATAATCCAATTTGTTTTTTTGTTAATAAAAATTTATTGAAATACAGGATATGAAGTGTTTTTTTGTTAATAAAAATTTATGGAAATTCGGGATATGAATCAGATAACACCCCAAACGACTGTAAAGAAAAAATGTATACATGTAATGTCAAACTAACACTATAAATCCTTATAATGATAAAAGGACTTTGCAAATGTTTTAATTAATTTTGTAGTGTCAAAATCTTTGAAAAATAATTTATACCTGTTGAAATCTCCACAGGGGTTATCACCACTCCCATCAAATCAATGATGTTCAGTTACATTGTATCTCAAAAACCGTTAAAATCCCTACCCCTAAACCATATATTTTCTTATTCCCTATGGTAAGACGTACAAAATGATATATATCTCGCTTCCACAGGGGGTTATCTCCACTCCCATCATATCAATAATGTCCAATTATGTCATAAACTGTTGAAATCCCAACACCTAAGCCATATATTTTCTTATTCCCCATGGTAAGACGCACCAAATGACACATACCTCGCTTCCTCAGGGGATTATCACCACCCCCATCAAATGAATAATGTTCTATTATCTCATAAATTTTCGACGGTCAAGCGCGACGTTATAATAAAGAGTTATAATAAATAATTTCTGAAGAAACAGAGCTGTGATAGATGCGTATAAAAAATACCGTGATTCCCCTTTAAAATTATACTTACCTCATTAGTCAATAGACGTAATTCTCGCCCCCTTTATCAATTAGCTTGAATTATATAAAATTATTTTTAAAAATCTGTAACAAACCCGGTACCTAAACCGTATATTTTCTCATTCCCCTGACAAGACGCATGAATTGATTGATGCCTAATTTACTCAAGGGTCATCTCCACCCCCTCGAATCATTAGTCTTTAATTATCTCGTAAAGCATTGAAATCCGTACCCTAAATCATATCTTATCCTTTTCCCCATGATAAGACAAACAAATTGATAAAAATCAAAAGGGGTGGGGGTCATCCTCGCCCCTCAAATCAATAGTTTTGAATTATTTTAAAATCCGTAAAAATGTTATCCCTTTAACACGTTTTAATACGCAATATTCATATCTCATAATCCATTTAACTCCATACCCCGTAACCACATATTTCTAATTGCCTATAAGGAGACACAATAAATGATTTTACACATTGCCCGGGGAATGGGGTATTATTCCCTCGTATAAAAATCAACAAAAAACGTTGAGATCCTTGGCCCTTAATTATAAACATTTTTATTTTTTGTGAAAAGCTCAGATATCTTCAGAGTTAATGTATCACCCCTTTAAACACTGGATGTATCATCAGTGTTTCTGAATAGCTTCGAAACTGCTGGTTGGGATAATCATTATGCCCATAACAAGACGTAGTGAATGCACAATTGGTATTGTTCGACGGGATAATTTACTATTCCCGGAAGATAATAAAATGTCATATATCATAAAAAATTCTCCAATAATATTTATGCTGAACTGTATTGGTCTAACTTTTTACAGTTGAGATCAGTTCTAACCTCTCAACTATTCTGTCAGAGAGAACCCTTCTAGAACCATTGTAGAACGGTTCAAGGGTAGAACCAACCCTATCATAAATGGTTCTAAGGTAGAACGGTCATAAATCCAGTTGGCGAGACACAAATTTACCCCTCTAGGTTTATATACCTTAGAATAGCTACGGATGTGTTCTATGCAACCCACCATCAACCGACAAATTAGTCTACAAATTGACTTCGTCCCAAGGTCGGAATAGTGGCATAAAACATCTTAGAAGAAAAATGGTTTATTTTCAACCCACCTTTATCCGTCAAATATGTGTACAAATTGGCTTCGCCCCATGGTCCGAATGTTGCCATCCCACATCCCAAATCAAGTTAAATGGTTTATTCTGGGGTCAAGCGGGCGAGACATAAATGTACCCCTCTAGATCTATATATCCTTGGATAGCTACGGATATGTTTTATTCAACCCACTATCAGCCGTCAAATTGGTATACAAATTGACTTCGCCCCAAGGTTCGAATATTGCCTTCCCACATCCCAGATAAACGAAAATGCTTAATTTTCCGTCCAGTGGGCAAGACATGACTTTACCCCTCTTGTCGACAAATATGCAGAGAAATGTTTTATTTACTAGCAAATAATACTGACTAGTTTTTGAATCATTTATTTTGAATAAAAACTTTATTGTGAGTGATTTTTATCTTCTTTTTTTTAAATCTGTAAAATATTTCGGTATGATAAAAGTTGATTCTAAAATTATGACAAGAAATTAATTATTTATATTTTTATTTTTATAATTTTGATGTTCAAAATTTATAAACTATTACCATGGTCATAAATGGTTCTAGGTTAGAACCATTCAGATTGGTTCTAGGTTAGAACCGTCCAGAATGGTTCTAGGGTAGAACTGTCATAAATGGTTCTAGGGTAGAACCGTCCAGAATGGTTCTGGGGTAGAACTGTCATAAATGGTTCCAGGTCAGGACACACCCTGTCAATAACGGTTCTAAAGGTGTCAGGATGACAGTTCTAGAACTGTTCTAGAACAGTTCTTCTGACAGTTTAGGAACCGCTTGGCATTTTGGAACCAAACTTGGTTGCAATGGTCCTTGGATGGTCCTCTTTCAGAATTATATCCGATGACCCCGAGCGTCATCCAAGATGGCCGCTAGAGCCGAACTAAGTTTAACATAGGACCCTATGGGAAATTGACTTAAAAGATCTTCTTGTCTGAAACCACTAAGCCAATTGGAACAAAACTTGGTAGCAATGATTCTTAGGTGGTCCACTTTCAGAATTATATCCGATGACCGTGCCCGTCATCCAAGATGACCGGCAGAGCTGAACTTTGTTTAACATAGGACCCTATGGGAATTTACATAAATATCTCGTCTGAAACCACTTGGCCAATTGGAAAGAAACTAGGCAGCAATGGTCTTTAGATGGTCCTCTTTCAGAATTATATTTGATGACCCCGTCCATCATCCGAAATGGCCACCAGAGCCGAATATAGTTTTACGTAGGATCCTATGGAAAATTTACTTAAAGATCTTCTTGTCCAAAACTACTTGGCCATTTGGAACAAAATTTGGCATCAATGGTCCTTAGATGGTTCTCTTTCATAATTATATCGTATGAGTCGACCAGTTATTTGGAACAAAAGTTGGCAGACGTGGTCCTTAGTTGGTTCTCTTTCAGAATTAAATTCAATGACCCTGTCCACCACCCAAGATGGCTGCCAAAGCAGAATTTAGTTTAACATAGGACATAATGGAAAAGTTGACTGAATGATCTTCTTGTTTGAAACCAGTGAGCCAATTAGAACTTGACAGCAATGCTCCAGGCTGCAAGTCAAGATGGAAATAGTCCAGGCGAGCGATACAGGCTCCTGGGAACCTCTAGTTTATTTTTTGTCTGATTTTTATGGGGCTTGTTTATTATGTTTCTTGATGCGGAAAAAAATTGGATCCGTTTTTGTTTATATCTGTTATGGTTTTTTAGATATAAGGTGACGCGCTAATTTTTGAAACTTTTTAATTCTTTATCGGATTTGATGAATTTTTTAAAAATGATTCCTCACGAAAAACCCAACAAAAGTCACTGCATAATTTTTTTTTGTATCTTTCACCGTTTCAACAATAAAAGGGTCAAAGGGACCATTATAAGTTCATTGATGCTTACCCGATATCCTTACATTTTTGGAAAGATTGCAAATCGTTCCTATGGCATCGGTCGCAGAAACCGGAAGTGTGGCCTCTTCGATACCATTAGACATCAGTTCATAAAATTTAATTCCAATGATGACAGCATTTCTTTTAATTACGAATATTATTTTTTACTAACATAAAACTTTATTGTTTACCGAAATTACCAAGGAATTAAAGTGAAGTCAACGCAGACGGCGGATGAATTTATCTATCATAACGAATCTACAAGAAATAGATTCCCGCATTCGTTGTTGAGAACTTTACTTTTTAAATTAATTCATTGTCAAAACTAATTGTGCATTTACAAATTTACAAATTACCCATTATTTGAGAAAAAATACTTTAAGAGTATTTATTAACTCAGCAATCCGCTTTCGGAATCTTCTTGTTTTATGCAGGGATAGGAAATTTGCAACAACCTCAGACATTTTTTCGATAGACATGAATTGTCAGTTTTAACTCTTTTTAGCAATTTCAACACACTTTCTTATTTCATGCAAACGTTGTTATGGACAATTTATTAATGTTTTGGGTAAGACCTGAAATAAATGTCGTGTGTATTAACTCTTGTACTAATGTACTGTGTTTTGTTGAGGTCCGCGTTTTGTAGGTAGGTATAAATAGATTATCCATGGCGTCAATGTACTCCAATCAAACATAGCAGACTTGATTATTTTTTTAGTAACAGAGGACATTTTTTCCCTCATGAAAAATGTTAAAATTATTCCAGATTATAAGACAGATCATTCAGCGATATTTTTATCCTTTTCTTCCAGTCTTGCAAAGCGTGGAAAAGGTTATTGGAAATTTAATGCCCAGTTACTCAGGGATCATGATTATGTGACTAAATTCAAGCAGTGTATAACACACACAGTATCTGAATATTATTTATCAGGAAACATTGATAATTTATTAAATGTTAAACTGTTATGAAATGACCAGTTGTTTTTCGAAATCATTAAAATGAAAATAAGAACTTCAATCAGCCATAGTATAATTAAATCCAAAATCGAATAGACAAAAAAATAGATTAGAGCAAGAAATACAAAATTTAGAAAATATTATGAATTCATCTCCAAATAAAATAACACAAAATACTATTAACGAAAAGAAAACAGAGTTAGAAAATGAAGGGGGAAAAGTGTTGAAAATGGAGAAAAATGTTCTCGATATTTTTGTAAATTGGAAAAAAAAAGAATTTTGTTAAAACAACTATTACATAATTAATTGATGACCAAGGTAAACACATTTCAGACCAGTCTAAAATTATACTTGAACAACTAGATTTTTATAAAACCTTATGTTCCAAGATAATTTTGGACTGTGATAAAACTGTCATGTTCTTTTTAGCTCACCTGTCCTAAAAGGACACGTGAGCTTTTGCCATCACTTGGCGTCATCGTCCGTCCGCTGAACCACTGAACCAATTACAGCCATACTTAGATAACAAGAAAAATAAATGGAAATGGTGAGCTGTCAAAAGGGGCGTAAAACGACTAAAATGTATGAAATACACAAGTCGAACAAAACCAAATATAAAATCGTAAAAAACAACAACAAACTAAAAAGTTAAAAATACTCAACGTTTCGACCAATATGGTCTTGATCACGAGTATGTAAAAAATAAAAATAAAAAGGTGTCAAACTTTGGTGGAATAATCCTTGGTTGGCCCCCTTCCAAAATTATGTCCGGCATCTCCGACTTCCAATCGACATGGCTGCTGTTACTAAAAATAGGGAAAAAAGGGAAAAGGGGGGGGGGTGAATTTCAAAAATCTTCTTCTATGAAACCAGTTGGAACCAAACTTGGCAGTAATGGTCCTTAGGCGGTTCTCTTCAGAATATTGTCCGATGACGCGGACTGTTAACCAAGATGGCCACCACAGCCGAACTTAGATTAACATAGGGCCCTATGGGAAAATTCATTGACAAATCTTCTTGTCTGAAACCACTAAGACAATTAGAACTAGATTTGGTAGCAACAGTCCTTAAATAGTCCTCTTTCAGAATTTCGTCCGATGGCCCGGACTGTCAACCAAGGTGGCCGCCACAGCCGAACTTAATTAAATATTGGACCTTATGGGCTCGTCTGAAACCACTTAGCCAGTTGGAACAAAAGTTAGAAATGTTTCCATTGACCTGGACTGTCAACCTAGCTGAACTTAGTTTAACATAGAACTCTATAGAAAAATCAGCCAAATTGACTGCAACACTTAAATTTTTAGTCCTGCTCAAGGTGAAAAGTTAAATCCAGGTGAGCCGCTTGTTACTTTTAACAAATTAAAACAACATTTGAATACAGATAACTTTTTGAAATATTTTAACTTGCTTTCCAGAATCCCAAAGAGTTTCAAAGACTGCATTTTGAAGAATTGTACAATTATTGATCTCAATAATTTCCATCTGGAGGATAATTGTTACCAAAAAAATAGTATAAAATAAAAAACTAAAATGTGTGTATAAAAATCTTGTAGACAACATAGTGCAATTGCCCCAGGATAAATTTTTAAAACGGGAAACTTTATTGGAAGGAGATATAGATTCATTTTCAAATTATTTCATTTTGTTGAAAAAAATCATGTAATAGTACACAGCTTATAAATTTTCAGTATAAGCTATTACACAGAATTATCCCTACAAATTCTTTTTTGTTTAAAATAAAGCTCAAGGACACAAAGTTATGTACTTTTTGTAAGAATCATGATGAAACTATACGAACATTTGTTTTTTAGTGTCCAGTAGTGTACAATTTTTGGATAATAATCGTTGAACATTTGAAGTTATTTTAAGTAAATTTTGAACTGGATAAGAAAGATATCCTGCTTGGTTACAACTAGGAAAGTTTGCTTTTGAATTTTTTAACAGTCATTGTGAAAAAAATATATTTATAGACGTAAGATAAAGGAGCAGAATTTTTTAATAGTCATTGTAATAAAATATATTTATAGATGTAAGTTAAAGGAACAGATGCCACATTTCCTAGAAGTTACACATGAACTAGTGAAAATGGTTTGAATTAAGGTGCTATGCGTGTAACTTATGTGATTTTAAGAAAATTTATGAATATTTATAAATATGTAACAGACAGAACAATATAACAATAACCCCCCCCCCCCAAAAAAAAAAATGAAAAAAAAAAACAAAAAAAAACAACAACCAAAAAAAAGTATTGTGTCAATACAGGATCTTATAATGTGAAATATTACTTATTTACACATGCATTGTTATTGCGTAACCCGTAGTAAAAAAAAACAGTGATTAGGAAAGGCAAATTGTCAGAGCACCTAAACTAAAGAATTTTACGGGCCATTGTAGTATCTTCCACTCAAATCGGGTTGCGGTGTGCACAAACTGCAGATGCTATGATTTCCAGTCACCTGTTCCGTCATAAGTAGGTAGCTTTGGGAATTAAGGTTGAGGCAATATGCTCTTTTTCTACTCATTGTTTTGTCCAGATGGAGACTTTTTTGGGGTTTTTGACTCTGATTTTTGGAGGTTTTCTTCCGGATTTATATCAGTGGTAGTTTTCTATTGTAGATGCTTCTTGGGGCTATGGAGTCAGATACCTTTGTTGTCTTCAAATGATGTGTTTCATTCTCTAGTGATTTAATGTTAGATTCTTGTTCTTTGTTATCTATGGCATATAAACGCTCCTTTCCATTCGCCTTGTCAACAATAGGTTTTTGTTATTGAATTTTGTCACTCAAATTTTGAATTTTTGCCTCACGTTCTTTAATTTTCGGCATATGGATTCTTTTTTGTTCGTGTCAAAAATCAACAAACTCTGCTTGCTCCCTATTTTTAGCTCACCTGACCCGAAGGGTCATGTGAGCTATTGCCATCACTTGGCGTCCGTCGTCCGTCCGTCGTCCGTCCGTCGTCCGTCCGTCCGTCGTCCGTTAACTTTTTCAAACGTTAACTCCTCCAACACCATAAGTCCAACTGCAACCAAACTTGGTACAGTTATTAATTGGTATGGGTGCTACAAATCTATTGTTTGGATTTTTGATTCGTATAAAAACATGGCCGTTATGGCTAAAAATAGAACATAGGGGTAAATCGCAGTTTTTTGCAAATAAGTCAGAAACGGTCACAGATATCAAAATTCTGGCATAGGGTAAAAGTGTTCAGCACCTCAAGATCTACCTGCCCTGAAATTTTGAAGAAGATCCAACGACCCATGTAGGAGTTATTGCCATTTTTTTGACATTTTTGGCTTTTTTTATGTTATTATTTCAAAAATCTTCTCCTCTGAAACTACTGAATGGATTTGGATAAAACTTAGCATGATTGTTCCTTAGGGTATCCTGCACAAAATTTATGCTTCGATTTTTGATCCGTCGAAAAACATGGCCACTGTTGCTAAAAATAGAACATAGGGGTCAAACAACAGTTTTTTTTATGTTATTATTTCAAAAATCTTCTTCTCTGAAACTGCTATTCAAAATCAAATGAAACTTGGTAAGATTGTTCCTTAGGGTATCCTGCAAAAAGTTTATGCTTTGATTTTTGATCCGTCGAAAAACATGGCCACTGTTACTAAAAATAGAACATAGGGGTCAAACAACAGTCCTTCGCAAATATCTAAAAAATCATTAGGTTACGGCAAATTCTGGCAAGTTGAAAGTGTTCAGCATGATGAGAGCTACCTGTGTGCTGATTTGTTAGCTCACCTGACCCGAAGGGTCATGTGAGCTATTGCCATCACTTGGCGTCTGTCGTCCGTCCGTCGTCCGTTAACTTTTTCAAACGTTAACTCCTCCAACACCATAAGTCCAACTGCAACCAAACTTGGTACAGTTATTAATTGGTATGGGTGCTACAAATCTATTGTTTGGATTTTTGATTCGTATAAAAACATGGCCGTCATGGCTAAAAATAGAACATAGGGGTAAATCGCAGTTTTTTTGCAAATAAGTCAGAAATGGTCACAGATATCAAAATTCTGGCATAGGGTAAAAGTGATCAGCACCTCAAGATCTACCTGCCCTGAAATTTTGAAGAAGATCCAACGACCCATGTAGGAATTATTGCTCTTTTTCTGCATTTTTTCCAAATTTTGCACTTATTAAGCTCAATATCTTGGATACTATAAAGGAAATTTGAAAAATTTAAATTTCATATTGTTAGGCACACAAAGATCTACAAAATTTGTAACAGGATCGAAGTTGTAGGTTCGTTCCTTTTAGGAGTTATTCCCCTTAGATCGTCAAAATTGACCATTTTTGCAGTCTTTATTCATTGTAATAAAATCGTTAACTCTTCTTACACCATAAGTTTAATTGCAACCAAACTTAGTGTAGTTGTTCCTTGGCATGAGTGCTACTAAACTATTGTTTGGATTTTTGATTTGTAAAAAAACATGGCTGCCATGGCTAAATATAGAACATAGGGGTAAATTGCAGTTTTTTGCAAATAACTCAAAAATGGTGACAGATATCAAAATTCTGATGGGAAGCTAAAGTGTCCAACACCTCAAGATCTACCTGCTTTGAAATTTTTGAAATTTGTACATATTAAGTTGTATGATCATTCCTTTTAGGAGTTATTCCCCTTAGAACATCAAAATTGACCATTTTCACAGCATTTCCCTTAGTTTGCAAAATGTTTAAATGAGCCCTTTAGGAGTTAAAGTTTTGTCCCTTAAATGTCAAAATAACTGTTGATGCCTTATAGATGGCAAACTGTAGAAAATGAAAAAAAGCTTTTGATTGCGTGTAAATTTGTTTTTATGTTATTATTTCAAAAATCTTCTCCTCTGAAACTACTGAATGGATTTGGACAAAACTTAGCATGATTGTTCCTTAGGGTATCCTGCTCAAAGTTTATGCTTCGATTTTTGATCCGTCGAAAAACATGGCCACTGTTACTAAAAATAGAACATAGGGGTCAAACAACAGTTTTTCGCAAATATCTCAAAAATCATCAGGTTACGGCAAATTCTGGCAGGTTGAAAGTGTTCAGCATGATGAGAGCTACCTGTAAGCTGATTTTTGTGAAAATCTGTCAACTGATGTTAGAGTTATTGCCCTTTTTGACATTTTTGGCTTTTTTTTATGTTATTATTTCAAAAATCTTCTTCTCTGAAACTACTATTCAAAATCAAATGAAACTTTGATTGTTCCTTAGGGTATCCTGCAAAAAGTTAATGCTTGGATTTTGGATTGGTCGAAAAACATGTCCGCCCTTACTAAAAATAGAACATAGGAGTCAAAATGATGTTTTTTGCTATTTTTTCCTGAATTATAGAAATAAAATGAAGATGAAAGCTACTTTGATGGCAAACATGGTATCCCGAGTTGAATGGTGATGATGAAAGTTTGTTTTGGACGGCCATTTTTAAAATGGCTGCCATTTTCCCGCAATTTTTTACACTTGCTCGGATTTCCATAATATTTGGTTTTTAAAGTAAACATGGTATCCTTAGTGAATGGTGATGATGAGAATGTTGTATAACAATGATTAAACTTCATAATATGTGAGCTTTTAATTGCCATCACTTGGTGTCTGTCATCATCGTTGTTAACAAATTTTCAAACATCTTCTCCTCTGAAACTACTAGGGGGATTTGGATGAAACTTAGCATGATTGTTCCTGCAATATTTCCTTTTCAAGTACAATAAAAAGCCTTAACCCACAATTTTTACATAACTTCTTTCAAACATTTTAAAAACGAAGACAACATATAGACCAAAAGATTTATACTTGTATTTGAAGATGAATTAAAGCTTGTATTTTGTATTGTGAATCATCAGATTGACCATGACTGTATCTTAATCAAGCATAGGGAGAAGTCATGCCCATTTCTTTCCATAGGTTCTTGAAGGGCTTTTAAAGGTATTTTCAGCATTTTATGTGACCTTAAATACTCAGTTTAATTTACAAAAAAACATTAATATATTAATTTAGTTTATAGTCATTGTTTGCCAGGTGAGCGATTCAGGCTCTTGAGAGCCTCTTGTTTCCCATTAATGTCTGTCTTTTTTCTTAAAGTTCAGCATTGACTTGATTAGATTTTTCTATTTCTTCGTTATAAAGTTGTTTTTGTTTTTGTATTTCCGACCGATCCTCTTTTATGTTTGCTGATGAATACCCTCTTGTTGTGCTACTTGTTTAGTGACATGTTACACATGAATTTCCCTCTCTTGTAATTTTGCTGCTAACAATTCATTTTGTTTAACCAAAGTTCTCAATTGAGTCTCTAAGTCTTCCACCTTTTTGTATCAAAATCAGTTTGCATCTTCTTGAATTCCATGGTCTTAGTCACTTCGGCTTGTTCAAGGATCATATTTTCAGTCTTTAATTTGTCAACATCTTTTTCCAAGAGTTCTTCTCCTTTTTCTTCTGCCTCTGGAGATTCAGATATAATTTTTCCAGATGCTACTAATGGATTCCATATGTGGAGCGAGAGCTACGTTAGTGATTCTAACGTAGCTTCCCTCTGTTGCTCTTATATCCCCGATATCTCGGATTGTCATTAGCCCTTCCTTTGTGGCGGTACCAATATTGATGGTTGACATATTGCTTTCTTAACTTTAACTTGTATCTATATCAAAATATGTTTTTTGATTAAATTCAATCTTATTTTTATCTTTGCTTCAGATTTTATATTTTTAATGTTTATTATCTTTTTATTTTTAAATTTC
The DNA here is from genome assembly GCA_028015205.1 of Mytilisepta virgata. Classification (NCBI taxonomy): domain Eukaryota; kingdom Metazoa; phylum Mollusca; class Bivalvia; order Mytilida; family Mytilidae; genus Mytilisepta; species Mytilisepta virgata. The sequence goes on from CM051521.1 coordinate 71,324,587, forward strand.
AAGTTTTAAATTTACTTTTCAAGTGAAAGTGAAATGTCTTAGTTAGGCAAGGAACACTTGCACATTAACCAAAACAAGTAATTGTTTACTTTAAAAGTGCTATGCCTTAGTTAGGCAGGGGATACCTGCATTATAACTAAAACAATACTGTGACAACACTTACTAACATGTTTTTTTTATTAATTTTTTTTGTATATATCTCTTCACTTTCAGTAGGACTATTTATTTGTACTCATCACTGTTATCGTTATGGCTTTCCGTATGGATTAAGAGAACGGACGCGTAATTTTTATTTCTTCACTTTCAGTAATGAATATTTAATAATAGTCGTTACTGTAATCGTTACGGCTTTCCATAGGGATGAAGCGAACGGACGCGTACTTCTCACTATATTTATTTACTGTTTTTAAACTTTTAGATATATTTTATATTATTTTGTTTTAATTTACAATCCCGGACTACTGTTTTTTGTTTTATGTTTTTTACTCAACAGTGATTTTAATTTATACAAGCTTTATTGTGAGCCTAGTTTATTTTTTATCAGACCGAAAATAACACAGAAACAACGTGTTATTCTAATGTTGTGAAAATGTGTTTGTATATTTTTTATAAAAGTTTAAGCAAGGGTCACTTGCAATTAAACTGTTACATGTGTCTTCTCGACCTCGCATTTTGGGTGAATCACTAATAATAAACCTTTATGCAGATTTGAACAATATCAGAATAAACTCTATATTCCAAAAAAATAAATGTAGACTTCTATATGACAGTGCTTAACCCAAGTTTATAAATATATCATGCTTTCTCGACAAAGAAGAAGTGGGCTGGGCCGGTTTTATTTGTACGGAAATTGTGTATAACAACAAAAATCACGGCCTAACTAAAATCAATTGCGATATTAAATATTTCACTGCTATTATATCCGACATAAAATATAATTAATTCGTTACCTTATATTCCTTTCCGTATTTTATTAAAAGAATTTTTAGAAATCGCACGATCGGAAATCGTGTAACGTGCTAATCGCACGCCGGTGTCGTGCGAATCGCGTGTGTGTACCGTGCGAATCGTATGAGAATGGTTTTGTGCGTTACACGTTCAACCGTGTGTAATATATGTTTAATGCTCGAACGCGTAACGTCTATAATAATTTTGTAAGGAAATATGAGTAGGCACGTTTTTAAAGATTTGAATTGCTTTTAAAAAAAATTGAGTTATTCTTTTGGATTTCCAAGTTTGACCTTGACCTGCTGATAATTTGTTGACATAAATTGGTATTGTAGATTTATTTTATTCTTTTAGTCGCCTGTAACCAAGCGAAGTTGAAAGTTGGCGGACAAGAAGAATCATCCAGAGAAACAGATCTTCTGATATACCCTTCACTCAGTTTTCAACATTGGAATACTAATGAAACTGAATATTTTGACCGACCGGAAATGGGATGGAAAAAAATGATCTCTGAAATTATATCAAATGAAAGAGGTTTTGATATGTTCAAAAGGAAGGATATAATTACACGGAGACATAAACGAAAAAGAAGACAAGCAGATGTAATCACAGTGCAACCTGGCCACCGCGGTAGTTTGAAGATTGTTGAAGGAATAGAATGGCACGATGATTTGTTCGATGTTAATTCGGACGCATTCAAGCAATTGGAAGAAGACATCTTGATTTTGGTGAGTACTTAGCAAATCCTAAACGGCAGAGTTTGTCTTCATTCTCTTATGGCAAAACAAATGACTTTTTTACGAGCCTTTGATCAAGTCGCTGGATCTCGTGTCTTTAAATTACAAGCTATATACAAAATAATGAGTTTAACAAACTATTACATTTTACTGAAAATCTTGTCATCTGATCATGTTGAGAATTTAAAGATCCGCGTCATCATCTGTAACCGCTATAAGTGCAATATGCCAACGTCATTTTCACGAAATGTTCGGAGTGCAACAAGGCGTGGAAAAAGTGATTTTGAATGCATTTTAGTCGAACAGTGTAATTCAATTTTCCAGAAAGAGCTTGTTATGTTAGGCTCTGTATTATCAACAAGAAAACTAAAGATTTCAGTTTTAGATATGATCTTGGTGCCTAACCATTGACAATTTCAATCATTATGCATAATGCATAATTTTATAACATAAAGTTCAGTTGCTTTGTTTCACCTTTACTTTAAAATATTGAAAACAACATTTAAAATGTTTCAATGTTATTTGTCGATAAGTTCGTATAGCATTACCAGCTATGTTCCCCCGGAAATAACAATTAGGGACACTTCAACTTTCTGTTGAAATCTCCCATTCTGGAGTGACAATAGACAAGCATCAATGCGATACGATGGATACTTTTTAGCGTATTTGATATGCGAATGTATGTATGAGTTTCTTGAAATAGACAATGAGGGACATTTGAAGACAAGACTTTATGACAAACGTGATGACTTGAATTTTCCTATTGTTAAGTGTCCCTTCTTGAGTAGCTATATACCAGCATCGCCTGCATATGGTGTCTACGTTTCTCAGCTTATGCGATTTTCAAGGGCATGCGTGGGTTACTCTGACTTTCGACAAAGAGGATTACTGCTGTCACAAAAGCTTCTTAAACAGGGCTTTATAGGAGTTCGTGTTGTTCGTTGTTTTTTTTTTGTTTTCAGTGTTTATTTGTACTGCTTGTGGTTGTTTATTTGTCTTCCCTGGTTTGCCTGTCCAGTGGATTACGTCCTCTTCCTTAATTCTTCCAAAGAAAGAGAACATTTTGATAGAAAAGAATATGCAACTTAATGATGTTTTTTTTCAGGAGTAGATTGTTGTCACCACAAGGAATTTTACGGTGGTAATCACGAATTGATTGATGGTAACACTACTATTATTTCGTCGAAAATGTTTTTGCTGTCGTCACATATCATGGCCTCGACTGATTTTGGACTACCCTTCTTTTGTTCCTGGATTCACTCTTAGATGTGCATAATATTTGGGATTCAAAGTTTCTGCAATTTGAAATTGTTTACTTATATTTCCGAGTTCGCATGTCCATAATATGGTTTTGAATTGCTCCATATTGTTCGTGTCATTATAGAAACATCAAAAACTGTTTCTTGATTTTCTAGTCTTTTTGTTGTTCTGTGATGATATGAAAGTGATGTTGCGTCATACGTAGTTAACTGTATTTATTTTTCGTTAAGCGTAAACTTCCATGTTTAATAAACATTAATTATCAGCTTTTAGTTATTAATGTGTTGATTTTGTCTTCTGATCAATTGATATTTATAAAGATATGCGTACCATTATGTTTTCACTTGATTAATATAATAAATTATCTATTTTGTTAAAAGAAACACGAAATTGAATTGCTTAATCGAGTAAATATTTGGACATGATTTGAAATATGATAAACTGTTGATAACTACAAAGTTACTGTAAACATATACGGATTGTCATGCAATGTTGCAATATATATTAAAGAGTATTTTTGGCTCATGCTTTACATTTTGATTGAATTAGTTCCAGATTTTACTGATTAGAGGTTCCATTTTTAGATCACCTGGCCCAAAGAACCAATGAAATCAAATTTTGTAAGCTTCATCTTTTGGGTGTCGAGATAAAAATTTGTGATTTTGGTCCCAGTGGTTAAACAAAGATTGCTGTCAGGGCTAAAATAGAACATAGTGGTCGGACCACAAACACAATTATACTCTTCCAAAACTTGTTTGACAGTTTGGTCATCACTTGGCTGGGATTATCTTTGTATTTGTTCTTTTCAAAATCGTGTTTAGGGATGCGGACTTTGGATCAATAAGTTCGCTATTACTACAAACAGAAAAATCTGGAAAAATCAATACGAAAAATCATCAAAAAACTTTGTTCTAAGAATATGCTCAAAAATATTTTACCCCGAAAGTTCTGGCCAATTTTGGCTCAACTTTGTTAAAACGGTTCCCTTTCAAAATTCTGTTCGGAGATCCGGACCCTGGACAATTATGACCACTAGTACCAAACAAAAGATAAATGAGCAAAAAAGTACTTAAAGATTTTCTCCACTGAAACTGCTTAGCAAGTTGATACCAAAAACTTTGGTGGGATGGTCCTCGGGGGGTCCCCTTTCAAAATTGTATCCGAGGGTCCAGATCTTGGACAAATATGGCCGCTATTACTAAATATAAAAACTTTGCAAATAAATAACTTAAAAGTCTTCTCTGAAACCACTTAGTCAGTTTGGACCAAAATTTGGTTGGCCTTGTTCCAAAATTCTGTCTGGGGTCTGAACTTTGAACCAGTATTGCCGCTGTTACTACAAATATAAAAATTAACAAAAGAAATACTTAAAAATTTTGTCTTCTAAAACCACAGGACCAACTGACGATCGAGTTTGGCGGAATGGTCCGTAGCTGGTCCCCTTTCAAAAGGTTGTATGGGGATCAGGATCTTGGACCAGTATGGCTTCTATAACTAAAAATAGAAAAATCAACAAACAAGTATTTAAAAATATTCTCTCCTAATTTTTGTTTATGGGTGTCGCCAGTCACGTGTGCAGAAAGGTGGATACTTATTACATTAGTTTTTTATGTGCCTGTCCCACGTCAGAAAACTAAAAATAACACAAGTTTTAGCTTTCTAAAAAGCTGTGGACTGCTTCGCTGTATCTTAATTTATGGTAATATGTGAGCATGTGGTTGTTGATTTAGTATTGGAATTATAAATGCAACCCCAGTATATATATCTTAAAGCGTTTTGTTGACCAGTAAAATTTTCCGCGCGAAAACAACAGACACGACTCTGGAGGTGTGCCTAGATTGGCAGAAGTTATAAAGTAGAGATCATGCATTTTTTGTTGTAAACATAGGATTATAGTGTATACCATTAAGCAAAACAAACCGTGTTATTGCAGATTAACAAAGCAAATATACACGTATTAATAATTGATTTCAATAATGAATTTCAAAATATATGAATATTACAAAAACATGTGATGACAGTTGATCGGAACTGATATGCACATAGTTAATTTTCCGGCTTTTGATGACTTATCCTGAACGAGTAAAGTCTGTAATTCTTTATCTCATTTAAACCAATGGCTGTTGCTGTATATCAACCGCATCATAAAGTAACCAATCAGCGATCAGTAATTATTTCAAGATAGCGTGTATGTCTACTGAAACTAATAGCTCCGCACCGTGATGAGAAGCAAAAATGCATTTATTTTTAAGTCATGCTGATACAGACCAGTGGAATTTATATTCAAGAGACGCTACAGTCTAAACAGGACTGACAATAAGAGCGCTGTATATAATTCGAATCCGTATCGCAACAGCCATATCGATATAAAATTAAGTGTAATCTAAACGGGTTTTTTTGTCGAATGTTTAAGAGAATACGATACAGTAGCAAAGGGGGGGGGGTGTGACGTCACCAAGAGATGCCCATCATAACGTCATTGGTATCTATCAAGAAAAACTGTCAAAACATCGTTTTTCCGTAATAAGCACACGAACCCCCACTTTTTAGCTCACTTGGCCTATAGGCCATGTGAGATTATGTCATAACTTTGCGTCCGTCGTCCGACACATAGGACCCTATGGGAAATACATACAAAAATCTTCTTCTAGAAAACCGCTAAATGGATAGAAATCAAACATGGCATGAATGTTCCCTATTAGGGGCTGACCAAGTGTTGTTACTTTGTAGCCGATCAGTCATACAAGTTGGATGCCAGCAGAGTACTTAGTTTAACATAGGACCCTACGGTAAATACATACAAAAATCTTCTTGTTGAGAACCGCTGAATGGATTAAAACCAAACATGGCATGAATGTTCCTTATGAAGTGCTGTCCAAGTTTTGTTACTTTGTTGTAGATCCGTCATCCAAGATGGCCGCCAGCAGGGAACTTAGTTAAACATAGGACCCTATGGTAAATACATACACACATTTTCTTCTGGAGAACCGCTGAATGGATTGATACCAAATATGGTATGAATGTTCCCTATGAGGTGCTGACCAAGTGTTGCTTCTTTGTTGCCGAACCGTCATCCAAGATGGCTGCCAACGAGGATTTTAGTTTAACATCGGACCCTATGTGAAATGAATACAAACATTTTCTTCTAGAGAACTGCGAAATGGATTGAAACCAACCATTTCATGAATGTTCCTTATGGGGTGCTGACCAATTGTTCTTATTTTGTTGCTGATCCGTCATCCAAGATGGCCGTCAGCGGGGAACTTAGTTTAACATAGGACCCTATGGGAAATACATACAAAACCTAAACCTTCTTCTAAAGAACCACTTAAAGTGTTGTTACTTTGCTGCCAATCTGTCATCCATGATGGCTGTTAGCGGAAGACTAAGTTTAACGTAAATGATAGAATGGATTGAAACCAAACATGGCATGGATGTCAATCTCAAGGTCCTTAAGCAATGAACAAATGGAAATATCAGTGAGCGATACAGGCTCCTGGGATCCTCTGTTTTTTTTGCAAACAGAAGTCCATTACTTCAACTAATTAATATGCTGTTGGCCTGGCCAATGATGCGAGTGCAGCAGTAGCCCTTTCTAGAAACTCATTTCCGGTCTTCTGACTCTAAAATTATAATTTGGTGCAAGTTATTTCCCTTATCGTTGCCAAGAATTAGTCCGGTTTAAGGGAAATAATCCATTTTAATTTTTTTTTCATTCTTATCAGGGACGATAACCTTGTGTTAGCTGTGAATTGTCCATGGCTAATTAGTATCAGGATCGTTTGGTAAGAAACAATGAACATATTATCTTTGATAAGATCCACTTTTATGATCGTGAAACCAGATTTTCTATAGAAACGCCAGGATAATTTCTTTGATATATATAGAAATTTTATGGCAAGCCGTTTTACTATTTATTCTTACTTCAAGATATTTCATATAATATATATGAGATATCTTATATAATCTAGTTTTTATAAGATATCTTATAAACTTTATAAGATATCTTATATACTTTATAAGATATCTTCTAAAGTTTATAAGATATCTTATAAAGTATATAAGATATCTCATAAAGTATATAAGATATCTCATAAAGTTTATAAGATATCTTATAAATATTTTTTATATAAGATATCTTATATACTTTATAAGATATCTCATATAATTTATAAGATATCTTATATAGTTTATAAGATATCTCATATAGTTTATAAGATATCTTATATAATTTATGAGATATCTTATAAAGAAAATTATATGATATCTTATAAATTATATGAGATATCTTATAAACTATATAAGATATCTTATAAACTATATAAGTTATCTTATAAACTATATAAGATATCTTATAAAATATATAAGATATCTTATAAACTATATAAGATATCTTATAAACTTTAGAAGATATCTTATAAAGTATATAAGATATCTCATATAATATATAAGATATCTCATATAATATATAAGATATCTTATATAATCTAGTTTTTATAAGATATCTTATAAACTTTATAAGATATCTTAAATACTTTATAAGATATCTTATAAAGTTTATAAGATATCTTATAAAGTATATAAGATATCTCATAAAGTATATAAGATATCTCATAAAGTATATAAGATATCTTATAAAGTTTATAAGATATCTTATATACTTTATAAGATATCTCATATAATTTATAAGATATCTTATATAGTTTATAAGATATCTCATATAGTTAATAAGATATCTTATATAGTATATAAGATATCTTATAAAGAAAATTATATGAGATATCTTATAAACTATATAAGATATCTTATAAACTTTATTAGATATCTTTAAGTTAGAATAAATAGTAAAACGGCTTGCCATAAAATTTAGTTTTCCATATCGTTGAAAAGAATCAAATACTACGTGTAATATTTTATCATCATAGTATAATGTATTGTAATTTATTTTCTTATGAAATATTCACGGTGGTTTGTTTAAATCGTTTTAAAACCTAAGCCCAGTCAGCCACCTTCTTCCCCGTCTCACGTATACCGGGTATTCTTTGTATTAAATAGGTAATTACTCAAACATCATTAATATTAAAGGAAGAGACAATTTTCTTTGAGCGGTAGAAACTTTGAGACCACAAGATGTTGGAAATGTTTGAGATATAACATATAACAGTGACATTCAGTAGTTCCCAAGTTTGCCCTCAGGAGAATTTCTTTTTCTTAGAAAACTGAGTTTTGTGTGAAAATGTCCTAAAAAAACGCCCATCAATGGGAAAAATATTATTCATATGATTAATATTTTATTATCTCCCCTTTTGGAATAACATTTTCATTTTTGTGATGGTATCTATTTTGGTAAAATTTAACATTCTATAAAACGGAAATAATCATTTAACATAACAAAATTAATCATTATGATTGGATATTCGGTTTAACTTTAATATTTTGCAAAAGATATAGTTAGTTATATGGTACCATAATTTATGATTAGTATATTTGATTTAAAGCCTATTGTTCAAGTTTATACGCTACAGATATGTATGGAATCTGTTAACAATCACACTTTCTCCTTTTGTTTTGGATCTTGCTTATTTAAATACTTTAAGAAAAAGCCAAGTTCCCTTCCTAGAAAATTCGGTTTAAATTTTTGAAGTTTAATCGAAGATTTCAGTTTCTGAATTAAAATGGAGACAACGTTAAAAATTTCCATTTAATGTCTTTACAACCAAGTATGTTTTTTCTAGGATTATTATTTCTGGGGTCATTTTTACTTTGCCAGTGTTGTTTTTCCCAAATTAAAATTATTTTTGAGATAGAACTATTGCTTTTTAGATAGAGGTCCCTGGTTCGATTCTAGGCGCCGTGGTGTAGTGGTTATTTTTAGTTGATTTTTAAAAGATGTTACTCTAATAAAATTTGCAGTGATTTACTTAGAATGTGTTTAATTTACCCCTTCAGTAAAAATTAATTTGGTAGCAAGATGTCAAAAATTTATATTTAAATCAAAAATCAAATACATCACTGGAAAGCAGAGAAATTGGAGATTTCAATAATAACAAGGTCAAAAAGAGTTTTTAACAATAAAAGGTTAATATTGCCTTTTTACATATATTTCATGTGCATTTTCTATATTATACCGATTTTACCTTCAGATCCATGATAACTGACGCATGCGCATTATCGACCGGACTGATTCCTGGCAATGTTTACTTACTTCCGTTTCCCGCGAACGAAACTTTTTCTAGCCTTAGTATGTAGCACAATACGGTCATATTCGCTTTTAATAGCTGCCTCTATTAAACAAAACTTTTCTAAATGACCCATATGTCGAAAATGAATATGCTCCTATAGCGCTCGCTGCGTTCGCTATAATAAAAGTCGAAAGAAAAATTAGTAGAGGATTTTTTCCCATATGCATCTAAAGTGACCAAATGTCTCATATAAATTTGCATAATTTCGTAATTAGTTTATAAGGATTTTAATAATAATTAATATTTTAATTAGAACATGTCAAATTTTCACTGAGGCTCTAAAAAACATCAGATTACAATCAAGTGAAATCTAATTTAAACTAAATATACAGTTGAGAAAACTAAATTTCAGATCAGTTCTAACCTCTCAACTATTCTGTCAGAGAGGACGGTTATAGAACCATTCAAGAACGGTTCTAGGGTAGAACCAACCTTGATATAAATGGTTCTAAGGTCTAGGGTAGAACCGTGCAGAATGGTTTTAGGGTAGAACTGTCATAAATGGATCTAGGGTAGAACCATTCAGAATTGTTGTCATAAATGGTTCTTTGGGAGACCGTCCATTCTCATTTTCGATAACTCTGTATTGATTATGGCACGTACTCCTGGTCTTCGCATTTTCGAAACTTTTAACTACATTTTTTGAAATATGTAGTAACATTTCACATCGATTATAATTTCAGTGTATGAAATTATGACAATAATTAATTAAATTTAAGACTATGTTATACAAAACTGTAAAAGTTCATACATATAATGAAGAGCTATGGTGCAAGTTTTTATACGACCGCAAAATTTTTGCGGTCGTATATTGGTATGACGTTGGCGTCGTCGTGGTCGTCGTCTGCGTCGTCGTCCGTCGTCAGCGTCGTCGTCCGAATAACTATAACTTTAGTATAAGTTAATAGAAATCTATGAAATTTAAACACAAGGTTTATGACCACAAAAGGAAGGTTGGGATTGATTTTGGGAGTTTTGGTCCCAACAGTTTAAGAATTAGGGGCGACGTTACGCGCGATGTTCATGCCTTTGAAGACATACAACGTGTTCTGCTATAAAAACTGTCCAGAATTTTAAGAAAATATAGAAATGTATGCCAATATATATATTTTCTTGTAGATCTTAAATAGGACAGCCAATTTTACTTGTTTAAATTTTAATAAACTGTTATACATAAATATTACGCGCATTTAAAGATAGATTTACGGGAAAATGTTTGCTGTCCCAGGTAACATTTATCAAAAATATTTCAGCTTTAAGTCGGTCTTGTATCTTTATTTTTGGGCGCATATCCCCAACTTTTAGCCACATTGCTGCCACAGTGGCAAAATTTTCTGACGTAACTTTTTGTGACGTTATGATGACGTCATAAACAGATAAGCCCATTTAAGTTCATAAAGTTTTCCTGTCCCATGCAACTTTTTGCGATTCAGTCATTCTAAATCTTGTGTGAAAAAAGACAAATTTCTGGCCTTCGGTTAAAAATCGCTTTATCTATCAAATGTTATTTTCAAGCAGATAAAAAATTCCAATGGACATATATTTTCAGTCAATCATTGAAAAATCATGACACTTTCATTTTGTGTGAATCAAATGTCACACTTGTGATTTTTTTAAAACACTGCGACAAATAACTTTTTATATTCTTTCCTGGGTTAACTTTGGTTAGTTGAAACACATTTTAAATCCTGTTATGAAATGTTATTTTCGTCTTCTTTATTTAAAAACTAAACTTATGAACATAACATGAACAGCAAGAAAATTATAAGCCTCTCAAAAATAGTGACAAAAATGTCACAGAGGCGATTTTCTTAAAATAACGTCTAAATCGGACGTCGTACAAGTTTCTTAAAATCCCTTTGTTTTAATACATCGTAAGAAATAAAAGGCCAAAAAAAAAAAAAAAAGAAAAAAAGAAAAAAAAAACAGACAATGATACTTGTTATTAGTTTTTTTTCGAATGCGTGTGGTATTGGGACTTTACTTTTCATTACTTTTTAGATACCGGGTAACATCTAGAGTTATTTTTGAAGTTTATTCTATTCGCTGAATGAATGCTCTGCTTCATCTAAACCATTTTTTACATTAAATCAAATGAATTAAGTATTTTTTTCAATCAATAAAAATTAAGTGTTTTTATCCAGTTTAGTTTTTATAAATTATTTATCTTAATCTGTAATTAATCTTATTAAACCATGTTAAAGGCTGTGTGATTGTTAGTGTAATTATATTGTTTTGTAAAATGATTAAAGTTATGCTGGTAGAAATGTGTGTTACTTTATTTACAAATTTCAAAAAAGGAGGGAGAGTGTGAGATTTAAAAACAAAATCTGTTTTAGGTTTTTTTTTTGGTTTTATTTTTGATGGATATTGTTTATGTACTTAATTTTAAATTTAGAAAAAAATAAAAGGAGATAAAACTTAATGAAATGGCTTTAAGTTATTGGTGATCGTCGTAAACGAGAAACCAAGTCATTTCCATTGAGGTATATTAAATTTTGTACGATTTTGGTTTTTTTTATTATTATTAATATTTACGTGCAAATGTGTAAAAGCAGAACATATTTAACTTTCATCATTGAAAAACATCGCTTGTGACGGGACGACGTAACGTTACCGTAATGTGTACGAACATCGCGCGTAACGTCTGGCCAAAAAAGGGCCCAATAAGCATTTTTCTTGGTTTTCGCACATAACTCTAGTATAAGTAAATAGAAATCTATGAAATTTTAACACAAGGTTTATGACCACAAAAGGAAGGTTGGGATTGTTTTTGGGAGTTTTGGTCCTAACAGTTTAGGAATTAGGGGCTAAAAAGGGGCCAAAATAAGCATTTTTCTTGGTTTTTGCACAATAACTTTAGTATAAGTAAATAGAAATCTATGAAATTTAAACACAAGGTTTATGACCACAAAAGGAAGGTTGGGATTGATTTTTGGAGTTTTGGTCCCAACAGTTTAGGAATAAGGGGCCAAAAGGGTCCAAAATTAAACTTTGTTTGATTTCATTGAAAATTTAACTATTGGGGTTCTTTGATATGCCGAATCTAACCGTGTATTTAGATTCTTAATTTTTGGTCCCGTTTTCAAATTGGTCTACATTAAGGTCCAAAGGGTCCAAAATTAAACTTAGTTTGATTTTAACAAAAATTGAATTCTTTGGGTTCTTTGATATGCTGAATCTAAACATGTACTTAGTTTTTTTTATTATGGGCCCAGTTTTCAAGTTGGTCCAAATCGGGGTCCAAAATTAAACTTTGTTTGATTTCATTGAAAATTTAACTATTGGGGTTCTTTGATATGCCGAATCTAACCGTGTATTTAGATTCTTAATTTTTGGTCCCGTTTTCAAATTGGTCTACATTAAGGTCCAAAGGGTCCAAAATTAAACTTAGTTTGATTTTAACAAAAATTGAATTCTTGGGGTTCTTTGATATGCTGAATCTAAACATGTACTTAGTTTTTTTATTATGGGCCCAGTTTTCAAGTTGGTCCAAATCGGGGTCCAAAATTAAAGCTAAAAAGGGGGTAAATTTTTTTTTTGGGGGGGGGGGCAATTCTCCACAGCATATTGTATTACACAAAAGCAAAAAATTGAATATAAATTCAAATCATATGACCAATTCTAAGTTCTTTATTTCAGTTATTCTGTGTCAGAAACCTATTATGTGTCAAATATTTGAAGAAATTTTCAGTTGCACAGTATTGCGCAATAGCAAGAAATTGATATGTGTGCCCTGTTATCAAAACTTTATTATTAACAAATTCCATTGGAAATTTGCCAATATAAAATGTGCTGATGAAGCTTTTTTGTTTATCTTATCTAAACTGCTTTTAAATTATGTATATTTAAAATTTGCCATCCATGACTATGATGTCATTTTCTATTTTAATATGTTATGGTGTATTTAAATGGGCTGTTATGGTTGCAAAGTATAAAGAAATGGGGGGGGGGGGGGGGTTGAAAACAAAATTTGGGGGGGGGGGTAAATGAGAAATTGGGGAGGGGGTAATTTTTTCTCATTTCATATTTCATAAATTAAAAAGAAAATTTCAAATTTATTTTAGCAAAAAAAGGGGGGGTTACAATAAATTTTATTGTTTTTTGTTTTTTTTTTTGGGAGAGGGGGTCAATGTGCAACTTCATAGTGTATTGCACAAAAGCTAAAAAAAGGGGTAAATTATTATTTTTTGGGGGGGGGGGGGGCAATTCTCCACAGCATATTGTATTGCACAAGAAGCAAAAAATTGAATATAAATTCAAATCATTTGACCAATTTTAAGTTCTTTGATTTCAGTTATTCTGTGTCAGAAACCTATTATGTGTCAAATATTTGAAGAAATTTTCAATTACACAGTATTGCGCAATAGCAAGAAATTGATATGTGTGCCCAATTTTAAATTTTAAATTGGTTATTTCTGATTTATATATAAAAACAAATAATACTGATATGGTTTGAATAGGTAAATTAAAAAATTTTTAAGTTCTTAGACAACATTCATTCTGTGTCAGAAACCTATGCTGTGTCAAATATTTATTCACAATCCAAATTCAGTATTGTATCAAGCTTGAATGTTGTGTTCATAATTGCCCCAACTATTCAGGGTTCGACATCTGCGGTCGTATCTAGCTGCGCCCAGCGGAGCATTTTATTATTTTTTTTTAATTTTTTTTAACCCACAAGAAAAACGAATTATTGTTTTTGTTAAAATTTGTGTGATTTTATCTGAAGTAAATTTACAGATAAAAGAAATGTGTTCTCCGTAACATGTTGTGTGCTTCAGGTAATTATAACTAATGTATATTGTACCTTGACTGTCCGGATGTTTATTCTTCCAACCTTTAAGGTACACAGATACATGTGTATGTATACAGGGAAACCGTTTTGCTGACAAAATCAGCGGGGTTTCAAATTTTATAACGCTACATTTTAAAATAATTAATGCAGCATTTGAATAAAGAGGTACCTCCATTTTGAAATAAGAAGTGCATTTCACCAATTTATCGAAAAATTAAATAGACATAACGTATATATATGGACATTTTACACAATAATTTCAAGAAGGGACGAGACTAAATCTTGATTTAAAGTGTTTTCTTGTCGAAAAATATATAGAGGAATGTTTTATGTACTAGAAAATAATAACGACTAGTTTAGTAAAACTTTATTCTGAGTGATTTTTTTCTTTTTTACGCTATAATATATTTCGGTATGATAAAAGTTTACTTTAAAATTATGACAACAAATTAAGTATTTTATTTCTTATAATTTTGATGTTCAAAATTCATAAACTATTGCCAGGGTCATAAATAGTCCTAGGGCATAACCGTTCAGAATGGTTCTAGGTTAGAACTGTTATAAATGGTTCTAGGGTAGAACTTTCATAAATGGTTCTAGGGTAGAACCGTCCAGAATGGTTCTAGGGTAGAACTATCATAAATGGTTCTAGATCAGGACACATCCTGTCATAAACGGTTCTAAAGGTGTCAGGATGACAGTTCTAGAACAGTTCTGACAGTTTAGGACAGTTCTAATGAGAGGTTAGAACTGAGCTCAACTGTACATATTGATTCATAAAGAATGATTTATACAATTTCTTATAATTTTCTCAATTAGTATTCAAAACTGTGCTTTTTATTAAATATATCTTAATTACAACAATTTGTTAAGGTAAGTTATTTCATATCTTCTGGGACTATTATACTAACATTATTATTAGTATAATAGTCCCAGATATCTTGATCAAAGAATAAAGAAAAGATTTCTTGAGAGAAAAAAACCTGTTTGGCCTAGGTAAAAACAATTCATAATCTGAATTAGACTGCAAATTATAACTTATCATTATGAATATGAAATACTAATAATAAGGAACTAAACCATAACTACTTTAGACATTAAAATAGACTTTTGGCTGTATCAGTTCTTGGTACAGGATTGGTGCTTTGTAGCCCCCGTCAGCATACTTTCAACAAAAGGTAACAATTTAAAAGAAGTAAACATAATATTCAAAGACAGTGACATATCACAGACATGTATAATTCTTGCAGCCATCTTGTGAAGAGTAATATTTCTGTCCGCATCTTTTTTTGGGGGGCATTTCTCCATAAAACGATACAATAGTCTATGTATGGCAAAAAATGGTTGTCTTGCCTGTATAGGTAATATTCCTTTAGTTTAAATAAAAGTGTAAGTTTTTTACGAAATCTAGGCACATGTGACGGATCACGAGTGATCAACCCGCAGAATACGGAAAGCCTTACCACGGGCCATAGTGGGTTACGTGTTTGGAGAATGCCACACTCCTTGCACGCTGAAGACCCCTTCTGTAGTTTTCGAAAAAGTGTAGGCTGATGGCCGCTACAGAAAGCTAAATTATCCGACCTTACCCAACCATCCACCTTCAACAGTGGCGGTCAAATTGGTTCCTCTCCGTGTCCCACTCCAACCCTGTTTGAATTGTTTGATAAATTGTTGAACTGCTTCTTGTCCATAAGAAACATGAAATATTTGTCACTGGACATTAAGCAAACAACAAATCAATCAATCCATTTTTGACCATATTTTTATATACGATTAACATGTACTTCCCAACTGAGATTTTCGTCAATATTCCAAACAATTTAAAATTAGTTAACATTTTCAATGAAATTCTCTTCTGTTTTAATTGATCATTGTGGAATATATTAAAAAAAAAACACAGTGAAGTTATCTTTTTTCGTTAAATAGGCAGTTTTTTGTGTGAAAGTCATGAAAAATAAAAGTTAAGGGTAATTGGCACCAATATCAATGTCAAATATCCGCAGTCTAAAAATATGTTAAGAAAATATATTTTTCTTTGCGTACAAGAAAAGTATACATAAAATATAAACATTATATAGTAAAATTTCAGGGGAAAAAATCAGTAGAGGGAGCTTACTTTTCATATCCCTTAACGTTTCTTAGTGTGTTTCATGTAATTTTGGAGTATGGTTGACGGACAGACGTTGGTGACGCAGGTAAAAATCGTGTATAAGTACAAATAATTTCCTAAAGTTTTATTTCATGTTACTTTTCCTGCAATATTCTGTGTATTTTTAGTGTATTGTATTCAACTAAACGAAATACATATAACATTGTTGTGAGAAGTTTTAAAATTACGAGTTTTATGATACATGTATATTTTTCTTTGCGTACAAGAAAAGTATACAAGTTTTACTTTAGAGATGCGATAAATTTTCCTTTATCAATGTGCATATTTTATCAATAGTGGGAAAACATCTTTATTCCGTTCTACGCCATCTATTTTTTAGTTCCATTTGTGGGTTCTTGTCCCATAGAAATTTACACCCAGATCTCCTTTCTGTTATCAACTAAACGACATGGACTCGCAATAACACTTTATAATTTTTTCCCCACATAATTCTTTATATGGTGTATATCCGTCTTGTTATGGTAAATTCAACAGCAGTTATAAAAATCTCAAAAACGTATTGGGTACCCGCAAATTGGTGGCGGTCGCCCTGTAGTTATCAGTCTGTCCGTCCGTCTGTCCGTAACAAATCGTGTCCGCTCTATATCTTTAGAACCTTTATGTTTTCAAAGTTTTTACTTGGCATGGATATTCACTAGCACCAGGAGGTTTGTCACAATGCATGTACTACTCTGTAGTTCAAAGGTCAAGGTAAAAAACTTGGGTCAAAGTTGAGAACCCTATGAAATATGGTAAAGATCGTGTCCGCTCTATAACTATATACGGTTTGAAGTTAAGTGAAGATACTTGTCATGGTTATCCACCATTGTCAAAAGGGGTGTCACGATTATTGTGTAAATCTCTAGGTCAAAGGTCAAGGTCCATAACTGAGGTAAAATGTGGGAACCCTTTTGACCGCAAGTTATTTACGGCGGGGCCCGCAGAGATAGGTTCCATCTCATTGATATGTCTAGTTTTCTCAGTTTTATACATCTTCTTCACTTGATAACTAACGTCGTTTGCAATATACATTTTGTACTTTCAGATTATTTTTACTTATAAATGAATCCACATTTAATTAAACAAAAGGCTATAATGGTTAATAAAAGCGAGAGAAGAAAATCGGACGTTGCAGCAGCTAACGGGATTTGAACTCGGGTCCCAAGCATTATAACAGCGTTAACCACTACAACGTCTTACAACAGTATGATCAAACTTTCACTACGTAAATAGTCATTACCAAGACGGAACTTGGACCGCTAGAAAACTGGATGAACAATTTATAACTTATAACGGGGTTTCCCTCATGTACAATAGAAGTTATAGTTATATGCTGCGCTAGTGGAGTATTCCTTTAGGTCAGTTGATACAGAAATGGAATAATGAAGGTTCCCGTTGGTGCGGTAGGCAATTTTGGGAGATAAATCCAATTCTACCGCTGCACATGTATACCACAAGGGTTTAAGGTGAATACTTCCTAAATAAAGAAATATAATTTTTTATACTTGTATCATTTACTAGTTTATGTAATCTTTGTTAAAATGAGATATTTAACCAATATTTTCCTTTCACAAAACAAATATTGAGTTCTCTATTCTTTCAATATTTAACAGTAATTACAACCATTTATTCTGCAACTGGTCTATTCGGTAGACAAATAAAGGGTGTCGAGTCGGTGAACCTCGCATTTCTTCGTGTTTCTAAAGATTTTCATTGTATGTATATCTGTTACACACATTATATAAAAACAAGAAGCTACATGTATCTGGTTTGATGTCACAATGTAACATGTATTTTCAGAATATATTTACATATAAATCAATCAATATTTAGTGAAAATAAGATATTTAACGAAAAAAATTAAAACACAATCGAGATTTGAACTGAGATCGCAAGCGTGTTTGCAGAACCTCGTAAGCTATGAGGAGGAATATCGGTTAAAGAGCAACTCCGAAAGCTGTATTTTGTGTAAATTTCCAAAAATTAAATTTGTTATTTTTAGTTGATTGAATTATCCTGTAAAAAAAATTATACTGCCCTTTCCCAAAATTATTAGAATTCCTTAAAGTATTCATTTAAGGATAAAAATATTAAACAATAGAAATTGACTGTAAACATATATTGTATCAAATTAGCTAGAATAAAATGTTTGAAAAAATGCAGTTGCCCCAAATTTCTGGTCTATATATCAGGATGAGAGGTACCATTTCGTAACAAGTTCACAACTTTCTTTACGCTTCTCTAGATGACAAACTTAGTTTGTACAAAAGGTCTGGGCCATACCTACCTCTCATTCAATGGCTGTCAATCATACTCGATCGATACTGGGGTGACTAAGTTTCTAAACTGTTCCATATCACTGTTTTTACTCTATCAGTCTAAGATAAAAAATTGTAGATTGTACGGAAGGGATAGGCCATACCTACCTCTCATACAATGGCCTTCAATTAGACTCAATCGATAAGGGTTGATACGATTTTCAAAACTGATCCATTTCATGGGTTTCACCCCCTCAGGCCGAGAGCTAGCATTTTGCAACAAGTCTACAACTTTCCTTACGCCTTTAGGGATAATAAACTGTAGTTCGTACAAAAGGTCTAGGCCATACATACCTCTCATACAATGGCCTTCAATTAGACTCAATCGATAAGGGTTGATACGATTTTCAAAACTGATCCATTTCATGGGTTTCACCCCCTCAGGCCGAGAGCTAGCATTTTGCAACAAGTCTACAACTTTCCTTACGCCTTTAGGGATAATAAACTGTAGTTCGTACAAAAGGTCTAGGCCATACATACCTTTAGTACAATGGCTGTGAATTATACTCGATCAAGTTTCCAAATTGATGACAAACTGTAGTTTGTACGAAAAGTGTGACCCATACCTACCTTTCATACAATGACTGTCAATTAGAGATGACCGATAGGGGGTCCAAATTTCGTAACGGGTCGATATCACGGGTTTCATTCTATCAAACTGAGAGGTATCATTTAGCAACAAGTTCAGCATATCTAGCATATCTAGTGATGACAAAGATTGTACATAAGGTTTTGGCTATACCTACCCCTCATACAACGACCGTTAATTAGACTCCATCTATGACAGCTTGCATTTTTCGGGCACTAAGTACCATTTTCATACAAGTCCATTATTTTCCCTATGTTGCAACGAGCCATATACGGTTACTCAGAGGGGCCTCAGTGGCCGAGTGGTCTAGGTAGTTCGTCAACGCTGAGGTTGTGAGTTCGAATCTCACCTGTGGTGGGGTGTGTTCGACTCCGATCTTAGTTGACAAGGATTGCCATTTTTCCTACTGAAGGTCGGTGGTTCTCTCCGGGTATTCTGGCTTCCTCCACCAATAAAAGCTGGCCGCCGCGAAATAGCCAAATGTGCTGAAAACGGCGTAAAACCCCAACTAAACAAACAAACAAACGGTTACTCAGCATACGTACAATTAATAAGGTGTGTTTGTTTAGTTTGGTAACTACTAGTTACAAAGGTTGCTGATACTGTTTAAAATTCTGCAATCGTTTCCAACATGTTGTAAGTATGAGGTTTGTAATATTAAAGATTTTTTCATACCTTCCTTATTGCAACATTATTAACAAATGCACACATCTTGCCAATAGCCCAAATAAATTCGGTTGTCCATTAGGGTCACAGTAAGTGCTACAGATACGAAGGCTTATGTAATATTCTGTTATGATGGTATAAGACATATTGTTTTGTGTCGACGCACATCATTTCAATCATCTTAACTTTTTCTTAAAATATGACAAAACAAACCTTTTTAAAATATTTTTTCTGAAGGTCAAAGATTCAGGTACTTTACCTAATACAAACTACACCCGGAAACTACACAGAACAATTAACTATCGGTAAACCTCTTTTATAATCACAGCCGCCCGCACTTCGAATTTGCAGTCAATTTGATTATTAGGAAAATGAAGCGGAAGATAAAAATGGGAATGACGTTTCCATTGTTTGTGACGTATTCATCTTATGATGTCAAAGATATTCATTCATAACATCTCTCTTGCTACGACCCGAGACTAAATTTACTAATTTCTGGAATTGTTAACAGGGAAAATTTAAAAGTTATCTCCAGTTTTATAATAATACTAATCATTTTGAACAGAGAATTTTGAGATTTTAGATTATTTGAAAACTTTTTAAAAATCTTGATGTAACTATGCTCAGTGAAAGAGAGCTGATGGGAAAATGCAGAGTATATATACCGGAGCGGAAGTGAACCACTGTTCTGAGTTTGTGCCTTATGGTGAATCAACAATTTTCAAAATATTGTAAAATGATTACAACATATACAACTGTATAAGAAAGAATAAGAAGAGTAAGAATTAAATTTTCATTTCAAAAAGTCAAGTGAATCTTTCCTGGATGGATCAGGATGATAGAAATTTAGACCTCATAATTATATGGAGACGTACAGAACGCCTTTGGGTAGCTGAGCACGGGGTGCAACAAGAAAAACCTTGAAACATTCAAATCTTCAGTGATAGCGTTATGCCATCCGTTTAAATTTTCAAATTTTGTTTTCTAAGATGTTTTTTTTTATTTGTCAATGCGTTGTTAAAACAATTAATCACTGCTTTTTGTACTGTCAACCGTAAATGTTCATGTTATTACTTTTTCCACAGATTTACAGATATGCCTCCGTTTTGTACTTTTTTCAATGATTTGCGTTATTAATCTATTTCAGATAATAGCTTTGCATGATTTACTAATGTCTTAATAATTTTATACAAAATATTGAAGCATTATCAGGTTACTGTTGTAATTGCCATCTTAATATTATACATAACGAGCATTTATTTCTGTCAGAAATAATTGGTAATCTTTAATCAATAAATAGTTATAACGCGTCTATATAAATAATTACTTAACGGAAATCGGTGTTGAGCGTCAGCACGGGAGATAAGCAATTTATGTTGCCAATTTTGATGGACATAATATACATGTTTCGTCGAACAGTTGCTCTGAAGACCAAAAGTGTTGAACGCCTGAAAAATAAACCCAAAAGCAACTAGATATAATTGTTACGAACAACGTAACAGATCTTTCTTCAACGTTCCCATTGCAACAGGGACTCCTAATATCTACGGCTCCATGATTTTTTTCTAATTTTGTTTTATTTTCGAGTGGCGGCAATCTTGGATTTTCCAATTTGGCCGATCAAAGGCCCTGGTGGTGACCTTTAAAAAAAAAAAAGTAACAAGATTTATTTTTTTTACTTCGAACGGCGGTCATCCTTAAATGGCGGCCATGTCGGATTTCTTAATATGACAATGCTCAACTTCAGATGGTGCTCTATTTTTGTGCCAAGTTTGGTTCATTTGCATTCGGTCATTTCTGGGAACACTCGCCGACTGTGCCAGGTTACGCGAAAGAATAAAGAAACAGATTAAAAACAATATGTTCCCCATTTCTTTTGGGGAACATAAATATGTCAAAATGACCTAAAGGAGAAAGTCTAATGGCAGAGCTATACCGAAGGCAGATACTTGTCACAATGATTTTTATTGAGATACTAACCATATCCAGCTATCTCGGTAACCACGTGACCTGTGGTAGTACATAGGTGTCAAATAATAATAATAATAATAATGGCTGTCGATTTATCAATACAAATGGGGCTTGTTAATTAAATGCCCATAATTTGTTATCGTGTGTTTGACACCATCCAACCCCTCATTGTATACATGTAGCTTATTACTTGGTCGTTTTCGATATGTACTTTAAATCAGTCCGGGGCATATAATTTTTGCTTCAAATCGCATTTGAATTTTTCGTGTTTAACGCCTAGTAAATACATATCAAATACGTCATGTACGTGAATTTTGCATAAGGAATCATTTTCGAAAAATAATTTCGATAATTTCTTCTTAATATATAATACCACCCAACTCCACAAAATAAAGTTAATATATGATAGAATATTATTATGAAGACCAATTCATTTCGGGTCCCATTTTTCTTGCTTCAAAATGTGGTTGAAATTTGTTATTTTTTACGATTGTTGTGAAATTATTCAAGATGGCGCCCATCCCAATCAACTTCTACCTGAATTGTCATAACAAAGTAAATATCGTTTATACGAGTAAATAGAATTAATAATATAATATGTCAAATGTTTACAATATATAAATACAAAAAAAATATAAATTATTAATTTAAAATAAATTAAAATGTTACTTATCTGACATTTGAAATTATATTTTCATCTCTGTATTCTTTGTGATCCCCCTTTAAACACACACCTCTTTACTAAAAATCCACAATTTAGCGTTAAAAATGAAATCACGCTGTTTCTGGTCAGCAAACGGTTTACCTGTATACATACAATGTACCTGTGTACCTTAATAAAGGTTTGGAACAATAAACATCCGGACAGTCAAGGTACAATCTGGGACTATTATACTAAGTATAATAGTCCCCGGTACAATATACATGTCAAATCGTTAATTAGTTATAATTACCTGAAACACATACAAGGTTAATTGCGCAGAACAAATTTCTTTACATGTACATTTACTTAAGATAAAACTCAAATAAATTTTACAAAAAAAATCGCTTTTCTTGTGGCTTAAAAAAATGAAAAAACTTGCATCATAACCTTTTGATTGCCTTTATTACGTGTAATTATATGTACTTTTGCCAGTTTGTATAAATTGCTGATAAATTCATATTATTTTATTATTGTCACAATTTCATATATTGCAATTAAAATACATGTGAAATGTAATTACATATTTCAAATGAAAAGTTTTTTTAAAGTGAAGACGAGGAGTACGTGCTATAATCAATTCAGAGATATCGAAGGACGATAAATGCCTAACATAAACGGGACCGTTAATGACAATTTGGTAACCAGTTAATAAGTCTAAGCAAAGTTACCTAACTTAATTATGACCGTGCAGTTGGATATGAGCTGAGATGGTGATACTCTCGTGGACTTGGAATTCGTGACAGTATAATCTATGATATCAATATTAATACACAAATATGCATAGTTCGTCGATTTACGACGCCAAGAGAAATTTCTTATTCCTAAAGAATGTTGTAATATCACTAAAGTAACTGACATTGGTCTTTAAAGGTATTCTCTCTCTCTCTCTCTCTCTCTCTCTCTCTCTCTCTCTCTCTCTCACTCTCTCTCTCTCTCTCTCTCTCTCTCTCTCTCTCTATATATATATATATATATATATATATATATATATACACACACACACACACACACACACACACACACACTATCCACGTCCTTTAGTATAAGGGCGTGGATAGTGTATAGCACATTGATAATAAACGCAGAAAATTCGTTGTTATAGTAAATGTTTATTAAAAGTAGTTATGAAATAAGACAACAAAAAAATAAAATAAAAAAGAATGGAATATCCAGAAGTCCTGCCTCTGTGAATAACACCTAGAGCAGAGGCAGATAATTGTATTCTGTGATAATTGTACGTTGGTTTTTGTAATTTGAAATGGGCCATTTCACTTACAAAAACATCTGACAATGAAATCGGTATACCATGCAGTTGCTCAGATCATGCCCGACCATGATACTAAATACCATAACATCCCCCTAAAAGATAAATGACTTGCTACATGCATGTACTAATGAACACCAACCCGTTTGAAAAGGGCTAAAAATCCTGCAGTATGAGCACGATAAGATCATATCAACTATAAAAAGAATCCGTCAAAAGATAAACGACTGTTGCATACAGAACACATTCAGAAAACAGACATGGTTTAAATCAATGGGAAAAATCAACAAACCATGAAATCGGTACAATATGCAAATGTTCAGACCATTCCCAACAACAAGTATACCAAATATAAATTCAATGTCTGAATAGAATAATGACTGCTTATGCTAAAAATATTTGAACATTAAAAGAAATTTAAAAAAATAGGGAAAAGGAAAGGCTGGTTCTGTACTTAAGATATTCAGGTGACAGATATGAAAATAGCAGTAACTGTAGCAAAAACAACCAACGGTAAAATTTGCATCATTTGTACGTGTCGAGACCATGCCCAACCAAATTCTCAACTACTTAAACACAGTTCGCTAAAAGATGAATAAGAAACTGGGCACACAAGATATTCGAACAACATATATTAAAAGGACTTCAGCTCTTTGCAAAAGTTAACCAACCGTGAAATCTTTATGATATACGCATGTTGAGATTATTATGAACCAATAAACCAAATATTAGCAAAATCTATGAAAAGGTGATTGTACACAAGATATTTGATGACAGATATGAAAAGGACTCAAACTCTTGCAAAAATCTACTAAACATGAAATCAATATTTCCTGCCAAATCACATGTATATCAAATACATGTGTAGGAACAAAATCCACCAGAACATGCGCGACAAGTTGCATAAACAACATTACGGACGAACTTACGGATACCTGTTTTTATTTGTAAATACAACTGGTATTCGTTTAATACCAGCTTTTCTCTTATGATGGTACGTTGTTATCTATTTCTCGCGCGATAAATTAATTGTCATAACTAATTCCCCACCATATGATATAAACAAATGTTACGAGAAATTCTTTTATTTAATTGGCCTTGATCCAAACGTCGCTGTTTTCTGATTGGTTGAAATCTGCACGGTCATCGTTGAAAGCCACCGTTGCATAGCAACATTTGACGTCACAGAAAAATGAACGTTCAGATTTCCGGCGGGTCGGACGCCGAATCACAAACAAACAAATATTCGTGAAGAATAATAAGAGAAATAGGTTGAACAACTCTTAAAAATTAGATACCGCTTGATATCAACTCTCGTTATTTAATTTGAACTTAATAAGAAACTCGCCAAAGGCTCGTTTATTATTATATCCAAATTAAACAACTCGATTTGATATCAAGCGATATGTAATTCTCACTCATTGTGAAACCTGTAATCAACCCGTGCACACTGGTTGACGCTTGCACAAGTATTATCTGCGTAATGCATCCGCCCTCCAGATCAACAGTATAGAAGTAGAAGTAATGGACAACTGACACAATTCATGAATTTGTTTACACGATCGATGATTTTGCTTCAGAAAACTTATTTAGCAAAATTCAAAAATAATACCAAGGGTTCATTCCTTGTATTGCACATGGTAGATCTTATATGAAATTTGGCTACCTATTTCGGTATTTTTGGGTTTGAGTACTTCTTTTTTAAATAAGTTTAGTTTTTGGTATTCCAAATGTTTCGGTTTTAATGCTGCTGATGAGAGGTAACTCCTTGAAATGCGTCGTATACAGCATAGTATAAATTTACTATATCTAATATTAGTATCTTTGGATTGTTATTTTGTATGTTAATTCGAAAACAATCGGTATATATGTTTCGAATTACTTACCAAACTTTGAATTGGACTTCCACAGAACAATCTGTTGCACTAATGCAACTGGAACTGCGTTCATCAGCGGGCTACATCCTTCTCTTCCACGAATCGAAATTTGAAAATTATCATGATTACGTGACATACATTGTAACAAGACGGATATATCTGTTCCGCATTTTCAAATGTTTTTCTTTCTTTAATTATTTTAAGCGTACTATTCTTAAATATGATACTTCATATCAATGATATATTTATATTCTTTTTTTAAAGATTTTTTCCCTTTATTTATAATCCTCTGGCCGACTTGTTCCTTTACTCATACGAGGCAGACTTCCTTGACGGGCGACTTAAAGAAAAACAGAAGAAGTTAGCCCGAACCTTTAATTTCAACTTCCGCTACATAGTACATAACAATCAACAATTCACGCTTGGGAATTTCTTACATCTCATCTATCTATAAGGATACCACAGACACTGCCTAGTCCGCATCTTATCTTGACCTTCACCTCGAAATTGACAACAGAGGAAGGTTGAATACAAAACTTTATGACAAACGGGATGACTTTGGCTTTCCAATCGTCAACTTCCAATTTTTGAGCGGCAATATTCCAGAAGCGCCGGCGTATGGAGTATATATTTCACAACTCATGCGTTATTCCAGAGCTTGTGACATATATATTACTTCCTGGACAGAGCCCGGCTCCTGACAGAAAAGTTGCTCAGATAGGGGTATGTTACTTCTAAGTTTGAGTCATCCTTAGTAAACTTTTATGGACGTCATCATGACTTGGTTGCCAGATATGAAAAAACCGTTTCCCAAAAGAAAATGGACCTGTTCCATTGACGTTATCCCTTCCTCATACCGAATTTGGCATGGGCAGCATGGCGGGTGTCCTGCAGAAAGCATACATTGTAGACGGCTTACTCTTCCAGAGCACCTGAGTCTACCCCTTTTTTTGGTGGGGTCCATGTTGTTTATATGTTTTTAGTTTTTAACTGTAGTACATGTATTGTTTTGGTATTGTCTTTGTTTTTCTCTGGAGTTTGTCAGTTGTTTCCATTTTACCTTCCTTGGTATTTTTTGACTCTACGTGATAAACTGTCCAACCGAACATACATAACTATGCGTTTTTATTTTTTTAATAAGAGGGTTATTCATTAATAAAATCTACTTTTTTATTATTAAATGCAACTGGATATAGTATTTAGGCACTGGCTAATCTTCAATTTTTTTTATCATATGCATGAATGTATATACATTTAACCCAATAAGGCGAAAATAAGGCCAATATCAGAATATTGTTTCGATATTGACCCGATTCTATTCAGCCCATTATTAGCTCAGCTGGCCAAAGGCCATGTTAGCTTTTGTCATCACTTGGCGTCCGTCCGTTAACTTTTCACATTTTAATGTTCTCCGCTGAAACCACTGGGCCAAACAGAATTAGACTTAGCAGGAAGTATCTATGTAAGGTCCTTTATGAAGATTGGTCATTTCGTCCCGATCAGACAACAAACATGGCCGCCGTGGGCAAGTGTTTTTTCTGATTGGCTGAGTTTTCAAAAATCTTCTCCTCTGAAACTGACGGGCCAAATGGATCAAAACTTAACAGGAAGCATATATGGGAGGTCCTTTATATAAAGTTTCCTCATTTCGTCCTGATTGGACTACAAATATGGCCGCCATTGTCTTGTCTCCGATTGGTTGATATAAAAAAGTCTTCTCCTCTGAAATTGCTTGGCCAAATGGAACGAAACTTGACAGAAAGCATCTATGGGAGGTTCTTTACAGAATTTCCTCATTTTGTCTGATCGGGCAAAAATATGGCCGCCATAGGCAATTCTTCTTTCTCATTGGTTGATTTTTTTTCTCTTTGGAACTGCTTGGCCAAATGGAACGAAACTTGACAGGAAGCATCTATGGGATTTTCTTTATAAAATTTTATATTTCATCCCGATGGGCATACATATATGGTCACCATTGGCAGTTCTTGTTCCTGATTGGCTTTTATAAAAAGAATCGTCTCTGAAATCGCTTGCCCAAATGGAAGGAAACCTGACAGGAAGCATATATGGGAGGTCCTTTATAAAGTTTCCCATTTTGTCCCGATCGGAATACAAATATGGCCGCCATGAGCAGTTCTTATTTCTGATTGGCTGATATAATAAAATCTCCTATTGTGTCGCTTGGCCAAATGGAACGAAACTTGACAGAAAGCATCTAATTGGGAGGTTCTATACAAAGTTTCCTCATTTCGTCCTGATCAGGCAACAAACATGGCCGTCATGGACAGTTCTTGTATTTCATGGGTTAATAATGTTCTTCTCTGAAACCACTTGGCCAAAGGGAACGAGACTTGACAGGAAGCTTCTGTTGGAGGTTTTTTTTACAAATTTTACTCATTTTGTCCCGATCAGGCGACAAACATGGCTGCCATTGGCAACTCTTGTTTCTGATTGGTCAAATAGAGCCAAACTTGACAGAAAGTTTGTATGACATATAACGAAAATCTACAGAACCGCAAAATTGCTTGAAACCAACATGGTCTGAATGTTCCTCTTAAGGGGCTCACCAAGTGTTGTTACTCTGGTGCCGATCCCTATCCAAAATGCCTTCAGCAGAGGACTTAGGTTAACATAAGACAATATGGGAAATACATGCAAAAATCTTCTGGAGAAATGCCAAATTTTAAAATATGCTGACCTGTTTTGCGTCAGTTACATACATTGTATTCATCTAAAAGAGTTATAATATATTTATAGTATTTATTATTAAAAAGAAAAATAGAAAGAACTGTATAAGCCTAAATGTTGTACATATTATGTTTTACTTTTTATTGTTTTTTAAGAAAAAAAAATTGGTCATTTTTATGTTTGGTTTATTTACCTTTCGCACCTTCTACAGCTCGATCGTTGTCCATATTTTATTTTTTTTCTATTTGTTTAATCTTTCATCGATCTATTGTTATAATTATCTTTGTATAATATCCTATACAAAGACTGTTGTTATTTGTCCTAGAAGAAACTTCAATTTGTTATAAAAATTTAGACAATTTAGGACAAGACTGTTTGTAACATCTGTATAAAAATCTGTCTCAATCTATTTTGTAGTTTGATCACTTTCTAACCACAGGACAACTGGGACACAGTTATTCCTCTGCTACAGTTGAATCGTTCAGGTTTGGTGATAAATACATATAGCTGTATGTATATTTATTGTAGATCTACTATTGTCTCTACACTATGTACGTATGTTTTTCGTTCTATGTTTCTCTGTTGTTTTCTTACTCAAATACAACACTGATCTACAACTCAACCTTATCTAACTCCTCGATGGCGTAATGTACTACATGTAGCAACAGTTAAGATATTACAGACCTTATTATTAATCTTCCTCTTATAAGAAAATACTCCTGGGTTTATCCAATTTAGGTCAGTCACACTTTAACATTTTATTTATTTCCATACGAGAAACATGAGAAAGGAACGACGGAAGACTGGATGATAATTTAATTCAGTTATTGTTTGAAAAGAATAAATGTGAAAACTACAACAATGACTGACGATTCTTTTTACGTCTTCATAATAATTTTGTCTGGCACTTGACGAACAACTGAAAAAAGCCCTATATCATTGTTAAACATGCCTGTGTATCGTATCATACGATGTAGGTGGAATGTAAAAAGGAGCTTTAAAACACATTTGCTTGATTAAATCAATAGAGTTAACATTTTTTTACTAAATTATTAGAGAGGCGACCCACACTTATAATTTAGATATCTAATTTATTATTTGATCGGATGAACTTGAAAGTTTTCTAAAAACCCTTCCACTGATAAAAAGAGAGAGGCCAAAATGAAAGCTTTTGCATAAAATAAAAAAAGGGTAGATGACCTCCACCTTAACTCTACACTGATATCTATAATTTTTCAAATGAGCACTCGTTGCTGCTTTTAGCCTAAGAAATGAAAAAAAAACTTCATCTCACGAGTTTTTGAATTAAATATATCCCAAAATGGTAAAGGGACAAGTTTTTTTAAAGTTAGCCCTATCTGTCTGAGATTAACTGGAATATTCAATTTCATCTATTAAACTTTTACGAGGGAAAAAAACTTGGAATAATAAAATGTTTTCCGATATATAAAGGGGGGGGGGGATTACGTTTCAATACATTTCAGAGATTACTTTATTATTACTTTAATACCACATCTGTTTATCGATATAAATTTTTCTGCTTAAAGCCTTTCGAAATATAGGATACTTTTTCGTTCAGAATGAACAGAAATTAATATTTAAAGTAAATTCCAAATGGAATAATTATAACAATAAAATAAATATATGAATAGATAAATTTTATCATGACAGTTATTTAGTACTTTAATCCAAAGGAGTTAATCTTGTAATCAATTTTCTTCTTTCACTAGGCCCGGAAGCATAGAAGTGTTGTTTGTTCTTCAGTTAAAGTCCAATGAAACTTCGACCACACAGTCAGCTGAGACAATTACAGCCTTATTGAAACAAGCTATCGATAATTCGTCATCTTTACTCAATTTTACCATTGATACCGACCAAGTTTTTATTTTTGGTAAGTGTAAAAATAGACAGAAAACAAATTCTGATTGTACATGTATCTCACATACATGTATTCAATTAATACTAAACTGATAAAACAATAGTTCCTTTGTTCAGACTTAAAAATGACATAAAACAGATTAAAATAACTTGAAAATTCACAAGGTTTTAAGAATATTTTTGTTACCCCATGAAAAGACCAAGGACAACAGTTACAACAGTTAAAACACCACATTACACAGTGTCAGACATACAGTAAAATTCACAACTGAGAAATGAGATAAAGATCTTTTGCCTTGAAGTCTATTTCCTTAAAATTAAAGCTTACAATCTATGCACTTCTTCAGTCTTGACAAGAATAATATTATTTATCCATTATCGGGAATATACGTAAAGAGATTCTTCAACTTTAACGACATATTTTTTGATGGGGAGATATAAAGAAATATGAAAAATATTTTGTTTTTGGAAATATTTTCCTATTTTCTCGATCGAAACTTGGAAAAAGATCTTTTCAACAGGTCAGTTGGTGATATAGCAATTATTCGAAATGATTAATGCATTAAAACTGTTAATGGAGCATTAACCTGTGGTAGCATTTCTAGTTTTATATGTTTGAAAACTTAAAGTAACTCTAAAGAAGACGAAAAGAAAGGTAGGTATTTCGATTTTTACTTAACTATAATCAACTACTGTGTGGGGGGAAATCAACAATGAATAATATTATTTATCCATTATCCATTATTATTCATTCGTTAACTTAATGTGAAATTTAAATATTTCAGATTCCAAGTTTTTTTAATAAGTGATTTTAAAAAAGTCTTATTTTTATTTAAGATACCACAGACATATCAGACAGTACAACTGCAATGCGACGTGAGGACCCTGTTAATGATACAACAATAAAAACAGAAAGCAACACGAATCCAACATCAGGTACAGTAGGAACTTTAAATCATACCTTCATGACCTCGGCATCTACAGAAAATGTATACAATAAAATAATTTCCAAACCTACGTCTTTCGATTTGATGGAGAAAACGACGTTAGAATCTTCGGCAATAAGTGAGCATAACCCAATATCTGTCACAGACAAATCTACTACAAGAGATTCAAAAACGACCCAAAACGGTGGTGGAACTAGCAGAATCACTTTAGAAACTGGACAGAATGTAGGGACAACGCCTTTCACAGCTAAAATTCCGTTAGAAAGTAGTAATGCAGATTTAACCTCTATCTCAGCTAAAATTATTTCAGAAAGCAGTGATACAATGACGACGACAATCTCATCTGAGGCTACTTCAGAAAGTCGCGATACAGAAACAAACTCCATCACAGCCGAGGTTACTTCAAAAAATGGTGTTTCAAAAATTGCGACTTTCATATCTGAGGTAACTTCAGGGAACAGTGAGACAGAAACTACGACTTTCACACCCGAGGATACTCCAGAAAAAAGTAATATAGAAACAGAGACTCTCACAGCTGAGGTTACTTCAGAAAACAGTAAAACAGGAACAAAATCTATCGCAGCTGGAGTTACTTCGGAAATCTCTGAATCAGAAATTACGACTATCTTAGCTGAGTTAACTTCGGAAAGCAGTGATATAGATATTACCACCATCTCAGCTGAGACCACTTCAGAAAGCCGTGATACAGATACACCGACTATCTTGGTTGAGGTTACCTCAGAAAGCCGTGATACAGGTACACTGATTTTCTCAGCTGAGGGTACTTCAGAAAGCCGTGATATAGATACGCCGACTTCCTCAGCTGAGGTCAATTCAGAAAGCCCTGATACAGGTACACCGACTTTCTCAGCTGAGGTTACTTCAGAAAGCCGTGATACAGGTGCACCGAATATCTCATCTGCGGTTACTTCATATGGCAGTGATCCAGACACACCGACTATCTCAGCTGCGGTTACGTCAGAAATTAGTGATACAGGAACTACTGACGTTACATCAAAAAACAGTGATAAAATGGCAATCTCCATCAAAACTGAGGTTACTTCAGGTACACCGACTATCTCAGTTGAGGGTACTTCAGAAAACAGTGACACTGAAATATCAACCATCTCAGCTGGGGTTACATCAGAAAGCAGTGATAAAGTGGTAACCTCTATCTCAACTAAGGTTACCTCAGAAAGCAATGACAAAGAAATAACTACTTCAGAAAACAGTAATACAGAAACATCGACAATCTCGGCTGCGGTTACATCAGAAATCAGTGATACAGAAACTACTGACGCTACATCAAAAAGCAGTGATAAAATGGCAACCTCTATCTCAACTGAGGTTTCTGCAGGTACACCGGCTATCTCAGTTGAGGTTACTTCAAAACACCGTGATACAGGTACACTCATTTTCTCAGCTAAGCTTACTTCGGAAAGCCGTGATACAGGTACACCGACGTTCTCAGATGAGGTTACTTCAGAAAGCCGTGATACAGGTACACCGACTATCTCAGCCGCGGTTACTTCACAAATCAGTGATCCAGAAACTACTGACTTTACACCCAACAGTAGTGATAAGATGGCAACCTCCATCTCAACTGAGGTAACCTCAGGTACACCGACTATCTCAGTTGAGGTTACTTCAGAAAACAATGATACTGAAACACCAACTATCTCAGCTGGGGTTACTTCAGAAAGCAGTGATAAAGTGGTAACCTCTGTCTCAACTAAGGTTACCTCAGAAAATCATCACAAAGAAAGGACAACTTCTGAAAACAGTTCTACAGAAACACCGACAATCTCAGCTGAGGTTACATCAGAAATCAGTCATACAGAAACTACTGACATAAAATCAAAAAGCAGTGATAAAATGACAACCTTTTTCTCAACTCAGGTTCTCGCAGGAACACCGACTATCTCAGTTGAGGTTACTTCAGAAAACAGTGATACTGAAACATCAATTATCTCAGCTGAGGTTACATCAGAAAGCAGTGATAAAGTGGTAACTTCTATCTCAACCAACGTTACCCCGGAAAGCAATGACAAAGAAATAACTACTTCAGAAAACAGTTATACAGAAACACCGACAATCTCAGCTGAGGTTACTCTAAAAAGCAGCGATGCAGAAACAACCTCTGTCTCAGGTTCAGAAAGAAGTGACACAGAAACTGTGAATATCTCAGCTTGGATTACTTCAGAAAGTAGTGATACAGAAACTGTGAATATCTCATCTGGGGTTACTTCAGAAGGCCATGAAACAGAAATTTTGACTGTCTCAGCTATTATCACTTCACAGAGCCATAATACAGAAACGACTGATGTCACTACCGAAAGTAGTGATACAGAAACAAAGAATATCTCAGCTGAGGTTACTTCAGAAAGAAATGAGGAAGAAACTATGACTATCGCAGCTGGCGTTACTTCAGAAATAAGTGATACAGAAACATCGACTATCTTTCTAGAGGTTACTTCAGAAAGCGGTGATCAAGAAACTACGGCTATCTCAGGTAAGATTACTTCGGAAAATGGGGATATAGAAACACCAACTGAGGTCATATTAGAGGTGAGTGATACAGGTAAATCGAGGGTTTCAACCGAGGTTACTTCAGAAAGCAGTAACACAGAAACAGCAATAATCTCTGCTGAGGTTACTACAGAAAGAATTGATACAGAAGAAGGGATTATCTCATTTGAGGTTACTTCTGAAAATCGTAATATAAAAACGACTGTGTCAGGTGAGGTTACACCAGTAAGCCAAGATACAGAAACAACTATGCAAGCTCAGATTACTTCAGAATGCAGTGATACAGACACAGTGATCATCCCAGTTCACGTTTCTATAGAAAATCATGATATAAAAACATCGACTATATCAGCTGACTTTCCATCAGAAAGCCGTGTTATGGAAACAACGATTGTGTCAGCTAATGATACTTCAGAAAGCATTGATGCAGAAATAGCTTCTGTCTCAGCTGAGGTAACTTCAGAAAGCAGTAATGCAGAAACAGCGACCATCTCAGATAAAGTTTCTTCAGAAAACATCAATACAGAAACCGTGACCATCACAGCTGAGGTTACTTCAGAAAATTCTAATGTTACCGCTGAGGAAACATATGTAGTTAAGATAAGTGATGGCTTAAAAAAATCAACTTCTAGCTTAGACACAAATGCATCACATAACCATGCCATAAACACCAGAAATATTGATTATGTTGGAAGTTGGAAGACCAGTACTGAAACTTTACAAAATCAACATAGTGACTTGTGGACAACTGGACCAAGTACTAGCGAGGAAATAACAATATCAATGAGCTCAACAAAATCAACTAATGAACCCATTAATACCATTTTGAATTTAACAGCTGCTAAAATTATAGAACACAATTCTAGTAGTCTGCCAATTTTTGGTTCACCTCTTTTTACAACTGAAATAATTCAAACGGTTGATATATCTACAGAAAACACGTTTACAACAGGTGAATTAACTGATTTTTATGCAAAAACTTTAATGAATATTACCGAAGACACCCAAAATGTGTCGCCAATAGAGTCTTTATATAGCGGGACAGAAAAAGGTTTACTAGAATCGTCATTTGGTAGCAAAATAACTGCCTATGACTTTATAGGTTTAGGAACATTTAGTAGTATTAAAATTACCACCCCATATTCTATATCTGTTGATCTTTCAACTGAAGAACGACTGACAAAAATGGTTGACCTTACAAACTTTATTACAACAATACAGTCGCCGAGATTAGATCAAACGTTGAAGAAAACTTTTAAAGAGGATATTTCAAGCGTTTCTGAACAAAGCACCACGAAAGAATGGTTATCCCCCTCAGACAAATCTTCACTCATTTCTGTGATTCCGACAAAGAAGACTACATTTTATAATATATATGGTATTACTGAAATACCTACGTCAGTTATACACGTTACGATTATAAATTCGAAAATTCCAACCAATATATTCCTTATAACACCACAGTATGATACATTAAAGTCTTTAGACCAAACTGCGATCATGAAACAAGAAATGGACTTTTTAACAAGTAACAAGGTCAGAGATGTAACAGAGAACATGTTTAAGACTGACGGGGATTTAGTAACATCGTATCAGAGCACGAAGGATAAACGTACAAAGTCCAGTAATTTGTCGACAGAAATGGAAATACAACAAACAGGTAATACATACCAATTCTAAATAATTAATAAGATAAAACAAAATAGCTATGATACATTCAGTCGAAAAAGCTTCGTTTTAATGGCCCATTTTTGTTACTCTTCTAACAATAAAACCCTTTTAAATCAGATTTGTAATTATTATTTTCATTGAATTCAACTTGAAATTTGTATTTTGTTGACCATCGACGAAATAAATTTATTTTGATTTTATAATCAAATATTAGACTCCCTGCTGATTTATTTATTTCTTAAATTCGCGAAATTGTTAGAGACCATTGAGTAAATGATACCCTCGGTTAGAGACCATTAAGTTAACGATACCCTCGGTTAGAGGCCATTGAGTTAATACCTTCGCGAACATAAAAAAGTCCGCTGAAAGTGTGGCTTCATCCGTAGTAATATTTAACTCGGATTCTAAATCCCTAACATCCAAACTGAATGCCTATCTGGCTGGATTAACCCTTATAAGGTGATCAGAATTTTGGAAAGCCGGAAATTATCACGAAACCATTGTAATCGGCTTAAAAAAGGACACACCGAAACCCAGAAAGGAAATAGTTTAAGTCGAAACTTTAATTCTGAAATAATTCCAAAAACTATTAAGTCACAGTTTCATCCCTTTAATCTAAATTTCGTGTCATTAGCATGACAATGACGAATGAGGAGATGATTCCCATGGGGTTTACAGCCAACTTTATATATATATATACGTCTGAACACTAACCCAACTATTAAAAACAAATTTTAATACTTTCAAATTTTTGTCCGCCTTTGGCGGGTCTCGAACTCACATTGTTGAAACACTATGGCACCGATTCGGCTAGCACCACGTCGAGCGCCCTAGACCTTTCGGCCAAATCCACTATATGAAAATAAAGCTCCAGTGACCGACATGTATCTTGGGGTGAACATGGTACATGTGTATATGCATGTTGCATTTCATTGACAGCAACCATATATGTATATACTTAAAAGTAACCCAAACGATGCTTCAAAATTAAGTTGGAATATCATTTTCTTTTTTTTTTAACAATTCAAAACAAATTTATTGCACTAAAGCTGTTAACAATGACTTTGCTGGTTACAGCTTTTACCAACAAAGTACCCTGCTGTGTTAATATCTATATGATCAGGGTTTCATACAGATAACAATAAATGTAATAAATTGTTAGTTTTACAGTACATTTTTACATTTATATAATTGCAAATTTGGCAACATTTAAAGTTTATAGATTATATAATATGTGAATATCATTTTCTAAGGTGACATTTGATCTCTTATCTGTCGTAGTTTTGTTTAGGGGGTAATGTTATAAAAGACAGAGCCTGCTTACACTTTCGTGACACCTCGGTTCATAGCCGGTTAATGGTATGGTATATGCTACTCATAACATTTTAGAATCACCTAGACCAAAGATCTTCCTTTCTGAAACCAAGCAGCAAATTAGAATGAAACATGACAGAAATATGGTCTTTAGGTGGTCCTCTTTCAAAATTATATCCGACGGCACAGGCCCCCATCCTAAGATGAGCACCACAACTGAACTTAGTTTAACATTTTGAAAATATACATAATGATTTTCTTGTCTGAAACTAAACAAAATAGCCGCTGCTGAGACTTACCACCATACATGTCGACGACAAATATTCTAATTTGACCATTTCGGTGCTGAAAATTTATAAAGATTAGCCAAATAAAATATATTTTTTACTTTTTTTCAGTTAAAAAAATACATATTTCATCCTTGACATGGTTATTTTATACTAGCTTATATGACGTTTTAAACGAATTTAGTTAGCAAATTTGTATATATTCCCATTAAATTGGCAACTACCGGAGGCTAAATATTTCTAAACTTCGAGAAAAGTAAAATTTGTATTTCCTTTAAATATAATCCTCTGGAATTCATAATAATGGTAATTTATTTTATTAGACTCTATGAATGACTTATAATTTACCCTGGGCTAGGACCAATATATGTACCAACAGAGTCGATGTTCAAAACTCTATTTGTGTTTCGTCCAGAGAACGGATGACCATAGATTTGAAAATTCAATAAAGCATTTCAAAAACTTGATCACTATTATTTGGACATCACATTGAAAAAAAAGCAAAACCAATCTACTTTCAAATAAAAACTGTATAGTTTTAAGTATGAAAATGTTAGATGATAATGCAATCCGAAAGACATTCGTGTTTTGTGTCATCTGAGCAGACAGTAAATCAATGTTATTTTTTGAAAAGTTAGTGTACCAGAAAAATACAATTCATGACTACATTATCAAATGAGTTATAGTCAAATTTATTTTTTTTCTCGGTTTGTGAGGAAAATTCCAAATTCTTGAAAAAAAAAATATTTCAGACAATTGAAGACTAAAAACCCTATATATCAGTTTTCAACTTGTTTTAGAGCGCCTTAGATAGCGCCAGAGTCAATTTTTAGATTTTGTTTTGAGTTTGGAATCTGCTTAAATTTGAATTTCAATATATCTGAAATTTCAACTACATGTACATGTATATGCAAATCACACACAATCAGTACGGACTGTAAAGACCAATGTCAGTCGTATTTTAACTTCAAAGAACAATAGTTGTCTAAAAATGACAGACGAAATAATCGCATATGATTGTATTAATTGTGTCGAACAAAATATGACTGCAACAACATTCTGACAAACTGTCATGACACTTGTGGTTGTAGCAGAAGAAATCTATTGGTGAAAACCTTTTTCTAGTTGCAACAGATGTAATCTGTAATTGTCAGACAATATTTGCCTGTTACAAGGTTTTTATTTTTGCGTTTTACCAAAAAGAACTCGACTGAGACATAATATACCTGAGGTAATCTGTTCC
Source organism: Mytilisepta virgata (assembly GCA_028015205.1). NCBI lineage: Eukaryota > Metazoa > Mollusca > Bivalvia > Mytilida > Mytilidae > Mytilisepta > Mytilisepta virgata. Next base: position 71,362,669 of record CM051521.1, read on the forward strand.
ATTGAGATTGAAGGAATGTAATTCAAGAAAATAATTTATAATTATGTATAAATAAATGAATAGAGAAAAATTTATCTCAAAAAGTATATAGATAATAAGTAGGATTTGTTCACTTTCAAACTATAAACGTCATTCATCAAAAAATAAAAAAAATAGTATTAAGAAACATTTATCCGTTGCACATTTCTCCTATCATTTTATTTACATTATATCCAAGAGATATAATTTTATATGGATATTGGTCGTAGCAGTCCATTTAATATTCCAAAAGAATGTCTTTGAAATAAAAAATATAATTAAATCAATGAGTTATTATGACACTGGCCACTTTGCTATGATGCTGTTTTTTTGTTAGATAAGTACACAAGAGGCGTGGCTTGGAATAAATTATCAACTAATCAAATTGCATTGATTTAAAATAGTTCGATTATGAATAACAAGCTTTTGATTAAAAATCAATAAAAAACCAATCGAATGAAAAAAATAAAGATTTGTATATCATTTTAAAAAATATATGCTGATTAAGTTTATATGTCTTTTTATAATAGAAAATGATATTAACTTTCAGGTATTTTTATGCATATGTTGACTGTCCTGATTTTTGACCTCGGTACACATAAACTGTATATAATGATATATGACAGAAGGGACCGGGGGATTAATCCCAATCAAAAAGGCTGTACATGCACAAGTTAAATTCAAGCACAAACGTAATAATAATAAATGGTTGTTCCCAACGATAAAATTTCTTTTCTCGTTTTTTTACACGTTTTATTTAAACTTCTCAAAATGTATTATTATAGTTTCATTTCTTGTATGCCTGAGTCAAAGCATATTTCACAAGATTCTAGTTTAATTTGATTAAAAATTATTGATTAACATATGATGTCGAAGTCTCCCTTTTCAGTAACTAAATAAACAAAAAAATAATTTTATCCTACATTAATCATTGTAGTTTTGTTTAAATTCACTTCTCACCATCAACGTAACAATATTATGCATAAAAAGCAACCACAGAATATAAAATATTGACGCCATTCTCAAAGAATTATGAGAGACGATGTAAAATATAAAAGCTTAAACATTATAAACCCTATGAAACATATAACAAATTATCGGTCTAAAATTAGCTTGCAGATTTTGGCACTAGTTATAATAATATTGGAATTACTCATCCTTAATATAATGGACAATTTTTCAACATTTGACAAATAAATAAAATTATTATGAACATTTTATATAACCTCAAACAGATCATTCCTCAAATCCTCGTATAATGTACAATGAAATACTACATTTTCAACAATACCATAATCACAGTTTTCACAAGTTCCTTGTTGTAGTAGTAATCGGTCAAAACGACCTATCTCTAATCTTATTGGTGCAACACCACAGCAAAATTGCGCATAAGCTTTCCGATGCGAGGGAACAATAATATCACGCAGATACAGGTCCGTAGAAACTGTATTTGTAAAGCCGATAACTTATTCCCACTATCACAACGTGTTAAAGCTGTATTTTTATTTATATCGTTAAACCAGTTCTGTTTGAATTTGTTAAACAGTTTTTCAATGAATCTATCGTCTTCTCTTTCTGCTTCATACAAGTCCAATATATCATTCTGATTAAACTGTTCTCGAATTCTGTAGCTCTTGGTCTTACACTCCCATAAAAAAGCGGATCGCTTGTAATGACTAGTTCTCTTAAAAGACCAGTTTGCCTGAATTATATTTTGATTGTTATTAGATTATATAGCGAACAATTTGAAAAGTATTAAACTAATTTTATTACATGATGGTACTTTTTTTATCCTGATTGTCCGAAAATAGCATAAGAGGACTTCGATAGCATCATAATATGATCTAAAAATAGAATAGGGACATTATTAAAATTTACATTTGTTGAATACTGTTGAATAGAATTACACCGTTGATTATTTCTTTTCTATGCCATAATCCTGTAATAAAACACTGACTTTGAACAAGGTTGCCTATACGGCTCAGTGAATACTACCATTTTGTCGGGGTGATAAATTCCGATAGTAACATAGTTCAAAGTCAATAAATATATTGTAGTAAATAAATACTCATCATAATCATAAACATTCCAGTGCAGTGCAAGTTGTCTATCAAAATTCGCTGTCACTTCTATGTTTTATAATACATAATCTTTTGAGTAAGAGAAAAACATTACTACGAAAATTAATTTGGTAGGAAAATGATTTCCCTTCACCGATTTGTGCCTTCCACCGGATTGACTTTGTTGAACTTCACGACGGGTGCCGTATACGGAGCAGGAAGTGCTTACCCTTCCGGAGCATCTGGGTTCACTCCTGGTTTTTATAGGAGTTCGTGTTGTTCATTGTTTTTTTAGTTTTCTGTGTTTATTTGTTGTGCTTGTGGTTGTTCATTTGTCTTCCCGGGTTTGTCTGTCCAATGGATTACGTTTGTTTTGATATCTCCTTAGGTATATTTGTCCTTTTTACTCAAGTCCAAAAGCATAAAACTGGTTTCCGAATACAATATTGAGTGTTTAACTGTATATAGTGTTATTAACCAGTTATTTAAAATGTGTTTAAAATTGCCCATTCAATACAAGATGTCCAGAGCTAATAATGACGAATAACTGGACAAATGGATTACGTTTGTTTTGATATCTCCTTAGGTATATTTGCCCTTTTTACTCAAGTCCAAAAGCATAAAACTGGTTTCCGAATACAATATTGAGTGTTTAACTGTATATAGTGTTATTAACCAGTTATTTAAAATGTGTTTAAAATTGCCCATTCAATACTAGATGTCCAGAGCTAATATTGACGAATAACTGGACAAAGGCTCAATATGAAAAAATAGGCTTGATACGAAAAAAACATGCTTAATATGGAAATACAGGCCCAATACGGACAGGCTCAATATGGATATTCTACTTCCGGTTGTCAACAAAATAAGTATGATAGTCTACTAAAACATAAGATTTATTCAATTATTGTAGTACAAAATACTTAGATGTCGAATAAATGTCCATGAGACAACGATGCAACAAAACAGCAAAATACAAAATCTCCAATAGAGAAATCAGTTTTTAGATAGCAGTATAAATATCTTATTTTACATAACAACTGGTTAATGAAGGTGTCATGTAATGGGTCTTTTCATATTGGTCCTGTATTATGTCCTCCAACAGGTCGTATTGGGCCTCGGCGTTACATTTGAATCTATCCTCTTTTATAAGCTAATTTTAAAATTCTTAAGCTGGTTATAATCTGATTATATTTAAAGGAGTTGTCGATCGCGACAGTACTTTATTGTATATGCAGTTCAAGCAAACTAAAATCAGTTGTGGACAAGTTTTTGTTGCATTTCAAACCCTTAAGAATTATTTCTAACCGCTCAACAAAATTATAATCTACCTGTTACAATATCAAACAAACTGTATGAACTATACAACGCTCATCCGCAGACAACATGTTGCCTTTGCTATGACGTAATAGCCGAAAGCGTAAGTGAAATATATCCTGTATTGGAACGGGGCTACGTCATCAGTATGACTCATGCCGAATTTACCATATTTGGGCTTATTTAATCATATTTTTTAATATTGATATGAGGTGCCGCTTTAGCTATAGAAACACAACCGTGTTCTAAATAGAACAATTATTATTGACACATGCGCACAATGCGTTGTTGACGTGAAGCTCGAAGCACAAATGTGAAGTCGACTATTAGGCACAAAACTATTGTATTTTGTTGATAAAATCAAGTTTCAAAGTTATTTTCTTCCATCTCACAGAATCTATCTTAAATTTATTGCTTTGAACTATATGTTGTCACCTTAGAATCCAAGGTATAACATCATACATTCAAATGACGACAGATCGACAATCAAAAACGGAAAATCATACGTTGTACAGGATCTGGAACGCTGGGATTTGCTTTAAAATGACACAAAAGTGTACATATCATTTTATTTTAATTTTTTTCTCGCCTGCAACGAAATGTCGCGAAGGCGAGATACAGGTATTACTTTCCGCCGGCGATGACGGCGGTGAACCGGCGTAAACTTTGCACACATAACACCTACAATTAATATTTTTGGTCCACAGATACCTTATCGTATAAAATTTGCCGCAGTATACTTGTCTTGTCACCCGGACCTGGTTTTCATGGTTCAATGACTTTATAAACATAAATGTAACATCTGCGTCCAAGTTTCGTGGTTATGTCTATTTCTCAGCAACTATAATACCTTGACCCACCATATTTAGTCAATATATAGTTCTATTTGTGCACATGCCTGTCTGACACATGGCTTGGAACCTTAACCTCAATTTCATGCTTGAATGACTTTGTCACATTTTCGTGGTTAAGTCTATTTCTCATAAACTATAATATCTATACCAACCATATTTGGTAAATGGATATATCTTGATAGGTACATGTCAGACTGACATCTGACTTTTGACCTTGACTTCAATTTAATGGTTGAGTGACCGGCGTCACATCTTCGTGATTAAGCCCATTTCTTAGCATCTTTAATACCTAAGGCTACCATATCTGGTCAATAGATAGTTATTAGTAGCTACATGTCATTCTGACACCTGTCTGTGGACCTTTACCCCAATTTCATGCTGAGTGACTTGTGTAACAATTTCGTGATTAGGTCAATTTCTCAGAAACTGTAATACCTAGACCTACCGTATTTGGTCTATTGAAAGTTCGTAGAGGTAACATGCCAGTCTGACATTTGTCTTTGGACCTTGACCTCAATTTCATGGTTGGGTGACTTGCATGCAAGTTTCTTGATTAAGTCCATTTTTGTCGAGCCTGCGACTTTTTTCGCGGAAGCGAGACATAGCGATCCTACATTCCGTCGTCGTTGTCGGCGGTGTCAATATTTACCTTCACCTTGTGGTGAAAGTTTTTTAAACATCAATAACTTTCTTAAACCATCCTGGATTTTAACCAAACTTGGACAGAAGCTTGTTTTTGATCAAAAGATAGAATCCACAGTAAAATTTTGTAATAATGTTTTCCCCATTTTTCCGTATTTTACTTATAGATATAAATGGAGTTCTTCATGATCAATAAATATCATATGAATAAAAATTATGTACATGCAGCTATTACACTGAAAACATAGAGAACACCATAAAACAGGCGAGACACAGGGTTCCGTGGAACCCGTACGAATTTTTTAAGTAACTGTAATACCTAGACCCACTGTATCTGGTCTATAGATAGTTCTCAGTCGGTATAGGTTCGTCTGACAACTTTCTCTGTACCTTGATCTCAATTTAATGCTTGAGTGACTTTGTTACATTTTCGAAATTAAGTCCATTTATCAGCAACTGTAATACCTAGACCCACCATATTTGGTCTTGAGATAGTTTTTAGTAGATACATGCAAGTCTAACACTTGTCAGCTGAACATGACCTGAATTTCATGCTTGAGTGACTTAATATACATTTTCTTGATTAAGTTTATTTCTCAGCAACTGTACTTAGATAGAAGTTCTTAGTTGGTATATACCACTTAAGAATATGACACCTTACTTTTAACCTCTATTTAATGCTTGAATGACTTGTTTCACATTTTGGGATTATGTCCATTTCTCGTCAACTGCAATACATAGAACAACCATATTTGATACATGTATATAGATAGTCCTTGATGGGTACATGGCTGTCTGAGACCTTCACTTGAATTTCACACTTGAGTCGCAGTTTTATGACTAAGTCCATTTATTTGTAGCTATATATATATATCCACTGTATATGGTCTATAGAAACTTTTTGGCAAGTAGGTTTCAGTCTGACATCTAACATTGACCACAATTTTAGGTTTGAGTGACTCTCATCCAATTTTTACAAATACGTCCATTTCCCAACAAATGTTTTAAATGTATGTAAATCAACCATTTTTGGTCTATAGATAGTTTTTGATGGGTACATACCAGTCTGAGACCTGTCAGCTTACCTTGGACACAGTTGTCGGCTTGAATGATATGGATGAAATTTTTCAGACAAATGTTGCCTGACATATTTTCCTTTGACTTGTAATGCATGGTATCAGATAATCTTAATTCTGTGTCCATGTGCGTACTCAGACGAGACATTTAGTGTGTCCAATCTTGTTTTGTTATAGAATATTTCACGTTTTTTCCCGAAAAAGTTAAAATCATGATGGCTACCCGTATATGACAACTGATCGGGTTCGCTTCGATTACAGAAATTATGCATATTGTTCTATTAGAACCGAAATAATTTATTGATGCCATGCACTGTGGTTATCATACCTCCGCTTTATAAATCGGAGGTATATAATGATGGGACGTCTGTCCATCTGTTCGTTCTACCGTTCGTCCGTCCGGTAACAGTTTGTTCCACTTTTGTACAGTACGGATCATCACCCTCAAGCAGACATTTAAAACAGAGATTATTTCCGTTCCAAGTTAACTTAGACCAGAGATTACGACTGGTCCATTTGGTCATAATCTCTGCATAAAGTTAACTTGAGGACAGAAATGGTCCTAATGAATGTTCTTAGGACAACGACTAGGACTGCGTCTGGTAAGTCCTTAGGACAAAGCATGCGCACTAAATTTGTTCTGGCGACCATTTTCGTTTTTTGACCAAATCTGTCTCTTCTCTAGTCGTAAGGACGGCGCATGCGTAGTATATCAAATTTACTTGCCTTCTGGGTCTGGTCATAAGGACAGCGCATGCGTAGTTCAAATTGTTTAAATCAAAACAAAATAATTTTCCTCCAAGACGTTCAGATGATATTATTAAAATGTTTAATGTTAAATAAAGTACGCAGACTATCAACGTATATTTCACAAAATTATTCGTATTTTAGTATATATAATTTTTAAGTACATTTGTTCTTTCCACCTTAATCTTTATTTTTATATTTCCATTGTTTTTATTTATCATACCTCATATCCCACTTAGCAGCGTAGGGAATACAAATTTGCATTTAAAAACAGTATTTATTTATTTGTTTTTTTTTTTATTATTTTATTTTTGTTTCTTTTTATTGTATTGTGACTGCTAGGTTGGGCATAGGATATTTTAGCGGATCTTCTAAAGCTGTAAATGAACAATTCAGTGGAAGAAAAATTGGTTACCTGTAAAAATTCAATGGACATTTTACCGCAACGTTTTTACATGTAACGTTTATTATTTTTTAACATACAATGTATAGTCAGCAAAAATATCGTCAACAGTGAGAAGATTAATGACTATTAACCAAAAAACCGTCCAATATTATCCAACGCGCTTTTCAAGATCAGCAAGTGGAGGAGCTTGAACCGATCTGGAAAGTGTTGCAAAAGCAATGTATAGAAAAAGAAGAGAGACATATCCTCCTTTGCCGAAAAAACTCATGGTGCTTCCAAAGATGAACATCTAAACTAACAAATTTGAAGATTTTTCACAGCTGAATGACCCAGAAATGAATAATTTCCCGCTAAAATGTCCACATAATATTTTAAATTCCGCTGAATTGTCCTTTAAATCCTCCGCTAAAATGTCCACCTAATATTTTAAATTCCGCTTAATTGTCCTTTAAATCTTCCGCTGAAATGTCCACAAAATTTCCATTTTTTCCCGCTAAATTGTCCTATCAATCGATATTATTCGCTGTTCTTTAGATAATTTGTCCCTATCAGATTGTGTGATATAAGATAAATGTGATTTTGTATATTGATATTTTCTTTTAAGTAAAATTACAAGACTTCTCAAACCTGACAGGCTTATTTTATACTTTTATAAAGTTCTGACTTGAATTTAATTCATACATTTGTTATGGTATCTTATGAAGCTTCTCAGAGACTTACCGTAATGCATTGAAAAAATTATAATGCCTACCCATGTTACATAATGCATGGTACCAATGAATTATTTCTTAAATATATTTAACTTGTATTTACTTATTGGATATAATATTGAATTAATTAATAACAATATGTTTACACTAACACAACGAGAACAAAATAATAATAAGACTTTAGAACATACTTTTTATGCATGAGTTTCCAGGTCAAGGTCCGAGTGCATTATTAAGGACTGTAACGTGTATTATGTGTGTCTCGATTCGTATCTTTTAACAATCCTGATTTTCAATGCCGCAAAATATCACTTCAACAACTAAACTGAATATATAGCTAAAGTCACAATGCACTATCTATATCTCAATTAAACGTAAATCAAAGTACAATGTCAACCATAAATGAAACACAAAGCACTCTCTCAGTCTGCTATTAGAATCCAAAACTTCGTATATAAGGTATTATTCCAACACATCTTTTAACTGTATTAGTTGCACAAGTTCCTCTATGCACAATGAATATGTAAAATTACTCAAGAAGCAATCTACACAAAACACTAAACACAATATGAAACAGCACAATTCATTTATCCAAATCCGAGCGGTTTTAATATCTTCTAGGTTGGTAAGAATAAATAAAAGGCAAATAACCTCGTTCACCAACGTTAGAATAACTTTAGGAATTCACTTTGCATCTACTGGAAGTATAGTAACTTGACTACATTCAAGTATTCACTTTGCGCTGCACTATACGCCACAATATAATTCCAAAGATTCACAATGAATTATTAATTAAGTATCTAGAATGCACTTTAAGTCAGTTTGATCACTTTACTAACCAACAACGAATTTATACCTGAAGCATAAACTTCAATGGTCAACCAACATCTGACAATGAACTGCTGTTTCAGCGTCCTTATATACTACCTGCTTGGGCAAGTCCATGTCTCCATTTAGGGTAAACAAGTAAGTATTTAACCGACAATCAGATCGACTAGTTTATTTACCATAATTAGGGGCATTTCTTAATGTATACCTTCTTTCTAGGAGGAATTTATAAGAAAACAGCAACGTGCCTTCTTTCTATCCCCAATACTATATTGGATCAACCGTACGAAAGTGACAGTAGAATTCATATGCAATTGTATGGAATAAATTGATATAATATGGATATTTCTGTAGGAACACAAGTGTAATGACGTTTTGACTATTTCTGGACCTTCACGATTTAAGGAATTGTCGTTTCACTACCCACGCCTCAAGGAAATGCGTCCCGCATTTTTTTAGATTTCAAATAGATCTACATGTAAAAAATGGCTCATATTCAGAAAACGGTGAATATAAACTTATTCTTCATCTAAGCATAAACTAATCTGAATTGAAACAGAGCAACATCATCAAACATTCCACAACAGTACCATTTAATACGAAAGTCCAGTGATTAGCATACTATAAATGTAAAAACGTCAGTTGTTCTTCATAATTCCTGAAAATTAACACAAAAATATAAATCAATATTGACACTGGTAAATAGAACTGCAAAATATCCCAAAACCGGTAAGAAGTAATTTTGCCCCATCTTTGCTAGCCAAGGGTTACGATTCGCTTCTTTCTCTTTACCCTTGGCAGATAAAGCCAGAATTTGTAAAGCACGCGCGGCGACATCTTGCGGATGAACCACTACTGACCAATGAACACTGTACTGTTCGACTTCGTAAAAATGAACACACCAACGTACTTTGGCATTTCATCGTCTGAACGAGGCAAATAACCCGAAACCTCAATCATTTGATTAAACACAGTAAATTGACTGTAAATATTGTTATTTTGTGTTTTGGAATGAAAAATGCACAAAACATACATATGTACAATATATTTCCGTCACAATTTTTCATCACAACAGGTTATGTACCACGATCCATTCTTTTCCTCGTCTCCAAATCATGGTTGTTATCACCTTCCATGATTTTCGAACTGCTAAGAAGTTCTTTTTCTTCAACTTTAGAATCAGCCATGCTTCTCTGAAATCTCTTCCTCTCAAATCCCTTCCTCTCCACTGATAATCTGTGGACTCCTCTTTTGCGTATTCGGTCCATACGAATGGTCCCTTTTGATCCTCAGTGTTTTTTGTTTTTAATTTATTTTGTTTTTATTTTTTTTTATTGAAGCGCGACATCTGCTTGCCATTTTTGAATAAAGTTAATTGCTTTTTTATGTCATTACAAAGAAGAGTGTGGAAAGCGGATTAGTTTCTGTATGCATAGTTTCCTCAAAAGTAAATGATTTATGTATTTTTTTTTACATTCTTTGTAACAAAGTTTGGAGCGGAATTGGGATTAATGTATTGGTATGTCCTCTTTCTACCTTGTCTACTTTTTTTATGATGTCTTAATTCGTTTTATTTTACTTTGAATGTGTAAAGCGTTTTAGTTTCTGTATGCATAGTTTCCTTAAAAATAAATGATCTTTATGTATTTTTTTTAAATTCTGTGTGTACAATGTTTGGAGGGGTTTGGGAGTATTGTGTTGTTCTTTCCTCCTTTTTACCTTAAAGCAATGAAATCTGATTGGTTGTACATATTGTCCAAGCCACGCTTCTTGTGTACTGCATTTATGTTTATCTACGTAACTGCAAAATAATTTCACCACCCCTTCTAATCACAGCAAGGTGTCTGCTAATAATTTTGTCCAGGTGGACATATAGATTCTATTTCAGTTTGAGTGAATTACAAGATTTCTACACTCTCGAGAGTTTAACATGCGAGCCCTGGCGAGCATGTTAAATCGTTTGTTTGTTTGTTTAGGTGGGGTTTAACGCCGTTTTCAGCACATTTTGGCCATTTCGCGGCGGCCAGTTTTTATTGGTGGAGGAAGCCGGAGAGAACCACCGACCTTCGGTAGGAAAATTGGCAATCCTTGTCAATTAAGATCGGAGTCGAACACACCCCGCCACAGGTGAGATTCGAACTCACAACCCCAACGTTGACAGGCTAGTGATCATTAGTAGTCTGTTAAATCGTAATTTTAACTCTCGAGAGTGTAGAAATCTTGTAATTCACGAGAGATTGAAGTAGAATTTGTTTCTCCCAATACGCTTGTACCAAAGAATCTAGGTCATCCCTAATTGTACCCCGACATTTGTTTTTGTTATCGTTTACGCTCGACCGGATATCGCTTGAAAATTTGTTTAATGCGAGGTCGCGACCTTTAGGACGGCCTAAAATTCCGTTTTCGCACAAGACTTTTTAATTGCTCTAGAGCATTAAATTATTTTTATTCAGTGGGCTGAACGGTATGAAAATACGCAAACCCATGGGAGAAGGTGTCATAAATCATTAAATAAACTATAATTTTTAATTTCAAAGACATTTTTCTGTAATTCATTGCGGACTACTACGACCGATATTCGTATAAAATCACATCTCTGGGATTTAACGTTCCACTTTACAATAAGAATTGTATTTCTAGCTTATTTTCGCAAAATACGGCGGTCAAATTTTCAAATTTTTAAAAATTATGGGTACAATTTGCTGATAATTATGATTTCTGACCACGAAGCTTATTTATGTTGAAAGATGATATTTGACAATTGATTTAAGCTCATCTTAATTTCAATATGTATGCATGGACTTAAGCGGCATCTCCATCTGAACTTGTAGATCATCATCTTGTGTGTTATTTTTAAGTGTGTAAATTTTGCACGACGTTTTGGATTGTAAGTTACGATAAATGAGCTGAAGAACTTGCTCTATTGTTTAATGGTCCAAGCCTATGTTTAATTTATGACATGTGTCATATCCATTAAAATTCTACATTAAGGTGATAACTGGTCCGAGAATTTGGTCACTACAATGCATTTTCTACAATATTTTGAAGAAGGTTAACATTGTCGTTGCTATGGGTACCCAAAAAAAAGGTATTTTGGAAGAAATCGTTAAGTTCTCCAGACATGCACAACTTTGTGATTCTTTTCATATATGAATTCAAAACTTTGATTGAATGGTCCATAGTGGTCATCTTTCAACAATATGACAGAGGGTCCGGGCGTCGAACAAATAAGGCTGTCATTAGTAAAAAATCTTCTCTGCATCTACTGGGGTCCAGCCTTCTAAGCAATATGGCAGCCATCACTAAAAAAAATTTCTTCTCTCCAATAACTTGCGCAATCGAGACCAAACTTATCTCTGGGCAATATACTGTCGTTTTCTTGAAACAGGAAGGACCGCAAAGAATATTTAAAAATCTTTTCCACTGAAACAACTGGAGGAATTGAAGCCAAAATTTGGTGGAATGGTTCTTATGTATTCCCATTTCTTTGTCCGAGGGTCCAGAACTCTGACAAATATGGCCATTAGTACTAAAAATTGAAAAGTTTTTGGAAAGGGATTAAAAGTGATTGAAGTCATATCAAATATTTCAGTGTTCGGCATAAGATTGAAATTTCTGTTGAAATTTATTTTATAGATAAAATTAAAGAACATCTCGTTTGTACCTAAAATAAATTTGCAAAATTTTAAATGTGAATAAGTAGGGCCACTTTTCTTGGTATTTGTTTCACTCATAACCATTGATTTTTTTTAATCTTACATATTTACCTACTTTTTATCGTAAAGGATTGTATGCTAGCAAACAAAAAATGTATGCATAATCATTAATAAGTTCAAGTTTTCTAACAAAAAGATCGTGTATATAAGCGATTAGAGTCAATTTGCATAATTTTTTTAATATTGCCAAGAAGGACATTCAGAACAAAAATCATTCTACTGTGTATGAAAGGAAATACATAATCTTACTTACAGCCAAACAAATTGTTTGGTTCTGAATGTCCTTCAGCCTGAAAAATATATCCGGAAGAGATATTACAGTTATCTGCATCTTCGAATTGGCCCACAGAATGCTTTATTAGTTTGAACGTTATTTCTGTACAAATGTGGTTCAGACTAAACTTCTTAAACTCTGATGTAGTTCTATTTTACAGAAAGTTTTATAGTATAGACACTAATATGTATATATATGTTATTATTCTCATTTCGTGAATTAGAAATTTCAAAATGTACATACATGTTGCAATTTCGAATTTAGAAAAATGAGAAATAATACTTATTTTTGGTAAAGTTATAGACCCCTTGAGATATTACTCTGATTTTGGTTGTATTGTTCTTTAGATTTAGATTTTCCAAAGCTTTGGTCACGATGTTAATCGCGAAACGTACTTCGTGTCTAAGGAATTATGTATCCGAGTTTATTTCGCCTTCTTTTATATTTGTGTATAATGGATGATCCATAAAGGAATTAAGTAAAGATGAACACAAAAATTACTTCGAACATTTTTTCGCTTGTTTTTTTCAGATGCTGACACCGCCGAATCAAATAGGACAATGGAAAATTTTTTTTTTTCAACCATTTGGTCATTTTATCCTGAAAGGACTACACAAAGTCTTTTAACAGGTAAATCCGTTCACCGTAAACACAAAACAGAAAATATGTTTTCAAACCCTCCAATTGAACATACAGAAAGTATGTCTCATCAAACAAGTTCGCTATTGTTTCAGCTACAAAAGTAGGCTCCTGCTAATATTGATAATATATCAACAGAAAAGATATATAAAAAATATGGTCAAAACACTTTTTATCACGATACAATTGTCAATACAATTACAAATCCAAAACAACCTAATGATTGTACTTTAAAGTCTACATTATGTGCTGAATTGACTATTGAAACCATTAAAAGTACTGATTTAAGTTCTTCGGGTTTTCTGCTGGAAGACCTACAAACAGTATTTTCTAGTACAACAGCTGATACTGAGGCCTTCACCCTTGCGTTTCCTTAAGATACTACAACTAATAACCAGGAAAGGACGTGATGTGGTTGAATAGAATGTCAGTTCAAAGATTTTTGCAGGATACATGTATATACGAAAATCCACATTCCACAAAAATCTCAGCAATAGCATCAAATATTTTACAGATTACAACATTAGTTTTTAATGATAGGCCATCTGAGAATCTCGCACGTAAAACAGATGTACCAAAGCAAATGGTAGTAAAGGAATTGTGAGAGAAATTTCCCCAAATACTGCAGTTGCTGAGCAAAATAAAAGGATAGATTATCTCTGAAAAGAGATCACCAAAGATATTGGGTCTGATCATTCAGACAGAACAACAGTTTCAACCAGTATAGTAAATAATAAGTGTCTGAAAGATACTTTAAATGAAACGTCATTTAATGATCAATTATTTTTATCAGTTTTCAACGAGTATGACAGAGAAGTGACTGCCATTCCTTTAGTTACTGAATCCAAACGCCATGAAGCTACACGTTTTAAAGATTTAGAGAGAACACAGCAACTCATCTTTACCTATGTCCTAAATGAGGTTTTTGAAAAATATCAGCACATGCTATTTCACAATGAAAGCTTTATGTACCACCACAATTTCAGCGGTTAAAGTTCCAGGACATCCTTTCAGCATCGTTACATTATATGCAGAATTTAAAAATATTTAACATCAGACACCAAGGATTTTGTAACTACTATTCTATCAGAAACATCATCTGAACGTCAAAAGATTTCAGTTGCCTTATATCAAGCAAATATATCAATCACAACATCGGGAAATGCTGAGAATATTGCACCTTTCATTAAAATCGGATACCCTGGAGTGTTATAGAGGAAGGACTTTACGAATACAATATCTAACAACAAAAGCAATAACTATTTCATTTGAGAAGGGGTTTTCTACAGGTACACAACAAAAGCATATAAACGTTGTTCACTTAAACAACAGATATTGCGAACATGAGAAGGTACACCATCCGGGTATCCCTTTTCCACTTTTTTTTTTTTTATCACGGCTACAGATACTGTGACCGATAACTCTTCAGGTTCCGAGGAGTAACCAACAGATTTTAATGTTGATATAGTAACAAAATGGGCGTTGCTACTTCGCCTATACTACATACGGGTTGAAGAGATACATGTAGTACTAAAGTGCCAAGATTTAGAATATAATTCTGGTCTCACAGTGGAGTTTCTTAGTACCTCTTAAAATGAGTATTTACTTTAAATACCTATTTCATCTATTCAGAATGTGAAAATTACCTTTGAAGAAATTCCTAGAAAATACCATTATATCTTTGTGTTATACCTGAGTAATGGCATTAAAATATTGAAACATTTATTAGACAATTAATATTTGAATTCAGCTTTACCTGCAATGCATGCTGAGGTTTTAAAAAAGTTATTCCTATAAAAAACATTGTAAACTAGATACAATTGTTACACACAGCGTAACTGATGTTTCCCAACGTTCCCCTTGCCATGGGTACTCCTAATATCAATTTCTACGTTTCTCTGAATTTTTTTGAATTTTCAAGTAGCGGCCATCTTGGATTTCCAATATGGCCGATCGACATTACTTGTGGTGACCTTTTTTTAAACCAAAGTATCAAGTATCATATAAAATTTTAAGTGGCTAGGACATATAGAACAGTATTGTTCTAGAATGTTACATGCAAGACATTTTCCCCTGTTTCCATGGCGATGGCGACCATTTGATTTCTAATATGACGTTGCAAAACCAGATGGTGCTCTATGTTTGAGCCAAGTTTGGTTCAATTCCATTTGGCCGTTTCTGAGAACACTCGCGGACACTTCTTGGTTAGGCGAAAGAAGAATAATAATAACTAGAATTCAATTGCAAGCAATAGCAGATGTCGCCCACTGTGGCCATTTTGAAATTTTTTGTATTTCGATGATTGAATTTTTTTCGACATTCCAAACTTAACTCACAGTGGGGGAGCGGAAGTGTACGGTATTTTTTTCAACATTTGAGTTGCGACTCTGTCATGCGCTAGATAAGGATACACGCTTTGTAGAAGGTTAGCTTTTGACAATTTTCCATGTTTACAAAATACTTTTCAATTATTAAATAAACCGATAAGAATTTAAAACAATAAGATGTTATTCATTAGTGCTTGTTAAAACCTACATTTATTCATTATAACAGACAAATCAAGTAAAAAATGCTTCGAAATCAACTATTGTTGGTACAACACGGCTCTTCAAATGCTTTGTAAACGTGATTTCTTTTTCTTTTTCTATCAATAATATTTATTTTGAATACTAAAATGGTCTCTTAATCTTCAGGTTAAATACGAATTTTCTATGTTACCTCGTTAATTCCCTATATTGAAATGAATGTGACACAATACAAACTTGGTTTGTAAAGATGCTTGCCCAAGACAGAAATTTGTGCTGTATATTTGCTTGCGATAGCACTGTATAGTTGCTTGATATATTGTGTGAAAAGTTTAAGACATATTTCGTCATAAGACCCGGGTCTTAAAATTTGTCGAAGATGGCTCACTCCTTCTCACCTCCTAGTCTATTATTTCTATTATTTCCAGAAAACCTCTTAGATTAATGTGCAAACGTGTTAATCGGATTCTAATCGAGTAATTTGAGTTTTACATTTATAAACACTTTGTACCATGGACTTTGTGTTTGTTTCTTTGTTCAGTGTTTGTATTTTCTTGACCCACATAGGCGTAATTTTGCAAATAAAGATATCATTAAAATGAGTAATCTTCTTTCGATGTCTACAGGTCGAGAAATTTAGTTTATCGACAATTCATACTTTTTCCCTTTGATGTAATAGTCTGACATTTTTCAGTATTCATGTACATGACATGACACTCGAAAATATCATGCAATACACTATGACGTCAAAAGCGGATAGTTCTTCGATAAATAATAATAGACACAAATGTACTAAATAATGGCTTCATAAATTTGAATATATGTCTCGCCTTCGTCTCGACCGATATTCAACGCGATAAAGCCAGTATCAAAAACCATTAGTGTCTATATTAATTTAATTGATTGGATGAACAGCATAGACCAACATTGATTATACTGTATAACCTGGTTTGGTCTTACGATATCACCAACTGATTAATCCACCACTTGTAAATTAAAATAGTCCAATGTCATTATTGATGCTTGAATCAAGGAATCTTTGTACTTCTGTTTGGAAATTAAATTATAAGGAATGTTTCCAGTTTTTGAACAGGTTATACAATGTACTTCAGTAACCTGGGTTGGGTCAGTTTATAGCATTCATCAGTAGTTTTCTTCGTTGGTTGGAATGTCTTATTTGCTTTGATATACAATGAAGGCGTTATTACACTAAATTGGGAAATAATGTCCCTTCGTAGAATGTTGTATCACACCCGAAAGCTCGTGCGACATTAAATTCTACTAGGGACAGCGTTTCCTAATATTCATGAAATAACCCCATATTATAGTCCAAGTACATTATATTGCAACAAGTGACTATACAAAAAAATTGCAAGCGCCCTTCAGTACACATATAAGCACCTATACAGTCAGAGTAATGATGTGTTGTTTGTTTGCAAGTAATTTACTTTATAGGAAAACTAATTCGATAAAATATGGTTTTAGGGTATAAAAATGAATTAACTTCTAGATAACCTAAAGAATACCTTCAAATTTATTATCATTTTTACGTATTCAGTTTAAAGTCAAAATTTCAAACAGTAAATTTATGAAGCATCGTGATTAAAGCTTGATAAAAGTGATATTAATCATATTTGTGAAAAATTGTTCATGTAATATTATAGACATGTAACCAGCCAAGTGTCAAAGGAGGCAAACATACCTAAAATTTCCATAAAATCTGTGTAAAATTCAAAAATCTATTATTAGGTATGAGCGATCTTCCTTCCAAGTGACCGATTTGCTGCTATACAAAATCGCCACTTAACAAGTGACCGAAAACATGTTCATTTCCGCTCCCACACTGTGTAACTTACCCTAGATATCAATTTTCGTTGAAATCAAACAATGTTGAGTTTTTCGCCTTATTTACAACATGTTTCAAAATGGCCGCCAAATGTCTCCCACCGATCGCGATTTTTTTTCATGAACATGTTCTACAAATTATACTTTACAAAAGTACAAAGTTTCATGAAATTCTATGAAAGTTTTTTAATTCTTGGAGGCGGACATGTTTAAATGGCCGGCATTTTGAAACAGTGGCAATTTTGAAAATTCATGTCATTGCCTGCACATCCCCTCAACGTGGTCCGACTTTCTGCCAAATATCAATGGAATCTGTTTAGGTATCTCTGAGATAATAGCCGGACAAAAATGTGTGCAAGGAAGAAAAATAATAATTATAATAACAATAATAACAAAGAAGCGGACATAAGAAGAATATGCCGTCCGACTGGCGTCTGGGGAGATATAACTAGAATTGCAATTGCTAGCAATAACAGATGTCGCCGACTGTGGCCATTTTGAAATTTTTTGCATTTTGATGATTGCATCTTGTTAGCCATCTCAAACTTACCCTAGATATTAATTTTCGTTGAAATCTTACAAATTGGAGGTTTTCGCCATTTTGACAAAATTTTTCAAAATGGCCGCCAAACGTCTCCAGCCGATCGCGATTTTTTTTCATGAACATGTTCTACTAATCATTCTTTACAAAAGTACGATGTTTCATGAAATTCTATGGTGAAGTTTTTGAGATATGAAAGTTTCTAAATTCTTGGAGGCGGCAATCTTAAGTGGACGCCATTTTGAAACGGTGTCTGTTTTGACAATTGTTATCAATGCATGCACACCCTCTTATCGTGGTCCAACTTTGTGCCAAATATCAAGGAATTCTGTTCGGGCATCTCTTGAGATAATAGCCGGACAAAAATGTGTTGAAGAAAGAAAGAATAATAATAACAAAGAAACGGACTAAGAACAGTATGTCGTACGATTAACGTCTGGGGCGACATAATAATAATAACAAACAAACGGACAAAGAACAATATGTCGTCCGACTAACGTCTGGGGCGACATAATAATAATAATAATAATAATAGTAATAATAATAATAAAGAAACGTAGAATAACATATGTCGTCCCGACTACGTCTGGGGGCCACATGATAATAAAAAAAATAATAATAAAGAAACGTATAATAACAATATGTCGTCCCGACTACGTCTTGGGGCGACATAATAAGAAACCGAGTAAAAACAATATGTTCCCCACTTCGTTAATATAAAATTGCAAAAATCATCATTCCAAGGTTCTGGTATACGTATTCGTATCGTATACAATGACGTATCTGATAAAAGCATTTTAAGAAGTGTTGCAAAAGCAATGGTATAATCACAATTACAAATATCGATCATTGATCGGATCTTCGTCTATTTCACCATCATTGTCTTGTAAAATTACAATAAAACCGAAATAAATTTGATGCACTGTATGGCCATTTCGTTGATTTGACAACTCATCAGCAGTTCTTGAGATAAAAATGTTGGAAATCCGGTTACACTTATTTTCCAAATATTTTAATGATAATATATTCGATACGTGGTTGGATACGATATAGAAAAATTCGTTAACCAAAACCCTCTTATAAACATAAACTCCTTTGTGAGTTCGCTGAACGAGGTTAAGGGGGAATAATCGAGTCCCCCGGTATCAACGTCCACGTGCGCGTCCATTTTAAACATACAATGTGACTAACCGACCTACCATCATAGTACTTGGTGTCAGGGTTCAACCCGGGGATGAACACAGCCTCCCATCAAAATAAGGTCACTCTGACATAGTTATCGTGCTTCATTGACATCGGTTAAGTTATACGTCCGAGTTCAGTTCTCCAATACCAAGCGACATACAATCTTATAACTTGGTGCCAGGGTGCATCTCGGGGAGTAACACAGCCTCCCATCAAATTTAGGTCAATCTGACCTACTTATCGCGCTTCATTGGTTAAGTTTTACGCCCGAATGCAGTTCCCGATACTAAGCGACTTACGATCATATTACTATTTGTCAGGAGGCATCTCAGGGAGCTATACAGCCTCCCACCAAAATAAGGTAACTCTGGCCTACTCATCGCACTGCATTGGCTTAGGTTAAGTTTTATATTAGGTTTACGGAGCAAATTGGGGGAACGAGGCGAATTTTGTAATCATAGATTAACTATGTTTCTAACATGGATGATCTGGTTGGTTTTGATCAGACCTTCTTTGTTCTACCCCAATATGGCAGAAAGTTAGAAAATCTTTCATTATTTATGCAGACAAAATATTATTGTCTAGTATCTCTTTTAAATATCTGCAAATATGGCCCAGATATTTCAAAAGATGGTCTAGTAATACATACAGATTAGGCAGAGTCTTTTATTAAAACGAAAAAGGTAATGCAGTTAAATATATTTCTAAAAGACCATACTGACAATAATATTTTCTAGAAAAGAGAAAAATAAATTTTTTGTTAAAAAATATATGTATAAAATCTTTATATACTGATGAGTTTACACGGGATATTTTTTTCCACAGCATCCTCACATCTACAGCCAACTGCAGTATATGGCAACATTTTGTCAGGTTTAAGTGAATTGGAAAATGAAGATTCAGCCTATAAATCATCAATACATTCACATGAAACCATGGTGATGAGCGCTGAAATGTATCCATCATCAGCTGTTAATGCAGAAGAAACCAGACAAGTAGACACTATCTCGGCTACTCCGTACAGTAATATACAAACACATGTAACTACAAGCACAAAGCCTGGGTATATCAGCCAATTACAAACAATTGTGGATACTTATAGTGGAAAATCTGACACCGATTTATTGAGTGAAAACACCAAGTCTTTAGATGATAAATTAAGTACAGCAATTGTCATTGCTTCGTCTGTGGACAATGACAAATCATTTACAGTGGACTATATGGGGAATTTTGAAACAAGCTATCACAATATTGCAGACGTCAGTATTGACAAATCAAAAACAATAATAAATGGAACGGGCACATATACTGTGACAACAGAGGGTATATCAAACTCTGTGTTTAATCACACTGCTGTTAATATGCATGCAAAACTTAGATCCATTTTACCTTTTGATACTTATATATTAAGTTCAGATATATATGCGCAAAAAGAAATCATTGGAACAACTTATACTGCAGCGACAGATATTGGCAAATCAGGAATAGAGACTATTACTCAATATAAACCGAGCAAATCTCCAGATACAGCAACAAAAAGTTATTTCTCTAGTGTTAACAACGGTAAAACGATTGTCACTACACCAATAAATAATGAATCATATAAAACAAGAAGTTCCCTTAAAATAAACCCGTACACTTTAAATTCTAGTCTGGATCATACTATTGACATATCAAGTGCAGTAACACCTCATGTGACAATAAACCACACTGATGGGGTAAATTTAGGAACGGTTTCTAATGAAATTATGGACTCCTATAAATCTATTACGGACTCGTTTACTTCTGACGCCTTTGATCCTGCACGAAAATCTACTACACACAATATAGAATATACTGCACCCCTTTCTACTACAGCTGTACAAATTGACAGATTAAGTACAACATTAACTGGTATAACTTTAGATGAGAAATCAACCACTATTAATGTCACTAAAGCTCCTGGTAAATCAAGCAGAGGAACTAGTTATAGTACGAGTGAGGTCACTGAAAAATCATATCTGGGAACTATTCCTACTAGAATAAATGATATTGACATATCGTATTCAGCATTGTCTTCTATCATAGATGTATATACAAGTATACGAATCTTTCCTACCACACAGTTTGGAATTGGAGAATCAAATTCATTAATCACTTCTAAGACTTTGGGCACTGAAAAAGTAATTACTGTATCCATTGCTTCAACAATTATTGATACGAAGAAAACAAGTACAGAAACAACATCTCCAGATAAGGAGGCTGGAATGTCAAGTACAGTAGCCATGTTAGATACAAATATGACTATGAGTACGACAAGTTCTGCGTCCTCGCCCAAAATTAAAACGGGTACTGATAAATCAAACGAAATGGGCACTTCTAAAAAAGTTGTGGAACTTGAATACACTAGTACAGAAGCCTCTGTTACCACACTTATAAAAAGTAATGAATCAAGTTCATTTGTCTCATCTGATATTACTGACGCATTAATTAAGGTATCAAACTACACTACAACTACTGGTACTTTTAAATCAAGTGAAGGAGGTCCATCTACTAATAATATGGATAATGATGAATCAAACAAAGGAACTACCTTTACTTTTGACATACAATCTAGTACATCAAGTGCAGCATATCGTTCTTCTATTCATGGGGTTACAAATAGACCAAGTACTCTAACAACAACTTCCAATGCTGGAAAATTAAGCACAGGAACAAATTCTGCTTATCTTAATGATAGCACAGTAGACTTATATACTAAAGATATGAATACTGATGAATTATTTACAGGAGTCACTTCTACTACAATTAGATATTCTGATATGTCAGGAATAGGGGCTGCCTTTAGTACAAATTCTGTTTCTCTCAGGTTAAGAGCAAGAACCACTTCTATTACAAATGCAAATGAAAATACTCATACCTCAAAATCGGAAGTCACTTCTACTTCAAATGGAGATTATGAAACGTCATGGATAGGAGTAACTTCTTATACAAATACAGATTCTGACAGATCGAGGACAAAAGCCACTTCTATTACAAATAAAAATTTTGACACATCAGGATCAGAAATCATTATTAGTACAAATGTAAATTCCGACACATTATTAACAGTAGACTCTTCTTCTACAAATACAGATTTTGATACATCAAGATTAAGAACTACTTACACCACAAGTGCTTATTTTGACACAACAGAAATGACTTCTGCTACAAACAAACATTCAGACACGTCAAAACCAGGGACCATTTCTATCATAAGTGTGGATTTCGACACGTCAAAAACGGGGGCCTATTCTACTACAAATACTGATTCTGACTGGTCAAGAACCACTTTTATTACAAATGCAAATTCTGACGCATCAATGTCAGAGGACATTGCTACTACAAGTGCAAATACTGACCCATCAAGATCAGTAGTCACTTCTACTGAAAATGCATATTCTTACACGTCCTTCACAGAAGCCAATTCTATTGAAAATACACATTCTGACCAGTCAAGAAATGAAGCCACTTCTTATACCAAGGAGGATTCGGATATGTCAACAACAGGAACCACGTCTACTACAATAACGGATTTCAACAGAACCATTTCTATTACGAATGCAAATTTTGACTCAGGAGCCATTTCTTCTACAAATGCAGATTCTGCCATGTCCTTTACAGGATCCATTGCTGTTACAAATGCAAATTCTGACCCGGCATTAACAGCATCAACTTTTGCTATAACTGCAAATACTGATATATCAAGATTAGTAGTCAATTCTACTAAACATGCATATTCTGACATATCATTTACTGGAACCAATTCTATTAAAAATACAGATTCTGAAAAGTCAAGACCAGGAATCACTTCTACTAAAAATTCAGTTTCTGGCATGTCAAGAACAGCAGCCATTTCTACTATGAAAACAACTTATATTACGAATCACAATGTTGATGCATCAATACTTGCAGCAAATGCAGATTCTGGCAGTTCATTTACAGGAGCCATTTCTACTACAAAGGCATATTCTGAAACGTCAATAAAAGGAGTCACTTCTACTACCAATGCAAATACTGGTATATCAAGTTCATTAGTCACATATAATACAAATGCAGATTCTTCAACGGCAAAAACAGGAACCACTGCTACTAAAAATGCAGATTCTGACACATCAAGAACCGGAGTAATTTTTATAACAAGTGCAGATTTCGATACCTCAAGAACAGGAACCACTTCTACCACACATTTAGATTCTGACGCATCAAGAACAGATGCCACAGCTGTTAGAAGTACAGATTCTCCCACATCAAGAATAGGAGCCATTTATTCTACCAATGCAGTTTCAGACAATTCAATATCAGGGGCTACTTCCACGACAAATGCAGATTTCGACACATCAAGAAAAGGAGCGACGTCTACTACAAAAGCAGATTATGTCCCAGTAAGATTAGAAACCACCTCGACTACAACTTCAGATTCTGACACATCAAGCAGAGGAGCTACCTATACTGAAGATATGGATTATAACACTTATTTTACATATTTAAATAACAAAGCATTAAGTAAAATTGTTACCTCAGATGTAAATGTAAATACTGATACGTCAAGTATAGGACCAAATTCTAAGACAAATAAAGACAGTAGCTCTTCAAACACAGGATTGTATTCTAATACAGAAATAGATTCTAGTAAATCTAGTACAGTATCCAACTTCAGTACTAGTATAGAGAATGCAATGCCAGACACGTCGACTACAAATATGGACGAATCAACTACAGTAATTAAATACATCATAAATATGCATTCAGAAATTACTTTTACTCCTGCAAATACGGATTCTGATTTGTCGGGCACAGGTATTACTTTTGTTATAAAGGCCGATTCTGGCACTTCAGGTACTACATATATTCTAGTTCCTTCAGTAAATATACATCTTCAACTTAAAATATCGATACTGACTCTTCAATTACAGTTTTTTTAAATATACTTAAAAGTACTCACTGGGACTGATTTTTATTGTTTGTCTATTTTTGTTAAGCCAGTGTTCCAGGCTATCAGATAAATGATAAATATACACTAATTTGCGCAGTACTGGACCTTGATGTAAAAAGAAAGCCAGAATTTAATTGACTTCATCTTCAAAGTCGTCTTCATTCCCACAACGGCTACCTTCAGCTACTTGCTGTAGTAATTCAATAAATCACAATCAACTTGTAAAGCGTTCCCGCAATCCATTTGTTCGAATAATAATACAACATACGACACAAACACAAGCAAAAACCAAACAATCAAAATAATTGCAAATTACAAAATGAAGTCGGGATAAATGGCCATTAACAAACTACGTGTATTGTGGATTCATTTAAATTCGTTGTATACCAATTTTCGTGGTTTTCATGGATCCCATTAAACCACGAAATTAAATATCCAACGAAAAATAATATTTTTACTTGAGATTAAATGCACCGAAGTTTGAAACCACGGAGTTTTGATGTATCTATTCGAGACAACATTGAACAATTGCGTTGATACAGCATGTACTTGGATACTGACATGTGATGAGTCAGCTATATCCAGAGAGAATACAGTGTTTCATGTAATGTTGTTTTTGGTAACATATAAACGCTCAAACAATTTTCTTTAAAAATATTTTGACTGTGTAAATTTTCGCGGAATTCGTTTTTTTTTTTAAATTCAAACATTCAAGAAAAATATTAATCTTAAGTAGGTCTAAACAATACAGACTTTCTCATAAATAATAGTAATACATCTTGTAAAAAGATAATAAAGCATAAATTATTGAAATTATCGGAATCGGATTAAAAATATGTATAAATATGCCCCGAGGTATTTGGTGACCAGTGATTGTCATTTTGTCAATATATATTTCACATCTGATTAACATATCAAGTAAATAATTAAGGATTTTGTTAATCTTGTTAAATTCATGACAAGCTCTTTTCGGTTCAACATTTGAAGAATCTGTTTGTTAGACTGTGTTTTATAAGCGCTTAAAATCAGTACTTTACTGTACAATATCAATGTCTGATCGGCACACGAATAGCCAGAATGAAGAGTGTGATCATGAAATTTTTTATAATGAGCAAAAACTTCAGAGATGTAAGAAAAACATGGATTATACACATCAATCACGGTGAAGCATTTTACTTACATTCTGCATAAGAGACGAACTCCAATATTCTGTAAGATGATTACTAATGTGGGGTTGATGTATATAAGAAACTAACCCATATAATACTATAACATACTACAAAAAATGTGAACTAAATCTGCATTGCTGTTCTTCATCTGGAAATTCGTTGTAAAATCCAAATCTAAAAGCCTCAATTACCTGAAGACCAAGGCGTCCAAAGTCATTTACAGATAACCACTACACCTGTGTCCATTTTAAATTACTTGTTAAGTGTTCCTGCAAATGCTACCACCCACAAGTCTTACAAAACACGTGCAACATAAGACGGACATTGATATAACCATCGGACACAATCCTTATAATTGGAGAAACAGTTGCCAGAATGAAATCGGAAGATATTAGGCATACAAATCTTTATCTTCATTCTATATGCGAATGTCCCAAACTAGGATCCCCAATTTTTAGTGTACTCTGTCTACTTGTTATTATATGTTGTTACATAATACTGTTAATACTATGTTAATATTGGGTTTTGTAGTACCCTTTGTTGAAATTCCTATTGGATGATGTCTCACTGACACATACTCCAATATCCATACATTTTCAGATTACATCACGCCAAGTACAGGAATCAATTCGGCTACAAATATGGATGAAGACACGTCAGATATAACAGTTAATTCTTTGAATACAGACTATGGGATGTCAAGTTCAAAAACCATATCATCTACAAAACTGGAATCAAGCTTGTTGAGTATAGGAGCCACTTCATCTGCAAAACTGGAAGTCAGTTCTACAACCCATTTGGATCTGGTAACGTCAAGGACAGGAATCACTATGCCAAGAAATACCGATTATCTTACAAGTTCAGGACCTTTTTCGGCTGCCGAAATGGATATTATTTCAACACGTACAGTACCCTATATGCGCAACGTTTCTGCAAATGGAGATTATGAAACGTCTACTATAACATTAAGTGTAAACAAACATAATTTTTCATTAAATTCGGAGCCAATTTCCAGTGTTAATATGAATACTGATACACCCAGGACAGGATACATTTCTGGTATTAATATATTTACAACTACATCAAGCACAGAATCGTATTCTAGTGCAAATGTGAAAAATGTTAGATCAAGTACATGGCATCTTTCTAACGTAGACATATCTAGTGTAAATCTTGATTCTGTTACATCAAAGCAGGAACACATAGCTAATATTAATACTGTTACATCAATTGCAGAAAAGTTTTCTAGTGTAAATAGGGATATTCGAACAGCAGACCTAGGACCTGTTTCTAGTGAAAATATGAATATTATAAGATCAAGGCACAGTTCTACTGATATTGATACTGTTACAAGTTCTAGACATATTCCTATAGTGAATATGGATACTTCTTCAGCAGGTTTGGGGCCCATTTATTCTTCAAACATGGATACTGATTCATCCAGTTATGAACCCATTCCCAGAGTTAATATGGATACTGTAATGTCAAGTTCGAGGATTGGTCACACTGCAAATAAAGGCGCTATTACATCAACTATGGGACTTTTCGGAAGTTTTGATATGGATTATGTTACAGCAAGAACAGTGCACTTTCCTGACATAGATATTTCTACTGTTATATCAAGCTCGGACCCCATTTCCAGTGTAAATATGGACACTATCACATCAAATCCAGACCGTGTATCCACAGAAAATGTGGATACCATTACATCAAGTTCAGGGTCAATTTCAAGTTTGGGATACATTTCTAGTATTGATAAGGATACTGTAACATCAAGTTTGGGATATATTTCTAGTATTGATATGGAAACTGTTACATCAAGTTTGGGATACATTTCTAATATTGATCTGCATACTGTTACATCAAGTTCTGGATTCATTTCTAGTATTGATAAGAATACTGTTACATCAAGTTTGGGATACATTTCTAGTTTTGATATAGATACTGTCACATCAAGTTTGGGATACATTTCTAGTTTTGATAAGGATACTGTTACATCAGTTAAGAGATACGATTCTGTTATTGATATGGATACTGTTACATCACGTTCAGAATATATTTCTAGAACTGATAAGAATACTGTTACATCAAGTTTGGGAGACATTTCTAATATTGATCTAGATACTGTTACATCAAGTTCGGTATACATTTCTAGAATTGATAAGAACACTGTTACATTAAGTTGGGGAGACATTTCTAATACTGATATGAATACTGTTACGTCAAGTATTGGATACCTTTCTAGTACTGATAAGGATACTTTTACATCAAGTTTGGGATACATTTCTAGCTTTGATAAGGATACTGTTACACCAATTAAGGGATATGATTCTGTTATTGATATAGATACTGTTACATCAAGTTTGGGATACACTTCTAGTATTAATATAGATACTGTCACATTAAGTTTGGGAGACATTTCTTACATTGATATGGATACTGTAACATCAAATTCGGGATATATTTCAAGAATTGACCAGAATACTGCTGCATTAAGTTTGGGATACATTTCTAGTATTGGTAAAGATACTGTTACATCAAGTTTGGGATACATTTCTAGAAATGATAAGAATACTGTTACAAGAAGTTTGGGAGATATTTCTAATATTGATCTGGCTACTGTTACATCAAGTTCGGCACACATTTCTAGTATTGATAAGAAGACTGTTACATCAAGTTTAGGATACATTTTTAATATTGATCTGCATTTTGTTACATCAAGTTCTGGATTCATTTCTTACATTGATATGGAAACTGTAACATCAAGTTTGGGATACATTTCTAGAATTGATAAGAATATTGTTACAAGAAGTTTGGGAGACATTTCTAATATTGATCTGGCTACTGTTACATCAAGATCGGGATACATTTCTAGAATTGATAAGAATGCTGTTACATCAAGTTCGGGATACATTTCTAGTATTGATAAGAATACTGCTACATCAAGTTTGGGATACATTTCTTACATTGGTATGGATACTGTAACACCAAGTTCGGGATATATTTCCAGAATTGACCAGAATACTGCTTCATCAAGTTTGGGATACTTTTCTAGTATTGATAAGAATACTGTTACATCAAGTTTGGGATACATTTCTAGAATTGATGAGAATACTTTTACATCAAATTTGGGATACATTTCTAGTATTGATAAGAATACTGTTACATCAAGTTTGGGATACATTTCTTACATTGGTATGGATACTGTAACATCAAGTTCGGGATATATTTCCAGAATTGACCAGAATACTGCTTCATCAAGTTTGGGATACAATTCTAGTATTGATAAGAATACTGTTACATCAAATTACGGATACATTTCTAATACTGATATGAATACTGTTACGTCAAGTTTTAGTTACCTTTCTAGTACTGATAAGGATACTTTTACATCGGATTTGGAATACATTTTTAGTATTGATAAGAATACTGTGACGTTAAGTTCGGGATACATTAATGCCGGAATGTTAGATACTGTAACTTCATGTACAGAAATTTTATCTACTACAAATACTGGCCTATCAAGTAAGAGAACCACAGATACTCAAAATATTGAATTTAGCTCGTCAATTGCAGATACTCCTTATAGTTCTACACCAGTTTCTAGAATGAATTTGGACAGGTTTACGTCCAGTTCAAGAGTATTTTCTTCAGAAAATATGGATATTATTACATTGAGTACACTAACTATTTCTAGTGTTGATACTAATATTGTTATTACAAATATATCTAGTGTTAAAGACCTTACTACAAATACAAATAGTGATACAGTTTTCACTACAAATACAGATGGTGGTACGAAAGTTAATCTAAATACAGTTAGTGCTACAGAAGCTACAACAGACTATGGTGAAGAGGTTACTACAAATACAGACAGCGGTATAGAAGTTAAAGATAGTGATACCGGTGTTACTAAAAATACAGATAGTCATACAGTAGTTACTTCAGATACCAACAGTAGTACGGAAGTTACTACAAATATAGACAGTGGTACAGACGTTACTAGAAATATAGAAAGCAGTACAGGCGTTACTCCAGAAATAGATAGTGACAAAGAAGTACTTACGAATACAGATACTGGTACAGAAGTTACTTCAGATAAAGACGTTGATAGAGAAGTAACTATTGTTTTCACAGATCTTACCACTGGCGCACAAAGTGCTTCTACCGAAAGTATACATATGCAGAATGAGAGTTCAGAAACATACACTGAAAATGTGAAATCAAATACCACACATACTTCTGACAGAAATATAAAAATGTACACAACTGGAGAAACCGCTTTTACTAAAAGTATGAGTACTGCCATACCAGGTAAGGAATCATCTTATGTTACAAACTTAAATCCTGAAGAATCACGTTTCACTACCACTGATAACAATGTATCAAACACTACTAATACATATGCGTACACATCTTCTTCATCAAATATGCAGACAAGTACAGGGGTTGGCAAAACAACTTCTCATAGTATGGATACGGAGGATATTAACATGATAAATACTATAAGTGTTGAAACTGACAAATCAGCTACAGGAAATACTTTAAAACATGAATCGTATACAGAAAGTACTTTATCTAAGAATATAGGTTCTGAAAACTCACATACAGGAATCATGTCTTCTTCAAATTTAGAAACTACAATTTTTGACACAGAAAGCACTACCGTTACAAATATTTTTACCGAAACAGCAATCATAGATCAAACCACTAGTACAAATACAGATAATTCGGAATCAATTATCGAAAGGGCTTCTACTAAAAATTTTAATACAAAAGAATATACTGCACGAAGTACTTTCACGTCTATTGATAACACTAACAAGGCGTCACATGCATTAACGGCAACAATATCTGACGAATCAGGAACAGGAACGTCTGTCACAGACCTTGATACAAAAATACCAAATAAAGGAATCACATTTGCAAGAACTGAGTTAAATATGTTAACATCATACGAGACTACGCCATATGAGAACGATTTTCTCTCAACAATTAGTTCAACATCTATTGAAATTGCAGAAGATAAAGTGACTTATTTATCGGTGGATACTGAATCGACGGGTACTGATTCAGTAAAATCAACGTTTCTAACACCAACAGAGGAATCTGATATGACAGAAAAGGGAATCACTAAAACAACTGCAATCCGCGCTGAGAAACTTACAGGTACAACTGCTGCAACAGTAAATCCCACCATGGACAGGAGTAACAAGCAATCAAGTTCAGAATTTTTGTTGGGGATTACTGCAGATACCGATTCATCTACCGGAAATCCGTCTGCAACATTTTTGAAAGATACTTCAGATGGATTTCATTCAACTGAAAACCGAAATTTCAATGACACTTTAACGACATTTGACATAAGAAATAAGGGTCAAGAAAGTACATTAAAAGCGGATTATTTCGTTACGTTCAATTCCACTGATACATCTAGTAAGACTGATATAACTTCCACGGCTGAATCCCTAGCTTATACCTCTACCATAGCTAATTCTAAAATAGAAGATATTTCCGAGACTACTACACCATACGAAGCTGAAACACTTGGGTCAAATACTTTGGGATTTACTTCAGACGGCATTTCTTCTTACGCTTTAAGTAATACATTAAATGAAAGAAAGTTGTCCTCTCCTGGATTGCATTCTACAGCATTACAGATTGGACCTGACCCAGAGAGTATTCCATCTTCGACAGCGGATTTTATTTCTGCAAGTCAGAAACCTGTACAATCGACCGAAACACCAGGAAATGCAGACGTTTCAAAAACAGAATACAAGGGACAGATAGTTACTGATGAGGACTGGGAAGACAGTCTCAATGATCCAAGTTCAGATGAATACAAACAGAAAGTTCAACAAATGAGACAGTTTGTGAGTATCAGAAAAGTTTTGAAAAGTTTTTGATATTGGCTTGCTAAGAGGTAAAATGTTGGTACAAAAATAATTGAATCGCGAAATTGCATGATCTTCAAAACTCCTTAGTAAATTTTCTTCGTATTTAATGATAGGTTTTTAAAAAATTTAAGAACGAGGCTATTTTTTCGACGAGAACACGTCAAACTATAATTACTATGTTTAATTGTAAACTGTACTCCTTATTGTCTTCATGTGAGCAATTTTCTTTAATAAATAAGTAGATGTATTTGGGAAAAATTCTTGACAAATAATCCACACATGCAAATGACACAAAATCGAGTAATCTTTTATTAATATTTTTCATCAAGTTATGATAAGGCCTTCAAGACCAAGAAAATCTGGCATTTCGCTTTAAGATCAGGAAGGCCCATAGCACCTGTTTAAGCAAAATATGTAAAATTGTAAGCAAATTTTTAAACACTCAAACTGAATTATTTCTACTAGATGCCTTTAATGCCTCAGAATTAGTATGGTTGGGGATAACAAACGGTAACACTTTAATTCTTATAATCTATGATGCAAAACGAAACATGAATGTACATTTTAGAACATCAGATGATTTCGGTAGAATTGGACGTAAATTTGGTCCAGTTGGTCTAAAAATAACTAACCATTACCCATAAAATCTGTTGGGTACTCCGAGCCATCAATTGTAAAAGACAGAAAATACTCGATTGAAGAAACTTACTGTGATAGAAAAAAATCCACCAAAATAGGTAGAGAAATGTTTTCTTAAAATATAATACGACACAACAGAAAATAAGATAACTGAAATCGTTACTTTTGAAAAATTATCTCCATAATTACTTGAAAATATCAGGTATTAGCGTGAAATTGTGAAAATTTAACTTGATAAACTGTCTTCTATGTGCCCACTGGAAAGGAGCAATATGATTTCTAAATCACAGAATGGTCTGCAGATGGTAAAACTTACATCCCGATATGGCCTCCGCAATTGCAGTCGTTAGAAAAGTGTTTGTTAGTTATTTTCGTTAAAACATTTATAGTAATTTGAACTAGAAAAATTAAAATAGGTTATGGTTTAAAAATGATGACCAGTTGTTCCAGCTTTGTTATTAAGATTTGACAAAATTTCAGAATTAGTTTGAAATTCATAGTGTTCAATTTTGAACTATAACAACTTCTTGTTAGAAAAAATAAAAAATTGTCACATGAATTTTCAAGTTAGCAGTTTTAAGTAGAAATTTCTAGCTTTTTTAATTGTGCCTTTGATCAAGATTTAGACCGCAATATTGTCTGCTGTTTAAAGTCAGAGCAGACTTCATATGAATAACGGTGAACTGTTACGGTCATCTTGAGAATTGTCACCTATTACTGGTTTATGACTTTTCAATGTCTTTTTTCGCCGTTTTGCAATTTCAAGAATAAGGATACGAGAAGTATCTTTGATAAAAGAATGTAACATAAAGTACTCATATCAGAACCATTATCAAGTCCTCTGACATGTATCAACCCTCGCCCCATCGACACTTCAGCTGATAAAGTTCTGATATGATAAAATATGCTATATTAAAATGTGTTTAGTTTTTTCCTACAACAATCATGTTCTATTAAAAAATACAAGCGGTAAGCGGGATCGGAATATCGAAATAACTGTATTGTACATGTAGCTAGTGTTATTATACCGAACAGTTCAATGAAGCATGAGTGTCCTTTGTGACGATATTCCAACAAATTGTTTAAAATGGTTAATAAATGACCAAAAACCGCCTCTATTGAAGATTTTTATGGGTCGACTCGAACTGTTTAAATTTCTGTTTGGAATTATTTAAATACATTATAAACAGTCGTTTACCACCACAATTGGTTCATAATAAAAAATTCAAAATTAACATTCATGCGTGAAACAAATACCGGGGAAATTGACCCCGATCGTTTCAGTCCATCATATACTAGTACACGTATAATAGTATCGGTCTTTGAATATAGAAACAAAATATATGCATTACGGTCCAAGTGTTTACTGCAGCGTAACACTGGCCAAAATATCATAAAATTAAGGGCAAAACACTTACCTGTTCAAAATGCAAGATCACTGGAAAGGTCGAACAATGAAACACCAACCAGTAAATAACATTAACAACTCTCAGAAGACTAGACAAAAGATGATTAAAAGGCAAACATACACGAAATACCGATATGTTATTTATTTTCTTTCAGCTTTTGACGATTCTGGAAAATTCTGAGCTTGCGGACCTGATAGACGACATTGTTATTCTAGGGTTTTTGTGAGTATCTGATGAAGAGGAATATCGTGATATTTACTAGAATTTCATATTATTTTCATGTTAATTAACATCGCATGGATCTTTGAATAATACGTTAATACTTATAATATAATGCAAGGGTCTTTCATGGTCTTACTAGTTCTCTAGTTCTCGTAGTGAAAGTTGTCTACTTGAAAGGGATTTGTATTTAAACTGTAGAAAAAAAAGACTCACCGCAAATTGCTTGAAGAATCACAACGTAAATTTTAAGAGTAGCCAGCCCTGTGTTCTAAAGATTTAGCAAGTTTTCAGCTTTGATATGTTCGGTAAACTATGTATAAAATATTCTAGACCGAATTTTTTGTGTAGAAAGTGGAACAATCCGTAAAACATTCTCCCACATATACATGTACATGTATGTTAATGAAGCTGTGGAGTGTCGATTTATCATAAAAATTGTAGAAACAGTTATAGTAAGTATGAAGAAGTAATTTTTAGATGGAGTATAATATAACCATTAAATATGCAATTCCATTTCAATACCACATATTAATACAAAAAGTACATTACCCACGTGAATACCAAAATCTACTGATGTTTCAAAACTCTCTGCATGTACACCTTCTTTGAAATAAACATTTTCATTCTGACAAGCACTTTTTACAAAAATAAATTACATTAGATTAAAACGTATTATATATATTCAATATTTACGAGAAGCATGCGTTTTCATTCTCAGCTATGAACATATTACTATATAGCCAAAGGTGTTCAATTGCGTTAAAGTTTCTAAAAAATCTCCAAGCAATTTTATAGTCTTATGAAACAATTATACAAATTTCTGCAATTTCAGATAGGAATTGCATGGTACTTTTAGAATACCAAACACTGCGATTCCACATTAATTTGGTAGTCTTGAGATCTAATGATTTGGTAAAGACCCAACATTCATTTATTTTTTGGAATTAGAATATAATATGGCAACAAATGCATATTCATCATTTTGGTAAAATTGAGGCACCTCTAGCACTTGATATGTTTTTAAAACAGTTTAATGTAACTTATTTGGAATGTGAGTGGATGTCATTGAATTATATGTAGTTATTCTATGTTTCCAGTTCTAGTTTATATTATTGTTGCTTTCAGACCTGGTAGTATAATAGTAAATTTTGAAGTTGTAGTTATCAATGTTATTTATGATGAAATGACAATGAGAGAAAAGTTCAACCAGGCATACCATTCCGTTACCAATCCACGTTATAGTATAAAAGACGAGAAGACGACATTTTTAGGTACAGTTATAATAGAATCATTAGTTATGAAATTATGAAAATTGGACAATTCAAATGCACTTTTTTCATCCGTATTGTATCTTATCATCGCATGCCTCTTCTAAACGATACCACTCGACATTTCATCGCCGTTTTGCAATTTCCAGAATAAGGATACGAGAAGTATCTTTGATAAAAGAAATTAACATAAAGTACTCATATCAGAACCATTATCCAGTCCTCTTACATGTATCAACCCTCGCTCCATCGGCACTTCAGCTGATAAAGTTCTGATCTGATAAAATATACTATGTTAAAATCTATGTAAATCGAACACCCTTTATCGCAGACCTACCCTTCATTTCAATATTGATTATCTGCATTTACAGCTGTGACTATTGAGACGGTCAATCTGAAGGAAAAAAAATCTGGTAGGCGTGGCAAGTAACAATACACAGAAATCAAACATAAGTTCACTAGCAATTGACGTTTACACAAAAAATGCGTTACCACTGTGAACCTTATTCTAACAATCGATTTATGTAGCCAACAGCACTGGAAAAAAATCTTATTATGGGTTATTGTTGTTTCCAGTTTTGAACTGGTGTAAAGCTGGTTAAAAATTTTTTTTTCAATTTTGTCAAAAAGGAATTATGGAGATTTTTATAAATATATAACCATGCAATCTTATATTTTGAACGTGAAAGTTCAGCCAAGCATGTTTCTTATGAATAGAGGAAAATGGGACAAAATTAACAAATTCATTACAATAGGTCATAATTTCAGAGGGTCGTGCAGTGGTACAGCACGATGAAACCGGGCGATGACCGTGCAACAAAAGTTTTACCTGCACAGTGCATTTTTATCAATCTGCAGAAAACACGACGAAATCTTGTGGAATAAAAACTGCTAAAACTTTGCAAGAAAATAACCCTGTACCGTTTTTAATTTGAGATCCTCGTTCATTGCATGGCTAACGTTACCCTTTATCAAATCCTACCGACATTCATACAGATCCTCTATGTTGGATTCTTCTGCAGTAGCTAAGATTGATAAATATTCTTCTTTCATTCTCTTATTTGATTATTAAAATTTCATTTATTAAACGAATAATCCAGATCACCTATGTACACTTTCATATGTTTATTAAGTCGATTCTGCTCAGCGAATGTCTGGGGGGGTTTGGGGGAGGGGGGCCATTTTTCCGGAAGTTATTTAAAAACTAGTTTACTAAATACAGTTGAGCTCAGTTCTAACCTCTCATTAGAACTGTGCTAAGCTGCCAGAAGAACAGTTCTAGAACAGTTCTAGGACTGTCA
Organism: Mytilisepta virgata; assembly: GCA_028015205.1. Classification (NCBI taxonomy): domain Eukaryota; kingdom Metazoa; phylum Mollusca; class Bivalvia; order Mytilida; family Mytilidae; genus Mytilisepta; species Mytilisepta virgata. The sequence goes on from CM051521.1 coordinate 71,398,911, forward strand.
TCCTGACACTTTTAGAACCGTTTATGACAGGGTGTGTCCTGATCTAGAACCATTTATGACAGTTCTACCATATAACCATTCTTGACGGTTCTACGTTAGAACCATTTATGACAGTTCTACCCTAGAACCATTTATGACAGTTCTACCTTAGAACCATTCTGGACGGTTCTACCCTATATATATATTAATAGTACTTGCTGTATAAAACTAAAGGTTAACTGCGTACATGTATGTAAATTTGCGCTTTTGATAGTTTTTTTTTTTAAATTGCACTTTTCATATATTTTGAAAACAGTAATAATCGCATATGAACGAAGCTTGAAAAATAGATATAATTGACGCAATGATGCTAGGTGTGCTATGAAATGTTTTATTATTATACCTGTGACAGATCATTGGATCTTGATATATGGACCTTAGCAAACGCCAAATTAACCAAACGGATCGAGGATAAAGGGACTCATTGTGGACAAGGGTGCATCTATTTGCCCTATTAAATCCGTGGTTGGGACAATAATACTATCTTCTCAACGATGATTTTGCGTACATGTATTTGTATCTGTGTAATAACCAGGAAAACCAATTCAGAAATTTTAACGATAAAATACAAGGGATTATGTTTTTAGCTCACCTGGCCAAAGGCCATGTGAGCTATTGCCATCACTTGGCGTCCGTCGTCGTCCGTCGTCGTCGTCGTTAACAATTATACAAAACTCTTCTCCTCTGAAACTACTTGACTAATTAGAACCAAACTTGGTATGAATGTTCCTTGGGTTACCTTGCATAGAACTGATGTGGCGATTTTTGATTCGTCGAAAAACATGGCCGCTGTTACTAAAAATAGAACATAGTGGTCAAACAACAGTTTTTCGCAAATATCTCAAAAATCATTAGGTTACGGCATATTCTGGCAGGTTGAAAGTGTTCAGCATGATGAGAGCTACCTATGTGCTGATTTTCGTGAAAATCTGTCAACTGATGTTAGAGTTATTGCCCTTTTTTGACATGTTTGGCTTTTTTTTTATGTTATTATTTCAAAAATCTTCTTCTCTGAAACTACTATTCAAAATCAAATGAAACTTGGTAAGATTGTTCCTTGGGGTACCCTGCATAGAACTTATGTGGGGATTTTTGATTCGTCGAAAAACATGGCCGCTGTTACTAAAAGTAGAACATAGGGGTAAATTGCTGTTTTTTGCTAATAATTCAAAAACCGTTACAGATATCGAAAATCTGACATGAGGTAAAATTGATCAGCATGACAAGATCTACCTACCCTGAAATTTTGAAGGAAATTCCAAAACCCATTTAGGAGTTATTGCCCTTTTTTGACATTTTTGGCTTTTTTATGTTATTATTTCAAAAATCTTCTTCTCTGAAACTACTATTCAAAATCAAATGAAACTTGGTAAGATTGTTCCTTGGGGTACCCTGCATAGAACTGATGTGGGGATTTTGGATTCGTCGAAAAACATGGCCGCTGTTACTAAAAATAGAACATAGGGGGTAAATTGCTGTTTTTTTTGCTAATAACTCAAAAACCGTTACAGATATCGAAAATCTGACGGGGTAAAATTGATCAGCATGACAAGATCTACCTACCTTGAAATTTTGAAGGAAATTCCAAAACCCATTTAGGAGTTATTGCCCTTTTTTGTCAAATTTTCAAAATTTTAACATTTTTCATCATTTATTTCCAAAACTATTTGATATAGAAGTGAAATGTAAATTTGAAAAATGTTTGCCATGTTGAGATCTACCTACCCTGAAATTTTAAAGGAAATCCCAAAACCCATTTAGGAGTTATTGCCCTTTTTTTGTCAAATTTTTAATTTTTTTATTAAAAAATCTTCTCCTCTGAAACCGCTGGGCCGATTGGTTTGAAACTTAATAGGAATGATCTATGACATGTCCTCTACAAACGGTCCTCAATATATTTTGATCTGACATAAAACATGGCTGTCGTAGCTAAAAATAGAATATAGGGGTGCAATAGTTGTTTTTATACCACCGCAAAATATTTGTATGACGTTGGCGTCGTCGTCGTCGTCCGTCGTCCGTCGTCGGCGTCGTCGTCCGAAGACATTTGGTTTTCGCACTATAACTTTAGTATAAGTTAATAGAAATCTATGAAATTTAAACACAAGGTTTATGACCACAAAAGGAAGGTTTGGATTGATTTTGGGAGTTTTGGTCCCAACAGTTTAAGAATTACGTTCCAAAAAAGGGCCCAATAAGCATTTTTTTTGGTTTTCGCGCAATAACTCTAGTATAAGTAAATAGAAATCTATGAAATTTTAACACAAGGTTTATGACCACAAAAGGAAGGTTGGGATTGTTTTTGGGAGTTTTGGTCCCAACAGTTTAGGAATAAGGGGCTAAAAAATGGCCCAAATAAGCATTTTTCTTGGTTTTTGCACAATAACTTTAGTATAAGTAAATAGAAATCTATGAAATTTAAACACAGGTTTTATGACCACAAAAGGAAGGTTGGGATTGATTTTGGGAGTTTTGGTCCCAACAGTTTAGGAATAAGGGGCCAAAAGGGTCCAAAATTAAACTTTGTTTGATTTCATCGAAAATTGAACTATTGGGGTTCTTTGATATGCCGAATCTAACCGTGTATTTAGATTCTTAATTTTTGGTCCCGTTTTCAAATTGGTCTACATTAAGGTCCAAAGGGTCCAAAAATAAACTTAGTTTGATTTTAACAAAAATTGAATTCTTGGGGTTCTTTGATATGCTGAATCTAAACATGTACTTAGTTTTTTTATTATGTGTCCAGTTTTCAAGTTGGTCCAAATCAGGGTCCAAAATTAAACTTTGTTTGATCCATGACGATGATGTCATTTTCTATTTTAATACGTTTATGGTGTATTTAAATGGGCTGTTATGGTTGCAAAGTATAAAGAAATGGCGGTAGGGGATTTAAAAACAAAATTTAGGGGGGTAAATGAGAAATTGGGGAGGGTCAATTTTTTTCTCATTTCATATTTCATAAATTAAAAAGAAAATTTCAAATTTATTTTAGCAAAAAAAGGGGGGCTTACAATAAATTTTATTGTTTTTTGGTTTTTTTTTGGGAGGGGGTCAATGTGCAACTTCATAGTGTATTGCACAAAAGCTAAAAAAGGGGTAAATTATTTATTTTTTTTTTTTTGGGGGGGGGCAATTCTCCACAGCATATTGTATTGCACAAGAAGCAAAAAATTGAATATAAATTCAAATCATATGACCAATTCTAAATTCTTTGATTTCAGTTATTCTGTGTCAGAAACCTATTATGTGTCAAATATTTCAAGAAATTTTCAATTGCACAGTATTGCGCAATAGCAAGAAATTGATATGTTTGCCCTGTTATCAAAACTTTATTATTAACAAATTCCATTGGAAATTTGCCAATAACTTTAGTTTAATGAACTTCATTGGAAATTTGCCAATATAAAATGTGCTGATGAAGCTTTTTTGTTTATCTCATCTAAACTGCTTTTAAATTATGTATATTTAAAATTTGCCATCCATGACTATGATGTCATTTTCTATTTTAATACGTTATGGTGTATTTAAATGGGCTGTTATGGTTGCAAAGTATAAAGAAATGGGGAGGGGGGATTTGAAAACAAAATTTAGGGGGGGGTAATGAGAAATTGGGGAGGGGGCAATTTTTTTCTCATTTCATATTTCATAAATTAAAAAGAAATTTCGAATTTTTTTTTAGCAAAAAAAGGGAGGGTTACAATAAATTTTAATGTTTTTGGGGGTTTTTTTGGGAGGGGGGGTCAATGTGCAACTTCATAGTGTATTGCACAAAAGCTAAAAAAGGGGTAATTTTTTTTGGTTTTTTTTTTTGGGGGGGGGGGCAATTCTTTACAGCATATTGTATTGCACAAGAAGCAAAAAATTGAATATAAATTGAAATCATATGACCAATTCTAAGTTCTTTGATTTCAGTTATTCTGTGTCAGAAACCTATTATGTGTCAAATATTTCAATTAATTTTCAATTTCACAATATTGCGCAATAGCAAGAAATCTTCAATTTCACAGTATTGCACAATAGCAAGAAATTGATATGTGTGCCCAATTTTAAATTTTAAATTGTTTATTTCTGATTTATATATAAAAACAAATAATACTGAATAGGTTTGAATAGGTAAATTAAAAATTTTTAAGTTCTTAGACAACATTTATTCTGTGTCAGAAACCTATGCTGTGTCAAATATTTATTCACAATCCAAATTCAGTATTGTATCAAGCTTGAATGTTGTGTTCATAATTGCCCCAACTATTCAGGGTTCGACATCTGCGGTCGTATCTAGCTGCGCCCAGCGGAGCATTTTATTGGCTTATAACTTAAAAACTGTTACAGATATCAAAAATCTGATATGGGATAAAATTGATCAGCATGACAAGATCTACCTAACCTGAAATTTTGAAGGAAATCCTAAAACCCATTTAGCAGTTATTGCCCTTTTTTCGTCAAATTTTCATAATTTAACATTTTTCGTCATTTATCTCCAAAACTATTTGAGATAGAAGTGAAATCTAAATTTGAAAAATGTTTGCCATGTTGAGATCTACATACCCTGAAATTTTAAAGGAAATCCCAAAACCCATTTAGGAGTTATTGCCCTTTTTTGTCAAATTTTCAAAAGTTTAACTTTTTTGCATTTATCTCCAAAACTATTTGAGATAGAAGTGAAATATAAATTGAAAAATGTTTGCCATGTTGAGATCTACCTATCCTGAAATTTTGAAGGGAATCCCAAATTCTATTTAGGAGTTATGGGTTTGTGTAATTTGAGGTCGGGTTCTGTTACATTTATTTAAGGTTCACCATTATTCCTGGTCAATTTTGTCAACTTCCTGCCAGGACTACCACCATCAGGGAACATATTTTAACATTAAACCTTATGAAAAATAAAAGTTCAACAAATTTTCCCTGAACAATTGAACCAATTGCAACAAACTTGGTCAAATAGTTGATTAATTGTCCAATGAAAACCAGACTCCAGGTGAGCGATACAGGCTCTGGTGAGCATCTTGTTATGTGATTACACGTTACCATTGTATAGCAACGTCGTTGGCGACGGCTATTGTTACGTCACTTCCTAAAGTGAAATATGACTTTCGATTTCACTGGGTTATTATCGATTTTGATTTCACTCGGAAATCCCGGTATTTCACCACACTCAATGTAATAAGAATGTATATTCTATTGTGTAATGTAATTTTACATTGGATGAAACCATGACTTTCGATATCATCCGTTTTTGATAAACCATGTTGGCGTAGGAATTCTCGAACCGGGAAAAGAGAATCTTTTCAGTTGACAAACTTTTTTATCGGCTTTACGGAAATTTCATTAAAATGTAATTGTATTGTATTGTGTACATGTATGTCGACACGGCTTTTTGTTTTTGCGAACTTTGATGAGCTTAAAGACATATCCTATTATTCAGATTTACCCATAGTAAATTATTGATATCTACATTTAGTACATATATTCTTTTTAACCGGGGTTTCCTCTGGAAAAATCCGGTTATTGAATTGGTGGAGTCGGGCGGGCGGTCGGGCGGGCGGCTGCCAATCGTGTCCGGCCTATAACTTTCTTGACTTAAGACATAGAGCTTAGATCTATGGTATGTGGATATGTCACTTCAAGACGATGTGTTATGTTTCAAAACTGTTGACCTATGACCTTGACCGTTGACCTTAGGGTGAATAAATAGGTCATTTTAGATCATCTTCGTGTCCAGTCTGTAACTTTTTTGTCTAAAGACCTAGGCCTTGGATTTTTGGTGTGTAGGTAAGCTATCTCAAGATGATGTGTCGCGTACCAAGAATATTGACCTTGACCGTTGTCCTCAAGGTCAATAAATAGGTCATTTTTGGGCGGCTGCCAATCGTGTCCGGCCTATATCTTTCTTGTCTTAAGACCTAGACCTTAGATCTATTGTATGCGGATATGTAACCTCAAGACGATGTGTCATGTTTCAAAAATGTTGACCTTTGACCTTGACTCTTGACCTTAGGGTGAATACATAGTTCATTTTAGATCATCTTCGTGTCCGGCCTGTAACTTTTTTGTCTAAAGACCTATGCCTTGGATTTTTGGTGTGTAGGTAGGTTATCTCAAGACGATGTGACAAGAATATTGACCTTGACGTTGACGTTTTGGAGATAAATGACGAAAAATGTTAAATTATGAAAATTTGACGAAAAAAGGGCAATAACTGCTAAATGGGTTTTAGGATTTCCTTCAAAATTTCAGGTTAGGTAGATCTTGTCATGCTGATCAATTTTATCCCATATCAGATTTTTGATATCTGTAACAGTTTTTAAGTTATAAGCCAATAAAATGCTCCGCTGGGCGCAGCTAGATACGACCGCAGATGTCGAACCCTGAATAGTTGGGGCAATTATGAACACAACATTCAAGCTTGATACAATACTGAATTTGGATTGTGAATAAATATTTGACACAGCATAGGTTTCTGACACAGAATAAATGTTGTCTAAGAACTTAAAAATTTTTAATTTACCTATTCAAACCATATCAGTATTATTTGTTTTTAATAAATAGGTCATTTTTGAGCGGCTGCCAATCGTGTCCGGCCTATAACTTTCTTGTCTTATAACTAGACCTTAGATCAATTGAATGCGGATATGTCACCTCAAGGCGATGTGTCATGTTTCAAAAATGTTAACCTATGACCTTGACCCTTGACCGTAGGGTGAATAAATAGTTCATTTTAGATCATCTTCGTGTCCGGCCTGTAACTTTATTGTCTAAAGACCTAGGCCTTGGTTTTTTGGTGTGTAGGTAGGTTATCTCAAGGTGATGTGTCGCTACCAAGAATTTTGACCGTGACCGTTGACCTCAAGATCAATAAATAGGTCATTTTTGTAACTTTTTTTGTCTAAAGATCTAGGCCTTGGATCTTTGGTGTGTAGGTCAAGGTCAATAAATTGCTAATCATGTCCAGCCTGTAACTTTTTTGTTGTAAAACCTTGATCTTAGATATTTGATGTGTGGGTAGAGTACCTCAAGATGATGTGTCGTGTACTAAAGATGTTGACATCTGACCTTGACCGTTGACTTCTTTGTTGGAGAAAAGTTACTCAGTAAATATAAAATAGAAGGAAAACCCGGTTTGCTGTCACTCAGACAGCTCTCTTGTTTTTTTAATTTTTTTCCTTCATCTCAATATATGTTAGTAAGCATTATGTAGATCTATTGTTTGTTAAATTCCATTTTTTCTTATTATTCAAATCCAAACCCACACTTCGTATTCCACTGCTCGATAGGGAAAAAAGTAAAGTGAAGGTTTGGCTAAATTATGCTGAATTAAGAAGAGAGTGGTCCTTTTGTTTTAAATTTATACGTGACAAACATAACATAAACAATATCAATACAGTCTGACTAAGGAAATCAAAGTACTGAGGTACTGAACATCAGAGGACCTCAAGTTATGTTGGATTATTGATAAATGACATGTGTTTACATGTATATAGTACCTGCCAGACAGATGTTCACCTTACAATATAGTACACATAATATAATATGCTATCATATTTGAGATACTGTCTTACAGTAAGAAACTTATCTTTGTGAATTATCCATGAAATGTTGACGTGGTCAAATGAGAACTGCTAGATTGGCATTATGACCGTATAGTTGCACACTTGCAAAAATCTTTAGCTTATTACTTATAACAGAGAATCAACATAGCAAATATTTTTTTGACTAGTCACTGAATTATGAGAAAGAGGTCAAGATAATCATATTAAAACAGATAAATTGTAATATTTGGGTGAAAGATACCACATGAACAGTAAACTCATATATCGATAATATTATGTCTAAAACTGAAAAAGACAAATAAGAGTACACTAGAAACAACATAGAAAACTAAAGCCTGAGCAACTTAACCCCACCAATAGTTGAGGTGATCTCAAGTGCTCTGGATGGGTAGTAGCAATGAGATGATTTTGCACCATACATATAGATCACAACTACAATATGAATGCGTCGGTCCTTAGAGGCCTGTAAAACAGGGCTTGTAATTCTTTGGTGTATATCTTTTGATTTTCTGTTTGTACATTGATGTGGCCATTAGTTTTCTGATTTATATTGTTTAATATTTGTCATTTCATTTAAATTTCTAACTGATTTTAGTATAGTTTTTTTCTGATTGTAAAGATGTTGTATGGTTAGCTTTATTTCTTTTTCATCATTTTGTTTCTGTGTCTGATTACCAATCATACCTCCCTTTTCGTTTCTTTTTTTTAAAAATGACAACAGTTTGGTTTCAATTTTCATTTATATATGTAACAATATAAAACAGTATATATATAATCTCATATTACATCATTAATATTGGTCATTGTTGGAATGTATTCATTTTTAACAATGTACTGTAAAAGTGCTATTTTCTAACAGGTACTTAGTATTATGGTTATTGTGATATCACTTATTCAAAGGACACAGTTCATTTATAGCCCAAAACGGTCTAAAATATAAATCTTACAATTAAACTCCAAATAGTTCACAATTTGGTTCGTAAATTGGTCGATTTCAAATGTATTAACGCTCAATAAATCAGTTCTTTCATAATAGTACATTACATTCTCCAAATTAGGCCCATTTTGTCCAAATATAATGATTTGGTGCAATTTTTAGACATGAAAGCTTTAGGAAAATTTGGCCACCATCTACAATCCAAAATGTTTTGTAACCAAAAGACTCAAAATTTGATAAAGAATTCATCAAAATAAAAACTTTTCGGAATTGTATGGCAGTCATGGTTAATTATGCCTAAACATATAAATTTCAGACAAAATTGACCAAAAATACAAATAATGTATAATTATGGGGTCATATCTTCAAGATATTTAATAGTAGGTGCCAAAATAGTCTTAATAGAATTATCACAAGTATTTCTGTTTGAAATTTGTAATCGCTTGACCAATTTAGGGCCATTCTAACCCTTCGTGAACCTCTCTTCTCCTATAATATGTAGTAAATTTCTATTTGATATTCCTTAAAATATTCATATATACCAAAATACATTTTTTTATATTACATTTAACGAGAAACATTTTACATGATCCCATATATTTGATATAATCGAGTTATATATATGCTAAGCATACAGTTATAATGACTTTCAAATGTAGGACTATATTATATGAACAGAACTGAGCATTTTATTATTTATTTAGCATATCTGTTATGTTTTCAAATCATTTATCTGTATGCTGAGCTAGCATTTGTATAGTCTCTTAATATTCTAAAATGGATTAAAAGGATCACATGTGTTACAATCAAACTTTGGATTGACCATTAGATAACTTTAAAAAATGTCATAACTGGTATATATAAACATTTGGATTTATTATTGTATTATCCATTGAATTCATGCTATTTCCATTTAATACAGTTCAATAGACTATCTATACCTATTATTAATAGTAAAAAATGCAAAAAACTATAAATATATACATTGGACTAACATATATACATTATTCATAAAAATTAATCATTTATCAAACTTCAAAAAGTTCATCACATCGCATAGCATATACATGTATACATGTAGTTGTACATAACTCTAAACTATATATAACAGTAAATAATTTGTGAATGTATCAGTGGTACTTGCTTGCATATTAGTTACTATGGGACACGTCTCTAGAATAGTGAAAGAATCACCATTCAATTTTGCGTTTGATTATTTTTTTTGTGGGAATGAGCACTTTAAAATAAATAGTGTTTTGTTTAACATTTGTCTGCGGCAAATAAGAGTTCGAAATATTATTAAGATAGTAAAAATATTTCCACATATAATTGGAAATATAACTATAAAGATAAGAGGGACACAATCCAAATTTTAAATTTATCTGTTTTTTTTTTTTTTTTTTGGTGATAATAAACATTGTTTATATATTTAATAACATTCAGTTGAGCCATATTAATATTATAAAACGGAAAATCACTTTCATGATGAACAATACATACAGACAGACAACGGTAACATTGACTGCCCCCATCGGCTTAGCAAAAAGGGCATTAACATTGTAATGACTTGTATAGATGCATTGGGAATGAGAACAGCATTATTCATGCATTGACAATCTTGTCTACATATATATATATACAAACAGTAGTTCATAGCATACAGTTTTAGTTCAAAAATCTATATATATATATATATATATATATATATTCATCCGCAACAACAATTTTTCGGTACGTCATTGATATTAAAGATTGTTTGATTAATATACTAATATTTCTAACGACAAAACATTTTCATATTATTAATTTGGATTTAAAAAAAAATCTGAGTATTCATTGAAAAAAAGAATTTAAAAGAAGCGATAAGGAATTTTATTTTGCACTATATAATGTCCGCGGGTCTATAATTTTTATAGGTCGGTTATCATTCCAAAACTAATTTAAATATATGCATATATGCAAATAAGCGGGAAATTTAGGCGATGGCAATACACCCGAGGCCCTGACGGTCCTCTGATGTAAAAACAAAAACAAGTAGTTACCTACCACACCATATAGATATCAAATACCTTAGGGACGCAAACATAGACTTACGTGCTATGCCTGCACATATACATACACACAACACACATGGGGCTATATGTATATTGTTGTGTATATATATACATGCCTTCATAAAAAACATGCTACATAGATATTTAAATAATATATAATATTTTATATAGATGCACTTGAAAACCCACTGTCTATTTGTAAAGTGAATCTACAAATTAAGCATTATATTATATATATAGCGTTACCTCACTTAGGACACAATGTCCTTTACACAAGACCACTTTATTTCTATTTTCTCACCAACTGCAGGAGACTTATAAAATTCAGCTGATGATTTTTCTAGTTTGTATGTTTTTTTTTATTAAATTTGTTAAACCCAAAAGCGAAGGTTGTTTATTGGACATTTTACTTGAAAAAATGTAATGCTTTATGAGAATGATGAAGTAATTAATGGATATGTCAAATATGATCTGAACCTAAAATTATATCTTCTGCTAAATTTGGCAATTTAACCTTACACCAATTTTTAAAAAGAAGTGAGGTCTCCAACCAAAAATTACTGATTATATTGCATTCCCAGAAAAGATGAAGAATTGATTCTTTTGTTTCATTGAAGAAATAACATAGATGTGTTTCTGTCAATTTACATTTACAAAGAAGAGAATCTTTGCAAGATTTTGTATTGAAACATTCGCAGTTTGTTGTTATGGGTACATATGAATGGTAAAGTATGCATAGCATCCCAATTATGAATTTCAATATTTAATTCCTATTGCCATTTCTTTTGTTGTATTTCTGGTTTCTCCATAAAAAGGAACTTTTGATAGAAAAAATTACAAGATTCGAATGAATTCATATATTTCACAAGTAACAATATCCAATTTTTCAATATTAATAATTTGGTTTTTCCACTAACAAAGTATCATATATATGCAGGATGCCTATATAGTGAAGAAAAGTTGTTTTTTTCATGTTATATTGTTCATGTTAATTGGTTGAAAGTGAGAAACTCACCATTCTCATTCAGCAAATCATTAGCATGATTAATAAAAAGTATTCCTGCTTCACACCATTTATCGTAAAAAACAACATTATTATCAATTTTTAGATTTTCATTAAACCAAATGGATTGTGTCAGAATGTCAGAGGACCCCTCTGATGAAGAGTCTTTAATTTTCCCCAATTTCCCAAGATATTCTTCCCAAAATGTGTTAAATTGATTTGAAATTTTTTCAAGGGAGTATGAGTTCAACAGCCATATTCTGTCACCACCAAATTTATTATATTGATCAATTATTAATGTTTTCCATGGTGAAAAGTTTAAGGGGTCGATTAATTCATGCACCCAAGTCATTTTTAAAGCCATACCTAAAGATTCTAGGTGGGGCATTTTCAGTCCTCCATTTTCTAAATTTCCAATAATTACTTTTCGGTTAACTTTATCTGGCTTTCCGTACCATAGAAATGAGAAAAATATATGTTTCATATCATTCAAAAATTGTTGGGGTGGATTAGACAGAACAGTAAGAGACTGAATAAGTATTGGTAATGCTAAAGATTTTATTACGGTAATCTTCCCCAAATATGTCAAGTCTCGATAGATCCAAGAGTTTAGCAAAGTTTTTATCTTTTCTTTATTTCTTTTAAAATTAACAAGTGTTTTGTCTGTTGCAAAAAGACCAAAACTGATCCCTAATAATTTGAATTGTCAACTCTGATTCCATTTAAGGTTTATTTCAGGTAATAGTTTTTCCTTTGACCATAATTTTGATCCAATCCATATGCCTTCGGTTTTTTTTCAAAAGTTGCTTTTAGTCCTGCACACTCTGTATACTTATTTAGAATGTAAATACACCTACAAAGTTATTCCCCATCATCCTCTAGGGTTAATGAAGAATCATCTGCATAGTGACTGAGTAAATATTCTGAGTTATCAATTTTAATTAGATGTCGAAGGCTTTCTCAAAGTCTAGAAGAATGAGCAGACCTGGAATTTTTTCTTCTTCTGTTTTTTTTTCTATTCGTTCAAATATTAATCTAGTACATTCTCCGATATATCTTCTTGTATGAAACCTTGTTGAATTTCACTTATTTTTTTCAGAACAAGTTTTATTCTATTTACAATAGCACCTGATGCTATTTTTAAATCTACATTTAATAAAGTTATAGGGCGCCAATTTTTATGTATAATTTTGATTTACTCTCTTTTGGAATACAGGTTATCAGACTTTGTGTTTGTGATACAGATAAATTTCCCTTTTCGAAACTGTAATTAAAAGAATTTAATAAGAATTCATTTAAATCATGCCAAAAGAATTTGTAAAATTCTGCCTAAACCCATTAATACCTGGAGATTTTCAATTTCTCATATTTTTTAGAACATTTAAACATTCACTTTTCCTTAAATGGCCCTCACATAAAACAATATCTTCCTCACACAAAAAATTAAGGTAAGGATTTGTCTTGTTAAAAAACAGTCTCTCATCTTCATGGTTGTAGACTGGATTTGTTGTTGTATATAACTTTTCAAAACATATTGTTCAATGGTATCAAATTGATAAATTAATTTCTACATCATTTTCTGTAATAAGTTTAAGGATTGTTTTTTCATTGAACTGACGTTTTTCTAGATTACAAAAATGATTAGTACATCTTTCACCTTCTGTAAGCCACCTTGCTTTTGCTCTAGGCATGATTCCCCTTACCATTTTTACTCTTAGTAATTTTAATTCTTCTTCAGCATTCTGTATTTTTTCATACACATTTGAGGTTGGATCTCTTTGGTATTCATTTTGCAATAATCTGAGATTTTCCTCTAGTGTTTTTTCAGTAAATGCATTTTTTCTCTTTAAATATGATGCATAGGATATAGTATCACCCCTTATTTTACATTTAAGTAATTCCCATAAAATATGTGGATTTATAAACTCATTGTTGTCATAATCTGATGCTGTACTATATTCATTAACTGTTTCAACTATACATGTTTTAATTTTAGAAACATAATCTTTATCATATAACAAACCATTGTTAAATTTCCAAGTTCCTTTCCCTTTGCTCTGGTTATAAATTTGTACAGAGAGGCTTACAGTGAATGATCTGAAGGGTAACTTGTTTCTATATCCACCTGTTTTATTAATGACTCAAAATCAGTAGAAATTAAAAAGTAATCTAAGCGACCCTTTTTTTGTCTGGACCTCGCCATGTGTATCTTCTTACTTTTGGGTTAAGAGCCCGTCAAATATCTGCAAGATCTAATGACATTTTCATGTTCATAATTGTTTCATGTACTTAAGTATTATTTTTTGTTTTGTAATTATATGTGTCATTTTGATAGTATTGTACAACGTTCCAGTCTCCAACCATAATAAAAGAATAATTTTGAAATTTTATTACAATTTTCTGAATATTTGAAAAGAAATCTGGGGAATCTTCATTTGAGCCTACATTGAATTGAAATGTCTAATATAAGATAATTTCCATTTGTGTCATAAATTTCATCACGAACTATGTATTTAAATGTATTATTTAATAAAATTGCCGTTTCCAGAGTGTGAACAGAAGAAGCTTTTATCCCCATCCTTTTCTCCATAAACTTTCTTTTTCTTTTTTACTATGGGTATCTATTAATATTGAAATATCATACTTTTCTCAACATCGTGTACAAATATCTCTTCTTTTAAATTCCTCGGAAAGTCCTCTGCAGTCGGGAGGATCAATTTTAGTAACAAAAGAAATTATTTCCTTGAATCACTCTCTTCCTCACGCAAATTTGTTATATTTTATAACTAAATTACAATTCATCACAATTAAAACATGTTTCTGAGATTTAGGATAAGATAAATTAAGTATCAATGTCACAGAAGACCTATAAAGATGAACAACAATAATAACGAGTTATAACTGTAACGGTGAGCTGTTACGAAGTCTGCCAAACGAAGTAACTAATATCTCGAACGCCTTACATTGTATTCAATAAATTATTTGTTTTTCAGAGATTGAAATGGGGAAATTGTTTCTATACAGTTTATGCATATTTAATGGAGAGGTTACTTGAAAATCTTGATATGGGTATTTTTTGTGACTCGAGTTTTACAGTTATACAATGTCACACATTTGATCAACTTTTACTTGTCGACATGCTGCGTTGACAGAGATATGTCCCAATATTTCTGAACCGTTTACGAGAACTGATTTTATTGTATGGTGTAATAAAATGCATTCGGTTTCATCAAATAAAAATAATAATAATAATAAAGACTTCTGATCTTTCGTGTTAAGTCCTCCCAACATCGAGTCATATTTATATAAAACACTATCTATTTTTTAACCTTTTGTCAGTCCTTTACTTTCCTAAATCACGTCAGACGCGGACCTCGACGAAAACACCATAATATTTACTTTCGAAATGCACAAGCCGGTGAATTTTAAATGAACAAAAAACAAGTGACAGAAACATACACTCAAGTGAATATGTACCTAAGATGTATTGAAACAACTAGTAAAAAAGTAATATGAACACAAATACACATAGTTGAATATTTAAAAAGCATTGCTAAACAAATATATATTGTAGAAAGCTGAGTCAGACATACTGTACATGTTCCAGTATAATGTCAAATAGTCATCCCCTCGGTGGCTTTGTAACAAGTTTTACGAAAGGTGGCTCATTCAAATACACTAACTTACATCTTCTTCTTTCCTCCGATGGTAGCTCCCGTCTCTATTTATGCAAGCACCCCCCCCCCCCCCCCACCCCTCTACGAGTTGCTAGTGCTGGAGGTAGGTCAGGGACAACACTGAAGTCTGAGCCTGCTTCTAACTTGGTTGCTGCTTCAAGAAGGGCATCTCTATCAATCAAGCTCGACAAGCGAAGTATTATATTGCGCCTGTCTAATTCACCTGATGGCAAACGGTTCACAGTAGTGAATAATATAGAGGATGCTCGCTCTTCAGTAAAACCAAGGGTATTCTGAATAAACTGGCATACCAGCAGCTCTGTAATCCTTGAGAGTTCTCTATTCACTATCCCTACTTTCACACCTCTGATGATAACGTTCCATTTTCGACGCCATAGCTCTAGCTTAGTTCTCTCTATCCGTTCTTCTTCTATTTTTGCCTCTAGGTTGCGGAAATGTTTTCCTTGTAATTTCTTGCATTTCTGAATTTAAGAATTATATCTAGTACGTAAATTCTTAATGGTATCATCTTTCAATTAATCTTATAAAAATATGCGGTCACCGACCAGTTTATAGAGTTATGACGTCATCTTTATAACGTTGTTTTGAATCTACCGCTTATATATTATTTGGCCTATATTTTTTTAAGATTGTTTTTGGGGAAAAACACAGATTGTTTTGAAGGCGGCATGACATATGTAACAAAAATATGTCACAATGAAATAAATAAAATGCATGGTGTAGACAGAAAATGGTATTAAATAACTTCCCGCCATTTTGTTGGGGACTCAAGTACGCAAAATCGCTAATCGCAAAAATTTGACCGATAACAATATAATTAATTTTTTACAGAAGGCGGAGAATTACCTATTCTTCAGATTAAGAATATAATCGCCACCGAGTCGAGGGAAAAGATATTTACTGAAACGCGCGTTTTTTTAAAATTTTTGTTCTATACAAATAGCTTCTACAGGGTTATTAGAAAGTTTTCATTTTAAATTTGTTTGAAAAAAAAAAAACAACCAAAAAGCAGGTTGTTATTCTTCTTAAAACTGGTTTTGAAGAAAATTATGCCATATAAACTTTTGGCATGTGCTTTTAACTCGAGGCTTTAAACCGTTTTTTCTAGTTTCCCGAAGTGTATAATGAGTTTCTTTTTTCTCGCATTGTATTAATTTCGATCACACTTATCTTTTATGAAAACTCTAAATAATTTAATGGTTTAATTAACAAGATGTTCACCTCAGAGCACTATCAGTAGTGGCGGATAGGGGCAACCCTTGCATGATGGCTACCAGAAATCGGAATTTCGCGGAATATCGTAAAACGACATAGACAAATTTCGAAACTTAACGTTCAAAAACAATACGCACAGAAACGCAGAAACAATAGTACGGAATAGGCCCAAAATAGTCCCGTGGAACACAACTCTTTTTTTTTTGTAAGCGAATTTTAAAAATTAGATCTTCTACACCAAACTTTATGGTGTACGGAGAATTAGGTCGATTTCCATTAAACATTAAAATAAAAATTAGAATGTTAAAATATTGGTGTAAACGTATTAATGACAATGAAAATTGAGTAGTTCAATATATTTTGTATTATATACTTTGACAAATAATGGCATGCAATGTTTCAAATGGCTCAATCATATTGAATCCATATTCCATATATGGTCTAAATCATATCTTTCTGAACCAAACTGGATCTATTGCTGCTAATTCTGTCACAAAAATATTACATGTCCAATTTATCCAAAAATAGTCCAGTGAAATTACAAATGCCTCTAGGGATGAATTCTACTCTTTATATAAAAGGGATTTAAGTTTGAAGAAGTATCTATTGAAATTACCAGATCAAAATCGTATCTGGATTACAAAATTTCGTACTTCTAATTTACGCTTTCCTATTGAGACTGGGAGGTGGTGTAAAGTACCACGACATGATAGGTTATGAACTCTTTGCAAAACAAATGATGGGGATGAGTATCACGTTTTACTCGAATGTCAAAATTCATTTTTGGTAGAACTACGGAAATTTTTTTTGCCAAAATACTATTTACAATATCCACATATTAGTAAGATAGCAGGTTTACTAAAATTTTGTCATGTAGAAGTTTATAAGCATTTAGCAATTTTTATTCGTAAAATCAATGAAATGTTTTGAAAAGGTATGAATGTATACATATATTGTCTTCTTGGTCGTTTTCATTTATATTTCAAAATGTATTATGTCCTTATGTTACATATCATGTGTCTCATAGTTATTCAATAAAATATTGAAATCTTGAAATCTTGGAAAAAACATGTAATTATTTTCTAACGTACTATTCGCGGCAATAGTACTATCACGTTGCGCGATCATGCGACGGTCGCTACGCGGCGCTCATATTATTGAATCTTGACCTTAAATACTATAACAGTAAAATATAAAATATAAAAAATATCCAGTTTTTAGTTCACCTGGCTCAAAGGGCCATGTGAGCTTTTGTCATCACCTGGCGTCCGTCCGTAAAATTTTACGTTTTGATCTTCTCCTCTAAAACCCCTTAGCCAAATAAACTGAAACTTGGTATGAAGCATCTATGGAAGGACCGTTAGAAAGTTTGCATATTTCGTTCCGGTCGGACAACTAATATGGCTGATATGATGAATTCTTATTTCTGATTGGTCAAAATTTCAAAAGTCTTCTCCTCTGAAACCGCAAAGCCAAATGAACTGTAACTTAGTATGAAACATCTGTGGAAGGACCTTTATAAAATTTGCATATTTCGATCCGGTCGGACAACTAATATGGCCGCCATGATGAATTCTTATATCTGATTAGACAAATTTTACGAATCTTCTACGCTGAAACTTGGTATTTAGCATCTGCGGAAGGACCTTTATAAAGTTTGCATATTTTGTTCCGGTCGGAAAACTAATGTGGCCGCCATGATGAATTCTCATTTCTTATTGGTCAAAATTTCAAAACAAAATTCATCTTTAACAACAAAGCCAAATGAACTGTAACGTGGTATGAAGCACCTGAGGAAATACCTCTATAAAATTTGGATATTTTGTTCCGATCGGATGGCCGCCATGATGAACTCTTATTTATGATTGGTAAAAATTTCAAAAATTTTCTTTTCTGAAACCGCAAAGCCAAATGAACTGTAAATCTGTTTGAAGCATCTTCGGAAGGATATTTATAAATTTTGCATATTTTATTCCGGCCAGAGAACTAATATGGCCGCCATGATGAATTCTTATTTCTGATTGGTCAAAATTTCAAAAATTTTCTTTTCTGAAATTGCAAAGACAAATAAACTGTAAATTTGTATGAAGCATCTATGGAAGGACCTTTATAAAGTTTGCATATTTTGTCCCGGTCGGACAGCTTATATGGCGGCCATGATGAATTCTTATTTTTGAATGGTCAATATTGAAAAATCTTCTCCTCTGAAACCATATAGCCAAATTAACTGGTACTTGGTATAAAGCATCTATGGAAGGTCCATTACAATTTTCAGTTGAAATGAAATGGATTGTTGGTGGGACTGTCAGGTGAGCTGTAGAGGCTCAATTCTCTTGAGTCTCTTTTTTAATAATACTGATTATTTTAAACACTGGATTTTGAGAATATAAAATCATTTTAATTTTTTTTACGAGTCTTGATTTTACCCTAAGCGATGGAAAAGTGTGCGTGGCAATGTAAACTCCTAATAGTGATTCACTTCCGCACCGGTACTCCTACACTGCATTTTACCGAATGTTAATCGCTTTTTAACTCGAATAATTTAAGCCGTTTCCGTATCCGATTCTCTCCTTCGGTAACGAGTTGAAGGCGATACGTTTCACATGCGTGTCAGTTGCTCTCTGAAATAGAGAGACAATCAAATTGTTGTTTGAGTTTGCGTATGATATCTTAAAATCCAATTGTTTTAATAGTATTTTCCTCATTCCAAGAATAATTCAATTCTGTAATTTACTTCCGGTTCAACGACAATATATTCAATAGGTGTTCAGGCGAATATAACGACTGGATTATTCGGTTAATCGCTTTGCGGAGTTTGGTGGCAGTGGTGAAATGCAGCGTAGTGTTACGGAGCGGAAGTTAACCACTGTCTGGAGTTTGAAGTTGAGCATAGGCCTAATAATTGTAAGGGAGCAACCGTTTGTTTCTCAGTGAGGATTCAAGGAGATAATGATAAAAAAACCTAGAGATTGTGTCTCGTCCTCTGAACATAAGATTCCCATCTATTATTTTATGATAGGAAATCATTTTGAGAAATATTTTTCATACATTTTGAAATTTCACATTATATCCTACCTATATTGGTTTTCCATGAACAATAACGAATGCACCGTTACTGACGTCAGTCAAACATGAAATACAGGCCATGTTTGTTCATATATTACTGATCTGAGTTGAGTTCTAAAAGATGCTAGTTGTAAACTATAATTCAAACATCGTCATAGGTTCGTTAGACATGGACTAACCTGCGAAATTGTAACCATGTAATTCAAGCATAAAATGCAGGTTATGGAGATTCAAACGTTTATAATGTGTGTTGTATTTTGTAAGATAATTCTAGTTTCGAAATGCCATATGTATATTACAATAAGTTCTTTAATTAAGAATACACGTAAATGAAAATTTTTTACCAAAGTCACTCAAGCATAAAATGTAGGTCATGGTACCTACAGTATTGCTATTTTTGTACTATATAAGATGAATGAAATGGGGTAATATCATTAATATTTCTAATAAGGTTTTTGAGAAACTGGTCTACACGCAAAAAAACACCGGGTCACTCAAGCATCACTACGTGGTACCATGCTGCAATCCAAAATGGTGTTTGACTGTTCATGTTTATAAAAATTAATAAGAGTATACATGCTAATGTTCATGTCCGCACGGGTTCTTGGTTGGTTATTAAAGCATCTAATATCTTATCTGATCTTAAAGCATGTTGAATCCAACACAAACATAGGCAACACAGAAATTTATGAGAAGACCAGACTTTTTTGTGATAGAGGAATATTTCAAATGTAAACGAGAAAGATATATCAATCTTATGCACGAGAGTATAAGTAATTTCCAGAATTAAAGTCCTCAAATTAGAGGCAAAATTGTCCCCTCCTTTGTACCTCATTTTTAATAAGAGCAATTGAATGATGTCCTTGTATTACGTGTGATTGTCATAGAAACTGGTTTTTACATTGGATCTTTTTAATTTATTTCTATAGTTGACTGGTGCCAATCATCACCATGTCCTGTAAACAGTAACTGCACAAATAGCCAGGATGGATATTCATGTCTTTGTCATGACGGTTATATTTTGGAAAACAATGAATGCAAAGGTAAGTCTATGCAACTTCCTAACGACAAAGAATGTTTACATTTGTTGGAATATCTGGGTCGAAAGTGATCCAAATTACATATTCAGTAATTAAGGACTGCTTTGGCTCAGGAAGGGCACAAATACCTTTATCACAGAGTGCGATGTTTGATTCATGATACAGGAAGACATGTTCCGGAACTTTACAGGATGCGAAGCTCTTATTCTCGTTCTTGACTGTATAATGAATAATAATTTTTGAAAATGGACACACTTTTCACTTACATGTAGTTCTTGTTCATTTTGCATACCGGTATTCACTTCAATGATCTATAGTGCCTCTCATACTATTTATTAAAATAAAATTATACAATACATGTACATTGTCTGAAATATAGTTTATATGTACAAGCCATAGAAATGTGAAATTTATCAAGCATTTTTCACCTGCTTCGAGCGAGTACAAAAATAATATGTATGTTTACCCTCAATTTATATAATTGGTATCATCGTGCAACGATAAATCATCTTAATGGAGAACATGACGTTGTATCGTAAAAATCGCAAGTTCCGTAAAAAATGCAAACACGCATGTGCAAACATTTAAAGCACTTCCTGTGTAAAAATTGGAAGTTTCACCGGTTCCGTTATATTAATAATTGATAGGAAAATAGATATATATATATAAATCTATACTTTTAACCAACATTTGAGCAAATAACTCAAGATTAATTCCCGAATGTTTAATAACTTGAGAACAAAATTTTGAAAAATTGTGGTTTTATAGGAAAATTTCTAAGCGGGAACTCATTTATGTGTACTGACTGTATATATGTAATTTAAAGGAATTGTAGATTATCAGGGCTTTTATAAACACGAATAAAATACTGTTGATAGCTGTGTCTTATAGTGGTCAAAATAGAATTTAATATGTTAATTTATTGTACTGTAGTTGTTTACTTGGCCAAAATAAGGCAAGTACAGCTATTGTTTCATACATAAATTGATTAATGGTAATTAAATCATCAGACACAGAAATAAAAATATATCAAGTGATATCAACAGTAGGATACACTTAAAAAAACATTTTTTCCTTTCCCCATCTCTGCCTGTACCCAAGAAAGGATCATGTACACTATGTGACAAGTATCCAGTTGAATGTAGTACATGTGTACTCTTCATAATTAAGAAATTGTATGTAAAACATTTCTGCCATCACAATTTGCTTAATGTCGTCGTGTTAGCCACCTAGCATGCTGGTTTTTTGGCTTCTTTTGCATTTTGGGCATTGCATACATTTTTATCAACTTCAAGAGCCATGTAAAATGTGGCCTTTTGACTTTAATACAGATTTCGTCACTTTTGAATATATCTCCATCAAACTGTAGTTAGGGACCGGGCAAAATTTATCAGGGGATTGACACCGGTTCAAAAGGCCATGGGGACAAACACTTTTTTGGTTACTCTATTTGATTGGACATTTTAATTTTTCTCATTCTCATAACACATAGGACACCAACATTTTTTATTACCATATTTTTATAAATTTACACAAAAAAATTGCTTTAAAGCACACATTGTACCTTACTGTCTATGAAACATTATTGGAATT
This sequence comes from Mytilisepta virgata, assembly GCA_028015205.1. Classification (NCBI taxonomy): domain Eukaryota; kingdom Metazoa; phylum Mollusca; class Bivalvia; order Mytilida; family Mytilidae; genus Mytilisepta; species Mytilisepta virgata. The sequence goes on from CM051521.1 coordinate 71,421,103, forward strand.
ACTGTATTTTTATCGTATATAAGAAGTTTTTTCTTACATTTGCAATGATTCAATTAACTTAAATTGGCAAATTGTATCGTATAAGTACATAATATAAGCAAGTTTTTTTTTCAATTTATATCAAAAACCATAGAACTTTCAAAATTTAAGAACAGTTTTAATACTTGACAGACTTCATGCATGAAATGCCTTAAATTGCTCAGTTTTGTCAATACAAGAAGGATAATTATTTTCAAATCTTTCATCTAAACTGTAGGACATCTTGTATATCCTAAATACAATACATTTGCAAATTTTTTACCAATTTTTATCAAATTTGCTTATAAAATGTTTTCTTCATGGCAAAAAGTATACCTTACTGTCTATGAAACATTATCACTATTGAAATTCCTGTATTCTTACCATATATTAAATTTTTTCCCCACATTTCAATAATTCAATGAACACAATATCTTGTATGGTATAAGTACATAATATAAGCAAGGTTTTCAACAAATTATATGAGTAACCATAGAAATTTCTAAATATTAGAACAAGTTTAATACTTGACAGATTATATATCTTAGCCCGACAAAATCGCAAAATGTCACTAAATTTCTAGGTGTATGGACATGAAATGCTTCAGAAATAAATCCTTATACCTCACTATGTATTAATAAAGGGAAATAATATACTTTTTCAACATATGTTTGTCATTTATTGTCCAAAAATATACAAATTCCCATCAGAGTTCCAAATCTTAGGCCGTAAAAATTGCAAGTCAAGCCGTTTCCATATCAGATTCTCTCCTTCGGTAAACGGCTTGAAGGCGATTAACCTGAATTCGGTAAATTATTCAGGTTAAACACACCATAAATTAACTTTGATTACAAGTGAAGTCAAGGGCAGCAAGAGATACGAGCGCTGGGGAGTGCAACTTTCAGAATATCAGAATGTCTACCTCCTTTATTTGGCTAGTAAATATACCAGTCGCAGGATGTTGGTCATATTGTGCTTAACAATAGTAACGGGCATAATTAGTTAAAATTGAAATTATAGAACCATAACAAGTTTATATCCACCCTCCTTAGCTTCGCTATAGATGTGCTCACTTAGCTCAGTTGTAGAAGATATGAGTCCTGAACCAGTTGTTCCGGATCCGATACCTGATTGTTGCGGTAGGTAATATTTGCATGGCAAATCTGCATGATCTACTGTAACAAGACTCACAAAAGAAATTCGGGAAAGTTGATAACAGTAATTGTCATTTGTATACTAGATGGAGGTCCAAAGGGCATTGCAAGGTCGCTGTAAGTGCTCTTCCTAGAAAGGGGCAGTAATGAATCTTTTTAATGAAAAGTTCTTTAGGTAACATAGGATGGAATGGTGTATATCAACGAAGCCATACTTTTTTTCTTCTTCAAAACATTGAGGCGAGGATGACCTGGTAACTGAAAAAATATCGATTTGGAGGATAACAGTTACTACTTTTATGAGATAACATAGACAGTTGATAATTGGTAGTTGTGTAGGTAAGGGGTTGAAATTGACTCCCCTTGTTCTTTGGTATTTTAGTTAATGTATCTTTAAAAAATAATAAGCATACATACCATTTATTGGCGGATATCTCAATGATTTTTTTAAATTAACGTCTGTAAATAATTTCTGTATCTTATTACAATTCATGTCATTAGTAAGATCGATAACCTCTCTTAATGCTCTTGTTTATGTTATAGATTCTGATGAATGCTTAGATTATCTCTGTCCTCCATATTCAGTTTGTAACAACACAGTAGGAAGTTATACGTGTACATGTAGACAAGGATTCTATACAGATGGAAAACTGTGTCATGGTAACTATACCAAAGATGTATTATAAAATTAATTCTCTTTGCTCGTATGAAATTTATTTCATTTTGACGCGGTAGAAGATGCTTTGGATGAGTAACGCCATTTTGAAATAAGATATGAGCCAATTTTAAAATGAAATGGGACGCGATTATAAAGAAATATATCATGTTTGTGAATGGTATTTGTCAAAAAATACCGGTTGAGAGATTGGTGAATTTTCCGAGCCGTTAGGCGAGGGAAATTTCTCTAGCCTCGAAACCGGTGTTTTTGGTAAATACCAGACAAAAACATGATATATTTCTTTAATTCCACCGAATATTCTTATCTTTCTGTTAAATGTAACAAATGTTGATTTTTCGTTGCGACTTCGTGGTTACTATTTTTAGACACGGTATTTTCCATTTAGCGTTGTATTTTTCACAAATACCCCGCTTTGTGGAATTCCCTCGAAGCAAATAAAACGGAACAGTAAGAAAAAGATTGAAATTTATTAAGTTTGCAAACAAATACATTCATCTTATAAAATCAAAATACAGCATACGTATATAAGGTGGAATTAAAGTAAAAATTTAACTATCGAGATATGCTCTCCAACAATATGTACATAACACCAACTAAGCGAGATCGGTTGTGTATTTCGAGAAATATTTTCGGTTCATTTCACCAATTTATCGAAAAATTACATAGACATGCATATGGACATTTTACACAATAATTTCAATTGAATAGGGACGGGACTAAAACTTGATTTAAAGTGTTCTCTTGTCGAAACATGCAGAGGAATGTTTTATGTACTAACAAATAACACCGACTAGTTTTTAAATCATTTAGTTTTGGTAAAAAACTTAATTGTGAGTGAATTTTTTTTTTACTCTATAAAATATTATTTCGGTATGCTAAAAGTTGATTTGAAAATTATGACAACAAATTCATTATTTCATTTCTTATAATTTTGATGTTCCAAAATCATAAAATATTGCCACGGTCATAAATGGTTCTAGGGTAGAACCATTCAGAATGGTTCTAGGGTAGAAACTTCCAGAATTGTTCTTGGTAAGAACTGTCATAAATGGTCTTAGGGTAGAAATGTCATAAAAGGTTCTAGGTCAGGACACACCCTGTCATAAACGGTTCTTAAGGTGTCAGGATGACAATTCTAGGACTGTTCTAGAGCAGATCTTCTGACAGTTTAGGACAGTTCTAAAGAGAGTTTAGAACTGAGCCCAACTGTATGTATATGTATATTATAAACAAGTGTCGAGTTGACTCAAGAAGTAGCAATAGATTGTACTAATAAAATGAATATAAATAACAGTAAGTAGTGAAAAGGTCCAACGTTTCACCTGTCCAGACTTGATCACGAGCTAACGGACAGCAGACAGGTTACAGTTCCTTTATTCGTGTACATGTATTTCGGAATAAATACTAAAAATCTTAATTCTTATATAAGTTTTATATATATTGTTAAGATATATATGTGACATAAATATATGTTTGCAGTGTAGATATTTACTTATATCAGTGGATGGATGTTTTTCCCTTGATTTGGGGAGTCTAACTTAATGAGGATATTACCAACACAGTGGCTGTTTTTTTTTCAATTTTGCTGTGAAATTTGTAATTCAAAATTAATTGTCTTCAAATTGTAACAATTTTGGAAATTCAGGGGTATCACTACCATGCCTAGTTCTTTCCTTAGATATTTTTCGCTGAGCCAAAAAAAAAGTTATTGTTAAAACTTCTCGTACTTTTTATACTCTGTTTCAGGGTTGTTGTCTCCTTGAAATGTTTCCACATCTCTGTTCCATATTCTTGACTTTACTTCTTTCACCTAAACACAACTTTCACAAAATATACACATACAGTGCATTGAATGCGGTTATTTTGAAGACATTTAGCAATGTGTAAACTCGGGCGATTCACTCATAAACTAAATAAAGTCCGAAGGACCTTATGCAAAGTTTGTGAGTGATAAGCCAGAGTTTAAACATTGATAGATTCCGTAAAAATAATCTTTATTACTTAAAATTCCAAATATGACGTTTTACCATTTGAAATTAACATTTTGCTAATTCACTATATTGCATGCGTACGTATTCATACGTACAACGTCATGAAAGGAATTTATCACGTTATAAACTTTTTACTGGCAGTTGCTGTTAGCCAATGGAATTACTGCATTTGATGTTTTGAAAACAACATTTGAATTATAATAGTTTTGTTTCATTAGTTGATTCATTTTACTTAATAAATTATATGTATTGCAGATATGGACGAATGTCAGGTTTCAGAAATATGTCCTAGTAACTCTTCGTGTGTCAACTTACTTGGAAGTTATAAATGTATGTGTGACCAAGGATTTGTGAAAAATAGTGATGGACTATGTCAGGGTAGGAACTTTATAATAAAAAAATATATTAAAGGAATGTGTATTTTGATCTTAAATCATATATCTGAACTAGGTAACCCTCAAAATACGAAATTAGATGGAGGCAGTCGGAAATGCTCTCTTTGTAAGTCCTATGCATGATGTTAAAATACCTCAGTACTTTAAAAATCGTGAAAAGGAATTTTATTGAAATCAACTTTCAGTTTTTTTTAACCCACTATTTTTCTTCAGAGACTCTGGGTCTCAGCCATATTGTGCATCTACATACAGTGTATGAGAATTTTGAATAGAAATAAAATTCATAAAGTTAAAAATGAAAGAGTAGTTTAGGTAAAAAAAAGTAAACTCACAGTTTCAAAATTCAAATCCGCTTGACCCAAAGTTTTGAAAATCAAAATAGGAGGTAAAACCAGATCAAAATTTATAAACTTCATATTCAGACACATGATTGTGAAAGTACTGCAGTCTTTGAAAAACTAAGAATGCAACAAATGGAGGAGGTGGAGGTAGCAGACATGTCCTCCTTCCTCCATCTAGTTTATTGTTGATGAAATAATATACTTATGAATCCCTGCTACTTAAGTCTATATATTGATAATATTTTTATTTGTTGAATAGTTTTACATTTGTAATACTATTTTGATGATGGCAGCAACCAATCGACCAATACAACTTTGGCTTGTTTAGTTACCAAAATGGACTAAAATGTACTGAGACCAAAAATATACGGAATTGAACTGAAAATAGACCTAATTTGAGTAATAATGGACTGAAATTGACCAATATTGACCAGAATTAATTAAAATACATGTATAACTTGTAACAGTTATAAATTACAAACTAAACTATACTCAAGAATCATTAAAAAGTTCAAAAATTGTATTTATTTTCCAAATTTAGAATTAATGATCAGTAACAACAAATTGAAAAACGAGGTTCATGAAAATTTCACAAAATCGATGGATTTAATATTATATCACTGGCTAGAAGCAATTTTCTGTTTTGTAAACTAAATGAAAATTTACGAAAAGTTAATTTTTTAAAAAAAATATAAATAATGAACATTCGGATTTTGTTAATTATAATGAAACTGAGAATCTAGTATCACTATTGAATCCCCAATCTTCCTTTTAAGTAAAAAGTATTATTATCTTCATAAAACAGAGAACTGAGGGCAAGGTAATTTTGTTCTTGTTACTTTCGTGTTCACGAAATTTGAAACGTATTATTTTAATTTATTTAAATCTACTGGTCTTTCATATCTTCTTTGTGTCACAAACTGTATTGTAAATAAACATTAAGGATCCTCGCTGGTCATGTTTTGGTCTTTTTGTCAGATTTTCGGAACCCTCGAAATGGATAAAACCATGAAAGTTTTTGCCCATGAACCCCACTTTTTCTTTTATAATTCAATCATATATACCTTAAAATGATATTTGACAAAATGTTATGAAATCCTATTTATTTTTTCATACATTTTTAGAGACTGAAGTTGTTAATGCAAAGACAATGAAAAATCCAGAGAAAACCGATTTCCTGCAAATTTTCAAGGCCTTATAGCTCTAAAATAAGCACATGAACCTATATTTTTTTCTTGCTCATTTGTTTACTATTCATATGTTCTCTCAAACTAAAACACCTATTTCAAATCCTATTTATTTCCTATTAGACGAGCGATCATCCTTAAATGGCATTTATCAAAATGTTGCCAAGTGAACATATGTTTTAAATGATTAATAAATTAATTAATACCTTATGTTATTGTATAAATTTTTACGAGTGTCTGTATACAAATATGTGATTTTTACTATATTTATTGGTAGAATAACTGATATTTGTTTTTAAACAAAGGTCATTCGAAGAAACAAGTTCTTCATGTTGGTCAATGTCAATTTTTCCCTGTATATCCTATTCAAATTCCTGTATGTCCCATTTCCATCCATTATGTGTCCTATGTTGTTTATTATTCGTCCCTTTCTGTGTCAATATAGACCATTTTGGTCCAATATTAATTCATTTCGGTACATTCTGTCCATTTCAATATTTAGACTGCCCGGAAAAATATTACTTGGTTATCCAATGAAATCTTTTCGTTTAATTAAATGCATGTACCAAGTCAAGAGTATGACTTGCTTTCCAGTTGTTCTGGGTGTTTGCTTGTCTCCCAACTTTGCCAGAGTTCCATGTTTGTTATGAAACGTTATTGACATTTATATAATTAAAAGGTATTTAAATTAAAAATGTTTCATACCTACAGGTATACTCTATCCGGATCTGTGCATACATGTGAAAAATGGTTTAAAATCGCATCAGAATATACAGAAATATATTTGTTATTTTGTAGACATAGATGAATGCGCAGATTATGCTTGTTCAGCTCATGCTGTTTGCAACAACACATTTGGAAGTTTTATCTGCACCTGCGAGTCAGGTTTCGTTGAGACCGACGGTATATGCAAAGGTAATTTTTTAAAACAAGAAAGGAAATTAAGCTCCAACTGCTTTCAATCCTCTACCTTTTTTTCCAATCTGAAATGACTAGTCCAAGTAAATTGAAACTTGGTTTGTGGAATCATTGAGCAGGTACAATGACAATTACAAATTTTGGCGAATACATAGTGAAAGTAATAAGACAGACGATTGGTCAAACATGAAAATGACTGTAAGATACAAGAGTTTATTAAATTATTCACTGTTCTTCACGTGGCATATATAACATGACAGCCATACATGTATAACAATGACCATTATAAGACATATAAGAGCAATAAGGTAATTATCACATGATCAATATACATCGGTTTCAGATACTTAAAGGGAGTTTAAACCACTAAATTATAGTCTCGTTTGGCCATATTTATGACACAATTTTCAAAAAACTTGAAAATAAAAGATACATTGATCAAGTTTATTAATATTTGTTTTCAATTTACACACCTGTTTCTACATGTTTGTTTATTGTAAGAAACTTCTTGATATTGGAATGAATTAGTAAATACATTGTATGTAAACGAAATAATTTTGACGGATAATCTCGCAAACAATTTGCAAAGGATACGAAATGATGATGCAGACAGACAGATTAAATAATAATTTAATCCAATTGCAAACTGCATTTATCATATCTAAGGCTCTTAGAGAGGATGGACCTTGGTTATACTCATCTACAGATGGCACCACGGGACAGTGCAGAAAGAGAGAAAAAATTTTTGTCCCTTTTTCCCTCGTGCCCAATGCAGAAGAATTAGATGATATTATTAATAGGGACATAATAATTGGAAATAAAAAACACAACAAAGCTGCAAAATGCTCCAAGTGACGTTGCAAAGAGGCAGGTTGGTAGTAACAATATATCTACTGCCTTCATCTTGTTCAATGCAGTGTGAACTCCTACTTAAACCTGTATAGATATCAATACTCTAGAAGTGAAAGGTGTCATGCTATGTTAACACTTCAGTGAGGGAAAGTGTGGTAAATTGCCAAGTGCAGTCAAATCCTGTAAGGCATGAAATCTTACTGAAGATATCTAGTCCATTTTTAAAGTGCAATTTTCAAATCGATCAACAAACTGTGATAACAACTGTAAAATATTTTGGGTTATTAAGACACGGGACATCATCCATATATTCGAGATTTGAGCCCATCAACAGAGGCGTCCCCTCAGTAGTAAATCCTCTGTCACGTTTAATGAATATACAATCTATTAATAGACTTAATTAATCAATAATAGATTTAGTTTCTTTGTAATTTTCTTGTTTGAAAAACATGTCAGACATCGACTATTTGTTGACATCAGCAAGCCCCAGAAAAATTATTACCCCCATAGCTAGTCTTTTCCATGTTAATTGAATGTACTCATATAGATTTACCCTTGTCTGTCCGTATGTATGTTACGTCTATCCTGCTTGGTAATGTGTTTAGGATTAGGTTCCTTTCTATGAAACCTATTGAGATATATCAATGATGTTATACCACTGCAATTTCCTTTAAACACTGGACAAAGATGAGCATGAGTGACTCTGATAAAGGTTTGCCTTTAATTTTATATCCTTGGAATCCATGGTGTTATATCAATGAATTTTTGTAAAAGTTGGGTCATTATAATGCACATTTTGTGCATGATTGACTTGACTATTTTTGTTCGATTTAGGTAAATTCTTCTCAACGCTAGTGAGTTATACATGTACCTATTCGTTCATCTTATATAGTACAATAAAAATTAGCAAACATTGAGTCACCATATCCTGTATTTTTTTAATTCTTGAGTGACTTTGGTAATATCTTTGCGTTCAGGTATATTTTTAAAGGACACATGGTAGTATATAGATGATACATGTATTTTAAAACATAATCATCTTATATAGTACAATACAAAACAAAATGTGATTTCCAACGACTTACTTTTTACAATTTACATTTTATATAGTACATAACATTTCGGATACATTTGAGTCACATGACCTACATTTTATGGTTCTTAATGCTTTATTTATTTATAGAGGATTGCTAACAGCCATAAGGCCGCTAGTAGCTCTCCTCAACATATGTACAAAAATGACAAAATATATAATAATATAACAAAAGACAGTGGCAGAGAAAAAATAAGAAAAGAAAATAAAATTGTCAAATAGCATATATATGTGCTATACATTTTGATATAAAATGGTACAAAAATATATATGTGCATGTTGATGTTTTAATTACTCTTTACAATAAATTCAAATAGTGTAAAATACTTTTGAATTATATTTTAAAGAAGTATGTTTACTGTATAGTCTTTACAGTTCTTACAAACAAACTGAAACCAACCCCATGACACAAAATTTGTTTCAACTCACGAAATAACTCTTTTCTTAATTTATTGTAAGCTGGACATAGTAATACATAGTGATTTCCGCGATATCAAGTTACACCGATTACAATTTGGAAAAGGGATTATAGTGAAATAAATGATCGCTTAAGACACTTAGACCAATTCGAGTGTGATATATTTTACTAAATCCATTACCAAATGAGAAATATTTAGAGTAAGACTCGAGAATGAAAACATTTAACAACCTTTCCTTGAACATCTTTACAGATGTAGATTCCTATTTCTAATGGTAAGGAATTCCAGTCTCTGATAGTGGCTGGGAAAAAGGACGATGAGAAAGCAAAATTGCTCGATGAAGGTTGGATTATATGATGAACCTGTCGAAAATTATAATTTTGCATGTTATGGTTCACGAGGGGATAAGTATCCCTTTAGTAATTGGGACATTTCTCATTTTTTATCTTATATACTACGAGACGGTTGATTTTTCGTCGATCTTTCAATCGTACCAAGTTTAATTCTTTCGGAAGGTTATCATTTTTAGTAATTTTAAACGCGCCTGTAATAAGCATTGACGCACGGCGCTAATATCATTATTTATATCGTTCAAGTATACTAAAACAAAAGAGGCGTACGGATAGACCCTTGAGGAACTCCTGCTGAAATTAAACGAGTGGTAGAATTTTTTCCATTTATCACAACTTTCTGGGACTTACCACTTAAATAATTTTGAAGCGAATTTATGACATTTCCACCGACACCGAATTGTCGCAATTTAAAAAGAAGTCCGTCATGCCAGACTTTATCAAAAGCTTTTGATATATCCAAAAACACAGCACAAACATATGTTCCCTCATTTATACTTTTATATAGATATTATGAGTTACATTTACCAACTGATTTACAGTAGAATAATTTTTCTTAAAACCACTGTTATTTTCAATGAGTAAATGGTTCTCCGAGCAATGATCATATAAGCGCTTACATACTATTTTCTCGAGACATTTAGATATATAATTAGAAATATTTTGTCAATCACCATTTATAAACACTGGACATATATTAGATATTTAATGGTTGAGTTGCTTTGATTAAATTTTTGCGTTTCAGTCTATTTCTAACAAAACCTGTGATGATACATTGTAATATATCAGTGATATTTTTCGATTCAATCATCCTCTTTAGTTCAACAAAGATCACCAACATACAAGTTCACATGACCTAAATTTCAAAATGGCTCAATTAAACGTTAGTGTTTGGATCCTGATTTAAGAAACAGAATCTAGTTCTGTTGATTCACTACTTTTAAAGTTAATGTAAGCAGGATATATTATGAATTTTTAAAATAATTCTCAAAACGATTTCACCGTCATAAAAAATAGATTGGAATACTATGTACAGGAGTACAAGCATCCATGTCGTACAGACAATCTTTATTTTTTGGTTAAAATCATGTCTGATATATGCATTGATTTCTTGCAGATATCAATGAATGTGCTGACCCCTCACCATGCTCCAATCATTCCGCTTGTGTCAACATTGATGGTAGTTATTATTGTATATGTCTTCAGGGATATCAATTCATTAATAATGTTTGTATAGGTATGTATACATGTATTCTTTTGACTTGCTTTTTAAGTCAATTGTTTATATTTTTTCCATATAGAAACAGTTATAAATGTTTAAAACAAATTTGGGATTTATACCACGTACCAAAGGTACAATAATGAACTTAACCTTCTCTGATACTAGTATTGATACAGCTGTATCTACATATTTAAACGATACAGGACTTATCAGCTGTAAGTATTTCCATATTTTCACATTGGATTGTTGGTTTTAATATATTCTATAATATGCAAAATGTAACATGAACTGTGATGATTCCAATGTTTCTGCAGTTACTAGTAAAATTGGACCAATAAGTTATATTTAAATAGTGTCATATGGTTTAGTCACAGTCCTAGCAAATATGAATAAAAAGTTCTGTCTTGTGTATATGAATGTAAGTAGCTTATTGCATCATAAAAGGATGATTTATAATAAATATTTTACAGACATGAATGAGTGCCTTCAAGATCCATGTCTACAAAATTCTTACTGTAACAATACCGAAGGTAGTTACACATGTCACTGCGATCACGGGTTTACTGAGAAAATAGGAATATGTGAAGGTATATAATTGTATAAATCTTTTTAGATGCAGTTAAATATTTGCAATCGAAAACGTACTCAATAGCCTATCTAGGCTACAAACAAGACGACAAGGAAAAACTAAAATGGATTTATAATCTTTGGTTTTTTTAGACTTTATCAAAAAGAGCAATGTATTGTCATGTATCATTTCGGAAAATATATGCCCTAGTTCCAAGTTACAACTCAAAGAATGCCTCCAGGAAATATTTATGTAGACCAGATTCAACAGGATACTGCCAAAATTGCTAAGACTAATTATTCAATCTCTTGATAGAACTAAATATTTTTCAAAGGTAACTATTTACTATCTATTTATAGAATATAATGATGTCTATATGTTATATTATCTTTAAGTTTTCAATTGAAAATGAAAGGTGAAATTCGATGACAAACTGGTATTCTGATAATAAATTTTTGTGGCTGTGAAATAATGGGCATTGAATTTTAATTCAAGTAGTAAAAGGGAAATGACTTAATTATACTTAATGAAGAAAAGCAGCCAGGACCCTATATTTAATAAAATAATATAAAAATGTATATATATATATATAAATATCGTTCAGAGTGAACCGCTGATAAAAACACTGGAACCAAAATAAGGAACGATGTATGGGCATGTTGCTTAATATATATATATATATACATTTTCACGATAATCAAATTTGAACAGAATACAATTGAAAAGACCGAAAAAACCACGACCTCTCTTGCAGTTCTAAAATGTATATTAAAAATATGTAAATATTTACTGTAGACATATTTTAAAGTAACTTAATGAGAGCAATAAAATAAATTTCCGATTACCTCTATCTATATTCTCTCTGTTATTGTTATTACTTTATATGTTGACCAGTTTTCTGATCTTACATACAATTTAAGCTTGAACCAACAAATTGTGTGTTAATAAATTTTACATACTTTTCTGGTATTAATCAGTACATCAAGTACACCGTGAAAAGATCCCATTAGGTAAAAAAAAAAACAATTACAAGAAATTGAATGGAAGTGTAAAATGGAATTTGAAATGTCATGCATACCTAAGGCTTGACAAAATCAACTAGCATAGACACTGTGAACAGAATCTCCACGCTCTTGTAATGAAAAAAAAAAAAAAAACAGCTAGGAGATGCAATAAACTACGAGTTCATCGGTGATTTATTTAAAAGTCAAGAAATTATTTCCTCATTGAAATCCCTCAAATTCCTTCTTCAGAACTACAAATCACACGCTGATACACTATAAGCATTCATTGATTTTATTGTCCCCCGCCGCAACGCGATGCGGGGGATATGGTAATGCCGGGCGTCCGTCCGTCCGTCCGTGCTTCCGTCCGTCCGTCCACCTTGTAAGCGCTCTAGCAAATTTATTTCTTGACTGATTTGGATAATATTTATACAGTAGCTTTAACTCAATGATATCTCAAGAGAGTTCGAAGATGAGTCATGTCGATATATTTTTGTAGGAGTTATGCCCCTTAATAACTTAGAAAATTGACAAAATTTTCATGTAAGCGCTCTAGCAAATTTAGATCTTGACAGATTTGGATAATATTTATACAGTAGCTTTAACTCAATGATACCTCAAGGGAGTTCAAAGATGAGTCATGTCGAAATATTTTTGTAGGAGTTATGCCCCTTAATAACTTAGAAAATTGACAAAATTTTCATGTAAGCGCTCTAGCAAATTTATTTCTTGACCGATTTGGATAATATTTATACAGTGGCTTTAACTCAATGATACCTCAAGGGAGTTCGAAGATGAGTCATGTTGAAATATTTTTGTAGGAGTTATGCCCCATAATAACTTAGAAAATTGACAAAATTTTCATGTAAACGCTCTAGCAAATTTATTTCTTGACCGATTTGGATATTATTTATACAGTAGCTTTAACTCAATGATACCTCAAGGGAGTTCGAAGATGAGTCATGTCGAAATATTTTTGTAGGAGTTATGCCCCTTAATAACTTAGAAAATTGACAAAATTTTCATGTAAGCGCTCTAGCAAATTTATTTTCTCCTTGCATTGGAATAATATTTATACACTTGGACCTAAAGGGAGGTTTTATACATAAACTCCTATCGAAACTTATAAAATTGAAAAATACTGTCTTTAAGAGTTTGTTAGGCGGAATACTTTTGATCAAAGCATTTCTGTTTATTGAAAAGGAGTAAATGTACATTTGTATAAATTCTCAATACACATGGTAAAATAAGATTTCAACACTATACCCATATTGTATAAATGTCTTCATACCACTCATTAACTTGTAAAAAACTTTAGCAATAACCACAAATTGTTTGTCCTTCTATTCTCTCTCTTTGAGAAAATTTTGTTATGTTTCACTTGTCGAAGGGTTTCTGGTGCTCTAGCGGCGGGGGACTTCGGAACGCTGTTCGATTTTTAGTGATTTACTACATTCAGCAGCTAAGTATACCGGTCATAGGATAGTGGATGAATTTATAGGCTCAACAACAGACTGTGATGAAGAGGAAGTAACTACCAATATTATATCAAGCACAGAAAATTCCCTTAAGGCAGATGAATCCACAGAAATCTGAAATCGTAAACATCTTGGAACTATCAGCTGGACAAGAAGAAAAAAAGTACAACAGTACATACTCACTACTGACGACCTACTGAATTTCGGTAGTGATAATTGCAATACCATGATAGGTGCAAAGACTGGAGTTGCTCCAAGACTGAGTGAGCTCAATTGTAACATTATAAATATTCAATGCATCAATCACAGATTACCTCATGCTGCAAAGGACAGCTTTCAAGACATTTCAGTTTTCAGAGATATGGATGATCATCTTATCAATTTCTTCAAATATTATTATTCTGCCACGTCCACGAATATGGAAGGGTATGTAGATTTACACCTGTCCGTTCGGCTTGGTGAAATGTTTGCGTTTAGGTCAATTTCTCAGAAACCCATGGAGATACATGTGTATATCAATGATATTATACCACTAAAATCCACTTATGACACCAAACACAGATCAACAACATTTCGGTCACTTTGACCTAAATTTAAGGCATTAGGGACTTGATCAAGTTTTGCCTTTAATTTCATATCCTAGGAATTCATTGTGTTCTATCAATGATATTCACCACTATAATCCTCTGACATTATATAATAATGTACTTTTCCAACTTTTTGGTCATTATGACCAACACTTCATGCGAGTGACTCGATTAAGTTATTGCATGTAGGTCTAGTTGCGAGAAACCTATTCAGGTATACCAAAGATATTGTACTTATTCGTTCATCTTATATAGCACAAAAAAGTCAGCAACATTTGAATCACCACGTTCTGTATTTTATGCTTGAGTGACTTTGATTAATTTTTTGCATTTAGGTGTATTATTAAAGAACGTATGGTAATTTAATTATGATATTTAACAACTTCAATTGCCTAATACAGTGTAACATAAGTCAGAAACATTTCGGTCCCAACTTGAATTTTATGCTTGAGTGAATTAAGTTTTGCATTTAGGTGTTTTATTAAAGAACCTATGGTAGTGTATTAATGTTATTTTACAGTTACAGTCATCTTATATAGTACAACACAACTAAGCAGCAATCGAGTCACTATGACCTCAATTTTATGGTAGAGTGATTTTGATGAAATTTTTGCATTTAAGTCTATTTCGAAAAAAACCAGTACTGATTTATCGATAATATTTTACACATTCAGTCATTTTCTTTAGCTCAACAGAGATCACCAACATACGTGTAAGTCCACATAAGCTACATTTCATGTTTGAGTAACGCCGTTAAATTTTAGTGCTTGGGTACTTATTTCAGAAATGTAAGTTTATTTCTTTCTTTTCGAGAGGGGACGTCGTCGGGTGAACATGGCACAGGATAATGCAATTTGCCGTTTGATGTGGAAATTGTCATAAATAGAAAACGGAGTGTACGTGTACACATTTACTTATGTCAGAATGAAGATTCATGAAGAAATTTGATGTCACGATTTATTTATTTAGATTAGGATATATTATGAAACTTTTATATATATTTATAATAATTCTCAAAACTATTTTCTGTAATGATAGACAGGAATACTATGTGCAGAAGGAGGGGGGTATCCGTATCCTACCTCAGTATTGTTACATCTTTGAGAGATACATACGAAGATGTGGTAATTGATCTTGAAAATGCCATGTCAAGTGGATAAGATAAAGTCTCTTGAAATTGCCGTGAGAAATGGACAATATAACGTCTCTTGAAAATACCATGGTAAATAGACAATAAAAAGTCTCTTGAGGATGTCATGGCAAATAGACAAGATAAAGTCTATCGAAAATGCCATGGCAAATGGACAAGATGAGGTCTCTTGAAGATGCCATGACAAAATAATAATTGGATCTGGGTCTTCTGCTTCAGGTCTAGTTAAGAAGTTGAAGAAACCATCATCATGTCGAGTTGTTCAATTCCTGTCTGAAGCATAATCAAATAGGTTAGCCCGGATATTTGCAATAAAATGATATGGGCTGACCATCATAAATCCAAGGTCACAATCAACAAAACTGATCCTTGTAACAATGAATGACACATGTGTATGAACAAAATCCACCAGAACATGCGCGACAAGTTGCGTACACAATATTACGGACGAACTTACGGATACCTGTTTTGATTTATAAATGGACAAGATAAAGTCTATTGAGGATGCCATGGTAAATAGACAAGATAAAGTCTATTGAAAATGTCATGGCAAATGGACAAGATGAGGTCTCTTGAAGTTGCCATGACAAAATAATAATTGGATCTGGGTATTCTGCTTCAGGTATAGTTAAGAAGTTGAAGAAACCATCATAATGTAGAGTTGTTCAATTCCTGTGTGAAGCATAATCAAATAGAGTAGCCCGGATATTTGCAATCAAATGATATGGGCTGACCATCATAAATCCAAGGTCACAATCAACAAAACTGATCCTTGTAACAATGAATGAAAGAGATGGTCTAAATGCAATAATACATGGAAAGTTGGTCATAAAGTTAGGATTGAATTGGGCATCAAATGAACTTAACAGAGTGAAGGAATCTGACAAAATATTAATTGTTAAAACAACATCTTTGACTTTATCAGTTGTTCCAGCAGTTTTGCCACTGTGTGGATCAGAATTAGAATTAGAAAGAATACTTTCACGTGTTAAAATAACAATAATAATCCCAAGAAATAGAACCAAAGTGGGGAATTGCATAAAATATTGATGGTGAAGTAGAACAAGATATATTTACACTTTAATGAAATTTCAAATAGATGGAAGGCAAATGGGAACCGACGCTTATTCAGTGTAGAAAATAACTGATTGGAAAAACTCATAGCATTAATATTCAATTTATAAAAAAGGAGATATTATAAAAGAATAAAATAATTTAACGAAACACATCTTCTGAGTTCATTTTGTATATACATGAAAAGAGAAATTAAAATATATTATCTATTATATGTATTTGCTTATGATATGCCAATAATGTAGATAAGTAAATATGATTATCAGCACAAAACCTCTTAACCTCAATGACCCTTTTAAGTTTCTGTGGGAAACCCTTCTACAATTGAGAAAGCGGGAATGTAAACTCCATTTTGATGTTGATCCTGAAATTATTCTAAAATAAGTCAAAATTAACACTTTAGTACATGATTGCAGATGTAGTTTCCAGTAAACAATTTAATTGACTGCTCTCTATACAGACGGCCTGTTTATGTACATGTACTTTGCCTCAAATCTGAGCAAAGTCTGTCTTCTGCACAATTATGTCATCACTTTATAATGTCAATATGACCTGTAATTAGGCGAAACTCAACATAATAGCCACAGTAATGATAAAACACACTATCTGCATGGAGGGAAGTATCGGCAGACCAAAATTTGTCATAATTACATTTTATGTATATACAGGAGCAATTCGCAAAAACACTCTTCAATTATGTTTTTCAGCAATCCATGCAATATGGATATCAAGCTTAAGGGGGTAGGCCTGGGTTAGGCCAAAATTTTCCACTCGTTTAATTTTTTTTCATATTTTCGTCATGCATTATATATGTCTCAATACAACCCCTGAGAAAATTTTATTGAAATTCAACCACGCGTTTCCTTCACATGGTTCATTGAAAATGGGCATTTAAGGGGTACCCTTCATTCCATGAGATGACACAAGTTAATGAATATTACTACCTCTCATAGGACATATGTTTGATAAAAAATAGTTATAATTTTTTAACTGAAGAACAGGGATATAGTCTTGATCAAAAATGAAATATGATGGTAAAATTCATTCTTTATATGGAAATTCAAAGGTAAAAAGTACCAGATATGTTAGGAATTTCGTTCATTTGCAGTTGCCTCATTAAATATTCAAACACTGCTGTAAAAAAGTTCTGTCGTTTAATTCTTACAAAAAACTGTTAAAACAAATATTATATATGTATGTGTTATATGACAAAAAAATTATGAAATTTTAACCACAAGTTTGAAAAAAATGAAGTTTTTCATATAATACTTTTTGTAGCTGCATTATCGTTCATTATATGTAGTTTATATATGCTATACAACACATCATGGTAACAAGTATATGATTTAAGGCAGAAAATATCTCTAAAACATTCGATTCATCAATTAAATGCTATTTAAAATAATCCTGAAAATGTCAGTAGTGTGACATTTTATGTGTGATGGACTATTACTGTTACAGTATAAGACTTACAGGATAATGTGATATAAGCAAGCACGCGCTGAGATGAGGACGAGATAAGCGCACACTACAAACACACACTTCTCGGGGGGGGGGGGGGGGGGCTAATTCTAGATTATATATTACGAATTTATGGGACGAGTAGAAAATTCATGTAAGGATTTATGAAATTATTGCAAATATTGACTCAGCATTTTCTTCATTTGGAGCGGCTTTTTCATCTTCTTAATCAAATGTCGGATCGAATGTATATGATACCATGCTAATATCTGTCAAGAATTTTATACTGGAATGATGTTTGGACTTTGATAATTTAACGAATCAGTACTAGCAAAAACTAGAGCTGGGAAGATAATAACTAGATCCTAATTCCATACCACTGTGTGTCTCATATACTTAGGCAATTTGAATTCTACGTTATTTCGAACAAGGCAAATCTAATTTAGTGTACATCGTACTGGATCATTTATATTAGTCAAACAACCATACAAGACTTGCGAATCGTATATGAAGAACGGGAGTGTATTTATTTCATGTACTAAAAAAAATATGATTTGCAAGGGTAAGTATTGCCGGTGTGGTGTAAAATATAAATATACATGAAAATTATATTTCTTCAATTTAATATGATTTAATTTAGTCCATTTTTCCTCATTCACTTTGATAAGCCAACACATTTCAATGTTCAATATATCAACTTGAACATTTTGACCAAATGTCCAAAAGAAAAAAAATCCATTTCATTAAATTTTGATTATTTACAAAAATAAATAAAAAAGCTAGACCATTCCATTAGGGATGGGGGTAAATAATCCATACTATTTAAATAAAGACGACCAGAACGCAATTATTATTGTAATGCTCAGGTATATCTGATTTTTATTTGGAATAAAACATGTCTTGGATTTTTGTCTGTTTATAACTGGTAAGTAAATAGATTAGTGTAATCCCTGGAAAGAGGGATTATTATACTTTGCATGTAACACCGAACGTACAGTTGTTCAAATACCACGTTCGTCGTGATATGCATTTCAAAATTGCCACTGGATGTCAAACAATAATTCATCAATATATCAAATCCTACGTAATTATCGATTTTGCACATATTTCGAAAAAGTTTTAGATCGTTACTGAGATGCCCGTTACAGAACCTATTCACTTCGTCTAATGCGAGGAAATTTGGTACGTCATTGTAATGCCACGTTATTCCTATTGTTTGACTTCAAGAAAAAAACATCAATAGGAGTTATCTCCCTTACCCCAGGCCTACCCCCTTAAGTGCAGATTATTATAATCGTGATTTTCTGTTTCAGCAATATACTGCACCATTTTAAAGTATGACTTCAAAAGTAGTTACACACATGTACAACAATCATACTATTAGAAAGATGAAAACATAATCATGTATTGGTTATTTAGAAGCTAAAGTTCTACAAATTAATATATCAACATGGGAGCCACATTAAGTTGAACATAGCCTCGCTTTGACTTACTGTCGAGAATATAAGCAATAAAAGCATTGATGGATTATATGTCAAACATAGATCCAACATATATCCCTTCCTACATATTATACATTAACACTGAATTTTACATCTGTTTCCTAGATATAAATGAGTGTGTACATGATCCGTGTCCAATCAACTCAGAATGTTTGAATAAAAAGGGAAGCTATGACTGCTTATGTAGAGAAGGGTACACAAATGTTGACAGTAATTGTGTTGGTATGTACTCGTAATATTAAGTTTTTAATATCATTAGTAATAGTTTTTTAACATCATCAGTAATAGTAATTCTTTAGCATGTTACATACTGTGAAAGCACCACTATGGTATATATATCAGTTGACTTTCCAGAAGGTTTGTAAATATACTTACCTCATCCCCTGTAATGTTTGATATTGGATTAACTTCTGTTATAATATGATATTTTTAAAATTTTTGTCAAATCAGGTCGTATGATCAAACAGTAAAACGCTCACAAAATGTTTAGCTCTGTTTTACTGCATATAGAATTTATTATCCTTGTGTTACAGAAAATAGAAAATAAATTTCATTTTAAAAATGCCCTTTATTAGATTCATCCAATTTTATAAGAAGATAAATCATCAAATTCCTGTTTTCATTACAAGTTGGGTTGCATTATGTTGTCTGCTAAACTCCCACTTTAGATCTATTAATCAAACAAAAGGAATCAAATCAAATATGAATCAAATTGATAAGGTAATAATCAAAATAAAATCTAAACGGTCATATATTTATTTCTGATTTATTCAATCTTATAAAGGTATGGTCTCTTTTCCTTTTATAACTTACCTGGACCATAGGGCCATGCGAGGTACGTCATCATTTTGCGTCTGTCGACGACTTCAGTCATCTTGATCTACTCCAAACTTTGCCCGAATAATGTATGGTTATTTTGTATATTGATTGACCTATATTTTTCAAATCTTCTCCTCTGAAACTGCATTATGAAATGTTTTGAAAATTTATAAGATTGAATACAGCAGTGCCCTCTACAAACGATCAACATTTGCAAGTTTTCATTGAAACATTATGGGAAATTATTTGTTCAAGAACTAATGGAAAGATTGTAATCACAGTTGACAGGAATGATGTATAAAAGCCCAAATGATCCAACTTTGGTTCTTGCTGGATGAACAACATAGGCACCAGAGGCCATCTTTGATTTTGATTTGCATGTTTTCATTACTATTTTACTCTGAACATACACTATGAAATATTTTGAAACTTTTCAGAATTTATTCTGGCATTAACCTATTTAAACATTCGTGTTTTAATTCAGATCATGCTGCGCATCTAGTGGATGAATAACATGGGGGAATGAGATCAACATTAATTCTGATCAGCCAATTTTTAAAATTATTATCCTTCTAAACAAGACACTTTGCAGGACTCTTGACACAAATACCAGCTATAAAAGCTCCAAGCTTGGTACAGATTCATTCAAACAACTGGCGGCTATGCTCTCTGAAAGTTGCCTTTTAGAGAATTATTTCCAGCTCACCTTGCCTCATTGGACAGGTGAACTTATATCAACCCTTTGCCTACGTCGTCCGAAAACTTTAAAAAAAATTTGACCCTCTTGATGATTTGCTGTTGGTTGTAGTTGGCAATTGTTTTGTAATTTTCATGATTGTATGACGTAAGGATTTCCATCATAATTAAAGAGTAAACAATTAATACGGAGGTCTTGTATTATCAAATTGAGCAGCGGAAATTTAGATATTACGGAATTGTATGCATACATACAGGGTTACATCCATTTAATCATTGTGTTCGTGTCTTTGTGGTGCATTGTACCAGCGATTTGCATTTCACCATTCTGTCCTTTGTTCCACATTGTGTTCCAGTGTATAGAAGATTTGCAGGTGAATTATGTTTTATTCCAAACTTGTATTATTGGGATCAAAGGATATAAGCAAACGAGAATGATTGTGTCACAGTCACAATTTATCAACAGAAAGGCTTTGGCCAATATAAATATAAGACTGCAATGGTTACTGTTATTAACTGCAAAAAGAATAATTTAACATATATAATACAGTAGAAAATATAAATTTATTCAAACACACACGGACACACACAAAACATTAAATGTAGAAACTTAACCTCATTTAAAAGTAAATACTTTTACAAATACAGATAACACCATCACACAAAGCCGCCCAAATAACATGTATTCTGTAATGCATATTTCGCAGAAGTTCTCAAGGTCGAAATTATTCAAAGCAGAAACATTAAACAAGGTGATTAAAGACAAAAGGGCGGAAATTTAACCTTTTTACTGAATACTTATTTTGTTAAAACAAACTCTAGGCCCTCAGTAAAAGGTATATCGAAAAGTATCTTCTCCAAACAATCGAATTGAAAATCACAATTCCTTTTAAATAAACATGAAAGCTGAAGTAAAAAAACATTGCCTACCTGCAACAGAGAATAGAAAAATTCACATAATCCTAACTTAATTCCTTGACATTTAAGCAGTTAACGAATGTCTCAAATATATATATATATATATATATATATATATATATATATATATATATAGCTAACAACATTTCGCGGTAGAACGTGTGCGTGCAAAACATGCGTATCATATGATAATTATTATAATTATTAGATGTATTAGATAATCATAAACATGCATTGGTGATGTACAAGTAGCAAACGTCATCAGTCTTGCGTCATGATGAATATGATAAAACCAACCACATGGATATAAATGAAATGAATAATGAATATAAAAACAATTAAATGAATACGAAAGTAATTTCAAATATTATCAATCAATGAAAAATCAAACATTGATATTTTGGAAACTATTAAGTTTGATGTTTTATCTTCTAGAATTATACAATTTTTCCACGAAAAATTACTAGCTGACAAGATCTTTAAATGAACTGAGCCTGTAAAAACAACTGAAATTGCCGTAATAACTTAACACTTGAATTGTTAAAAATGCACTCATGGACCTTTCTCCTTGAAGATAAATTACAGGTCTTTCATGCTGTTGTTTGTTATTATGTATCATACTTGTAACACTAGAGCAGAATGCACCCAAAAAATCATAAGTGTACCAGCCGGGAATTGAAACCGGTGCCGCATACACAGTCAGGCGACGCTCTATCAACCTAGCGTAAGGAGTACTTCGCGAGCACAGCTAATGTAGAGCCGTATTTTAATCTTCTAGTCAAAGGAGGCCACCTGAAAAAACATTTTACCATGATGATGGTATCCAACATCAAACCCATAGCTGCACTCCTTTATTTCTCAAAATATCACAGTGGGTTTCCAGTTGGGCGCCAAATAAGAGATATTTTGGCACCAAAGGCGGTACAAACATTGAGGCGAAAGGAATGTAGAATTGTCGGATTTTATCATTGATATCCGTTATGAAAGTTGAAAGTCTTAATGTCAATTTAATCGAAACAGACATGATATTTCTAAATGAAACTAAAAATTTTAGTTTTATCACTCGGATGAATGATTACTTTGAATTTATTTTTAAGTCCAAAGAAAAAACCCCGAGGATGTAATTATACCCGCACTTTGAAGAAGTTCGGGGATATTATTATCGCCCCCGTCTGTCTCTCCTTCCGTCCGGCATACTTTCTTGTGACCTAAACTCCTCCTAAAGTTTTAATTTCATGCATTAAATTTTTATACAGTATTGTGACATACTGTATGCAGATGTGCAATAAGATTTAAGAATTTTGATTTTAAAAAAACTTGGGCCCACAAGGGGTCAGATTTCAAAAACAGGGATTTTTGGTGATGACCTAAACTCCTCTGTTATTTTTCATTTTATGCATTTAATTTCTAGACAGTATTGTCACATACTGTATTTAGGTGCTCAATAAAGTAATCAAGCATTTTGATTTTCAAAAACGGGACCTGCATCAGTCGAATTTCCGAATTTCGAAAATTTGGATTTGTAAGCCGGTGACAGAAACTTTTCTTTCATTTTTCATTTTATGCATTTTATTTCCATACAGTATTGTCATAAACTTAATGTAGGTGCGCAGTAAGGTTTTTGAATTTTGATTTTCCTAAATGTGGGCCCGTATTCAAAAAAATAAAATAAAACGTATCACAAAATAACGAAATAAATAAGATGATTGCGAAAAAGGTGCACAGGGATACAACATGTGAAGAATAGCTGTCGTTTCTGACTGCCTCTGAATCTAGTTTTCAAGGTTCATTGATTTCATAAACATAAAATCTTCGTCTAAGTTTCGTGATTAAGTCCATTTCACAACAATTGTATTGTCTATTCCCACCACATTTGATCTATAGATAGTCCTTTGTGGATAAATCCAGTCTGAAATATATCCCCGAACCTTAACCTCAATTTCATGAGTGAGTGACTTGCATAATTTAGTCCATTTCTCAGCAACTTTAATGCCTAGGCCCATCATGTTTGGTTTATAGATACTTCTTGGTGGATACATGCCAGTCTGATGCCTGTCTATGGACCTTGACTTCAATTTCACGTTTCAGTGACTTGCATTACATTTTCGTGATAAGTCCATTTCATAGCAACTGACCTTGAACACGTTGTTAGGCTTGAATGACATGCATAAGATGTTTCAAGAAATGTCACCTGACCATAACTATTTCTTTCAATACATTTCCTTTGAGTTAAAATGCCGGGTATTAGATAATCATTATTCTGTGTCCACGTGCGTACTCAGGCGAGACATTTAGTATCTCCACTCTGGTCTGAAACTTCAAAGCCAATATTGACCAAAGATGTCAGGAATAGTGTATGGAAGTTAATTTATAAAAATGATTCATTTTGAACAGATCCCTTAAGCCTTAATATACACGAAAAATAAAATATTCAGTATTTACTTTAGCCATGTGAGCGATTCACTTGGACAACTAGTTAATATAAAAAAGGGGACAAATGTGTTAAACACCAACTAAAGTATAAAAATCAACAGTTTTAAGTAAGTCTGCAGATATTTTGGCATCACAGGGGGTCTGCTTTCATAATTGTGTCTGGGGGTCCAGACCTTGAATCAGTGTGACCATTGTTGTTGAATAAAAATCAACAAAACGCATTGATGAGGCTTGTTTTTGATATTGTACAATATCCTTTTATTCTTACATAGAAAATGAAATACAGTTGAGAGGTACATGCTCCCATGTAGCCTATCATCACTTTAAAGATACTATAAAATGGATTATAGGAAAAATCAACATCATTCATTCGACATTTTTTCTGTGATTCATATAACATGGCAGATGAACAAAAAAAGTTATATTTTCAGATGTAAATGAATGCGACAATAACCCTTGTCCAAATCACGCTGATTGTATCAATACTAACGGGAGCTATACTTGCGAATGCCAAAATGGCTATGTCAATACAGGGATGGATTGTGTAGGTAAGTTACATGCGTTTATATCAACACCAGGATGACATGTGTGTGTAAGTCATATATTGCTATATCAACACTATATGAATTGTGTGGGTGAGTTACATGTTGACACAAGTATGGATTGTCGGAGTAACATTTTTTTACTTCATCACGGAAATGCATTGAGAGGTAAGTGTGATTTTTTCATTTAATTGTGTACTTTGATTGTTACTTGTTTCAAGCTTGTGTTCGTTTATATGGTCATTAACATTTGACTTTTTGACCTTCATTGATGGATTGTCTTTTTAAATCAAACATTGTTATGTAAACACAGGAATGCGGAAAAATTCAACATGCTCCGGTTTTGACTGAATTTGGTTTCCATGTAGATTCTGATATTGCGAAGTGATTTCCGTCACCGAAAATTTTCCATCGGAAGCCAATTTCAAAATGATTGCCAAAAAAAAATCAACATGCTTCTATTTCAACGAAATTTGATGTCCAAGTAGATTATGATATGGCAATGTGATTTCCGTCATCGAAAATTATGCCATAACGGTAGGGGACATGTGGGCTTTGCTTGCGAGAGCAATCATTACTTGTTATTATTATTATGTCGCCCCCAGACGTTTCTTTGGGTTTTTATCTTCCACCTAATTTTGTCGGCACGAGTTCTAAAATGGCTGGAACAATCTTTATGAAACTTCACAGTAATGGTGATCACCAAGTCTAGTGCATGTGATATTAAAAATTTTCAAAATGGCCGCCGTTGCCATGGAAACGGGAAAAGTATGCACATTTTTGGAAACTTTCATATATCAAAAACTGCACCATAGATTTTCATGAAACTGTACTTTTGTAAAGTATGATTAGAAGAACATATTTATGAAGAAAATCGCCATCGGTTGGAGACGTATGGCGGTCATTTTGAAAAATGTTTTAAAAATGACGAAAAACTGAACATTGTGCGATTTCAACTACAGTTAATATCTAGGCTAAGTTTGGGATGACGAACAAGATGTAATCATCGAAATACAAAAATTTTCAAAATGGCCGCCGTGGGCGACATCTGCTATTGCTAGCAGAACTTGGCCACGTTTGCCATGGAAACAAAAAAGGGAGGTATTTTGGGAAATTGTTCCGCATGGCGGGTGTCCTACAGGAAGCAGAGACTGCTTACTCTTCCGGAGCATCCGAGTCTACCCCCGATTTTTTGGTGGGGTCCATGTTGTTCATACGTTTTTAGTTTTTAATTGTAGTGCATGTATTGTTTTGGTCTTGTCTCCGTTGTTCTCCGGAGTTTGTCAGTTGTAACGATTTTTCTCTCCTTCGAATATCCCTTTGGTATTTCTTGACATTACTTCTTTTTTCCGATTAAATTATCTCGAACTTTATGGAAATGTTTTGCATAAGTACTAGAAGACTAAAGTGGTTCACTATTTTTCAAAATGGCTGCTGTTGCTATGGAAACTAAGTGTTCGAGGTGACATCAGCAATTGTTTACAATGAAAATTCTAGTTATTTTGTCGCCCCCAGACGTAGTCGGTACGACATATTGTTATTGTTCCGTTTTTTTTAAATTTTTTTTCTTCCTTTGTACTTTTGTAAAGTATAGACTAGTAGAACATGTTCATGAAAAAATATCTGGATCGGTTGGAGACGTTTCGCGATCATTTTGAAAAATTGTTGTAAAAATGACGAAAAAGTAAACATTGTCAGATTTTAACGAAAATTGATATGTATGCTAAGTTTGGGCTGGAGAACAAGGTTCCTTCATATAATGAAACGAATAAATTATATTTTATGCCGAATAGCAGTGAAATATATGAATAAAGAATAAACCTCTGCTATGCCATACCTAATTAACCATGCCATATTAAATACGATTGTTATCATGATATATTCCAACCCAGTCGTCAGACTTGTCTGACATGATTATTCATTGATTTGTTACAGAAATTACCAGTATTTGGCAAAATTAAAAAATAATAGAAATACTAAGGGTTCATTAATTGTATTGCACATGGTAGATCTCCTTAGCTGAAATTTTGCTTTCTATTTCGGTAGTTTTGGTTATGAGTACTTCTTGTTTAAAATAAGTTTAGTTTTTGGTCTTCCAAATGTTACGGTTTTAATGCTGCTGATTAGAGGTAACTCCTTGAAATGCGTCGTATACAGCATTGGTTTTTCATTTGTCTTTCCGGGCTGTTCTTCAAATGGATTGCGTTTTTTGTGTGCTCCTTAGGTATATATATCCTCTTTAAAGATATCAGTAAAATTAACATTACGCCACAATATTTTATGTCATTTTTATTAAAAGAAAAGACGTCATGGGTACATAATAATATGAAGTAAACTCACAAGCATTTGTCAACAAATTTTTTTTATCTTTATTTTGTCAGATCGTAGATGGATGGATGAATTATTGTCTAACATCCAGTGGCAACCAGGTACATATCAGGACGAGAACATGTTGATATGACAATGAATATGATCCCTGCTTTGTACTAGACCGACACGCTAAGTCGGATTTTTAATGTGCTAGCTCACGAGGTAACAGTCCGCAGGAAGACTATCACCTCTTGGACACATTATACTGACTCCGAGCCGACCAGTTTTTCCCCTTACTCCTAGATGCCGCGTGCTTGGCAGAGAAGCAGCAAATACCAATTTTAATGTCTTTGGTTTGACCTGTCCGGGGATCGAACCCGCGACCTTCCGCACTCGTGGTCGCCAGATCGTAGAATAACTTCAGATATTATCTAATAAACAGTTAATTAAAAGTTCAAATCTACGTTTAACTTGCAAATGCTATCTGCAGGATATGTAATCATTTAATTTAGGAAACATTTCATTTCATATAAATTATTAGAAACTGTGAATATTTCTTATCATTGGACACCGTTGAAAGTTCGTTCCGACAATCTTTTAATTCGAATTCGAAACATCCTCTCAATTGAATTCCCTACTTTTAATATTTATCTAGTCCAATTAAATCTCATACTCGTTACACGTTCTCATCGCACGTTTCTAACCTCACGATTCGCACGTTGCACGGACACGAAATACAGGTTACACGCACACGATTTACACTATACATGCATAGAATCCGTACGTAACACACTAAGTTTCGCGCGTTTGATGATTTTTTGTGCGTTTTTGTCGTCCTCCATTAATTACATTGATTGTAAATAGGATGTACAATTACTTAACATTTTCTTTCAGACATTAATGAATGTTTACATGGAGTTTGTCCATCTAGATCTCTTTGCACAAATTCAGACGGAGGTTACCACTGTGACTGTAAAGATGGTTTCCAGATGAACAATGATGAATGCAAAGGTATGTTTCTTTATGATAATTACTTTAGTTTCAATTTCACAAATAAATGCCGAAGTTATCACTGTGAACTTTCCATTTTTGTCATATTTGAACCTTATATAGTCTTTGTCACTGCTGGTGGACTGTAAGTCCCCGAGGGCATTATCAACCCAGTAGCCAGAATTTTTATCCTGGCATGATTTATTACTTAAATGCCTGTAAATTTTCCATTCAAAATTTGACAAAAATTATCAGAAATTTCTAAGGCTTTGTAACTCTTAGCTGAGTTTGGATTCCTGTTTGCTTTATTTGTTTGGGTTTTTGATGGTTGTGCTTATTAATTCATCATTATATTTTTAACCGGATTTCCAAAATTTTGATCTCGAGCACTGCTGTTGAGTGGTCAGTCAACGAAATGGCCATACAGTGCATCAAATTTGTTGTGGTAATTTGTGATACATTTTATTATATTTTTCAGATATCAATGAATGTTTGTCATCACCTTGCCAGGATTACACAGAATGCAATAATACTTTTGGTGGTTACAAATGTTTGTGCAAGTCAGGATTTAAAAATATAAATGGACAATGTCAAGGTAAAAAAATGCATAGAATTATTGTGTAATAGCAAAACTGTCAAACATAAGTTGGAGTTTAATATTGAACAACTTGAACAGCTCATTGTTCACAAACAGGTAGCTCAAAAAACTGGATGAGAAGAATACTTTTGTCCAAGAGTGCTAGTTTCAAAATATATAATGGGGAGGTTTGGATACCCATAAAACCGGTTCAAAAATACCACTTCTCAGTGACTGTACTAAGTCAGACTATCCTGACTCTCTGTTGTGTTCATGTTGTGTGTTTTGTACTATTTTATGTAATTTTTTGTCTAGAGTTCTGTCAGTTGGGTTGCTTTGATTGATTGTTATTTCATTGTTGACCTTTTCTGGTATCCATTTTGTTGTTTATTTATACTATCATAAACACATAATAAAAAAGAAAAATTTAACTAATATTGTGTCATTGACTAAAAATGAGAATCAAAGATCTATATAAAAAAACCCACACAAAAAAAATTTTAGTTTCAGATTAAACAGAGATTTACAACACTTTACCTTCTCAACATGTATCTATTATATTAAAATTATGTTGGAAAACACCTTTGAAACATTTGAATTGATGCTGGATGTGCATGTTTTATTCATATGCAAACAGGGTTTTAACTAGACTGATGATTTACAAAACTTTGAACAGCATGTGATTTTATAGCCAAGATTGAACAATTGTTCTGATAATCATTCTCAGATTTATTTCACGGCTTTTTACAGGAGGAAACATTTGAATTTTCCTGCCTAGTATTAACGATTTGTGTGATTGATTTACCTAATCTGTATAATAAAGAAACTATTTGCAGATGTAAATGAATGTGCAGACAGTCCATGTTCCCGTTTTTCTAATTGTACCAACACAGAAGGAAGTTTTTACTGTCAGTGTCATGCTGGATTTTTTCAGGATGGAGATTTTACATGTATAGGTAAGCTCAAACCAGGAATGATTTTAAATAATTCTGTATTTCGATTGACACGTCTCTGAATAGTTGAAATAGAATTGCCTTCATTATGTATTGTAGTCATATGTTTAACTCTACAAGGATGATTGTCTGTCAATTCTGACAGAAAAATTGTTGCAGTTGACAAATATTTTACTAAAAATATCTGAAAATAGTTTTAATATTGTAAATGTTGCATTTAACTGATATCATATAAACATGCATGAAGTAGTCGTAAATTGTCTGGATAAACATAAACCAATTTAACACACTTTAACTATGCTAGAGGACATATCTGTATATTTCCACCTTTAATAACTTGTAGGTATACATGTATTTATAGTTTAAAATTTTAATTAAGAAGCATTCTTAGAAGAATAAATATAGCTTAAAATATGTTCAAATTCAATAATTTGAGCTAGTTAAAAAAATTATTCACTGTAACCACAAGTCTCAATGTAATCTTTTAATTAATGCTAATGACATCCTGATTAGTATTACAAGCTTCCTATTTAATGTTTTCATTATAGTAACGTTTGGGGATATTTGAATATTTTAATTTATGTAAATTAATAATTCTGCTGTATTTTGATTAGATTTACAAATTTTTGAAATGGTACTACAGATATTTAAAGTAAATTGGACTTCTGCTGTTTATACGTCCGCACTACAGGATGTTAAGTCCGTTGACTACCAGCAATTATTAACAGCATTACATCTCTCCGTAAGTAGATTTTCATATTCCCTATTTGCGGATAACGGAGCTGTATCCCATATGCATGACAGTAGGTGTTTGGTATTTAACGTAACAGGCAAAAATTACCTTTATTTTTTCCAAGCAAATTAATTTGGGGAAGGCTTTCACCAGACATATTAGAAAATATAACCAAAATAAATTTATTAATATGTGTGGAAGATATTGTTAGAAAAATGAAAATGTGTCCCTTTATATCTATGGAGGACACCTTCTTCAAAGAGCAGATAACTATGTAAATAGGAGACAGCTTACATGTATCAAAGTGGAAAGAGAAATGAAAGGAGATGACGTGAAAAGGTTACAAGAAAACGTAAGTAGGTGACCACAAATTCATGGTAAGTGATATACGAGTGTACTTAAATTGCGAATACGATTACATAAACTAATGATCCACTTTTATGACTGCCTATAAGTAAAAGTGTGAAGAAACTAACATGTTGACACCCAGCTCACTTGATGTAAAATTAACTTATCAGAATATCAGAATAGATTCATTTTCGAATGTATTCTAGGATAAAAAAACCAACTGATTCTAATAAAAAAGTACTATGAGACTGATATTGTTAACATGGCGGAATTTTTCATCGACAACATTTTTGTTGGGTTTGCAGGATAGGTTTTTTAACAGACGATCGGTATTCCAATGGGGACAAACTGTGCACCGATTTGGCCGAGGATAAATTTTAACAAGAGCTACTAAAGAGAAATGTAGCTACAAGTGATTTCAGAATAGTTTCATTTTTAATATATTCTATGATAAAAAAAAATCATAACTGTTCTAACAAAAAATGATTGTGAGACTGATGTTGTTAAAATGCCGGAATTTCTCATTGACAACATTTTTGTTGAGTTTAGTAAGGATTTTCAACAGGTTATCGGTATTTTAATGGGGCCAAACTTTACACCACTTTTGGCCGGACTGTGTTTACGTTCATATTAGGCTAATTAGAGCTACGAAAGAGGAAAGAGAGAAACTACCCGTGTAATTGAAGTTTCTGCTATAAAGATGATGTTTTGTCATTTGATAACTTAACTTTATCTATCATATATCCAAGTTAACTTGAAATTAAAGAGACCGTAGACACATCCACTTCAATTTATTTACAAACGTGATGATTTTAATTTTCCGATGGTGAACTCCCCCTTCTCAGCAGTAACATACAAAGGTCTCCAGCCTGGGTGTGTACATTTCATAGTTAAATAATCGGTCTGTGTTAATCTCATCACTCCAAACATTTTAACGTCAACATCACAAATTGATTGGCCGAAACGAAGTTTCTATCTGAAATAAGAGAATAGATAATATCTTCAGTAAGATTTCACGTCCTTCTTGAATTGAACTCGCCGGACTTGATACTTTACTGGATTTTACTCACTTGTGACGGGTGCCGTTCATGGAGTAGGACATGCTTACCCTTCCGGGGCATCTGATGTCCTTGCGGGTTTTTTTTAGTCGGAATCCAAATTGCTATTACTTTAGTTTCTGTGTGGTCCGTTGTTCTAATGCTGTATCCTCGTGGCGTTTTTTTTTTTTTGTTTAGTAAGGATTTTCAACAGGTTATCGGTATTTTAATGGGGCCAAACTTTACACCACTTTTGGCCGGACTGTGTTTACGTTCATATTAGGCTAATTAGAGCTACGAAAGAGGAAAAAGAGAAACTACCCGTGTAATTGAAGTTTCTGCTATAAAGATGATGTTTTGTCATTTGATAACTTAACTTTATCTATCATATATCCAAGTTAACTTGAAATTAAAGAGACCGTAGACACATCCACTTCAATTTATTTACAAACGTGATGATTTTAATTTTCCGATGGTGAACTCCCCCTTCTCAGCAGTAACATACAAAAGGTCTCCAGCCTGGGTGTGTACATTTCATAGTTAAATAATCGGTCTGTGTTAATCTCATCACTCCAAATATTTTAACGTCGACATCACAAATTGATTGGCCGAAACGAAGTTTCTATCTGAAATAAGAGAATAGATAATATCTTCAGTAAGATTTCACGTCCTTCTTGAATTGAACTCGCCGGACTTGATACTTTACTGGATTTTACTCACTTGTGACGGGTGCCGTTCATGGAGTAGGACATGCTTACCCTTCCGGGGCATCTGATGTCCTTGCGGGTTTTTTTTAGTCGGAATCCAAATTGCTATTACTTTAGTTTCTGTGTGGTCCGTTGTTCTAATGCTGTATCCTCGTGGCGTTTTTTTTTTGTTATGTTCCAATCTCATGAGTTTGTTTACCCTTTGGATTTCGATATTACTCTCTTTTCCGACTAGTTGCCGTTTCGG
This sequence comes from Mytilisepta virgata, assembly GCA_028015205.1. NCBI lineage: Eukaryota > Metazoa > Mollusca > Bivalvia > Mytilida > Mytilidae > Mytilisepta > Mytilisepta virgata. The sequence goes on from CM051521.1 coordinate 71,453,856, forward strand.
TATTCTTTTGCCGATATTAAGCATAAAACTATAAATGGAGTCGAGCTGGAGTTAGAAAATCAATAATTGACATTTTAATCAGTATTATTACACATAATAACCACACAGCTGAAAAAAGAACAGGAAATAGAACAGTGAGTTGACATTAACGGTCAATTCCAGTCTGCATTTAAACGAACTGAAGATTGGGCCAAATGCCACTTTCATTGCCATTGGTCAGTTTTTAGCTTACTTGTGAACTATTGCAATCTCTTTGCGTCAATAGTCCCCCATCCAAACTTTGTCAGATATTTCTCTGAAACCACTGGGCCAATTGGGACCAAAGTTTGATGAAATGGTCCTTGTGTGTTTGCTTTTCAAAAATATGTCTCCTGATTAAAAAATTCAATCGAGATAGCTGTCATAGCTGATATTTGTGTAACACAGAACCCTATGGGTAAAGTAACTTTAAAATTTTCCTAGCTAAAGCCACAATGCAAGAATTGTTCAAACTTAGGAGTCATGGTCCGTGGGTTGTGTCTGAAGACCCAAACCTTCTACCGTGATAGTATAAACCAAACTTGCAACAATGGTTCTTACGTGTCCTATCAGCGTAAACTTTCATTTAAAAATATTTTCCTCTGAAACTACTTGAACAATTTGGACAAAACTTTGTTATATTCTAATTTGTAGAACTCAACCGAACATAACGTATTTATGACCTCAAATCAAGACCTGTTATTGTTATCATTAAGGCATAAATAAAGAACAAACACCAAACGTATAGGAACAGTTCGCCAAGAGAGGCATCAATTTTCGAATAAATACATTTATGTTCTATTTCGAAGAGCTCAACCGAACATAAAGTATTTATTACCTCACACCAAAAATCTGTTTTTGTCTAAATTAGGGCATAAGGAAAGAAACAACACTAAAGTATAGGAACAGTTCGCCAAGACATGCAAGAGGTGCAGCAATGTATTTTTCAAATTAAAAAATATTCATTATACCAGTCCTAGATTTTATGAAATTGCACTTTGGCCGCTGCAACGTTTTATATCAAAAATATTAACATACAATTATGCATTTCTTATATAATTAATTAAAAAGTCATAAACTAGAAGGGCTGTCAGGTTGTCTTTATGAACTGAGCTTCGAATGACATAGAATTTGAAAAACTTTAGAAAGAAAATGTTTTGTACTAAAAATGTTCATGCTATTGATTTAATAATGCTATATTTTAACAGTAAGTAAAACTGCATTGCTGACTTGAATCATCCCATGCTATTTATATACCCATACTAATGCATGTAGTTAGTAACCAATGGTGATTTCACATCTGCAAATTAAACCTGTTTATTATAAAAACTTAAACATCAGCGCGTATTCAGTTGTAAACAATAACACTTGCTATGACACCTTTGATATATACATTGTACATATACAATGGTCCTTTGTTGGTACCCTTTCAAAATTGTAGATACCGGTACAAACAAAATCAACAAACAAAATCTTCTCCTCTGACACTACAAGGGCAATTTGGACTAAAGTTTGATGGAATAGACCTTAGGTTATCCCCTTTCAAAAATGTGTCTGGCGGTCCTGACCTCCAACAAATACAATCATAGTTACTAAAAGGGAAAACATTAGGAAAAACTAAGAAATCTCTTCTAAATTACTAGGGCAATTGAGAACAAATATTAATGAAGTGATCCCGTTTTAAATTTTGTCTGCAGGTCCAGAGCTCCAACAAACATGGCCGCTTTTACAAAAAATTGAAAAATCAGTGAAAAAATATTAAAACATAATCTCCTCTGAAACTACTATGGCACCTAAGACCCAACTTTGATAAGGTCCTAAGGTTACCTCCAGGGAATTTCAATATACCAGCCATTACCAAAAATAGAAGAAAAAATAATTAAAAGCCTTAGGGAAATTGAGATCAAACATTGATGGAACGTTCCTCGTGTTGTCCCTTTTTAAAAGTTTATCGAGATCTCAGGGTTTATGACTATAAAGGCGCCTTTAAAAATTTTTTAAAAAGGCAGCAAAACAATTGGAACAATTGGGACCAAACTTGGATGAAATGGTTCTTATGTATACTCACAGATTTTTTTAACGAAATGTGCAATTTTACCAATGTTTGACTAAAAATTAAGGTCTTATGTGGCGTTTCAATTGAAATGATTCTTAATTTTTCAGATTCTATATAAAGGATTATTATATTTGTTAAGAAAATCAAAAAAAACTAATTTTCTCACAATGTCACTTTCCAGTTTATTTCTCAAAAAGGTTATCACAAAAGTAAAGTGCACATGGTACGACACATGTCCTACAGCATGTAGTTATTAACCCCTGCTTGTATTTTCCAAGCTTGATCGGTTTATGTTTTTGCTTTTTATTATTTTGAAACATACCCTTTTTCCTTACCTGTGGGTGATATATTCGCTACACGATTACAATACTGTCACACTTTACCAAATCTATATAATTCTGGGGGTGGATTTATCATTTGTGAATGGCATGGTAAATCCAGATGAATAATACAGGCTCTTGGGAGTCTCTATTATTGGTTAATGGAAAGAAAACTCAAAACTTGTCCTCTTAGATCAAGAGTCAAAAACACTTCACTGGGGATGGGTTAGAACTTACTACCTTAGCGTTTACAAGATTGTGATAAGTATGTCGTATTCATGTGAACAATATTTGAATGTTTTATGCACAATGTTTTAACTGAACAAAAGAATTTCCTTTTTAGCTCACCTGTCCTTAAGGGACATGTGAGCTTTTGTCATCACTTGGTTGGCCATCCGTTGTAAATTTTTCACATTTTGATCTTCTCCTCTGAAACTCAGTGGCGGTTTGTAAACAAACTTGGTATGAATGATGTATGGAAGGACCTCTACAAACGATCCACCATTGGTTCCGGTTGGATGAACAACATGTCCGCCAGAGGCCATCTTTAATTTTTAGTGGTCAGTTTTAAAAAAACTACATGATGAAATGTTTTGAAACTTTGCATTATTGATGACAACTCTACAAACGATCCACCTTTGGTAGAGATTTATCTGCTAAAAAAGCGGCTGCGGCTGTTCAAAGTTTCCATTGAAAACACACGGGAAAGTACTTTTATGTCATTTGCTCAGGAACTGATGGGCAGATTGTAACTGAAGTTGACAGGAAGGGCCTTTACTAACTTTCTACCTTTGTTTCCGGTTGGATGAACAATATGGATGCCTGAGGCCATCTTTGGTTTGATTGGCCAATTTCAAAAAATCTTTTCCCATGAAACTACATCATGCATTGCAGCACTGATGACGACAGTGCCCTCTACAAACAATCCGCTTTTGGTAGAGATTCATATGATCAACCTACGGCTGCGGTTTTTCAAAGTTTGCATTGAACCCATATAGAGAAAGAGTTTTTTGTCATTTGCTCAGGAAGTTATTGGCAGACTTTAACAAAAGTTGGCTAATATGTCATATGGAAGAAAAGATGCAATTTATGCACCTTGTTTGGGGTCAAAGGTCAATATCAAGGTTTTGTATCAAAATCCTTGTGGACACGAAGGAGCTTACATTGATAATGGCCTTACAAAATTAGCCAGGTGAGCGATGCAGACTCAAGTGAGCCTCCAGTTGTTATTCCATAGTTACATGACTTTTCGGAGTAAGCATATTTATATGTTGTACGATAACTCAAGTTTTCTTGGACCAGTTATAATAATCTTTATATGCAACGGAGATCCTCTTGGTTTTTGACAGTTTTGACAGTGTCGTTTAGGAGTTATCGCACTTTATAAAAATGAAAACATTTCCCAGATTGTAATGTAACTCTGGTTTGAAATTCGCGAAAAATCCAGTCAGACCGCAACTACTCTCAAGAGAGAACTAGCCCTGATTTTTTTCATATTTGTTAAATTTTGAATTTGTTGTGCTGTTATATTAAAAAATAAATGCCATTAATATACTTTTTTTCAATATTACAAACATACCACCACTGTCTTCGTTTCTGATATCACATGTAGCAAATTTTCTTCTTTCAGTGAAGCATATTATTGTTTTTTATGAACTTGCTCATAAATCAATAAAATTAAATAGGAAATTAAATTGATTTTACGAGCATAACCAAAAAGGAAGCAGTTTTATCCATTAGACGTGGGTAAAATCTGACAACATAGGATGGAAAATAAAATAAATTTTCTGGGGATTTTCATCCATGCCCGTTTGTATAAATTCATTCAGAATATAAATCGATTGTCCGATTTGTTACATTGTCCGAAAAAGACGTCGCGTTTCCAACTTTTAACATAATAAAGGAAAGCGGGGATTTCTTAGAAGTCATTTCCGCGATTCAATATATATCTCAACGTATGAAATATTTAAGCAAAAAGTTATATTTGAATAGTAAACTTTGACAGATACGGAATGTACGTGATTGAAGAACGACATGATGACGATAATTTCATCTCTTAAACTGTAACCGCCAAACAATAATTGATCATATCAAAATGCATAATTATGTTCGAAAATCCTATCGCCTCTTTTCCTTGTATTAAAGATGAAAACAATTGGAACTCCTTAATTGCGTTCTATGTTTATGTACTATACACCACCAGTAAATACCTTTAAGTGGGCAACACTTTATCTTTGTTGATGGAAGAATACAGTTTTGCGAACCTCGCTTCGAAGTGACAGTTCCGTAGCGCAAAAATAAACCAATGAATATTATATTATTACACGCAGTTTTCTATTGGTAGTTCCAACAATGACGTATAATAGCACTATAATTTTATTAGAAATTACCAAAGTCGTTTGCAAATTCTACTTCGATGGAGATGATATTTTGTAAAAAAAAATTTCCATTTGAAAACGACAAAATTGTCCATGATAACGATTTTGATGCAAAAGATGTGCAAACATTTTTTTCACGTACTTGATTTATACATTCTTTTTTGAGTGATTTGCAAATTATTAGTTTAGATTATAGAAAATTTTTGATGTAAAAGCTGCTTTAATAATCACTTGCCTTCTTGACTGTTGATGAGTTCTACTGCTGTGGACTGCTTTGTTTAACAAATGATGGAAGTAGAGCATGGTTTTATTTGCAAAGTCAATGTGTTTTTGCAAACAGCATCTTGGTGAATGGTCTGTTAGATAATTCTGTATTTTGTTAAGAAAAAAATTCCGTCATACTGATTTTGATGCACTGTTTGTGTATATTTCATTAGAAAATCATACCGGATTTGACATGCACAGCATGATGGGTGTCCTGCAGGCAGCAGAGACTGCTTACACATCCGGAGCACGTGAGTCTACCTCCGGTTTTTTGTGGGGTTCACAAGTTTATATGTTTTTAGTTTTTAAGTGTAGTGTTTGTATTGTTTTGATCTTGTCTTCGTTCTTTTCTGGAGTTTGTCAGTTGTTTTCGATTTCCCCTCCTTCGAATATCCATTTGATATTTCTTACTTTACTTTTATTAAAAATAAACAGAAGTGCTGAAGGCCAAAAATTTGAAATTTGAAACAGTTAACCAAAGCAAACTTGACGAAAAGATCAACCGAGCTGATATGGGTTTTGAATTTTTCAGTTTGAGAAAGCCATGGAGACATCTCACATGAAGAATAATTACATAAATATAACCATCAACAGTATTACTCCCGATAGCATTATTGTTCACCTGTACATTTATTTCAACCTTACAACGAACACCACGGCTGTAGATCTATACAATATTGTTCTGGACACTGCAGGTTATTTTCTCGACTATGGAATAGAATTTTCTTTAGACAATTTAACCATACAAGGTAAAATATTTATAGGTATATGCAGACTTGTTATATGATATTATTAATTACTTAGTGTATCATCGGCTTCAATACGACCAAAACTGTACCTTCAATACAAATTCATTAACTCGGCCAATGCAGATTTTTTGCTGTATTGGCCGATTTGTATCCGACCAATATAGGGTGAGTCAATTTTCTCTAGATTTTAGTTTGAATACATACATGTAAGAAAACTCCGAAATGTTTACATTATATCTAGATGTATACATTGTCTGTGATTAAAGGTGCTTCATAATTGATAATTATAAATTATTCAGAATTAATTCAGACAAAACATTCATACAGACTATGCATATGTGAAAACTAGTTAATTAATAAAGATAATATAATTACATGTTTATTTCTGCATTGACCTTGTTATTAGTCTACGGTCAGCTGCATTGGTCTTTGGTTCCACGTCAGGCCAAACAGCAAGTCTCGGACCAATATCAAGGCCATACAGAAACAACCCTGTAATAATATCATGATATTCAATCAGGTAACATCTTTTGCTCAACATGAAGCAGATAGGGGATCTTAAGTGGGAAACATTTGATACTTTGCTGACATAGTCAACGAAAGAAATTTACTTGTTTAAAATTAATCAGGTCAAAATCGATCTAAGTTTTAACAATGACACATTCAATGTTGGTAATGTCCTGTATTTGTTTTGTCGTTGTTGTCTACCCAATATATTATTGTATCAAACACCTGTTTCCAACATTCCCAACGAAAATTAGTAGTGGTCTATGTACAAGTGTTTTGAAAAGAAAAGAACTGTATGACTTTTTATTAAGTGTGCCAATATTTGCTTGATACAGTTTGTATTTTGTGCAATTAAGCATACAAAGATTTGACATACTTTTTGTCTTGATTTTATACAGTTTTGTTTGTTAAATTTCAAATGAACCAAAACAACAAAGAATTTATACAACCAATTACACTCAAATTGACCAATTTTCCATCTGTTTTTTTTCTAACAGAAAATGTAATCGACTAAAAACATTTTAGCAAAATAACGATTTCCATAAATAATGTTATTTTTGAAATGGATTAAACTATCTCAGCAAATTTTGATTTGTCTATTGGCCATCAGAAATTTTGAATTAGTAGACACTGAAAGCTGGAACATATGCATTCTGTGGTTTTAATGTAGTGTGAATTAGACTTAAAGACAACAGAAAGTTTTATCTAAGGAAAAAAAGATTAATAAGTAGAAATTTCATGTCTAGCTATCAAAAATCATATGCAAATATATTGTTTGGAGTTATGTCCAGCGAATATCTAAAGCCCTTAGAAACTTAATGGTTTTAGCCCTCAAGAGGTCCATGTGAGCCATAACCATCGCTTGGCGTCCGTCGTCCGTCTGTTAACTTTTACAAAAATCATCTCCTCTGAAACTACTAATACAATTGAAACCAAACATGATGTCTAGTTTCCAGAATATATCTGATGGTGCCACCCACCGAGCAACATGGTTGCCGTTGCTAGAAATAAAACATAGGGGTTAAGTAGGAAAAATGGGAATATCTTATAGTTATCTCTTTAAATATTCAGTTGATTTCTACTTTAAATATAGTACAGATTTGAGTTTTGCGAGTTTATTTCCGATTGACTACGTTTGGACTAATTTCGGATCTCAGACTTCAAGGATTTGAATATGACAGTTTTAATCTATGCATTGTTTTTATTCTCTGAAACCACCGTGCAAAATAGAACAAACTTTTGTCCTTAGTTGGTCCTACGAATTGTATCCGATGAGCTAGACCATTTCCAAGATGGCAAACTTACTTTAACGTTGTATCCTATGCGAACATTCACTTCATTATCTTTTTGTCTGAAAATGCTGTCAGTTTGAACACAAGTTTGCAGCAATGGTCAGTAGAGGTCTTCATTCAGAATTGCATCCAATTACCTGGACAGTCAAACAGTTTATTTTCCTGTAAGTCTTCAAATTAAACCAAAGTGAGTCAAACAGGCTCCTGGGAGTCTAGTTTTTAGCCAAGGAAGTTATCAGTGTTTTATGGTAACATGTTTGATGCAGATGCATTCTGAAAAAAATAACATCTCTTTTAAAAATGCCAATAAGTGTGTTCTGGTTATTAGCCGAAGTCTTGTCATTTCCATACATAACAAGCGGATTAAGTTGGTAAAATGAGTAATTCATTTTAAATTTCCCAGCAGAAAGGATATAATAATTTTGATAAATATTCAAATAAACTGTAGGAAATTTTTGGTGTGGAGTACAGAATATTTATACCGCAGATATGTCTGATTTGCCGACTGGAAGAAAGGTCTGAAACTTGCTTTTTGTATCTCCTGCAAACACAGTGTTATTGGTATAGCCTTAGTATTTGATAGTTAGCACATATTAATTCTATTACTTACTACTCACCAGACAATACTTCTCTCTTTTCTAGATATCAATGAATGTGAAAATCCAATATGGAACGATTGTTCTAAGAATGCAGAATGTACAAACTTTGAAGGACGGTATACATGTACATGCAACAATGGATACATTGATACATCAACAGATAATAATCGGCCTGGACGTAGCTGTACTGGTATGTGTATACTTTATTTATAGGTTTGACAATGAGTTTGACAATGAGTGGAAATGTATTATATCAAAGACAACGTGTCAAGTGCTGAATTTATCAAGGTTCAGCAGTAAGCTAATTTATCAGATTAAAGGATATACAATTTCCCATGCGAAGTATACAACTTTCATCTCTACTGAAGTAGATTTCAGCAAAGGTTTTGCCATTTTTTCTGCCTTTGAATAAATAATTATGTTTATTGTTCAGTTGGTCACATAATAACATAACGTGGTATAATGTTTATGGCAGTTATTTGTGGCTTCTGTTTCTTGACAAGTACAAATAATGTACAAAAGGGGAAGGAATATGAGAAGGCAGCCCCACGCTCTCAATCAACACGGTATACACTCACAATGCTGAGTCTTCCTGTGTTAAAGCCTGTCAATCCCCTTACTAGAGCATCTATCCTATGAGACTGTCTTGCAATTCATTAGGCAACTCTCTATGTTGAACCAGAATTACAAATCTAAAGTAATTAGATGGTTTTATTACTCCTCTTATATTTCTTGTGCAATGAATTTTTTTACCACGTGATTATATTGTAATTTCAACTACATGTAATGACATTTTATGTATTAGTTTGTGAACTAATGAATGAACGTCACCACGACGTCATACGCTCAAAATAATGACGCTTCAAGAGATTTTAGTCGCAGCAGACCACGAAATTAGGGGAAAATTGGAGGACATGCATACCATAACGTGGAACGTGCGTTTAAGTTTTGGTAAATAGATTTGAGCGTTGTTCTATAGCATTTAACGTGTATCAGCATTTACACTTTTGGAACTCGAATCATAATGTTGCAATCCTCTTTTTACAAAAACCAATATAAGTGTGTGACAGAAATAAAATATTAATTAGGCAGAATATATAACTTCATTGCCACTGAGGATCTGCTCTTTTCAGTAACCTTATTATATGAAAACAGTAAATTGTATCAAAAGACAGATTGACAGTTGGTCTACAGTTTTCCCTTCTTCAATCTGTTTTATGATTTCTCGTTGAAATTTGCAAAATTCCATATTCTTATATTTTCGTATTTTCGATTAAAATCGGTGTAATAAAATATTTAATAACTGCATGCTCGTTCATTAGCAATATACATTGTCCTTCGTGCTACACTAGTGACCAGGACACAAACTAATAACCTCCGCTGCACGTCGGTAATTAGTTTGTCCATCCAGGTAACTTGTCTAGTACTTGGTACAGTATCTACTTCTACACTATACTGACTTTACGTGCATTCATTAAGTATAAATTACTATAAACTTATTTAAAATAAATCTGTCTAATTATTTCTGATTGGTAATATGATTAGTTTTATTAAGAACACTTAAAATATTTTGCGGTGCCTAGCCTTTATATTTGTGAACTATAATTATCCTGTTTGAAATTATCTATTTTTTAGCAATTGATTATAATGAGGACCCTATTAGTGGTATAAAGCTAACAAGCAGAAAACAGTTTTACTCTATAGAAGAGACAACAACATTCTTAGTAACACTTACTGGAGGTTCCAATGTCACTTATTACATCGACTTTGGTGATGGACAGACTGCAAGGATTCTTGATCACGAAAAGTTGTCATTTACGTCCCCTTTATCATTTTCACATAGGTAAGAAGATATCAAATTTATTTCTAGATCTGTGTCTAAAAAGAAGTTTAAAAAATATATGTCATGAATAGTATATGAATGTTCCTAAATTTGATTAAGATGTATATTAAATTTAAGTTCAAATATTCAGAATAGTTATCGTTGTCTTGGGTGGATAGCTCAGTTGAGGAAAGTACCAGCTTTGTTGCCAGTTTTCCACTAATGGTGAGGAAATTGGTACTGAAGATTTTTAGTTCCCGAGTTGCACTCGACTAGTAGTTTGATAAAATATGAGGGGCGGGCGTTCATCCATAATTCGTTTCCGTATGATATATTTAGTAATACCGATTTTGTACCTATAACAAATATGCTTCCTGTTAAACGATTCTATTAAATTTTCAATTCTTTTGATTTTTGTTTTGATTTTTACATTTTAGGCATTAAGCACAACAGATGATTTGTAAATCGACGAAATATGCACATCTACCTACCTACCTAGTCTTTGTAGCGCCCACAGGCACATAGGACAAGGACCAATTCTTTCCACTCATCCCAGTTCTGTGCGTTTTTCTCAATTTTATCCCATGTCTTACTGATATCTTTCACTTCCGCTTCAACAGTTCTCTTCAATGTTATCGTTGGGCGTCCTTGTTTTCGTTTGCCCTCTTGTGTCCATTTAAGAGCAACTCTGATCATGTCATTTGCTGGCTTGTGTAGGACATGACCAATCCATCTCCACAGTTTTTTTCTTAAAATTGTTGTCATGTCGGTGGATCCAGTTATTTCATGTAACGTCTTGTTTGAGATCTTTCTAGGCTAAAATATCCTCAAGATCTTTCTGAGGCAGCCATTGTGAAAGCTGGAGAGTTCGTTGGTATCTTTCTCATCCATTCTCCAGCACTCTGCTCCATACAACAAACAGACAGAACACAGCTGTTGTATATACTCATTTTGGTGTTCTTGCCAATGTTACTTGTTTTCCAGATGTTACTTTACTTCAGATATGAACCTCTGGCTTTTCCCAGTCTGGCTTTTATATCTTTGTTTGCACCTACGTCTGATGTTAACACACTGCCCAAGTATGAGAAGGATGAAGTACATTCAAGTTGTTTTCCATTCTATCTATATTTGGGGTGCTCTGGTGTTTAATGGCATCACTTCAGTTTTCCTGGTGTTAAAATTTAAACCAATCATTTTTGCATTCTTATTTAGTTCAGTGGACTTTCTTTGCATATGGGTCTCTAGGTGTGAGAGCAAGGCCAGGTCATCTGCATAGACTAAGTCTTCAAGACTTCTGAAGAGAGTCCCTCTAATGCCTCTATTGTTTTCTTTTCGGGTAGATCTCATTTCCCTATCGACTGCTATAAGAAATAGCAGGGACGACATTACACAACCCTGTCTGACTCGTACAGAACACTGGAAGCTGTGTATAGAAAACCTTTATTAGCTGTATTATTTTATGTGGTATTCCATAGTGTCGTCAGATTTTCCACAAACATTTCTATATATACTGTCAAAGGATTTCTCAAAGTCAATGAAGTTAATTATTAGCTGTCTCTGCCATTCCGTGCATGCTCAATGATATTTCGCAGGATAAATGTTTGGTCGCAACAGCCCTTCCCTTTTCTAAAGCCTGCCTGTTCTTTTCTTAATTTACTGTCAACTGCTGTTTCGATTCTATCTATAAGTATCTTACAAAATACTATGCTGGGTATAGATAGTAAGGTGATTTTTTTCCAGTTGTTACAATAAGGTCACCTTTTTTGGTAATATGACGATGTTACCTTCCGACCACGTGCATGGAATTACGATGTCTTCCCATATTTTACAGAATATCGGATGTAAAATGTCAGCAGTTAGAGTAGAGTGTGCTTTGAATACTTCTGATGGTAACTGATCATGCACATAAAATGCATCAAAATTGGTATCAAAGAATTTCTTTGGCTCATTTGACCGAAAGTGCGATGTACGCCTTGTTATCTCTTGGGGCCGGTCATAATTTGACGTCAACTGTAGTTGCTGTAAAGTTTTGTTTAAACGTCTTCTCCTCTAAAACCACTGGCCAAAATAAAACAAAACTTGGCAGCAGAACTATTCATATTCAGAATTATATCAAATGACCCTGACCGCCATCATAGATGACCGTCAGTTGAGCTCAGTTCTAACCTCTCTTTAGAACTGTCCTAAACTTTCAGAAGAAATGTTCTAGAACAGTTCTAGAACTGTCATCCTGACACCTTTAGAACCGTTTATGACAGGATGTGTCCTGGCCTAGAACCATTTATGACAGTTCTATCCTAGAACCATTCTGGGCGGTTCTACCCTAGAACCATTTATGACACTTCTACCCTAGAACCATTCTGGACGGTTCTACCATAGAACCATTTATGACACTTCTATCCTAGAACCATTCTGGACGATTCTACCCTTGAACCATGTATGACCCTGGCAATAGTTTTTGAATTTTGAACATCGAAATTATCAGTAATAAAAGAATTTATTTGTTGTTATAATTTTAAAATCAACAAATATAATATATAGTAAAAAAGAAAAAAATTCAATCAGAATGATGTTTTAACTAAAACTAAATGATGTAAAAACTAGTGGTATTTGCTAGTACATAAAACATTCCTCTACATATGTTTCGACACTTTAGAACACTTTAAATCAAGATTTAGTCCAGTCCGTTCTCAATTGAAAATATTGTGTAAAATGTCCATATATGTACATTATGTCTATGTAACTTTTCGATAAATTGGTGAAATGCATCTCTTATTTCAAAATAGCGATAGTCATCCCAGTCATCTTCTATATTGTCACAACGAAATAAAATATCTTTCAAATGAGCAAAGAGAATTAATTATATAATATATCAAATATTTACCATATAAAAATGGTACAAAAGATAAATTGTTAATTTGAAATATATTAAAATGTTACTTATCTGACACATTTGAAATCTCTGCATTGAAATTTTGGACCACCTCTTTACTGCATTAATTATTTTAAAATGTAGCGTTATAAACATTTGAAACCCCGCTGATTTTGTCAGCAAAACGGTTTACCCGTATAAATACACATGTATCTGTGTACCTTAATGGTTGGAACAATAAACATCCGGACAGTCAAGGTAGAATATACATGTCAAAACGTTAATTAGTTATAATTACCTGAAACACACAACATGTTACGGAGAACAAATTTTTTTACCTGTAAATTTACTTCAGATAAAAATCACACAAATTTTAACAAAAACAATAATTCGCTTTTCTTGTGGGTTAAAAAAAATGAAAAAAACTTGAACCATAGCTCTTTATTACATGTATGTACTTTTGCAGTTTTGTATAAATTGGTCATAAATTTAATATTATTAATTATTTTCATAATTTCATAGGTTGAAATTATAATCGATGTGAAATGTTGCTAAATATTTAAAAAAAAATGCTTTTGAAAATTTCGAAAAAGCGAAGACGAGGAATACGTGTTATAATCAATACAGAGTTATCGGACATGAAAATGGACGGTTCTATACTAGAACCATTTATGACAGTTGTATAATAGAACCACCCTAGAACCCTTTTTGACAGTTCTACCCTAGAACCATTTATGACAGTTCTACACTAGAACCATTTATGACATTTCTACCCTAGAACAATTTATGACGGTTCTACCTTAGAACCATTTATTTTCCCCTGGTTGGTTCTATCCTAGGATCGTTCTAGAATGGTTCTAGAACCGTCCTCTCTGACAGAATAGTTGACAGGTTAGAACTGATCTCAACTGTACTTAGTTTAGCATAGTATCCAGTGGGGAATTCTTCTTGTCTGAAACCACTAGACCTTAGGAGGTCCTCTTTCTGAAACCCATGAGAAATTGACTTAAGGTTTGTCTGAAACTACTAAGCTACATGGAACCAATATTGGCAGCAGTGGTCTTTAGACCGTCTTCGTTTTGATGACTAACACCACCACCCTTAAAGATCTTCTTTTCTGAAGCCACTTAAAAATCTTCTTGTGTGAAACTTATTTGCCAAATGGAACCAAACTTGGCAGCAATGTCCTTAGACTATTTTGAAACTTTAAAGTCAATTAGAACAAAATATTGCAGCAATGATCCCTGGGTGGCTCACTGTCTGAATTATATCTGATGACCCCGCCTGCCATCTAAGGTTGCCGCCAGAGCAGAACATAGTTTAACGTAGACCTTTCAAGATAATTCACTTAAAAATCTTCTTGTCTAAAACTGGTGAGCCAGTTGGAACCAAATTTGGCAGCAATGATCCTTTTTCAGAAATATATCCAACGATTTCTTTTGCCATCAAAGATGGCCTCGCAAAGAACATTGTTAAACATAGGACCCTATGTAAAAAGTAGGAGAAAAATCTTGTTTGAAACCACTGAGCAATTTGTAATCAAATTTGACAAAACAAGTAAGCCAATTGAAAACCAGTTTGACAGCGATTTTCCAGATTGCCAACCAAAATGGACATATTCAAACAATTTACCCTGCTTTAAGTGTGTAACTGATATCCAGTTGAGCGATACAGGCTCTTTGGGTCATCTAATTATTATGTTTACCAATAATGATAAAGGATCTGAATTTCTTTGTTTTCTTTAATTTTTAGCTCACCTGACCCAAAGGGGAGTTTTTGCCCATTAAAGACGGCATCCAGCGTAAACTTTCCTTTAAAGATCTTTTCCTCTCAAACCACTGGGCCAAATGAGACCAAACTTTGGTGGAATGGTCCTTGGGTGGCCCCCTTCCAAAATTATGTCTGGCATCCCCGACTTCCAACCGAGATGGCTGCTGTTACTAAAAATAGAAAAAAAAGGGGGTGTGACTTTCAAAAATCTTCTTATATGAAACTACAAGTCCAGTTGCAACCAAAGTTGGCAGTAATAGTTCTTAGGAGGTTCTCTTTCAGAAATATGTCCAATGACCCGGACTGTTAACTAAGATGGCCGCCACAGCCGAACTAAGTTTAACATAGGGCCCTATGGGAAAATTCATTGAAAAATCTTCTTGTCTTAAACCACTTGACCAATTGGAACCAGAATTGGCAGCAATGGTCCTTAGATGGTCCTCTTACAGAGGTGTGTCCGATGACCCGGACTGTCAACCAAGATTGCCGCCACAACCGAACTTAGTTTAACATAAGGCCTTATAGGAAAATTCAGCGAAAAATCTTCTTGTCTGAAACCACTTGACATATTGGAGCCAGACTTGGCGGCATTGGTTCTTAGGAGGTTTTTTTTCAGAAATGTGTCTGATTTCGTGGACTATGAACCAAGATGGCCGCCACAGGAGAACTTAGTTTAACATAGGACCCTATGGGAAAATCACTCAAAAATCTTCTTGTTTGAAACAACTAAGCCAATTAGAATTAGACTTGGTAGCAATGGTCCTTAGATGGTCCTCTTTCAGAATTTTGTGCGATGACCCAGACTGTCAACCAAGATGGCCGCCACACCCGAACTTAGTTTAACATAGGGCCATATGGAAAAATTCATTGAAAAATCTTCTTGTCTGAAACCACTTGACATATTGGAGCCAGACTTGGCAGCATTGGTCCTTAGGAGGTCCTCTTTCGGAAATATGTCCGATCACTTGGATTTTCAACCAAGATTGCTGCCACACCGACCTTTGTTAAATATTGGACCCTATAGGAAAATTCATTTAAAAATCTTCTAGTCTGAAACCGCTTAGCTAGTTGGAACAAGACTTAGCAGAAATGGTCCTTAGATGGTTCTCTTTTAGAAACTGGACTGTCAATCAAGATGACTGCCACAGCTGAAATTAGTTTAACATAGAATCCTATAGAAAAACCAGCCAAATTGACTGCAACACTTAAATTTTTAGGTCTGCTCAAGGTGAAAAGTTAAATCCAGGTGAGCGATACAGGCTCTTGAGAGCCTCTAGTTTCAATTTCAGTCTTTATGGTGTTTTGAAATCATATTTTTCTCACCTTGCCTATAGGACATGTGAGCATATGTAATCTTTTTGCGTCCGCCGTCGTCCTCGTTGGCATTCTTTGACCGTCGTCCATAAACGTTTTAAATTTTTATTTTTTTCCTCTGAAACCGCTGGATCGATTGTAACCAAATTAGGGAGGAATAGTGTATAGAAGGACCTCTACAAATTAAGCGCCTTTGAGTCTTGTTGGATGAACAACATTGTTGTCAGAGGCTATTTTTAATTTTGATAGGCCAGTTTTCAAAAATCTTTTCCTCTGAAACTACATTGTGAAATGTTTTGAAACTTTGACGACAGCTACACCCTCTACCAACGATCCACTTTTGGTTTAGATACAGCCGCTTAACTGAGGGGTGTCCTTCTGCTCAAAGTTTCCTTGGGAATATTATGGAAAATTTACTCACGGACTAATAAATAGATTGTAACCAAAGATGTGAAGAATGATGTATGGAAGGAAATGTGCAAGATTTTGGTCCTGGTGGATGAACAGCATCATCTATTTCCAGCCTCCTACTATACCATTACCACGGTTACTTCAAATATCAAATTTTTTTTGAAAGTTCTGGGGCAATTTTACCAAATTTGGTTGAATGGTTCTTAGGTGTTATCCTTTCATATATTTTATCTGGGGTCAGTTTTTTGTCAGGCTCTGTTAAATGATGTTGTTCCGTGTAAATTCCCTTTTATTAAATAGAAAAATATATCCCGTTAAGCGATATAGGGTCCGGAGAGCCACTAGTTCGCCATATTTAATACCATCGTAAATTTTGGATCTGTCTAAAATGCGTTGATGTGAAGGGTATATGTAAGCTTACGGCTATTTCATTTTAATTAAATATTGAATCGGGTCTTGTTTAAATGTTTTATATTTAATAAGAGTTCTTTTGTAATAATATATGAAACAATGCTATATTTGTTTCTTTTAAGGTACACAAAAGAAGGAAATTTTACAGTCACAGTGAATGCATTAAATGATATCAATCAAGTGCACACCACTGCTGATGTTGTAATACAGAATCCCATAGCAGGATTCACTTTGGTAACATCAGAACTTGACCATTTATATCCTGGAAGTCTCAAAATTGACCTGATGACAAATTTATCATTTAGAAATTTCCATCTTAGTTTTAATTTTGGTGATGGATATGAAACTTACTTGTTTTGTCCAGAATTATCAGAATCACGCGTCATATCAGAGACACACTACTATGATATAGGGAGCTATAAATTAACCGCAAATGTTTCTAATATTGTTAGCTACCAAATATTAGAACTCTTGATTAATGTTGATGAACGTGCATATGGGTTATTTGTTAAGGCAAATGTGTATGCTGTAACACCAGGAAAGGAAGTGATATTTACAATCCAGACCAGTAATGGGTCTAATTTGATATTCGAGCTTTGGACGAATGATGAAAAATATAGCAGTTTTGCTTTAAATAATAGTTTTAGAGGCCAAACGGTGCACTATTTTCCTGTTAGATTTACAACTGTAGGTCAGTATAACGTATCTGTTGTAGCTTTAAATAGTATTTCATCAACAAATTTTACAATGAAAGAAATTGTATTCGTGGAGAATGAAGTAAAGAATATGATTGTTTCGACAAATCCTGTGATTGCTAATCCAGCAGGAGATATAGAACTTCTGATAAGCTATGTCGGTTTAATTGACCCACCTTCTCATTTGGAATGTAATATTACTTTGAACAATGTGTATGCCAAGTCATTTTATGTCGATCAGATCCAAATTGGAAAATCAGAACAAATTATGACAAAATGGAAAGATAGCTCATTTAATGGAGAGCTGAGAATAGATATATATTGTATGAACACAATAAGTGATACATTGTTTACAACATGGTCTCTATTGCAGCAACCAATATCTGGAGTTTTTATTAATTACAGTGTGCCATACATCCTCACTGGAGATTCCATTAACTTTACTTTTATCATAAACAATGGATCACAAGTTACATATGAATACTCATTTGGGGATGGAACAATTTACTCGGATAATTTCAAAACCTATTTCTTGGATAATTTTACAGTAAATCATGAACACTCATTTGTCCAGAAAGGACAATACCACATTATATTAAAAGCAAGTAATAAAGTGTCAAAAAAAGAAACAGAGGTTTTCGTCTGGGTACTGGAATCAGTCAAAGGACTGAAGGTTACACATTACTTTTATTTATCTGACCACAGTTCTGATATCAGTTTTGGATATGGTGACGAGAAAAATGTGTACGCGACTGGGAGAGATATTACATTTGATACTTCTATAATATCTGGTAATAATGTAAAGTACCTTTGGTATTTGGGCAATGGCGATGTCATTGAAACAACAACCTCCTCACTGTCGTATCAATATAAATATGATGGAAACTATGGAGTTACCGTATATGCCAGCAACCAGCTATCAAATGATAGTAAATCATTCAATATATCTCTTTTCGAGACGGTATTAATCTCTACTATAAACAATAACGGGCCTATGAATGCTTATGAATGGATTACATTTCACTTGGAGTTTAGTCATCCAGGGACAGAATCGTGCTTTACATGGAATCTTGGTGATGGGTCCCCAGTTGTGATGCTTGGGGAAGAAAAATGTTCAGAAAAGGCTATTACTTTGAATTATAAATACGTTTATTGGCAACGGTCCTACAGTATGAATTACTCGCATATGTATTATAAAGAAAAGACTTTTATTGTTACAGTCACAGGTACAAATCTGATTTCATCAAAAAGTATTTCCAACATAGCTATAATTAGTGGCATTAGTTGTTTTTATCCAGTTGTACATATTCTTGGTGGTGGTCAGGATATAGATAAACCTGAAACCATAGAGAAATCACAGTGGATTACTTTAGAAAGCTTTGCTGAAGTTCATTGTAAAGTGTCACAGAATGTAAGTTATGAATGGAATATTTATAAAATCAGTCAGGGTGCAACTTTCCAAGAATACATTTTTGAGGATTATGATGTAGACAGTTTAGATATATCCAGGAATAATTTTAACCTAATTTTTCCACCAAGAACATTTGAAGTTGGTCATTACAAAATAAGTTTGAACGTCTCAATGACAGATATTTATGGCTTGTCTTCAGAAGATTTTACTTATTTAAATATCAAACATTCTCCTCTCCAAGTCAGTATAAATGGTGGAAATGCTCGAGTAGTTGGATACAACAGAATCCTTTCCATGATAGCAGCTGATGGTACTTATGATCCAGACATAACTGACCCTAAAAACAAAACAGGAATTATATTCAATTGGAAATGTCGTAAAGTATCAGAAAGTTATCCTTCTGCAATACCAACACTTCAAATTCCAGACCTGAATGTTTTTCTTAATTTAACACGACAAGATGGCTGCTTTGGAACTGGTGTGGGATTTTTACCAATATTTGACTTAGATTTTGAAATAAGTACATTGTACTTTGACCCTAGCTCAGAAAATGAATTTGAACTAGAAGTATACAAGGATACAAGGAAGACTACATTTGTACAGAGGGTATATGTAGTCGAAGGTGATCCAAGAACATTGATTATAAGGTAAGATTTACTGAATATATATTATAATTAAAAAAATTAAGTATTTTTGGATACAATTTCTAATGGAAGGATAGCTCTTCGGATATTTTATCGGTGAAAAATATAGTCATGACTTTGTCTATCTGTCCGTCCGTCTGAAACAAGTACTTTCCAGATTATAAAAAGAAATATTTATGTTATGGAACCTAAAGTTGGGTGAAGTATGCCCTAGGGGAAGGTTAGAAGCTTATTAATAGTAGTGTCATTATGTCAGAGATCAAGGAAGCCGATACTGAAAATGTTTTATTTCTGTCCGAAAGAAGTGATTTTCAGAGGATAAGAAATAACCTCAATGAGCAAAGCGGCTTATTTTAAAGTGTTAACCACACGTTTTGAGGCTATGTCGAATACCTTATAATTCAATTTTTACGGTTATTTTAACGTCAAAAACAGATTGATTCCCCTTTATGATGTCATAGTAGAAAAGAAAAAAATATTTATAATATGATAAACAAAAAAAGTTAACCAATCAAATGACGCGTTACATCCACTATTATATTATCTTATCAAACTTTTATTAATCATGCATGTCAAGCCAACACAAACGAACAGTAACATACGGGGTAAAATGTTCATCAGGTCAAGATTTACCTGCTGTGAAATTTCCAGACGGGTCGGTCAACCCTTTGTTGGGTAATAGCCCCTGAATTGTTAATTTTTAGGAAAATTTGCAGTTTTAGGTTATTAACTTGAATATTATTATAGATAAAGACAAACTGTGAACAGCAAAAGTGTTCAGCAAAGTAAGATCTACAAATAAGTCAACATGAAACATAAAATCTACCTGCCATGAAATTTTCAGACGAATCGGTCAACCCATTTTTGGGTTATTGCACCTGAATTATTAATTTTAAGGAAATTTTGCAGTTTTAGGTTATTAACTTGAATACTATTATAGATAAAGACAAACTGTGAACAGCAAAAATGTTCAGCAAAGTAAGATCTACAAATAAGTCAACATGACAAAAATGGTCAATTGATCCCTTATAAGAGTTTTTGCCCTTGAAAGATTAGTTACATGTTAACAGAAAATAATTGTCTGACATATTGTCACAGATGTTTAGAGCATAACTTGATATAAATTAAATGGTAGCTGTACAAGTAAAATGGAGGGTGCAGGACCCTACAATTTACCTATTTAGGTCAAAATGAAAGTAAAGTCAATGCCATTGAAAAGGTCAATAGCAACCGACAAGAAAATCCATAGCAACGATATCTATTTGGATTCAGGATTCTATATTTTAGCTGTACTGACCAATATTAAGGAGAAAATTGTGACGGTATACATTAAGTAGCAAAAATAATTATTGATGCAAGATCTACACACAATATAACAGGTGAGCGATTCAGGCTCTTGGGAGCCTCTTCTTATTGGTTTTTATAACTTTAGAGAAAACTTATTTCTGAGTGATGAATTTAGTGTACAACATAGTAATGGTACAGATTCTTTCATGTCTTAGAATGTTTTATATCTACCTATTTCAACATTTAAATTGCCATCACTAACTCTAACTTATGTGAATAATTGGCTGATTTAATAATGTGAAATTGTTAATTTTCAATTTTATTCTATTATTTCTTTCAGTAATACTGGCTAATTTTTCAAAACACTTTTTACTCTCTAAAGTATTTTTGGAGATTTTGTTTTATGGAGTATCTAATCTGTTCAAAAGATTTAATTAAATTTCATACTGTGTAATATCAAGGTTTATTTCTTGAAAGAGACTCATCAAGACTGTACCAATTGTACATGTGTACAGGTTTACTGGTAATACAGGCTTCTTTGACCAGGGTATTAACCCTGTGGCCGCTTAAAGGACATTGTCCCCTATCGGCTGGCCAGGGTAAGGACATACGGCTTCAGGGAAATTGCTTCATCATATGTTAAAATTGCTTTATTTCTGTTTATGTATTAGTAAACTGTGTAACATTTCATAGATGATAGATATTTCAAAATCTTGACTGTTCAAATTTCAAATCTCCAAATGTCAATAACGTTGTAATAATACGAACAATAAATGGTCTCTTCGCTCCAAAAATTTGAAATAAAGCCAGGTGTGAATAGTTTAGGGTGAAGTCGTGACATCAACTTAGTACATATGTTCATTATTATGTTATCTGTCTCAATTGCATGTCAAATTGGGGTTTTGACCCCAATTTCACGGTTCATGGAACATAGGGAATGATAGTGCAGCGGGACATCGTGTCCTGTAGACACATATTCTTGTTCATTATTAATTCCTTGTCAACAAAGTTTCAAATATTTGCAACACATTCAAATTAGTCTGGTAAGGATTTTATATTCTAAGCTGTCTGTTTTAGCCACTGTCATTTCATTAGGTAATTACACTATGTATAACTACATATATGGTATTTTATTTAATTTTAGATGTCATGTGAATTGCAAGGCAAAAATGAATCCCTCTAGTGAGTTCACATTGTCAGTTTCGTGTATAGAATGTTCTAATTATGACAAGGTTGATTATAAATGGAATCTGTATCTGAAGGATGATGTGCTTGGAAAGTTTAATGAAGTAGATAAACTTGAATTGATTTCAAAAACAGGTATTATAAGATAAACTATGTTCAGTACCTCTACCACAATTTTTTGTTCATCTGGCTAAAAGGGCCATGCGAGCTATTGCCCTCTCTTTCTGTCTGTCATCTGTCGTCCTGGTAAAATTTAGTGGCCCCTTCGAAATGCGTTTCCGGCGTCTCCAGCTTGTCCAACCGAAACTGAAACTGAAACTAGAAAAAATACGAATTTTAAAAAAAATATTCTTTTATGAAATTTCATGGCCAGATAAGACCATACTTTGAAGCAATGGTATTTGGGTAGACCTCTTTCGGAAATGCGTCCAATGACCCATACTGTCAATCAACATGGCCGCCACAGCAAAACTTAGTTTAACGTAGGACACTAAGGGAAAATAAATTTAAAAATCTGCTTATCAGAAACCAGACTAGGTAGCAATGGTCCTCAGAAAGCCCTCTTTTAAAATTGCATACGATGGTATAACATAGGTCCCGATGGGAAAATTCCTTTAAATTTCTTCTTAATTATCTGAATGAACTTGGTCAATTGGTGGAACCAAACTTGGCAGCAATGGACTTTAGATGGTCCTCTTTTAGACTTATGTCCGATGTCTCGTACTGTAAACCAAGATGGACACCACATCTGAACTTCTTTAGCATAGGACCCTTTATTTTCAAATCTTCTTGTCTACAACCATTTAGCCAAATGGAACAAGGCTTGGCAGCAATGATCCTTAGGTGGTCCTCTTCCAGGAATGTGTCAGATGATCCAGACAATGAAACAAGATGGTTGCCACAACAGATCTTAGTTTAACATACGACACTACGGGAAATCTCGTCTGAAACTATATGGCCAGATTAAACCAAACTCGGCACCAATGCTCTTTGGGTGGTCAGAACTGTCTCCAGTGATCCGGACTATCAATCAAGATTACTGTGACAGCCTAACTTGAACTTTGCTGCAATGGTCCTTTGGAGCTGTTGTTGCAGAGCTGTGTTTAATCACCCACACTTGCCTTAGCATCTTTCAGAAATTTGTCTGATAACATGAAATGCCAACTCTGAAAATAATGAGCAAAAGGGATTTTGCAGCAATGATATTTATCCTATAGAATGTCAATTAAGATGGCCAACAATGCGTAACTTTGGATCTGATAGGAAATTAACTTCAGACAGTCTTCTTCTGCAGTTTAAAGAAATCTTTAAAGATATGATATTTACATGCAGATGACCTGATGTTAAATTATCTAAAAGAAGTGTCCAATCACCCACCAAGTAGCCTCTCTGTTACTGCTTAATTGCCGTTGTTTTATAAATTAAATCCAGTTGAGCGATACAGGTTCGTGGGAGCCTCTAGTTATAAATGTATTAATAATCTGAGTGTTAATGTAATCTGTATTGTGTCCTTACTAAAGAAAATGTTTTGATTGCGTTTCTGTTGACTCGGAGGGATGTAGTCACTAAATATCTACAAAAGTGAATGATAAATAAAAAGATATATTACACAAATTGGTATACCAACAAAGGTATAGTTGGCTTTCCTGATAATCAAACACGCATTATATCATTGTTTGTAAATAGGAGAAAAAAGTACATTTTATACATGTTATCTGTATGCATATATATATATATATGTATATGCTCAAAGTATCCAATATAAAAGCGGATATGTGATTCTTGTAGACAACACAAATTTTTATCTGGTTTTTAGCTCACCTATTCAAAGGAGCCATGTGAACTATTGCCTATACTTGGCGTCCGTCGCCATCCGCCGTGGTCCGTCGTCCGTCGTCGATCTTTGTAACTGTAACCATTTTGGTAGCAATGATCCTAAAGTAGATCTCTTTCATAAATATATCGGATGACCCCGCCTACTACCCAAAATGACACGAATGTAACAAAGGACCTTTTCGGAATATTCTCTGAAAATCTTTTTTGAAAATAGTTAGCCAGTTGGAACCCAACCTGACAGCAATGCTCCTTTCATGACCTTTTATCAAATTTATATCCTATGAACTTGACATCCAAGATGACTGCAACAGCTGAGCATAGGTTTAACATTCGCCCATTTGTAAAAATTCAAGTAAAAGACTTCCCGTGTCAATTCAATGCCCCATTGTGGCAGAAATGGTCCTTAGATGATTCTCTTTTAAACTCGTATTTGATGACTTTGATAGCCATCCAAGATGGCAGCCGCAGTCGAACATCATTTAACATTTGATCCTATGGAACCCGAATTGACAGCAATGGTCCTGACATGGTCCTCTAACAGAAATTAATGCAATTATCTCGTCTAGCATTCAGATTGCTGCCACTTTCGAACATACACACCGGACCATTTGGGAAAATTCACTTGAAAACCGTCTTGTCTGTACCGCTTAGCCAATTTGGACCAAACCTGGCAGCAATGTTCCTTAGATAGAACTATATCACCATTTTATCCTGTGACCGCGCCTGAGATTAAGGATTGATAGATGGATAATTATTGTTTAACGTCCAGTAGGAATTATAACATGAATATTATGTCGGAAACACGTGGATGTGATATGAATACGAACCCTTCTTTGTAATAGTTCGACACAATAAGCCGGATTTTTAACGTGCTAGATCGAGAGAAAACAGTACGCAGAAAGACTATCGCACCACTCGCACACATTCTAGTCGACCAGAATTTGCTTTTATTCCTAAAGTCCGCGTGCTTATGGCGGATAATCAGCAAATGCCATTTTTAGCTCGCCTGGCCTTTTGACCATGTGAGCTTATATCGTCCCTTTGTGTCGGTCGTCCGTCCGTTAACTCTTCACATTTTTAGATCACCTGAACCAAAGGGTCAAGTGAGCTATTGTCATCACTTTGCGTCCGTCGTCCGTCGTCAGTCGTCGTAGTCGTCCGTTAACTTTTTACAAAAAATCTTCTCCTCTGAAACTAAATGGCCAAAATGGAACCAAACTTAGGAACAAGCATCATTAGAATATCTACTTTTAAAAATATGTCCGTTGATCACGCCTGCCAACTAACATGGCCAAAAATAGAACATAGGAGTAAACTTCAGTTTTTTTATATCTCAAAAACTAAAGCATTTAGAGCAAAACTGACTAAGGTAAAATTGTTTATCCGGTCAAGACCTACCTGCCATTAAATTTTGCAGACACATCAGTCAACCTTTTGTTGGGTTATTGCCCTTGAATTGTTAATTTTAAGAAAATTTTGCAGTTTTTGGTTATTATCTTGAATATTGTTATAGATACAGACAAATTGTATACAGCAAAAATGTTCAACAAAGTAAGAGATAATAATTGATTTTTGAATAATTGACCACTTATAGGAGTTTTTGCCATTTATAGACGGCGTAAACTTTCATTTAAAGATCTTCTCCTCTGAAACCACTTTGACAATAGGGTCCACACTTTGATGAAAAGGTCCGTGGATGGCCCCTTTCAAACCTATGTCCGGCATCTCCGACTTCTAACGGATATGGCTGGTGTGATTAAAAATAGCAAAAAATGGAGATTAATTTTAATCTTCTACTATAAAACTTCATGGCCAATGGTCCATAGATGTCCTCTTTCAGAAATTTGTCCGATGACCCAGACTGTCAAACAAGATGGCCGAACTTAGTTTAACATAGGACACCATTGGAAAATTCATTTAAAAATCTTCTTGTCTGAAACCACTGAGCCAATTGCAACTAAACTTGGCAGCAATGATCTCCTTATATGTTCGTCTTTCAGAAATGAGTCTGATTACCCGGACTGTAAACCAAGATAGCCGCAACAGCCGAACTAGTTTAACATAGGACTCTATCGGAAAATTCATTTAAAAATCTTCTTGTCTGAAACCACTAAGCCAATTGGAACTATATTTGCAGCATTGGTCTTTACATGGTCCTCTTTCAAAATTGTGTCCTATGACCGGGACTGTCAAACAAGATGCCCGTCACAACCAAACTTAGTTTAACATAGGACCCTATAGGAAAATTGATTAAAAACCTTCTTGTCTGAAAATCCCGAGCCAAGTGGAACCAAACTTAACAGCAGTGGTCTTTAGATGGCCCTCTTTCATATTTGTGTCTGGTGACCGGAACTGTCAACCAATATTGCCGCCATGGCAAAACTAAGTTTAACATAGAATCCTATGGGAAAGTTTATTTAAAACTTCTTGTCTGAAAATCCTGAGCCAATAGAAACTAAACTTAACAGCAATGGTCCTTAGATGGCCCTCTTTCATGATTGTGTCTGATGACCCGGATTGTTAACCAAGATGGCCGCCACAGCAAAACTTAGTTTAACATATGACAATATGGGAAAAATCATTTAGAAATTATTTTGTCTAAAACCACTAAGTTAATTGGAACTAAATTTGGCAGCAATAGTCCTTACATGGTCCTCTTTTAGAATGATGTCCGATGACTCGGACTGTCAACCAAGATGGCAGCTAAAGCCGAACTTTGTTTAACATTGGACCAAATGGGAAAATTCATTTAAAAGTCTTGTCTAAAACCACTAAAACAATTGTAACCAGACTTGGCAGCAATGATCCTTGCATGATCCTCTTTCAGAATTGTGTCCGATGACTAGGACTGGCAACCAAGATGGCCACCACGGCCGAAATTATTTTATCACAGAACCCTACGGGAAAATTCATTTAAAAACCTTTTTGTCTGAAACCACTGAACCAATTTGAACCAGACTTGGCGGAAATTTCTTTAAATGGTCCTCTTTCAGAATTGTGTCCAATGACCTGGACTATGAACCAAGATGGCTGCCACAGCTGAACTTAGTTTAACATAGGACTGAATTTGAAAATTAAATTAAAAATTCATCTTGTCTGAAACCATGGTGGCAATTGGAACCAGACTCGGCAGCAATGGTTCTTAAATGGTCCTCTTTCAGAATTGTGTCCGATGATCTGGACTGTCAGCCAAGATAACTGCCACAGCCGAACTTTGTGACGACCTTATGGAAAACCCAGCGAAAATTGGCTGTTACACTGAGATATTTAGTCAGCTTAAGGTTGAAAGGTTACATTCAAGTGAGCAATACAGGCTCTTATGAGCCTCTCGTTATCTTATCCTCTGAAACTACTTGGCGGATTGTAGCCAAACTTGTAGGAATGATATATGGAAGTACCTCTGCAAACGACCCACCTTTAGTTCATGGTGTCCAGAGGCCATTTTCGATTTTCATTGGCCGATTTTCAAAAATCTTCTTTGAGACGCTGAATGATTGATGACAGCAATGCCCTCTACAAACGATCCAACCGCTCACCTGACGGTTGCAACTGCTTCAAATTTCCATGGAAACCATATGGGAAAGATTTGTCATTTTCTCAGAGAGTAATGGGCAGATTGTAACCAAATTTGGCAGGAATGGTGTATGGAAGGACCTCTACAAACTTTCAACCGTTTGCGGCCATCTATAGTTTAGATTTTTGGATCAAACCATATTGGAAAGGACTATTTTCTTTGCTCAAGAAGTAATGCTCAGATGGTAACCGATGTTAGCAGGAATCTCATATTTAAGGACAGATGCAACTGAACCACCTAGTTTAGGTCAACGGTTAAATGTCAAGGTCACTTTGACATTTTGCGTTTTTTTAACAGCCTTGTGAATACAACAGCGGTTTCATTTTCAAATTGGCTAATAGAAGCCAGGTGAGCCTGTGGTTAAAGTATATAGTTTTACCTGGCCTTGAACGCAATCGAGGAGAGCACGCTACCACAAGACCACTGAGGCAGTCTGGCCACCTTAAGCAAACGTTGAACCCCTTCAAGACATTCATTAACAACTCTTCTTTTCTTAACCACTAAGACAATCGAACTAAAACTTGCCAACAATGGTCCTTAGGTGGTCCTCTTTCCGGGTCTATTGACTGGTGAATTAAGTGAACAATAATCTTCTTGTCTGAAAGCATTGAACCAATTGGAACCCAATAGCCCTTAAACGGTTCTCTTTCAGAAGTATATCTGATTATCCTTGGTAGCCAAAAGCAATCATAAGACCCTATAGAAAAAATTACTTTTTGCTCTTCTTGTCTGAAACCAATAGGCCAATTGGAACCATACTTGGCTGAGATGGTCCTGATGAGGTGGTCTCCTTTTGCAAGTGTATCTGATGAGCCGGGCTACTTAAAAAGTGGCAGACTTAGATTATGGGACCGATCGAAAAATTCTCAATAGAACGAGACCAGTTTGACAATAGTAATCAAAGTTGCTAGCTGAGGTCGTCTCTGAAATTGTATCCACCAACCAGATTGCCAACCAAACTTGACATAACGAAACAGTTTATTCTGTTTTAAGTCTACAAATGATATCCAGGTAAGCGATAAGGCCTCTTGTTTAACGCCTCTTGTATTCACTGTGCTTGTTCAATAATGAAATTAAATAGTATATTTTATATATATTTGATATTTCTGTAGGAACAACATCAAAAGCAATGGTCATTAAACCCAATTCGTTGGTTGGTGGAAGGGTCTATCGTATGCGAGTGGATGCTAAAGTGTATGGTTATGCTCCAAGTTTAACAGAGTATGAATTTACGACTAATCTCCCGCCATATGGTGGTACATGTAGTATTGATCCTAAATCAGGTATGTGAAACTTTGATGAGCTAGGCTTGAGATTTGTGATTTTATTCGTCTCAATGAACAGATTACATGGTACAATTGAACACCTCATAAATTATAATATGAATGTGGTTTAGGGAACACCTCAACATATTTTGGTATAGTTAAAGATTATCTAGTGGGTGTTTGGTTTCATGGGATGTTACGCAATTTTCAACGCAATTATGCTTACTTTTTTGATACTATCTTTTCATGTCCATGTCGTAGGCAAAAATTCCACCAAATTGAGGCGTATTAATTTTTGTGGTAATCAGTGGTACAGTTTGGGGGGGGGTATGGTATTATTTCCTCAGTCCTAAATCACAGATTTTGATAATTTTGGGTTCAAGATGATATCTTTAGTTTGCCTTAGTCCATTCAAAGCATTTTTAAAATGTTTCCTTTAAAGCTATATGAGACTATTTGTGTCAATCAGTGGTTAAAGTTTTCGGAAATATTTTACACAAAAATAATACAAACAGCGATTCTGAAGCCTACTGCATTTTGTGTCAGTGATTGATATAATTCGGGGTGGAAGGGGGGGTATTGATTTTTTACTCAGGAATCACAGGTTATCAGAATTTACGTTATAATGCTAGATATCAGAAAACAAACCTTCTGCTAGATGGACTCAATACTTACTACAATGTAGATATAAAGCCTTAAGTATGTTGTAATGCTGAATGTTAGTCATTACAATTCCAGTTTTGGTATTGTTTAGGAACACTCTCGTATCTTTAATTTGTTTGGGGAAAAATATCTGGCAACTATATATCAAAGTAATCGACTATGAAATAGCAGTTCACTGGACCAACAGAATGTCAAACATTGCAATTCCATTATTTGTAAAAGTCCTGGAAAACTCTGAGACCTTTAAGTTTTAGTGAAAATATTTGGGAACTACATAAACAACAAATGGATAACAGAAAAGGTCAACAATAACATACTAATCAATCGAAGCAATCCAACTGACAAAACGGCATAGAAAAAATAACAAAAGAGTACAAAATACAATCATGAACACAACAGAGAGTCAGGATAGTCTGACTTAGTACAGACACTAAATACTAGTGGGTTTAACCGGTTTTTAGCTCATCTGGACCAAAGGTCCATGTGAGCTTTTACCATCACTTGGCGTCCGTCGTCGTCGTCGTCGTCGTCGTCGTCGTCGTCGTCTGTCGTCGTCGTCTGTTAACAATTTTTCAAACATTAACTCGTCCGACACCATAAATCCAATTGCAACCAAACTTCGTACAGTTGTTTATTGGTATATGTGCTACAAAACAATCGTTTGGATTTTTGATTCGTAAAAAAACATGGCCGCCATGGCTAAAAATAGAACATAGGGGTAAATTGCAGTTTTTTGCAAATAACTCAAAAACCATAACAGATATCAAAATTCTGGCATAGGGTAAAAGTGTTCAGCACCTCAAGATCTACCTGCCCTGAAATTTTGAAGAAGATCCAACGACCCATGTAGGAGTTATTGCCCTTTTTCTGCATTTTTTCCAAATTTTGCACTTATTAAGCTCAATATCTTGGATACTATAAAGGAAATTTGAAAAATTTAAATTTCATATTGTTAGGCACACAAAGATCTACAAAATTTGTAACAGGATCGAAGTTGTAGGTTCGTTCCTTTTAGGAGTTATTCCCCTTAGATCGTCAAAATTGACCATTTTTGCAGTCTTTATTCATTGTAATAAAATCGTTAACTCCTCTTACACCATAAGTTTAATTGCAACCAAACTTAGTGTAGTTGTTCCTTGGCATGAGTGCTACTAAACTATCGTTTGGATTTTTGATTTGTAAAAAAACATGGCTGCCATGGCTAAAAATAGAACATAGGGGTAAATTGCAGTTTTTTGCAAATAACTCAAAAATGGTGACAGATATCAAAATTCTGATGGGAAGCTAAAGTGTTCAACACCTCAAGATCTACCTGCTTTGAAATTTTGAAGAAGATGTAACCACCCATGTAGGAGTTATTGCCCTTTTTCTTGATTTTTTTTAGCTCACCTGGCCATAGGCCATGTGAGCTATTGCCATCACTTGGCGTCCATCGTCGTCGTCGTCTGTCGTCGTCGTCGTCGTCGTCTGTAAACTTTTTCAAACGTTAACTCGTCCTAAACTACTGGACCGACTTCAACCTAACTTTGCAGAATTGTTCTTTAGGGCATCTGGAAAATTTCTATCGTTTAAAATTTTTGAAATGTCGAAAAACATGGCTGTCGTTACTATAAATAGAACATAGGGGTAAATTGCTGTTTTTTGCTAATAACTCAAAAACCGTTACAGATATCGAAAATCTGACGGGGTAAAATTGATCAGCATGACAAGATCTACCTACCCTGAAATTTTGAAGGAAATTCCAAAACCCATTTAGGAGTTATTGCCCTTTTTTCACATTTTTGGCTTTTTTTTATGTTATTATTTCAAAAATCTTCTTCTCTGAA
This sequence comes from Mytilisepta virgata, assembly GCA_028015205.1. Classification (NCBI taxonomy): domain Eukaryota; kingdom Metazoa; phylum Mollusca; class Bivalvia; order Mytilida; family Mytilidae; genus Mytilisepta; species Mytilisepta virgata. The sequence continues at coordinate 71,485,025 of CM051521.1, forward strand.
ACTACTATTCAAAATCATATGAAAGATTGTTGCTTAGGGTACCCTGCATAGAACTGATGTGGGGATTTTTGATTCGTCGAAAAACATGGCCGCTGTTGCTAAAAATAGAACATAGGGGTAAATTGCTGTTTTTTGCTAATAACTCAAAAACCGTTACAGATATCGAAAATCTGACATGGGGTAAATTTGATCAGCATGACAAGATCTACCTACCCTGAAATTTTGAAGGAAATTCCAAAACCCATTTAGGAGTTATTGTCCTTTTTTTGTCAAATTTTCATAATTTAACATTTTTCGTCATTTATCTCCAAAACTATTTGAGATAGAAGTGAAATGTAAATTTGAAAAATGTTTGCCATGTTGAGATCTACATACCCTGAAATTTTAAAGGAAATCCCAAAACCCATTTAGGAGTTATTGCCCTTTTTTGTCAAATTTTTAAAATTTTAACATTTTTGCATTTATCTCCAAAACTGTTTGAGATAGAAGTGAAATGTAAATTGAAAAATGTTTGCCATGTTGAGATCTACCTACCCTGAAATTTTGAAGGGAATCCCAAATTCTATTTAGGAGTTATTGGTTTGTGTAATTTGAGGTCGGGTTCTGTTACATTTATTTAAGGTTCACCCTTATTCCTGGTCAATTTTGTCAACTTCCTGCCAGGACTACCACCATCAGGGAACATATTTTAACATTAAACCTTATGAAAAATAAATCTTCAACAAATTTTCCCTGAACAATTGAACCAATTGCAACAAACTTGGTCAAATAGTTGATTAATTGTCCAATGAAAACCAGACTCCAGGTGAGCGATACAGGCTCTGGTGAGCCTCTTGTATTGGTACCCAAATCTCTATCCATTCTGACACTCTTGTGTATAAAAACATTATAAAAACCAATACAGTATAAATACAAGCAAAGTGACCTGACATTAAGAGTGGACGGTACATATTTTAGATAGCAGGGTCGTTTTAACTGTAAAAATAGCCAAGGCTGTCATAGCTGCAGGTCGAATACTGACGCTCTACTAAGCGAAAAAATCTGAAATACCACTTCCATAAAGGGTTTAATGCTATCTCGTCATAGAGTGCAGTAGAAATCGACAGTATTCGTGAGAGTCCAGAATGATTTTAAAGTCTTCTAGAGATTGGGAGAAAGAGCAATTTTTACAGAATGCACATAATTTGATATTTGCCCTTACTGTGAAACAATCTTGAGTAACTACGAAGTTTCTGTGGGTTACTAGCGACACTTTTTCATTTATTCACGATAACTAGGATGGGAAAACCAGTTCATGATAAGTGCTTTTCTGGAAGCTGGATATCTAGATAAAAGATGTTGATATCTATTATAAAACTTTTTAAACGAACCAAAATAACCAACACATGCACATGAGGCAAAGAGTAACCATTTGCTCAACTTTAGCAAATTTTCATGTATGTCTAATTAAACAGACATGAAAATTGTTGTTCTTCCATCTTGTAGTGAAACAAAGATAAATCTCGAATAAATAAAGAAGTATAACATGTATAATTTATTTCTCCTGTTCGTGACGTGTTTATTATAAAAATACAAAATAATTTTCATCACTTCTCGTTGATTAAATATGTACGTGGGAATTACCGCCGATTTTTCTACAGTTATTGGAACTACAAACTAGAGAAGTCCACAAATGACGTTTTTATAAACAAACTACATGGCAACGACATTTTCTTGAGGTTTTCGTCGAAAATCATAGGAGAAACAGATTCTCCTTCAATTTACTCGTGAGTTATGTAATTTCTCCACCCTCAATAGTTAAATTTTAGATTTTGAAAATCAAAAATTTAACTATCTCGGGTTGAGAAATTCCATAACTAACTCGTACCTGAAGAAGCATCTTTATTAATCTGTTCTTATATATTATTTTTCTGCTCTGAACAAAATATTACAATAAAATTTTTTCTAAAATATTATGGTTCACTACCTGGAAAAATATTGTGCTGGCACATCCAACTTTCACTTGTGATATCTAGAATAATATTATACTAAATACATACACGTTACTAAAATACTAATCGTGTACCTTATTTGTAGAAAATCATGTTATAGGTCAATGTGATGGGGAATAGCAGCTAGGTGTTTCCACTTTTAACTTTCTTATTATCAAGAGGGTCTCCCTGGAAAAGTACTTTCTATAACCAATTACTGAGTACAGAATTTCATTATTATGAAATATGTATGTATCTTTCTGGGTTACTGTTCTTTAAACTGCATATAAATCGTACTTTACTGCATTATTACATGTATAAGTATAGAATTCCAGCTCTATTTACCCGTTTCGGATAGTACGTCCTTGGCAGCTATTCGCTATTTCTGACAGCTGTCCCCGTTAAATGGGAAAATTTAGGGTGACATGACATCAACTGAACAATCGCATTAATCGTTATAACAATAATTAAGAAATGCAGTGCCAGGAATCGGGATGAACTTTCGTGTTTGCTGGCCACTTTCTTGTGAATTGTTAGTCATGGATATATAGAAATTAGGTAAAAAGGTAATGAACATCATAAAATATGGAAAACAATAAACCGGCAAAGCGAACAACCATTTGTCATGTATTGGCGGTATAATACAAAAATGGCATAGTAGACTCTAATTTGGCTCTCTGCATATGAGCCCCACGAAACGCGTATTATAAAAGACAATTTTGTGATAGTATAGAACTTTGAACATGTCAAATTAGTAATTAATTTGTATTATAATGTATATATCTTTCATTTTATGTTTTAGTTTAAGTGAAAAGGGCATACATTACATGTGTGTATTTTCCATTTTCTTTATCATGACCATATTTTGTTTCTACCGATAATAAATCTTTAAAAATTGTAGGTTATGCATTGGAAACAGAATTTCTCATAAGTTGTAAAGGATGGATAAATCCTGGTGAAGAAGAAGCTCTTGGTCTAGGTTTACTGTACAGGTTTTGGTCTCGTCCTCGTGGATCGTTTGATACACAGCTACTGTATTATGGAAAAGATCCATTCACAATAAAGAGTAAATTTTCACTTGGTCCAGAAGAACATGAGTTTTACCATGATGTTGTTGTAAGAATTTCTAATCCAATTGGAGAATATGTGGAAAACTACTTGAAAGTAAAGGTATGTTAGTGAAAAAACTTCTTGACAGTTAGAATATTTATAAAATAACAAAAAAATAATAGAAACTTGCATGCCACTGGCATCAGCAATAATACTCGAAACTCTCTCACTTCTCTTTTAACACAATTAATTCTGTACTTATCACATCTCGGTAGTCGTTTTTAATTCAAATATATAAGGTTGGGAAATTTGCACCTACTTTTTGCATTTTCATATAAATTTGATATTCTTTTCTATTTCTTATCTTTAACCACACTGGATACCTTTGATTTTTATAAAGCATGTATCTGTGCATTTAGATGTCTAAAAGTTTTAGCTAGAATTTCAGATGAGCTATCTGTCCATCGTCCGTCTCTTCATAAAATTTTATTTATAATCTTCTCTGAAACCAATTACCAAATGCAAAGAACATCAGAAGTTAGTTTAACATATGCAGCAGTGGTCTTTAGGTTGTCCTCTTCCAGAATTGCATCAAATGACCTGGACTGGCAACCAAGATATATGCATGGAAAAATTAACTTAAAGATATAATTGTCTGAAACCATTCAGCGAATTGCAACCTAACTTTCCAGCAGTGGTCTTTAGGTTGGCCTATTTCAGAAATTTATCCAATGACCAGGACTACCAACTAAGAGTCCAGTCTAACATTCCCAATTTGAATATTCACTTTAAGATTTTCATGTCTGAAACCACTCAGGCAGTTGGAACCAAACCCGACAGCGATGTTTTTAGGTTGTCCTATTGTATCTGTAACGATTTTTCTCTCCTTCGAATATCCCTTTGGTATTTCTTGACTTTACTTCTTACGGTCCAAGGTGGTCGCCACGGCCAAACTTACAGCAACGTAAGACCGTTTTACAACCAAGAAAAAGCAAATTGTAAATACAAAATATATAACTTTGTTCCACCATATCAGAACAGCAACATTGCAATAATCCGTACAATACTTCAATATCGACTAAAATGATGTCATATTATAGATATCCAACTAATACAGGAGCAATCACTCTATGGAGGGTTTTGCTGTGGAGATGAATGATGATGTGTAATAATCGACGAAGTTCGGACGATAATTCATTCGAAACAGCTACGAACACCCTGTTCTTACATTTATTGTCATTTAAATGATTAATATGATTGCCCCAATGAAATTGTAAAACTTAAAAAAAAAATTTAAAACTGTCATTCCACTCCCAAATCAGGGATTGCCTTTGACTGACATCGCAATATGTATATATTGGCGACGATATTACCTCTACTTGCCACTGTATCGTATTCCTTTAAAAGGGTAGTATTTTAATGGGTTTGCTAGGTTCTGTATATTTGTCTAGAACGGCGTCGTGATTTCTTGATAAGTATACCTCATTTATCTTAAGCCTAAAACTATAGAAATAAATGATCAATGAAACTTTCGTTTTCCTAATTCTTAAATCTTCCATGTCTCGTGGTTAATTGAATTTATTTTTTTTGTTTGTTATTGCTTGTAGCGGTGGTAATTGCTTGTCATTTACAACGCTGCTTGTGGAAGGACAATCGACAGAAAAACTGTTGCCAAGTAGTTGGTGCAGTATGAAGTCAGCTTGGAACAATATTTATAAATATTCAGGCTTTAACCATATATTACTGTATACACATGTTGATTGTCAGGTGCTTCATTCAGAGTATGCAAATCAGTAAAGTACAAAAAAGAAGCTTTTAATTCTTTATCATAAATGTTGTTTGTGTTTACCATCTGTGTCAATGATTGGTAAAAGTATATTTGTATTTTGTAGATCTTTTGCAATAGATTTAATTGATATAATGTTTTAATATTATGGGAAAAAATGAATTTCTATTGTGTTTTATAGGTAAATGAGCCAGTAGTGGATGATGTTAATGATCTTTTGACATTGACCAGTGGAGACAGCAATGAATTAAATTCTTTAATAAATTCAGGAAAATCCCAGGAGGCTAAACAGTTAGTTGTGGCTGTGGCATCACTGATTAATTATTCTCCTGTTGAGGTAAATTATACCAAGTGAAAACAGAAATCATACTTTGTATTAGAAGATCTTAATATTTGTCATAAGAAACAAAAGAATATATATTTAAGGCTTGTCTTGTGATGTGTCTGGTTTCTCATCTTTGATGAACACAAGAATATGATTTGATGTGCTATAACTACTTAATTTTCAGATGTTCTTTATATGCTGAAACATTATCATTATTGGTTAGACACCCGCGTGATATCCATGCATTCAGCGTGAGAGTCATACCTTTTTGGCCAATCTCATAACCTCACTGGCATTCAAAGATTTCTCACGAAGACCCCAAATTAGGCCACACAGAATTGATGTTTAGTTCTTTTTGGATTTTTGGATGGAAAATATAAGTGCGAGCGAGCGAAATTTTAATTTAATTTTTTTTTCTTGAAGACTCCTTTTTTTCGAGCAAAAATAATATTTACGGCCGAAACACATTTTTTTTAATAAGATATCTTAAAAAATGGGTAAAAAGAAGAATTTTTACAAAATTTTAGGAGCGGGTGAACAAGTTTTATTTTTAATTTCTTGAAAAATGAAGAATTTGGAGCGATTTTACAGCATTTTTGCAAAATGAAGCGGCCAAAAAATTGGTATTAATATTTACAAGATTAAAAGAATTTTTTTTAATAAGTTAATACCAAATTACAGAACATTGAAAAGGTCTATATTTCCAACATGCTAATATCATGATGAGGTAGTGATTTTGTCTGTTGATGAAGAAATTTTACAGTACAGTAAAGATTTAATCAAAATTTTAATTTGAACAATAAAGACAAAGAAATAATTTAGCAGAACTTACTCTGATTACCAACAATACATTAATGAATAAAATGAAACCAGTTTATTACTTTTTGATAGTTATCAACAGTAAATATTAATGTGAAAGCTTATATTTCGATGGGAACAAACAATTCACCCATAACTACCAAATCTTTCCCATAAATGAGCAACACCTCACCCATACCTATTCTGAATGGTCACATATATGGATTGTTTAAAAAAAGTTTTTTTCTCTGAAACTGCTGGGCCAAATCGAACCAAGCTTAACAGAATTTGTCTATGTCCTCAGTCCCTTTTCTCCAATTGAATAACAAACATGGCAGCCCTCTGATTCTCTAGTTATCCCCGCACTTCGAATGAAGTTCGGAGATATTTGTTATCAGTCCGTCTGTCGGTCCGTTAGATGACCTTGTATCCAGGAATCCTCGTTCATTTTTAACGTCATGTATTTAATTTCTATACAGTATTGTAATATACTATATGCAAATGTGCAATAAGGTTTCAGAATTTTGATTTTGAAAAATTGGGGCCAACAGGGGTCGAATTTTGAAAATTAGAAATCTAAGCTTGTGACCTGAACTCCTCATTCATTTTTAACAGCCTGCATTTGATTTCTATACAGTATTGTCACATACTGTATGTCGATGCGCAATAAAGTTTGAGAATTTTAGTTTTGAAAAATGGGTGCCTACAGGGGTCGAATTTTGAAAATTGGAAATTTAAGCTTGTGACCTGAACTCCTCATACATTTTTTACTTCATGCATTTAATTTCTATACAGTATTGTCAAATTCTATATGTAGATGCGCAATAAAGTTTCAAAATTTTGATTTTGAAAAATTGGGGCCTACATGGGTCGAATTTTGAAAATTGGAAATTTAAGCTTGAACTCCTCATTCATTTTTCACTTCATGCATTAAATTTCTATACAGTATTGCCACATACTGTATGCAGATGCGCAATACGGTTTTAGAATTTTTATTTTTAAAACTTTGGGCCCACATGGGTCGAATTTTGAACATTGGAAATTTAAGCTTGTGACTTAAACTTATTCATTTTGCATTTCTCTGGAAATATTAATTTTTTATTTTCAGTGGTTTTATTTGTTTATAATATTGTTCTTCACTATGCATAGATGTGCAATAGGGTTTTCAATTTTGAAATGTTTATATATAGAATTGCCCTATACAATTTAGTTGCACAATAAGGATTTAAAATTTCGATTTTTAAACCATTAGGTTTATTGATTTAATTTCTTTATAAAATGATTGCATAATATTTTTGTATGGGAATAGGGTTTTAAATTTTGTTTATAATATTGTTCTTCACTATGTGTAGGTGTGCAATAAGGTTTTCAATTTTCAAATTTGATTCAGGGTTCCAATTTTCAGACTGAAATTGTCAAACTTTCTTTGTTAATTGTTTTTTCACTTGTGCAGTGCGGGGATATGGACATCCGTTATGATTGCACCAACTTCTAGTTATACCCCCGCTTTTGAAAAAATCTGGGTATATAGTATTCGTTATGTCCGTACGTCCGTCCGTCCGTCAGTTCGTTCGTCCGTTCGTCCGACCTTTGTATCCGCAACTCTTTTCAGAGAATCTTCATCCCATGATGGCATTGTGCATCTCCTATTTTAGAATTTGATCGGACCAATTTTTTGGGTTTCCCATAGAAAAACATGGACTTTAACTTTCAATGTGATAGGGGGTACCATGATGCCATCCTCCTAAACTCCTCCTAAACCACTGTATGGAATTTGATGAAACTTTCAGAGGATCTTTATTACATGATGCTGTAGTGCACCTCCTATTTTAGATTTTGATCTGACCAACATTTGGGGTTTCCCAAACATGGACTTTACCATTCATTGTGATAGGGGGTTCCAGTATGCCATTTGCAACTCCTCCTAAATCACAGAATGGAATTTGATGAAACTCATCTCACGGCTGTTGGAGTTTTTCTATCCAATATATTGACATTTCCTTCCATGTATCTTACTTAGGGCAGGGATATCAAGTAGTGAGCTTTGCTCACAGTATTTCTAGTTTAGTTTTAATGTCGGCATTTGTTATTAGTTCTTCTCAGGAAATTACAGAAGTCTATTCATTTCATATTGAAATTATCATTTTATGGCTAACTTGTGTAGGACATTGCCATAAAGTTGTTATTAATTTTTGTCAACAAAGGTTTTATTATATCTCGTGCTTAAGTTAAATTGTATAAAATTGTTACAGATTTTTTATATTCAAAACTTCTATAGAATTGGTTAAATTCTGGAGATTTAGACTTTGTCATTTGCTTTTTTAAAAAAAAAACAGTTGTCATTATTTATAAGTGAAAATATAAAAGAATTGACATATATTTCAAATTATAGTACTTGAGAGGTTTTTTTATTTCAAACTTGTTCGTGATTGAAAAATTGAAACGTTTTTCAACTAATCTAGCCGTCCTACTTATTTCTGATGAGCTGGCGTTGATTTCTGATGTTAACTTTCGTAATGCATCATGTATATGTATAAATGTATGATGACTCGTAGAACAGGAAAATTTTCATTTCCATGTCACCAAAAATGTCACCCCAAATCAACTCCATATCACTCCTAATTATGCACGGTTAGTTTTAAGTTTGGCATTTAACACAACCACTACTGTTCCATATTACATGTTTCACTATGTGTACCGTAGAATTAGTTTTTGCAACATTTTCGGCAAATTTGGGTATGAATCAAACATTTATATAATTCTATAATGAAACCAACAGAGTTTTACGTATTTTAACGATTTTACTCAAAGTTACAAAAAATTTCAGATTGGTATTTCACGAGCATCATTGTTGCAAATGATAACAGCAGCCAATACTCCACCTTCTACCTCTGGTACTGGAAGCACTGGAAGTGACTTATGGGACCAGAGTACTACAGTTTCATCAACTGGATTGGATAGCTCTCTTAATCCTGGAAGTACAATAGATCCCGATGAGGCAGACAGACTGCAAAAAGAAAAAGAAGCTGAAGAGAAAAAACTTAGAGTAGAGGTAGTGATAGTTTTTAAGGAGAGATTATTTCGAACTTTTGATTTTTTCTGTATTTAATGCTTCTGAATTTCAAGAATTCCAGCTTTTATAGGATGTTTATGTTTTAATAGCTAGCTGTTCATAGTGGATACTTTCATTGATTTCTGTTGCATGTTGTATCTATTTTTTTGTATTTCGTGATTGTTAATCTCTATTAATGAGAACTTCATAATAATCAATGATATATTTTCCAATTAGGCATTTGCTTTGGTATATCTTTTCCTTTAAAAATTAATCTTTCTTTTAGTATAAAGGAATAATACCTGTTTGTTGATTTTTCAATAACACAATAACACAAATACTGTCAATTCAGTTATTTTCGTTGAGACCAGTTTTAGTGGATTTGGGAAAAGGCATATTCATGGGCTTTTAATGTCGTTGATTTCGAATTTCAAACAAAATTTTGCAAATCTGTTGAAAGTTTCGAAACTATTCGATAGGTTTGCTCTGAACTGTAGTAAATGATTCTCTTCAACTTATGCATGTAAATGACCATTCAAGGCTTAATAATACCCGCATTGCTGGTATATTGTCGTTGTCTCCGTCCGTCCGTCGGTCCATCCGTCTCTCTGTCCTTCCGTCTGCCTCTCTGTCCGTCCGTTACACTTTCTTGTGACATTAATTCCTCATTCAGTTTTGGGTATAGCATTTTAATTCCTTGCATATATCCTGTAGATGCGCAATAAGGTTTTAAAATTTTTGATTTCGCTCAACGAGGGAAAATGTGGGGACAAAAACGAACGAATTTTCATAACATGCCTGTGACATCAACTCCTCATTCATTATTGGTGCAAGACTTCTACATTAATTTGGAATGATAATATATCTGATGTAGATGCGCAGTAAGATTTTAAAATTTGATTACTTTCGTAGAGCGAAATTTGGAACCGAAAATGAGCGAAATTTCAAAATATGCTTATAACATCAATTTTTGAAGCATTTTTTATTCTGGCTTCTTGTTTCTTCATAGATAGATTGTCCATGATGGACAGATGCAAATAAAGATGCTCAGAACACAATTTTAGACCCATGGTATATAGGAAGTATTATAATTATAAAAATATGCTATTGAAGATTAACATAAAGATCTTTGATCCTAAAATAAACTTTGAATGATTTATTTTAACACGGGGTACGTTTTGTCCTTAACACTAAATTTGCATCAAAATCATCACTTAGATGAAACAAATGTGGGGGTGCGGGATTAACTGTCGTCTCCGACAGTAGTCTAGTTAAAACATAATATTGAAAAACGATTCATATTTCGTAGGGACCTTCAATTTGTGGATTGAGCTATCACAAATATTAAGTGTTTCATGGTTGCATGTACACTATCGACGCACCTTTGATCTTATATGACCAATTCTTTTTGTTTTTAACTTCAATGTCTATATCGTTACAATTTTTTGAGATGTAGGAAATATCAAGGTAACAAAAATGAACTAGAAATTGGTACCACGATGTAAATAAACGCACTGCACAGTCAAAAAACTATAACCAGTGAAAAATTAGCAATTTCACAATTTCAGTCTGAAAATTGGAACCCTGAATGTATTGCACATCTACACATAGTGAAAAACAATATTATAAACAAATAAAACCACTGAAACAAAAAATGAATGAGTATTACCAGAGACAAGGCAAAATTAGTAATTTCAGCATTTTCGGTCCCAAAATTGGAACCCTTAATCGATTTTCAAAATTCAAAACCTTTTCCCACATCTGCAGATATTAAAAAAAACAGTATAATATACAAATAAATTTGCTAAATCTAAATGAAAAATGAAAGGAGTTTAAGTCAGAAGCTTAAATTCACTATTTCCAAAATACAGCCCCGTGGGCCCAAAGTTGTGAAAAACAAAATTTTAAAACCTTATTGCGTATTTTAATAAAGTATGTGACAATTTTGTTATAAATTAAAAGCATAAAATTAAAAATGAATAAGGAGCTTAAGTCACAAGCTTAAATCTCAAATTTTCTAAATTTGACCCATGTGGACCCCAATTTTTGAAAACAAAAATTCTAAAACCTTATTGCGCATCTGGTTATAGTATGTGACAATACTGTATATAAATTAAATGCACAAATTTAAAACACGAATGAGGAGTTCAGGTCACAAGCTTGAATTTCCAATTTTCGAAATTCGACCTCAGTGGGCCCCAATTTTTGAAAATCAAACTTCTAAAACCTTATGGCACATCTACATACAGTGTGTGATAATACTGTATAGAATTTGAAAGCATAAAATGAATCTTAGTTTAACATAAGACCCTGTGGGAATTACATACAAACTTCTTGAAAATAACTGAATGGATTGAAACTAATATGGCATGGATGTTAATCTCAAGTTCGTTTAGCAATGAACAAATTGAAATATCAAGTTATTGATACAGGATAAAATACTTGAAATCAGATGCGAGTTATGATTTAAATTTGTATTGTGAAGATTCAGTGTATTATTAGGGCCTTGCGAACATCGTGGGTTTCAGTAATGATACTCTATGATTGTTAACCACAATTAGAGCTTGTGTCTTAATTGTGTTGAAATCTCTACCCTGAATGTCAAGGTCACAGTTTTAGTTTAGCTTTGTAGTTTATAGGTCCATGTTCACACATGCCTGCTCTCTAGCTACAATACTGATCAGCGTAAAATAATTATATATTTCAACAAAAAAGGTGTGCGGTAAAGAAGACTGAAATCTCTACCTTGAAGTTACATTTTCACAAATTGTGTCTCCTATCAGTCACTTCTACCTTATGTTTGAAGGTGTGTCATGAACGAAATTGAAATCTCTACCTTGAAGGTGAAGGTGAAGGTCACATTCTAAGTTTTAATTTAGATAACAGATTCATTTTCTCGATTTGTGTCTGTTGTGTATCCTCAATATTGCTGACAGTTAAATGATGATACTTTTATGTTTGTTCTCTACCATCATAATGTGTAACACAATTTTTTCTAAATCATTATCTTGAAACTTGGTTATCTTTGCGAACCAGAGTTACGTGTTCACAAAGAGTGTTACTTTCTACCTTCAGTAATGCTTAAAGTTAAATGGTGATAATTTGTATGATTGTTTTCTTTTAAAAGAAGGTGTGTCCTAAATAGCTTTGAAATCTCTACCTTCAAAGTCAAGGACACAAACGGACCATAGGTCAAAGTTTACAAATTATATCTGCTCTAATGCTTAAAGTTAAATGATGGTTTGTATGATTGTTCATTAGAATATGTTTTGCCAATTTTATTGAAATCTTTCGATGAATTCCTAGGGTACAAACTTTAATTATGCAGACCATATAGGTCTATGTTGACATACTGTCACTTCTCTAACTTCAATAATGCTCAGAGTTAAATGATACTTTGTTCACCTAGCACAGATTATAATTTTAACGTCTATCGTGAAGGTCAATGTAACAGCTTAGTTTATCTTTGAAGACCATAGGTGTTAGTGAACAAACTGTTTCCATTCTCCTCTATACTGCATTAAGTTAAATAGGAATACGTTATATAATTGTTCTCAACCTCCATAGGAACATTGCAAACAAATTTGAAATTTCACCCTTCAAAGTTAAGGTAAAGAACCTAATTTTGCAGACCAATCTTTAGCTCACCTGGCCAAAGGCCACTGTGAGCTATTATAACTTGGCGTCCGTGGTCCGTTAACGTTTCATATTTCAACTTCTTCTTGAGAACCACTGCACTTTATTTGACCAAACTTGACAGCCGAACTTACTTTTACAAAGGATCCTATGGGAAAAATTCATTGAAGAAACTTCTTGTCTGAAACCACGTAGGAAACAAAACAAGCAACAATGATCATTTGATAGTTCCACTTCAGAAATGTGTATGATGAACTGGATTGTAAACCAAGATGGTCGCAACAGCCGCAATTTGTTTACATACCTTATTGGAACATATTTAAAAATCTTCATTTCTGAATTACACTGAATTGAACCAGACTTGGCATTCATTATCTATAGACAGGCCTTTTTCAGACTTATTTATGATGATCAAGGCTGTGACCAAGAATGGCCAACAAATCGGGACTTAGTTTAACAAAGGAATGCTATGGAAAAATTCTCTAAATATCTTCTTTGCTGAAACCACTTGCCCAGTGGAACCAACCTAGGTTGCAAGGGTCCTTAGATGGTCTCTTTCATTGTCAACTAAGATGACTGCCACAACGGAACTTAGTTTAAGGTATAAATTGTGATTTGAGTTCTGCTGAAGGTGGGGTAAGTAAATCCAGATGAGCGATACAGGATCCTGAGGACTTAATTTTGAAAAAATTATACCCACTTTCTATCAGAAATGATAGTGCAATATCACGGCGTGAAACACAAATCAATCTATCGATCTATCTGTAATAATGTTCAGAGGTAAATGATGAAAAAGATATGATTGTTTACATCCCAAAGATGATGCATAACATTCACTGAATGTTTAAACCATAATTTTACATAGTAGGATGTTAGCAAACAGGACCCTCAAGAAATGGCTTCTGTCTGAAATAAATAAAAATCTATGATACCGATGTTGATGCACAAGTTAAGCACGTTTCGTTGATTTACGACTCATCAGTTGACCAAAAAGAGTAAAGCCAAAACTATCTAAGGACAGAGCTATACACGAGGAACACACTCCTTAGTCTTCACTAATTTTAAAATTTTGTAACAGTGAATTTTTGTTTCGATTTTAATGTTGCTGATGAGAGGTAACTCCTTGAAAATGCGTCATATACAGCATAGTATAAATTTACTATATCTAATATTAGTATCTTTGGATTGTTATTTTAAATATCCATTTCGGGCGAGTATCAAAGGAGATACTAGTAAAACAAAATACAACGTATATTTATTTATTTTAGCTTTTGCCTCCAACTGACACACGTGATGAGGTTTTAGCAAAGTACATTTAGCTCTCCCGGTCCAAAGAGCCATGTGAACTATTACCACCACGTGGCATCCATTATTGTCTTACGTTGTCGTAAACTTTTATTGATAGATCTTCTCTGAAAGCATTTGTTAATTTCAACTTAGGTGGTCCTCTTTAGGAGGAATTATATCCAAGATGGTGTTTTAATGTCATATGGGTAAATTCAGTTAAAACCTTCATCATCAACTTGGCAGCAATGGTCCCTAGATAGTCCACTATCAGAATTATATCCAATGACTCTGTTGACCCTACGTGGAAATTAAGTAAAAAAATCTTCTTGTATGAATCCTGTGAGCAATTTGGAACACGATCTAAGATCGCTGCCACAGTCGAACATAGTTTCATAAAAGACCCTAAGGGACATTTTACGTTAAACTGTTCTTTTCCAAAACCAGTGAGCCAATTTCATCCCATCCTAGCAACTGTCCTTAGGTAATCCTCTATCAGAATGTTATCCAATGACCTCGCCCACCCTTCAAGATTGCTAATAGAGCAAAATATAGTTTAAAAATACACTCTATGGGTAAATTTACCTTAAAATGTTCTTGCCTGAAACAAGTGAGCCAATTAAAACCCAACTTTGCAGCAGTAGTTCTTATTTATAGCCCCTACAGATGATTGAACGTGCAACCTGCCAATCGTTTGTCTGTGTGTAGTTTTTGTTTAGAAACCATCGTTAGGAATCGTGTAAAGTGTATATGATTTCATTGATTGAGACAAATATTAAATTGTGAAAATTCAAATCAGAGCAAATATTTAACTTGTATTAAAAGATTGTCGAAAAAAACTTTCAAAGATGTCAAATGATAAAAAAATGTTCATATTGTTATTACCACACAGTTTCAATTTTTTTTTCTAATACAAATATTAATTATTCATAAATATTGACCATAAATTGGTTTCAAAAGAATGTATCACATAATTTTTTTCCTAAATCAAATGATTATACATCTTGCATATATCATTTGCAAAACATAGATTTTAGCTGTAACTTGGCTCTTTGTTGAAAATATCTTAAGTTGTTCCTACAATTTTGTGAAATAAAAAAGTTATATTTTTTTATACAAATGTTATGTAACAATTTATCGGTTCGTAGCACATCTTTTACACGAGAATGTATGTGTCAATCCGTGACACATTTGTAATCATCAAACAAATGTACATGTTTTACCTGTATTTGTGTCAGTATAAGAGAATTAAATGCATGAACTAACTTTTGAACAACATTTGTAATCTGTTAAAATGAAAAACAAATAGTGTATGAACTCATAGATTCAGTTGCAAAATATTTATAATTTGTTTTATACTATTGACAGAACATTTTATGTATGCAATGGTAAATGCAACCTAAAAGTAAACTATAGGGCTGGTTTTCATATTGTCTGCTCGGAATTGCTCTGTTTAATTCTCTCAAGGGAGTTTTTCTTTTTTACATTTGAAATTTGGACTTAATACTTGCAATATGACGCCAAAGATTAATCATTGGTCTTGACTACAGCCCGTTCATTAAAATCCATGTGATAAAGAACTGAATAGTGAATATCACACACAAACAAATACACTGCAATTTGACTGAGAATTCATAAATGTTTGTTGTTTGTTTTTGATGTTTAACAACAATTTTGCTCTACAACCTATGGCAGCTGTATTGCATGTCAATATGTACTGGCATTGAAAACCTGACCTGCAGTGTTGGTTGACGGCAAGTTATGAAGGATATAAATTCTTTTATTCATTATACCATCTCATTTAATCAGACTGATAATAATATGCTCCTGCTTTGAAGTTGGTTTTTTCCCTTAGTCTTTCATATGAATCCAAATAGGGTCTAAGAATTACATTGCCTGCTACATATGTGCTACTATCGAAATAATTATATAAACATAATAAGGGAGGAACTCTTTCATCATTACCAATTGATAGTAATATGATAACGGATATATAAAAGTACTCTATTGGGTGAAGTAAAATTGGTGGATACTACATTATATTTTAATCAATTCAATCACAAATTATATTTTACTACCACAAACAGATCATGTTAATGTAGAGAGAAATGAATTCTGTTTGCACCTAGACATACCTTTTGAACTGCTTTTATTTGCAGCATTCAAAAAAGACTATTTTGTCAGTCTTTGTATGTATTGTTGCTGCTGCATATATGCTTTAAAATGGACTAATCCTTAACATCAACATTTTTCTATTGTAAAATTATATATGGTTAAATGTAATTTAATCCCTCGTTTTAATTTGAACGAATATATAGGGCCTGGGTTATATTAAATACCCTTAGGCCCACATTAGATGTCCAAAGTTGGGTTAAGGAGGTCTGGGCATTTCATATTCCAGTATATGTTTAAACATAAAATCCGGCCAATTTTTTTACTGATTGTGGTTAAAATGATTGTTAAAAAAAAAATATGTTGCACTCTTTGCCTAATATTCATTTGTGGAAATGCGGTTAATTTTAAGATTAAACGATGAAATAAACATACCTAATGCATATTAATAGAGGGAACATTCATTAATCTATTTCGAAAACCTGTTTTAATTTAGCTGTTACATGTATAGCTGCATGATAGATTGTATAGCAAAATTTATAGTAAATTAAAGGGAAAAATCAACTCTTCAGTGTATAGATTTTTTTCATATCAAACGATCTTATTTGTTTTTTTAAACTTCAAGAGGGACCATATTCATAAAGGTCGTATACATTGAGGTTTGGTGCGAATTCAAATCGTTTTGCTCTTAATTAATTTGACTAATTTAAACTAAATATTGATTATATGATAAGATTGAAGAGAGATATCATAATGCAAAAAAATGCATTTTTATATGGGAGGTTTTTTCATTTCTTGCATAGGGGTATACATGTATCATTAGAATAACAGGATTATATGCTGTACCATTTTTAGCTCACCTGGCCAAAGGACATGTGAGCTTTTGTCATCACTTGGCGTTCGTCGTCTGTCCGTCAACATTTCATAAAAAGATCTTCTCTGAAACCACTGAGCGGATTCAAACCAAACTTGGACTGATTCATCTTTAGAGGTCTTGATTAAGGTTTGTGATTTTTGTACCCGTTGTATATTCAAAATGGCCGCTTGGGCTAAAAATAGAATAAAGGGGCTGTCTGTCAACAGTTCACAGAAAGATCTTCTTTCTGAAACCACTGAGACAATTGAAGTCAAACTTGGTTTGATGCATATATAGGGTGTCTAGATTAAAGTTTGTGATTTTTGTGTCCGTGTGATTTTTGTGTCCTTGGGCTAAAAATAGAACATAGGGGTATGAGCAGGTTTTTTGCATAAATATCATGATCTATCACCAAACCAGAAAAAACGGTTACCTTAAAATGATCAGACTGCACAATTTTAACTTTCATTCATTTGGTTCCGAAATTGTAAGTTGCCGTCCTCTATCAGCTATAGCCCTTTAATGGCGATCTTTATCCGTTTTTGGTGAATTTTGCTTTTTTCTTGAAAACTATAATATATAGAGAGAAACTGTAAACCACGAAATTGTCAAGCATGATAAGATCTAAAAATGATGTAACATGACCGAAATCATCAATCAATTCTTATAGGACTTATTGCCCTTAAACGACAATTTTCAGTCTATTTTTGTGAATTTTGATTTTTTGTTTGTTTTTTTGTTTGTTTTTTTTTTTTTTTTTGATAACTTTTAATAGATAGAGAGAAACTGTAAACTATAAAATTGTTAAGCATGATAGATCTACAAACAATGTAGCATGAGCGATATTGTCTTTCAATTCCTGTAGGAGTTATAGCTCTTAAACAACGATTTCCATCCGTTTTTGTGAATTCTGTTTTTTTCTAGAAAAAAAACAAAAGATAGAGAGAAACTGTAAACTTAAAAATTAAGCATGATAAGATCTACCAATGATGTAATATGATGTAATTGCCCTTAAAAGACATAGTCTAACAAACTTGTTGGAAAATAACTTAAAAAATCAACCTGTCTTAAGCCACTGGGCAAACTGGGCAAAACTAAGTAGCAATGCTCCTTTTTTGGTCCTCTTTCTACTATATTCCATATTCAGTCCAACAACCAAAATAGTGGCCATAGCAAAACATAGTAAATTGCCAATTGGTATCAAAGATTGTAATTTGTGATCATTACATATGTACCTGTATCCTCTCTTTTATAATGATTATAAGCTAATATACTTCAAAAATGTTATTAATAATTATAATCATGACTAAATGGACCCTTTAAGTTTCAAACCTTTTGTGGTGGTTATTTGGATTTTGGGACGACTTGAATGGTGCCCTTCAAACCTTATTCCAATCAAAATTGGTTCCATAGCCGAACATACGTTGTAGTTTACATAAAACCCTATGGGGAGATCACTAAAAGATCTGTTTATCTTTTTGTCTCGAGACAGTTGAATAATTTAAGCCAAAGTGGGCAGCAATTTTCCTTAGGTTAATGTCATCTTATATAATTATATCTAATAAGATGGTCTGCCAACCAAATATCAACTCAGGTGTTCAGGGGAGCTCCTGGGAGGATCTGGTTTATATTTCCTATGCATATATAGAGTGCATATCTTACAGCAGTCTTATTGTATATAACTAAAATAACTTTAGTTTTAAACCTTGAAGCATGGTTCTTGTTATGAAAATTGTTTAGAGGATTGACTTGACTAAATTTTAAATTCCTTCCTGCAACTCGGGTTCTAAAATAAAGAAAATTACTTGCCAATAAAACGATGCTGAGCCTCAACTATTTGATGAAAACGAATATTTGCATTATCAATGCATTGAATTCTTTCTTTTCTGCCACAGCTATTATCAATATAAAAATGATTATTCTAGCCATTTATTTTACTTCAAGTGAAAATTGTAATTGACCTTCCAAAGATGTTTCATACCAAGTATCAGTTATTTTGGCTATATGGTTTCAGAGGAGACGATTCTTAAAATTTTGACCAATGAAAACTTTATAAAGGTCCTTCCACAGATGCTTCATACCATGATACAGTCAGTTGGCTTTATGGTTTCAGAGGAGAAGATTTTTGAAATTTTGGCCAGTCAGAAATAAGAATTCATCATGGCGGTCATATAATTTGTTTGACCGAAACAAAATATTCAAAATGTATAAAGGTCCTTCCATGGACGCTTCATACCAAGTTTAAGCTCATTTGGCTTAGGGGTTACAGAGAAGAAGATTTTTAAAATTTGTCCAATCAGAAATATGCAAACTTTATATTTGGCTTCCTATTTCGGTATTTTTGTCGAGTACTTCTTGTTTAATATAAGTTTAGTTTTTGGTCTTCCAAATGTTTCGGTTTTAATGCTGCTGATGAGAGGTAACTCCTTGAAATGCGTCGTATACAGCATAGTATAAATTTACAATATCTAACATAAGTATTTTTGGATTGTTATTTATAAAGGCCTTCCATAGATGTTTCATACCAAGTAACAGTTCAGTTGGCCTTGTTGTTTCAGAGGAGAAGATTTTTAAAATTTTGACTAATTAGAAATAAGAATTCATCATGGCGGCCATATAAGTTGTCCGACCGGAACGAAATATGCAAACTCTATAGAGGTCCTTCCATAGATGCTTCACAGCAGGTTTCAGATCATTTGGCCTAGAGGTTTCAGAGAAGATCAAAATGTAAAAGTTTACAGATGGACGGACGACGGACAGACGACGGCCGCCAAGTGATGACAAAAGCTCACATGGCCCTTTGGGCCAGGCGAGCTAAAAATGGAACGATCGGCAATCATGGAACTTGTAGCGTGCATCGTTCGGTTTGGATGTAACGTGCAAATCGTTTGGGTATTGTTTGGTTCGTTTCATCCATGTGTATCAGAATGGTATCTTTTGATCTCCAAAAACAAACTTAAACATACGACCTTATGGTACAATTTACTTAAAGATCTTATAAGGAAATTGGAAACTAACCTATCAACAATGGTTCTTGGATGGTCTTCTTTCAGACGTATATCGGTGGCCCCGGTGGCCGAGTGGTCTAGGTAGTTCCTCGTGACTACTAATGATCACTAGGCTGTCAACACAGGTTGTGAGTTCGAATCTCACCTGTGGCGTGGTCTAAATTGACAAGGATTACCAATTTTCCTACCGAAGGTCGATGGTTCTCTCTGGGTACTCCGGCTTCCTCCACCAATAAAAAACCCTAACTAAACAAACTAAACAATCAGACATATATCTGATGACCTGACGTCCTGCCATCAAAGAGGGCAGTTACAGGCAAACTCATGTTAACATAAATCCCCGATAAGACATTCTTCCCTGAAATCAATAAGCCAATTTGAACCAACGTTGACATGAATGGTCCCAAGGTGGACTCCTTTCAAAATTGTATCTGATGAACCGCACCACTTAAACAACTTTGACAACGGTAACTAGAGTTACTAGCAATGGTCCTTATGTATTTCCCAGTTAGAATTGTATCCATGAAACAGATTTCCGACCAAGTTGATATAGTTTAAAAATTTATTCTGTTACAACATTTCAAGTCTGCAAATTATATCCATGTAAGCGATACAGGATTCTGGTATCCTCGATTTAACCTTTTTTTTAATCTTGCAGCTACGAACTTCAGTCATAAGGGCATTATCAAAAGAGGCTGATACATCAACTTTAGATTCACTACAGCAGACTGCAATGGCCTTCAGAGTTATAACTCATGAGTCCACTGAATTGTCTGATGAGTCTCAGGTAAATATTGTTTAAAATGACAAAGGGTAAACAGTTGATGGCATGTGTCATGACTTTCTAGAGAGAATATTATTGCTGTCAAAACGCTACAGATGTATCAGAGAGGGTTTTATTGGGGATAGACTGTTGTCATCTCTACAGATATTTAATGATCTGCATCACAATTTTTTTCTGATATGGAAACCTTCAAGCTACTTTGGATGAAAGTTAACATTTCATTCTACCGAGATTTAAAAATGTAAACGACCTTTTCTGCAGCAAAATTAATTTAAAAGAAATTGTCCCTGTTATGTGGACCAAGCCCATAATTCCCCCAAAAGGCCTCATTTTATTCTAAAGCTGTATTACAGAACAGAACTCATGTTCTGGTAGAAGAATGTCTCTTTCGTCACATTCCGAATAGGAATTCCATGTGCACAGATTGCTTACAGAGATTTGCCTCTGATAACGAAAGTTTTTCGGGCTTTTCTGTCTGAGTTAATGATGAAACCACGATAATAAGCACGAAGCTGCAATGACCACTAAGAAATCAGAAGCTCAAACGGGCCAGCTAAGCGAAAATCAGCGTGTCTAAACAGAGTCTGACAGAGATTGGTAGAAACCGATAGAATATCATAATTAATGGTTTGTTGTTAGTATTTACGATAGACTGATAGAGTCTGGTCAGAAAATGTCAGATTATAAAGAAGTATGCCACTATTTTTGTTGAGCCTGCGACGTTTGCCGCGGAAGAGAGAGATAACAATTCTACGTTCCGTCATCGGCGTCAACATTTACGTCCACCCTGTGGTTAAAGTTTTTTTTAAACATTAATACCTTTTTTAAATCATCCGGGATTTTTACAAACCTGGACAGAAGCTTGTTCATGATCAAAAGATAGGATCCAGAGGAAATTTATAATATTTCTTTTCCCATTTTTCCGTATTTTACTTTTAAACGGACTTATTTTTTCTCCCAGTTAACATTATATACAGTCCCGAGTTAAAGTTGTAAAAACATTAATTTCTTTCTTTAACCAGCCTCGATTTTCACCAAACGTGGATAGAAGCTTGTTCATGATCGAAAGAGGAAAATTTCGTAATTATATTTTCCCCATTTTCCCGTATTTTACTGACAAATGGACTTAGTTTTTCTCCCAGTTAACATTGCATACAGTCTGCAGTTAAACTTTTTAAAACATTAATTAATTTCTTAAACCATGCTGGATTTTTACCAACTTTTGACAGAAGCTTCTTCATGATCAATAAATAACCTGTGAAGGAAAATTATGTACATTCAACTATACAAATTCAACATTCGACAAGTAGACTGAAAACATAGACAACTGCGAAAACAGGCGAGACACTGGGTTCCGTGGAACCCGTACGAATTTTCTTGTTCTGTTTGGGTTATTTTCATATTGTTTCATCAATTTGATCAAAATATATCTTGTTTAATACTTTTTTGTTTGCAATTGCGACGATTTAAACATAAACGATCGCTTTCATGGCGGACAGAGAGTTTGTTGACAAAATCATATTTTACATGGAAAATAAAGGAATACTACAATTCTCTTTTAATGTTTTAACGACTTAAAGATGAAAATCAACTGATTTAATATTTATTGGATTTATTGAACTCTTTATTTAGAAAAATAAAGTATGCGGCCAAAACAATACAACTAATTTTAGAAAAAACCAGAATAGCTAAAACATGAGGAAATCCTGTCGTAAAGTATTACCAAAATTCTCCAGAATAACTAAGACATGGGGAAATCCCTGTCGCGAGGAATCGCTTATTCGGTTAGAAGACTCACCAACGTTGACTTGATTCTGATATTTGTTTCTTTTATTCGACCATTATAGAAAAATATTTTAGTTAAAAAGTAACAATTTAGATAATATCTATTGTAAGCAAATAATAATAACGATTATTATTACTAATTAAATAATAAAAGATAAATTGAGTGAATAATAATAATAATAATAATAATTACAACAGAAATTGAAATAGTTCATCGTATTCTGTGTAAGCTGTCAGGAGGAGGAAGAAGCCTAAACAAACTAAAAGAACGTTACTATTTTAATTGCACTGAAAAGAGAATATTTTGCTGATATAAACTAAAATAGAACAAAAAATTCTTTCTTTTTTTAACAACAAAATAATATATTTTATTCAACAATAGTTTTTTACATATATACTTCAGTGTCCAAGCTTCTGTGAATCTTATGTTGGTTATCCAGAGGAAGTAACCAAACAAAATCTAAGATGCATATATATTAAGCAAAATTACTACTACAATAAAGAAGTAATGCAAAAATTCAAAGCCAGATATTTACTACTTTATTTTTATACAAAAATACATTGTACTAACCATTTTTTTCAACACATTGCTCAATTTTTTTCAACAAGTTACTTGTTTGCAAAGAATTTGTTTCAAACATTCGTCTTCGAAATTCTCGAATAAGTAAGTTATATACATCTATATATTTTAGTTTTTGTTTAAGAAATATAATAAGATTTGTAAATAGTAAAAGCTAATATTGTTAAAAATAATTTCAGTTATCAGTATCTTTCCTAATAAAGCCAAATTTTGTTTTTTCAACAGTAAAGTAATTTCTTCATATCTTCAATTTTCCTTTCCCAGTTCAATTTTTCACATTCTCTCAAATTATGACCAAAATATATACCTAGTACCCTTAGTGGTTTGTCTTTCCATCTAATTCTCCATAATTTATCTTTACAGTTTTTCCCTTTTCCAATCCATATACCCTCTTTTTTATTCCTATTTAAGACAAATCCAGAATATGACCCAAAACTTTCAATTTCGTTCATAGCTACAGATATGTCTTCTTGTGAACTTAAAAATAGTGTTCTGTCGTCTCCTAACTGAGATATTTTTATGTTATGTGTTCTATCATCTATTTTGACTTGAATCCCTTTTATATTAGTGTTACCCCTCAATCTTACAGCCATAATTTTTACTGAAAAACAAATAATAAGGCAGATGAAGGACATCCTTGACGGATACCCCACAAGTTTTTAAATTTTTCTGAAATCCACCCATTATTTATGACACAAGTTTGTATATGTTATACAAAGTTTCCACCCAACTGATAAAATACTGATTAAAATCAAAATGTTTTAAAGTTGTGAACATGAAATCCCAATCCGGCGATCCTTCCAATCAAAAGCTTTGGTAGAGTCTACAAACAATTATTGCCCCTTCTATCTTATATGATTCTGCGTAATTTATGATATCTTGTATCTGTATTGAATTGAACCCTATAAATCTATTTTTAATGTAGCCGGTTTGATCTTCATTTATTAGGTTTGATAAAACTTTTTTTAAACGTTGAGCTAAAGTACATGAAACAAGTTTAAGATCGACATTTAAAAGAGAAATCGGTCTATAGTTATCTAAG
This sequence comes from Mytilisepta virgata, assembly GCA_028015205.1. NCBI lineage: Eukaryota > Metazoa > Mollusca > Bivalvia > Mytilida > Mytilidae > Mytilisepta > Mytilisepta virgata. Next base: position 71,509,093 of record CM051521.1, read on the forward strand.
GGTAAAGGATCCTTCTTCTTAAAAATTAAAGATAGAACTTGTTCTTTGAGAATAGGATAACATTTGTTCATCATAGCATTTATTCAATACATGGACTAATACTTATGTAATCTTTTGCCAAAAGCTCTGTAAAATTCTACGGTTAGTCCGTCTAGTCCCGGGAATTTATTTAACTTCATATTATGAACATATTCAGTAATTTCATCCTCAGTTAATTTGCCATACCATGTTTTAAAATCTTCCTTATTTACTCGATTATCCAACTTTGTTTCCAAAATATATTTTTTCTTCAGTTGATGATTAGTGTCTTCAGACGAATATAACTTTTTATAATAATCTTTGATCATATCTAATATTGATTTCTGATCAGTGATAATGTTATCATTTTCATCTATTAATTTATTTATCGATTTTTTTAACTTGTCTTTTTTTCTCTAAAATTATTTTTTTATCCTAATTCTACCCATTTTTCTCTTGCTCTTATCTGTGCCTCTTTTGCTTTTTGATCGTAAATATGTTCTAAACGAGTTTCTGTGTCTTTTATCTCTTCTTTAAGTAAAATGTTTTCAGAATGAAGACTATTCCTTAATTTCTGATTTTCGTCTAATTTTTTTTTCTAAATTTCTCATTAATTCTCTTTTTTTGCCTTTGATTTACAGTAAATTATAGTTGTCTCTCTTACTTCAGTCTTGAATGTATCCAACAACAGCCGTAGATCTGTGGTATATTTATCAATCAATTTATTAACCCATTTTGTTATTCTTCATCTTGTATTTATTTTCTAGAACCCTCTTTCCTTTTCAGAAACCCCAGTTTAAAAATTTATAACTACACTTTGATGATCTGTGTATCGAATTACTTGACTATTTGTCTTACATTTTTTTCTGTCTACATCTTTGAATGTGTCATTAAAATCTCCCCCTACTATTGGTATGCCGACCCCTCTTTAAAAATATTTTTCTCGATTTTTTACAATTTAGTGCATAAAGACAAACAATCGTGGGAATAGCATCATCAATTTGAATTTTCACTAAAACAAAACGACCTTCTTTATCGTTAACTTCGTTTATCAGTTCATAATGTAATGAATTTTTAAGGACTATAGCTACTCCTCTACTAGATGTACTCCCATGACTACAATATAGTTTAAATTCAATTTGTTTTCTAAATTAATTTTATTGTTTTCATCAAAATGGGTTTCTTGTAATAGTGCTATAGAATTATTTTGCATATTCATCCATCTGAATACTATTTCCGCCTTTTCTTTATTATGCATCCCATTTACATTAAGGCTGCATAAATTTATATTGTTTTTTGAATACTGTAACTTCAGAAATTATTGTGTGCATTTATTATTGCGATTTTGTCATTTTAGACCAAAATGCGATTTTAATTTTTCCTATATTGAGAAAAATCGCGCTTCATTCATAGTAAAAATTCCAAAATGCGAGTTTAAATTATTGCGATTACAACCCTGTCGCATTTTTTGGCAACAATTAAAACATCGCACTAATTTCCGAATTTACAGTAAATAATGCGTTATTAAGCTAAATATAATATAGTTCAACATTGACCATAAATAAAAGTTGATTCTATATATTACACTCTTAAGCTTTTTCTTTAAATAAGAGATTCTACACGTATGATATCTTTGTTTATCATAAACAATACAAAACTATTACTCACTGAACATGTGGAATGTAAATTACCTATAAATGATTTTGTCCATGCTAATTGAGTTACTACAATATCCCGATTAATGACCTTGGTATTTACTACCACTTGCGCAAGTCTAGACATGAATGATATAAAAATATTTGGTGTTTATTTGAGGATAAAATTATTGCATATTGCAAAAGTGTATGACCAAACGTTTTAAAAAGATGACATTTCATTATTGCAAATGTGTGTTGTTTTATTACTACAAGAAGGCTGTTTTTTAAAAAAACGTTTTCCCTAAAGAGATTTGCCTGTATTTGGAAGTATTTGGAAGTAATGTTTTGATTTATTTAGCTTTAAGTTGAAGTTGAAGACATCAGTCCTGTTAATAATGTAGCCATGTTTATACATTTTATCGACATCGTCATAGCATATAACAAGATGTTTAAGCAATTTTGAAATTACGTGTAACACTCTTATATATACATACTTTTGAACACAGACATTTATATTACAAAAATTGCAAGTGATCAGGTTAAAATAAACACCATAATACATAACAATAGTACAATTATATGTGATAGATTGACTTCATGACTTCTACAATATTTTCTTACTCTGATATTGAGCTTAACATTCATTATTATTTATTTTTTTAGTATATTTTAAAAAGATAAAATTATATACACAATTTCTTTAATTGTTTATGGATCTTTCTGTTTTTTCTGATCTTCTATCTTTGGGTGTAGGTGGGGTGTGTCTTTTATGTTACCTTGAGTCAGAGTTATGTTCACTTTCTTTTTCTTTTTTTCATCTTTATCATTGTCTTTCTATTTTACTGTACCTGGTGGTTTGTCATTTTGTTTAATTGACTGTCCTGTTGACTTATTACCAGGATTTTTCATCTTAATTGCACTCTGTGATTGTGCAGTGTTCTTATCCGATTTAAATCTCTCTTTGAGACTTTCTTGATCTGCAAGTATACTCTCATTTTCATTATCTTTCTTTTCATCTTCACTTTCTCCATCAGACTCATCAATTGTGTTGTCATCTGATTTATGGTGTGATAGATCTTCATGCTCATCCATTTCTTCATTGAAGAAATCTTCTGTAGTGTTTTGTGTACAGTTCATCATTTTATGTCCTGACTGCTTACATGTTTTAGAACCCAGTCATTTTTACAAGGATTTGTTACATATTTTTTCAGATGTTTTGTGCTTTTGCTCATTTGGCTGGACAAAATGAATTATTTTTGCGTTATACCTTCCAATCTTCATGAATCTTGGTAAGGACTCAGAAAGAATTACAGTGTTCCAATATCTAAGATAATGTTGGACCTGTTCCCACTGTCGTAACCTTTCATGTGCCTCCACCGATTTGTGACTTCCCGTGGATTGACTTTGTTGAACTTCACGACGGAGCAGGAACTGCTTATCCTTCCGGAGCACCTGGATTCACCCCTGGTTTTTATAGGAGTTATTGGTGTTCATTGTTTTTTTAGTTTTCTGTGTTTATTTGTTGTGCCTGTGGTTGTTCATTTGTCTTCCCGTGTTTGTCTGTCCAATGGATTACGTTTTTTTTTATTGCTTCTTGGGTATATTTGTCCTTTTGTTAACAAGCCTGTCACCTGTTTCGCAACTTGTGAGCTTTCCGTCTACCCTTAGCTGTTCTCTTAATATATGTTGTATATCGCAAACTTTTAACCTTAGCGCTCTATCTATTTGCCCATCGTCCGCTGACAGTGGGACTTTTTTGACACGAATGTGTATGGTATCTGATCTACCACGACCGGGATTGCGGGAATTTTCTATTTCAAAAGTCACATGTCATCCTATTAGATTTAGACCATTTGTCAACAAAGTGAGGCGATCAGTTTCATTGTCTATGTAAATTCGCCACATCTGTCTTACTCTTTATATGCCTCTTATACATTGAATCTCATTACTTTCCCTATGGCTTTATAAAATTCGACATTTGTCACCCACATACAACAATATTTCACAACACAGAAATATGTTACAGCATGTACTAAAACATAAAATTTGAAACACAAAACTATGTTACTTAAAACAAGAAATATTTCGTCAAAATGATGTTACTAAAACAGAAAATTTACGATTGACGGATAGTACGAAAAGATGAAAGATTAGCAAACGAATGTTGTTTTTAGTATTTTTGTTGCCAAACTCAGAAGAAAATCTTTAAAATCACAAAATGGATAGAGATAGATCTGAAACGAATAAACAACAATATAAGAAATTACTACTTAATTGGCATACTATTTACATCTTGTAAAAAATATAATCTATATAAATAGAATTAAAATTGTGAAAGAAAATATTTATCTTAATTATTTTGAACTTTACGAAAATAAAACATTAGCAAAAAGTAAATTATTGATATTTTATTGGAACAGGGTTCAAATCGCGCTTAATTGAAAAAAAAAGGAAAAAATAAAATAAAATAAATATATATCACTGTTTGTTTGAAAAATGTATAAAATTCGTCATTTAATATTGACTTTCTTTCTCCGACAGCCAAAAGTTTTATATAGTATTTAGAACAATTAATTTGACAGTAGTCTATGTGTTAAATGGTAACGTTTTCAATTGTCTGTTGATAAATAAGATAATATGGTAAAATAAGAAAAAAAACTTGCAAATTACCTGTTTTAAGTAATATTTGTTTGCCGTAATGTTTTACTTTCATTCATTTTGTTGATGTATTTATTTATTTATTTATTGTTATGAAGTGTTTTCCTGTCGTTTTTCTTTTTTTCATTTTCGTCTTTTTTGGCTCGGCGGATTTGGTAGACTAAGCTGAAGTATTTCAATTTTATGTTCTGTTTATTATTATTCAGCTTTTATTTTATTTCATTATTACTTAATTTGATTTATTGAGAGCAATAAATATTATTTAAATTGTTTTATTTTTATTAAAATATTGTATTTAAAATCAAATGCATGCAAAATGAAAATTAATCAAAAGCAAATCATATCCAGTTCATTGAGTCTGCTAACATAACATGTAATGAATATGGTAGTTATTTCATTTCGTCATGTCTTCAGATATTCCGGTTTTCTTCTGAAAGTAGTTTTTACATCGAATGCATAATTGATTTTTCTAAATTGAATAGTTTAATAAATTCAATAAATATTATATCAGTAGATTTTCATTAAAAGAACATTAACATATTCCTATATTTTCCATGTGGCATCGACTCAGTGGTATAAACAATTCTTTGATACCAATTTTGATGCACAAGATATGAGAAAGTCGTCGATTTACGACTCATCCATGTCATCAGTTGTGCTCAAGGCCTAAAGTGTTGTTGAAAACCAAAACATTTATCCAAAGGGTTGACGAGTAATTCACAGACACCAAAATGACCAAAAAGGGTTACGCCAAAACCATCCAAGGACAGAGCTATGCACGAGGGAAATACTGCTTAGTTTTCACAAATTTTACAATTTTGTACACTAAACTTTAAGTATAGGTATCGAAATACAAGCAACTGAGCTGGGATACCTTCGGGACTAGTGATGAAATAATATAACAGTAACACTAAACGAACCAGAAATTGTTGTTTTACATCAATATAATTTGATACTTTCTGAGTCTGCCAGTCTTTCAGTAATGATATGTATATTTTTTTAAGTTCTTCTTAAAAACGAACAACAAACCACTAATTGTGTAATTTTATTAAAACGATTAAATAATATTAGAATAACACTAAAACAAGAAGAAATAATTATCTGATAGTTAACCACCAGAGTCTGTTTAGTCGTTCCCGGTAAAAAAAAGTACGAAAAAACTGCGATGAAGCTGCAGACTCCTGCAGTCCAAGTTGTTAATTGATGGTAAGAAAACAAAGATGAAAGAAGCACAGAAAACTTCAATTTTTTTTCATCTTCTCGTAGATTAATTAAAAAAAGTCACAAGTCAAAAACACTGGCAACAACTTAACCGGAAGTTGGGGAAGTTCAGGAAGAATTTAATGACTCTGATAGTTTGTTCAATGTAAAGAGAAAAACGAATAATTTACTTGAGGATGAATTCGCTTTTGCATTGACAAATATTTTTGAAAAGGACAAATTTTCTAAGGACACAGCAGAAAATTGGCAAGTTTGGTAGATATGGTGAGGAAGAAATCTAATGTCAATGAGCTGGATTAGGAAGATGAGGTTCCAGCAAATTTCAAAACTATTTGGACTTTCCTGAATCAGAATGTTAAGATTCAGGATATATTGTTTCAGAGATGCTGGGGCTGGAATGACTCCAGTTATTGTTATCATCTGTGGCTATGTTGAGGTAAAGATCGAAGAGTCAAGGGCTTTAAGGACAGGGGACCACTTTGAGCAGCGCAGCATTTCAATTATTGTATGCTAGAAATGTGTGCTTAAGCCACAAATAGATGAATAGTACATTATATTATGTACTTATATTAAATACATTGGTAATCAGTTATTTGGACCGCCTCGGTGGTCTCGTGGTATACGTGCTCGCCTGACCGGGTCAAACCAAGACATTAAAACTATTTGCTGCTTCTCCGCCAGGCAAGCGGCATCTAGGAGTAAGAGCAAAGATCGACAGTTCGCTTGGAGTCAGTATAATGTGCCCGAGTTGGGTGATATGTCTTACTGTGGATAGTTACCTCGTGAGCTAGTACGTTAAAGTCCGGCTCAGCTTGTCGGTCTAGTACAAAGCAGAGAACATATTCATTATCAGATCAACATGTTCTCGTCCTGATATGCATCTGGATGCTACTGCTACTGGACGTTAAACAATAATGCATCCATTCATCCATTAGTTATTTGGGGAACAGAACGTTTAGTGTTTAGATTTTGTCCTCAGATGGTTTCATTTAAAGGATTTTGTGTATTCCCAATCCAGCTGTTGAACACATAAATGCGGCTTCGTCGTCCTTGCTTTGAATATCTGAAACAAATGGAGGATGCTTTAAACATACGAAGAAGAATTGCATACCCCTTCGATGCACATGTGTTAACTCCTGCCTTTCATAGAAGCTGGTCTTCCTGTAGAAACCAATTCACGAAAGCTGAAATTTTGCTTCCTAATTCGGTATTTTTTGTTGAGTACTTCTTGTTTTAAATTAATATAAGTTTGGTTTTTGGTCTTCCAAATGTTTCGGTTTTAATGCTGCTGATGAGAGGTAACTCCTTGAAATGCGTCGTATACAGCATAGTATAAATTTACTAAATCTAATATTAGTATTAGGGATCACCACAGAATGAAAATCAAGGGTGGGGGAGAGATTTTCACAGGATGTGTCGTGTTCGTTCGCATCCCTCCTTCGGCATAAATGTGTCCTTACAAAGAAAAAAAATACTTTACATATATCTATATTATATATATATATATATCAAGGATAAAACATAACAGCATAGTAAGCACAATGGTCATTTTGAACACTAACAAATGTTTCTAACTCATTGTTCAGTTGTCTCTGCTGTCTGTGTCTTTATTCAGTTCACCAAGGTCTATTCTGCTGTTTGTAATGCTGTTCCATTAGTTAAAGTCTATCACAGTGGTGCATTCGTGGTCTGTTTCTACCCTCCATACTTTCGCACTGAAGAAAGTGGTAATGTCTTGCTTTGCAGATCTCTTCATGATTACTGAATTGTCTAGTAGAGTCGATCCGGGTAGTAACTTTCCAGCATTTATACCAAATCATAATGAAATTAATGTTCAATAATGTTGGCTTGGATGATTCAACGTCAGATTGGTGAGTTCAGATTTCGTGAACAGTTCTTACAATTAATTTTTCAATCAGCTGATATGGAAATCATTAGGATAACAATATGTAATCATCACTTTATCATACTGATTGTAGATTGATAATATTTCTTTCCCTGGATGAAGGGAAAAAAACAGTTCAACTTTTGGGATTTTTCGCATTTTGTTTACTTCCTAGTTTTACCGCGATGTTCAACATGCAATATTTTTATCAGAAAAATATAATTCTGTTTAAAAATTACTTTTAATTATCTAAAATGATGATATTTATTCATTTCAATTACATCTAAAGCCTGTTTTATTTATTTTTCATCTAAATTGCCAACATTATTTTTCCGTGTATGTTGTATAAGTCGTCTGTTCAACCACGCGTAACAATCAGCTGTTGTACACATCCGGAGGCACTGTTCCCACTATTAAATGTTAATTAGATTGTCTAATTGCCACTGACATGATAATTGGGTTAGAGATTTCCGGTATTTAACCACAATCTATGGATTTTTTCATTCATTGTATTGCACATGGTAGATCCCCTTAGCTGAAATTTGGCTTCTTGTTTCGGTAATTTTGGTTGAGTACTTCTTGTTTAATATAAGTTTGGTTTTTGGTCTTCCAAATGTTTCGGTTTTAATGATGCTGATGAGAGGTGCGTCTTAAACAGCATAGTATAAATTTACTATATCTAATATTAGTATCTTTGGATTGTTATTTTATTTTTCAACTCTAAAAATTACACAGAACATGCAGCAAGAATAAATCTTTACCTTGGTAGTCAATGTTACAAAACGGGTTTAACTCTACCAACATTTGGTCCATGTATCACCAGCAAACTTTGGTCTATTTTATTTTTGACATATATTTTGTAATTTTATATCTTGAATTATTATTTAACTGCATTATCATTTTAGAACGGTTACTTGAAAATTTACATGTTTAGAATTTAATATTTTAATGCTCTTGTTATTGCATTTTGTTGAGACAGAAATATTCTTTAGGTATGAAAGCTTAATATTATTAATTGATATAAAGACATAAGGGTATAAATATTGTTGAAAAATTGTTCTGAACAGGGACATCTAGTTACATCTTGGATTCAGACTGGATACTGATATGTTCCGCTGTTACCATATAATATTTGGACAAGTCCATAAATTATTTATATCGTATATTGGAGTTTGCATCAGTACATCGAAGTTGCCAGTACCCAATAAGATTCCAGTCAAAAGTATTTACAGAGATCCCGACCCCATATTCCTCCCGGCCATACATGATTTAAAAAGTTTTCCTTAAATAATTTAAGTACCACTTTGTGTTAATCATAGATATTTCGCATGCCCTCACAACTAGTGGTGTTGTTGAAAGACTTCGGGGAAATCTATCATGGAGTTTATTATCAAAGAGATTGTTAAGCTAATTCTGTGTGTTCATGATAAGAAATTGTGTTTACTATAAGTTAAGGAATGACTCAAAGCTTTCAAATAATATGGAAGTAGCCATACCAAACCGTAAAAGTAGGTAGATACGTCGAAGGGGTAAGCAAGATTTTGTCAAAGTAGACAGAGTAGACAAGAAGAGTAGCATGGAACATTTTACTGTTTTGTGAGTATAACTAATAACTTGGAGATGTGTAAGTAATGAATCTCTGCCTTAAACCAGATCTAAATTTGATATCGCTAGCTGTTATTTAAGTTTCGGGACTTTTCACATCGGATTATATCCAGTCATGATCACAGACTTTAAGGTTGAACTTTAACACTAGGAACATGATCACAAATAGATGTTTCTCCAACATGATTTAAGTACCATCTTTTCGTAAGCTATTTTAGTCATAAAACATCAGCTAAAGCCTAAATGGTTAAGAAGTAAGTTGCGTGAGCTGACTGTCTTAGAATGTAACTTATTTTTTCAGTGGTCAGTCTTGTGAAAATAACATTTCGTGACTCTGGGGTCTCATTGAAAAGATCAACACGACGGAAGTATATTCATTTCATTTGTGGACAGAATCAGGAAAATATGGTTAAAAACATCTCGCAGACAAATGGACGTGATTGAATTAAGTTGCCATTGGAAAATTGTGAGCGAAAAATGTGTTTATTTTTTATCCGAGTTGCAACGAACTGGCACTCAACTTAAGTTTGATGAAGGACGGGCTGGATGGGCAGGTGTTCGTGCGTCCACAATTCTTTTCTAATATCTTTTAATATACGCAACACATTTAAACTATATTTGGATATGTTGTTCTACTATATATGAGACGCTCAAGTCTATATAATTTTCAATTCAATTTTCAATGTAGTGTCTAATTCATAAGAAGCACCCTAAAGTGAGTGAAACATCTTGAATTGTATTTTGCAAATGATGCCTCTGCTGGTGGACCCTAGACTTGTCTGACATGATTATTCATTAATTTGTTACAGAAATTACCAGTATATAGCAAAATTCAAAAATAATAGAAATACTAAGGGTTCATTCCTTGTATTGCACATGGTAGATCACCTTAGCTGAAATTTGGCTTCCTATTTCGGTATTTTTGGTTGAGTACTTCTTGTTTAATATAAGTTTGGTTTTTGTTCTTTCAAATGTTTCGGTTTTAATGCTGCTGATGAGAGGTAACTCCTTGAAATGCGTCGTATACAGCAGAGTATAAATTTACTATATCTAATATTAGTATCTTTGGATTGTTATTTTATCTTATTACAAATACTAGTGCAAAACAATATTTAAAATCAAAATGCATTGTTCAGTGCCGGTATTTCGATACAGTGAAGGTGTATATATAACATGCCTTTTTAACTTTCTAAATCAAAGAAATCAGCAGTAAAACACAGACTTAGAAAATTTCTTGAATTTAGTATTTCCACACAAAAATCAAGAATCAAATTGTGCTCTCAAAATTAGTGTCAGAATAAAGTGGTTCAGAATTGGTTTTCGCTTCTATAGCAATGTAACCAATGTGCATGATTTTTTCTTTTTCACTTGAACGCCATTGTTAGGCAGAAATTGATTTTTGAATAATTTGTCTGTGTAAAGTGTGTAAAGAATATACCTTAGACTGCCAGGCTCTTGATGTCTGAGTGGACTATAGTCAGCAAGATATTTTTTCCTCAATCTTCATATATTGCTGTCCTCAAAAAGTAATACATTTACATTATGTTTCTTTAGGATGTAGCTGTTGATGCAATGGAAAAAATGGCTAACGCACTACATACTTTAGTAGATACTTCTAGATCTGAATCTGAAGGGCAGAAGTACAGTACTGCAGAAGGTAACAGTTAAAGATTTTGTATATATGTATATGACATCTTGAAGGTGACACACTAGTCATTACAAATTATCCCCGAGGCAGAATATTACGTTTGCTGTCAGTAACTATAGCACAATACTGCCGAAAGGGATGATACCTTGACGTTTTGTTTTAAAAGAATATGACTGAATTTGATTGTTTTCAAACATGTATTTACTTAAAATTAAATTTTGCAAATATTGCACAATAAACTTAAACTACTGACAGAACATAATGTCAGTGTTTTTTAACTGAAAAGGACCAAATAGGACTATAAATTACTGCCAAAATAGTTGAAAAAATTGATATCATTGTGTCAAACAAAATACCACTGCAGCAAAGCTTTTTTGTACATTGATGCAATCACATTTTGACTGTCACAACACTCACCTGCATGGGGTGATAGCAGAAGCAATCGATTTGTGACAACCTTTTCAAGTTGTAACTGATGTATTTTGCTCATGTTTGACTGCTGCAATGTCTTGTCTGCGTTTTACCAAACAAAATCGGACTGCTACAAGATTTACCTGAGGTGATGTGTTCTAACTTTTTGAGCTGCTATAATTGAAAGAATTTAATTGAAAACATATGTTATTAAATAAAGAATGGAGAAAATTTACTTATTGTATTCCCGCAAACAAAGCTTGCGGGTTTATAGGAATCACCATGTCCATTCGTTTGTTTGTCTGTCTGTCTGCCTGTCTGTCCGTCCGTACTTCTATGTACCGTGTAAGCGCAACTCCTCCTAAACCGTTCGATAGTCTGGGCCTCATATGTAGATGTACATGAAGCACTATAAGTATCGCCGGATGCTTAGAAAGTGAAGTAATCGAACTTAAGGGTTTTGCATGTTTAAAGATGGTAAGCGCAACTCTCCTTAACTGTTCAATGGATTTTGGTGAAACTTTAAATGGAGGTTAACTTTCCGATATAAAAACAACTCAAGGATAAATAACTAATTTTGACTCAATGACATTCGATGTGACCTCACTAACCTCTTGTAAAAAAGGTCATTAGAATGTTGTAATTTTCATGTATACAGATGAAACAGTATTGGTTTTAAACAATACAAAGGTAACTTGCTGATATACCAGTATTCCAAAGTTTGAACTTTCATAGTATTGCAAGGGTATCACTCAGTGAGGTCACCCACGGTTTTAGTTTAAAATTGCTGAAACAATATATAGATAAGTAACATTTTAAAATTTTAACATAGTATGCAATTTTAAATAGATATGTGTTTGTTTATAAACGTCATCCCGCAAAATGTTGGAAGCTAGAAATATTGATCTAGTGCAAATATTCTTTTTTATTTTCAATATATCCAAGAAATATAATTTTATATGGATATCGTATAAGATATAGATTATTTAATCAGTTGTTATGAGACTGTACATTCACCTGGACAAAACAATAAGCAGACATCTTGCAGTGATTCTCTATATATATATGTCATATATGTATGAGGTGTGAACGTATTTCGCAGTGTAGTAGAACTTAAGTACAGTACACAAGAGGCATCTCTTGGGCAAAATTATCAACTTATAAGATTTCATTGATATAAAATAGTCCAATTGTGAATAATAGTTCATTTATTAAAACATAATTAAAAAAAATAATGAAGAGAAGAAATAAAGATATGCATTTCGTTTAAAAAAAAACATATTAAATATTAAAGTTTGTTTCCTATGATAAAAGAGGAACTTATTGTTTTTTAAAGATATTTACATGTTTTATTAAAACTTCTTTAAGAGGACAAATATAACTAGCAGGAGCAAATCAAGAAACGAAATCCATTAGACAAACCCGGGAAGAAAACTTAACAACAACAAGCACAACAAATAAACACTGAAAACTTAAAAATTGAACAACACGAACTCATATAAAAATCAGGAGTAAACTCGGTGCTCCGGAAGGCTCAGCAGTTCCTGATCCGTATACGGCACCCTCGTGAAGTTCAACAAAGTCAATCCGGTGGAAGTCACAAATCGACGGAGGTTCTTGAAATATAACGGCAATGGGAACAGTTCCTGCATCATCTTAGATATTGTAACACTGTAAAGGGAAGACGACCGTAAAATTTCCTAAGTGATGACATCAACTTATCCTTGATAATACCCTGTTTAAGAAGCTTTTGTGATTATACTCTTTGTTGAAATTCAGGGTAACTCACGCATGCCCTTGAATATCTGATAAACTGCGAGACGTAGATGCCATATGCAGGCGATTCTGGTATATTGCTACTAAAAAAGGGATTGATGATTGAATACATTTTAACGTCGTGTGGACGACATTATATAACGACGAGATTTGGTTACATTAAGTTTTTTTTACAGATAATACGTAATGAAATAATAAAACATTAAAACAAATGAGAAAAACTTCCGATATATATAGACGAACTTTGCAAAACAATATCACAGATACGCTATTATATAAAATAACAAAAGTCTAAATCATATAACAAATTTAAAATTCTGGATAAAGGCTATAGTCAAGAATAAAGTCATACAGACTACATTCTCGAATACAGTCCAACGTCCTTTAAATGTTGTAAAATACGGTTACCAGCAACCTTTGTAAATAAGTCTTTCATATTGTTGACTTGTGTAGTACCGACAAATAATGTCGGATTTATCTACACAGTCAATTAAAAGGTGTTTAATACTATGTTGACATTGGGCATGTATACACTCAGGGGGCCGCCCACTCTCTAAAATAAAAGAGTGAGTCGTACTGGTGTGGTTAAAACAACTTGATCTTTTCGGCTTTTGCCAGAGAAATAAACATTTTTGCCAACAGCTGGCTCAATAGAATGTAATTTATTGTCTCTGAACTGATCCCACTGGAACTGCCACAGACATGAAATATACTTAAAAATCAAAGTTTAAAATCAGTATACGGTATTGACATATTAGTAATGGGGTTGTCTAAAGCATCCTTCGCTATCCTTTCTACAACTGTGTTTCCATTTATACCAATACGACATGGTATATAGACAAATATTATTTGTTTACCCATATGGGCAAGTCTTTTATAGAATTCAACAATATGTAAAATTAAAGGACTTTTGACTTTCTATAGCCAATAAACATGAAAGAGAATCTGAACATATAAGAAAGTTTTGTTTATCAGAAGATCTAATGAATTTCTAGGCAAGAATAATAGCTCTTGCTTCAGCTGTAAATATAGAACTTGAAGATGGAAGACGAAGAGTTGCTGCCCATTGTCTATAACAAGCAGCATCAGCTACTTTATCTCCATCTTTTGATCTATCAGTATATATGATAATTGATTTAATTTCAGCAAACTGTTTCTGAATTTCAATGGATTAGTTTCCGACTTTTTATGTTTTCTGATATCAAAAAAGAATTTGGGGTTTAGAAACAAGCCAAGGTGGCGATTTAGTGTATCAAAATTGGCTATTACATCAGGGTTGATGTTACAACAAGAAATGTGTGGTTTCATCCGGATACCAAAAGGTGGAAGTTTGTTTTCGTTCTGTTCAAATACATTCCTCATAAAGAGCGTTGAGAACACAGTAGTAGGCAGGATTTGAAGGATAAGCTTTCAGCCTCGTTAAATATTGTAGACCAAGTTTTATTCTACGGTTTTAAAGAGACGACTCGTTCGCCTCTACATATAAACCTTCTGCGGGAGAAGTTCTGAATGCCCCCAAGGCCAAATGTAGGCCTTTGTGGTGACCAGTATCTAAACTTTTTATATAGGATTTGCGAGCAGATCCATATATAATGGAACCATAATCAAGTTATAAGCTAACACTTCTGACAGACAAAATGACTGAAAAGACCAATTTCAGTGGCTTTTTTAACTGCAAAGAACATTTTTTGACTGAAAATGACGGCCAAAATAGTTGAAAATGACTGCAAGCGTTGTGTCAGACAGAATATTTGTGGTTATGGTAGAAATATGACCCCCTCAACCCTTTCTAGTGTTGGGTCAGACATATTGTAACTGACACAGCACTACCTGTGTTGTGGCAGTAGCAATCTCTTTGTGACAACCTTTTTTAAGTTGTTACAGATGTATTTTGTTATTGTCAGTCGATTTTTTACTTTTTTTGAGTTGTCACAACGCAATCTGGCTATTTACAAGATTATGACTGCAGACATATTCCGTTAAATCAAACATCATGGGGTGATCTGTTTAACTTTTCAGGATTTTAATTGAAAAAATAATCTGTTATGAAATAAAATAGACGCATGGGGAAAATTTATTTCTCTCAGATTACTTAGAAAATGTATAAATAATAAGTAACATATTTCATGTGTATTTGAATTTTAAACACAATGATTTTGAAATAAAAATTTGTATAAGTAAAGTCAAGAAATACCAAAGGGATATTCGAAGGAGAGAAAAATCTAAATAACTGACAAATATAAAATATGAGTTGTTATGACAGCGTCCACCTGCACAATATAATTAGAAGACACCGTGCTGTGATAAGAGCGGTGGGACATGTGGGAGGTGTGAACGTATCTCCCAGTTAATTATCGTACAACAGAGGCGTAATTTAGGAATATTTAACTAATAAGATTTCATTGACTTTTTAATAATTCAGTTATGAATAATAATCCATTGATTAATAAAAAGAAATTTTTTATGGAATGAATTAATAAATGTATCCATATTTTTTAAAGGTATTATGGAGATAAAAAATTTTATAATAGAAAATAACATTTTATCTTTCATATATTTTGCCAACTTCCAAGCAAGGATCGAAACTCACAAGCTCGGTAATCGACCCTTGCCCTCAACGGTTTTCATATTGTTTTCATTCGCTGCAGAGTTGTGATATAAGGTAGATAACTCTAGGAGAAATATTGAAATTTCCCGGAAAAATAAAGCCGAACTACTTTTTTTATGGAAGTGACGTCATGAGATCAAGAAATTATCTATACGGATAAGATTGACATTACATTATTATTATTATTATTATTATTATTTGTCCATTTATACAATTTGCAAGTTATAATGAACCCAGTTGGAAGGTTGTTTTCGATTACAGCCTACTGTGGCCATGTGGCTACATAGATAAAATGTACCGATCGACTTTTTTTTTATATTTATTACATATCAAGAATAGGCAACTGATGCGTTTTCAGGTATACATTTGAACCTGAAATCTCTCTTTCAAAGTAAACCAACAACCACAAAACCAGAGAGGGTATTTCTACCCAAATTGACCAGGTAGATCCCCCTATCTTATCCATGTTATCTATCAAACTAATTTGTATGAAAAAAATGGAAAAAATATGAATTTTTGTACCTGACAAAAAATATATAAACAGTATAATTCAGTATTATTCAAATCTAAAATGAATAAAATCAAATCAAAATTCTTTCTTCAAAATCAAAGGGCCCACAAAGGGCATGTAAATCAACATGAAACACGAAAGACAAGCAAACACAACCCACACATACATATACCATACAAACAACCATTCATACTAATTTCTTATCATTGAAAATCATTTAAGTAAATACACCAAAAAAACCAAAACAACAAATAAACAGTATACAATATTCCCTACTTGCGGAGCTCCAGATGCATACATATTTATCATTTTTTGACTGAGTTATCGTTCCTCACAGCAGGTGTGACTTCGAGGTCACTCGTGGCATTTCGCCAGAATTTAATGAAATAGATTGCGGAGTTCGAACGAAAAACGAAATTCCCTAAAAACAATATTAACTCTGCAATCGAGAACTTGGGGCTTTCCCATTTTTTTTTCAAGACATTAATTTTTTTTTATATGTATCCCAACTACATAAAATTGACAGCACCTCCAATAAAATGAGGAATTCCCTTCACCTTTCAGGGTTTTCTGTTATATCATTTGGATCGAAAGATAAATCTGCGTGTTCCTACATAGGACATTGCAACATTATTTCCATATGTTTTTCATATGTTTGAAAACATATGGTAACATATGTTTAGGACCAGTATGGAAACATATGATTTTGAACATATGAGAAACAAATGAAAAATTTGTTTCAAATTAAAAATCATACGAAAAACATGCTTTTCATACATGTAAACATATGGAAAACACGCTTTTCATGATTTTAACAAACATATGTTTTTCATATGATTTTCATTAGACCTAAACATATGTTTTGCATATGTATTATCTTTGTTTTCAAACGTACGTTTTTTCATGTTTTCTTTTTGAAACATAAATTTTTTTGCATGTTTCCCTTCGATGCTTAATTAACACAGGGCTCCATATTTTTTATCTGAGATGGTGATTATTTGATCAAGCTGTTGTCTCTTTGACACTTACATACCCCATTTCCGTTGTCTATTCTATTTTCATATGCTACGTAAGTCATTGCTATTAGTATTGTGGGTAATCTGATGTATGTGTTTTACTTTTGTTGCTATTACCATACACAGATATGTGATTGTCTACACTGCTTGTCTTCTATTACTGGTGCATGTGTATGCAACTGACTTTTAGAATTAACACATGACTTTGAAACAAGAGGCTCACCAGAGCCTGTATCGCTGACCTGGAGTCTGGTTGTCATTGGACAATTAATTAACTATTTGACCAAGTTTGTTGCAATTGGTTCAATTGTTCAGGGAAAATTTGTTGAAGATTTATTTTTCATAAGGTTTAATGTAACCCGAATAATCCAGTCGTTATATTACGATCACTAAGATCACTCCATTAACGCCTGAATGCATACCCAATCAGAACGCGTCAACCGGAAGTTCAAATTAAAGAATTGCATTGTGGTTTATCGTCTATAGAAATTGGCGCAAAAAGTAGGAGGAGTTGAAGTAAATGTTTGTAAACATGAGCGATGGACCGAAGCACCTGTCTTCACTGTTCACACGTGTTCAGTTCATCTAAAGACGTGAGAAGAAATGTTGATAAACTTCAGGGAGATGTTGATATTATTGAAACTCTGTCGTTTACATACGGGATTGCAGAAAAAACACTTCTTTAGTTGGACAAACAATTCATACTGAAAATTGACAGACATTGAAACCTTGATGTTACAAAAAGGACTAAATCTCGTCCCTATTTGTGAAACATCGGAAAAACAAACAATGAAAGACTTCGGGGGTATTTGAAAGAAAACTGAGATAATCATATTTCTTTCATAGTAATCCTAACATTTCAATGAAAATAGCAAATTGGGTTTATCAAAATACAAACAAACCAATCTTTCCTAAAAAGAAAGTGACACTCTTGCAAAATATATCGGATTGCATTTGTGAATATATTAAACGATACAGAAGTTAATATATTCTTCAATTTAAAAATGAATGGAAGTAAATACAAATGTCTTCTAATGATATATGGTTAATATAGATAACCATGAAACTATCAATTATGCCTAAAGGGCGATCAATTAAAACGGTCCATCAACAAATTGTAGGATCACCTGCAAGTTACATATTTGACACTTCCCTGTAAAATCGTAAGTACGATTAGGGGCTAATAAATAATTGTCAATGCAAACAACATGTGAAAAAGAGACACATGAAATGCTGTACGCAATAAATACTACTAATATATCTTTATATTAGTATATATTTAAAAGATTTATTGAAAAATCAAAAGAAATAAATAAAAACACAAAGGGCGCCTCTGAAGAGGGTTTCCCTAGGACAAATTTCCTGAAAAAAAACCGAAACGTTGAATACGGTAGCACGTTATCAATGTAAGGCCAGAGATTGATTCATACCAGAAATAGGTGGATAACGGATCAATATCTTTAATATTTAACATATATTTATCCTCTATTTCACTTAGATAGCTATCGATCTCCATGTTTGTAAACAAACCTAAGATTGCCGGAAATCGCGACTGCGCATAATCTTAAGTTCGTTGTCCGCGATTGGTCAATACAATTTGTATTGGGCTGACGCGTTCAATGATCACTTTGTCTTCAAGCCCGCTGGAGGACAATGACCGTAAGGGGGCGCTGTAATTATTCGAGTTAGGTTTAATGTTGAAATATGTTCCCTGATGGTGGTAGTCCTGGCAGGAAGTTGATAAAATTGACCAGGAATAAGGTTGAACCTTAAATAAATGTAACAAAACCCGACCTCAAATTACACAAACCAATAACTCCTAAATAGAATTTGGGATTCCCTTCAAAATTTCAGGGTAGGTAGATCTCAACATGGCAAACATTTTTCAATTTACATTTCACTTCTATCTCAAATACTTTTGGAGATAAATGCAAAAATGTTAAAATTTTGAAAATTTGACAAAAAAAGGGCAATAACTCCTAAATTGGTTTTGGGATTTCCTTTAAAATTTCAGGGTATGTAGATCTCAACATGGCAAACATTTTTCGAATTTACATTTCACTTCTATCTCAAATAGTTTAGGAGATAAATGACAAAAGATGTTAAAATTTTGAAAATTTGACGAAAAAAGGGCAATAACTCCTAAATGGGTTTTTGAATTTCCTTCAAAATTTCAGGGTAGGTAGATCTTGTCATGCTGATCAATTTTTCCCCATGTCAGATTTTTGATATCTGTAACGGTTTTTGAGTTATTAGCAAAAAACAGCAATTTACCCCTATGTTCTATTTTTAGCAACTGTGATCATGTTTTTCATCGGATCAATATAAAATGAGGATCGTTTGTGGAGGATATGTCATATATCATTCCTATGAAGCCTCGATCCAATCTGCCTAGCCGTTTCAGAGGAGAAGATTTTTTATAAAGTTAACGACGGACGACGACGGACGACAAGTGATGGCAAAAGCTCACATGGCCTTTTAGGCCAGGTGAGCTGAAAACAACAACATTTACTTTTGAGTTGAATATTATATTAATAAAATTATAATGTTCTTTCTGTTACTTTAATTTCTTTACTTTTCAGTTCCTGCAAGTAAAAAAAATCATACATAAGATATATATATATATGCACTTGTGAAATTAAGGAAATAAGAATTAAATTTTAGTTAGTATATATTAAATTTTCATACAAAACTGTTTAGAATTTAAAATATATGCATGATAAATCAAATATGTATATTCATACTGCAACTAATTGTTCTTTTTGAGCTGTCAAAATGCCATGTCACTTCCTGTATATAACTTTTTATTGTGACGTCACAAACCTAACAGTAATTGTTTTGAAGTCACCAGGATGTTGGTTGATACAGGTCAAAATAGTTTTTTCTTACTTAAAATACTTCTTCTGAGATTCTACGTTGCAGTATAAAGACAATAATGTTGCACTGATGTGACCAAAACTTCGAAATACTAACTCTGCTCCAGCCATTGCAAATGTTCAGCAGAGCCTCGTATTTCCCAGGGTTCTAAGCCTTATTAATATATAAGTTTTATGTCAAGTCAGCGCAGTGATATAAAGATATAAAGTTGTCTTTATATATAAACAATACTAGTATAGTGTGAAAGTGTAGGAAATGAAGATGCATGGTTTCATCCATGATTGTACATAAATTGCCTGTAAAATGCAATGTTTTTTTTTTAAATAAGTTCTACAACTCATTAATTTCTTCTTCAAGATGTTAAATAGGGACCCATAAAGGAACCTATTAATTTCTTAGTTTATATAATTTATAACTTAAGTCAAGACAAAACGTATCAATCACTATCCTAAACCTCTGGCATGAAATAGAAGTTCCTCATAGTATTAGTTCCAAATGGAAGAAATATTCTTGAATATACAGTATTTGTTCCTAACGGAATAAAGGTCATAGAATATTTGTTCCAACAGGAACAGATATTATGGCATTGTTCATAACAAAGTTTCCAGGGGAACTTCTGTTAGACGGAACAAATATACATTGACACCTCCAACTTTCATACAAATTCTTTGAAATTGTATATTTTAGAAAGAAGTATGACACATTCTGGCATAATTAAGATGTAACATCTTGAAATTCAGTATGCCTGAATTCATTTATCATTTTAAATTTAAATATTTGAATAAGACTTTTTAGAAAGTAAATTGAAATTTTCAAGAATAAAACTGGGTTTAGTGAATTTATCCCTTTAACCTACAGTACATTTTATTCATTTGACAAATTGTGGACACATTGTTTATATCAACTTCAGCAGATGTGTCCTTAGCGATAATTTCAAATCTCACCCTACTGCTCTGAAAAAGGAAATTATTATTAAATCAAAGAAAAACATCGCAAATGTGATAAGGCAATCCTTAAAGAATTCTTGGTTTGCGGTTTATTGACTGACTCACAAAAAAAACCTACCTGCTCAAGATTTCTTTTCTTCATTTCCAAAATATTTTAGTTCTATTTTTGGGCCTTTCTCATAAAAAAATAATTCACCTACCTACCTACATCAAAGTTGTGAGAAGGAAAACAGCAAACCAACAATTTTTTAAGAATGGCCTAATGAGAATTATCTAATCAATTAGTATACCTAATCTCTGCAGCCTTCTCCTAGTGTCTATCTCTTTCAGTTTTTCAATTCTTTTGGTGTCATTTGCTATTTCCTATTTGGTTTTAGCATGGTAATCTCTAAATGTTTGCCAAAAGTTTATGAAGAACTCGAAATTGTCACTGCCATCAATGTTCAGTTTCTTTGTGTGCAGGCATGATCTCTAGAAAAGTGAGAGAAAAAAAAATTAAAAAAAAACAATTTACACTAATACAAGAAATAGGCAAGTTTTTTATACAAAGCTTTATGAAAATGTTGGTTTTTAGCCCCCAATAGTTGCTGATAAGCATACCATTGGTGCTGCTGGAAAAAATGACCTTAAACTTCCAATTTCATTAAAGGCTTTCCGGAATTCTGTACCCATGTCAATAAAAAATGTGATTACTTTTACTTTTATTGATATGAGATAATGCATTTAGATTATACATTGTACCAAGTTAAATATTTGAAATTGTAAAGTACTTAGATATAAGCAATTTGTACAATTATGCTAAGTTGATAAACTGAGATTGATTTTTTATGTTATCAGTAATTTTTGTAAATTTCCTTTGATACAAACATGGTGATAATTTCTTGATTAATTCAGTGTCATTTTTCTTTGTTCATCCTCGTCAATTTAATATGAAAAAGGCATACACAATGTAATCTGATTCAAACTTAGATACAGTTGATAAGCAAGCAAGGAAGAAAAGATGATATAATATATGCCGATTCAAACTTACCTGTGTGCAAACATGCAATAACAGGTAAGCAAGCAGGGAGAATGTTAAAAGCATGTTTGATTTGTCACCAGTTGGATTCGAACCAACATCACCTAAAAGGTGGTACTACCATTATACTATGGAGACTGTATTATACATTGATGTATTAGTAGATATGGCTAGTAAATTTTACAACTAGCAGCTTCCAGTGGGAGGGCCTGAAAAATAAATATTCAGTCATTATCAAAACATCAAATTTTAATGATTATTTAAATACAACTAGAGATCATGTGTCTGTAAGACTTGGATGCCCTGTCCTCCTGTGCATAGAATTCTTAATATCCATTTGAAATGATAAATCCACAGTACCAAATTCTTATTCTGACACAAGGATCCAAACACACAAATTTAATGGAGTAACTCAAGCATGAAATGTAGGTCATATGTACTTATCTGCCAGTGATCTGTGTTGAACTAAAGAAGATGATTGTAGTTTTCAATTAAAACTATGACAAACGTGGGATTTTCCAAATGTGAACTTCCCCTTTCTTAGCAGTAATAGTCCAAGGTCTCCAGACTTGGGGAATCTTTTCCTTGTACATATAATTTGTGGACTTTTCCCACTGTTTTGTTGCTTTTGTGAATATCCCCTAAAACTTTGTATTACATGTACCAGGTAAAATATGAAGTATCAGGCTCTTGCCATATCCAACAGGCAGATTACATATCACATCTTCTCCCTTCAATATATGATTGATATCATCCATCTGCTTAGGTTTTAACTCAAACTTTAGTATATCCATTTTTATCTGAACCTGTCTTGTAAAGAAAAAAGTCATTCTATATTGCAAGTTTGTCATTTATAAAATTATGCAACAAACATTATTTATGTTTATTTGTGTAATATTGATAAAATAATTAAATTACTACATGTACATGTATTTTTCAGTTACCGTGCACCCATATAATTTTGGCAACTTTTTCTGAACAACTCTAGGCTTTATCTCATTTTCTACTTATAAATAAGAATATAATGAATGTCCTAAAAGTCAAAATAGATCCTAGTTTACAAACGAAACTTTCAGATACACTGTAATGTTACTATAGTTTAACTATAGTAACATTACAGTGTATCTGAAAGTTTCGTTAAGTTTGTGAAGATGCTATATATCAGGAAAAGGATTACACACAGAAAATGGAGATTGGGTGTCTGTAAGACACGTTAGCCCCATCCTAATGCATAAAGAATTCCTAAAATACGTAGATACGGACAGACAAGAGTAAATCTATATATGTAAATATGTTCCTTCCACATGAATGTGGGACATAAAAAGAAGGGAATATCTTCTCTTCAAAATATTGGAAGAATAAGAGTTCTTTCATTTTAATGAAATATTTGTAGATAAGATATTAAAAAATCTAACTGATTTTCATAAAAAAATTGTTTCTGGGACTTAATTTATTTGTAGGAGATTTTTTTTCGTATTAAATCAGTTTACAATTATCCAAATTTAAACTAGTGAGTTTTGTAGCCTTTTTTTCAGATAGTCCTTTTTTTCATTTTCTGTTTCGAAACAATGTACTTCTTTTTTTGTAAATACAAATTCTTCTTGCTTCATTTCTATATATTAAAATGACAATAGATGATTTTTTCAACTCAGTTTTAAAGGCAGGAGTGAAATGTGTTCACCACAAAGTATTAAGATTTTTGTAGCGAGTACTTTTTATAACGAATGTAAAAGATGTTTATCAACATAACATTAGCTAGAACTAAAGGCAATAAACATAGGAAAAATATATAAGCTTAATTAATAATTATTCTATGTCATTAACAAATATTTGTGTGTCTTTAGTTTCTTGGCTATCACTCAGTCTTCAATTAATCATGAAAAGGCTTAGGTGCACAAACCTAGACCAGGGGACTGCATTGTTATATGAAAACTGACTTGGGACTAATTTTTTATTATGATATTCATGGAAAACCACTTGGTCACACTTTTTGTCACGATTTGTCCCAGAATTTGTTTAATTAGTTTTCAGGACTTATGATAATCATTTCATCTATACATTTGTGTACTTATCCTGCTTTACATGATCGTGTGGTCTAATAACTGTTAGTAGTCTCATGTATGGTTATAAAACAATCTGTGAAGGTGTTTGTGAAGTTGAAAGCCTCCCCCTTTTTTCTTCCTTGACCTTGGGCCACTTTACCCTTCGGTTGCCTTATTACATGTATTAAGATTCTACATATATAGATGTTGTTATCTTTTGTAAAGACCCGCTTAATTTTATGAATTTATTTCACCTTAGTGTTTATCAAAATAATGTTTTTGAACCCTTCTTCGCAGACGTCTACAAGACACATGTGTACAAGTCCCACATGTATGTAAACAAAGAAGTCCGCCGAAGAGAGATTCAATTCAAGGAAATTTATGCATTATTATTCAATTTCACAAAACTTGAACCGAAAATATGCATAAGAAAGAAAGAAATAAACCACAATTTCTCATTTACAAGATAAAATGTATTCCTGCAACGCGGAAGGTCACTTTTTACAAGATCTTGTAAAAGTGAGTATGGATGATGGCAAGGGTGAGAATCAGAGAACTTCGGGAATGTTCGGAGAGCCGAACCCTTGCGCCGGAGGTTGATATTTTGCCTTTGATTGTCTTTATCTTATTGATTTATTTATTTTGTGCACATTTTTTATAGAGTAAGGGGCTGGATGGATTAAATCCATTTATACGGTTTGTAAATGTAAACAATAAAAGTTAAAAAAAAGATGAAAGAGAATATTATTGATATGTTAAATTCTTTAAATTTACAATAATTATTTCTTATATGTCTGAGTCCAATTTTTTTTTAATTTAAATTCGTTCATTTGGTAAAAGATATATTTCCTTAAAGATCTACATATTGAAGGTAGAATTATTTATTAACATATAAAGACCAAGCCTGAATTACTTATTTAAATATATTGTTTTTTATAATATAATATACTCTTCACATTAAATAAAACAATTATTGATATGGGCTCATCAATATTTCTTATTTAAGAAGCTGTTTAAATAGCTTCAGACATGTATACACATTGAAAGAAATTTCAAATACATGTATCATGATCACATTACCAACCACCTGTTGTTTTACAACTTTTAACAGGATGTTTATTTGACACCTGCTGACACAATTTGTCCTTTAAAACTAATTATCACCTGTCAATTTGAAAGATATAAACGTACATCAGCATTAAGAATTTCTGAAATCTGCAAGTAATGAAACTGCTTGAGTTGTTATATATGATAAAAGAAGAATTAATCGTCATATAATTACAAAGTCGTACTTTTTAAATAACTAAACGGTATTCAAATGAAATAATATTTTATAATGGAATACAATTTCTATATTATAGAATATAATAAGATCCTAAATTAAACATGTTAATGACAGGTGTCTTAAAAACAATTTGGGTTGATTATATATAAAATATTTAATGTTATTATAATATATGGTGAACAGTTTGTTAATTCATTAGATTTCAGAAATTCTTAATATGATGAATATATACTATTGAAATTTTATTGTGTGCATTAACAGACTTTATAATTGGATTTATCCTCCAGCCCCTTCATTTATAAAATATGTGTAAAAATAAATAAATAAATAAAATAAAATACAGACGATCGACAGCACAATACATGAAAGATAATGTTATTTTCTATTATAAAATGGGATTTAGGTTTTTGCATAATACGTTAAAAGAAATGTGCATAAATTTATTAATTCGTCACTGAACTACTAAAAAATCAATCAAATATTATTAGATGACTATTCCTAAACCAAACCTCTTGTGTACTGGTATTAAGATTATCTACATAACTGAGAGATACTTCTACACACCCTTACCGTTCTAATCACGGTAAAGGTGTCTGCTATTTATATTTTGGAGTTGGACACTGTCATAAAAACTCATATTTCATGAACGTTTTTATTTCAAAATCATTAAGATAAAAAATCAAATACACATGAAATAGGTTATTATTATTTGTATATTTTCTAAGTAATCTGTGAGAAATAAATTTTCTCCATGCGTATATTTTATTTCAAATTACTTTTTGGCGCCATTTTCATGAGGACATTCGACATGTTGACCTAACACTAAAATCCCGGAATTTATGACAAAAATATCAACGAAAATTAATTAGATTGGTTACTAGCAGTACAGCGGACAAAACCCGCAATAATATCGTTTTTGTCTGCAAGAACTCTTAGAATCGAGTTGGGAATAGATAACACCTCGGGTAACCCAATTTCTAAACCGACCACACTCACTAGCAGTAAGTCCTTGATAACCAGAATACCGCTCTTCATTTCTTTAGCATCTTAACTACATAAGAATCCGTTTAAACAAATGTACATTGCTGGGTCGGCTTATTGCTCTACAAAACCTCTTTCAAAGATTTTAACATTCATATTCACATGTATTAAAGAGCGCCTTCTTAATAAGTTTGAAACATCATATTCCATGGCGTCAATCAAATGTGGATTCTATAAAACTCAAAAATTTTACTATACAATATATCTAAAATCGAAATCTTTGACTACATGCAGCAGCATAAAAACAATACATGCAATGGCATAAAAACAATCTTCTCTTACTTCTACAAAACTATATCCCATTTCCAATTAAAATATCGATTGAAATAGCTATTTCATCAATGTTTTTTTAAGAAAAATGGCAAAAGCAGGTATAAATTTCTAGTTTTTCTCTGGTTCTGACAAAAAGTATTCTGAAGATGAAATTACAAATATGTTAGATTTTCTCATAGACAACACATTTGTTGAATTTGGCGATCGAATTTTCAACAAACAATCGGCATTCCCATGAGAACCAACTGTGCCCTTTCCTCGTCGATCTGTTTCTGTACACATACTTCATTCAAGGGCTTCTACGTGAAAACAAAAAGAAGGTAGCCCAATCCTTTAATTTCACTTTTCGTTATATAGATGACGTGTTGTCAGCTTATGCGATATTCAGGGGCATGCGAGGTTTACCATGACTCTCGACAAAGAGAATTACTGCTGTCGCAAAAGCTTCTTAACCAGGGTCTTATCAGGGATAAGTTGATGTCCTCACTTGGGAAATTTTATGGTCGTCATCACCGTTACAGTGTTCCTTCACGACGGTGGGGTTTCGGAGCAGGAACTGCTTACCCTTCCGGAGCACCTGAGTTCACTCTGTAATTTTATAGGAGTTCGTGTTGTTCATTGTTTATTTGTTGTTCTTTTTTCTTTGATTGTTTTTTTTTTTGTTTTTGTTTTTGTTTTGTTTGCTCCTTAGTTTGTCCTCTTTATTGCAAAATAGATACAAGTGTTGTCATTGAATGGTTACCACACATGGGTAAAGAAAGGAAGATGTCATTAAAATGATTATTTTGTAGTTCTGGGTTAAGTTTTTGTATTCAGAATATTATTTTGTTACTTTGATGATTCATCCTCTTGTTCAAGATTGTGTTCCATTCCTATGAATGATAAAATGGACTTGCCTCAACAAGACGCAAGGGCGTACAGTGTGATTAATGAAACAAAAATTAAATGTTTTGCTTGTTTTACCTCACCTTGCCTAAAAGGCCATGTGAGCTTTTATCATCACTTTGCTTCCGTCGTCCGTCCACATTTCATGTTTCATCTTCTTCTCTGAAACCACCAGTCCAAATTGAACCAAACTTGCCAGGAATGTTAATTTTATGGTTCTCTACAAAACTTATGTTTATGTGCCGATTAGATATTCAACATGGCTACCATGGGCAGATAATTCATTCTGACTGGACTTATCTTTAAAGCTCTTCTTGTCAGAAACTACTGAGCCAATTGAATTGATTGGTTGCATGAATGATCCTTGGATAAACTGATACAAAAAAGGAGTTTTATATGCCGATCAGAAAATTCAAGATGACCGCCACACCCGGATTAATTTTACATTGGACCCTATGGGGAAATTTGTACAAAGATCTCCTTGACAGAAAATACTAAGTCATTGAAATGTTTTTGTTGCATGAAGATCCCTGGATAAATGTCTGCTACAAAAGTTCTGTTTTCGTGCCGATCGGAATCCAAGTTAGCTGTCACAGCTGGACTTCGATTCAAATCTTTAACATTGGACACTGGAGGAATTCTTTACATATCTTATCTAGAAGTGCTGGACACTGTAGAACAATTCCTTACAGATTTTTTCTAGAAGCGCTATGTCAGTTGTGGTTACCTAAAATTCAGGTGAGCCATTCAGGCTCCATGGAGTCTCTGGTATGTTGAAAAATTTGGGAAGGGTTGTTTCTACAACACTCGAGGTCTATGATAAAGATAAATTCTATGATAACAATCTATGGATTTACAATTCCGAATACTATTGACAAAACTTTTGTTCATTTCACATGTATTCATCCAACCAGACACATTTTTTAATGACAATTTTTTAACACAAAATATATTTAAAAACGAATCAGTATGTTTCTACCAATACAAAATATCGAAATAAAATTCTGTAAACCAATCAATGTGACTTTGGAGTTCAGCCAAATATTATTACCTACATAGAAACCACTTGATATGATGTTTGTCAGTGTATAGGCCAATTCAAATGCTTTCCTTAAGGTAGGGAATTTGTATAATTTGTTGACAGTGTCATTCATTTATTGCTCGCAATGGAAACTCAGAATGCTAAATAATCATTCTTGATTCCAAATTATCGTATGTCGGCATGATGGTAATGACAAAATGTCGTATTACCAAACGTTTCTCAACATTTTAAAAAATGCTAATAATTGTCCAAGTTAAAGGATCTTATGTTAAAATTGGGTGTGATAGTTTATGTTTTAATTTGCCGATTCAACACCTGAATTATTTAGCCTTAATATTTTCGAGATTTTTTTTTTGTTCGTCAATTCACATTTCTTTTACTTATTATTTTTTTGAGTGAATTCTTTGCAGCAATTCGGCATATAATTTAATCTAAGTAACCTTGTCAAGATTTCACGTGAAAGAAATTAATATGCTTACATTCAAGACACTTTTCTTGCCAACCATTTCTTGAACGTTGTTCGAAATGCGTGGATGTACAACAATGTTTTGGAAGAAACGAAATATTAAAGAATCAAAATCGGAAAAAATATCACATAGTCATTTTAATGGGTTCTTATTGGTGGAGAAGTACGATCTTTTGAGAGACTATGCAATAGTAATTGAAGATTTCAACGCAGTGAAAAAATAATTCGCCAGTCTTTAATAACATACGAAGTTTTGGGACAGCACTGACGATATGTCAATAAATAATTCTACCTTCAATTTGCAGATCTTTTTTTTTTTTTAAAGGCATCGTTTATCAAATGAAATTGGAATAAAATATTTTTTGGCTCAAGCGTTAAATATATAGAACCATAATAGTTAATTAAAAAACATCACTAAACAAGTGTCCCATATTAACGAATAATTTCCTCGTTCATCTTAAGGAGCAACCATTTTCATATTTACTTGGTGAGAAATAGTAAGAAAAGTGTTGAGCGTTTGTTTGAAATTTTATCATGCGCATCTACAGATTTTATAATTGGATTTAATCCATTCAGATCTTCATTTATTATTTATGTGGATTGAGATTAAAAACAATGAATAAAGTCAGCATAAAAAAATGAAAGATTATGTAATTTTCTATTATAAAATGCGATGTAAAATTGGTCTGCAAAATCTTTTTTTTTTTTTAATATGCATATCTTTATTATTCATTTTTTTATTTTAGTTTTTAATCAGTGGATTATTATTCATAACAGATTATTTCAAATCAATGAAATTTTATTAGTTGAGAATTTCGTCAAAGCCACGGCTCTTGTGTACTGCAATTAAGTTTATCTACCTAACTGAAATTACTTTCACTCCTCCTACTGTTCTAATCTCAGCAAGGTGTCTGCTAATTATATTGTCCAGGTGCATACTGTCATAACATCAAATTAGATAAACTATAAATTTAATTCCAAAGACATTTCTTTATCATATGATATGGGCTACTACGACCGATATCCATATAAAATTATATATCTTGGATACAATGTAAATGATACAGGCAACTTTCAATTGACTAATACCTCTCAGTTTCATTTTTTAGGTATGGCGTTTAAAAACGAAACTATTTATTTACGATTACATAGGTTAAAAGTAAAAGAAGTTACTTATTATCTATAGATTTTTTTCAGAAAACTGAGATAAATAATTTTCTCATTTCATTTATTAGCTCACCTTGCCTAAAAGGCCATGTGAGTTTTTGCGTAAAATTGTCTTTAAAGATTCTCTCCTCTAAAACCACTGGGCCAATTGGAACCAAAATTTGCAGGAATGGTTTTTGTGAGTTCATCTACAAAAACTCCTCATTTCATCTGTATCGGGCAAAACATGGTCGCCATGGGCAATTCTTGATTCTGATTGGTTGAAACTAACTTGGTTCAAATGATGTTTATGAGGTCCTTCACAAGGATTCCTCATTTCGTTCCGATCTAGCAAAAAACATGGCTGCCATGAGCAGTTCTTGTTTCTGATTGATTGGCTGATATAAAAAAAAAATCTTCTCCTCTGGAACTGCTTGGCCAAATGGAACGAAACTTGACAGAAAGCATTTATGGGAAGTTCTTTACAAATTTTTCCCGATCGCACTACAAATGTGGCCACCATGGATAGTTCTTGTTTCTGATTGGCTGATATATAAAAAAAATCTTCTCCCCTGAAATCGCTTGGCCAAATGGAATAAAAATTGACAGAAAGCATATATTGGATGTCTTTTATAAATTTTCTTCATTTCTTCCCAATCGCACCACAAATATCGCCGCCATGGGCAGTTCATGTTTTTCCTGATTGGCTGATATAAAATAACAATATAAAACAATCTTCTCCACTGAATTTGCTTGGTCAAGAGAATGAAAATTGACAGGAAGCATCTGCGGGAGATTCTTTACCAAATGTCCTCATTTCGTCCCGATCGGGCCTTAACTTTGCCGTCATGGGAAATTCTTGTTCCCCATTGGTTGATTAAACCCTTTTTTTATTCTCTGGAACTGCTTGGCCAAAACTGTTAGCCAAACTTGACGGGAAGCATCTATGGAAAGTCTTTTATGAAAATGGACGACAATCATGGCTGCATGGACAATTCTTGTTTCTGATTGGCTGATAAAAAGAAATCGTTTACTTTGAAACCGCTTGGCCAAATGGAACGAAACTTGACTTGGCAGCAATGGTCCTTAGTTGGCCCTCCTTCAGAATTACATTCGATGACCCTGTCCACAATCCAAGATGGCCGCCAGAGTCGAACATACATTAACATAGAACCCTATGGGGAATTTAATCAAAGATCTTTTTGTCTGAAACCACTTTACCAATTGGAACAAAAGTTGGCAGCAATCAGGTCCTTAGTTTTCAGAATTATATCCAAGGACCCTGTCTGCCATTGAAGATGGCTGCCAGAGTGGAGCTTAGTTTAACATAGGACCTAATGGGAAAGTTCACTGAAAGATCTTCTTGTTTCAAACCAATTAGCCAATTGGTACTTGCCAGCAGTATTCCAGGCTGTCAGTCAAGATAAACAGGTCAGCGTTACAGGCTCCTGGGAGCCTCTAGTTTCATTTAATAACAGATTATTTTTTTCAAATAGATTTTTTTTTAAATCTTAACACCTCAAAAAGTTAGAACAAATCATATATATCATCTGAGGTAAAATGTTGTGGAAGTCAGATTTCGTTTGGTAAAACTTAAAAAACCCTTGTATCAGTCAGAAATTGTCTGACATAAACAAAATACATCTGTTATATCTTGAAAAAGATTGTCACAAATAAGTTCGTACTTCTACAACCCTAGGTAAGTATCGTGACAGTCGAGCTGTGTTTGCAGTGGTATTTTGTTCCACACAATGATATCAAACATTAACAAATATTTCTGCAGTCATTTACAGTCATATTTTGTCCTTTGCAGATAAATAAACGACTGACCTTGGGTTTTAGTCATTTTTTCTGTCAGTAGCGTTAGGTTGTAAAAAATAATAGGGTATCCATTTGTTTATACTACAGATATTATCGCTTCCCTTGGAAGTGTTGTATTAGCTGTGACAGGAGAAGAAATTCTTAGTCTGCATCAACAGAATGCTCTGGAATCTAATGGTTTTGTACGGACAACTACAACGGCACAGCCAACTTTGAATACAACAGAGATGAGTGAGAAACTGTTTGCTGATCAACAGAAAGCAAAAGTATGTTTAATTTAAAAATTACCTTTAGAGATAGTATTAAAGATTTTTTTTCAGAAGTTAATTTCATTTTGATATAATTTTAGTGTTGATTGACTGAAGATTCATGCAAGCTATTGCCATCACTTGACATGTTTGACAATATCATTATCCTCATTGTGGCAAGTTTCAAAATAATATCGGATGATCTTGCCCACCTACCAACATGCTCACCATTGCTATAAATAGAAAATAGGGGTAAACCGTGAATAAATAGGAATTTTTTATGGCTATATCTGAAAATATTTAGTTGTTGTTTACTTTATAGTTTTAAAGTAATTAGTTACAGATATCCCATAAGTTTCTGGTTAATCTACTTTATATCTAATTTCTTTCCTCAGACTTTCACGAATTTTGATATTTTTTAGCGCAAACGTCCATGAGAGCTATTGTCATCACTTTGCGTCCATTGCATACCCATCTATTCGTTGTTGACAATTTTATCATCTTTTCTAAATTCCGTTCAGATTAAAAAAATGGTCCCAAAGCTGATGTGTCAAATTGTCAGATTTCGTATCCTTTAGAACTACAATACCAAATGTTTTAAAATTTAATACGAACGATGATTTGGAGAACCTTTACAAAGATTTCTCATTTGCTGTTGATTAGGTGGCATACAAGACGGCTTCGGTGGCTGATAGGTTTACATTGAAGCCTATGGTAAATCACAATTTTATCATCTCCTCTGCAACTGTTAGGCCAGTAATAACCAAACTTGGCCGGAATAATGTATGGAAGTCCTCAATAAAATTCCTCATTTCATTCCGATCAGATTAAAAAACCTAACCATCAGAGGCAATTCTTGATTTTGATTGGCCACATTTTTATTTTTTTTCTCTTCTAAAACTACCATGACAAGTCTTTTCAAACTTAATAAGACTGACGACTGTAAGACTCTCTACTAAAAAACATTCATTGTTTGGTATTGATCGGGTGACATACATGGTGGTTACAATGGGACATAACATTTGCATTGAAGCCGAAGGCAAATCACAATTTCATCACGTCCCTTAAATGCAAGGCCAGTAATAACAAAACTTGGTACGGAAAATGTATGGAAGGTCCTCTATATTCCTCAGTTCACTTGATTCGGATGACAAACATGGCCGTTACAGGAAATTCTTGATTATGATTGTCTCCTCTAAAACTACAATGCCAAATATTTTCAAACTTGTTAAGACTGAAGAATGGGTGACTCTCTGCTACTTGATGGTTACTGTGGCAAATTAAATTTGCATTGAAGCCAAAGGAAAATCACAATTTCATCATCTCCTTTAAACTGCCAGGCTAGTACTAAACAAACGTGGTACGAAAAATGTATACTACTCATTTCACTTGCATCGGATGAAAAACTTTATAGGATTGATGATTAAGAGACGACCATGGGTACCATACATGGCAGGTAAGGCAAACCTGAGGACGATTACTTTCAGAATACTTCTTTAAGTTACTGGTTATAATCCCAAATTCATGAAGAAAAGCAATGATAATTGCATAAATTTTGAAATATTATTGATTAAATTACTAATTACTTAACACTGCTAATTCATAACGACAAGCATTTCCTGTCCAGCTGATAACTGCCATTGTCACTTCAAACTACTTCTTGCTACCACTTCGAAAAAGAACCATACAAATTCCATTCAACGAAAATTAAATCAAAACTAGATAAATATTTGAATGAACAGATCTAGGTGAAAAAAATTAAGCAATACTTTTTTTATTCGGTAATATTAAACATGACAAAACGAATATGTAAGCTCTATTTATTTATCCATAAGAAAATAATTTATGAAACCACATGGTCAATAGAAATAGATTATAAAAAATAAGTATATAAATATCATTTAATGAACGCTTTTAAAATATTTATCTTAGTGACACTTTTCCATCAATGATGCCCTTTAAGGTATGAGGTACCAAATTGGGCTATATTTAAGATTTTTATCAAATTAAGCATGCAGCTAGAGTACTTTGAACTGCATCTGAATATCAACAAAATAATGTATGTCCCTTTTATACTTCCAAAAATATGGTGTTTCAAGTTTTGCAAACAGTTGTGTAAATATATAGAATGCACGTAGATATCCCTAGTCCCTAGGACTTTTTTAAATGATATATTATTGCCAGTGAAATTCTCTTTTTACTGATGTAAAATTTATTAGGGGTCACAATATTCGGTTTTTTTTAGCATATTAGATTTATTATTATATGAAGAGTAAAAATAAGCGTCAAAAAGCCAAAATAAGCGTAACGTCGTTACGACGTCGCAATACAAAATGTAGATTTTAAGTGTTTTTACAGACAGGACGTATAGTTAAATAATTTCCACAACGAAAACGAAGATGGTGACCCTATATATATTTAGTATCATTAAAACGAAAAACTTCACAGCAATAACCTATCGTTTTTATAAAAAATTCTAGGATTATTTTTTTGCGAAATGACGATTTAAACCGAAATTATTGATTATTTTCGGCAGTTTTTATATGAAATCTACAGGAAAAGACCTTTATTTTAAGGATTTTAAATCAACCTCATTGAAGAAATATAAAAGCTTAATATGAATTTTTTTCGATCTTAAGATGCAGTTTCAAACATTCTAGCTGCACGTAAAATTTCAAGAAAATCCATAATTTAACGGATTTAGGTACCTCCTACCTTAATAGGACATTGAAGTAAAGGAAACTATAATAAGTGGTTCATTTGTATAGCCGGTTGAATTTCCGTCTCCCATTGCTAATCTTGCCAAAAGTAATTGCTTGATATATAAATATTAGAGAATATCAACATTTAATAATGATTAAATATAATATTACTGTGGACACATTTTTTGTCTTAAAGAATAACTGTGTTTTTACCCCGAGGGTATTCGCCAACCCAGTCGTCAGACTTGTCTGACATGATTATTCATTGATTTTTTACAGAAATTACCAGTTTTTAGCAAAATTCAAAAATAATAGAAATACTAAGGGTTCATTCCTTGTATTGCACATGGTAGATCTCCTTAGATGAAATTTGGCTTCCTATTTCGGTATTTTTGGTTGAGTACTTCTTGTTTAATACAAGTTTGGTTTTTGGTCTTCCAAATGTTTCGGTTTTAATGCTGCTGATGAGAGGTAACTCCTTGAAATGCGTCGTATACAGCATAATATAAATTTACTATATCTAATATTGGTATCTTTGGATTGTTATTTTTTTACTAATTATTGCTTACATTTAAATCATTCAAAGGTGAAAGAGATTGCTTCAAAAGTTTTGAAGGTAGCAGAAACTGTATACGAATCGGTTATAATGAATCAGGCACCAGATGAACCCCCTGTTATTTTACAGTCACCACTTTTAACAGTTATAGCTCAGCGTAGTTCTGTATCAAGGATAAACAATTCTAATGTTGATGCTGTTAGTGGGTCATTTAGGATACCGTCTTCAGGCAGTTTGCTCAGCAAATTTGAAAACTCTTCATACATTGATGTGAAGGTTTGTACATTGTTTGTTAATAATTTAAATATATATGTTTTATTTTTATTTGTAAACTAAGAATATGGCGTATTCTTTCGTATGACTACTCTTTAATGAAAGCTGATTTTAAGTTATAAATATCAATAATAAAAGTACTTGACTCAAATACTGCCCATTTTTTCACATTGACAGTTGACATATTGTTTTTGTCCTGTCTGTCTGTCCGTTATAAAATTTTGTCATCGCTTTATCTCATACATCATACTTCGGATTTGGATGAAACTTGGCAGAAATATTTGTTAGGATGTATAGATATGCATGTGTTCTCGATATTTTTTTATAAATCAATTTTTAACGGCTCGCCGTGGTAAATTATGGACTCAGCCATTTTTCATTATGACTACATGGAAGAAATGTTATGCATCTTACTTAGGAATTGGATGAAACTTTGCAGGAATACTTGTTATTCCCACACTTTGAATGAACTTAGGGGATATTTGTAATCGGTCCGTTTGCACGTCTGTCCGACCATCTGTCCGTCTGTCCGTCAATCCGTCTGTTTGTCTGCCTGTCCGTCCGTTAGATAGCCTTGTCTCCAGAACTCCTCGTTTATTTTTTGTTTCAGCAAATTTATTTCTTTATAGTATTGTTTCTTACTATGTGTAGATGTGCAATTTTGAAATTCGTTTAAGGGGTCCAATTTTAGGTCCAAAAATGGTCAAATTGCTAATTTGGCTTTGTCTCTGGAAGTACTCATTCATTTTTTGCTTTAGTGTTTTAGTTTGTTTATAATATTTTTCTTCACTATGTGTAGATGTGCATTAAGGTTTTCAATTTTGAAATTTCATTCAGGGTTCCAATTTTCGAACTGAAAATGGTCAAATTGCTAATTTGGCCTTGTCTCCATTCATTTTTTTTTAGATTTAGCAAATTTATTGCATTGAATTTCTATACAGTATTGTCACATACTGTATGTACATGCGCAATAAGGTTTGAGAATTTTGATTTTCAAAAACTGGGGCACACAGGGATCGTATTTCGAAAATTGAAAATTAAAACTTGTGACGTAAACTCCTCATTCATTTTTCATTTTATTCTTTTAATTTCCATAAAGTATTGTCACATACTGTATGTAAATAAGGTTTAAGAAATTTGATTTTCACAGGTGGAAATTTAAGCTTGTGACCTAAACTCATTCATTTTTAGGTCACCTGACCTGAAAGGTCAAGTGAGCTTTTCTCATCACTTGGCGTCCGTCGTCCGTTGTCGTCGTCTGTTAACTTTTACAAAAATCTTTTCCTCTGAAACTACTGGGCTAAATTAAACCAAACTTTGCCACAAGCATCGTTAGGGTATATAGTAAAAAATATGTCCGATGACCTCACCTGCCAACCAACATGGCCCACATGGCTAAAAATAGAACATAGGGGTAAACCGCAGTTTTCGTCTTATATTTCAAAAACGAAAGCATTTAGAGCAAAACTGACATGGGGTAAAAATGTTTATCAGGTCAAGATCTACCTGAAATGAAATTTTCAGAGGAATCGGTCAACCCTTTGTTGGGTTATTGCCCCTGAATTGTTAATTTTAAGGAAATTTTGCACTTTTAGTTTATTATCTTATCCCAATGAAACATATGGGTAAACCATGTCTTATATTTCAAAAAGGAAAGCTTTTAGAGCAAAACTGACGGGTCAAGATCTACCTGCCATGAAATTTTCAGACGAATCGGTCAACCCTTTGTTGGGTTATTGCCCCTGAATTGTTAATTTTAAGGAAATTTTGAAGTTTTAGGTTATTATCTTGAATATTATTATAGATAAAGACAAATTGTAAACAGCAAAAATGTTCAAAAAAGTCAGAGCTACAAATAAGTCAACATGACCAAAGTCATCCATTGACCCTTATAGGAGTTTTTGCCTTTAAAGACTGCATCCAGCGTAAACTTACCTTTAAAGATCTTTTTCTCTCAAACCACTGGACCAGTTGAGACCAAACTTTAGTGGAATAATCCTTGGGTGGCCCCCTTCCAAATTTATATCCGGCATCCCCAACTGCCAAGAACATGGCTGCTGTTACTAAAAATAGAAAAAAAGGGGAGGGGTGAATTTCAAAAATCTTCTTCTCTGAAACTACTTTGCCAAATGGAACCAAACTTTACCACAAACATCATTAGGGTATCTATTGTAAAAAACATGTCCGATGACCCCACCTGCCAACCAACATGGCCGACATGGCTAAAAATAGAACATAGGGGTAAACCGCAGTTTTTGTCTTATATTTCAAAAAACGAAAGCATTTAGAGCAAAACTGACGGGGTAAAAATGTTTATCAGGTCAAGATCTACCTGAAATGAAATTTTCAGACGAATCGGTCAACCCTTTGTTGGGTTATTGCCCCTCAGTTGTTAATTTTAAGGAAATTTTGCACTTTACGTTATTATCTTAAATATTATTATAGATAAAGACAAATTGTAAACAGCTGAAATGTTGAACAAAGTATGATCTACAAATAAGTCAACATGACCAAAGTCATTGATTGACCCATTATAGGAGGTTTTGCCCTTTAAACACGGCATCCTTAAAAGACCTTTTCCTCTCAAACCACTGGGCCAATTGAGACCAAATGGTCCTTGGGTGGCCCCCTTGCAAAATTATGTCTGGCATCCCCGACTTCCAACTGACATGGCTGCTGTTACTTAAAATAGAAAAAAAGGGGGGGGGGGTGAATTTCAAAAATCTTCTTATATGAAACTACTAGGCCGGTTGGAACCAAAGTTGGCACAATGGTCCTTAGGTTTTCCTCTCTCTGAAATATATCCAATGACCCGGACTGTTAACCAAGTTGGCCGCCACAGCCGAACTTAGGGCCCTATAGGAAAATTCATTGAAAAATCTTTGTCTGAAACCACTTGACCTATAGGAGCAGGACTTGGCAGCATTGGTCCTTAGGAGGTCCTTTTTCAGAAATGTGTCTGATTTCGTGGACTGTGAACCAATATGACCACCACAGCAGAACTTAGTTTAACATAGGACCGTATGGGAAATTCACTCAAAAATCTTCTGGTCTGAAACCACTAAGTCAATTAGAATTAGACTTGGTAGCAATGCTCCTTAGATGGTTCTCTTTCAGAATTTTGTGCGATGACAGAGACTGTCAACCAAGATGGCCGCCACACTCGAACTTAGTTTAACATAGGGCCCTATGAAAAAATTCATTGAAAAATCTTCTTGTCTAAAACCACTTGACATATTGGAGCCAGACTTGGGAGAGGTCCTTTTTCAGAAATGTGTCCGATCACCCGGATTGTCAACCAAGATGGCTGCCACACTGAACTTTGTTAAATATTGGACCCTATAGGAAAATTCATTTAAAAATCTTCTTGTCTGTTCTTAGCCAGTTGGAACAAGACTTAGCTTAAATGGTCCTTAGATGGTTCTCTTTTAGAAATGTATCCGTTGACCTGGACTGTCAACCAAGATGACTGCCACAGCTGAAATAAGTTTAACATAGAATCCTATAGAAAAACCAGCCAAATTGACTGCAACACTTAAATTTATAGGTCTGCTTAAGGTGAAAAGTTAAATCAAGGTGAGCGATACAGGCTCTTGAGAGCCTCTAGTTAATTTTATGCTTTTAATTTCTATACAGTATTGTCACATACTGTATGTAGATGGGCAATAAGGTTTTAGTATTTTGATTTTCAAAAATTGGGGCCTACAATTTTTGCTTACTATCTGTAGATATGCGAAAAGGTTTTGGATTTTGAAAATGGATAAAGGTTCCCAAATTTGGGACCGAAAATGGTGAAATTGCTGATTTTGCATTGTCTCCGGAAATACTCATTCGTTTTAGCGCACCTGACCCAAAGGGCAGGTGAGCTATTTCCATCACTTTTCGTCCGTCGGCCATCAACATTTCACGTATTCCATGATGGCCGTCAGAGGAAGACTTATGGGAATTCCATACAAACGACTTCTTCAAGCAAATTACTGAATGGATTGAAACCAAATATGGCATCGATGTTAATCTCAAGGTCCTTTAGCAATGAACAAATGTAATATCAGGTGAGCTATACAGTCTCCTTGGAGCCTGTGGTTTGTTTTGTTCATAATAGTGTATCTTCACTATGTGTAGATGTGCAATAAGGTTTCCAATTTTAAAAATTGATTCAGGGTTCCAATTTTCAGACTGAAATTGTGAAATTGCTAATTTTTCACTGTTAATTGTTTTTTGACTTGTGCAGTGCGGGGATTGACATCGTTTATGATGACTCCAATTTCTAGTTTATTAAATCTTTTAGTGGTTTTATTTGTTTATGATATTTTTCTTCACTATGTTATGATAGAAATGCGCTTAAAATGACATACATTTGGTGAGCAAAAACAAACTTTAATTTCCATTACTTCCCTCCGTCCATAAATTGTTATTTTGACCAACCTTAAAGCAGTGGTTTAAGTGATAGTCTTTAAGAATTAAAGACCTTCTTCTATTGGAAAAATAGATTTAAGGATCTTTAACCACCGATTTTAACCGTTGAACCAAATTTGAATCAAACTTTGCAGTATTGTTTAGTTGTATCTGATGATTGAGAGCCATGTTAAATGCGCATATCAATGAAGTGGCTGTGATGGTTTCTATGTCGTTTTGGACGAATCGTGCACTGGTTAGAAATCAGGAGTTCCAAAATAGCCTGCAGTTATAAAACGTGTTTTCGAGTTCTTCGTCAAAAAGACTAGAGGAGTGTTATTATTTACACAAATGCGTGCGGTATTGGGCTTACATTGTAAAACAGACATTTTCAAGACTAATGTTTTGATCACATCCTGATAATATTCACCTTATCAGGGAGAATCCAAACTTTCAGGGTGATATAAAGAACTTTCCAATCCTAACTACTTTCTTTTACAAAGAGTAATAGTTTTTGTTTACCTGTACGCGTGTAAGAATGTGCACAGTGTTTGTTATTTCAAAACAAAAACGCAATCGCAGTCATAACTTGCTGGTCTGCATTCTTATTTTAAATGAGCGTAATTTATGCTTTTGGATTCAATGCTCTCTGTAGACGAGTAATAAAATCTATTTTTAAATATACTACATCAACTATAGACTTTACAATAAGTTATGACAAATTAACAAAACTTTTTAATCTGAAAAGAAGTTTAAAACATTGAAATGCGATGTTATATGTACTCAATGCAAATGCATTTTGGGCTAATTTTTTTTTAGAAATGTTTAAAATTCAAATAAATGATATAAAGTTTATAGATATATTTTTGGAAGTTTTTAATTTTTCTGCGAAAGTTAGACTTTTGTGTATAAATAGTACCCAAAATCAGTTTTGCAAATGGGTAGGAATTTTAATCATTTCTGTGACAAATATGTCTTTTGATCACCTACATTTGCTTCAATATAACTCAAAGTCAGGCAAAGACATCGGCAAAGTCAGGTGTACAACATACCTCGGATTTGACTCATGCATCTTATGTTCAATCAGATGACCTTCGATTCCAGTTTAAAAACTCAGATCTATTCAACAAAATTCGTCCCTGCTATATTCAGTTACATGACATCTTCAACTATAATGACACTGAACAATTGTTCAATCTCTAAATGCAGGGCAAAAAAATGTAAAACGTGTAACATTCTAATTACTGACACAACCTTCATCAGTTATTTGACAAAGAAAACATATAATACCAGAAGCTTTGATGGTCTGGGCTGTAAATCAGAGAATGTAGTCTACGGTTTAGAATATAATATATGTTGACTTGTTTATGTCGGGGAAACAAAAGGTAGACTTAGCAAACGCATGAATGGCCATCGCTCAAGTGTAAACAGCAGCGATTTTCCTGAAGTCTACATCACTTCAACCTACCTGACCATTCTATTCTTTCAATGAAAGTCCGGATTATTGAGAAAATTTACCATCCTAACAATAATCCTAAATTAAATACACCTTTACGTAGACAAAAAGATGAATAGCGAATTCGCACCTTGAGGACTGCAATACCATATGGAGGCATTGACAAAATCGATAGTGTAGGTATTCTATCAAGTCCTAGCTGTAGTGATCTGAATGTGTTGAAGCTATTTCCTAATCATCAATCACGTAAACGCAGTCGTGGCAATATATATTATACAAAGCATCAATGTCATGCTGTTTCTAACAAACAACCTTTCATACAACAACCATTAGGTCTTCATCATATTCGCACTAAATTATTTTCTTTACCCCTCCGAAAACTACACACTTTATATCAAGCCTGTTTAGACAGTAGAACTACTGATTCTAATTCACCTAGATTCGCTTTCAGAGTGGGCTTAAGCTGTGAGATCGTTCGGAGTGATAAACTTAGAAGGTCTATGAGTAAAAAAGGAACATCAGTATTTAGCAACCGATGCTGCCAAGACTTTGTCCGCCATTTCATGACAAATATGTTGTTGTTCCTGTAGATAAGTCCCCTTATAACATCGTTTTTGTATGCAAAATTTACTATATTCAGTGCTTGGTTAATGAACTAGGGATTGCTAGTTCACTTGGCAATCCTACCTATAAGCTACTGCACTTCCAAAGGAAGAAATAACCGGCAATCATAGATCGGTCTTATCATCATTAGGTATTTCCATCAAAGATGAAGATTGTGATCTTCTTACCATGTACTGGATACCAAAGTTACACAAGTGTCCATACACACAGCGTTTTATAGCTCGATCTGCCAAGTGTTCCACCAAACCATTGTCTCAAATTTTAGCTTCTATTTTAACAATTGTCAAAACGGGCCTCCAAAGTTATTGTGAAACAAGCTATCCAAGGAGTGGCATCAATCAATGTGGATATTAAAGACCTCCAATGACTTAAAGGATATTTTACAATATCGGTCGATTTCAATCTGTAACAACATTTTATTTCTCTACTCTCTATACCACCATTCCTCATTCACAACTGAAGGAGAAGTTGAACGATCTAATCCATCGATGCTTTCAAAATAAAAATGGCAACAACAGATTCATATACCTTGTCATTGGTAAATATAAATCATATTTTGTTAAAAACCACTCCAAAGACTTGGATATTTTACGATCATGGTTCATTTCAGTCTTTACAGCATAACAACAGTTGATTTCTGTACCCTCTATACCACCATTCCTCATTCCAAAAATGAACGATCGAATCCATCGATGCTTTCTAATTAAAAATGGCAACAGCCGATTCATATACCTTGTCATTGGTACAGATACATCATACTTTGTTAAAAACCACTCTAAATCTAACAAAAATATACAGAGGACGAAATTGTCCTAATGATTGAATATTTGTTCAATATGGGTACTAATAGTGCGCCACTCCTGGTTGACTTGTTTCTTTACTCATATGAGACAGACGTCCTTGACGGGCTTCTTAAGGAAAAACAGAAGAAGTTAGCCCGTACCTTTAATTTCTGCTTCTGCTACGTAGATGATGTTTTATCACTCAACAATTCACGTTTTGGGAATTGGTTCAGGACCCAATAAATTAGTCAAAATGGAAGGTCAAGAGTCAAGGCCGATGAAAAAGTCCCTGGCAACCATTATATTTGCGTGTAGGATTCTATATTTTAGCTTTTCAAGTCAATATTAAGGCAAAAATGAGACGGTATACATTAAATAGCAAAATAATCGTTGATTCAAGATCTACACAAAAAATTACACTTGAGCGATTCAAGCTCTTGATGAACCTTTTGTTTATATGTTGAGCAATAACTCCAGTATACCCTGACCGATTTTCTCCAAACTTTAAAACATTCTTACAAATGGTGGTATGAGGTTCTTTTAGACGATTTTCACTTTTGTTGTTCCAGGATTATGGGACTTAGATTTTCCAATTATAAGCAATTTTTTACATGCCCTTCACTAACTCCAGCTCGCAATGCCATTTTTTTTTCAAACTTTTACACATCTTACAAATGGTGGCTGACGGTCTATATACGTTTTCACTATTTTCATTTTTGTAGTTCCAGAGTTATGGGACTTACATTATCCAAATATACCAATTTCCACACGTCCTGCCTAACTCCAGCATGTCTTTACCGATTTTTTTCAAACTTTTACACATCTTACAAATGGTGGTTTGAGGGTCTGTATACGTTTTGACGATTTTCATTTCAGTCTTCCAAGAGTTATAGGACTTGCATGTGTAGATTGTACAAATATAAGCAATTTTTCACATGTCACGCATGTACGACTTGACTATTTCTTTTCAGACTTTTACACATTCCTACAATTGGTTGTCTGAGGGTCTGTATACTTTTTGACAATTTTCATTTTTCTCGTTCCAGAGTTATGGGATCAAATATAAGCAATTTCCCACATGTTGTGCACAACTCAGGCACGTCTTCACCAATTCTCTCCAAACTTTAAAACATTGATACAAATGGTGGTTTGAGGGAGGGTCTGTATACCTTTTGAAGATTTTCACTTTTGTTGTTCCAGAGTTATGGGACTTACATTGAAAAAGTAACATGAAACTTAATTTGCTAAAAAAAATCTATATTTTCATATTCCTTCAAAACTTCATACCTGTTGCTGAGGACGGGCGTATCATGTGCATAAGACACAGCAGTTTATTTGAT
This sequence comes from Mytilisepta virgata, assembly GCA_028015205.1. Lineage (NCBI taxonomy): Eukaryota > Metazoa > Mollusca > Bivalvia > Mytilida > Mytilidae > Mytilisepta > Mytilisepta virgata. The sequence continues at coordinate 71,553,306 of CM051521.1, forward strand.
TATTCGGAGGTGATGCTTTGAAAATCGTCATTTTACGTTATATCTATGTAAATTTCCCGTCAAAATTGTAATTTGTAAGACCACAATGCGAGAAAATAAGGATGGCCACCGCCATTTTTATTTCATATTTCAAGAAAGCTCAGTAGTAGCTACATTTATGCAAAATATTTTGCAATTCTAAATTTGGTCGATTCGGTATCGTCCAATCTTAAATTAAGATCTTTTTAATGACTGCCTGGGCAGTTGAAACCAACTTGGCAGCAAGTTCCCATAGAATATTTGGTTTAAAAATTGAATCTACCACCACAGTTCCACCATTTAGTTATAATAATGTTTGAATGTTAAAACTTGATGAGGAATACAGTTTACTTAGAATTTCCTTCTTGAAGACTAATTTAACAACACTGTCATGACTGTGGTAAAACAATGCTTTTGTATTATATTTTGCATATTCTGTTGACTTGTATAATTTACAAATTGTTTTATCATGACAGGTCCTTAGTTCACAGACAAATCCTTATGTATGGGATAATTCAGCAAAATTTGTGAATAGTCCTGTATTAACATTAGATATATATCAAGAGGAAGGGGAGATAATCAGTGTCAACAATTTAGAGGAAGATATTGTCGTAGATATATTGGTTGACTCTTCTGCATTGAAAACTGAATTATTTAAGCTGCCATTAGATAATGCCTTGCATGTTCATTTATTTACTGTTCGTTCTAGTGACAGTGTTCTTAGTGTTTTTGTACAACCGGAGGAAATAACTAGTAAAATTGACGTTTTTGTGAAATATGGCGATTTACCCACTGTGAATGATTTCGACTGGAATACAACAATCCCTCATGATGTTATAGAAACGACTGATGATAATGATTTACATAATGAGCTGGCTCATCGTGTTTTCCTATCTCAAGATTACATTAGGCAATATGGACCAGGAACGTATTATATTGGTTTCCATGCACAGGGTAAGAGTTTTATGATCTAATGTCTTCTGTGGTGTAGTTGCTCGGTTGATGATCTACAAAGAGTACTAAAAGAAGTATTGAATTCTTATAATAACAGATGACGTTTACTTTTAATTTATTTAAATCTTTTGGTAATGAGTATTGCTTTGAATTACTACCATACGTTTTAATACCATAAGTTTTTTTACGTCGTAGTATCTGATGGCTTTCGTCTTTGATATATTTAAACCACGTACTGTGAAACACTTATTATTTGTTGTACACCAATTTTGGTGGATATCGTGGACAACCCTTTCCACCAATTTAAAAACCCAATGAAATATTTATATCAATCACTTTCTTTTAATACGAAGATGTTCGTGTTCATTACCAACTATGGCCAAGAATGCTTCCTCTTTGTTTGACTTTTGTACATTCAAACGGATGAGGAAGTCAGAATGATCATGATGGAATATGGGCTTAGATTATAAATGAAAATGTAGAAATACTTCAAACAATGTACGCGTTATGTTTATTTTTGAACAGTTCGCCACTTCCAGTGAGCCATCGTAAAGTGTTCATGTAAGGTTTATTATTATACGGTTTTTATTACTCAATTAATTTTTTAATTAGTAATTTCTTTGGTTTAGTTTCTAGCTTGGGTAACAAACATCGTTATAACAACATTTTGTTTTGATTAAGCCTTTAATTGTCATTTGTAAATATTAATCAGATTTTACACAAACATATCGATGACCTTGTTGATTACACTTCAAAGTAAATCTGTCGCATAATAGAAACATACTTTATATTTAACTGTTGAGTTTGAACGCTTTTCACCAACAATAACTCAATAACTGTGGTACTTTAAGTTTATTTTAGTTTTATTACTTATCAATATTATTTTTTTGTTGAGAAATTTGAAATCCACGAAATTAAGAACCCACGAATATGTCTTTTTTCCGCAATCCACAAAAATTGATGTCAACGAAATTAACCGAATCCACAGTTATTCTTTTTAGCAAATTTTATACCGGTATTCAGCCAAATGCAACTGATATATAATCATATATAAAACTGAATTACAGTCAAACATAAATTGCTCCTTTTCCAGACGAAAGAATTAATCCACCCATTATCAGATATGACCTATTTCAAAGTATACCAGTATACCAGTATTAAAGAGCAACAGGAAAAAGACATGCATCCACAAGACAAAATCACATTGAATAAATCGTCTATATGGTAAACAGATCTAGCGTAGATTACTATAAATTTAATTTATTAAATTGCTAATTACATTCCAAAATTCATGCTAAGAATTACAATAACTAGATGACCCCCAAGGTTCCCATTGTCACAGAGGCTCTTAATGTCAATTTATACGGCTCTCTGAATTTCTTCGAAATTTTTTGATTTTTTTTTTAATTTTCGAGTGGCGGCCCCCAGCAGGCACACAATGTTGTTTTCAACATTGAAATAACGTTGTCTCCTAACATTGATATAATGTTGAATTTTGGTTGGATTTGTAGGTTGGATAACCGTTGTAGTTTCAACGTTGAAACAATGTTGTTAATTTAACATTGAAACTACATTGCTTTGTAACATTGAATCAATGCAACATTATAAATGTAAAAACAACCATATAGGGTTCTGTCCTAGAATAGGCCTACTTAGTTTAGCAGTTGGTTATTCAGGATAGCTATCCAATTAAGTGTTAGCTCGTCCCAGTTTTAATACTAATTTTTTTGTATTGTCTCGTACACCCCATTACAAATTTGGTAACTTAGTCAAGATCATTTTTGACAAGGCCATACCAAATTGATTTTTAATTCTTTGGATTTTGCCACTCCGTCCTTTGGACGATGTAAATTAAGAAAAAAATTGCGTCATTTTGCAAAAATGCTGAAAATTCGCCCCAAATTTTTAATTTTTCAATAAATTAGGAATAAATTTTGCCCCCTCCTAAATTTTTTTTTATAAAAATTTAGATTTTTGCAATATTTTATTTGAAAATTTTTTATCAGCCCTCAGTCTTCAAGAAAGTAAAAAAAAAATCACCTATTTTTGCTGTCCAAAAATCCAAAGAATGAAAAATTAATTTGGTGTGGCCTAGCTAAATTTTATATATTTAAATCAACATCAATTATGACCTAAGAATTTATTACCATATCTCAAACATAACTGACAAATATGCAGGCTCTGTTCCATCCAGCAAGAAAAACAATGAGGACAAAAAATTAACACAAAACAAAACAATGAAAAATACACAAACAAAAATGACCTTAAGGAACCATGCACTTTAAACTGCAGGAGCAGAGACTATAGGAGTGCATGCCGTGATCAACAAAACTAAGACAATTAATTTGTGTTAACTAAATTTAATAAGAGTTATCTTTATTTCTTCACATTAAAAGAAAATAGAAGTTAAATGAATCTGTAGGATACAGATGCTCACTGACATTGGTAGACAGGAAATGGACATTCACAGGTCTGAAAATGACTTATACACATTACAAGCCATACCAAAAAATCAAATCATTCCAACAGGTATAGATCAAGAGATCTTTGATGAAATATTTAACATTTTTGGTACTAATAAATGAATATCCATTGATATAATATAATTTTTAATTTAATGTTCTTGTTTCCACCATCATTGTCTCGGGTGTAATATTGTAATAAACCAAGAGCACATAGCACATGATATGTCTTCTTTTGTAAATTGTGAAATTATATGTACAACTAGAAATTGTGTCTGTAATACAAAGATGTCCGCCTAAAATGTAGGTCATCATGTATGAATGCTCAGTACTATCCAAGGCACATCCACTGATGAAGTTTCTTTGATACACTATGCTTGGTTCCAAAGAAATGAACTAGCTCCGTCAATCTACCAAAAATGGACCCTAACCTCAAATATTGCAACAGAAAAAATTAATGGTTTTTTGTGTCAGGAAATGTACAAGGATTAACCAAGAAAAAATCCCGATGAAATGAATGCAAGCAGATAAAATTACAGGTGAAATAAATTTCCTATGGGAATTTGTATTGAATAAGGGAGATGACTCTCTAAAAACCGCTTGAAATTTGGCCAAAATCACAATTACTGTTTTTCCTGTACAAAATGTTTTGCGAAAGTCCAGCATTAAAAAAGCGTAAAACCAATTGGTTCAAAGTAGGCATTTTCTAAGATATTTAACATGTCGATAAAATCAAACTACAAATAAAATTATGAATATTCTTGTATCATAAATAACAGAATATATAACTAAGTTACATTAAGCCAGTTTAGTCCATGGAAGTATTTTTCTTAACAAGCAGAGAGAGATGATTGTTGAATAAAAAGACAAAAACCTAGTTTTAGCAAGAATTATTTCCCCTGTTCCATTGGAAATCCCTTAAGAGATTTGAAAGTCTAATTTTGAAGTTTCGCACGATCAGATGTTCATGGACAGTTTTCTGCATAGATTTAGGATATATTCAAAATATCTTCTGTTGCAATTAGTTTGAGGTCAAATTTTATTTTGACTGGACTAAACCCATGTCTTCTACAACATTGTCAATTATTTGATCTCCCAGTCCCACCATCACAGTCTGGTGCAAATCTTAAAAAATTGCACACTATATCCTTTATGTTGGCCTCCTTTGCCTGTCCAAATGATGCAAGTATAACTTCTACAAAAAAAACAATATTAAATTAATTACAATCACTGACTGACACACTTACGGGTAGCAAAGTTTTATAATTGTTGGCTGTGGAAAGCTGAATAAATATTAGGTTTTAAATAAAAATAAATGCATAATAGTTGACTGCTGTTGCCCCACAAAATGATCACATAAAATCGAAGACTATTGTTGCAAATCAACCCTTTTTTGCAATTTTGGAAAATGGATTTGAATAGTAAAAGAGTTGTTCCTTGACCTTATGTAAATATATTCCTTGGTTTTATTTTATTATGAAAATGTACCAGGAAGTAACAAGCTGAGAGAAAATATAATCACATTTCAACATGTTTATATTAAAAATATTGTTTTATTTAAGACATGAATGGACTCCATTGAATTGTTTTAACTTTAACTTTCAGTAGACTGTAAAACTTGGTTGTTTCAAAGGCCATTTTTTTGTTTTTCCCAGCCATATTCATTTGGCTCATTAGAGTTACAGAGAAATCTGAAATGACATGTGCATACACAAAATTTATTATTCTTATAATGTCAAACAAATTTGATGCAAATAAGTATGCTATTTTTCAAATGAAGGTATATTTCAAATTATTAAAATCGATTTCATATTATTATAAATGAAAAGCCACTTTTCATATAACAATTCAAAAACAACTTTAAACAGGAGGCCTTCGTATCCCGACCCTTAATTTTTTAAATGCTTGTTTTATTTCACATTTATAAAACAATGTAAATTCTGATCACCTTCAACTTTAGCAAGAATATAACACTTTGATCTTTACCTATCAATCAACCAATAATTAAGTTTAAAGAAAATTGGCTTGATGTCGTGGATTAACATACAAATGTAGCTATAGGTGAGAAAGTGTGAAAATTTAACGGTAGTACAATTATCAATAAATATGCAATTCATGAGCATTACAAAAGAAATGATGAATGCTTCAGACGATTAAGATCCTTTTTATGATGGGCAATGTTACATGTACAAGGAGCTAAGGGGAGAGAATGATGTAATAGTTAAAAAAATATTTTGAAAGTTTTTCATAGACAAATTTCTGAAATCAATGAAAAAATGCCTGAACCCACTCGTTTAATGTAAACTTACACATTAATCATAGTCCTCCTTTTCATCCAAGTTGGAATCAAAGGTCCTGAATTCCTCTAGGATATTACATCTATTGATGTTAAAATTTGTATCACCAATTTGACTGTCTTTTTCTAGAATATGCTTTAACTCTACGAACTTGTAGAGAACTCGTCTCTGAAATTCTATAAAATAAAGGAATAGGTTAACCTTTTTATTTTATTTTGCCCAAGGCCTAAATTAAAAATGTTTGTCTGCTCTTTACCGATTCAGCAACTTTTCACTTTCAGCAAAAAACAACATACTTGATTTTTAATATATAATTCCCTTCAAAATACTTCTTTTGGCCTTACAACATACAATCACTGTATTGAACCACATCCTCATGTTTCATTTAAATCTGATGTAAGATATTTGGTTTGTCATTTAAAAACCTACCGTTAAAGCCACCCATTATCCTTTTATTAAAATCAATAAAGACAATATCTTAAATTAGAACTTCATTTGGGATGCTTAAAAAGTACAAAGAAAAATCACTTACTTGCTTCAGAAAAAGGAAATCCTCTTGTTCTTGAAGTTGACCTAGATCTCTGATCAAGTACTCTATCTCTAGACTATGCCAACATTTCTGGTATTCCATTGTTATCTAAAAGCATGCATTATATATTAGATAAGACATAAAACACATCTTTGCTTGCAAATATAAATTATTAGTAAAAATTATACATACATGACAACATTAACAAGCATATTTCCAAACCACTGTCAATGATGACTTTTTTTTGTTATAATCTTTTGACATGCTTCAAAGAAACTCTCTTTAAAAAATGACAAACTTTTGACCAACATCAAATTTATACCATTGATTTGTAGCACCGCCGAGTCAAAATTGTCACAGGAGCTACATTATTGTAGTTAATAATAAAGGACTACTGTAGTGACCCTCCCCCCCGCCCCGTGTTTTTATCCAACCCTGTTCCCCCTTAAAACTTGAAGAAACGTCATTCAATAACTTACCTACTTGTAGCACACTCTGAAATAATATTGAATTTAATCTGCAAAATAACTGCTCTGTGCACTCTGTAAACACATTCAATCGAAGTTTCCGCCAAATTTGAAAAACTCCTAATTTCCTGCACATGCGCAAATTAACTGGTTTCCGGTTGCATAACCGCGAAAATTCAAAACGCCGACAACCGCGTTTATGTTATCAAATGGAGTCTTATCACAAAAGCAAATAAACATTTTTTATAAATGTATTCCAAGAAGACATTGGGCAATATTTTGGGTGTTATAAATGAAAATTGCCTTTTTTTAAATTCTAAAACAAAAGGGGGGGGGGTATTTTTCTTTTTACTTATTTTCTTTACTGGTTGAGTATATCTCCGAAAGGTACTCAATCTTGCCACTCGCCATGCATATTCTGGAAGAAAAGTAGAAACTTGGAAATATATGATAATGTACAATAATAAATCAAGTAGTGTACTATAATTAAGAATAGTATTTTGTGAATATCGGAAAATTGGGGGAGGGGTCAATTTGTAATTGGAACGAGAGGGGGTCAATATTTCTTGCTCAACATGCCGAGGTAGATTTTTGGGGGTTTTATTTATTTCTTAAAAAAATCATAAAAGTCTTGTTTACTCTTTATCGGTGGGAATTGATAAAAAAAGTTTGTCTTGTAGTTGCACACATAAAACAGGGATCTTATATATACTGTAAATTCAGAAATTATTAAGTGCATTTATTATTGCGATTTTATAATTTTACACCAAAATGCGATTTTAATTTTTGCGATATTGAGAAAAATCCCGCTTTATTCGCAATAATTTTCTTATTTACAGTAGCCAGACTTAGAATTATTTGGTCCAAGAATAAAATTAATTAAATCAAAATCTGCAACGTACATATAACATTAGATGTAACGAAATCCAGTCAACGTGCATGAAAGCCTCAGGATTAAGTGCTATATGGTGTATGTTGAAATTAATATATGACATATTCAGATTGGTCTATATCCATCCAAACATTGTAACAACATTGAAACAATGTCCAAGATGGACGAAAAAATAACATTGAAACAATGTTGTAATTTTCAACGTTGTTTTACAAACGTTGGATCAACATTGAAACAATTTTATTGTTTTTGGTTGAAAACCATAACGTTGATTCAATGTTGAATATTGGTTGAACAACTAACCAACCAATATCCAACGTTGATTCAATGTTCTTGTGCCGGCTGGGCCCTCTTGGATTTTCCAATATGACCGATCGAAAGCACTTGTAGTGACCTATTTTTACACCAAGCATCAAGTCTCTTCGATTTGTTTTCTAATTTTTACATTTTTTTTCGACTTTGAACAGCAGCCATCTTTAAATGGCAGCCATGTTGGATTTCTAATATGAGGTGGCAAAACTTCAGATACTGCTTTATTTTTGTGTCAAGTTTAGTTCAATTCCATTCGGCCGTGTCTATGAACACTCGAGGACAATTTCTAATTTTTACGATTTTTTTCGACTCTGACAGCCGCCATTTGGAACAGGGCCGTGCACCGGAAGTTTTAATTAAGACGAGACACATCTCCGGTTGACCCTTGAATTTTTGGCCAATTTTGGTCGCGAACCCTTCATCCGTTACGTTTCGAGAACACTCGCGGACTAAACTCGGTCGGACGACCGGAGAACGATAATAAGAAACTTAGTTTAGGGGAACATTACTAGTAATCCTGTATCAGTGAACTGACACTTAATGTCTCTCAAATGCCCCCAGCTATCTTTATTCTCCCAAAGTAAATGAAAATATGTCTCTTGTAATGCTTTTCACCATCAAGTTCATCTTACCTGATATTATAATATATACAATGTGATATTCTTGTACTTTTAAAAACAAAATAAGATATGAACCCGTGGAATCTATAATTATTACTGGCCTTAAATATCATATTTAGTTTAAGTAAAAACAATATGATCATGCGATTTTGAGGAGTGTGGCATACCCCCTGTAGACACCCCCCTATATTCATCAATGAATACATCTTCCAATAAGGAGTAAGAATATGTATGGTTATATGTTGGGGATCTCAAAGTTTTTAAATTTACAAAGCCAAATCTATTTTGAGGGGCGTTGCATACCCTTCTGGAGACACCATTTACATCAATGAATTAATCTTGCAGTAAGGAGTAAGAATATATGTGGTTATAAGGTGGGGATCTTAAAAGTTTCAAAATTACAGAGCCAAATATATTTTGAGGGGTGGGGGCATACACCTAGGGACCCCCCTGGTGTACATCAATAAATGCACCTTCCCATAAGGAGTAAGAATATATACGGTTATATGGTGGAGATCTCAGTGGTATCCCACCTAGGGACTCGCCATATACATTTACATATGTATCTTTCCATAAGGAGCAATAATATATATGGTTATAGGGTAGGGATCTCAAAAGTTTAAAAGCTACTAGTTTAAGGGGGCGAGGAATTATCCCCACGCATTTACGTAAATGAATGCTTCTTCCAATAAGGAGTAAGAATATATCTGAAAGGTTTAATAGTTACTATTTTAAATGGCGGGGAATACCCCCAGGGATCCACCCCTCCCATTTATATCAACGAATGCAACTTCCCATGGGGAGCAAGAATATATGTGGTTAAAGGGCGGGATCTCAAAGGTTTTAAAGTTAGTATTTTGAGGGGGCGGGCATACCCCTCTAGGGACCCTCCATATACATATATAAATGTATCTTTCCATAAGGATCAAGAATATATATGGTTACAGGGTGGGGATCTCAAAAGTTAAATAGCTACTATTTTTAGGGGGAGAGGAATTACCCCTCCCATTTACGTAAATGAATACATCTTCTAATAAGGAGTAAGTATATATATGGTTATATAGTGGGGATCTCAAAGGTTTAAAAGTTACTATTTTGAATGGGGGAATACCTCCTAGGACCCCCACCCCCCCCCACCCCCACAATGCATGCACCTTCCCATAGGGAGTAAGAATATATATGGTTAAATGGCGGGGATCTCAAAGGTTTAAAAGTTATTATTTTAAGAGGGGCATACCCCTATTGACCCTCCATATACATTAATGAATGCATCTTCCCATTAGGAGCAATAATATATATGGTTATAGGATGAAAAGCTCAAACGTTTAAAAGTTACTATTTTTAGGGGAGGAGCATACCCCATAGGGAACCCCGATGTACATTACTGAATGCATCTACCCATAAGGGCAAGAATATACTTAATATATGGTTACAGGGTGGCGATCTCAATGGTATAAAAGTTACTATTTTTTATGCGGCGGGGCATACCCCTAAACGAACCCCATGTACATCAATAAATACATGTTACAACAAAAAGAGTAAGAATATATATATTTATAGGGTGGACATCTCAAAGGTTTCAAAATTACAGACTGGTCTATTTTTAGGGTGTAGGGCACATCTCCTAGGGAACCCCCCCCCCCCCCCCCCCCCATATACACCAATGAATGTGTCTTCTCATTACAGTAGACTTATAAGAGGACGATACAACTGAGTAACATTATCAATCAATAACTGCATACTGTGGATTCATTTATTTTCGTGGATACCAATTTTCGTGGATAGAGAAAAAAAGGCATTTCGTGGGATACGTAAATTCGTGGATTGCTGCATTAGAAAAAATATAAAAAGTTGTTGAAATACTGAAATTCGTGGCCTGGCACATCAGATATCATGAAAATACTGCAACAAAACGTGCCGATCAGACTTTGATAATGTACGGTAAAGTACTGATTTTAAGCGCTTATAAAACAAGGTCTAACTAACAAATTATTCAAATTTTGAACCTAACAGAGCGTGTCATGAATTTAACAAGATTAAAAAAAATCCGTAATTATTTACTTGTTAGATTAATCAGGTGTGAAATATTTATTGACAAAATTGCAATCACTTGTCACCAAATACCTCGGGGCATATACATACGTATGTTTAATCCGATAACGATCATTTTAATAATTTCTGCTGTATTATCTTTTTACAGGATGTTATTACTGTAATTTATGAGAAATTCTGTATTGTTTAGGCCTACTTAGGCTTAATCTTTTTCTTGAATGCTTGAATTTAAAAAAACCGGAAGTGAATTCCGCGACAATTTACACAGTCCAAATATTTTGAAAGAACATTTTTTTGGCGTTTATATGTTACCAAATACAAAATTACATGAAACACTGTATCCCCTGTGGATATAGCTGACTCATCATATGCCAGTATCCAAGTACATACTGTAACAACGCAGTTGTTCATTGTTGTGTCGGATAGGTACATCAAAACTCCGTGGTGTCAAACTTGAGTGCAAAAAAATTTAATCTGAAGTAAAAATATTATTTTTCGTTGGATATTTAAATTGGTTGTTTACTGGGACCCACGAAAACCACGAAAATTGGTATAGAACGAATTTTAATGAATCCACAGTATTGTTTTTTCCTTATGTTTCCATTGAAACCTTTACCTCTTTTGATCCCCCTAAAACATACTTTTTGACCCCCCAATCTTGAAGTGGATGTCATTAGGATAAACAAAAAACATGGGGCTATGGAGTAAAAACAATAAGTCTCCAAACTTTGTTTGGGAGACCTAATAATAATAAGAAACAGAGTAAAACAGTATGTTCCCCGCTTCGTTGGGGGAACATAACTACATCAATTTTAAAATACAATTTATTCACTTATTAATTACTTTTGAAAGCAAAGCTTAACAATACTGATTCGTATCGACAATGCCTGTCCTGTCAAGCAGGCTGATAGCTCCCATCCATACAGATCACTTGTTTTAATACACATTTACATTAACATACATTTGTATGTGCAATACCGAAATACATAAAACCCAAATTTTAAATCTGATTTTCTGAAAATACTAAATTTTATATTGCATATTTTTCATGCATTCCTCGGTGTTTTGAGAAAAGAATTATTCTGTTTCCAGCTTCAGGTATCCATAATTACTGTAAAATATTTTTGATGGGGACAGTAAATACAATTTATAATTGTGTAATACGTAATTATGTCTCATATCATGACACCTAAACGAATTTCACACCTTTTGGATTGCTAAGGTGAACTAATTTATTGGAATATGTAATTTATAGTAATATTAATATAGTGCATGATGACGATCGTAAAATTTCCTAAGTGATGACATCAACTGATCCCCGATAAAACTCTGGATAAGCAGCTTTTGTGACAGTAGCAATCCTCTTTGTCGAAAGCAATACTAACTCACGCATGCTCTTAAATATCGGACAAGATGAGAAACGTAGACGCTATATGTATGCGATGCTGGTATATTGCTACTCAAGAAGAGAAAGTTAACAATATGAAAATTGAAATCACCATGATTGTCATAAAGTGTTGTCTTCAAATGTCCCTCATTGTTTCAAGAAACAAATCCAAATAATTTAACTTGAATACAAATGTGTTTATTTTATCTTCAATTTAAAGCATTCAGTTAGTGATATTTAATAAAATTTTATAACTAATAATTAAATTGATTTATTGAATAGAACATAGTCAATTAAGTCCACAATTTACATTTGCCCGAATCCACAATTTAAACCACAATTTAAATGGCTTAACAGATTCATCCGTGGTTTGTTCGATCAGTATTAAAATTTCATTTAATTCACGTGGCTAGTGTCAGCGCGAAATTTGCTTTAAACTGTGATGAATGTTTCACCTATTTACATTCTTCAGCTGGAGGTTTGAAGGAAATCAACACCACAATTTCCATAAAAGATAAGTAATGTTAATGTATTTTCTTTTTAATTTTAAGATGCGAATTTTGTTAGTTTTCATTTCAAATAATTCTTTACGTTTATAATAACATTTTAGAGTTTGTATGATCATTGGGTTAAGCAAATTGCATGTATTATCTATTTAATTTGTTTATAAACGTGTAAAAGCAGATTGTTCTTTAATAAATTTGATTCCATAGGTTTCCGTTTTAGTTTCAAGGAACTTGAGTTTGATTGTGATAAATACTATTCGTTAAAGGTTTGAATTCAAAACTATTTGAAATTTAAACGAGAATACGTATGTTTAGATGCATTTTACTGTATCAAGAGGATGCATTACATTGCGCATATTCTCCGCATACAGAACAATGGCTTTAATGTTTATCCATTATACTGCAAAATCGGATCTGTGAATATTAATATTTAATTGTTCTATATGGATTAACAATTTCCTTTTGCCTGTTATAAAGGTAATTAAAATTTATGTAATTTTTGCATTAATTGTTTAATTTTTTTACTATGCCCTAGAGCCGGAGGGAGAAAAGCAAGAGCTGTAAATCCTGCAGGTCTAGCTTATATTCAAAGGTTAAGACAACGGGAAGGTCCTATTCAGATCGAGAGGCCTAGGCGTGGAGGCCGCCACAGGGCATCAGTTGCACTGAATCCTGTTTCAGATGAAAATCAAGTACAAGCCGCTCCATTATCCGTTCAGAACAATTTGCTACAGGCAGTAGCTCATGTGGATGTACAATCCGTTCACATGAACTTAAAACCTCCACCAGCTCCTACTGTGTGCAGCCAATGTGTGCAAGCTGTTCCTCTTGCATCTAATGGTGAGAATATGCTTAATATTTCTCCAAATATCACATTAAATGCACCTTTGCTGATGCCATTTTCAAATGAGCTTGATATTTTCCTCTCCCAAAGTGTTACAAGACAAAATATAGAATTTAGAGTATATAGATTTGTCTTGCTATTGAGGTAGAATTTCAATATGCCAAATGAGAATCAAAAAATTGTATAGCTATTGAAAATGGCAGATTTATTGTCCAAACTGTAAATAAGTTAGTCAAGTTAAAACATTGAAAATATAGATATGTGAACTGATGCATTTTTTAATTATGCAAAAGTTTCGATAACTAGACATCCATCAATTGCTAAATACTTGTTAATGTATATTGCAATTATTAAGTGTATTAGGTGGGGGGGGGGGGGGGGGCAATATCAGATTCTACATTCGAACGTGTTTACATGTACGATCAGCAATTTAGACTAAGAGTTTCTTTGAATTTAAATATGACTTGGTCTCAGATCGATGGTTTGTTATGGCTATGTTTTATATCCAAAGGTGCTTCATGAGTTCAAAACTTAAATTTTGCTATTGTAAATCAGAAGCCTTGTTATGAATTTAACTTTAAGAAAGGTTATTTTAGGCGTAATTGTGTTAACAAGCATGTATGTTTGAAATTTGGTGGATCACACCCTGCAATTTTATGTAATCAGTTCGCTGAATTTACTAATAAACAGACCGCATACAAACATAAAAACCAATCTTCAGTTGGAAAGTAAAGTATGCGATCTCCTTTGTTAGGCAGTGGTCCTCAGAATAAATAATGTGTTTCAGATAACAGATTTGATGTTTGGAAGATGGGGTTTTCTGTGATAAATCTGATGCAACTTGAGCAAGCACCACAGCATTATCCAAACAGACATGCAGCCTACGAGTTACTTAATGGTTTTTCATTTGGAATCAAAATTAATTACAATGTCCCAAGACTGGCGTTGGACACAAACAATTTAATATCAGTCAAGAATAATTTGGATGTCGCTCTTGAAAAGTTGAAAATGAAATAAATCTCGGTTGTATTGCAGGTCCTTTCAAAAATCGGCCGATTTCTAATCTTAGGTATTGCCCAATCGGTGTAGTGCCAAAAAAAGAGGGGTGAGTTAACCGTGTAAATGATTATATTGATTATATTGGTGAATCTTACACAATTGTACATTACTCCCACTTTGATAATGCTGTATAAATTATTGAAAATCTGGGAAAAGGGGCCTAGTGGGCAAAAAAGACAAAGTAAGCATTCAGACTTTTCCATGTTACCCTGGTAATTTTGATTTACATTGTTTTAAAATGGGAGAATTTTATTACATTGATAAACGCCTCCCTATGGGTTCCTCAGTATCTTGCAAAACCTTTGAACTATTTTCAACATTTATTCATTGGCTCGTAAGCTTCGAAACGGGGTGAAAGAATTTAAATCACTATTTAGGTCGATTTCTTTTTCGCTGGGAAAAGTGATTACGATGATTGTTTGAAATTAATGCATCAGTTTGATAACATTTCCAAAAGCATAGGAGTTCCCATAGCAAGAAAAAAAACAGAAGGACCTGCAACACAACTGGATTTTCTGGGTCTTACAATTAATACTATACATTTAGTCGAAAATTCCAAACGACAAATTAGAGGATTTACTAACCCAAATTAAGATGGTATCTTCAGCAAAAACTATTACACTTAAACAATTGCAATCTCTTTGCGGTATCTTAGCATTTTGTAATAGAGCTTTGCCAGCTGGAAGGGAGTTTCGTAGTCGATTGTTTGCAGCTACTTCAAAAGCAAGTAAACCATATCATTTCATAAGGGTCACAAAAAATATTTATGAGGATCTAATATATGGAAGTACTTTCTTGAACAATTCAATGGCGTTTCATATATTTTAGAAAAAAAATGGCTATCAAATTTCGACATACAGCTTTTTACTGACAGTTCTGGATCACCTGATACTGGATGTGAAGGTGGAGGGGGGGTATTTTATGGGTAAATTGTTTTTTCTACCACGGTATAAAGAATGGATTGAAACGGATGTTTTCAACGATATGACATATTTGGAGATTATTCCAATAACTTTGGCTATATATCTTTGGTACGGGGAATTTTTCCGAAAGAAAGTTCTGTTTCGTGTAGATGGATGGATGGATGGATGAATTATTGTTTAACGTCCAGCGGCAACGAGGTGCATATCAGGACGAGAACATGTTGATATGACAATGAATATGATCCCTGTTTTGTACTAGACCGACACGCTAAGTCGGATTTTTAATGTGCTAGCTCACGAGGTAACTGTCCGCAGGAAGACATATCACCTCACTCGGACACATTATACTGACTCCGAGCCGACCAGTCTTTGCTCTTACACCTAGATGTCGCGTGCTTGGAAGAGAAGCAACAAATACCAATTTTAATGTCTTTGGTTTGACCCGTGTTTCATGTAGATAACATGGCTATAGTTACCATATTAAATTCAAAAACAGCAAAAAGCGAACGCGTTCTCACCATGCTACGCCGTATTGTATTTTGGTTCATCCATCATTGACTGGGAATTTCAATACCAAGTCCTCGTAGATTTCATCTTCAAACAATGTTATTGCTTATTCACTGTATAGGGCTCAGTTTGAGAAATTTCGACCACTGGTGCCTTACGCGGACGCTCATCCAACAGATGTTCCACCGGAATTCTTGAGCCTTTTGCAGAAGAATATTGTAAATTGATTGAAATATCCATTTCGTCTAATACATGGAGTGTTATATGAAACTGCAATTTTAAGATTTCAAAATTTTAGAAATCACTTTGGACTTACAAAAAAATGGACAGTGCCATTAGCAGATCTAATTAATTTGGTCACCTTTTTTTATCAAAAAATAATTACTCACCATCTACAACTTTCTTTGATATCGAAGGTTTTACAATTTGTTTGCTCTTCTTTTTATGAAGCATCCTTATTTTCAGCTTGTTTTTCATTAGCATTTTTTGTTTCTTAAGGGTAGGAGAATTTGCAGAATCAAGTTTTTCAGAGAGACATGTGTTACAGTTTTCTGACATTTCATTACATAGAAATCATTTAAGTTTACATCTTTCATCTTCCAAAACTTTGAAATGCTACCACACGTTCAATTCATGAATTTGAAATCTATATAATTTTCTGAAACCGAAAATAGATGGTCCATTATTTTGCCATTCAAATCATACATGCATTACACGTTATCAAGTTTCGGCCATATTAAAGGCGGCTTTGGAATTTAACTACATTAACGATAAAGATTACAATACACATTCTTTCCGAATTAGTGCTGCAACATCTTTCATATTAAGGGGTAAATCGGAGGAAGAAGTTTAAAAAAATGGGACGGTGGAAATCCGATACTAACCTTAGATATATTAGAATACAGTATTTTTTCCATTTCTTATATCATAATATTTCAGCTGTAAATCAAATTTGGAAATAAGGTTCATCCATCATTGGCAGTGCTGAGTAGCACACTAAATACAGACCAACCGGGAAAAACCTTGGCCTAGAAAAGTTTGGATACAAAAAAGTATGGTTTGGTATACCAGGAATGAGCTGGACCTCAATTGTGTCTTTGATTCTTTTAATGGTTCCGTGCTTTGGTATTCCAAAGGCTCTTCTTCTGCATTTGGGTGGGAATGACATTAATCTGTATTCAATTAGAAAACTCATAGTACATTTTAAGACAGTAGTTTATTTTGTTAATCGTATGTTGCCATGCACGTCTTTAATGTTTTAAAGTATATTGCCCGTACATCTTGGTGTTATTCTGTGAACAATAGAGCAATGAACAATGCAAGAAAGAGAATTAATCGCAGTTTGGAGTTTTACTTTATATGTAACGCGGCATATTTTATTAAACACCCAGATTTAGAAGATTGTCATCCGGCTTTATATGATTAGGATGAGGTGCATCTTCACTTTCTAGGAAATGATATGTTATTAACATATTACAAGGTGCATTGGAACAGTTTGTTTTGAAAGCAAGCAATACATTGTGTCCACTCTAGCGTTGTTTACTGTTGACTTCATGTAATTACAATGTCTTATGTTGGGGTTATAGTTTATTGCTTATTAAAGTGTTTTTGGAGGCCTATGACTTGTCATTGATAAATTGTGGGGGATTATCATCTAATTTCATGATGCTAATTTGACGGAATTGGCCGGTTTTACAGCTAGATTTTAAAAGCTATGACTAATTATCAACCATACCAACCATAAATGCGTGTTTGTCTTCCTTCAGTAGTATTTGCTGTCAGTTGATGTCAGTTGGACAGTTGTTAATTAGTTGTCCCTGGCATTTGGTTGTCATACACCTTACCACACAATTAGCTCATATACAATACTAAGATTTAATAACTAATAATTAAATTGATGTATTGAATTGAACATAATCAATTAAGTCCACAATTTACATTAGCCCGAATCCATAATTTAAACCACAATTTAAATGCTTAACAATTTCTTCCGGGGTTTGTTCGATCAGTATTTCAATTTCATTTAATTTACGTGGCTAGTGTCAGCGTGAAATTTGCTTTAAATGGTTATGAATGTTTCACCTTGTTACATTCTTCAGCTGGAGGTTGGAAGGAAATCCAAACCCTCCCATATTCCCATAATGTTTCGTTTTTCCTGCTGTTTTTTTTTTTTCATTTCAGTGTGTTGCAGATAACAGCTTATGTCGTAGTTATGGTGGATCGAGATGTACTGATTTTACTGTTGTGGCGGAATTTATCAATATGCACTAATTTGCTGACATAGAATAAACCCTGCAGCCGAGAGCATTTTACATTGAATGGCTACCCTTCAATATTATGTCAACATGTTGTTGGTTGGCCTGTTTTATATCTCGATATTAAAAGTTATGACAAATCTTCAGCCATAAATGCGTGTTTGTTTTTCTTCAACAGTATTTGCTGTTGTTAATTAGTTATCACTGAAATTTAGTTATCATACGCCTTACCACACATTTAGTTCATATACAGTAATATGTGATTTTCTAAAACTTCCTCACAAAAAAAACACATAGATAAAAAGCAAACAAAGAAGCACTTAAACAGTGAAGATAAGACGAAATTTCATAAAAGTAATATAAAAATAATCATGATAACAAGGTTAAATTAATTTAATTGATTAAATTCAATTACAAGAAAACATTGTATTTGTTTAGAGCTAATTACGATTATGCCAGATATGTTAACAATGTAGTTCAAGTATTGTAATTTATCAACAATTATATCAAGGCACTTGAATGAATCCAAAAATACTGTTGCTTCTGTATTTTAAATTGCTTGCAGGAAAAACATTTATAATACGGCTTCAAAATAGGTAAAAAATAAAACATTTTCTATATTCCTCAATTAAATAAAGTGAAAAGTAATTCTAGTTTTTGAGTATTTCTTTTCTGAATCCATTTACCAAAAACCGAGACTAGATTTAAATTCTTTGTTTGAAAGTGTATATAGACATATCTTCAAGGCCAGACAAACAACATTACATCTATTCGCAATTCTGTTTTTATAAGCTCAACTGGCAGAAAGGTCGTCGACGTAAACTTTCTTTTGAAGATCCTCTCCTCTGAAACCGCTGGACCAATTGAAACAAAAGGTGGCAGCAATGGTGCATTGGTAGTCCTCTTAAAGATTTGTATCCGATGACCCCGTCCGCCATCCAAGGTGGCCGCCAGAGCCGAACATAGTTTAACATAGGACTCTATGGTAAATTTACTTGAAGATCTTCTTGTCTGAAACAACTTGGCCAATTGGAACAAAACTTTGCAGCAATGGCCCTTGGTTATTCCTCTTTAGGAATGTATCCGCTGACCCCGACCGCCATAAAAAAAATTGCCGCCAGAGCCGAACATAGTTGAACATAGGACCCTAAGAGAAATTATTTAAAGATCTTCTTGTCTGAAACCACTAGGCCAGTTGGAACAAAGCTTGGCAGCAATCGTCCTTAAGTTTTCAGAATTTTATCCGATGACCCGGCCTGTGATCAAGGATTGCCGCATCAGCCGAACATAGTTTAACATAGGACCCTATGGGAAGTTTGCTTAAACATCTTCTTGTCTGAAACCGGGGTCATCGGATGCATATCTGAAAACACAATTGGGACAAAAGATGACAGCAATAGTCCTTAGGTGGTCATCTTTCAGAATTATATATTTGATGACCCTGACCGCCATCCAAGATGGCAGCAAGAGCCGAACATAGTTAATTCGCGTTTAACATAGGGCTCTATGGTGAATTTACTTAATCTTCTTGTCTGAAACCACTTGGCCAATTGAAACAGAACTTGGCAGCAGTGGTCTTTAAATGGTCCTCTTTCGGAGTTGTTTCCGACGACCCTGCCCGCCATGCAAGATGGCCGCCAGATCCAAAAATAGTTAAACATGGTACCTATGGTTAATTTTAACTATGATGATAGTTATATCATTCATAATCAGAATGATATCATGAAAGGTCACCAATAAAAAGGCGTCAATTAATGCCATCCAATATATAGTACTACAGACATAAAGCAGATAAATTAGCACAAAACACACGGATGTAAATCAACAGAATGTCAGGACAGTCTAACCTGGTACAGACAAGATTCTTTTCTGAAAAATAAAATTTATTATATACTTAAAAAGTACATTCATTCAAGTGCCTTAACAATACTAACTAACTATGTGTCCACAACTGATTTTTTAATAAAACTGCGGACATGATAGCCATTTTCTACAATTAAATAACAATTAGGTATATATATGTCTTAAAAGCCGACATGGAACAAAATTTCAGAAACAAAACTTGCAGATATACAGCAACGACACATTTGTTTGTGGTTACTCATGCTTTATGCACGATCGTTTTTTAGCTCACCTGGCCAAAGGCCAGATGAGCTATTGCCATCACTTGGCGTTCGTCGTCGTCCGTCGTCGTCGTCGTCCGTCGTCGTCGTCGTCCGTCGTCGTCATTAACAATTGTACAAAACTCTTCTCCTCTGAAACTACTTGACTAATTAGAACCAAACTTGGTATGAATGTTCCTTGGGGTACCCTGCATAGAACTGTTGTGTCGAAAAACATGGCCGCTGTTACTAAAAATAGAACATAGGGGTCAAACAACAGTTTTTCGCAAATATCTCAAAAATCATTAGGTTACGGCAAATTCTGGCAGGTTGAAAGTGTTCAGCATGATGAGAGCTACCTGTGTGCTGATTTTCGTAAAAATCTGTCAACTGATGTTAGAGTTATTGCCCTTTTTGACATTTTTGGCTTTTATTTATGTTATTATTTTAAAAATCTTTTTCTCTGAAACTACTATTCAAAATCAAATGAAACTTGGTATGAATGTTCCTTAGAGTACCCTGCATAGAACTGATGTGGGAATTTTTGATTCGTCGAAAAACATGGCCGCTGTTACTAAAAATAGAACATAGGGGTCAAACAACAGTTTTTTGCAAATATCTCAAAAATCATTGGGTTACGGCAATTCTGCAGGTTGAAAGTGTTCAGCATGATGAGAGCTACCTGTGTGCTGATTTTCGTGAAAATCTGTCACTGATGTTAGAGTTATTGCCCTTTTTTTGACATTTTTGGCTTTTTTTATGTTCTTATTTCAAAAATCTTCTCTGAAACTACTATTCAAAATCAAATGAAACTTGGTAAGATTGTTCCTTAGGGTATCCTGCAAAAAGTTAGTGCTTGGATTTTTTATTGGTCGAAAAACATGCCCGTACTTACTAAAAATAGAACATAGCGGTCAAAATGCTGTTTTTTGCTATTTTTTCCTGAATTATAGAAAGAAAATGAAGATAAAAGCTACTTTCAAGGTAAAAATGATATCCCGAGTTGAATGGTGATGAGGAAAGTTTGTTTTGAACGGCCATCTTTAAAATGGCTGCCATTTTCCCCGCCATTTTTTACACTTGCTCAGATTTCAACAATATTTGGTTTTTAAAGTAAACATGGTATCCTTAGTGAATGGTGATGATGAGATTTTTTGTATGGAGCATCTATGGAAGGTCCTTTAGGAAATTTGCATAAATCTTCCCGGTCCGTGAAACAACATGGCCGTCATGAGCATTTACATGTTCTGATTGGTCGAAATTTAAAAGTTCTTCTCCTCTGAAACCGTAAAGCCAAATGAACTGATTTTTGGTATGGATGATCTATGGAAGGTCCTTCACAAAGTTTGCATAACTCATCATGGTCCGTGAAACAAAATGGCGGCCATGAGCATTTACATGTTCTGACTGGTTGAAATGTAAAACTTCTTCTTCTTACAAACCGTTAAGCCAAATGAACTGATTTTGATATAGAACATCTATGGAAGGTCCTTTACAAAATTTGTATAAATCAGCCTGGTCCGTGAAACAAAATGGCTGCCATGAGTATTTACATGTTCTGATTGGTCAAAATTTTAAACTTCTTCTCCTCTGAGACCTTAAGGCCAAATGAACTAATTTTGGTATGGAGCATCTATGGAAGGTCCTTTAGGAAGTTTGCATAAATCTTCCTGGTCCGTGAAACAAAATGGCCGTCATGAGCATTTACATGTTTTGATTGGTCGAAATTTAAAAGTTCTTCTCCTTTAAAACCGTAAAGCCAAATGAACTGATTTTTGGTATGGAGCATCTATGGAAGGTCCTTTACAAACTTTGCATAAATCTTTCTAATCCGTGAAACAAAATTGCCACCAGAAACCTTTATATGTTCTGATCGGTAAAAATTTAAAACTTCTCCTCTGAAACCGTTTGGCCAATGAACTTATACTTGGTATGAAGCATTTATAGAAGATCATTTACAAAGTTTCCAGAAATCAATCTAGTCTGTCAAATCAAAAGTTTGTGACTGCCACGTGAGCGATACAGGCTCAGCTCACTGAGCCTTTTGTTATATAGAAAAAATGGAAAATATTTTAGGAATTTCAGCAGAGGGAAAGACGATGAATAATGACGACTTGATAACAAAATGTAATCCTTTTTTTTTCACTTTCATTTTAATGATATATTTGAGTTATTCGTGGAAAATGACTTGCAGAAGACACATTAATATAGAGTATGTTTAGCTGATTCTTTTGATTTCAGTAAATACATCTCAGATAGATTATTACGAAGATTACTATGACTACCTAACAGAGCCACAAGAACTAGTTCTAGTTAATTATACACTTACGTTTGTTACATCTGGATGTTATTATTGGAGTACAGTGCAAGATAGGTGGACTTCTGATAACTGCTCTGTAAGCATTTAAAGAGATAGAATGCTGTTACAAACTACAAATAATGCATTCAAATATATCCATATTGATTTGCAATTTTCACGGAATAAATTTTAGTCACTGCTTTTTTTTTAATTAATGACGTCAACAGGTAATTATTAAGATTTTTATATTTATATTAGAAGAATATTTGATCGGAATCCATCATTCAACTGAAATAGAAACTTCACTTAGTAAGATACCATTTTATGTAAAATTAATTCTAATTAGCAAAGGCATGATTCGGATATGTTTGGTCCATTGAGTTTTGTCAGAGTTTTAGCACTTTGAGTTAGGATAATCGGACTCTTCATGGTGTAACTTTGTCATAGGAACTCCTCAGAAATTGATTGTCAAATACATATGAAATTTGCTATATTGTTTGATCCACATTTGCAAATGTGCATGTGGATAGTTTGTTTCTGTCCATTGAGTATTTCACGACTATAGGTAATTCCGCCACAAAGAGGAATAAAATATGTCTTAAATATGTATTTTTCATTGCATATCATTTAACTATTTCAAAAGTTTTAAAGTTTTATACTCTTTTGTGGATAAGATGGTTTTAATACATTCAGGTTTTTCAGGATTATAGTATTTAAGCTTGGAAATGTCGACCATGACCTCTATGCACCTTGCAATTTCAGCTCCTCAACATTGTGTGTTATCACAGCCTCTGTTATATCATGACTATAGTGTATTAGAAATATATAAAAAATGATATGGTAGTAGAAATGTTCATTTGGGTAGTGTATTCTCAACAATGGAGTTATGGATCTATCAAGCTGTAGATCTGTGATAAATATGTAGTAACCCAGTTGTTGAATATCTTCAGGAAAAACATATCCGACCGGGGTTAACTGAAGTTTCTAAATTTTAACATTTGATCGAATCTTCTTAT
Organism: Mytilisepta virgata; assembly: GCA_028015205.1. Lineage (NCBI taxonomy): Eukaryota > Metazoa > Mollusca > Bivalvia > Mytilida > Mytilidae > Mytilisepta > Mytilisepta virgata. The sequence continues at coordinate 71,576,807 of CM051521.1, forward strand.
CGAAAGTTTTTTCTTAGATATCATGCTATAGAGAACAACTCTAGCGCTTTTATACAATTTACTATGCTGAAAACTTCAAATTATAGATTTTATGAATTATTAATGACGGTATCCCTTACATTTTGTACGTCGCAGTTTAATGTGTGCATCAGTAACCAGGGAAACAATACTTAAATGTCTGTAGAATTCTAAATTTTGCAGTACATATATATTATTACTGATTATATAATGCAGGCTAGCCTTGTACATAGCCTGATATACTTGATGAAATTTGAACTATTTCCAGTGAGCCACTGCATGTTTGGTTTATATTGGATAAGGTCTTAAAAATTAAAGTAAGTTCATGTGAATGTTGTAGGTCAGTTCATTGTCGAACACAAATTTTACAAGATGTTTATGTAACCACTTGACTTCATTTGGAGCAGATTTCTTCGTACCACCGAATGAAATAGACTTCCAGACTGTGTTCGATGACTTAGATAAGAAAATCAAGGATAACTGGGCAGTTCTTGTAACACTTTGTGGATTTATATCTCTGTATTTCATTGGACTTGTCTGGACACGATATCAGGATAAAAAAGATATCATAAAGGTATTGTATTAATGTACAATTTGCAGGTTTATAAATTTGTAGGTGTTTGAGAGATACCTATGAAATAAACGGTAGAAGCCTTAAAGCTTACCTTTAATTGAATGTCTTATGTGATTATCTCGAGTGATCGCTGACCTCTTGCTTCCAACTAGCTGAGTACCCTACCTCATGAGATAACCAATCTCACCACTTACCATTTCTAATTTTAATGAAATTACCTGATGTGAAATGTGTTCATTATAAGCAATGAATAAAATTTTCATCAGAACTTTTAGGTATAGTGAAGAAACATGCATGTCGAGATTCGGTACCAGGTGAGATGGATATAATTTGTCTTACGTAGGCATTCTTTTCTCGTCCTATTTTATTCAGAAACCACATTTTTACAACAACAAAAAAATAACAAAAGATTAATGTAAATCAAAAACAAATGGCATTTTCAGAACTGTGTTGGAATGTTTGGAGAACAGATGAAAGTGACAAAGCGTAATGTTAAACAGTGTACACAGTTGGAACTTTAATGTGTTGTCTCATTGGCTATGTTTCAAATATGACCATTTCTTGTAGAGAATGTAATTAAGACATTTTCTTATCTTAGTTCCTGCTCTGTCCTTCACCATTCATTAAATTTCCCATATAGAATAGTTGTCACCATCATCATACGAAGGAACAGTAAAACATATTGTATCCAAGTAATGGTTGGCCATTATGGGGAACTGATAAATTTGAATGTCTTTTTTTTCTTCAAATTGATTTGAAATTAATTTTTTAATTTTGCAGTGGGGAGTATCACCACTTATTGACAATGTCATAAACGAGAATTACTGTTATCAGATAACTGTATGTACAGGCATTAGACAAGGGTCAGGAACAAAATCAAATGTCAGCTTTATACTGGCTGGTGATTACAGAGATACAGGTGTCAGGCAGCTACGGGATGAAAAAGATATCAAGGTAAAATATTCAAATGATTTTTAAGACATAGGTCATAGCATTATACCGCATTATATATAATCATTATATAAATAAAACTATCATTAAAGAACAATTTTTCAACAATATCAACTGCCAATGAATAGTGTCATGACAATAATTTCCTTGAATTATAGTCGTGAAACTATTTACTGGGAGCCAACATTTTTCCCTGGTATTTCATTCCAGAGCATTTTGGTTTTATGACATATTAAGGTGGTACCTAACACTACAGGGAGATAACTCTGTAAAATCAGCTAAACGTTTTAATAACGTTGTGTTGTTAATGGAATATTAAGCTTTTCAATGATCAATATTAGTGTTTGTCAAACTGCTATACAATCAGTGTAATTTTTCTGATGAATTGGTTCATTCAAATGTTTTGAAATTTTAAAATTTTTGTCAATGGGTCAAAGTAAATACTTTGTCAAAATTTTATGAAAATTAAACGAGCCAAATTAATTTTAGTGAAAGTGTTGGGTACCACCTTAACCACCGAGAAGTCGGATTTATTATTTAGCAGACAACTTTATATTTCCCACTTTTGTATCCTGACGCAATGAGGGGAAACAGATCAAAAGTACTAATTGAAAGTACTTCAAATAAAATTTAGCCAGTCAGATTTAATGTTAATCATTTTTTATTTAAAATAACGATCCAAAGATACAAATATTAGATATAGTAAATTTATACTATGCTGTAGTTACCTCTCATCAGCAGCATTAAAACCGAAAAATTTGGAAGACCAAAAACCAAACTTATTTTAAACAAGAGAACTCATAACAAAAAATACCGAAATAGGAAGCCAGATTTCAGCTAAAGAGAATTACCGTGTGCAATACAAGAAATGAACCCTTAGTATTTCTATTATTTTTAAATTTTGCTAAATACTGGTAATTTCTGTAACAAATCAATGAATAATCATGTCAGACAAGTCTTGACGACTGGGTTGGCGAATACCCTCGGGGACCTAGGGTCCACCATGCAGAGGCATCGTCCAAGGAGTTTCAAAATAACAATCCAAAGATACTAATATTAGATATAGTAAATTAAATTTATTTAAAAATCATTGTTAATTATTCAGTTGATTAATTTGTGGAAAAAATAATCATAACTCTGTCGTTTATGGCTTTACCCCTTTCATTATTTTGGTATTTATGTGTTACACAATCCAACAGGTATCCCCTGTTTGTCCATAAATCTTTAAAGTGGAACTCCTTCAAACCATTGGAGGGAATTCAGTAAAACTAGAAAATGACTCCGGTCTGACGTCTTAAAGGGAAGATAATTGAACACAAACATTTATTTTATTATAATATTATATTAACATTGTTCGCACATTTCCCTCTAAACAATGTGTAGGGACTTCAGTGAAACTTCACATAAAGGTAGCACACGATATGAAAATGTAATTGGAGCAAAATAATTCCAGTCTATCATATTAAATAGTAGATAATTGGACTAAAGCTTTTTGTTTAATTATCATATATTATTGACTTTTGTGTTTGGAATTTAATTGAACTTTGTGCTTACAGTGTTCTGAGAAAATCTAAATAGAATTGTTGTAGCAAGTTTGTTTCAAATCTTTCAGTTTTATGATATCATTGTACAGGCCTTTTAAACAGAATAAATTTGCTCATAATGTGCACTGAACAGCAAAAGAAATGTTGTATTTTTCGAAAAGTTAAAAATATCCAATACATTGAGGAAATTCATTTGTTAGCTCACCTGATCCATGTGAGCTATTTGACATAACCTGGCGTACATTTATCTCTTCTGTCATAAAGTTCCTTTTAAAACCTATAAAACCATAAATCCGATTGCGCCCAAACTTTGGTGGAATGGCCTTTGAGTGGTCCTCTTTAAAATTGCGAACGACGTCCCCGAGTTCAATTCAACATGGCTGCTGTTCATAAAAATAGAAAATAAAGTGGGATTGGATTTCATAAATCTTGAAATAGCTATGTTTCTTAGGTGGTCCTCATTTAGAATTGTTTGATGACCCTGACCAGCTACAAAGATGTCTCCCACAACTTAAATAACTTTAAAACCGGATCAATGTAGACAATTCACCTACAAATCTACCCTGAAACTACTAGAAAAAGGTAACCAAACTTGACAGTAATGATATTCATACTATGACCAAGACTGTCGACTAAGATGATCACCAATATATACCTAACATAAAGCCTTCTGTGAAATTTGATCCATTAAAAGCAAATTTTGGCAGCACTGGTATTTATATGTAGATATTTCAATATAAAAAATTGCCCTTTGATCCAAATCACCAACCACGTAGCCTTTCAGTCTAAGTTTTTATGGATATTGATAAGCAAATTAAATAAAGGTTAGCAATTAAGGGTCCTGGGAGCATCTAGTTTATTTTAGTGTAAGTGAATTACCGCTAATTTATGCTACGATTACATTCCCATGTTTGTTATAGATGTCTGCGTTCATGAACTTCATGGTTTTTATTTGAATTTTGCGCGGCTCGTTGGACAGATTTTGTAAAGATAATATGCAAAATATGAACATATGGAAAGTGTCAATATCTTATTATCTGTTTGATGCAGTACTGATGCCACCACTAAGGCCGTGACAAGAAGATTTGGTTATTAGATGTTTGAAAGCTTCACAATGGCCTCATATGCATTCAGCTACAACGGGCACACTATCCAACTATCCAACGTCTGCATGAACGCTACAATACAACAAATCAGCGTCCACGTAGTAACAACACCATGTCAAGATCGGTACATGTTACGACTGCATTTGTAGAAGAGCAAATCATATTGCTCGTCTGACATTTGGCAGTTACCAACGACCAATTTCTGATGATACTGTCCGATACAATTGAATGTTGTCGTCATTGTAGTGATCCAATGCTCACTCCATATCATCCCCTTTAAATATAACGGTGGGGAAACCATAATCAAAAATTTACGTCATCAGCAATGGAGGACGGTTCCATTTTCAGACAAAAGTCGTTGCTGCATTTCAATGCAGATGACGAAACACGAATCTGGAGAATATAATAGAGAATGGAAATGGGGACTCTGTCAAGGAGACGAAAACCCGACCAAAGAGCAGAAAAAACCAATTGGTCTTCAACGCAGCGAGAACATCCCGCACTCAGAGGCGGGCTTCAGCTGACCCTTAAACAATCACGCTTTCTAGTTCAGCGAAATGTATGGCACACTAAACTCCAAAACATACAAATGAACCAAAATTGAAACACACACAAGACTTGCATAGGCCACAGGTTCCTGACTTGGGACAGGCGAAAAAATGCAGCGGGGTTAAACATGTTTTGTGAGATCTCAACCCTCGCCCTTTCCTCTAGCCAATGTGGAATAAACAAATACACAGCGATACACACTCAGTAAAACTCAGTTCAAAAGATGTCCGAGTCAGATGTTAAAAAAAGGCAACAGAAGAAAATAATCAAAATGACAATGATCAATATATATCAACAAAGGACTACTAGCAGTTACTGACATGCCACCTCCAGGCCTTAATTAAACTGATCGAAAGATTATGTCTTTATCGTATAGAAAATCAGCCACAATCCCTCCTGTTCGGGGTTTAGTATCATGCCATCATAAATTAAATGAATAGAACATAACTCGTATCATGCCATCATAAATTAAATGAATAGAACATAACTCGTATCATGCCAACTACTGGTTTTAGAATAAATGTGTTAGGCAGGACTACAGATATGTTAATAACTGTATGATAGAAAGAGAAGCATAGGGATATTCGAGCATTATGATATTGGAAGAATCACCTTGAACCAGAAACTACTGGATGTTGTCTTTCTAAATATTGGACCGGGTAGAGGAAAAATGTCACTGCAGCACGAAACATTGATGGAGTCTAACCACTGCACGTAGTGCTCCATCGTGCACGCAATCAAACCTATTATTTCATGCATGACAATGTACATGCCCATTTTGCTAGAGCTACAAAGGACTCCCTACAAGAGCACACAACATGCGGTAATGCCTAGCCCCCTTGTTAGAACAAGATTAAACCTTGAACATCCACTGGAAAAACTGACTGAGGTCCATCCATGGCGACGGGCGACGTCTGTTGTTTATTAAACATTATGTCTTTTTTAAGTCATTTAACCTCTAATTATAATCACTTCTTTTTCGGAATAACAATTAATAAATTACTGTTTAGACTTTTAGTGGATTAGAATTGTTTTGCTGCTCTTAATGAAAAAAAATATGGAAAAAAGGAACAAATTAGCGCATTAAAAACTTGCAAAAGGCTGTTACAAAAATATTTCTACTGCTACAACCACTTTTGAGTGTTGTGACAGTCAACATGCTTTTGCGTCAACGAAAAAAAAGTGTTTTTGCTTGGTATTTGCACCTGTAGTTCATTGGTTCTTGGAATATGCATTTAATATTGAACTCGCATCACTACAGCTGCTGTATATACTATTTCTTAGTTTTTTCAAAGTTTTTATTGGGTCAGTGTTAATCATTTATAATTTGAGTTCTTCACATATTGTGAGTTTTTTGTTTGTTATTATGTTTGAATCTTCTTTGTGTAGATCTAGTTCTGTCTTTGGACTATTACTTTTGGGCCCTCAGATTTTCTTTAGTATTTAAATTTATGCTTTGCACAATTTGGAAATTAATCAGATTATTACCCTCAAACTTAAGATAAACCGGATAATCATTATTTTCTAAGACAATAAAAACAAAACAATCTGGTATAAATTGTAATAAATTAATACATTTTTAGTAATGATAGTAATGTGAGAGTTGTTATTTAAGAACATAATAGATTTGTTAGTTATAATGTTAACATTGATAATATATATTGCAGTCTTTAAGTAGAAGCAGTGTTAACCATTACATTATGAGTGTGACTGAGTGGTTAGGACCTCTAACATACATCCGTTTGTGGCATGATAACTCGGGGAAAGGCAGAAATCAGGGATGGTACCTCAGTAAGATAATTGTTACTGATCTACAAACAAGAGAAACGTATGTATGATATTTTTTTTTATATTGCCCTTTCCTTTCAAAATGTATATAACATGAATAAATATTGAACAATTTATTACGAAACCAGATTTTTGTTTGTTCCATTTGACTAACTTTTGATGGAATTATGATCCGAGATACAATTAATTATGTTTGTCTCAAACTCGGATGACTCGTAACTTTGGGTGAGTAATTTTTCACAGGCTCTCAAGTTTGTTCCAATTTCACTCATGGTAAGTTAACATTGGATTACTGGAAATTTCGGTTGTATCAGAATCGTTGTAATATAAAGATAGGTTTGCCCCATTGAGCTTGAAATTAAGGATGCTACAGATACATCGAAGTCTGATTCATATCTGGATTTGTTTTATGAAATGAGAAATTAGGGACATTTGAAGTCAAAACTTTATGCCAAACGTGATGACTTCAACGTTCCTATTGTTAACTTTCCCTTCTTGAGTAGCAATATACCACTATTGCCTGCATATTATGTCTACGTTTCTCAACTTATCCGATATTCAAGTGCATGTGTGTATTACCACGACTTTCGACAAAGAGAATTACTGCTGTCACAAAAGCTGCTTAACCAGGGTTTTATCAGGGATAAGTTGATGTCATAACTTAGGCAATTTTACGGTCGTCATCACGAATTGAATGTCATTTACAGAGTCCCAGTTACCTGTTTCCAGTGTCGTAACATTTCATGTATTTCCACCGATTTGTGACTACCAACGGATTGACTGTTGAACTTTACGACGGTTGCATATACGGAGCAAAAACTGCTTACCCTTCCGGAGCACCTGAGTTTACTCCTGGTAAGTGTTTTTTGTTGTACTTGTGGTTGATCCTTGGTCTTCTCGGGTTTATCTGTCTAATGGATTGCGTGTTTTTGGTTTGCTTCTTAGGTATAGTTGTCCTCTTTGCACTAAAGCCTCGGAAATGATAGTTTCTCTGAAATTAAAAGGCCTATATTAACCAAACTTACCAGTAATAGTGTTAGTTATTGTAGACTAAACCTTGGTATACCAACAATATTAAATATGGAGTATGTCATCTAATTCGATATCCGGATGAAGGATTCAGGCTCAAGTGAGCCTCTAGTTTGGAAAATTAAAAAGGAAAATAAGAGAGAAACCAACATTTCAATAAAGAACATCGATTTGGGACACAAAAATCTATCTCCGCCCTGTATGCTGCTTTATTTATTTTAACATTTCAATGTGTTTACGAGTTTATGTGTTTAGCTGTGACCCCTTGATTCGAACTAGGGTATATCGAAACGTCTATGGTCTTGACGACTCCGGGATAACTAGGGTCGACTCTATATGAAACACCGTTTAAAACTAAACCTGTCTTGACCATTTATTGCACTGAAGGAGTAGGCATATGGGTATACTGTCCATCTGTACTTTCATCATAAAGTGTTTTTTTCTTAGAAATTTCTCAGCAGCTATAATAGCAGCTAATTCATAGGACAGCAATTTCCTGCATTATGATGCAACCTTATATTTTTCATATTATCTTCTTTAAATATTTTTTGTTGCAAAACATATTTCGATGGAAAACTTCACTTAAAGATCTTTTTGTCTGAAACCACTTAGCCAATTGGAACCAAACACCAACGCAATTGTGCGTAGGTTCTGGACAAAACTGCAACAAAATTTCCATTGTGAAATTGACATTACTTGATACTCCAGTATTGGAAATTATAGTATAAGTATTTCCAGTATTTTATATTTTATTATTCTAGGAACCCTAACATAGTGAAATTTACAATACTTTGCGTTCCTTATAAGTAATATATATTTATATCCAAGGTACTGTCACCAGTGTTTTCTAGTATCGTCCAGTATCTGAAAAACTGGTAATACTAGTATTTTACAATATCTTCCGGTTTATAGAAGATATTGGAAGGTACTAGTAACAATAATGGTATAAATTATGCTGGTACATGTAATACCAATATGTCGTTTGTATTCCTCACTTTATCAAACTTAGTTTAACATAATACCGTATGGAAAATTCACTCTTCCGGCATGAAACCATTTGGCCAATTAGAAACAAACTTTGCAGAGAAAAATTATATTCGGCTGCCTAAACTACCTACGAATATGGTCTTAGTTAACTGTTGGGATTAGGGGTTCAGAGTCTCTATAGAATTGTAGCATACTACATGTGAATGCACTGTAGGGTTTTCGAATTTTTATTTTCTAAACTTGAGGCACATGTGGTCAAACTTCGAAAATCGAGATTTTGTTTTATGTTTCATTAAATTTAGTGATTTAGTACATCTCCGTAGCAGAAATTTGGCTTCCTATTTCGGTATTTTTGGTTTTGATTACTTCTTGTTTAAAATAAGTTTGGTTTTTGGTCTTCCAAATGTTTCGGTTTTAATGCTGCTGATGCGTCGTATACAACATAATATAAATTTACTATATCTAATATTAGTATCTTTGGATTGTTATTTTGAAACTCCTGGGACGATGCCTCTGCATGGTGGACCCTAGGTCCCCGAGGGTATTCGCCAACCCAGTCGCCAGACTTGTCTGACATGATTATTCATTGATTTGTTAAAGAAATTACCAGTATTTAGCAAAATTTAAAAATAATAGAAATACTCAGGGTTCATACCTTGTATTGCACATGGTAGATCTCCTTAGCTGAAACTTGGCTTCCTATTTCGGTATTTTTGGTTTTATGTACTTCTTGTTTAAAATAAGTTTGGTTTTTGGTCTTCCGGTTCTAATGCTGCTGATGAGAGGTAACTCCTTGAAATGTGTCGTATACAGCATAGTATAAATTTACAAAATCTAATATTAGTATCTTTGGATTGTTATTTTATTTTTTTTTCTTCAGAAATAACACATGTAAATAGACGACAGCAAAAGTCTGATAATGCCAGTTTTTGTACTGAATTGTACTTAACCTTTCTCAACCAGTCTGATTTTTACTGAATTGTACAGAAGTTGTCTGAGCCATAGCCTTGACCAGTCTCAATTTGTCTGAATTAGTCTGAACAATTTCTATTTGTCTGAAATTTTCTTGAAATGTGCTGATTGAGTCTCGACTTAGTCTGAACTGTCTCCACTAATGCTAAACTTATCTCGACCTCCACCTGAGAGTCTCAGCCTGTCTGAACTTAATCTGAATTTGTCTTAAATTCATCAATATGAGTTTATCCAATCTCAACCTTTCCTGGCTAAAGTTTTAAATAGTCTAAGCAAGCATAATAAGTCTATGATCTTAAAAATAACTCTCATCAAATTTAGCAAAATGAATATAAATATATTATTAATTTATCTCAGGAAATTATGACCCGTTGGAACTAATTTTCTGTATTAATTACATTTTGTTCCATAAATGGCAATAAGAACATAACTAATAAAACAGTTAATTTATTTAATTTACTAATTATTTAAACAAAAATGGCACTGTGATAATTTCAACATTAACTATTTTTGAAAATATTCATATAATATACCTGACAACACTTATCTTATTGCAAGTAAATTGTCATTGTCATTGTGATTCAAAACATTCAATTACCCCCCTTATTAAATTAAAATTTCAACTGTTTCAAACAGTGGTTAGTACTTTTTCAATTTAAAATATATTTCAAAGTTGAATAGATCTGGAATAAAGTCAATGTAGGTCAAGGTGACTTTAATAATTACTTTTAAAGATGTCCACAGTTTTAAAATATCCTTATTCTATGACAATAGTTGGTTTGATCTAGATTTTTGCTCAGAGTTTTTATCATGATAGAAGATCGAATTATAATTTTCTCCTCAACTGCAATTTTTCATTCTATTATTAATATAACGTCCTCTAGTTGACAGGATCGTATCATATGCAGTATTCAAGTCAAAAAGTTTTTTTTTCAAGTTGTTCAAATCCTGCGAATATTGATATATTTTGACTGCTATATATGTTTGCCACCAGTAGTAAACTACAGAATAAAGTCCAGTCATAGATTTAAAATAAGAAACATAACAATTTATTATATGAACTTTTTAATGAAAAGATGATGAAATGATATTTTTGAGAATTCTAAAGAGGTTATAAAAAGTTTATACAAAGTACCTTTTCATTCATAAATCATGTTTCTGATGCGACAATTAAATGTCAAATTAACTAAACCCTGCAACAACATGAAATTCCTGTATTCCTATTATTAAACTCAAAAAATTTGAATTTAAACTTTTTGTCCTAAATACAACCACACACCCCCACCCCCTAAGTAAGTAAAAAAATAAAAATCATGACTTTTTGTCCTATATTATGATTAAATTTTTTAAGTCCGTTCTGATTTTAAACTCTTTCCTAACAAAAGGTTTACAATTATTCTTAGAAGATAACAAATATTGGAATGGTCTCGTTATAACTAGATCAAACTAAAGCGTAAAAGGAGTTACTTTTAACTTTGAAGCTTAATCTACCTTGTCACACCTGAGTAGACCACTTCACAAAATGTATATACATGCTACAGGCTGTAGTTTTTATACCTTTTTACACTAACAGGATGTTTAATTTACAGTATCTGACCACATTTACCAAGTAAAGTGGTCGAACTTATTACACGATGTATGCTAAAGGACAATGTATCAGTACAATTTAATTTTTTATCAGTTTTGTTGGGATTATCATAGCAATTTGTCAAAATGTTAAATATCATTTCAACAATTTCTTTTAAAAGCAGTATCTAAATAGTATGATAATAATGAAAATGACATAAATCAGAATGATAAACATTTGTAATTACCATTTTCTGAAAATGTATAAAAAAAAATGTTAAAACATAATTCAATTGTATATATATATATATATATATATATATATATATATATATATATATATATATATATATAATCACAGTGTCCATTTCATGGTCATGCATGTATGTTAAAGTCATTGTTCCTTCCAATTTTCTTGTCGGTCACTAATACTTAGTATGCGTTCTAATTTTTATTTGGGGCAAATATATTTGTATCTTTAATGGCTTTTATGAATGTGTTTGAAAATTTCATTTTGAGATTTTATTGTCGGTTATTGACAAAAGCCAAGACTTATTAAGCTTGCTTAGACAATTTAAAACTTCAGTCAAGAGAATTTGGAACTGGATAAACTCATTTTGATGAAGCCAAGACAAATTCAGAATTTACAGACAGGCTGAGAACCATGGTTGGAAGTCGAGAGAGGTTCAGACTGGTCGAGACCCTTGGTTGGATGTTGACACAGATTTAGACCAGGTTCAGACTGGCTTAGCATTAGTCGAGACAGTTCAGACTAAGTCGAGACTCAATCAGCACAGGAGAAGTAAATGTCAGACAAAAAGAAATTGTTCAGACTAATTCAGACAAATCGAGACTGTGCTTCAGACAACTTAAGTACAATTCAGTAAATGTCAGACTGGTTGAGACATGTTAAGTACAATTCAATACATAAACTGGCCTTTTCAGGCTTGTGCTGGTTTGTAGTGCAATAAGTGTCACAATTAATTGATAGGGTTCTAGGATCACTGTCGATTTCGTCATTGGCTTTGTAGTTCAACATAAGTTCACCGTGGGAAAATTCACATAAAGGTCACATCTGAAGCTACTGGGCAAGTTGTAATGTAATAAATTTTCGCAGTATTTTGGTCATTCTGTGATCCTTTTTTTCAAAATGGCATCAGTTAACACTATCAACCAACCAAGTTGTCTGCCACATGCCATCAAACAATTAGTAAGGCTGAAACGATTGACCGCGATGCATTAGAAGTCGCGATTCATGGCTTTCAATTCAATTTTCATGACCATCTTCTTCAAATTTCGGTTCAGTTCTGGTCACGGAATTTTCAACTCCAAATCCGTTGCCGTTTTCATTTACTTTTTAATCATCTCTTAACCTAAACAATATTGCTGAAAAAACCACTGCCACATGATCCCGACGTGGAGTTTCTATCAATAAAAAACACTGGATATTTGAGGTATCGAAGCACTTAAGAATGAAAAACACAGATAAAAACTTTGCGGTTTGATTATCATTTTTTGTGGAATAATATTGAATTTGACGAGATAATTGAATTTGTCTATGAAAATTTGGAAGACCAAATACTCGAATTTTGATAACCCTGTTCGATTAGTGTCAAAACTATACAGTACTTTAACTAATTAGGTTAAATATGAATTATTTCACAGATTTTGAGTAAAATTTTAATCTTTCATAAACTATTTGTAATCTTCACTTCTGAAAAAACATATCGAACTTAAAGAAAGCTACGGGAAAATGTTACATCGACGAAATTTGTGGGTACTACCATAAATATTTATTATTAAAGAATCGAATTGAAAATAACCGAATCGAGTTGTAAAACTCGAAAATCGAATCGAATCGTAAGTGCATTTATCACTGCAGCCATACCAATTAGCATAGCTTTATATGGACAAAGGAAATTCAGGTTAGCAAAACAAGCCACTGGGCACCTTCTGTATATTTCTGTGATTTATTTCAGCTATAGCTGCTTACAATTACATGAATGATTATGTAATAAGGTTATAGTATCTCGATTGGTTGGAATATTGCATATATTATTTTCAAATCAACGTGACACTTCTCGTTCCAATGTCTTTTATTTTAGTTTTTTAATGTCATAATTATAAAGTCTATCAAATGAAGTTCCAAATTTCTATAATTGATCGAGTCAGCAAAACAGAAATGATACCGATTTTAAGCACTAGAAAGGGAAAAGGGCTCGAAACTGATTTGTTTTCTCTTTTTAGCTCATCTGACCATCTAAGCCGTCTTTCGTCAAGGGTAAACTTTCATTTAAAAATCTTGGCTATAACCACTGGGCCAGTTGGGACCAACCAGGCATTGGTGGAATCTCCAATGGTGATCCCCTTTCAAATGAGTGTCCGGGACTTGCAACAAATATCGCTGCTGTTACTAAAAATCTTAACCTCAAACAAATATTGCTCCAGTTACTGAAATAGAAAATAATGAAACTTCAATTATGCCAATTCAAACCAAACTTTGATAGAATGGTCCCCTTTCAAATATATGTAAGTTAATGTTATATGGGTGTTTCTAAAAATAGATAATAAAAATTATTAAAAATCTACTTTGAACTAAATGGGGCAATTGAGACCAAAATTTTTAAATGAATGTTCCTTAAATTGTCTCCTTTCGAAGTTTTTTCCGGACCTCCGACAAATATGACTGACGTTACTGAAAGAAGAAAAACAGCAAAAATGATAAAAACTATTCTCCTTTAGGGCAGTTGAGACAGAACTCAATTGAAAAGTCCTTGATGGTCCCTTTCAGAAGTGTGTCCTGCGATCCAGACCTCTGAGATCTATGGGTGCCTTTATTAAAAATAGAAAAATAAGCAAAAAAATATTTAAAAATTTTCTCCTCTGAAACAACTAGTGAGACCAAAATTTGATTGAATTGTACTAAGGCGTTTTTCTTTCAAAATTGTCCTGGAGACTTGACCTTCAACAAATATGGCTGTCGTTAATGAAAATAGAAAATCAGCAATAAATCTTAAAAGAATCATTTCCTCTGAAACTTCTAGGGACATTGAAACCAAACTTTGATGAAATGGTCCTTAGATGGTCGCCTTTCCAATTTTTGTCCATGCATCCGGACCTCCAGCAAATATAGCCCCTGTTACTAAAAATAGTAGTCAAGAAATAGAAATCAGCAAGGAAACATTAAAAACCTTCTTGAAACTTCTAGAGCAATTGAGAGCAATTTTTGATAGAATGGTCCTCAGGTGGTCCCCTTTGAAAATAATTTTTCCGGGCTTCTGCCTTTTGACCTATGTAGAGGCCTTTACTTGAAATAGAAAATTGCAAAAAAATATTTCCAAATCTGCTCCTCTTGGAAAATTGAGTCAAAAAATATATGTCCGGACCTCTGACCAAATATAACAATTGTTACTACAAATAGACAAATCGGCAAATCTATGTTTTAAAAGCCGACTTTTTCTTCAAAACTACTAGGTCAGTTTAGACTTAATATGGATAAATGGTCTCCTTTTAAAATTTTGGCTGGGTCAAATCTTCAGGATTCGTACTACAATGTATTTATCTTTTATCAATCTTCAGTTAATATGTTATACCTTTTTCAGATTTTTCTTCCTATGCAACAAGTGGTTTGCAGTTGAAGAGGATGATGGCATGATTGACAGGTTAATTCCAGTTGCAGGGACACATGACCTTACAAGTTTCCAAAATCTTTTCATGACCAAGACGAAAAAGAGTTTCAGTGATTCACATCTATGGATTTCACTCTTTTCAAGGCCACAGAGGAGCAATTTTACACGTACTCAAAGGCTGTCTTGTATATTATCTCTTATATTTACAACAATGGTTGCAAATGCAATGTTTTATCAAGCTGAGCAGAAGGTTAGGAATGTGGAATCATTTAAGTTAGGACCATTGGAGTTTACATTACATGGGGTATATATCAGTGTTGTCTCCAGTGCAATTGTATTTCCAATAAATCTTGTAATCGATATCATATTTAGGAAATCTCGGTCAAAGGAAACAAAGATATCAAACGCTTTCATCCGTAATGCAAAACCGGTGATAACTTTATCTGACGTAAAGCTGAAATCAAGACCGATAAACTGTGATGATATGACAGTCAAAGATGCATCGGACTATGATATGACAGTCAAAAACACATCTGACAATAATTACCTACCAGGTAAAATATCAGAGGAAATGAAATCCCCTAGAAATTCTC
The DNA here is from genome assembly GCA_028015205.1 of Mytilisepta virgata. NCBI lineage: Eukaryota > Metazoa > Mollusca > Bivalvia > Mytilida > Mytilidae > Mytilisepta > Mytilisepta virgata. The sequence goes on from CM051521.1 coordinate 71,592,113, forward strand.
AACCGTCAGAAAAAAACAAACCCAAGCAGAAATTTAAACTACCACACTGGTGTGTTTATATTGGATGGATACTGGTGTTTATATCTGTATGCGTATCCGGTTTCTTTACATTCCTGTATAGTATGGAATGGGGAAAGGAGAAGTCATTTAACTGGCTCTCATCTATGATCTTATCAATATTTGAATCTGTCACAGTAATTCAACCGTTCAAGGTAACTATAATTTCGACAGGATTTAAAATGTTATGCCCAGTCCACGAATGTGGTTGGGCAGATAGATTTACCCTTGTGCGCTCTTCCGGCTGCCCGAATGTCGGTCCGTACGTCTATCCATTTTGGTAAAGTTTTTAGTTCCCTACTGTCAATGCCGAATTGGGACTATATGTTTATACAGAATTTTTCAAGAAACTGCTTTTCTTACTTTTGGTATATGAGCTTATAATGATGAGCTACACATTAAGTTAGGGCTTTACGCTGTTTAGATAATATTTGTGGGTGTTATTGCCCTTTGAAATAGAAATTATTGTCAAAATATTAGTTTTCCGGACTTCTTTCGCAAACCATTTTACCAGCTGATCCTATTTTTGGTATTTGAGATTTTAATGAAGATCAAGTTTGAATTTGGCGCTGATTGAATTTTTTTACAGTTATTGCATAGGTGTGATAGAAACTGAACATGAATACTTCCACATTCTAAGGTGTATCAATTATGATTCATCCAATGCTTTTTATTATAGATATTATAGTTCATGGATAACCCCTTCCACTTATGACTGGGGAAAACATTATTCTTTTTTAATATTAAAGGTCTTTTTACATGTTGGATGTAATAGATTGTACCCCTTTCAGGATTTTAAGGAATCATCTTGTCCATGTGTCTACGTCCGATTCAAATAGTCAAGGAATAATTTTGTTTTTTTATCACAGCTCTAGCGGGTAGCGGACATTGTATTGCACATTATTATTGACAGAATGCTTGTTGTATTTAGGTTTTTTTCATACTGAGATACATCAATGATATTATATCACTACAATCTCCTTTTAACAGTTCACTAGCATTTTGGTCACTTTGACCTACATTTAAACGACTCGTATAAAGCTTTTCATAATTACAATGATACTTGAACACTCTAATTCTCTAACATTATGCATTAAATGTTTATAATTAAATGCAATATTTTAATGTTCTTTTAATATTTGCATTCAAATACTTACTTTATTGTAGATCATACTAATAGCTCTGATCCTGGCTGCTCTGTTACGTAAACCTGATATTGAAGAAGAAACAGACTTTGACACCGGTCTCCCCAATACTCTAAGCAGTGACGAAGAACTCATTCATTCCAAACCACAGAGAGGTACATCTGTTTGTTGTTAGATTGCTAAATTATCAGTACATGAACAATATATGTAAAATATTCATGTTTCAGAATTGTTCTTAGACGTGTCACAAAAAAATAAACAAAACATAGACTATTCATATTAATAGGGATATTTTCTGTAGATATACATTAAAAGTAAAATTAAAGATTAGCTGTGATCAAGGCAAAAAGGGGAATTTATTTCTCTAAATGGAACCCTGGTTCTAGGGTTCAGTCCATTTTCAGACTTAAAGAAATAGCAGGAATAGTTATACAGCAGATATGACAGTGAAAAATTTGAATACATTGTAATTTAATATTGATAATAAATTCAAATGAATCAAGAATAAAATAAAATCAATCCAAAAATGCACTTTTAATTCCAACAAATACATGTAAAAAAATGTCCATATGTTCCAAAAATGTTTCAAAAAACTGTCACCAAAATCTTCAAACTATCAGTCCAGAATTTTAAAAATACACTGAACCGCAAAAGAAACGTCGCACAAAATGACATGTTCACATACATTTATTTCAAAGTGACATTTATATATTTTAAATTAATTTTTACAAAATTTAATGAATGATTTACAGTCTTTTGGTTACAATGTTCACAAAACGTCACAATTGTCGCAACGTCACGTGTTTTCAATGCTGTGCTCCCACGTCCGTTAATAACGTGTATGTCCTCCACCGGCACCAATTACTGCGGCACATCTTCGGTACATGGAGTTGATGAGCCGATTAATAAACGCCATCGGAATACGTGCCCATACTCTCTGAAACGCTTGTGAAAGTTCAGCTGCAGTTGTCGGACTTGGCTGCTTATTATTCAACCGTCTTTGAACTTCGTCCCATAAATGTTCAATAGGGTTTAAATCTGGACTCAAAGCCGGCCAATCCATAACATTAATGTTATTCTGCTGTAGGAAGTCTCTTGTGGCTCTTGCGGTATGCGCACGTGCATTGTCCTGTTGGAAAGTCTTGTTTTGATGACGTGCGAAATGGGGCTGAACATGGGGTGTCAAGACTTGGTCGATGTAACGGGCAGCTGTTACGCCATTTCCTCTGCCTGGGCCAAGGTTCTGAAAGATGACTGGACCAAGTTTAACGTTAAGGCCGATTCCACCCCATACCATGATGCTAGGTCCTCCCCACGCGTCTGTTTCCAGAATGCAGCTGTCTTCGTAACGTTCCCCGCGTCTTCTCCACACTCTGGTTCTGCCATCGGCTGTTGAAATGCAGTAACGGCTTTCGTCAGAGAAGATGATGTTACGCCATTGTCGATTTCGCCAATTCTGTCGCTGAGTGGCCCACTGAAGACGAGCTTGACGGTGTCGAGGAGTAAGAATAGGTCCTCTTGCTGGACGGCGACATCTCATGTTTCTAGCAGCTAATCGCCGACGAACCGTATCATCACTTATGGGTCGTCCATGTGTTCCAACAGTGTTTCTGGCAGTTTCGACAGCTGGGGTGAACCGATTCATCAAATGGTGACGAACAATGCCTCTATTCTGTCTAGGGGTAGTGACTTGGGGTCTACCACTCCGTGGACGGTCATTTGTGCTGTTTGTTGCATTGTACCGTGTCCGTAGACGTTCAATTGTTCGAACAGCACAGTTGAAGTCGTTGGCAATAACTCTGGCAGATTGCCCAGCATCCAATCGACCAATGGCCTGTTCTCTCTGTTGTGGAGTCAGACGTGGCATAGCTTCTGTGTCAACACTGATACTAACACTCTTTAATTTTCTCCGGCCTTTTATACCCATAAAGGAGCATGAATTTCACGAACATTTAAGATTTAAGAAAAATTACCGCCAAGTGTGTCCCACGAGCGGTTTTAGGTACGGTCGCTCTACGATATCAACTGAAAATTATTCAACCGAAAATTTAATTCACAGGTAATTTAATCTTACCTGGTGATGTAATCGTAATACTGATTATATAAAAATCATTAATTAATATTTATTTTGAATTTTGCTAACATTTTGAAAAAGCGACGTTTCTTTTGCGGTTCAGTATAGATTTCCAATATGATGAGGTCCAAATTAACATGAAAAATTTTGTTCAATAAAGGGTGACCAGTCTACATTTGGGTAGTAGAATTATGAGACACTGACTTTAGATCCGGATGGAATACTTATCTGTGTCCTGGGTAGCCAAATCGGTCCTCCACTGTGCAGACTGAGGTTGCCAATCCAAATTTGTGTTTCCCCTTGATTTATACTTCCAGACTAACACCATTAGCCTAAATGCGTTGTTGCGTTTTGTCTTTGAATTTTGATGTGAAAATTAGGTCGTCGTTGTTTTTGGTTTGATGAATTGTGAGTCTGTGCATTCATTGTTTGGTCAGGTGTTTTCCACTCCTAATCAGGTCCCCTGATATAGTCAACTTCCTAATTAAGACAGGTCACCAAAAATGTGTTGCTGCCTAATATAAATTTTTACCTACCATACTGTCTCCGTCTGTGTCCCAGTATCCGTATTGTCTGTCTCTACCAATCCTGTAATACAATCTAGAATGAACTCAAAATGATAGGTACATCTACTAAGAACATAAAATTAATTTGATTACAATTTTGTGAAATCTGTCCAAGGTCAATTTGTCAGTTGACAATAATTACGAAATTTCAGGATGTCAACTTTATTGTGAATAATCCAAATATTACGTGAATTAATAAGTGACTAATCTGTAATTTGACAAAATAAATGAAAAAAAACACATTTCATTGTTTTCATGTGAATTTAAATTCTGTTGCCAGATATAGATAAGTCACTGTGCATAGAACCACCAGACCCAAAAGAGGTGGCAAGAGCTAGAGAAATAAGACTTAAGGAAATAGAGATGCATGCACTTTTAAGAGAGATTACATTCTACTTTCTGTTTCTTACTTTGGTAATACTTGTGGCCAGTCATAACAGAGATACAAGATCATTTCTTGTCAAAGAGGCCATTTCCAACATGTTAACAGTACAGAGGAACTTTACTAAGGTACAATTTTATATTTGTATTATCTTTTCAAAGTATTATTCCAAAACTAAAAAGTATCTCAGGTAGTGACTACCATATGTGTTAACAGGAACCATTGGTTCCAGTCTTCAACAATTATTGCCATCGAAATACATAGAATTCAGTGAGTAATATTTAAAACCTGCCTATATATTTTGCCTTAGTACCAGACATACCACTTCTTGTCATTTTTACCTGAACTCGCTAACAAGGCCATGTGAGCTATTGTCATCACTTGGCATCTGTTATCGTCCGGCTAAACTATCCTTTAAAATCTTCTCTTAAACCACCTATTATAACCTTGTGAGATAGCACGCTAAAATTCCAGCTTAGCGTTTCGGTGTAGTACAAAGCAGGGTACATATTCATATCACATCAATATTTCCTTGCCTGATATGCAGGTAATAATTGTCACTGGACGTTGAACAATCATCAATCCATCGATTACTGGTGCTTTAAGTTTTTGAATTGTACTCTTTATTTACTCTTCTGTTGTCATTCTTTCATGATTGTTTTGATTATATCATCTTCGTTTGTGCTTTCTGTGTTGCTATTCTTGAGAATGTGCATTGGATTTTCAATTAATGACCTTGCTCTCAATCTTGTTGTTTAGTATTATTTTTGCAATAATTGATGAGTTGTGTAATTTTGGAAATGTTTGAGAAATAGTTAGGAATATCAATAGTTGTTATAATCATATTAATTATATGTCATACGTTTATTTGTAATCGTGTGTGGAATTCTTATGTTTGAAAAGTTGAAAAAAAACTCTCTTTGAAAAAATATGGCATGTAAATGTTGTTCAATGTAATTACTGACTGTAATTAAAGAAAACAATTGGTGTATGACAGATGATATTTTTGGCCTGCCTAAAAGGCAATGTGAGCTTTTGCTATAATTTGGCGTCCGTCGTGGTCGTAAACTTTTTTTAAAAGATATTCTCGTCTGAAACCACTGGCTCAATTGAAATCAAATAGGCGAACTGAGTTATAGTGGGAAATTCGCTTAAAGATCTTCTTGTCTGACACCACTTAGACAATTAGAACAAAACTTTACAACGATTATCCTTAGATTGTCCTCTTTCAGAAGTATATACGATGACCCGCACTGCCATCCATGTAAGCCGCCGGAGAAGACCTTAGTTTAACACATAGGACCCTATGGTAAATTCTGCTTATTCTCCTAGTGGAAACATTAAAAAAGGGATTTTTCCTTAAATTTCAAGGAGACCCTCCGAAATTTAGCTTAGGCCTAGGATGTTCAGGCAACACCGATAGATTTAATGGTGTTCCGTGATATTAAGGAAACGACCCACGGTGGTTGCATGCAGCGTGACATAACAGCCATGTTTTATCGACCCCAGAAGATTTGTATGGAAGCTATAGTACTCAATTAATCCGAAAAGTGACGTTTCGATCCTGTCATGTGTGGTGCAAAAGATTCACGATTTTAATCACTTATCAAAAACTATATCCATAAGATAATAAAATAGAAAACAATGTATTTTTTTTTATTTAGGTTTATTCACATCTGATGTTGATGATCGCCATTATAAGATGACCAAAGATAAAATTTTAATTTTAGTGTATTGGTAATTACTTGGATATAAATATAAATACAACCAGGTCATGTCTGTTATTCTGAATATTAAAGATAACTTTCTTAACCACGTGTAGAAAGTAAAAAATATTTGTTGAAGAATCAAAACTATCAGTTTAATCGCCGCCGCCATTATAGCCTGTGTGTATTTATCTTCACGTACCTGTTTGAAAGATGAATAAGCAAAAGCTGTTTTTAGTGGAACCACTAAGATAGTTGGCACCAAATCCGCAGCATTGGTCCATAGGTTGTTTTCTTTCAGAATTGTTTTCGACTGCTCGCCCCACCACCCAAGATGGCCGCCACAGTTGAACATTGTTTAACATATGACCCTATATATAAAAGATCCGCTTAAGAGTTTCTTGTCTGAAACCAGTGAACCAATTGGAACCCAATTTGATAGCAATATTCCTTTTTTATAAATGTATGTATGACCATGTGCGCCACCCAAGATGTCCACAAGAGCCGAACATAGTTTAACATAGGATCCTATGGGAAAATGTACTTTAAAATCTTCTTTTCTATAACCAGTGAGCAATTATGAAGCTATTTTGGCCAAACCAGTGAGCCAGTTGGAATCTTACTTAACGACAGCAATGTTTCAGAATGTCGCCATCTAATCTTACTGTAACAATTTCTGTCTAGTGGCACACAACAGGGGATATTGAAAAATTGATTGTATGCTCATTTTCTTCAGATTCATTCCGTAAAAGATGTTTGGAAATGGATAGAAGTTGAATTATTACCAAATTTATATATTACACACAACTGGAATGGAGATGACATTGGAGAATTGGGGGAAAGAGCTGTATCCACTTTAGCTGCATATAGAGTTGGTCCAGTGAGAATTAGGCAGCAAAGAGTAAAGCCAGGTAGGGGTTTTGATAAAGCCACATAAGTAGTTCGTTTTATGATGGCTATCCCCAACTGACCATATGTATGTCACGTCCATCATGTCCATGAATGCGGACTCATATTTTGTGATAGTTAAAGCCCAACGCCCTGCTGAATTTTCATCTCGGTCGTGCCTATAAAGATTTCAGAATCGAATAGAGATTGCTAGTTAAAAATGTCTAATATAATCTTGGAAAATGGTATTGACCAAACTGGATATATACTTTAAAAGTTATTTGCTAATATTTTGACCTTATAAAAACGTATAAATCTATATATTCATCAGAATGGTAAATTGGAAACAAATTGGAACCTCGAAGTCCGATATATAGTTTCTGCACAAAATAATTTTCATTATTAATTTCATAAATTACCTTTAGCACGGAAAATCTTTTCTTTTTGCTACTGTTTAGAAAAAACGGGAAAAAAATATTTAAGAAAATTGTGTAAATTTTTTTTACTTTTCTTACTGGTGAGAAAAAAGACAAGAAAATAAGCCAATTTTTTATCATTGAATTCTCTTTAGATTATGCATTTTCGGACTGAATTGCGCTGACATCGGTTTGTTTCGCAAGTCATTTTTAAAATGTATGCCCATAACATGCTACTTTCGATTTACGACTTACCAGTTTTTTTACTCTACCCACATCGATTGTGGCTCCGCCTATAAAAAGATGGCTTACCCCCACCCTAAAAGGACATGAGAGCTTTTGCCATCAGTTGGCGTCATCCGTTCGTCGCTTCTCAAACCTTTTCATAGATCTTCTCCTCTGACACCACTAAACCAATTACAGCCATACTTAGTTTGTGTTTTATTTTCTTGTCCGTCAAAAAAACATGGCCGCCATGGCAAAAATAGAACATAGGGGTAAAGCATTAAGAGCAACACCGAGTAAGTAAAAATGTTCACCAGGTCAAGATCTACCTGGTATGAAATTTTCAGACGAATCGGACAACCAATTTCTGAGTTGTTGCCCCTGAATTATTAATTTCAAGGAAATTTTGCAGTTTTTTTGTAATTGTCTTGATTATTATTATAGATAAAGACGAACTGTAACCAGCAAAAATGTTCAACAAAGTAAGATCTACAAATAAGTCAACATGACCAAAATCGTTAATTGATCCCTTATAGGAGTTTTTCCCTTTAAAGACAATTTTTCACATTTTTTCGTCATCTTTGTAAACTTTAAAAAATCTTCTCTCCTCTGGAACTATAAGATTAATTTAAGCCAAACTCAGGCTGAAAGATCCTTAGGGTATGTAGAATAAATTTTGTGTTTTATTTTTTATTGTCAATCGAGAAACATGGCTGTCGTGGCTACAAATAGAACATAGGTGAAAAATGCATTTTTTGGCTTACATCTCAAAAAATAAAGCAGTTAGAGCAAAACTGACAAGTAGAAAAAATGTTAATGAGGCAAGATCTACCTGCCACAAAAATTTCAGACGAATCGGTCAACCCATTGTTAACTTTAATGGAAATTTTGCAGTTTTAGGTTATTAATTTGAATATTATTATAGATAAAGAAAAACTGTAAACAGCAAAAGTGTTCAGCAAAGTAAGATCTACAAATAAATCAACCTGACCAAAATCTTCAAAACACATTATAGGAGTTTTTGCCCTTAAAAGATTATTTACATGTAAACAGTAATTATCAGTAAAAATAATGGTCTGTCATTCTGTCACACATGTTTAGAGCAAAACTTGAAATAAAGCAAATGGTAGCTGTACAAGTAAAATGGAGTGTTAAGTGTCAGGGTCATTTAAATATGACATAGCAACCAATGAAAAGGTCCCAAACAACCATATATATTTGGGTTAAGGAACCTATAATTTACCTGTACATGTAAAAAAGAAAGGTCAAGAGTCAAGGTCATTGAAAAAGTCCCTATCACCATATAACAATGCCATATATATTTGGGTTCAGGATTCTATATTTTAGCTGTACAAGTCAGTATTAAGATTAAAAATGTGATGGTATACAATTGATAGGAAAATAATAATGCAAGATATACACAAAAAATAACAGATGAGCGAGTCAGGCTCTTGGGAGCCTCTTGTTAGATGTCTTATCAAAACTTGATTGAATTGATATACATGTGAGGCAGTTATTAAAAAATGGCAGCGTAATTACACTTCAAGGATTTGAAAACAAAAGTTTACTTCATTTAATCATTGAAATACATGGATAAAATTATAGTGGTTACAATAAAACAAAGCAATAGATTTTAAAAGCACAGGATGTTCAGTGCGTAATATTAAATTAAAAAGTAAGAATCACTAAAATTAACTTTTTTTAACTAATGAAGCTGGAAGAAAATATCTATATCTGATAATTTCTTATCCCAGCCAACAAGTAATGTATAGGATAATCCTGAAACGTGGCACAAGATTACCAAAACGAATGTAGATTGTGACAAGAGATTCGAAATTTTGATATTCGCCCTTAGGACAAACGTATGGGCGAAGATCCTGATATCCACTAAATCAGTGAAATATTATAATCTACCGGTACTGCGGATAGAAAGCTAAAACTTGAATCCAACTCACATTATATATGCCAAATTGACCAATGGCATTGGAATTTTAATGCAACCTCTGTGGGCATTAGAGGTTCAAGATAGCAGAAAATTGATTGTTCTCAAACTCGACTGAAACTGTTTTAGATATATCCATGAAAATTGGTATGTAATTAGCACTTTAAGAGCTGTTCGTGCTGAAGGTCTTTGAATTCTGATATTTGTCTTGAGGCCGAATTATAAGAAAAGATGTATTTTTAGTTATCCATAATAAGTGAAATCTTCTGAACGTTTAAACTTTAATCACATCTAACATTGGTTGACAGCGTTTTAATTCTCATGCGACCCCGGGGTGTATTCGGTCTTTGAATTCTTCTTACACTATTTGTGATCATGATATTGGTTTGATATTTACACTGTAAGAGTTGTCTGTGCTAAAGGTTTTTGAATTCTGAAATTTGGCCTGAGGCCAGAAATATAGTTGGAAAATACTTGTCATAGTAAATTAGTGAAAACTTACGAACGGCTAGGGCAAACATTTTTTCAAATTTTATCTGAAAATTGAAAAATGAGATTTGCAACTTGCTTTTTCATTTTTCAATTTTATTAATTTGAAAATCGAAAAATGAAATTCTTAACTTGCTTTATCATTTTTCAGTTTTGATTTGAAAATTGAAAACTAAAATTTACAACTTGTTTTTTCAATTTTCATTTTCTAATTTTTATTTGAAATTTGAGAAAATTAAAGTTGAAATTAAGATGTTTAAATTTCATTTTTCCTTTGATGAATATACATACATACCATTTTATATTCATACAATCATGTATGCAGGGAGTGAATAAATTGTGTGATATGTAAATTTTAGAAGATAACTAACTACCAGCTAATCGACCAACATGTGTGTACATGAATTACAACTGCTAAAAGTTTAAAGATTATAAAAATGTCCAACAGAATTGTATAACCCTCAATATAATATATTTTTTAAAACAATATTTAAGAAGGAAAACACATGGTCGATTAGCTAGTAGTTAGTCATCTTCTAAAAATTTACATAGCATACAATTTATGCACACCGCTGCATACATGGTGGTATAAATATAACTAGATGCTTCCAGGAGCCTGTATCGCTCACATGAACTATGTCCATCTTTACTGACAGCCTGGAACACTGCTGTCAAGTTCCAATTGTCTCTAATTGGCCCATTGGTTTCAGAGGTAAAATTATTTTAAGGGAATTTTCGGACGACGAACGTTAAGTGATGAATAGCTCATTTGACCCTTTAGGCCAGGTGCGATAAAAAGATATGTATATTCAGTAAAGGAAAAATGAAATTTGAACGTCTTAATTTCAACTTTCGTTTTCAAATTTCAAATCAAAATCTAAAAATGAAAATTGAAAAAGCAAGTTTAAAATTTCATTTTTCAATTTTCAAAACAAAAATTGAATAATGAAAAATAAAAAAGCATTCAAATTTCATTTTTCAATTTTCAAATCAAAATTGAAAAATAAAAAATGGAAAAGCAAAGTTGCAAATTTCCTATTTCAACCTTCAAATTAAATGGAAAAATGAAAAATGGAAAAATGAAAAATGAAAAAGCAAGTGGTAAATTTTACGGTCGAGTGACTTTGTTAGATTGTTGTATATAAGTTGATTTCTTAAAGACCTTTGAAGATAATGAAATGAACTAAATCCGCAACTCCTCTTACATTTCTTGCAGGATTCTCATGAAAATTTATGAATTGTTAGATCTCATTATGGAGATGCGCATATTGTCAGTAATCTGAAAAATATGATGATTTGAACTTTGTGTAGGTTTCAAAACAGACATGTTGCTGCGGGGGGGGGGGGGTGTATTATTCCGTTTCAGGACTGTTCTAGTTTTAACTGAGAAAGTTTGTGCTAGGATGTCGCCAGAGAAAAAATATCTACCAATTTATGCTCTGGTCATAGCGTTAACATAAATCTCTGGCATAAATTTGCATATTGCTTAGTTGCGAAGAGTTTTACAATAGAATATAAAACATTTTAAATGGAAAAGACTTTTTCAAGCTGCCAATGAACAATGCTATATTTTTCAATACTACCTCAAAGATACCTTTAAGTGACAGTGTTAATAAATGTTTTCCCATACTTTCCTCTCAGATTTCTACTGAAAAAAATATTCACAAACACAGCTGCTAAAATGTTAGAAAATGTGTGCAAGTTAGCCATAAAGCAAACCCATAGACACGCCAGTTGTGGTATCTTTTGACATCATTGTACATCTTAATCGTCATAACCTTTCCTATGACAATCTTCTCTTATGAAAATACCGGTCCAATTGTAACCAAACATGGCCTGATTCATCTCTAAGTTGTATAGATAGAAGTTGTATATCAGGGCTAAAAACATTGGTCGGCCAAAAATATGGAAAAAAATCGTCTCTTCATGTTTCTGCTATTTAGCCCGTTTTTTCCTTAATTGGCGGGAACGCTACCTGTATTTGTTCATTTAAAACTTGTGTCTTATCAATAATAGAAAGACCTAAAAAAAATATTTATAAAAATTTTCTGCTGTGAACTTCTTGGCTAGTTGGGACTTAACTTTGGTAGGAAGGACCTTGCACAAATATAGCCCTTGTTACTAAATATAGAAAAATCAGTTTTCTTCTCTGAAACAACTAAGACAATTTGGGCCGACCTTTGGGTGGATCTCATTCGAAATTCTGTCGGGTGCTCCAGACTTTACTAAATATAAAAATTCAGGAAAAAATGCATATACTTAAAATCTGCTTCGCTGAAACAACTAGGTTAATTGGTCCTTTCAAAATAGAGTCCACTGTGTTCGAACTTTGAACGAATATGACTGTTTTTACTAAAAATAGAAAAAAATCAGGAAGAAATATTTTAAAATCTTCTCCTCTGAAACAGCAGGGCGAATTGAGGCTTCACTTTGCTGAAATGGTCCTTAGGTTGACGCCTTTCAAAATTGTATCCATGGGTCAAGACCTGGATAAATATGGACACTTTTACTAAAAATATTTAAAAAATCTGAAGAATAATATTAAGAATCTGTCCTGAAATTACTTGGACAATTTAGACGAAAATTAAATGGATCACCCCTTTCAAATATGGCCACTATTATCTAAAATAGAAATTATAAAAATGTAAGTTCGTTTGTATCCACAAGGCTTTTAAAGAAACACAGAATGCCAAAGTTTGACCATCGGCCTAAAGAAGGTGGATCATTGCATCTGTCCTTCCATATGAGATGCTAGCCAACTTTGGTTAAAGTCTGCCCATTAGTTCCTGAGCAAATGACAAAAGGTCTTTTCCCATATGGATCTAATGGAAACTTTGAACAGCTGCAGTCGTCGGTTGAGCGGATGAATCTCAACCAAAAGTGGATCGTTTGTAGAGGGTAGTATAGTTGTCAATAGAAATCAAAGATGGCCTCTGGCGGCCATGTTGTTTATCCAACCGAAACGAATGGTGGATCTTTTGTAGAGGTCTATCCATACATCATTCCTACCAACTTTGGTTACAATCCGCTGAGTAGTTGTTGTGGAGAATATCAAAATGTGAAGAGTTTTAAGACGACGGACGCAAAATGATGACATAAGCTCACATGGCCCTTAGGCCAGGTGAGCTAATAAAAAACTCAGCAAAAAATATTCGAACATATCTTCTCAAGTTAATTTGATCAAAATGTATCAAAGGAGTCCTCAGGTTGTGCTCCTCCAGAATTATTACCAGTGCTCTGGACATTAGACCAATATGGCTGCTTTTATAAAAGAAAATAGGGGGAAAAAAGCAAACAACTTATTAAAAATATTGCTTGAAACTATTGAGGTAATTTAAACCAAGCTTTGTTGACCAATATGGCAACTGTTACTGAAAAAAATGAACTTTTACCAGGTGAGTGATACATGATCCTGGGAGCGTCCTGTTGCAACCTTCTAAAGACAAAGATAGGCGTGCTTATTTTATGCATGCATAGTTTTGAAATTACTTTGTTTTGACAGTATAAACAATTGCGCTAAATTATAGAATTCATAATTTACCTATTCTTTCATAGTGTTTAAGAACATAAATAGGTTAATTGAAATATAGGTCAAAGTGTAATCAGTTAATAATCGGTGTCTTTTTGATTGGAAGAAGCAACATTGCGTGCATATTTTATTGAAAAAATCTCCTCAAGGTTCGAGTAAAAATCAACGGGAAGTATATCAAGTCCATTAGCAAAATAACTCTATATTAATTTTACTGTTATATGAAGGAAAAAAATGACGCTTTAACCAACAATCCTCGGAATTGCGGAAAGCAAGCTGAGTACCCAAATGAGGTTGACAAAATCATCAAGCTGTCCAATAAAAAATTGTATTAGTGGCAATACTTCTAACGAATTTCGTATGGACACCATATACTCTTGAATATGTATATCCTTGTTCAGTAAAAGGTCTAAGGGACAGTTCTTGAATATAAAATAATAGCATACCTTCATGACTTAGTTTTTAACATATTTGAAACTGATTTTGGAATATTTCATTTTTCAAGACTTTCCAAGAAAACTGTCTAGCTTTTAAACGAGAAAAAAACCTTTTACCGTGTCTTTTGTAAAGTGTGTTCTCTGATAAGTAATTGGTGGCATTTTTGGAACTAACGCAAAGTTTGACCAAATAAGGAATATTAATGGTCATTAGGTACCTTAAGATGCATATAGAAAAAATCCTAGACTGATTTATTTTTTAATTTGAGTATAATTATCTTAAAATAAAGAATTTTTGTTTGCAGAAGAAAAAATTGGGTGTTCATGTCTTTTTTCCAAACTCTCTAAGCTGTAGAACCATAGCTCTCATTGTTCTTTAGTGTTTTTTTTATATGTGTGGACCACATGTGTGAAAAACATCAAGGGACCATAAGAGCTATGATTCTGCAGCTACAAACTCCCAGTGATCCTTTATCTTGTGTGACTGATCGCAGGAAACACGTATATGTGCCAGTCACTGTCACGTTTCACCTTTTTCCTAAAAATATAAAGGAAGTCAAAAGAAAACGTCAAAACGAGTGGCATTGAGAATGTTTTCCTTTTTCATTGCCATATTTGGAATCTAGACAACTCAGTCATATGTTTTGACACTGGCTTCAAAAATTTCCTAATATCTTACACGTGTAAGTGTCACTTGTGCGTATGTTAGAATATTAAGTAGCACAAATTTGACTCATTGAAGTTTGTATAAAGCCTAACCATATATTTTAAATTCACCGTGTTACCAGATGGTTACGATTTGCAATTAAAAAACCATTTTCAAATATATTTTTACATCATTTCAACACTAACATAAATAAGAACATTTAGTTATTATCATTTTACCTCAACGAACTGCATAAAACCATAAATCTAAAAATCGGATTGATTTTTTTCATGTATTTTGTCCCCACACAAATGACTTCCATTGTTGCTCTTAAAAATGGAATCCAGCTGGATCAGATTTCCGACTAATGTGTTGTGTCAAACAAACAGTTAGTGCCAAAAAAGAAATAATTTGTCATTTGTCAGTAAACATTTTTACCAGCAGATATGTTTTTTACCCTGCTTATGCTGAAACAAAAATTTGATTGTGTTAACCCTTTTCAACTAATAGATAGATTATTGACTTGTTTGTCAAATAAGTTTTGGTTGTTACAACTGTGTTTGGGTTGATACAAATATATTTTGATTGTCATATTTACCAGAGAACTTATTTATCCCTCTTCGATTTTTCAATTGATAAGATGGTAGATTATTTCAAAATCCTATGATATACATGAAAATTATCCATGCAAAGGAACAGAGCTTTGCAGTTTTTCATCTCAGAATCACTACGAGGCTTGCACTACAGAAAATGGAATAACAACCAGCTGCAAGTTAGCCACTGGCACTGGGCTGAGCAGAAGTTTTCCCTAAATAATTACCACATCTGTCAAATGTAAGGACGTGGTTATATATTCAATTAACATATTGCACATTACTTTCTTAGATTACTTTCGTTGATTATTGGAACTAATCTGCACATCTAGTTATTGTTTTCATCAATGGCCTCGATTATTTGGCAAGTTTCTAAATGTACATTATGACTATGATATTGGGGATGAATTCTTGACACAACATCCAAACATATTGATGACAAAGGTTTCTACCATGGGTTCCTTGTTCGCTCCCTGTTTGATGGGATAGGTAAATTTGGGAGACAAATTATAATCTGTTGTTCAATTAAGCGTCCACCTAAAACACCTACGGTTGACAAAAGGGATACTTAGCAAATGGGAAGAAATCATACATTGACTTGAGGTGGACGAAGTGTAGAAGGCTTCACTTGATTATAATTGATGTTAAATTGAGCCAATTGGAACCCAGTTTATTAACAATGGTCCTTAGATGGTCCTCTTTCAAAATTTTATGTGATAACCTGGTCCGCCATCCAAAATGACCACCCGGGCTCAGCATAGTTTAACAACGGACCCATGGCAAAACATTCACTTACAAATCTTGTCTGAAACCACTGATCCAATCGGAACCCGAGTTGGTAGCAATGGTCCCCTTATAAAGTTATGGTCGATGACCTTACCCGCCATTCAAAATGGTAAGCTTAGTTTAACATAGGACCTTGTGATAATATTCACATACATATCTTGTTGTCTAAAAACACAAAGCCAGTTAGAGCAAAATTTGGCAACAATGGTCCTTAGGTGGTCCTCTTTCAGAATTATGTCCGATGACCGCACAGCCATCAAAAAAGGCCGCAACTGGTGAAATTCTTCTTTTATGAAAAAAATAAGCCAGTTGCAACCAAAGTTTCAACAATGGTCTTCAGACTTTTGTCGTGGAAGCGAGACATAGTGATCCTACATTCCGTCGTCGTCGTCATCGTCGGCAACGCCGGCGGCCTCAACATTTACATTCACTCTGTGGTTAAAGTTTTTAAAAGATTGATAACTTAAACTATCGTAGGTTTTTTTTTCCAAACTTGGATAGAACCTTGTTCATGATCAAAAGATAGTATCCAGAGGAAAATTTGGTAATAATTTTTTTCCCATTTTTCAGTATTTAACATATAAATGGACTTAGTTTTTTTTCCAGTTAAAATTACATAGTCTGCAGTTAAAGTTTTTAAAACATTAGTTACTTTCTTAACAATCTTAATTTTTACCAAACATGGACAGAAACTTGTTCATGATCAAAAGATAGTATCCAGAAGAATATTTTTAAATATTTTTTTCCCATTTTCCGTATTTTACTTATAAATGGAATTAGTTTTTCTTCCAGCTAACATTACATACCGTCTGCAGTTTAAGTTTTTAAAACATTATATACTTGCTTAAACTATCCTGGATTTTTATCGAACATTGACAGAAGCTTCTTCATGATCAACAAATAACATGTGGAGGAAAATTATGTACATTCAACTATTACACTGAAAACATAGACAACAGCGAAAGCAGGCGAGACACTGGGTTTCGTGGAAACCTTACGAATTTTTTAAAACCGGCCTGCCATCCAAGATGACAGCAGCTACGGGTAAACTTAATCTAAGATTAGAAATGTATAAAAATTCACTTCACGATCTTCTTGTCTGAAACCAATAAGCCAATAAGTACCAAAATGGCAGAAATAGTCCAAGGGTGGTCTCCTTTCAGCATTGTATCTGATGACCCGATCGCCGAAAAAGATTACCGCCATGGCGAACTTAATTCATAATCATCATTTTCTTGTCTGACACTACTTCAACAAAGCCAGAGTTGCTAGCAATGGTCCTCGCGTGGTTTACGTTCATGACTGCATCTATGACCCAGATTGCTAACAAAGATGGACATTTTCAACTATGTTATTCTGCTTTACGTCTACCAAGGTGAGACATACAAGTTCTCGAGAGGCTCTAGTTTTATTGATCTATATAGTGTTATAGATATTTTTTGGCTTTCATAAGGTTAAGTCCTATGCTACATAGAGAAGGCCATTCTAGAAATGCACAATGTACGCAGTAAATTTAGTACTCGGGTTCATTTTTCCATTCTAAAATTAATAACTGTGGACATATATGGACAGAAAAACCTGTTCCTCATTGAACTTTTCCTTTCTGTTTTATGTTGTTAGATAAATTGAAATATATCTTTTTAAACAGAATCCTGTTATATACCACACATCGTACACACTGTGCTGTACCAGTGTAGTTTAGATTGGTCTACAAGTCTGGAAGATGATACGGCATATGGCAAAGGATGGGCAGATCCGCAATCAGAGATAGTCTATGACAAACTACCGAACTATCCATGGCGATTTCGATCTTTAATTGAAAATGGAGGAGTTCCTTTCAGTGGTACATTTGGAACATACCCTGGAGGAGGATATGTGATAGACTTAATTGGAAAACGTGACCGTGCATTACAACTTATTGAGGAATTGAAGCAATTTAATTGGATAGATAGATATTCAAGAGGAGTTTTTGTTGAATTTTCTATTTATAATCCAAATGTGAATTTATTCTCAAATATATTTATTTCCTTTGAACAAACAACAACAGGGGAAATTGTACCAGAATTTATTGTTAAGACATTCCGATTGTTTTCTTACCTTGGTGGATATGGTGTTTTTGTGGTTGCTTCTGAAATTTTTACAGTCATATTCATTGCATATTTCTTCATAAGAGAAATTAAACAAATACGACACCAATGGCGACAATACTTTAAACAGTTTTGGAATTGTTTAGAATTTCTAAATTTAATTTTAGCCATTATCAGTATTGCAATGTATGTGATGCGACATGCTATTATCACCTTGACTCTAAAAACAGTTACGAAACTGAAAGGTATGTTAATTAGGTCAATATTTGTATGTTTACATGTATACAGCTTGACATTTTACACATTTGTTTCACTAAATATTAATATAAGCAAGTTTATAAATCTACATGTTTAATTTTTATAACTTTTCTGTTTAGATTAAACTGACTTATTTATAAATTTATTAATTGAGAAATAAGTTACATCACCTTAGGGAACAACCATTTAACTTCAGGGGGGAGGATGGTGGGGTTATGGTTTTTTGTGAAAAAAATATTCTCATTCAAAAGGGAAGGAAAACAAATAATCTGTTGCAGCAAGGGCCAAAAAAAATAATCTGTTTTACAAAACTATGGTAAAAAAAAAGAGTTGATTTAAAAAATCACAAGCATTACAAGAAAAGCTTTACACTATTATTTAATGCAAACCTGACTTGATATATTTTGAACATAATAAAAGATTTTTCTTAGTTTTTCAGTCATACTTGACCTTTCAGTGATTAACCATCAAGATGAAGAGCAACAATCATGACAATCAAAGCATTGTTTGCTTTTCAGCTCACCTGGCCTAAAAGGCCATGTGATCTATTGCCTTCACTTGGCGCCCGTCGTCGTTAACTTCACATTTCAATCTTAATCTCCAAAACCCCATGGCAAATTGAAACCAAGCTTGGTGGGGATGTTCATTGGATGGTCCTCTACAATGTTTATGTTTTTGTTTCTGATCTGAAATCCAAGATGGCAGCCACCGCGGGACACATTTAACATAGGATCCTGTGGGAAATAGAAACATCTTCTTGTCAGTTTGACAAATGGAAGTAACATTGTGCCTGAATGATCAGATAATAGTCCCGAACAAAACTGATGTTTTGGGTGCCGATCCAAATTCAACATGGCTGCCAGGGTCAATTATGCAAGCTGATTGGCTGAAATTTCAAACATCTTCTCTGAAACTACAACAGCAATTGAATCGTTACATTGCAGGAATGATGCTTACGTGGTCCTCTACCAAGTTTATGTTTTTCATGCCAATATGAAATCCAAGATGTCTGAAACTACAGAGTCATTAGTTGGAACCAAATTTGTCAGAAATGGTTCTTAAATGTTCCTCTGTCAGAATTGTGTCCGATGACCCAGAATGTCAACCAAGACCTAATAGGAAAATTCATCCAAAAAAAACTTCTTGTCTGAAACCACTATGCCAATTGAACCAAAGTTGGCAGAAATGGTCATTAGGTGGTCCTCTTTCAGAAGTATGTCCGATGACCCGGAATGTCAACAAAAATGGCCGTCACAGCTGAACTTAGTTTAACAAAGGACCCTTTGTGAAAAATCATTAAAAATCTTGAAGATGGCCACCAAAACTGAACTTAGTTTGACATAGGACCCTATGGGAAAATTTAATTTGCAGATCATACTTTAAACTTTGCCATTTGGAACCAAACTTAATACCAGCAATGGTCCTCTTTCAGAATTGTGTTTGATAACGTTGAATGTCAAGTAAGGTAGCCACCACTTTGTTTAACATTGAACCTATAGGAAAACTAGCCAAGATAACTGCTACACTAAAATTATCAGTCCTGCTGAAGGTTGACAAGTTAAATCAAGATGGGCGATACAGGCTCTTGAGAGCCTCTAGTTTAATTATACATACATATGTATATACCAAATGTGTGTCTACTCAGTACTGTGTCGAATTATGATTATTATAATAACATATTTGCACTTTAAAATTTGGAAACATGTGGTATATGAATGATGGTTTAAAGGTGTATAACAACAGACCCGACAGAGAATGCCCAAAACCACAATCGACACCATCACCACCCAGGGGATATCATAGAGACTATGCTATTTATTTACGAGATGGACCTATGTGCATGTGATGTGTGTTGCAAAGATCTGAACTAATCTTGTTTTAAATTTACAAATGAAAAGTATATGCAAATGTTTTATTATAAAAACAAATTCATAGTATATGCAAGTTTTATTTACTGCTAGTGATTTCATAAGAATAAATACACCTTATTACTTTCTGGGCATTGCTCAAAAAAAATCTGATTCGACTTGGTGCGAAAAAAAATAATTTGGTTTGATTGTAGTCGGAAAAAAATAAAATTGTAGCATCTAAATGAGAATCGTTCACATGCTAACTTTTCTGGTTAATGTTCTTCGGAAAATCAACAATATTGGAGCAGTAATTTTCTTAATAATAGGGAAAATATTAATTCAGTACGATTTTTTTTATTTTTCAGACAAGTTTTATAACTTTCAGAGACTGGCACTGTGGGATGAGATTTTTGGTGACCTGGTTGCTTTCACAGTCTATTTCTGCATCATTAAACTTATACACATGTTCAGGTTTAACAGACGAATGTCGATGTTGGCAGGTGTGATTCGGAATTCAGCCAATGAACTCTCAGCGTTTGCTGTTGCATTAATAGTGTTCTTATTAGGATATGCCATATGGGGATACATTATGTTTGGACCACATTTAGCTTCATATCGGTCAATGATCGTTGCTATAGAAACATTGATCGCATTTGCTCTAGGAAAGTATGATTACACATCCTTACAGGAAATTAACATGATCTTCGGCCCATTGTTCTTCTTTGCATTTTTCTTTACCGTAATGTTTTTACTAATTAATATATTTGTTGCTATATTGAACGAATCCATATCGGTAATTAAGAGGGATGTTTCAAAGCAAAGCAATCAATATGAACTTGTGTCCTTTATTTGGAGAAGATTTGTGGCATGGACAGGAATCAACTTTAATAAAATAATACAGAATATTAAACTGAAATATTTCTTGAGTAAGTATAAGTATTGTGCACGTTCATATAAAAATCAGTAGTTTTGACTTGAACGTTTTTGTCATTTTCAGTTTGGATATTCTCTAATGGGCAACATTTGAATTTTCTTTTCGGCGATGGTGGACAACGAAGTAATCTTGGACAAGATGTTATGAAAATATGCTTTTGTTCACGTTTTCACTTAAACCTCCTGGATTCTATAACAGCCTTATGTAAACAACAAAGCTTACATTTTCAAATAGGGTAAAAGAAGCCAGATGAGCGACGTATGCTTAGGTGAGCCTCTAGTATGAATTCTAGGGGAAAGGTTTCTATAGAAATCATAAATGAAAGTCTAAAGATTTGAATTTTTGAGTGATACACATGTATCGATGTGCATTCTATATAATTATTTTTTATTCCGTCAGCAGAGGTTATCTTTCAGCTGGAACAATCTAAATGTGTATTTTTAATCTTGATGTAAGAGTCTTTAATTAGAAATGGTGTAATAAAACGTATCACAAAATACCGAAATAAATTTGATGCACTGTGCTCGAGATCAAAATACTGGAAAACCGCTTAAAGATAAAGATGAATTAATAAGCACAACCATAAAAAATCAAAACAATTCCTGTGGCTTTAAGACCTTAATGCACACAGTATTGTGATTATGCTTTATGACATGTTTTCTGGAAATAGAAAACATCATTTGTCCACATGTTTTGATATATCGAGAATTGATACTGTTAAAAATCATTGTGTCATTAAGAGTATTATTTCAGCATTTAGTGTAGTTTTAAACTCAGAGCAATAATAACAATAATTTAGTATGTTAATGTAATACGTGTATTCAAAATATTTTAGTGCAGCTGAAATGCAAAATTCTCCTTATTGTAATGACTCATTATTCAACATATTTGTACTTTATACAGGTTTTAAAGGGAAATTGGACTAAGCCCCCCTGCAATTGTTTATGGAAAGGGTGAATTATGTAAATAATGTTGAATTTTTAATTTTAGGTGATGACGATATTCAGGAGATGAGTGCATCCATGGTGACCATTGAAGATAGGTTGGACAATATATTTGTCCGCCTTGACAACATAGCTTCTATTTGTACACAATCCTATGGAACTTCTGATGAGCTAGTATACGGAGGGAGTAGTGATCATCAGCTTCCAGTTAACTCTTGTCTTTCTTCAGAATCTTTTACAAAACAGATTAAATTTGATCCAAGAAATTATCGTCAAGAGCCGGTGTTTAAAACTGAAAAATGGTATGCACCAAGTACTTCCAAATGTTGAAAGATACCCCTGTCAATTGTTTCATTTGCATCAAACTATTATGAATAAAGCAACCTGATTTATTGTTAAATAAAATTTCATTAGAATGATTCACTGAAATACTTTCTAATCTGAAACCACTAAGCTGACTGTCGTCAAACATAGAAGCAATGATGATCCTCTTCAAGAATAGCATGTGATAACCTGGATCATCAGCAAGGATGACCTTCACAGCCAAACATACGACTTTGAAGGAAAATTCACTTAAATATCTTTTAGTCTAAAACCACCTAACCATTTTGAACTATTTTGAATTTGGCAGCAATGATCCTTACATGGTCCTCTTTCACAATTTTATCTGATGATCCTGATCACTAAACAAGATGAATTCCCTTAGAAATTTATCGGTGCACACTATCCACAGGCTGTTCTGTTCAGGGCATGCTTACTCTCCGGAGCACATTGCTAGTGCTTTAAGTTTATCATATAGATATTTCAATTTTTTTTACATTTTCATTATCCTTGTGGCGTTTGTTTGTTGTGTTCCATTCTCCTGACTTTGTCTTTTCCTTGGACTTCGAATGTATAGGCGTATCCCACTGTTTTGTCGCTTCGGTATTCTTATGCCGATATTTAAAAATCTCAGCAACAAAATGGTCAATTCAGATGAAACATTGGTGGGGTTCTTCGAGGGTCTCCTTCCTAAACTGCGTCCATCCCAATATAGCCATATTTACTAAAACAGGAAAATCATTTTAATTAATAAATTGTCTCGTCTTAAACTACTGAGGCATTTGATATAACGCTTTGGTGGAATGGTACGTAAGTGGTTCCCTTTCAAAATTGTGTTCCTGAGTCCAGACCTTGGATGGTCTATGTTGATGATGTTAGAAAAAATAAGCCAACTACTATTTCTAAATCCGGATCCTCTCCTCTGAAAGGATTGTGGTAGTTGAGACCAAACTGTTTTCTGCTCTTTGTGTCTCTGACACATTCCATGTCCATTCTCTATCCTATAAGGATAATCATGAAAATGTATCGCGTCACAGAAGTTTGAAATACTGATCAGGGTCTTAAGATTGCCAACCAAGAACTACCTATGATTGGTCTAGTTATTAGCTGAGAAATGGACGTAAAAATGTGACACACGTCACTCAATTGTACTATAACGGTGAAGGTCAGGTGACAGACTGGTACGTACCACTAGGAACTTTTATTCACCAAATACTGTGGGTATAGTTAGTACATTTGCTGTGAAATAGACTTGGGTATAGTTAGTACATTTGCTGTGAAATAGACTGTTGTTTCAAACAAGATCTTTGAGAGAATTTTTCCATCGAGTCCTATCTTAAACTAAGTGTGACAACCATCTCGGATGGTGGTGCAGGTCATCTGATACAACTCCAGAAAGGGGATCACCATATGACCATTAATGCCAAATGTGGTCCCTATAGGCCTAATGGTTTAGACAAAAAAGATCTTTAAGTGAATGTCCCACATGTCTAACTAACTTCACGTACGGCTTTCATCTTAGATGGCAATATGGATTTTCAGAGGACTGTCTAACAAGTTTGGTTCCAATTGGCTATTTTCAGAGGACTGTCTAACAAGTTTGGTTCAATGGCTATTTTCAGACGACTGTCTTAAAAGTTCGGTTCCAATTGGCTGAGTGGTTTCAAACTACAAGATCTTTGAATAAATTTCCCATAGGGTCCTTTGTTCAGGTAAGTTCACCTGTAGTCCTATCTTGAACTATCTTGGAGGACTTTGTCATCAGATACAATTCTGATAAAGGACCATTGCTGTAAAACTGGGTTGACTAATTGGATTTTTAACAAGATTTTTTAAGTTACCTGTTCATAGGAAAGTTTACAACGATGGACTACCGATGCCAAGTGTTCGTACTAGCTCACCTGGCCCAAAGTTAATGTCACTATGGCAGCAAATTAATGCCTATATCTCACCTTTTGTAAAATTCATCATAGACGAAACAAAGACCAAATCAATAATAGAAGGAAAAAAACATTTAGATCTCATTTTTTATTGCAATATTAGTGCTTCCTCGCATCATTCTTGTATTTTAGATTCTCTGAGAATGTCTCATCATATAAACAATATACACATCTCTTCCTTTTGAAAAACCTCTATATTTCATACTATGTTATATTTCTACAGTGAAATCCCAAATTTTACAAGTTAAAATTCCCTTAGACTTTGTTTTCTACAGATTATTAACATCAAAATAGGACTTAGTATAGATTACAATACATCTAGAATTAATTAATAGTTATAATCCTTGCCAAATATATTTTTATATACATTTGTTATATAACAAAAATTTAGAAATAATCTCAGAAAGAGTCTCATATGAAATATAAAAAATAATATTTACAGTCAAAACATATTTTCATTACATTCGTATTAAAATCTAAAAATAGTTTATTATGGCCTAGAAGAATTCAGTACAAAAACGGCTGTCATTTGTTGCTAAACTTGAACACTCTGTCCCTTATTTGAGTGAAAATGTAAAATCTTTACAATTTTTTACACAAATTCAGAAATATTTAAATTATCATGAAAGCAAGTAATCCTCCTTTACAAAATATTTTGGTAAATTGAACCTGAGGGCCATTTCAGAAAATCATTATGAATGTGTCAGAAGTATAGTTCCTTTACTGATGGAAGTCAATTTTAAATATCCACCACCATTAATTATTTTGAATTGAAGTGCTTTTCCATCCTATTATACCATTATTTCTTTAAAAGCCCTGTTGAAAGGACTCCTCCTCCCATACATCCATCGCCAAAAATAAACCTCACCTTTATCCCTTACTTTATACAGATAATTTTCTTTTCAAAGCAAAGTTGAATTATTAATTCAGATTTCAGCCAGAACTAATACCATTTCGTGGTTTTACCCTTCCTTTTCCCAAAAAGTGCTACCGGTAAATTTTTTTCAGAATTTTTCATACTTAATCAAGTGGTAATATTTCAAAAATACATTTTAATTTTTATAGGAGTGAAGGTCACTGAGTACAGGCAATCTTTTTACCTTCTAATTAATTAACCAATTGATTGGAAATGCAACTTTTTACCTTAATTTTATTCTTTCAGAACAAAACTATCATAAATGGGAAGTTACTGAATTTAAGCCAAACCATTTGCCGTTTGAAGCTTTTTGCCACTTGGTTGAATATGCAAAACCCTTTACAATTTAAACCAGAGGCTCCTAGGAGCCTGTATCGCTCACTGGTTTACAAATAACGCAAAAAATCTCATTTAAAGACTAGCCTGTCTATTTTGCCCTTTGAAGATGAAATGATAAATCGTTGTAAAAGACCTCAAACACATCTTTTGTCCCAATTAACAAAGCTTTGGATTTGTTCAATTTGGAAACAAAAATTCCCAAGGGCAATGTTTTAGACATATTAAGAAGATTTGAGGACACTTTGTGGAGGACTTCACAACAATCATTTGTACCAAGTTACAAACCATTTGCACTTATAGTTTCAGGACAGAAGATTTTTAAAGTTTCAGTTAATCAGTAACAAGAATTGTCAATGGCAGCCATGATTTTTGCTGGATCAAGTCAAAAAGAGGGATCTTGGTAGATCTAAAAAAATCACTTGTATGAAGTTACAAATCATTTGCACTTGTGGTTTCAGAGAAGATGATTTTTAAAATTACAGCCAATCAGAAACAAGAACTGCCCATGGCGACCATGTTTTTCGACCAATCAAGATTAAATGAGGACTATTTGTAGAGGACTTCATTAACATTATTTCTACCGAGTAACAAATCAGTTGCACTTCTGGTTTCAGAGGAGATGATTTTTAAAGTTTCAACCAATCAGACACAAGAATTGCCATTTTGGCCATGTTTTTAGCCGGATCAAGTCGAAATGACAACTCTTTATAGAAGAACTCACAAACATCATTTGTATCAACTTACAAATCATTTGCACTTGTAGTTTCAGGGGAGATGATTTTTAAAATTTCAGCCAATCAGAAAAAAGAATTGCCCATGGCAGCCATGTTTTTTTGCCGATCAAGACGAAATGACGATTCTTTGTAGCAGACCTCACGAACACCATTTGTATCAACTTACAAATCATTTGCACTTGCAGTTTCCGAGAAGATTTTTAAAATTTCAGCCAATCAGAAACAAGAATTGCCCATGGCAGTCATGTGTTTTGCCGGATCAAGTTGAAATGAGGAATTTTGTAGAAGACCTCACAAACATCCATTGTATCAAGTTATAAATTATTTGCACTTGTAGTTTCAGAGGAGAGAATTTTTTAAGTTTCTGCCAATCAGAAACAGGAATTCCCCATGGCGGACATGTTTTTCGTCCACTTAAAATGAAATGAGGTATTTTCATACAGGACCTTTAGTATATCATTCCTGCAAAGTTTGGTTCCAATTGGCCAAATAGTTTCAGAAGAGACGATCAAAATCTGAAATGTTAACGACGACGACGACGACGACATAGGGACGGACGGACGACGGGCGCAAAGTGATGGCAATAGCTCACATGGCTTTGCCAGGTGAGCTAAGAAAACTGTTTCTATCTCAAATAGGGTTACATTTATTTTATTTTCAGGGGAGATGATTTTTGAAAATTAGCTAATCAAAATCAAAGATGGCTTCTGGTTGCTATGTTGTTCATCCATCCAGAACCAAAGATTGAAATTTAATAGAGGTCCTTACATACATCATTCCTGCCAACTTTGGTTACAATCTGCCAATTAATTCCAGGGCAAATGGATTCAATGGAAACATTGAACAGCCGCAGTCGTCAGTTGAGCAGATGAATCTCAACCAAAAGTGGACCATTTGTAGAGGGTATTGTAGTCATCGATCCTGCAACATTTTAAAACATTTCATTTTGAAGTTTCAGAGGAGAACATTTTTAACAATTGGCCAATAAAAACAAAAGATGGGCTATGGCATCCATATTGTTCATCCAACCAGAACCATTGGTGGATCGTTTGTAGAGGTCCTTCCATACATCATTCCTACCAAGTTTGGTTACAATCCTCCAAGTAGTTTCAGAGGAGAAAATCAAAATGTAAAAAGTAA
Organism: Mytilisepta virgata; assembly: GCA_028015205.1. Classification (NCBI taxonomy): domain Eukaryota; kingdom Metazoa; phylum Mollusca; class Bivalvia; order Mytilida; family Mytilidae; genus Mytilisepta; species Mytilisepta virgata. Next base: position 71,619,457 of record CM051521.1, read on the forward strand.
AAGGACTACGGACGCAAAGTGATGATTTAGCTCACATGGGATATAGGCCAGACGAGCTATAGAGAAAATGAATACTTTTATTCTGGTGATCGTAATTGACCTCAGTAAAAAAACCTTTTGCCTCAGAACATTTTGCCTCTTGATTGAAAATGCAAAACCCTTTACAACTTTTTCTCTGAAAAAATGATATACATGCATTATATTATTACCTATACTCTACATTGTTTTTTTTCTTTGTTTCTACTTTTTTTTTCTTTTTTTTTTAGAATTTTCCATCATCAACCAAGTGGTAATTTAAAAAAAAGGGAAAGAAACAATTTTGTTTGAGAAAAATTTACTGACTACAACTAAACCTTTTGCAATCTAGTTTTCACCACTGTGTTGAAAATGCGAAACCCTTTACAATTTTTTTTTTCAGAAAAAAAAATATATATATTATATTTTTACCTATATTTTCTTTGTTTTTATTTAGAATTTTTCATCTTCAACCAAGTGGTAATTTGAAAAAAGGAAAAAAAACACACTTTCTATTAGAGCGAAAATTAATTTCTTAACTAAGCCTTTTGCCTCCTGAAGTTTTTACCTCTTGGTTGAAAATGCAAAAAAACTGTTACATTGTATTTTCACTTATATTTGTATATTTCATCCAAGTAGTAATATGGAAAAAAAAAGAAAAAACGCGATTTTTTCTTCTCGAGTGAAAGTTGTAGATTTCAAAAAGAACATTTCCCTCAGAAATTTTACTACTTTGTTGAAAATGCAAAACCTTTACAATTTTTTTTCCATAAAAAAACAAGTTAAATTTTAACCATAATAAAATTACCTGTTCATCTACTAAATAAATAATTATTTTAACGGTTTTTGCCATATGCCAGCACCTCCAAAAAAGGGTGTTTCTGTGTGCGTATTGAGAATGGTCAACATAACATCTGCCCATGAATCATATTTCATTGTAAACTTTCATAAATGAATTATGGCAAATTCTACATATGCCAAGAAACTGTTTCTCTATCGCAGTCAAAATGTAAGAATGTTATCTCACTGACAGAAAAAAAAGACGTCTTTATACACATATAAATTCAAAATATTCTTATGAAAACATGAAACTTGCAATGTTGACTTTTAAAAATATTAAATTTAAAGTAAAACACAAAACATACAAAAAGTTAACAATAAGACAATAAAAACATAAAAACTGGATACAATTGATAAAAACCACTAAAATCCAAAAATAACTTTCTGTATGTTTTCTGATATATTTACCATTACTTTCATGATAAGTTAATTATACAGTTCAGTTTTCTTGGTATACTTTAGATTTATTGCATATTTATTAACTTTATGGGTTACTTGCAATTTCTAAATGCAAAATCTTAACCAAGTCCCTCAAGCATGAAATGTAGGTCAAAGTGACCAAATTGTAGGAGAATTTTAGGCCTTCAGAATACAACTGATGAGACATTATTAAATCAACCAAATGTGCACATCTTTGGTATAAAAAAAAGTTTTTATTAAATCTCACATTTAGCAACATCGTACCTTTGTTAGCTAATATGTGTCAAGAATTTGGCAAAAACAGTAAACATGTTATGCACTGTAGAAAATTACAAAATTATATAAAAAGGACAAATATACCTAAGGAGCAATCAAAAAAAGGTAATCCATTGGAAAGACAACCCCGGAAAGACAAAGGACACATGAAATGTTACGACAGTGGTGACAGGTCCAACATCATCTTAGATATTGGAACACTGTAATGGTCAGTCAATTCGTGATGACGACCGTAAAATTCCTAAGTGATTACATCAACTTATCCCTGCTAAAACCCTGGTTAAGAATCTTTTGTGACAGCATTAATCCTCTTTGTCCAAAGTCTGGGTAACTCACGCATGCCCTTGAAAATCGGATAAGCTGAGAAACGTAGACGCCATATGCAGGCGATGCTGGTATATTGCTACTCAAGAAGAGAAAATTAACAATTGGAATGTTGAAGTCATCACGTTTGTCATAAAGTTTTGTCTTCAAATGTCCCTCATATTTCAAGAAACAAATCCAAATATGAAGCGGACTTTGGTGTATCTGTAGTATCCTTAATTTAAAGCTCACCGGAGTAGATTAGATGTAGAAAGTCTTGGAATTTGTCGTTATTCAACGACTTCACGTCATCTATATAACGAAAAGTGAAATTAAAGGATTGGGCTAGTTTCTTTTTGTTTTCACGTAGTAACCCTTGAATGAAGTCCACTTCATATGAGTACAGAAACAGATCTAACATGTTTGTAATTTCATCTTCAGAATACTTTTTGTCAGAATCAGAGTGGTTCTTCACGAAATAAGCCTTTTCTCTACCTAGATCTAGAAATTTATACCTGCGTGTGCCTTTTTTTTAAAACATCGATGAACTAGTTGCTTTAAGTAATCTTTTAATGAGAATGTGGTATGGTGGTGTAGAGTGTAGAGAAGTCGAATGTTTTTATGCTGTTGCATGTAGCCAAAGATTTTGATTTTAGATATTGGAGGCGAGTCAAGTTTTCAAAAATCTTAGGGTCTTTAAAGATGGATTTAGCTTTAGTGCTCATAGACCCTTGGAGTTTTTTTATTCGGATTTGTATCATTGACCTAATATCCTTCACCCACTCCGAAGGTGTGTCAGCAGGTTCCTTTGAAGTCCATTTTCTGGCATAATCCTCAACAGAATCCATTAGCAATTTGAAATTATATTTCCCATTAATTGGCTGAGGTTCTCGGTATTTGGGGCTTTTAGCTAGCATATTTTTTTAGCTTTTGATTATCAACTAGATTGAGATCCCCAGTGATAACATGACCCACAGGACTATAATTGAATGGAGATGTTACACAATCAGACAAAAAAATACTGAGGAACTCTTCATGATTGGTCTACAGGTGTCCAATTAACAGTCACATGATCTCAAAAGATAAATCCATAGTATTTCTATAAAACGACATCAACAGTCAATGTTAATTTTATGATTTCATTCAGTTCTGGAATATGTATACAATCCTTTTCTACGTCATGTCCTCATCTGAAAAAGAATCAAACATTTTTATTCAATTAAAAAACTTTCATATGGTGGTCAGCAGAGATTTCAAGAGTGTTTTGTTTGTTTGTTTAGTTGGAGTTTTACGCCGTTTTCAGCACAATTGGCTGTTTCGCGGCGGCCAATTTTTATTGGTGGAGGAAGTCGGAGTACCCGGACAAAATCACCCACCTTTGGCAGGAAAATTGGCAATCCTTGTCAATTAAGATTGGAGTCGAACACACCAAGCAACAGGTGAGATTCGAACAGGCTCTTGTCTCGGAAAAAAAAACTATATATGCCAGGAGAAGAGAAAAGGTCCCCAACTCGGGCAACACAATTTTGCGCGCCTGCTTCGATTTCCAAAGAATTATCGCTTCCACCTTTCGGTCTCGCTCAAAACGTTTGGATCAAATATTATTATTGGAAAAAATATTAATTTATCAACACAATGATGTATGACACGCCTACCTTACTTGCCAATGAACAGCGTTATAGCCATGTGAAATCGGTCAAACGTGAATTATTTAGCAGACTTGATCACATGGTGGACATTGTTTTTTTTTTTTTCTTCTTTGTTTGTTTGATTTCACTGACGATCATTACTGTGCAAACTTTTTTTTTAAACTGTTCTAATGGAAACTCGGTCTTCAAAATGATATCATACGATTGTCTAGAACTCTTTAAATGTCACATTCAACACTGAAAGGTTCCTCAAATGCTACACATTACACAGTAAGTTGGAAAATTATATCAGGTATCAAAAATACAACTTACTTTTAACTCAATACTGTCTACAAAAAATAAAAAGAATTAATACAATTATAATTTATAACTGCTTTGTATTTATTCTTCAATCAGTTACACTCAAATTTTGTCAATTTTTCTTTACTTTTTTTTAGATGTATACTTTAAATGTAAAGCAGCGTGTGTGCGTGTGACAAGCTTATTACATGAATGACTGATGCTGCATAAAAGATGCTTACTGTTCAAACAACCTTTCTATTTTCTACATTTTTTGTTCCTCGTTTATCAAAAATAACTTAAGTATGAAAAATCCCACAAAAAAAATACTGTAACATTTTCTCATTCTAAATTAATTTATTTACTGAATAGTAATACATATTTAATTGCATAAATACATTTACAGAATAAAAATTATTTCGACACTTTTATGTTTTGAATTTACAAAAATATGTTCTAAATGATTTCTAGTTTTATTGATGTTGGTCATACACATTTTTTGTTAAATCGCACGTCTCATTCAAAAGAAAACATCAGATTTTGAATGTATTTTATGAATGTTGATCTTTTAGATGCTTCCTCAGTTAGGCAATAACTAATGCAAATACAAATTATGAACAAATTATAAAAAAAACACTGTGTCTAAGAGTTTTTAAATTTTAGTTAAAACTATTTGCAAAAGCAATTTTTACAAAATAACCATCTTCTTTTAATTCATTAAATTTTAAAAGAAGGTAATCTACCATTACAATGTTTACCCAATTTGTAAAAGTAACCCAAGTCAATGAAGCATGAAATTTAGGTCAGAGTGACCTATACCTTTGACGGGAAGTTGCTATACTCCCCAAGATGGATCCTTACATCAAGAAACTGATCTTGGGTGTAAATTTAACAAGTAAATGAAGCATGAAATTTAGGTCAGAGTGACCTAATTTTGGTGGGAGGCTGTTAACTCCCTGAGATATACCCTGACACCAAGGAATATGACTAACTCGCTCGGAAAAACTTAACCTAAGTCAATGAAGCGCAATAAGTAGGTCAGTGACCTAATTTTGTTGGGAGGCTGTGTTACTCCCCGGGATGCACCCTGACACCATTTGATTGTAGGTCCCTTGTTATCGGAGAACTGAACTCGGATGTAAACTTAACCTAAGTCAATGAAGCGTGATAAGTAGGTCAAAGTGAACTAATTTTGGTGGGAGGCTAGTTACTCCCCGAGATGCACCCTTACACCAAGTAATATGATTGTAGGTTTCTTGGTATCAGAGAACTGAACTCGGATGTAAAACTTAACCTATGCCAAAGAAGCGCCATAAGTAGGTCAGAGATATGGATCTGAGATTTTCCATGAAAAGATCAAAGTTTCTAGATGTCCCTAATACTATTCATTTTTTTTATGGGGGTCACTGAGACGTATAATGAGCAGTTCAAAGAGGCTAGGGGTTTACTATAGGACCCATGGGGATTTTTTTCCATCGAAAATCTCTACGACAGTGACTAATAACCATCTCATATCATATATTTTATTATACACCGGGACAACACCTATTAAATGGCATACACAATTAAAGAACCAGATGATTAAATAATTAGTCTTGGAGATCAAGTCAAGGGGGCGTTACGGGGAATAGCTCTGCACCTAGGCGGAAATGATTTAAAAAGGAAACCTGTGGAAGCTTGTGTTGATGAACTTAACCTGGTTGAAAAACTACACTTGAAATATCCGGACATTAAAATAAGTGTCTCACTAGGCTTGCCGAGGGCTAACAAAGCAGACAACCAAAAGGTGGAAACGTTTAATGTGCTTATTAAAGAGAAACTACGCAACAAGTCTTATGTAATCTTATGTAATAATATTTGAATCTGAAGTTGGGGTACGGCAAGGAGATACAATGAGCCCCAATTTATTTAAAATATTTATGAATGATTTGCCAGAAATATTCGATCAAGCATGTGACTCAGTGGAAATTGGAAATTGTAATCTTAACTGTTTACTTCATGTCGATGATGTGGTTTTGTTATCAGAATCTAAATCCGGTCTCCAAAAATGTTTAGATAAATTAGAATCTTATTGTAAGTACTGGTGTCTTGATGTAAATTTATCAAAAACAAGAGTATTGATATATAACAAAGGTTGGAAAATAATAGATGAAATATTTTCATTAAATAATGTAGAAATCCAACATGTGCATAATTATAAGTATCTTGGAATTGTTTTCTCCGTTTCCGGCTCATTTATACATGCACAAAAAGATTTATATAATAAAACTATCAAACCCATTTTATTGTATGGTTGTGAAATTTGGGGAATGTGTTCTTCATCTTCTGCATCAATAAGAAATGAACGAGAATTCAAATTAGAAAAGGCATTTAGTAAGCTCGAATGTGACAAATTATGTGTCAAGTTTTACAAATACATATTGGGGGTACATACCAAAAGTATGAATACTGCTGTGAAGGGTGAACTTGGAAGAACATCTTTTTATATCGATATTATATGTAGTTTTTTAAAGTTTGTGAAAAGAATAGCGGAACAGGATGAATCAAGCTTGTTGTACCAATCTCTAACTACAAGTGAAGATTTACATAACAATGGAAAGCAAAGTTGGTTTAGTAGCTTTGACTTTATAATGAAACAACTTGGTATCGTATTTGATCATCAAAAACTTGATTTAGATAAAATAAAGTTAACTCTAATTAAAAGGGCAAAGAAAAAATGGAAAACAGATTTAATAGAGAACGCTGTTGTGAAGAAAGGCAAACTTCGCACATACTTTGATTTTAAGAACGATCTAAAAGCAGAACAATATCTGTTTGACAAAAAAGACCAATAAATTAGAAAGTGCCTTACGAGATTTCGCATTAGTGCCCATCAGCTTGAAATCGAAAAGGGGAAATATAAAGGGATAGTTGCAGAAAATAGGTTATGTAAACTTTGTAGCACTTTCTCTTAAAATGTAAATTATACGAAACGGAACGAACGACATTTCTTAATAAAATATATGGAAAATATACAAATCTGCAAGATCTTTCGGATAATAACATATTTATATGGTTGATGATATGTGAAGATCCCATTTTAATAAATGATTTGGGAGAATTTTTGTTTAAATGTTTTGAAATACGACAGAAAGTGATACTTAATTGATTCCGTATATCTCTGTTTTGTTTGTATATTTTATTGATAATAAAGTATTCTATTCTATTCTATACCTCGTTTCCCTTGGGGGGATCCCCAACCCCCAAAGTCGATAATTTTGAAAAATTTCATATGCAAATAAAATCTATAGCTTTAAATCATATATTTTATTATCCTCCGTAACAAGACGCATTAAATGACATGTACCTCATTTTTTTTAGCAGAGTGATCCGCACCCCCATAAATCAATAATGTCCAATTATCTCATAAACCGTTAAAATCCCCTAAAATTAAACCATATATTTTCTTATTCCCAATGGTAAGACGCACCAAGTGATACATTCCTCGCTTCCCCATGGGGTTTTCACCACTTCCATCAAATCAATAATTTTCAATTCATTTCATACATTTTCGACGGTCAAGCGCGACGTCATAATGAAGACACGGCATTATAGCGGCGCTGAGAGCGACGCGTATAAACAATACCGTGATTCCCCTTTAAATGATACATACATCATTACCCAATGGGCATCATTCTTGCCCCTTTAAATTAACCAAGTATCTTGATTTATATAAAATAAACAATCTGTAAGAAACTCGACACCTAAACCTTATAATTCCTTAATTCACCATGACAAGACGCATGAACTGATACATACCTCATTGACGCAAGGGTTCATCCCCACTCCCCTCGAATCAATTGTCTTTAATTATCTCGTAAAGCATTGAAATCCCCGCCCCTAAATCATATATTTTCTTTTTTTTCCCATTATAACACAAACAGATTGATAAAAACCTAACACCCCCACCATAAAGGAGAAAGGGGGGTCATCCTCGCCCCTCAAATAAAAACTCCCATTATTTCTTATACCTATACTACACCCATTGCAACAAAAATATTCAATCACAAACGTACATTGCAGGACCTCAAAATTGACGATCTCAAAGCTGATTGTTCATGCAACAGTTCTCCATTCAAATATAGTCCTGCTGGCCATGTCATCACAGGAGACTTAAATATCATAGACAATGAGTTTCTTGGTGATGTCCTTGCAAAAGGTCCTAAGTATCGCAAACCCTTATCCATAAATTGGAAATATAATTTCAAACTATTGATGGATGCTGTGGAGGACTATGCCAGAAAATGGACCAAACGTGGACAAGAGCCACTAGATTCACTTTCAGAGTGGGTTAAAGCTGTGAGATCGTTGATTCAAGTCCGAATTGATAACCTTAGAAGGTCTATGAGTAAAAAAGGAACATCAGTCTTCATCAACCCCGATGCTGCCAAGACATTGTCCTCCATTCATGGCAAATATGTTGTTCTACCTGCAGACAAGGCCCCTAATAACATCGTTTTTGCAAAAGCTACAATATTCAATGCTTGATTAATGAACTAGGGATTGCTAGTTCACTTGGCAACCCTAACTATAAAGCTACTACACTTTCAAAGGAAGAAATAATGATTAAGTATAATTGTTTTCAAGGTCAGAGCAAGGTTTATAGTTAATGGATAACAAGAAAAATAAATGGAAGTTGTCAGCTGTCAAAAGGGGCATAAAACGACTAACATGTATGAAATACACAAGTCGAACAAAACTATATATAAAATCGTAAAAAAAACAACAACAATCAAACTAAAAAGTTAAAAATACCCAACGTTTCTACCAATATGGTCTTGATCAAGAGTATGTAAAAAATAAAAATAAAAAGGCGTTGACTCTTTGAAACTCTGAGCAAGACTGAGTCCGTACATAAAATGTAAAATGTAAAAATAGTTAATGCATGATTTCCTTTTATACATTTCATTTATGAATTAGTCGTAGTGATGTAAGGCATTTCTAATAATTTTGAAAATTTTAATTAATCGCATTTTAAACATTCAAAGATGCAATGGTGAGTATGAATGTAAAACATGTAACATTCCTATTACGATATTTTTGGTTATGAGTACTTCTTGTTTAAAATAAGTTTGTTTTTGGTCTTCCAAATGTTTCGGTTTTAATGCTGGTGATGAGAGGTAACTCCTTGAAATGCGTCGTATACAGCATAGTATAAATTTACTATATCTAATAATAGTATCTTTGGATTGTTATTTTTAAATAAGGAATTATCTTTTTGTTTATTTAAAGTTTAAGTCAATAAATTTCAAAATATGAGTTACAACTATATTCTATTCCACAGGGAATGCCTCCTGTACACATAATTTAAATACTATACTTCATATAAAATTAATTGGCTAAAATTTAAATGTTCAAATCAAATAAAAGGAATGAATCAGCCTCTTATATATTAAATTCTAATATTAATTTTATCTCCTGTTTTAATTCTCACCATCCGCGGGTCAAGTAATCTATTTGATGAGTATTAATGCTTTTAGATAAAGATGTAGGTAACATTTAATTAATGAGATGTTTCTTTTTTATATTGGTCTTATCCATGTTATCGTGTTTAAAGTTCAACGTTCCCGATCTTAAAAACAGTTACTTAATTGTTTTTATTTATTTTTTTTAATTCAAATTCAATTTTTAATAAGCTGCACTCATAAATTCTGCAAGGTGTAAATGTGCTTTGTGGCAGTTATAATTCATTTATAGGAATTCATTGTTTTGAATGGTAAGAAAACAATAGGATAATCTCTTACTAAGAACATGTTTTACATTCATTCTTCACAATTAAAAAACATCAAATCCTATGATATCATTGGTTGAGAGCACTTTGCTTTATTCTAAATTAAGTTTGAATTGGCTAATTTACTGATTTCTGTTCACAGCTGGTATTAGTTTAAAAACTTACCTTTGACTTTTGCAAATTTTTATTTGCCGTGACTGGGGTTCGAACTCCCTCCTTGAAGTAAATTATGTGATAATATCCAAATGTCGTTTTACATATATCAATATGATACAGTACAATATATACATATTTACATATTTAAAAGCGACGTTTGTATAGTGTAAGTTGGTAGCCGCAAAGTTAGGATGAGCTGAGAGTAACACTTGTAGACATAGTTCGAATCTCTGTTTCGGCTTTCCCTTTTTTCTAAATCTTTGTGCTATCATTGATATAATTTAGTAATAAGAAAAGATCATTATTTTTTTTATTCGATTATTATCGACAATTTCATATAATTCAGTAGAAAATTAGAACATTGTTATTTTGATGTTTATGACAATTTCTTCTGTTTCACTGCAAATTTTGACATATTTTTAAAATATAAAAAGTGTAAATCGAGTGGATTTAAACTATTTTTTCTTTCAGTAACATTGTTTTACTGGAAAAATTATTTCGACTATCCTTTATTTTGTCAATAATGGACACATTTCTGAATCATATGCCTTATATTGTAAGTTTATGCGATTTTGTATTAATTTTCATTTACCATTAAAATCATCAACGTGACTGTATATATCTAATGGAATAGTAGTATAGAGAATTAAGTTAATTAAAGCTCACACATAATAGGGTCTAATAAAGAAAGGAACTGTAAGTATATGTAAGTCTAAAAGGAAATCACGCATTGCTATAAACCTTGCACTGATCTTGAAAATAATTATACTTAATTAAAACCAAAAGAGGTTATTTCAGCCTTGAGCACTTTACAATATTCTAAGTTTGTAAGAGAATGATAATCCCTTTCTTCATGATAAGTACTCGCTAACGCTCGTACTTAACCATAAAGATGGGGATTATCATTCTCTTACATATACAAAGTCGTCACAACAATAGTTTATGTAAGAGATACCATGGATAAGTGTGAATTCGTTGAAAACAATCCACTCGCCTCCGGCTCGTGGATTCTTTTCTAGGAATCCACACTTATCCTTTGTATCTCCTATACATAATACATGTACATGTTCCAACATACTGTACGGGTGACTATTATCCTGTAAGCTGTATTGTAAAAAGTGTGAATTTGAACATTGATTCTTGTTCTAATAAACACACTGTCATTAAGTATCGGAATTTCAAGCAATTCAATGAAAGTTCATTTACTGATGATCTTAAAAAACAAAGATTCCATTAAATTTTATTTATTTTGGAACCAGGCGAGGCACTTGAATTATGGTATATAACTCTAGACAAACTATGCTCCCATATGTTTAAAATGGAAAACGGAATGTACAGCCAAAGTGGCATAAAAAGGAATTTGTTGATTTAAGAAGACAAAGAGACTTTTATCATAAAATTAAAGATTTTGTTAATTCAGTTTAGAACAATCAGAAACAAGTTAACATCTTTAATGCGAAATAGCAAAGCTAGTTAGTTTGGTGAAGCTATAAAATCTGGTAAAAATGTTAATGAATTATGGAAACATTTGAAAGATATAAATGCAACTTCAAAAAGTAAAATAACAAGTTTAGTAGTAGGGGATGGAGAAATAAATGACATAACAGAAATTTGTGAAATAACACTCATTTTACTTCAATTTCTAAAACTATTATCTCTAATTCAAAATTTTATAGATCCACCGAAAAATTAAATCAATGGATCAATTCAAAGATAGGTAAAGAATAAAATTTTTCTTATACATGTATTTTACCAGAGGAGATTTTAACACAAATGTTAACGGTGTTTATATACACAAATCAAGTGGATTAGATTGTCTCGGTACAAACATAGTAAAGATGTCAGCTATAGTTACATATCAATCTCTTACACATATATTCAATCTTAGTTTATATACAGGTATATTTCCCGAAAAAATGAAAAAAGCTCGGATTACTCCTTTGTATAAAAACGGAAATAATGCTGATATGAATAATTAGACCCATTTCAATACTTTCAGTTATATCTAAATTATTCGAAAAAAAATTGTTTATTCTCAAATATATGAATATCTAACAAAATATAATTTGATACATCGAAATCAATCGGGTTTTAGATCAAAACATTCATGTCAAACAGCACTTACTAAAATTGTAAATGAAATTCTTATGGAAATGGACAAATGCAATTATAATAATAATTTAATAATAATAATAATAATAATTTGCAAAGTTACACCCATATGGGTCAAGCAAACACAAAACAAAACACATAAGAACATAATATTATATAAAATATAATAACATAATACGTTTAGATGAAGTGGAGAACTTTGACCGACACGCACCTTATTTTCACAATTCTATAGATTGCTTTATAAAGTCACCTATTTATTTGGATTCAAACGCGTTTTCAGTTGATTGAGTGGCTGATCTCTATTAAATGATGGAACAGTATTAGATATCGTTGAAAACAGTTGGTCTCTTAATAATAATGTTTTGTTTACATCAATACAAAAATGAAACTCATCATCGATTTTAATGCAAAAAGTGCATAATCTATTTTCTCTTGGAGCATTTTTATAACGACATGTTTCAATTGCCAGGGGATAGTCACTAACCCTAAATTTGGTTATAAGTTGTCTTATTTTAAAACTTGATTTAAGCAAAAGGTATTTCTCTAATTTAAATTCTGCTTTAAGTTTACTATAAAGAAAAAGCTTTGAACTATCAGTAAAAGATGTAAATTTATTTTAAAAACAGATTTGTAGTTTTCATGTGTTACCTTTTTAAATTTATTTTTCAATGAAAATTTTATATTTTTAAAAGACTTATCAAAATTATCGAAGTCTGATATATCCAAACCAGCTTCTTTAAAAACATTTGAGGCAAAGCTATACCAAATGTATGAACCTTGGCTTTCCGAAGATTTATTCAGCTGAAAAGCCTCATTTAGCAAAGGATTAATTTCAGTGGTATTAAGTGTACAGAAATACAGCATGGCCTGGGTTTTAATAAAAGATGTCAAAGGAAATCTGCCAAGCTCTAACTTTGCAGCCATGTTACATGCAGTTCTCTTCAATCCCAAGACTGACTTGCAGTATCTGTTATAAACCATTTCAAAACTAGGATAAAATATCACAATTAGAGCCATGTTGATCCGAATGTTTAATAGATTTTGAAATACAAAAATAATTTTCGATATACCATGCTTCAGAGTTATATAGTAATATGGGTCTGATTAACATATCAAATAATTTTAATGAAAGATTATTTGGTATAGATTGGAAGTTAGAGAAACGGCTCTTTGGAACAAATATGGCTTTAATCCATTCTTGGTCAGTTCCTGAACTGCTCTTTTGAAGCACGGGAATTGTACTTCTTGATTTTAAGAAAGCATTTGATTTATAGTCAATCATAATATCTTACTTTCGAAATTAATAGAATATAAGTTTGATGAGCTGTCTATGAAATGGTTTAACTCTTATCTATATCAGAAAGGCCACAAAAAGTTGTCATCAATAATTTTGAATCAAATGGCCAAAATATGTATTGTGGTGTTCCACAAGGTAGTAGTCTTGACCTTTACTTTTTTCTTTTATATATTAATGACTAACCATTATATTTACAATACACTAGTCGTGATTTGTACGCAGATGATATTACCATTCACTGTTCATCTTCTAATATATGTGACATCAACAGCAAATTGAATTTTGATATACAAAATCTGCAAGCTAGAATGGTGTAATGAAAATAATATGATGATAAATGTAACACAATCCAAATCAATGCTTGTATCATCCAGTAAAAGGATTAGAAACAATACTATCAATGTGTTCTTTAATAATACATTGCTAGGTTATGTTAAATTTGAAAAATTATTAGGTGTTGCGATTGACAACTGTTTATCTCGGGCTGAACATATGAACAAACTAGTTTCAAAAATTTCTTCTCGGCTTGGGCTGATGTGCATGCAGATTAAAATCGCATCTTCCATCAGAAGGTTTAATTTTGTACTATAATGGTTATATCTTACCATTGTTTGATTACTGTTGTACAATGTGGGGCCAAGCTAGTTTAGCAAATTTAGAAAAGTTGTATAAGTTACAAAAAAGGGCTGCAAGAATTATACTTAATGCAAAAAGAGCCATACCTACCAATTTACTATTAAAAAAACTTGGATGGCTATCTATTTTTGATTTTCACAAAGGTGTTTTAATGTTTAAATGCGTCAATAATCTTGCTCCAGAATATTTATGTGATGTCTTTAATACTGCTAATAATTCTTCAACTTATTCTTTACGATCAACATAAAGCATAAACTTGTTTGTACCTCGTGCAAATACAAATTTTTTAATATTCTGGAACTATTCTATGGAATTCTTTACCAACAGACCTAAAATTAAATAAAAATGTAGAAACCTTCAAAAGAAATTATACAGATTACTTAAAGCTCCGCGAAGCTTTCTAAATTTGTTAAATTATAGTCACAGTTTTGGAAGGCGAGGTATTCCATTGTTTCAATGTATATGGATGGTCTACATGGTGTGGATCTTTGTAGAAATTGGATCAATGTTAGATTCATTTAATCTGTATGTTTTATTAATTTATATTTTAATTGAGGGCCTCATGGAAGATTAGCTTTTTAATGCTTACTGTGTTACCCTCTTTAAATACAGACATTACTTACTTACTTACTTACTTACTGACTTACTTACTTACCTGTTTCTCACATTCCTCGCCTTATTTGCCATTAGCAAAACTGACGGCAACGAATTTACCCCATTTGTGTTTGTAATGTCTGTCTCTTCTTCATTTAGTATCTTCACTGCTTGTTTGTGACTTACGAGGATACAGTACTTCTGATTTTTAAATCAAACACAACACTTTAGCTTTTAGTGGGGGCCAAGCTCTCTTTTTAGTGAGGGGCGACGTGTCATTGTGTTGGGACCGGGTTTTCTTAGGGCCGATATGTCATGTTTGATGGACCGGGGCCATTTTCTAGCATCAATTTTAGCGTTTCTTTCCCCTTTCCCGACATGGCGGAAGGAGGAGACGACAGTGAGGACAATCCATTTTCATTTAAGAATTTCGTCACTCCTAAAAACTCAGACAGAATTAAGACAGATGATAGCAAAAGCGAAATTTCCAGTGGCCAAGTTTTAGACATTCTACCCGACATCGGAGATTCTCTAAACAAAACGAGACGGAAAGAACGACCAACATTAGAAAGTAGGCCTACACCACAGTTGAGTTTGGGAGTAGACATCCTTTTATTACCTCACCTGGCTCATAATTTCATGTGAGCTATTGCCATCACTTGGTGTCTGCCGTCATGCATAAACTTTTCTTTAAAGATCTCGTCTGAAACCACTTGGCCAATTGCTGAGTTAGGAGCAGACGTTGGGCTTTGGCAGTGCATCTAATGCGAGTATATCTGAACGGTGAACTGAAACTCGCTTTTGCGAGTATGATGTCATCAATTTACTCGCAAATGCAAGTTTCTTCACATGGCTGTATATTCTTTCACCTGTAATGCAAACGCGTAATCCGTCATACCTGTTAACTAGGATATATATTCTTTATACCTTTTTGAACATTTCTACCAAGCAAATTTAAAATCTCCCATGCAATTATGGAGAAATTAAAGGTGGAAGTTGAGCAATCTTTCGGACGTTTTTGGCATAGATAACAGACACATTTTGTCTATTTTTGTGACTTAATCTTACATAAAAGGACATTATTTCTGTTGAACAAGGTCGGGAAAGAATTTTTTTTATTCAAATTGAATTATTTATGACTTGTTAACGTTTGTTTTTAGAAAATACATAACCGTAAGTCACTTCTGCATACAAAACTAAAGATTTCAGTTCAACGTTCAGATATACACGTGTTTGCGAGTTCAACCAGACCTGTTAAATTATATATTTCATAATTTATAAATTTGGGGTTTTGTGAAATTTGTTGTTTATGTTGTTTCAGTTTATAATTATTTCTTTAATAGATTAATTAAGAAAGTACTTTTGGAGTCAATCATAAAAATATAAAACAATGAATGACAATGCACACACATAAAAATTACAAGAAATTGTACACAAAATTTAATATCAGAATTAATATTCAAACACAGTTATGACGACTTCCTAAAACCAAGCTGTCCCTGAATTATTAATTGTTCTGAACTCTCAGTGGTTGGACTTGCACGTTTGCCACACTTGGGTATAATGATTTGTCTCCTTAGCTGAAATTTGGCTTCCTATTTCGATATTTTTGGTTATGAGTACTTCTGGTTTAAAATAGGTCTGGTTTTTGGTCTTCCAAATGTTTCGGTTTTAATGCTGCTGATGAGAGGTAACTCCTTGAAATGCGTCGTATACAGTATAGTATAGATTTAGTATATCTAATATTAGTATCTTTGGATCGTTATTTTGAAACTCCTTGGACGATGCCTCTGCATGGTGGATCCTAGGTCCCCGAGGGTAATTGCCAACCCAGTCGTCAGACTTGTCTGACATGATTATTCATTGATTTGTTACAGAAATTACCAGTATTTAACAAAATTCAAAAATAATAGAAATACTAAGGGTTCATTCCTTGTTTTGCACATGGTAGATCTCCATAGCTGAAATTTGGCTTCCTATTTCGGTATATTTGGTTATGATTACTTCTGGTTTAATATAAGTTTGGTTTTTTGGTCTTCCAAATGTTTCGGTTTTAATGCTGCTGATGAGAGGTAACTCCTTGAAATGCGTCGTATACAGCATACATGTAGTATAAATTTACTATATCTAATATTTATATCTTTGGATTGTTATTTTGTAAATTAGAAAGTTCCTATTGATATTGTTGGAAAAGAGTGAGAAGAAGTCAAATTCTGTAAATTTCGGCTGGAGCTAGCAAAAAATTTTGCATGTACAAAGAGATTTACTTCCTTCAATCAATTATTAAGATTCAAAGATTCAGTGCTGTTATGCATATTAATATTGATATTCAAATTTCTGAAAGGCAATTTCATTATGTTATAATTAAGTCCATGAACGTTACACCTATATATATCTAGATGAAGAAGTCAAATATAATTTGTTCATAATGAGAATTTGAAGTAAATAATTTGTTTTAAAAAAGTAATATTTCACCCTTTTCAAATAAATTTTGAATCTAAAATGCATATTTATAATTTCAAATAGTTAAAAAAAAAATGACTTAAAAAGCCAAAATCCATCTCTTAAATAGCAAAATTTTCATTTAATTAATAGACATTAAACACTTGAAGACTTATGATTATCTACAAATGTACATGTAGTATTACAGTGAAGTTACAGGTAATCTTTAATTTGATTTATTAGAAATGAACTATAAGTAATATCACAACATGGGAGAATCAGGATGACACCATATTACTCAGCTTAGATTAAATATAAACAATTTTTGATAATTCTAATACATGAAAGTGAATTTCTGTTAACAGCTTGGCTCTTTTGATCTCATAATTTGTATTTATGTATTTCTTGTGACTTGGAAGTAAGGAAAAAATACTGCAGCAGATTTTCAAGAGCATAGAAAAAATAAGGTGTTGAAACTTGACAGGAAGCATCTATGGGAGGTTCTTTGCAAAGTTTCATCATTTCGTCCTGATTGGACTACAAATATAGCCACTGTGGGCAGTTCTTTTTTCTGATTAACTGATTTAAAAAATCTCTGAAATTGCTATCTATGGGAGGTTCTTTACAAGGTTTCCTCATTACGTCCTGATCAGTCAACAAACATGGCCATCATGGGCAATTCTTTTTCTCACTGGTTGATTAAAAGAAATATTTTTCTCTGGAACTGCTTTGCCAAAACTGTCACCCAAACTTCATAGGAAGCATCTATGGAAAGTCTTTTATGAAATTAATTTTTTTCATCCTCATTGGACGACAAGCATGGCTGCCATGGGCAATTCTTCTTCTGATTTTCTGATTTAAAGAAATCTTCTTCTCTGAAACCACGTTGCCAAATAAAATGAAACTTGACAGGAAGCATCTGTGGGAGGTTTTTTACAAAGTTTCCTCATTTTGTCCAGATCAGGCGACAAACATGGCTGCCATGGGCAATTTTTGTTTCTCATTGGTTGATTTAAAAAAAAAAATTCTCTGAAAGTGCTAGGCCAAATAGAGCCAAACTTGACAGAAAGTGGCTATAGCATATACATGTATAACAAAAATCTACAGAACCACATAATTGCTTGAAACCAAACATGGCCTGAATGTTCATTATAAGGTGCTGACCAAGTGTTGTTACTTTGGTGCCAATCCCTTATTCAAGATGGCCACCAGCATAGGACTTAGGTTACCATATAAGA
Source organism: Mytilisepta virgata (assembly GCA_028015205.1). Taxonomy (NCBI): domain Eukaryota; kingdom Metazoa; phylum Mollusca; class Bivalvia; order Mytilida; family Mytilidae; genus Mytilisepta; species Mytilisepta virgata. The sequence goes on from CM051521.1 coordinate 71,637,487, forward strand.
CCCTATGGGAAATACATGCAAAAACTTCTGGAGAACTGCCAAATTTTAGATTATGCTGACCTGGAAAGATCATTAACCTATCTGACAGTGAAATAATTTCACACCTGTTACCGATTTAATCACAGCACAGTGACTGCTAATCATTTTGTCAAAGCAACTCATTAATTAAACTCATTTTTATATTCCTAAAAGCATTTCTGTGTAACACATTATAAACCACTACGACTGATAGTTCACTTGAGCTACACAAGACACTGGCATTAGATCAAATATGATGAATAAGAAGTAAAATACACAATTTTCAAAGTCAGAAGAAAACTTAGAAAAAGATTAGGCTAAAATGAAATATATATGTGTTTCCGGTTACATGCCCAAAATGAGATAGGGTAAGGTAGGTAGAAAAACATTTTATTTGGAAAAATTATTTTGTCTCCAAAAAATTGTAAATGGTCAAACTGGAAATTACTTGCTTAAGCTTACTGTATTTAAAAGTTCTGTTGAAATCAAACATTTTAAAGACACAATTCAAAGACTAATCTAAATAAAAAACCTTTTCCGAAAAACCGATAAATTCTTTTTTTTTCCTCCAATCCTACGTCAAGTAAATGTTTGAGATAGCGGCCAAAAATGGGGTCGTTCGGGTAACCGGAAACACACATATATATCATTTTGGCCTTCATTGAATATAGAATTTGAGATTCCAATCTCAAGAATACATATGCAATGGTTTCTGAATTTAACCCATCATAATAAATATTTGGAAATTCAATGTCAGGTGGTTTAGACTTTTGATGTGATAGTAAGCAATAAATCCTTTTGTCCATGTTGTCATGGCAAAAGATGTACAATTGCTTTTTGTTACCCTTTTAAAAAAAATATCACAATTTGGATAATGCTTAAATAATTGGTATTTTGTAGGTTTGCAATAAATGTGTTCATTTTTTTTATTCATTTGAAATCATGTTGATTAAAGTGTAGTTTATTATTACGAATAAGTTAATTCGAACACCACAGGGTATCAATTTGGGCAAGTATATTTAAGAATACCCAGGATCTACCTTTCAAACATCTCATTGAAGCCATAAACAATTAAACAAATACACAATACATATCTTGTCACAATTTTCTATAATAAACATGTTTAGCAGCTGGCAGATTGTTTGCAATAACTTCTACAACAATGTGAAATATTATACCTTGTTTCTTTTAGAATATAGAATTACACATTTATGGAATAATTTTTATACATTGAATAACTTAATTTATTTCTTATGTTGTTACTTTTCTTTATCAAAAAAAACATTCCCTTTCGCCCTGCATGTCATTTCCCATTGCATGCCATTTGATTTACAACTTCGTGGTTTTAGGATTCACCCACATTGATTGTGGCTCCACCTACAAAAAGATGGATGATCCCCAAAGATAGCCCAGATCAGCAATTATTCAAGGACCATTCAACCAAAGTTTGGTCCCAATTTGCCTAGTGGTTTCAGAGGAGAAGATCATTAAATCAAAGTTTATGATGACAGATGACAGACGCAAAGTGATGTCAATAGCTCACCTGTGAGCTAGAAATATGTGTGGTTCACAATACCCTAGCTACCTAACCTATTTTTTGCACCTTACCTAAAGGTTTTTTGACCATTTTTCATTAAGAACTGTAAAAGTCAGAATGTATCTACCATAGAATCTTATGTTAAAAAAATTTGTAAAATAAAAAAAATCCCTACCTTCATACCCTATTTTTAGGTCACCTGGCCCAAATGTCCGTGTGATCTATTGCCATCACATGGTGTTTGTCGTCGTCATCATATTGGAACAAAACTAGGCATCAATGGTCCTTAAATGGTCCTCTTTCAGAATTATATTGGATGACCCCGTCGGCCATTGAGGATGGCTGTCAGAGCAGAATATGGTTTAACATAGGACGTAATGGGAAAGTTCACTTGGCAGCAATGGTCCTTAGGTGGTCCTCTTTCAGAAGTATATCCCATAACCCTGCCAGTCATCCAAGCTGGGCGCCAGAGCCGAAAATGGTTTAACATAGGACCCTATGGTGAATTTAATTAAAGATCTTCTTGTCTGAAACCACTTGGCCAAGTGGAACAAAACTGGGCAGCAATGGTCCTTAGATGGTCCTCTTTTAGAATTGTATCGGATGACCCTGTCTGCCATTGAAGATGGCTGCCAGAGGTGAATATAGTTTAACATAGGACTTAATGGGAAAGTTCACTGAAAGATCTTCTTGTTTGAAACCTGAGTCAGCCAACTGGATCTTGAAAGCAGTGTTCCAGGCTGCCAGTCAAGATGGATGTAGTCCAGGTTAGCAATTTAATTCATTATAACATTTTTGGAATGTAAAATTTGTCTACTGATGGAAACTAACCTTTTTAACTCAGCTAGACTGAAGGTCCATGTGAGCTATTGTCTTTGTACGACAACTCCATATAGGAGTTATTGCCCTTGAAAACAAAATTCAACACTTTTTTGCAGTTTTTGGCTTCTAGTTCTATCTTGAAAACAATAACAGAAAGAAATGGTCCTCATGATTACCAGGCCTACATAAGTCTTCAGTGGTCAAAGTTTTATTATGACTCCTTTTAGGAGTTCTCCTGGTTTCCAGGTGACATATACAGGCTCTTAACAGCCTCTAGCTTGGGAATGTCACATGAAAGTCAAACTGTACCGGGTGCTGGAATGAGCATGGGGATTCGCTTTTGATTTTCCCAAATAATTAGTGTTATTAGTGGTTGATAAGGAATTCGGTGGGGAGCCAAGTCAGAAAAAAAGCTACGGACACAGAATCCCAAAAGGGATTACAATACTACTGAAAATGTCCATTATTCACAGAAAGTATTGATTAATTTTGCCTAGACATCGTCAAATTATGAAAAAAACTGAAATAAAAGGGGTAAACAAAATTACTTTATAGATTCATGGTGTTTTTGAGAAAAGGCCTATTTATTATTAAATGTGACTTTTACATAACATTTATTGATGTCTATGTGCATTAAATTGATAATTTATTCAGTTACATTGAAAGTAATGGACATAAAAAACAAATGCCACATGGATACATGGATACATGTATAACTAAAAGAATAAAAAAATGTAATAAAACTAAACAGAATTAGAAGAAGACAGCACAGAAAATGAAGCATTAGCAATGTGAACTCCTACTTAAAACCGGGAGTGACTTCAGGCACTCTGAAGGGATAAGCCTGTCCTGCACCCATCACATTACCAGGGAATGAAATCCAAAAGTGTCAATTCCAGAAGGACATGAAATCTAACTTAAGATATCTAGTCTCATATGTGAGATCGAAACTTTGCATCAGTTAATCAATTCATGATGACAGAGTGATGAAATTAACAAAGTCCCCATGTATATATCACATGCAGCAACGAATAACAGTGACAATAAATTCAAACTACATGTCAAAACACAGAAAGATAATTTTTTTAAAATAAAGCCCTAGAAAAGGTAAAATTTATGGAATTTTAGAGGGCTTTGATAGCAATATTTTGGCACATTCAAAGATAATCCAGAGGGCATTATGATGCCAAGAGAGGAAGACATAAAAAATTCCATCTATAGAAGTAAACCTACATATTATTGTATGTTGATGTATCTGAGGGAAAATGCAAACATCCAACAAGAATAGGGGCCTCGGTGACCGAGTGGTCTAGATAGTTCATCATGACTTCTAATGATCAACTGATCCTGTCAACACATAGGTTGTGAGTTCGAATCTCACCTATGGCGGGGTGTGTTCGACTCCGATCTAAATTGACAAGGATTGCCAATTTTCCTGCTGAAGGTCTGTGGTTCTCTCCAGGTACTCCAGCTTCCTCCACTAATAAAAACTGGCCACAGCGAAATAGCCAAATGTGCTGAAAACGGTGTAAAACCCCAACTAAACAAACAAAATCCAACAAGAATAGAACTAGATTATTCTCCACTGACTTTGGTTAAAGTTAATGCCCAAACTCATGTCTTGGGTCTAGAAAGATTTAGGCTGCATTAAAATTTCATGCAGATACATTGTATTTCTAAAATTGGAGACACAGATTACAAAATGTAGAGATTTCATTTTTCACTGACCTTGTTTAAAGTTCACATCCAAAGCTATTTTCTAAGAGTTAAGATTATGTTATATTTTATGCATACATATCTGAAGAAGTAGGCAAGCCTCCAACTAGAATTTTCTTACAATTCATTGACCATATTTTGTTTTCAGTTTCATTTGTATCAAAATGAATTGAATAATTCCTTATGTTGTTTGCAAATTTTTTTGTATTTTTCACAGAACCAATGGTAAATAACACAACTAAGACAAGGAAGAAAAAAAATGGTGATGGAAATCCATTTTCTTTTAAAAAATTTCTTTCTGGGAGTTCTTCAAGTATTGGAGTACATCCTAAAACTTTCAATACTCAGAATGTTGTGGACAGTTGTGGCAAAGACAGTCCAAAGGTGCCCCCTGACTTTGCTAGTGATTTACCAGACTTTGTTCAGGACCATTTCAGTGAGCACGTTCATGATTTTAATCTTCCGGACTTTGCTGTTTCTAGTCAGAAAAGTAACAGTTTGACACTGAAAAATTATGAAGCAACCAGTAACAATTCATTTAGTGCTGAGAATGAAGATTGTGTGAAGTCAGTTATTGTATCAAAGGGAGGAACAACAAGTTTACCAGATTTCCTAGCAGATGGGATCCTAAAAAATGATATTGATCATATTGACAATAGAATTTCAATGTGTGAAGTAAATGGAGATTATGAATTACAACTAAGATTGGTAAGGCAGAATACTATAAAAATTAATTAAGACATACAGGTTATTAGCTCACCTGGCCTATTGGCCATGTGAGCTTATGTCATCACATTTCGTTCGCCATCTGTCATCTGTAAACTTTCCACATTTTGATCTTCTCTGAAACTACTTGGCAGATTGTAACCAAACTTGGTAGGAATGATGTATTGAAGGACCTCTACAAAAGATCCACCATTGGTTCCGGTTTGATGAACAACATGGCTGCCAGAGGCCATCTTTGATTTTTATTGGCCTACCGGGGTATTTTCAAAAAAAATCTTCTCTAAAACTACAGTATGAAATGTTTTGAAATTTTGCAGGATTGATGACAAAAATATCCATTACAAACGATCCACTTTTGGTTGAGATTCATCTGCCCAATATCTGCTGTGGCTGTTCAAAGTTTCCATTGAAACAATATGGAAAAGACTTTTTAGCTAACCTGGCCTATATGCCATGTAAGCTTATGTCATCACTTTGCGTCCATTGTCCTTTGTTCATCGTCCATAAGCTTTTCACATTTTGATTTTCTCCACCAAAACTACTTGGCGGATACCTAACTTCAAGTTGGTAGGAATTATGTACGGCATTTTCCTTCAAACAATCCACCTTTGCTTCCAGTTGTATAAACAACAGGGCCACCAGAAGCCATCTTTAATTTTTATTGGCCAATTTTAAAAAATCTTCTCCTCTGAAACTATACAATGAAATGTTTTGACCCTTTGCACACTGATGGCAGCAATAACCTCTACAAATGATCCACTTTTGGTTGAGATTAATGGGCTCACCAAATGGCTGAACAAAATTTCCATGGAAATCATATGAGAAATGACTTTTTTGTCATTTGCTCAGAAACAAATGTGCAGATTTTAACCAAAGTTGGCAGGAATGATGTATTGAATGACTTCTACAAAATATCTACCTTTGGTTCTGGTTGGATATGGCAGTCAGTGGCCATCTTTGATTTTTATTGGCAAATTTTAAATAAATCTTCTCCAATGAAACTACATTATGAAATGTCTTGAAATTTTGAAGGATTGATGAAAGCAATAGCCTCTACAAGCTATCTACTTTTGGATTTAGATTCATCCACTTATCCAACAGACGGGGCTGTTTAAAGTTTCCATGGAAACCATATGGAAATTACTTTTTTGCCAAACCATGGGAATTGTAATGTAATTCAGGTTTGGACTTTATAGATACATGTATCAGTACTTGAAATTCCCAACAGCAATTCCAGAAAATGCCTTCCTGGGAAATACTATATTTTTATGCATGTTTTCCTAATTGCTTTGTTAGTTTAAGCAATAACAAAAAATTTTAATTTTGCAATTTTTTTTTTTTAATTTTGATATCAATGTTTTAACAACACCCACAGCTTTCATTACAATGAGAAATTACAAATGTATGGTATGGTAATCAGGTTCAAGGTTGGGATATTGGACTTGTTTATAGAATTCTAAAGTTTATAGTTAGCTCCCTTTTCCATGCCATATTCAGTAAGGTTATGTTGCATTTTATCCCAGAGCAACTTTCAAGTACCTGTAAGATCTATTGAAGATAAAATATACAATATTTATTGCATTTGTAAAGAGATACATTGTGTTCATCATAACAAATGGACAAATATGGCTGTGTTTACATCTAAAAAATCACTCTGAGCACAGACTTTCCTGTGCATTGAAAACATTTTAAGGCCTGGCATCCACTAGATGAATAGTGAACATATTGGCCCCCGTGACCAGTCGGACTGAGTCATCGTACTTCAAACATCTCATCAGACAACTCGTCCCGTACTCAGATTGTCCTATTACAAGACCACACGGCTCAGACTTGGATCGGCTAATCGGACTACTTGGCCCATGTTGTTGTAAAACTTGTTTTTTTTTATTTTTATGATTTATTTTACAAAAGTATTTTTGAATATGTAACATGTATAGCAATAATTAATTAATTTAGACTATGTCTTCAGTTGATTTTAATTATCGGTCATGTATAATTGACTAACTGATTGTTTGGTAATTAGCATAATTATTTAAAGCACTAAAAGTGGTAAAAATTTAATATTGTAAATACGTCGCCAGTAAATACAGGCTATGAACATGGTGAATAATGTTCATCAGTTATGGTTGAGATCCTCCTGTACCACGTCCTGACATGTTTTACGATGTGAGCACACTGCAATATAATCAGAGTTATGGAAGAAAGAGAGATACCACACAAGACTCGTAGATTATCTAAAGCCAGATTTGATTGGAACAACTGAAGGCTCCGAGCTTACCTCGCCAAGTAGTCAAAACAGAAGAATGAAAAACCTCCACTTCTGAAGATGAACTTGATGAGAAATCTACAACAGCCAATGACAATACACTAGACACAATAAATAGTACATAACTGGAAGAGATTGGTACAGCCACTCTAGAACCTGATTAAGAAACAGCAATGGAAGTGCCTGCTGTCTCGGAATCAATAACCGAAATACAGCTTTCTGCAAAACATCCTGAAGCCAAGACAACGCAGAAAGATCCCATTAGTCTAACTGTTGACGAGGGTCACTTGGATACCAAGAAGACTGGATCGGAAAGTCATTGGACAATAGTGGAGAAAGTCACATATGATCTACCACAGAAAACCTTTCTTTACAGCCATACAGTGTGATTGGAAAGGGAGAAAGCAAGAAAGTGGACCGACTATACTTCGACGTAAAAAGAAATCATGACTATTGGATAGATATCAGGAGTAAACTACTTGGACCACTTGAAAGCGGCAGAAGAAAAGATTGCCAGAAAGCAAAAACTTTAATTAGAACCTGTTTGATAAGTTTGAATTAAATTGTAATAAAGGGCAAAATAAGCCCCATGAACCCCCTTTCCCATTTTAGTTAGGGAATCTATCTAGTTAGTACTTTGATAAGGGATGTAATGAGCCCAACCTATAATAAAACCTAAAAAAACAGTTCTTCAACCATTCGTCCTCGTCAAAGTATTAAACATTCTTGCAATCTTGGTCAAAGTTAGTGTGTCAATTTTTTTAGCTCGCCTGACCCAAAGGGCAAAAATGTTCAACAAAGTAAGATCTACAAATAAGTCAGCATGACCAAAATCATTAATTGACCCCTAATAGGAGTTTTTGCCCTTTAAAGACGGCGTCCGGCTTAGATCTTCTTCTGTGAAACCACTGAGCCTATTGGGACCAAACTTTGGTATAATGATCCTTGGGGCCACCTTTCCAAAAATATGTCCGATATCCCCGACTTCCAACCGACATGGCTGCTGTGACTAAAAATAGAAAAAAGGGGGGATGAATTTCAAACATCTTCTATGTAACTACATGGCCAATTGGAACCAGACTTGGCAGCAATGGTCTTTAGATAGTCCTCTTTCAGAATTATGTCCGATGAAAAAATGCCTGTAGAGATCCTTCTTTCAAGCAAAGGGAAGTCAGTGTCAATCAAGTCGCAAGAAAACAACCTACATTAAGACAGAAAGTACTGCTGACAGAGATTAAAAATAAACAAAATTCCTGTAAAAGCATTCATTATTATTTGTTGTATACCAATTTTCGTGGTTTTCGTGGGTCCCAGTATGTTGCTTTAATCGAGGGACAAAAATGTATGGAGAGCGGAGGTTCAATGTGGTGGCCGAGACTCTGTGGAATAGCCTTCCAACAAGTCTTCATAATGAACAATCACTTGAGCTATTTAAAAAAAGACTAAAGACGCATTTATTCAAAGTTGCTTTTGTGGATCGCTTATAGTACAGACCTGGATCTGTGATTGGTTGTGTTTGACTGATGTTGAATTGCTACAGTAATATTCTATACTTTCTAATTTGATTTGTTGTGTTTCTGTACATCTGGATATAACTTTTTACTATGAGTCGTTGTCTTTCAGTAACATATTTTATGAATAACAAAGTAGTAGCATTCAGCAGTTTTGAAAGATAAGTCTATGACTATTCAAATTCAAAGTCCATTTAAACTATTTAGTTTAGATAATAATTTTTGAGATTTTTACTAAATCATTGATAATTTTTTTTATTCCATTTTTTATCCAATTTGGTGAAGTTTTTAGAGTCTTAAATTTTTATATTTAGTTTGATTTTGTATGCTTTTAAATGTATTGTTTAATTTGGGGTTTCGTGTATGTAAAAATCATGTAAAGCCTTAGAGTAATTGTATTGTTATACCATGCGCTTTAAAAATACCATGTAATAATAATAATAATTGAAAGTAAACAAAATGCCCTTCTTCAAACAAAAGGAAGCCAAAGGTAAACAAGATGCAAGAAAAGACCATGCTTTCAGGAAGAACTCACAAGCAAATGTAAAACTAGAAAAAAATCCTTTAAATCTTGAGAAAGAAATATTGGCAAAGCAGAATGCAAGAAGACAAACAAAATAAAAGGAAAAACCCTGAATTTAGAATTGCTCAGAAAACTGACTGTATTGAAACTTTTTAAAAAAGGAAGATTTCTGCTGGTCCAACATACATGTACATATGCACATGCTGTTACCAAACATGGTTTTGTGACTCAGTAGTCAATAGTAGCACTATAAAGAAAACATTATCAGAGGAAATGTTTTACCAATTTTAACTCCATTAATAACATTGATGGATTTGTCATACTTGTCGTCTAAATTCAATCAGACAGACAAAATTCCTAGACTATCAATTGCCAATAAGATGGGATTCCCTGAGAAACCAAATGAATTAAGTTAGGCTTATCTCCCTCAGGATTCCTTTTATGCAGATTCGACAGTTACAAAGAGGAGCTATAGGTCGGCTCTCTGTGAATGGCAATGTTGTGAATGTTCTTTTGACATACAACCAAAGATTAATTCTCCACCACATACAATTGAAAGAGCAGGTACTATTCTAATGAAATTGAAGAAGAAACTAGCATTTATAAAATTTGATTTCAGTGAAAATGTTTGTCCTTTGGCAGTAATCTCTGCATTGCATTATTTGATTGGTACAAGTCATCTGGCGTACAGATAGATGATAATTTGCTGAGAGAAATTGCTGGGGTAAATGTAGATGAAATTTAACTCGAAGCGAATGATGGTAATGTAGATGATGTTGAAGGCAATGATGAGGACTCTGATCATTTTAGTGAAATTGATGAATCTGATATACATACAGGTAATACGGACACAATGTTACATGTAGATGAAATAATTGATGAATGTAGTTCAGTATCTGCTACTGAGTTTTTGCTCAAGGTGAAGGACAAAGACCACTAAGTTTATACAGTTATGCAGATGCAGAGTGTCATTTCCAACCATCTTTTGTGGAAAAAAAGGCCGACCAATGAAGAAAGATCTGTTCCTGTCCATTATACAGATATTGTAAAATGGGAATTACGATCAGTGATAGGAGAGTAGCACAATCCAAAAAACAAACATGTTTTTCAAATTTAAAAAATTTAAAATGAAAAACATTAGGGACAAAGTCAATCTTGCTTTAAGAAGATGTATATCAGATGGGAAAATATGGTCAGTGAAGGATATCTAAACCCAACCATTTTTAATGATATTGTTAGGTTGGATGAAGGATATTTCATATTCAGAACATTAAGAAATTCCGTTGTATACCTTGAGAAGAAAAAGAAAAAGAAAGATTTGTGTGTAATGATTAAACAATTGGGACATTACAATGTAGTTCATCAAGTTAGTGCTGAAAAGTGATCACAATCCTATAGGGGAGATGACTGATTTCTTTTATAGAGTTGAGTTTCAACAGAGAGGTTCTCCACATATTCATATGCTTAAATTTGGGTTGAAGATGCACCAGTTTTCAAAGAAAATACTGAGGAAGAAATAATTCAATTTATTGACAAGTTTATGTCTTGTTCCTTGACAGAAGTTCCTCAGGACTTGATTAGTTTACAAATTCATAAGCATTCAAAAACCAATGTAGGAAGAAAGGTCATGCAGTTTGTCACTTTGGATTTCCTTTGCAATCTTTCTGGAAGACTGTCATATGATGAAGATGTTGAAAAATACAAAGCTGTCTTATAGAAAAGTTCAAACAAAAATAGATTCGCTGAACTCTATAGCAGCATGACCTGCAGTTTGTTTTAGATGCCTATTGCTATGTGTGTGCAGTATATATTTTATCATACATAAGTAAATCTCAAAAAGGCATGAGGGATTTACCAGACCAAGCTGCTAAAGAAGCTAGGTAAGGAAATTTGGACTTAAAAAGGCAGGTTAGGCATATCGGAAACTACTTCAAAAATTTGTAGAAACAAGGCACAGGAGGCTGCATACTTAACACTTCAGTTGCCAATGACAAAAGCATCAAGATATGTTTTATTAATAAAACTTCTCCACCTGAAAAGAGGACTTCCTTGTTGGAAAACATTTCTGAATTACAGAAAAAGTCTCCTGAATCTATTCATATTGAATCAAACAATGACATAAAATGATATTCTAAGTGACCAATATTTGTTAATATTTTACACAGCGTATTAGTGAGGTGTAAAATATTAACAAATATAAGGCCTAACTATGTTAAAATAACCATAGAGGATGGTACCAATGAATTATTTCGATTCTAATAGGACAATATGCATCATTTCTGTAATCGAAGCGAACAATACAAGGCAAAAACTTTTACAGAAAAATATAAAATGTCTTTAAACAAACAAAATAAAATCAAACTTACATTTTTGTGAGATTTTAACGCATTTTACCAGCGTTCCAGATCCTGTACAACGTACAATTTTTACTAAACTTGGACAGAAGCTTGTTCATGATCAAAAGATAGTATGCAAAAATTTTGTAAAAAAAATTTTCCCGTTTTTCCATATTTTACCTATAAATGGATTTATTTTTTCTCCCAGTTAACATTACATAAAGTCTGCAGTTAAAGTTTTTGAAACATTAATTACTTTCTTAAACCATCCCATAGTAAAGTTTCCTTTTTTTGACGGGGACGTGCTTTTAGCCCCTTCTTATGGTGTATAAATTTCACAACTTGTTCGATTTGCTCATGTTTGCACTTAAGTTTCTGATTTCAACGATTGTAAGTAAATAGTAAAGTCAAGAAATACCAAAGGGATATTCGAAGGAGGGGAAAACAAGACCAAAACAATACAGGCACTACAATTAAAAACTAAAAACATATAATCAACATGGACCCCACAAAAAACCGGTGTAGACTCAGGTGCTTCGGAAGAGTAAGCAGTCTCTGCTCCCTGCAGGACACCGGCCATGCTGCCCATGTCAAATTCAGTATGAGGAAGGGATAACATCAATGGAACAGGCCCATTTTCATTTTGGAAACAGTTTTTTCATACCAGTCAACCAAGTCATGATGATGTCCATAAAACTTTAATAAGGATGAGCAACATACCCCTGTCTGAGCAACTTTTCTGTCAGGAGCCAGGCTCTGTCCAGGAAGTCCATGTATATGTCACAAGCTTCGGAATAACGTATGAGTTGTGAAATATATACTCTATTCACCAGCACTTCTGGAATATTTCCGCTCAAAAATATGATGAATGGAAAGTCAAAGTCATCCCATTTCACATAAAGTTTTGTATTCAACCTTCCTCTGGTGTCAATTTCAAGGTGAAGGTCAAGATAAGATGCAGACTTGGCAGTGTCTGTGGTATCCTTAGTTTCAAGCTCACTTGGATAGATGAGATGTATTATCTTACTGGGAAACTTTTGCGGCAGGGATATAGATATCACAGGCTTCTCAGTCTCACTAAATTTTGTAACCGTTACAAGGATTTACTGCAAAAATATGACTGCAAATGTAAAGTTTTAATACAAAAAGGGATGTCACATCTTGCATTCTATAAACATTACCTATAAAGCATATAAATTAAAAAATGATCTGTTGAAACTCACTGTTTTATTAAACTCATTCACAAAGGGTATTAAATTTCAAAATCGTTGTCAGAAAATTGAAACTTGTTTTTATTGGCACAGATATTGATACATTACACAGATACTAAATAATTTTGCATTGCAATCCATCTTGTTTTTTCTCACGATTATTGAGAATGCAGTATTAAATCTTTGGACATGCTGTGTTTGTTGACATCTTGTGTTGAGAGGCTTGATGTTTTATCATCGGGAATCGCACCCTGAGCTTGCTCTCAGAAACTGCGAGAATTTTTTACATTTTGCATGTAATTTTGTTAGGTATTATTATTGTTCAGGTACTCTCTAGGTGGTTTGGGTGCATTCTTGTAGGATTTTCATAGTATTTCTTAAATTACCACTTTTGTTTGCTTTGATTCAGCCTTTGACAACGAATTGGGGGAGGATTTGGATCAAACAAAACATGTTTAATCCCACCGCATGTCTCATGTGCCTGTCCCACGTTAGGAGTCATTGGTTACTCTTTGTGCTGTTTTATTGTATTTACTTGTAATAACATTTGGGTGCGGGGTGTATAATATTACTTGTACCCGTTTTATTTGTTTGGAGTGATTTAGAGCTCGTCACAAGGATTGGAATTCCACCCTTGTTGAAAGCCTTGTGGAGACCTCTACCTTTAAAATTTTCGTCTGTTTTGTATGGAGATGGAGTATGGTCTCCTTGACACTTACCCCATATCTTTTCTTTTTTACAGTAATAATTAAATAACAAATTAATGATATACATGCAAAAACATCTTATTATTTCTTCCTTCCAACCATTTATTTCCAGACATTTGCATGTATTGATCTGCTATAAAATAATTAAAAAGGAAGTATAAAATAATTTATTCCATAAAAAAGGTAATTATGTGATAATGTATATCTTTCAAAATTTTTTTTATTTTTAAAGCTTCGTGAAGATAATTCCAAGTTACGGACAGAGCTTGAAGAAGCTAAGAGAGAGGCTGTTACAGAATCACAAAGGTAATAAAAACAATACATTAGAAGTTTCAAGGCTCAAATTCCAATGGATTCTGAAATCTGTTCAACAGACAACAGAATGGATAACAGAAAAGGTCAACAATACCAATCAATCAACCCAAAGACAGAACCCCAGACAAATAATAACATAAAGTTGCAAAAACACAAACATAATAGTTCTGCAATGATACATGAACTTACAATTCAATCCGATTTTTATGATTCAATTCTGTTATTTTCGATTCAATTCAATAATAATAAATAGTAATGGTAGTAGACTCAATGCTTTGAAACTTTGCAGGATTGATGACAGCAATACCTTCTACAAATTAACTTTTTGATTAGATTTATCAGTTCAACCAATGGCTAGGAAAGACTTTTTTGTCATTTGCTCTGGAACTAATGGGCAGATTGTTAGCAAAGTTGACAGGAATGATGTATGGAGGGACCTCTACCAACTTTCTACCTTTACTTCCGGTTGGTGAACAACATGGCTGCCAGAGGCCATCTTTGATTTTGATTGACCAATTTCAAACATCATATGGGAAATTGACTTAAAGATCTTTTTGTCTCAAACCACTAGGCCAGTTTGAACAAAACTTGGCAGCAATGGTCCTTAGGTGGTCCTTTTTCAGAATTGAATCTGATGACCCTACTAGTCATCCAAGATGGCCACCAGAGCCGAAAATAGTTTAACATAGGACTCTATATGAAATTTACTTAGATATTTTGTCTGAAACCACTTGGCCAATTGGAACAAAACTTAGAAGCAATGGTCCATAATTGGCCCTCTTTCAGAATTATATTTGTTGACTTAGCCCGACATCCAGCATGGCCACCAGAGTCTAACATAGTTTAACATAGAACCCTATGGGAAATCTGTTTAAAGATCTTGTCTGAAACCACTTGTCCATTGGAAAAAAGTTGGCAGCAATGGTCCTTAGACAGTCCTCTTTCTTAATTGTATCAGATGACTGTTTTTTTTTTTCACTTAGAAATCCTGGTATTTCACCTCACTCATTGTAATAGATATTTTGGTGCAGAGGTTTGGATATTGTTTAAAAATTAGAAAAACATGTAGTACAAAACAACTCAGCAACATTTGTTTCATTTTGGCCATATTTTATGTAGAGAACTCTGGTTAAATTTTGGGATTTTAGTCTATTTCACAAGAAACATATTATAATATATAATTGATATTTCACAATGCCTTATATATAATATAGTTCAACACAGGTCAGCAACATTTCATTATGATACTTGAGTTATTTCATTAAATTTTAGCACTAAGCTAAAGGTAACAATCTCAGAAACTGAACTGACTGTTGATTCATTTTCAATGGGATTTTTGTGATTTTTTCACATATCTGTTATTAGTTGGCAATTTCTATGCCATGTCATGAAGATTAATAGGTTCTTAAACAAGTTCAAAGTGAAGACCGAGTTTTTAAAATTCATGTCTAACCGAGTGGAGCGCAAAGGAACGAGGGGAAAGAAGCTGAATTTTAAAAATGAGTTGAAGATTTTCTAGTAATCTTCATTTTTGAGTGAGTATAAGTACCTATTTCTTCCGTAAATACTTTTAGGTTTCCTTTACCTAGGTAAATTCATTGAGCAAGGTCAGTGAAGTTAAATAGCATTACACCTAAAAGAATTCTGATTAGTCGAACTACCCATGACAGACACGGTCACGTGCACCTGTCCTGTGATGGACTTTCTGTCATAGAAAATGCCCAAAAATGGAAGAAAGGGCATTCTCTGTCTTACAGCTACATTCTTTAGTTTTCTGTAAGAACAAATGTAATTCTATGTTTATTATTTTTAAATAGATGTACTTGAGAATTTTTCATTTGATAGTGGTTCTGTTTATTTTGAAATTCTAGAATTCTGAAAAATGGTTAAATCTTGTTCTCTTCCAGTTGATTTCTTAAAGAGTGTCTCAAATTCAAAGAATACAAACCCTCTTGAGAGAAACTCAAAAATGTGCTATGTAGGAAAACTTGTTGCCTTGATATTTGTAACAAGGGTGATCACTATAGGTTTTAATTAGTATCCATCTATTCAAAGTTTTACCAGTGCCAACAAGAAACGTTTTTTAGCACACCTGAAGCGAAGGGTCATGTGAGCTATTGCCACCACTTTGCGTCTGTCATCCGTCCGTCCATT
Source organism: Mytilisepta virgata (assembly GCA_028015205.1). Classification (NCBI taxonomy): domain Eukaryota; kingdom Metazoa; phylum Mollusca; class Bivalvia; order Mytilida; family Mytilidae; genus Mytilisepta; species Mytilisepta virgata. Next base: position 71,653,329 of record CM051521.1, read on the forward strand.
CAGATTACACATTTTGAACTTCTTCTGGAGAACTGCTGAATTTATTGAAACAAAACATATCACAGATGTTCCTTACAAGGTGCTGACCAAGTGTTGTTACTGTGGTGTTAGTTCAACATAGGACCTTATGGGAAATACTTACAAAAATCTTCTTCTAGGGAAGCTCTGAATGGATTGAAACCAAACATGGCATGAATGTTCCTTAAGGATAAGGTGCTGAACAAGTGTTGTTTCTTTGTTGCCGATCCATCATCCAAGATGACCACCAGCTGGGGACTTAGTTTAACGTAGGACCATATGGGAAATCCATTCAAAAATCTTCTTCTAGAGAACCACTCAATGGATTGAAACCAAAGGAATGTTCCTTTTCAGGTGATGGAGGGGGGGGGGGGGGGGCATTACGGCCGTCAGCAGAAGACTTAGTTTAACATAGGACTTATGGGAATTACATACAAACAGCTCAGTCTTCTCAAAATAATTACTGAATGGATTGATACCAAACATGGCATGGATGTTAATCTCAAGGTCCTTTAGCAATGAACAAATGGAAATATCAGGTGAGCGATCAAGCTCCTGGGAACCTCTGGTTGTTTGCAGTTTATCCTTTCCAACAAGTTTGGTTGATATATCAAACAAAAGTTGTCCTGTAACAATCCTTACTGTAGAGTTGATCTTTTCAACAAGGTATTAGCCTATACTTTAGATTAGATGTTGATTTTTTATCCAACAGATGTCATAAAATGAAGAAAGATATGGAAGATTTACAGGAAAAGGAAGCAGAAGAGAATGCTGCACTAGAGAACATGATCCAACAAATAGAGGCTAATTTAACTACTACAACAGTTAGTAGCACATAAAATGTTATGATTATCATATTTTTAGCTCACTATGTGAGCTATTGCCATCAGTTGGCATTGGTCATCGTCTCCCGGATAAATTTTCCTTTAAAGATCTTCTCCTCTGAAACCGCTGGGGCAATTCGGACCAAACTTTGGTGGAATTGTCCTTGGGTGGCCCCCTTCCAAAATTGTGTCCTGCATCTCCGACTTATAACCAACATGCCGCTGTTACTAAAAATAAAAAAAAGGGGAGATGAATTTCAAAAATCTAAGAAACTGCATAGCCAATTGGAACCAGACTTGGTAGTTATGGTACTACATGTAATAGGAGGTTCTCTTTATGTCTACCTCCACGGAGATGGGGAGACATATTGTTTTTGTACTGTCTGTCTGTCCTTCCGTAAAAAATTTTTGTCATCACTCTATCTCATGCATCATACTTCAGATTTAGATGAAACTACTGGCAGGAATACTTGTTAGGATATGTAGATGTGCATATGTTCTTGATATTTTTATAAATCAAATTTTTACGGTTTACCATGGTAAAATAGCCATTTTGCCTTAAGACTAGATGGAAGAAATTTTGTGATCACTCTATCTCATGAATCGCACTTCCGATTTGGATGACACATGGCAGGATTACTTATTAGGGTAAGTAGATGTGCATATGTTCTTGACTTTGCGATAAATCAATATTTAACCGCTTACCAGGGTAAATTATGGACCATTTTGCCTTAGAACTACATGGAATAAATTTTGTCTTATGCATCATACTTTGGAAATGGACAAAACTTGGCAGGAATACTGGTTAGGGTATGCAGATGTGCATGTGTTCTTGACTTTATGATAAACCAATTTTTTAGGGTTGACCGGGGTAATAATGTACTTACCATAATAACTCTAATTATTGGACGGCCTAATTATTTGACACTTTTGAAAATGCAAGGAAAATTGTTATTTTTCAACAATTTCAAAATTGTCAAAGTTACGATTGTTGTTTTCAGGTGGTGATAGTCAGTGATTTTAACTTCTTAGCTAACTTAATTGCTTTCAGTCCTTATCAATGTTTATTTCGTCTTTCTAAACCTTTTAAACCATCTATCTTAATAAATTTGATTGAAACAAGATCGATTTTTAAGAAAATTTTATTGAATTTTTCCTACTTGGCAGTTTACTTTTAAAAAGAAATCCGAAACAAGTTCGAACGGAACTGTAATAACCAAACTTGGAATAAATAATGTATGGAAGTTTTTGTATAATAATTACTCATTTCATTTGGATTGGATGAAAAGTGTGGTCACCATACATTTGTAGGCAATTTATGATTCTAATTGTTCAAATTTTTTGTCCTAGAAAACTACAAATCTTTTCAAACTTTATAGGAATGATGATTTGGAAAACCTCTAAATAGAATCATTATTTTGTGATGATTGGGAGGCATACATCCCCACTACATGTACAATGGCACATAGATTTGCACTGAAGCTTATGGGAAATCACAATTTCATCATCTCATCTGAAACTGCAATGCCAGTAATAACCAAACTTGGCAGGAATGAAATATAGAAGGCTCTTTATAAATAATCCTCATTTCATTTGGATTGGATGAAAAACATGTCCCCCACTGGCAATGCTTGATTCTGGTTCGTCAAATCCTCTAAAACTACAATGCCAAATCTTTTAAAAATTTATAGGAATAATGATTGGGAGACCCTCGACTATAAAGATTCCTTATTTGTTTTTGATTGGATGGCATACATGGTGACAAATAAGTTTGCATTGGAGCCTATGGGAAATCACAGTATCTCTGGAACTTACACAAAGCTAATTTTAACCAAACTTACCAGGAATAGTGTATGGAAGCTTCTGACCAGCTAAGCCATGATATTGAATAATATTACGAATGCAGTATGTTATCTCCTTCATTATCCAGGTTCACTTGAGCATCTTTTTTTTTTTTTTTTCAGAAAAGAGCAGTTCAAGCAGAAACAACAGTTAGTAAGCTTCAAGCTGAAGTGAAAAATTTGCAGGTACATCTATAAAGCATATTTAGCTCAACTGGCTGTGCCATGTGAGCTATTACCATCACTTTTAGTCTGTTGTCTCCATCCGTCCATCCAGCTTTAGAAAGTTCATCATCTCTTCTGAAACCACTATGTTAGTTTTAACTAAAATTTTGAGGAATAATGTTTGGAAGGGTGGCTACAAAAATGTTGGCGTTGGTCACATAAGTTTACATTGAAGCCTATGAGAAGTACAAGGCCAATAATACCTTGGCAGAAATATTGTATGGAAGGTCCTTTACCATATTCAGTTGTTGAAAATATATGCAGTCATAGATTATATGCACCCCTTTTCAAGCTTTTCAATCCAGCAAAAACTTAGTTCTACTATATTATACACAGGGACATTTTGGAAATAAAGTCGTCATGAGATCGGCATTTTTCATCATTTTCAGAACTGAAACATCTTTTCATTTTCGTCGAGTCTTTCAATTTGTTTTTTAAATATTTTTATGCAATTAAAATTAAAGATAGTTTAGGAAAAAGCCAAAGTTTTAAGACAAAACTATGAATTATTGACAACAGAAAATTAACTACGACCTGCTAATTTCCAAATCGTATAAATGACTTGTTTGTTAGGGCGATAATGTAAAATTTAGTGAAACAATTTACACTAGTGCTGTCAAATAAAATGTCAAAAATACTGATACTGGAATAGCTGTGAATACAACACAAAATATGACACTGGGAACCAGACAACGAAACAAAAAAAGAACGGTCTAAATATCAGAACCGAACATGAATAGCAACCTTTTCATTATCTTAAAGTTTTTATCACTTTATTAGAGGTAGGGATTTTTATCTCATTTCTTGGTTTCAATCTCTACTGTATTTATCCAATATGGGCATATAATGGCAGCGATCGATCATATGTACCGGTAAGAAGTTGTTCCCTTGAACTGATTTCGAAATGTCGCTAGAAAAAATTCTCATGGGCCTATGGTAATACATAATACACACCACTTTCCCAGATTTATTTCTAGAGATAAAAAAAGTGTGTATTATGTACAACTGAATACAGTATTTCATTTGGAACAGATGAAAAGAACAGCCATCTCAGATAATTCTTAATTCTGATTGGTCAAATTTTCAATTTTTTCTCATCTAAAACTTATGCCAAATCTTTTCAAACTTTATAGAAATGATTGGGTGACCATTTACAAACTTTAAGATTCCTTATTTTGTATTGATAGGATGGCATACACGATGGCTTTTGGTGACATATAAGTTTGTAATGAAGCCTATACATATCAAATTTTCCAGCAATAGGGTACGGAAGGTTCTTACCGCTATGCCTTGATGAACAAACAATATTCGAAATGCAGTATGTTATCTGCTTCATTATTCAGATGATTGACTCAGGCTTGCTATAGCCTCTTGTTTAACGATAGTTATGTTTAGATGAAAGAAACTTTAAAGAGGACAAATATACCTAAGGAGCAAACCAAAAAAAAAAATCCATTAGACAGACCAATCTGGGAAGGAACAACCACAAAACACTGAAAACATGAACTTGTATAAAAACCAGGAGTGAACTCAGGTGCTCCGGAAGGGTAAGCAGTTCATACTCTGTATAAGGCACCCGTCGTGAAGTTCAACAAAGTTAATCCGTTGGTAGTCACAAATCGGTGGAGGTACATGAAATGTTACAACGGGCAGAACAGGTCCAACATCATCTTCGATAATTTTAAAATTGATAATATTGCTAGGGGCAATCTATGCAGTTACATGTATTTTTTGCAGTAGGATTAGTAGAGCTTCTTTATTCAAGATTCAAGAGCTTAAAATGGGAAAGAAAGTAAACTGGATATTGTAACAGAATGATACAAAGTCTTTAAAATGATAACATTAAATATGACAATAAGGAATATTTCCTGCTTAGAACATGAAACATTTGATTGTTAAATTAATCTTGCAGAAACAAATAACATCCCTACGTGGAGAGAATGATTTACTACGTTCAGGTGATCAAGGATTGGCTGAGATCAGAGAAAGGACAAAATATTGTTCTGAACAGTTAACTAATGCATCTATTACAGCAGAACAAAATTTACAGTGAGTTTTATCCACTAATGAGTTTTGGTATAACTTTTAAATGTTCTTTTCAAAAGAAAGACTAAGGGTCCTTGTTCTTGTTCACCTTCTGTATCGTTTTGTTTTAATCTACCCAATTAAAAGTATAATTACTGACAATACATTAATGCATTATATTAGGAATTTTTATCCCATTTTCCAAAGGAAGGGAGGGATACTCCTTTACCTCTTCACCTGTACATCAAAAATTTCCTCACATTTTTAGCTCACCTGAACCAAAGGGCAATGTGAGCTTTTGTCATCACATATACATCCGTCTGTTGTCCATCTTTCGTCCGTCCATTAACTTTTCACATTTTGATTTTCTCTGAAACCTGTAGGCTATGTTAACTGAAACTTGGTATGAAACATTTATAGAATCCTTTTATGAATTTTGCATATTTTTTTCCCGACAGGATAACTGATATGGCCACTATGCACAAATTCTATTTCTCACTGGTCATATTTTGAAAATCTTGTGCTCTGAAACTATTTAGACAAAAGGACTCAAACATGGTATTAAGCATCTATGAACAAATCCTATTTCTCTTTGGTAGCAACTTCAACTAACTCCAGGTGGATCTGTTTTACCGGAAGTTATTTAAAAACTGGGTTAAAAAATATTTATCACCTATCTATAGATGATTTTGGTACCAGATATAATGTTTACTATCGATGTTTCCATCCAGTGCTGCAGCTAGCGTTAACTGAAGTTGCTATCTTTGGCCGATATTTAAATACTTTTCTCATCTAAAAACATACAGCTAAATGAAGTAAAACATGGTATAGAAGATCTATGGAAGGACCTTTATAAAGTATGCATATTTTTTTCCTGATCCCAAAACAAACATGTTCACCATGAACAAGTCTTTATTTCTGATTGTTGCAATTAGAAAAATTTTTGCCAATGACCTGGACTGTCAACAAAGTTGGCCCTCACAGCCAGCTCAGTTTAACATAGGTCCTTATTATACCCCACACAACGGGTTGCGGAGGGTATATTGTTTTTGACCCGTCGGTCCGTCCGTTGTGCCGTCCATTGGTCCGTCCGTCCGTCCGTCCCTCGGTCCTGTTTCTTGTCATCGCAACTCCTCTCAAACCACACAACAGAATTTCACGAAACCTTTTTAGATAATAAGGACATACTATGTAGTTGTGCATATCGACAGGAAATTGCAATTCAATATTTTTTCTAGGAGTTACGCCCCTTTGAACTTATTTACTTTAATGTAATACTGCAACAGTTTGTCATCGCAACTCCTCTCAAACCACACAACAGAATTTCATGAAACCTTTTCAGATAATAAGGTCATACTACGTAGATGTGCATATCGACAGGAAATTGCGATTCAATTTTTTTTCTAGGAGTTACGCCCCTTTGAACTTATTAACTTTAACGTACTACTGCAAGTTTGTCATCGCAACCCCTCTCAAACCACACAACAGAATTTCATGAAACCTTTTCAGATAATAAGGACATACTATGTAGATGTGCCTATCGACAGGAAATTGCAATTCAATTTTTTTTCTAGGAGTTACGCCCCTTTGAACTTATTTACTTTAATGTACTACTGCAACAGTTTGTCATTGCAACTCCTCTCAAACCACACAACAGAATTTCATGAAACTTTTTCAGATAATAAGGACATACTATGTAGATGTGCATATCGACAGGAAATTGCGATTCAATTTTTTTTCTAGGAGTTATGCCCCTTTGAACTTATTTACTTTAATGTACTACTGCAATAGTTTGTCATCGCAACTCCTCTCAAACCACACAACAAAATTTCATGAAACCTTTTCAAATAATAAGGACATACTACGTAGATGTGCATATCGACAGGAAATTACGATAAAAATATTTTTCCATGAGTTATGCCCCTTTGAACTTATTTGCCTCACTATACTATTACTGTTTACTCCTCTCACTTGGAATTTAAATTTCCCAACATGCTGCCATTCAAATTAGGATAAATATGTGAAGGTAAGCATTTGATTGTGTTCATTTTACTTGTGAAGTGAGATTTTGTTTCTCCAGTGACAATATGAAGACGTGGGGTATGTGAGCATCCTCACAAAGGTTCTTTAATTATAAAATTAATTTTAAGATCTTCCTGTCTAAAACCACTTAGCCAGTTGGAACCAACCTCGTAGGATTGGTCTTTAGGTGGTTGTCTTTCAGAATTTTGTCATGCTTAAGAAGATAGGTGAAGGGGTATTAAGGTTTACCCTTGTCTGTCTGTCTGTTCATCCCGAAATTGGTTTCCGTTTGCTAACTTTACTTTGCCTCAACCAAATGTAATGAACAAAATTATACACAATGCTACTAACCAACAAACACTGATCAAGTTCGAATTTGAGTGGCATCACTTACATCTTTCTTTTGGTGGACTTTGTTCAAATACTGATGGGAAATGAGTTAGATTATAGTAGAATGACAATGCATACATTTTAATTTTAAGTATTTCCCAACTTTGATGCCAATTATCTTTGTTAAATAATCATAGTATACATACTCAAATTCTAAAAATTACAGTTTCAACTTTTTTTAGCTCACCTGGCCCAAAAGGCCCAAAAGATCTTTTAAAGATCTTCTCCTCTGAAACCACTGGATCAATTGGAACAAAATTTGGCAGCATTGGTTCTAAGATGGTCCACTTTTAGAAGTATATCCGATGACCCCACCCGTCATCCAAGATGGCTGCCAGAGCCCAACATAGTTTAACATAAGACCCAATGGGAAATTTACTTAAAGATCTTCATGTCTGAAACCACTAGGCCAATTGGAACAAAACTTGGCAGCAATGGTCCTTTGTTGATCCTCTTTCAGAATTGTATCCGCCATTGAAGATGGCTGCCAGAGCAGAACATAGTTTAGCATAGGATCTAATGGGGAAAATCATTGAAAGATCTTCTTTGAAACCAGTGAGCTAGTTGGAACTTGACTGCAATGTTTTAGGCTACCAGAGTCCAGGTGAGCAATACAGGCTCCTAGGAGTCTCTAGTTTGGAAGATCCTTAAACATTTTTTTCAGTACATGTATAAAAGTTTTGTTTTTTATTCCATATAAATAATCTTTTTTTGTACATTTTAGACAATTACTGCAAGGTGTGGACCAGATGAAACTGTTTGCACAAGTTTTATCATCTGTTGATAGAATTAGTGAGGTAACAAATGAAGATGAATCAAAAGAGAAGTAAACATAAACAGAACAAAAAGACAAATAATACGTTGATCTGTGTACCCAGGTGTTAATAGTATTAAGACATAAAAATGATTGAGCTTTAATAAATAATTGTTGTAACAAGACCATTTATCACACAGTACCCTTCAATAAAAGTGTGTTTACATACTCATATTTTTTATTTAATATTGAAATATAGGGTATTCTTTAACTTAACTGTGTGACTTTTTACAAACTGCAAGTAGCTTTTTTTTTGGAAATATCTCAGACCAGGATCTCGGATGCTTTTAAAATTAATATAAAAAATATTACACTTCCTTTTGTTTCCGATAGTTGTAATTAATTAATAAAGGAGGTCATACATTTCTAGCTCACCTGGCCAAAGGCCATGTGAGCGTTTGTCATCACTTGGCATCCATCGTCCGTTCACTTTTCACATTTTAATCTTCTCCTCTGACACCTCTGGGCCAAATTGAATTTAATTTGGCAGGAAGCATCTATGTAAGGTCCTTTATAAAGATTGCTCATTTTGTCCCGATCATACAACAAACATGGCCGCCATGGGCAATTGTTATTTCTGATTGGCTGAGTTTTTAAAAATATTCTCCTCTGAAATTGCTGGGCCAAATGGAACAAAACTTGACAGGAAGTATATATGGGAGGACCTTTATAAAGTTTCCTCATTTTGTCCCGATCAGACTACAAATATGGCCGCCATGGGCAGTTCTTGATTCTGATTGGTTGATATAAGAAAATCTTCTCCCCTGAAATCACTTGGCCAAATGGAATGAAAAAGACAGAAAGCATCTATGGGAGGATCTTTACAAAGTTTGCTCATTTCGTCCCAATTGGGCAAAAAACATGTCATCATAGGCAATTCTTGTTTCTCATTGGTTGATTAAAAAAATTTTTTTTCTCTGGAACTGCTTGGCCAAATGGAACGAATCTTGACAGAAGCAACTATGGGAGGTTCTTTATAAAATATCTTTATTTCATCCCAATCGGAGTACATATATGGTCACCATTGGCAGTTCTTGTTTCTGATTGGCTATATAAAAGAATCTTCTCTAAAATCGCTTGCCCAAATGGAACGAAACCTGACAGGAAACATATATTGGAGGTCCTTTATAAATTTTCCTCATTTTGTTCCGATCGGAATACAAATATGGCTGCCATGAGCAGTTCTTTTTTCTGATTGGTTGATATAAAAAAATCTTCTCCTCTGAAGTAGCTTGGCCAAATGGAACGAAACTTGACAGAAAGCATCTAATTGGGAGGTTCTATACAAAGTTTCCTCATTTCGTCCTGATCAGGCAACAAACATGACCGTCATGGGCAGTTCTTGTCTTTCATCGGTTGATAATTTTCTTCTTTGAAACCGCTTGGCCAAAGGGAACGACACTTGACACGAAGCATCTGTTGGAGGTTTTTTACAAAGTTTCCTCATTTTGTTCAGATCAGGCGACAAACATGGCCGCCAAGGGAAATTCTTGTTTCTGATTGGTTGATTTGAAAAAAAAAATTTCTCTTAAACTGCTTGGCCAAATAGAGCCAAAATTGACAGAAAGTGTCTATGATGTATAACAAAAATCTACAGAACCGCAGAATTGCTTGAAACCAAACATGATCTGAATGTTCCTGTTAAGGTGCTTACCAAGTGTTGATCCCTAATTCAAAATGGCCTTCAGCAAAGGACTTAGGTTAACATAAGACCCTATGGGAAATACATGCAAAAATCTTCTGGAGAACCACCAAATTTTAGAATATGCTGACCTGTTAGTAGAAGGACCTTGATGAAGAAAAATTTGGTCCTACAAGGCTTACCACAATTCATAATGATAGGGAGAAGTGACTTCTCTCTTTGAAGTACATCAATAAAAATGGCTTTCATGCCAGGTGAGCGATACAGGCTCAGCCCTCTGAGCCTCTAGTTAAAGAGTACTATAGAATTGTTTAAATTGTGACTAAATGAATAGAGCATTTGAAGACAAACAAAATTATATTTAGATTTTGAAAATTGACCTAGGGGATCAAAAGTTATGGTCAAAATTTTACTGTACATTTTTAACAAATATGGCAGCCATGCATTTATTTTATTTAAATGAATAGCAAATGTTAAGTGCATTCATTAAAATATTTTTAAAAATAGTTGAAACTGCATACAAGTGATGTATTTTAATTATTTACCAATTAAAATCTATTGTTGTTTACTTATGTTTGATTCAGCAACATTTTGTCAACCTGTATTTGAAAGAAAAGTGAAGAATACAATGCATTTCAATAGGAAATATCCAAGATGGCACCAGTCCGAGATCTTTCAGGGCTTCAGATCAGTATTTCTAATGAGAAATCTTTGAGAACTGTATTAGGCAAATTATTTTTAGCATCTTAGAACTTTCGTGTAATATTACTTCCGCAACATTTGTTAGTTTTGTTAAGAATGCAAAAATTAGGTGTCAATTCCATGATTTCTCCAAATTATCAAGCTTAGCATCTTACTTTAGATCAACAATTTCTAACCCATAAATGTTAAATTCAGAGTAAAAATGTTAATTTGTAAGTTATATTATCTGCAATTTACCAAAAAATATCAAAAGAAATGTGATTACCATGTATGTTCTTAATATATATGTTATCTGCCCTCGTATGATGTTATTGCCCTGGGGGCAAATAACATGCTTCAAATTATGCTTTTATTACATATGCAAAATTGGCGTTATTTCAATAAAATATGTGATAATAGCTTGTAAATTAGAGCAAAGGTCAATTCAAAAAACTGGCTGTATTGGTCGACTTGTACCCGGCCAATATAGGGTGAGTCGATTTTCTCTAGATTTTAGATTGAATAGATACGAAAATTCAGAAATGTTTACATTATATCTATTTATACATGGTCTGTGATTTAAGGTGCTTCAAAATTAATGATTATATATAGATTATTCAGTAATAGAGCTGACTAAAAATATCTTTCACAACCCTCATTCCAATCATTCAATGACCATAATTAAGAATTATTTCAAAGTTTTGATTCAGAAAAACATACAGAATATGCATTGTGAAAACTAGTTAATTAATAAAGATATCATTGTATGGTTATTTCTGCATTGGCCTTATAATACATGATTGCAATACAGCAAGCCTCAGACCAATAACAAGGCCAATACAGAAACAACCATGTAATAATATCATAATAATAAAATATATAATTAATATTGTTATTTTATCAGATTTTTTGCATCCAAAAAGTACTTGGTGAGAATTTTAAAACCTAATACCTTTTTATTGCCTTGAAATCATCATTTTGAAAAAAAAGTCTCTCAGTTTTTGCTTACTTGCCCCAACTTACTACAAGGGCATGGGAATAGCTTTTAATTTTAAAGTAAAAATTGTTAAAATTATAATAGAATTGTTAGCATTTTAGTTAACTTTACTATTGCTCACATCGTACAAGTTTTTATTTGTGAATGATGCTAATAATGAATGTTGTATTTAATAATGCAATGAATGTGTTACTGATAACAATTATTTCATACAGTTTTAAGACACAAAATTCATTTGAAATCAATGTATCTTTGAATATTTATAGAAGTTTGAGGATAAAAATGTCATATCCACTTTCATGTGAATTGATAAATACATTTAATAAATATTTATTGATTTTGTATTTGTTTTGTATTATTATTCTGTAAGCCAGCATATATTTTGGTTACTGTGATCTTTGGATGAAGAACCATAATAAAATAACTTTGCTTTAACTGTTGTCATGTGTAGTCCCCTTCCAAAAATGTGTCCGGTGTCCCCGACCTTCGACCAAGATGGCGGCCAAGCTAAAAATAGAACTAGAGGCTCTCAAGAGCCTGTATCGCTCACCTGGATTTAACTTTTCACCTTGAGCAGGACTAAAAATTTAAGTGTTGCAGTCAATTTGACTGGTTTTTCTATTGGCTCTATGTTAAACTAAATTCAGTTGTGGCAGTCATCTTGGTTGACAGTCCAGGTCAATGGACATATTTCTAAAAGAGAACAATCTAAGGACCATTTCTGCTAAGTCTTGTTCCAACTGGCTAAGTAGTTTCAGACAAGAACAATTTTTAAATAAATTTTCCTATAGGGTCCTGTATTTAATTAAGTTCAGCCGTGGTGCCCATCTTGGTTGACAATCCAGGTGATCTGACACATTTCTGAAAGAGGACAATCTAAGGACCAATGCTGCAAAGTTTAGTTCCAATTGGCTCAGTAGTTTCAGACGAGAAGATTTTTGAGTGAATTTCCCATAGGGTCCTATGTTAAACTAAGTTCGGCTGTGGTGGCCATGTTGGTTAACAGTTCACAAAATCAGACACATTTCTGAAAAATGACTAAGGACCATTGCTGCCAAGTCTGGCTCCAAAAGTCAAGTGGTTTCAGACAAGATTTTTTTCAATGAATTTTCCCATAAGGCCCTATGTTAAACTAAGTTTGGCTGTGGTGGCCATCTTGGTTGACAGACTGGGTCATTGGACAAAGTTCTGAAAGAGGACCATCTAAGGACCATTGCTACCAAGTCTAGTTCTAATTGACCTAGTGATTTCAGACAAGCAGATTTTTGAGTGAATTTCCCATAGGGTCCTATGTTAAACTAAGTTCGGCTGTGGCGGCCATCTTGGTTCACAGTCTACAAAAATCGGACACATTTCTGAAAGATCAAGTTCTCCTTCCAATTGGTAAGTTGTTTCAGACAAAAGATTTTTCAATGAATTTTCCCATTGGGCCCTAAGTTTGGTTGTGGCGGCCATCTTGGTTGACAGTCCGGGTCATCGGACACACCTCTGAAAGATGACCATCTAAGGACCATTGTCACCAAGTCTGCTTCCAATTGGATCAGACAAGGAGATTTTCAATGAATTTTCCCATATGGCCTTATGTTAAACTAATTTCGGCTGTGGCGGCCATCTTGGTTAACAATCCGGATCATCGGACATATTTCTGAAAGAGAACCTCCTAAGGACCATTACTGCCAACTTTGGTTCCAATTGGCCTTGTAGTTTCATAGAATATTTTTGAAATTCATGCCCACCTTTTTTCTATTTTTAGTAACAGCAGCCATGTCGGTTGGAAGTCTGGGATGCTTGACATAGTTTTGGAAGGGGGACACCCACGAACCATTCCACCAAAGTTTGGTCCCAATTGGCCCAGTGGTTTCAGAGGAGAAAATCTTTAAAGGAAAGTTTACGCTGAATGCCTCTTTAAAGGGCAAAAACTCTTCTCCTCTGAAGCTACAGTGCCAATCTCAGCTAAACGTAAAAATAATCCTTGTGTAGTCCCCTTCAAAAATTGTGTCAGATGGTCCCGAACACAGCTTAACTTAGTTTAACATTGGACCCTATGGGAAATTCACATCAAAATCTTCTTGTCTGAAACTACTTTCCCAATTAGAACCAAACTGTGGTGGAATGGTCCTTAGATGATCCTCTTTCAGAACTATGTCCGATGAACCGGACGATCAACCAAGATGGCCGCCATAGCCGAACTTAGTTTAAAATAGGACCCTATGGGAAATTCATTTAAATTTATTGTCTGAAAATACTGAGCCAATTGCAACGAAACTTAGCAGCAATGGTCCTTAGATGGTCCTTTTTTCAGAATGGTGTCCGATGAACCAGATGATCAACCAAGATGGCCGCCACAGCCTAACTTAGTTTAACATAGGACCCTATGGGAAATTCATTAAAAATCTTCATGTTTGAAACTACTGAGCCCATTGCAACGAAACTTAGCAGCAATGGTCCTTAGATGGTCTTTTTCAGAACTATGTCCGATGAGCCAGATGATCAACCAAGATGGCCGCCACTTCCGAACTTAGTTTAACATAGTATCCTATGGGAAATTCATTTAAATATCTTCTTGTCTGAAACTACTGAGCCAATTGAAACCAGACTTGACAGCTATGGTCCACAGATTCTCCTCTGTCAGAAATATGTCAAATGACCTAGAATGTCAACCAAGATGAGTGTCACAACGGAACTTAGTTTTACATGGGACCCAATGGGAAAATTCATTTAAAAAATCTTCTTGTCTGAAACCACTTGACCAATTGGAACCTAACTTAGCATCAATGGTCCTTTCAAAATTGTGTCCGATGAATCTGACGATTAACCAAGATGGCCGCCACAGCCGAACATAGTTTAACATTGGACACTATGGGAAAATTTATTAAAAAATCTTCTTATCTGAAACTACTGAGCCAATTGAAACCACACTTGACAGAAATGATACATATGTGGTCGTCTGTCAGAATTGTGTCCTTTGACCCGGAATTTTAACATCGGACCATATGGGAAAATTCATTAAATTATCTTCTTGTCTGGAACAACTGAGCCAATTAGAACAAGACTTGGCAGCAATGGTCTTTAGATTGTCCTCTCAGATTTTGTGTCCGATGACCTGGACTGTCAACCGAGATGGCTGTCACAGCCGAACATAGTTTAACATTGGACCTTATGGAAAATTCATTAAAAAATCTTCTTGTCTGAAATTATCGAGAGGTTGAAAACAAACTTAGCAGCAATGGTCCTTAGATGGTCACCATTCAGAATTCTGTCCGTTCATCCAAACTATCAACCAAGATGGCCTACAACGCCGAACTTTTTCCCTGTGGGAACTGGTCGCTATAGGTTAGACTCCACTAATCTTAGTTTCAGAGAAATGCACCCCCAGAATTTTATTAATTATTAGAGTTGGTAAAGTTTGACTACATGATAGATAAATAATAAATGTCTTAACCTCAAAATTGTAATATCGACTGAAAGAGGATAGATTTTAGTTTAAAAAAATACGAAAACATTAACTGATTTTGCTTCTGACAAGTAATGGGGGGTCATAAACTGGACTTGTGAATTGACATGTGGTGTGTAAAACTTTGACAGTGATAATCGGCACCTGCACTGGTAAGTTAAATTGCGAAAAAAGAGCCGGAAAAGTAAACTTTTTTTCCACATATGTAATGGAATTTTATGCAGAATCTGAAAAATTAAGTCTCAATTGGATTGAAACGCTGCATCAGACCTCAATTTTAAGCCGAAGTGGAGTGAAATTTAACATTTTTTAAGCTTTTTTTATGAACAATTTTGAAATGTTGCTATGCCAACTAGGTTTCCATGGATATTTTTTATTTATTTTATCATGATTGAAACAATGCCAACATAATGGCCTTTCAGGATATATATATATATATATGTATATGGGTATTATTTACTCTGACGATGGCACAAGACCATGACATTTATTAGCTCACTTCACATAGAAAATGGTACTATTAATGTGTGGATTGCCATATGTAATAGGCAATGCACAATCAGGTTAGCGATACAGGCTCCTGGAAGCCTCTGGTTATTTTGAAAGCATCGATGGATTAGATCTTTCAGCTTCTCCTTCAGCTGTGAATGGGGAATGGTGATATAGAGGGTAGAGAAATCAAATGTTTTTATGCTGTTAGACTGAAATGGACCGAGATCGTAAAATACCCTTTAAGTGTTTGACATGCACTTCTTACTATGTTGCTCACTACGGGGAATCTACGCATATACCGGGATAAGGGCACACAAACATGGCCGCCAGAAAGTCCCCTTCAATGTAAGGAATCCGTATTTTTTTACCATATTATACTTGAATTGGATATTGCCAATAGGCGCACCGTACTTATGACAACTTCAGTGACCCTCTCCAGTAAACGTTTCCCTAAGAAATCGCTTCTTCTCTTCAAACACTTCGACACAATCGCCGATTCGTACGAGGATAAATAAGGGCACACACTTTTGACAAATTTGCAGTTTCGTCTGATATTGCACTATTGCTACAGGGAATAATACGTATGATGATGATCCAAAATGCTATATAAATTAATTGAAAGTTAAATCATGCCGTATCAGTTCCTTAAACGCATTGACACATGTTCGTCCGAAAAATGATGTAGGACACGTTAGAAAGGTGGGATGTCGGACACACTCCAATATTTGTAAGATTGCATCTCCGTGCGTAAACGGTTAACTTATTATGATAACTGCTTGTAATGAACATGTGTTAATTGTATTTATTTATGAAGTTGTTTAGTTTTATTTTTTCATATTAGTATTTCATTTAGTATAGTAATGAAGGTTATTATGAAGGAATTTATTAATGTAAACTCGGGAGATTCACTCACAAACTAAATAAAGTCCGAATTAAGGACTTTATGCAAAGTTTGTGGGTAATAAGCCCGAGTTTACACAGCTGATAAATTTCGTAAAAATAACCTTTATTACTTATAATTCTAAATAATGCAGAAATGTGACGTTTTCCATTTGAAATTAACATTTTCCTCATGCACAATCTTGCATGCGTGCGTATTCATGCGCAAGACGTCATGAAAGGAATATATCAAGCTTATAAACTTTTTATCGGAAGTTTGCTGTTAGCCAATTAAATTACTGCATTGATGTTTTGAAGACAAAATTGGAATTATTACATTTTGTACGTACGTTTTTACTTTCATTAGCAGTACCATTGTATAAGGACATGATGTACTTTTACTTTTGTTCCCGTCGTACATCATTTTTTTGACGTTACGTCCATCGTACGCCCGTCCCTATAACTTGTAAGGGTGTTTTAACAGCAGGTTAAGTTTTTTGGATGCGCACCATTTTTTGGTTAGAAAAGAGTTATAGTCGGTAAGAATTTACGATATATTGACTTTAAATGATTGCCTTTAATGAATGACAATGCTATTCATTAATTGTAGAACGTTATTTCACAAGAGATAAAATTTAGAACTTTCAAGTAAATTGGATGTTTGTACTTTTCTCCCGATAATTTTTTATTGTATGAATGCATTGTATATTACGACTTGACATTATATAAAGTTTGACAAGTATTGTAACTATTGCCTATATATTTATCTTTGTCATGTTTGTAGAGAATCGAAAGTTTAGCGGTAATGTGTACAAAAGATATTAAAGTGATTACTTCGCATACTTTAATGGTGTGATCCAACAGTGCTTACTTGATATACGAGGTGCAATGTTTGAACGTTATATATACATGATATAGTCCCTTTACCTTCCTTGCAAAGGTGTTATCGAATAATTTAGATGATGTTGGACCTGTTCCTACTGTCGTAACATTAGATTTGTGACTACCACCGGATTGAAGTTCTTGAACTTCATGACAGGTGTCGTATACGGAGCAGGAGCTGCTTATGCATGTGATAACTTGGTCCTACTAAAATAAGTCTGGGTGGACTAATGTCCCTAGGGAAATATATCCATGGTGTCAAATTTTCCTAGTAATAACATTCCAACTAATAGTAATCTTAGTCCGAGGATCAATTTTACTAGCAAAAATTGTTGGAAAAAATAACTAGGAAAATAAGTTTATATAATGTATTGTGAAACAAAAAAGGCAAATACTTCTAAAATATGATATTTTGTGGAAAATGAATATTAAGGAAAAATGGAATTTATTACAGATAAAGATAATATTCACTTTTAATTGAAAAGATAGAAATTAACAAAATTTTAATAGGAAAATATGGGTCCATCTGGAGATAAAATTATTTGATATTATTATTAAATTGATTATTGACTTATATATTTTTTGTCTATTGCATTGAGTTCTAGCTAATGTTATGTTGATAAACATCTTTTACATTCATTATGAAAAGTACTCACTACAAAATCTTAATACTTTGTGGAGTTGAAAAAAATCCATCTGTTGTCAAAACACGGACCTACTTTAATATAACATCCCACCTCCTTTGTTCTTACAGGGTGATCTGACCCTTAGTATACTGTCCAGACGCCTTAACCACTTGACTACGGAAGTTTACACCGAGGAAGTGTTAATTTTACCTGTATGAACATTATGTTATGGGTTCCAATGGGGTATTCAATATATAATATATATAAAAGTAAATCATAGCGTATCTTTACTTTAAGATTATTATTATTTACCCCGAATGAACTGGGATGTAAAATAGTTATCACACTCGGACTTGGTGTGTCTGTATAAGATCATCCCTAGGGCCTCGGGATGATCTTATACAGACACACCGCCTCCTCGTGGGATAACTATTACGGAAACAAAGTCCGGGGGACATATTTTACTACGGGACTAAATTTACTGTTACATACTCACTAGTTTAAATTTGGATAATTGTGAATTGATTTAAGGTAGATCAATACTAATATTTTTAGCAGATAGATTTTCCTAATTTTATCCAGACAGGATGTTGGGTGGATTTACTTTGAAATTTAAATTTAAACAACATAGGTCACCGTTCTTGATTTTGAGATAATTGAGTCTTAATGTTGGTAAATTTTATATAGATTATATAGGGAAAATCCAAATTTCTCGTACAATAAAAAAAAAATGGCAGATAGAATTTTTATAAAATTGTGAAAAGAACACTTACATGTGTCTGCCATGCTTTCATATTCTCAAAAGAAATATTGGGGTCGTCGTTCCTTTTTTTCTTGCTTTTTTCAAAAAACTAAAATTTCCTTCACATCACATCAGAAAAAGTTTCCGCTAATTATCTCCCCTGAAAATTTTTTTTTTAGAATAAAATTTCGTAATTTTGCTTTTTTTGTCAATTTTTTATGTAAATAAACTTAAGATATAAATTTTACATTATATCAATTACTAGTTGCTTTTAAAATATATATTTACATACAAATTTGCAAGATGCCCGAAAAAGATGCTCAGTGTATTAGATATGATCTACCTTAATACGAAAAAAAAAACAACTGTTGTGGCGTTCCAATTAATTCCCAGAAATCCTGGGATTAAATTTTCTAGTAAAATTCAAAACACGGACGTACTTTACTAGGAAACAAAGTCCAGGGACATATTTTACTACGGGACTAAATTTACTGTAACACTTACCCTTCCGGAGCGCCTGGGTTCACTCCTGGTTTTTAAAGGAGTTCGTGTTGTTCATTGTTTTTTACCGAGTTTTCAGTGTTTTATTTTTCCGCTTGTGGTTGTTTGTTTGTCTTCCCGGGTTTTTCTGTTTAATGGATTGCGTTTTTTCTCCTTAGGTATATTTATCTTAAATAAGCACTTATTATAAAAAGTTCATGGTTTACGGCCGGAGATGCAATTTTTTACAAATATTGGAGTGTGTCCGACATCCCACCTTTCTAACGTGTCCCACATCATTTTTCGGACGAACATGTGTCAATGCGTTTAAGGAACTGATACGGCATGATTTAACTTTCAATTAATTTATATAGCATTTTGGATTTTTATCATACGTATTATTCTTTAGCAGTATTGCGCCCTTATCCCGGTATATGACGTAGATTCCCAGCCGTGTTGCTGTTCTGATGTGTTTATAGTCCAAACAAGGATTCAAATAGTCTACGTCTAAACCATGCCTTGTTAAAGTTTATCCCACATAAACATTCAAAATTCTAGGAAATGATGTATAATTGTTATTTCAAATCATAATAAATTGCTTCGCTGAGCGCAGCTGGATACGACCGCAGAGTTCCAACCCTTAACAATTGGGGCAAAAATGGACACAATATTCGCACTTGATACAGGTCTGAATTTGGATTGTAATTAAATATTTGACACATAATAGGTTTCTGACACAGAATAACTGTAATCAAAGAACTTAGAATTGGTCATATGATTTGAATTTATATTCAATTTTTTGCTTTTTGTGCAATACAATATGCTGTGGCGAATTGCCCCCCCCCCCCCCCAAAAAAAAAAAAAAAAATTTACCCCTTTTTTTGCTTTAGTGCAATACACTATGAAGTTGCACATTGACCCCCCCCAAAAAACAAAAAAACAATAAAAATTATTGTAACCCCCTTTTTTTGCAAAAAAAAATTTGAAATTTTCTTTTTAATTTCTGAAATCTGAAATGAGAAAAAAATTGCCCCCCCCCAATTTCTCATTTACCCCCCCTAAATCTTTGTTTTCACCTCCCCCCCATTTCTTTATACATAATTTACGACTTGTAAGGGAGGTAATCGAATCATACACAACATTTTACTTTAAATGTGTTTGGATTACCTTCCTTACACCAAGATAATAACCAAAAATGCTTATTGGGCCGTTTTTTGGCCCCTAATTCTTAAACTGTTGGGACCAAAACTCCCAAAATCAATCCCAACCTTCCTTTTGTGGTCATAAACCTTGTGTTTAAATTTCATAGATTTCTATTAACTTATACTAAAGTTATAGTGCGAAAACCAAATGTCTTCGGACGACGACGAAGCCGACGACGACGACGCCGCCAACGTCATACCAATATACGACCGCAAAAATTTTGCGGTCGTATAAAAACCTTGTTTATTCGTCCAAGATGGTAGACGCTCCTTTCAATAGAAACTTGTCTGATGAAAAACCAGACCAAGAACACCACGACCATGGTCGACAAGAAGTAAATAATAACCCCTCCTCCTCAAAAACAATGTTTCACATTCCTCCTCCTCAAAAACAATGTTTCACATTCCTCCTCTGCAAGTTTTGTTTAAATTTGACCAGGTGGTTTCAGATAAGAAGATCTTTATGTAAATTTCACATACTAGGGGTCCTTTGTAAAACTATTTTCCGCTCTGCATGGCGGCCATCTTTGATGGCGACCGGGGTCATCGGATACAACCACCTAAGGACCATCGCGGTCTAGATTTGTTCCAATTGGCTAAGTGGTTTCAGCGGCTCTGGCAGCTATCTTTGATGGCGGTTGGGGTCATCGGATACAAAGCTGAAAGAAGACCACATAAGGACCATTTTTGTCAAGTTTTGTTCCAATTGGCCAAGTGGTTTCAGGCAGGAGATCTTTAAGTAAATTTCCCATTCATCCTATGTAAAACTATGTTTGGCTCTGGTGGCCATCTTGGATTACAGGCACGGTCAGACAAGATGATTTTTGAGTCGATTTGAAATTATCCCTTAGGATCCTAGGTTAACTATGTTGGCTCTGGTGGCTATCTTGGATGAAGGGCGGGTTCACACGATATACTTCTAAAAGAGGACCATTGCTCCAAAGTTTGGTTCCAATTGGTTTAGTTGTTTAAGATCTTTAAGTGAATTACCAGTATTGTCCTATGTTAAACTAAGTTCGCTCTTGGCAGCCATCTTGGATGGCAATCCTGGTCATAAGATACAATTCTGATAAAGGACCATATAAGGACCATTGCAGCCAGATTGGTTCCAATTGGCTTCCCGATTTCACTCAAGAAGATATTTAGGTAAATGTTCCATAGGGTCCTATATGTTAAACTATGTTCAGCTCGGGTGGCCGTCTTGGATGGCAGATATAATTCTGGAAGAGGACTAAATAAAGACCATTGCTGCCAAATTTTGTTCCAATTGGCCAATGGCCAGTAGTTTCAGAGGAGAAGACCTCTAAATGAAAGTTTACGACAACGACGGACCACAGACACTAAGTGATGGCAATAGCTTACATGGCCCTCTGGAGAGCTGAAAAGAAGTACAAAGCACTATAATGGTTGCAAGAATTTTTATTATTTTAAATCATTAATAAACAATTTTATCTATTTTAAATAAAAGTCATAAGCGGATCTTGTACTGTTTCAGCTACTGGAATGTACCTGATGTTCCTACATAAATTTGTATGTACTTAGCTTGGAACTTGGCAATGAAAATGATGTTTTTGTCAATAAAATACATACCATCACTACATAAACTATTTAATAGTGCAATTACACCATAAATAATGATTTGCACTTTAACTTGATATCTAGTACTCTCAATTTTAATACATGTACTAACAAAAAATCTGAATTTTTTTTTAATTTCTAAAATTATAACCCTTAAGCTTTGATGCTTGTTCACTCTTTTGTGGTTTGGCAAGTTAAAAAATAAATCTTTTTCAGAAGTCGTCTGTCCATAAAGTTTAACCTCTGTGAATTAATTTATAAAAGCAGGAATCAAGTCAAATGCCATTCTAAATATTTAAATTAGAAATAAATTTCAACCCAGACATTTGAAATATAGACCATTCTGGAGAAGTTCCTTCCACTCCATCTTCTTGTACCAGGAAAATAGGAACAATTGTTTTTCTTTTTATTTTCTAAAAGTATTTATTTTACACAAAAAATAATTCTGAAATGCCAGAATATGTTACACATCATACACTTTAATGGAATTTTTCTCAATATAAAAAATATGTATTAAAAAAAAACCACCTGTTCAGTTAGAAAGCATTTATATACATATAATTGTAATTTTCTAAATGAAATGATAACTAGACATTGTGGGTCTGTAAGACACGGATGCCTAGTCCTCCTGAACATAGAATTCCCATTATTTATGACAGGAAATCTATTTGATAAATATTTTAAGATATATGAAAGTTTCACATTATATCCTGTTTATATGAATTGTTATCACTTGAAAAATAATACATGTAAAAGCACAGTTACTGAGGCTTAAATTCAACGGAGTCACTCAAGCATGAAATGTAAGTTATGTTGGTTCATACGTTGCTGATCTGTATTGAACTAAAAACAACAACTGTAGTTGTAAATTATCATGCCATATAACATAGGTATTGAAAAAACGGACTGAAATGCAAAAATTTAACCAAAGTCATCAAGCATCAAATTAAGGTTATGGTGTCTCAAATGTTGCTCAGCTGTATTGTACTTTATAAGACAACTTAGGTGTGAAAAATTCACAAGTTCTTTAATAATACACCTAAATGCAAAATTTTGACCAAAGTCACTCAAGCATAAAATGTAGGTCATAAACTCTAACTTGCTGAATTGTTTTGTACTACGGTAAATCAGCTGATTGTAAAGCATAAAATGTAGGTTGTGGTGATTCAAATGTTGCTGACTTTTGTTGTATTATATAAGATGAATAAAGTCATTGATATTTCTCACTAGGTTTCTGAGAAACAGACCTAAATGCAAAAGCTTAACCTGTCACTCAAGCATGAAATGTAGGTCATAATGACCCAAATGTCATAGACATGTATTATACAATGTAAGAGTATTAGAGTGATCAAGTATTATTGATATAAAACTTTGGATTCCTAAGGTATGAAATTAAATGTAAAACTACAATGTATATAATAGTTACTCAAGCGTTAAATGTAAGTCAAAGTGACCCAAAGTTATTGAACTGTCTTCAGTGCGATAAGAGGATTGTAGTGTTTTAATGTCATTGATGTGTCTCAATGGGTTTCTGAGAAACAGACCTAAATGCAAAAGTTTTAGCCAGATGAACAAGGGGAAATCTATAACTACATTTGTGCAAAGTGAAAAATTGTGTTGTATTAGGCATGATCTTCTTATGAATAACGGAGCAATATATCAATTGTAAAACAACCTACAATGGTTCTTATTATAGTATTGCATTTTTTCTTCTTATAAATTTTTTTTCAGCCAGTTGAGCTAAAAAGTCACCCAAAAGTTTTTGGGCTCAAAAATGTACAATTTTAATTAATAAGAGAGAAAAGCTCGTCCCACTGACAGACAAAAATGCATGTAACACAAAGTTCTATACAAAGTGATTTATAACAGTATCTCTGTATAATTGTCTGTTTCATCTGCAAATGTCAGTTTCATTTCACTTTGGAATCAATATTC
The DNA here is from genome assembly GCA_028015205.1 of Mytilisepta virgata. Classification (NCBI taxonomy): domain Eukaryota; kingdom Metazoa; phylum Mollusca; class Bivalvia; order Mytilida; family Mytilidae; genus Mytilisepta; species Mytilisepta virgata. The sequence goes on from CM051521.1 coordinate 71,677,078, forward strand.
ATTCCTTGTCTGTTTGCAACCCAAGCTGTAAATACATCCCTGAAAATTAAGTAATAACTTGAATTATACATTGCATTGTTCATTGATTTACTCACTGTTGACTTTTAATAATTAAATGGATCTGGTATTAAACTAGAGGCTCTCAAGAGCCTGTATTGCTCACCTTCATTTTACTTGTCTACCTTGAGCAGGAGTAACTAGAGGTACTTGCAACGTCCAAACCCCAAAAATGATTGTGACCAATAAACAAAATAGGAGATGCACAATGGCATTATATGGTTAAGAACGTGAGAAAGTTTTATTCAATAATGATAAGTGGTTAAGGATGAGTTGTGGATACAAAATGGATCCCCTGCCTTTCCAAAAGTAAAATAGTTCCCAAAAATGATTTTGATGATTTTGGCCACAAACGAAATAGGAGGTGCACAATGGCATTATATGATGAAGAATCTGAGAAAGTTTCATTAAATTATAATAAGTGGTTTAGGCAGATACAATATAGGTACCCCCATAATCCCATATAAAGCACTGGCAAAGTTTGTTTTGGAAACAAAATAGGAGGTGCACAATGGCATTATATGGTTAAGAATCTGAGAAAGTTTCATTAAATTATATTATGTGGTTCTGAACAAGGCATACATGTATGTATCAAATGATTAAGATTCAACTTAATTAGAAAAAAAATTCAGACAGATGGATGATGAACACAAGTGATGATAATCTAAGAGCTGTGTATTTCACCAGAGTGTGCCAAAAGCAAAAACTCTAGACTGGGAAAAAATACTTGGCCATCAGTATCTAGCTTGTCATAAAAGAAAGACTTGTTCTGTTATTTGAACCTGTTATGATGAATAATAACCTACCTACAATGACTGACAACACAGTCAGTTGAGCAATATTCATTATCCCAGCCTGGGTTTTCTATACTTTTGTTTACACAACCATTTCTTACACACATTGATGCCATAATGTTTGTTTCTAAGTTGGCCTCTTCCTATTGAAAGCAAAATTACAGGCATATTTATATAATATATATAATAGAATTTCATATTTTTCACTTTAATAGTTTCATAACTATTTTCCCTAGGGAAATGGTCATATAAGTCTATGCATCATGCATTGACTCACAAAGATTTTTTCCAATACATCTAGTTTTATCTCATTGTAAAGTATAAATCTGAGAACATCAAAAACATCTTTGTCAGACGAAAATGGCCACCTCCAGTGGGGACTGATTTGCTTCCCTATACATAGAGCATTAAAAAGATATATTAGACGACAGCGATGCGAAAATTACCAAAAATGTAATGATGCATCAGTAAATTTTCTTTCGGTAAAATAAAACATTTGTTGAATGCACATGCAAATAAGAATAGTAAGTTTATTGTCCCCTTTACCAACTATTGCACCTTGGCTACACCTCAGAGGCAATAATTGGTATCTTGGGGAACTTACTATTCCTCTCATACCCAGTCAATCAGTATATAATATCAGCTGCTTGTTAAAACATGAAGACTTGCAGTTGACATTTTATGATATTAATCTGCTGATAATCTGACAAGGAAATAAATGGCTTTGCTATGTGCAGCATTATACAAACGCAAAATGTTGATAGGTAAACAATTATAGTAAGTGCAGACACACTATTATGCTTGACCCAGTACACACAGAAATATTAAACCTTCCAGAAAAAAAAACAGATGAAACACAAGAAAAATTTAGAAAAATATGTAGTTCTTTGGCCCCTTCAACCCCTATATCTCAAAAACTGTAAAAATAGGAACAAGAGGCTCCCAACAGCCTGAATCGCTCATCTGTTATTTTTTTTTTATGTAGATCTTGCATCAATGATTATTTTTGCCAATTAATGTATACTGTCACATTTTTCACCTTAATATTGACTTGTACAGCTAAAATATAGAATCCAGATCCCAAATATACATGGTTGCTAGGTACTTTTTCTATGGATTTTTTCAATGACATTCACTTTTATCCTTCTATTTTGACATGAACAGGTGAATTTTGGAGTCCTGAACCCAAATATATCTGGTTGCTAGGGACTTTTCCATCAGTTGCTATGCATCATTTTAATGACCTTTACCCTTTAGCCTCTATATTGACTTGTACAGCTATATCATAGGGTCCTGAATCTAAATATATATGGTTGCTAGGGACCTTTTCATTGGTTGCTATGGACTTTTCCAACGACCTTCACCCTTGACCCTCCATTTTACTTGTACAGCTACCATTTAATTTATTTCAAGTTATGCTGAACATTTTTGCTGTTTACAGTTTGTCTTTATCTATAATAATATTCAAGTTAAAGGGGTAGGCCTTGGTTAGGCCAAAATTTTCCACTCATTTATTTTTTTTACATATTTTTATCTTGCATTATATATATGTTTTAATATATATTGAAATTCAAACGTGTTTCCTTCTATGTTTTATTTTTAGAAATGGAGGCCATGTTTCTCTAGGGTTAAGACAATAAAACACAATCTTCATACTACATACCACCAAAGTGTGGTCCCAATTGGCCCGTGGTTTCAGAGGAGAAGATCTTTAAAGAAAAATTTATGCTGGAGAACGGACAAGGGTCGCCAGGTGATGGCAATAGCTCACACAGCCTTTTAGGCAAAGTGAACAAAAAATTTGTTGAAAAAATACTGCAAGCACTCATTTGAGATGAATTTAAAGAAAAAATCTCCATTGAAATCGGATGAAAAATTCTGACCCCTTGTATCTCAGAAACAATAAAAGATAGAAAAAATTTGTTAACACAGTTATGAAAGCACTGATCAAGGTGAATTAAAAGAAACAAGTACCCCGTATATATGTGTCCAATGGACACTACATGTCCTGCAAATGATGTAAGTATTTAGTAAATAGAATTACATTTGTATATTGTTGCCTTTGAAGTCCCTCACTATATGTTAGATGAAATACTACACATGTACCTGGTATCTCTCAGTACTTCATGAAAAACTACCTTCAACCTGGATTCTACTATTGAAATTCTATAAAGATAATCAAAGTCGATGACCCATGACCTCAAGTTCAAAGCATACATTTCGCATCAGGTCCCAAACCACAATTAATTCATAGTGCATTTTCATATTAAAATAAAATTAAATAAAAAAAATCACACCTGCGCAATCTTGAAAATCTTTCTCATGTAGAAAGTATACTTAATTCCTGTCGTTATATATGTAATGTCAAAATTTTAAAAAAATCCTCAGTGCTAACTCAAAATATTGGCAATTAAAGAACCTTTGTGAGCACGCTCACATACCCCACGTCTTCATATTGTCACTGGAGAAACAAAATCTCACTTCACAAGTAAAATGAACACAATCAAATGCTTACCTTCACATATTGATCCTAATTTGAATGGCAGCATGTTGGGAAATTTAAATTCCAAGCGAGAGGAGTCAACAGTAATAGTATAGTGAGGCAAATAAGTTCAAAGGAGTGTAACTCCTAGAAAAAAAATTGAATCGTAATTTCCTGTCGATATGCACATCTGTGTAGTATGTCCTTATTATATGAAAGGCTTCATGAAATTCTGTTGTGTGGTTTGAGAGGAGTTGCGATGACAAACTGTTGCAGTAGTACATTAAAGGAAATAAGTTCAAAGGGGCGTAACTCCTAGAAAAAAAATTGAATCGCAATTTCCTGTCGATATGCACATCTACATAGTATGTCCTTATTATCTGAAAAGGTTTCAGGAAATTCTGTTGTGTGGTTTGAGAGGAGTTGCGATGACAAACTGTTGCAGTAGTACATTAAAGTAAATTAGTTCAAAGGGGCGTAACTCTTAGAAAAAAAATTGAATCGTAATTTCTTGTCGATATGCACATCTACGTAGTATGTCCTTATTATTTGAAAAGGTTTCATGAAATTCTGTTGTGTGGTTTGAGAGGAGTTGCGATGACAAACTGTAGCAGTAGTACATTAAAGTAAATAAGTTCAAAGGGACGTAAATCCTAGAAAAAAAATTGAATCGAAATTTCCTGTCGATATGCACATCTACGTAGTATGTCCTTATTATCTGAAAAGGTTTCATGAAATTCTGTTGTGTGGTTTGAGAGGAGTTGCGATGACAAACTGTTGCAGTAGTACATTAAAGTAAATAAGTTCAAAGGGGCGTAACTCCTAGAAAAAAAATTGAATCGAAATTTCCTGTCGATATGCACATCTACGTAGTATGTCCTTATTATCTGAAAAGGTTTCATGAAATTCTGTTGTGTGGTTTGAGAGGAGTTGCGATGACAAACTGTTGCAGTAGTACATTAAAGTAAATAAGTTCAAAGGGGTGTAACTCCTAGAAAAAAAATTGAATCGCAATTTCCTGTCGATATGTACATCTACATAGTATGTCCTTATTATCTGAAAGGTTTCATGAAATTCTGTTGAGTGGTTTGAGAGGAGTTGCGATGACAAACTGTTGCAGTAGTACATTAAAGTAAATAAGTTCAAAGGGGTGTAACTCCTGGAAAAAAAATTGAATCGCAATTTCCTGTCGATATGCACAACTACATAGTATGTCCGTATTATCTAAAAAGGTTTTGTGAAATTCTGTTGTGTGGTTTGAGAGGAGTTGCGATGACAAGAAACAGGACTGACGAACTGACGGACAGACGGACGGACGGGTCAAAAACATTATACCCTCCGCAACTCGTTGCGTGGGGTATAAAAATATCTCCTAGGGTAGCAGAATTCTTGAAGACAGCAGACGAAACCCTAAATATTGACCCTTTTCCATCTGACCAAATCACCATTTTTACTTGTGACAGCTCGTTCAAACTTTTTAAAACATCAGCTTTGAACATTCTACTATAAATTTAGAACAAAAACCATTTAAAAATGCTTTAATAAGGGGCAGAAAAAAAAAATGGAAGAAATACAGTAAATTTACATAAGGGATTATATTTGTGGACAACAAAAAGTGTGCGCTAATTGTGGTCTTGGGCCATCAACATGCTGCTGTTCATATCACATATAGCTTAGCTTTCCATGTACAAAGTTTCAGGAATGATACCATAACGCCTTCATGAAAAACTACCTTAAACCTGAACCTTAACCTCAAGTTTATGGATGCTCAGACCGAAGAACTATACGCCCAGCAGCCATAAAAATCCCCATAAGAATTGGATGAAAAATAAAAAATTCATATCAAGCCACATTGCTTTTTGGCCCTTTTAACCCAATATATCTGAAAAACCATAAAAGACAGAAGAAATGTGTTGGCTTACAACTGGAAACACACTCATCAAGATGAATTAAAAGAAAGAAGACCAATTACATGTAGCATCTTGGATTGGATACAGCCTGATATAGGACCATCTAAGGACCATTGCTACCAAGTTTGGTACAAATTGCCTAACTGATTTCAGACAAGAAGATTTTTAAATCAATTTTCCCATAGGGTCCCAGGTTAAACTAAGTTTGGATCTGGTGGCCATCTTGGATAACGGGCAGGGTCATCAGATACAATTCTAAAAGAGGACCACTGCTGCCATTTTTTATTTCAATAGGCCCAATGGTTTCAAAGAAGATCTTTAAAAGAAAGTTTACAACAACAGACGTTGATTATGACAGACACCAAGTGATGGCAATAGCTCACATTGCCCTTTGTGCCAGGTGAGCTAAAAAGTTACACCAAAATTATTAAAAAAATCCCTTAATGACCCCTAGAAAAAATTGGTATGGGCAATATTTCCCAAAATCAAATCCTAACCTGTATTTGTTATGGGAGACCATTGTGGTAAATAATATAAGGATACGTGAAATAAAATAAAAGTAAATGAGCCGAAACCTAATTGTCTACAGACACTGATGACAACAGGCTCATACAATAACTTGTCAGCAAATATTTGTGGTCATATAAAAACAAATGGTTGAAATCATTTAATCTTTTCTATATAATAATATATTGATAAAGACAAACATCTTTACTTTTAAAATTTCATAGGCCAAAAAATTATCAAGTAAAAACTTACTTTCAGTGGATTTATTTATCTAGTTGCTAGAGTTTCCATACTAGCCTAAAATTTATACTTTCAATTTTCTGTTGCAAAAAATTTTAATTCTGTGAAAACCATTGAGTATCTCCCTCATGCATAGCTTTGTCTTTACATGGTTGGTATTGGTAATTTTGGCATTTTTTAAATTCTTAAGTTTTAGAATATTGTTTTGGCTTTCATTGGCCTTGAGAACTGATGAGTATGAAAGAATTTGTTTTTCATGTATTAGAGGCAAATTGGTGTGACTGGTAGATTCTAAGTACTGGTTGATACATATACAGTGGAGTTTATTTATAACATATGGCCTTGTGAATGAAATCAGGCTTATAATGAAGTGAAGATAAATCCCCTGTTCCATTGCTATTTAAACAGTGTATTTTTGGAGGCTTATTACATATTTTTCAAAAAGAAATCAGGCTTTTAACGAAGAGCGTTTAAATCCCAAACAACATTATTATTACTAAGAGACCTGTTATAATGAAGCAAATTGATGAACAAAGAAATTGTTTACCTATCTAATACAATATTTTAACATGCTGAATGAATTCAACTTTGTTTTTTGTTACACAGATATAAGGTAGCTCCCAATTTATTCTTCAATATAACTTGCAATTCATATGGTATAAGAAAAAGAGAGGCTCTCAAGAGCCTGTATTGCTCACCTGGATTTAACTTCTCCTTGAGCATGACTAAAAATTGAATTGTAGCAATCATCTTGGCCTGGATTGCCCAAAGAGTCCTATGTTAAACTAATTTCAGCTGTGGCAGCCATCTTGGAAAACAGTCCAGGTCATTGGACACAATTCTGGACACTTTAGGACCATCTGTGGACCACTGCTGCCAAGTCTGATTCCAAATGGCCAAGTGCTTTCAGACAAGAAAATTTTAAAATAAATTTTGCCATAGGGTCGGTCCTATGTTAAACAATATTTGGCTGTGGCCGCCATTTTGGTTGGCAGTCCAGGTCATCACACATAATTCTGAAAGAGCACCACTTTAGGGCCATTGCTGGCAAATTTGGTTCCAACTGGCCATCTAGTTTCATAGAAAATTTTTTAAATTCATTCCCCCTTTTTATAATTTTAGTAACACCATCCATGTCTGAGTATGAATTCGGGGATGCCAGACACAATTATAAAAGGGGGCCACCAAACTTTGGTCCCAACTGGTCAAGTGGTTTCGGAAAAGACTTTAAAAAATAAGATTATTTGTTAAAAGCGTTTGCTAATTAAGTCCGGAAAACTATTATTTTGGCAATAATTCGTATTTCCAACAGCCAGAACTGTCACAATAATTATCCGTTCAGCGCGAAATTCAAACCTGATCTGTAACTCATTATTACAAGCTACACACCAAAAATAAGATCACTTGGTAAAAGGTTTTGCGAAAAAAGTGCAGAAAACTATCAATAATTCCTATTTTCAAGGGCAATAATTCTTACAATAATTATCTGATCAGCATGAAACTCAATCTTGATCTGTAACTCATGATTATAAGCTTACATACAAAAAATAAGATCAGTTGGTTGAACAGTTTCTGAAAAAAGTAAGAAAAACTGAGACTGACAGATGGACGGAGTGCAAACCTATACTCCTCTTCGGCGTTGCCAGTAGGGGACCTATAATCCACTAGTATTAGAACCGAAAACATTTTTTCACATTTACACTTATAGAGACTAGAGGCTCCTAGCAGCCTGTATCACTCACCTGGATTCAATTTGCCAATCAACAGCCATAAAAGCACCTAAACTAGAGGCTCCCAGGAGTCTGTATCGCTTAAGTGGACTATGTCCATCTCGACTGGCAGTCTGGAACATTGCTGTCAAGTTCCAATTGTCTCGCTGGTTACAAACAAGAAGATCTTTCATTGAACTGTCCCATTAGGTCTAAGTTCCACTCTGGCAGCCATCTTGGACAGTGGACAGGGTCATCGGACATAATTATGAAAAAGGACCAACTAATGACCATTGCTGCCTAGTTTTGTTGTAATTGGCCAAGTGGTTTCAGACAAGAAGATCTTTAAATAAATTTCCCAAAGGGTCCTATATTAAAGTTCGACTCTGGTGGCTGTCTTGGATGACGGGCAGGCTCATCAGACATAATTCTGAAATAGTACCACCTAAGGACCATTGCTGAACTTTAATGAATTTTCCCACAGAGTTCTATGTTTAACTAACTTTGGCTGTGACAGCCATCTTAATTGACATTCCTTATCATCAAACACACCTCTGAAAGAGGACTACCTAAGGACCACTTCTGCCAGATTTGGTTCCAATAGGCTTAGTTGTTTTAGATAAGAGGCTCCCAAGAGCCTGAATTCCTCACCTGTTCTTTTTTGTGTAGATCTTGCATCAATGATTATTTTTGCCTTAATATTGACTTGTAAAACTATATAGAATCCTGAACCCAAATATATATGGTTGCTAGGGAATTTTTCATCAGTTGCTATGGACATTTTCAATGACCTTGACTCTTGACCTTTCTTTTTGTTTGTAAAGGTAAATTATAGGGTTCTTAACCTAAATATATATGGTTGCTATGGACTTTTTCAATGACATTGAAACATGACCCTACATTTAACTTGTACAGCTACTAATTAATTTATTTAAAGTTATGCTCTTAACCTCTGTGACAATATGTCAGACTATTATTTTATTGATAATTACTGTTTACATGTAAATAATCTTTAATGGGCAAAAACTTCTATAAGGGGTAAATTGATGATATGGTCATATTGACTTATTTGTAGATCTTACTTTGCTGAACATTTTGTTTTTTCATGTGTTTACAGTTTTTCTTTATCTATAATAATATTTCAGTTAATTTTCAGAAGATTTCTTATTGAATTTCACATAGGGTCCTTTGTTAAACTAAGTTCGGTTGTGGTGGCCATCTTGGTTGATCATCCAGGTCATCGGACACAATTCTGAAAGAGGACCATCGATCTAAGAACCATTTCTGCTAGCTTACGAGGTAACTGTCCGCAGGAAGACATATCGCCTCACTCGGACACATTTACTGACTCGAGCCGACCAGTCTTTGCTCTTACTCCTAGATACCACGTGCTTGGCAGAGAAGCAGCAAATACCAATTTAAATGTCTTTGGTTTGACCCGACGGGGATCGAATCTGCGACCTTCTGCACTCGGAGCTAGCATGCTAAAACGAGACCACCGAGACGGTCGGTTCTAATTGGGTAAGTAGTTTCAGACAAGAAGATTTTTATGTGAATTTCCCATAGGGTCCTATGTTAAAGAAAGTTCCACTGTGACGGCCATCTTGATCAGATGTCGGAAACATCTGACACAATTTTGGAAGGGGACTACCCAAGGATCTTTCAGAAAGTTTGGCTAACTTGGGCATAGTAGCTTCAGAAGATTTTTCAAATTTTGACCCCCCTTTTTTCTATTTTTAGCTTGGCCGCCATATTGGTTGTGATTTAAAAAGGGGAGATAACACTGCATTCTCTCTCTTAAAACAAACGAAATAAGATCGAGAGTCCCCTGGACTTTGATATAAATGAACTCTACTGTAATTTTATTGATGCTTATGGGTGACTTACCATCATCTTTTCTTGTTTAAGCTTAAACAAGCAGACATTGTTTTTACGAAAATAATGTTACACAAATTCAATGCTGGTTTGGAACAGATTTTTTTCAGATTCTTATGGTTCAAACTACCGATGTCAAAACTAATTTCAGAAGTTATTTTGAATTGAAAAAAACAAGATTTTACTGTTATAACTTCTTCAGAGTAGAAACAACAAGATAACTAAAAGACAAGCAGAAGCTTCATTTTTTTATAAAAAAAAAAATCATTAAATTATTGGCAAATTTAATGAATTTAATAAATATCCTCACATTTGTTAATTGATTTTATTTAACAAAACTTTACATGTGTATCTCACAAATTAAATTTGTATCTAATATATCATAATTATCCTGATTTATCCACTCTTTTTATTTGTTGGGATCATTCAGGACTCACAACAAGGTGTGGGGTTTTCCATTGTATTGAAGATGGTGTGATGACTATTAGATTTTATATCTGGAGAGGGATGTTATCTTCATGGTATATACCCCATATCCATTCTCTTAATACTTACCATAAGTGTTCCAAGAACAGGTGACCTTGGTTGTATATTAGGAGCTAATTTAGGCAGAGCTGGCTGATATCCTATACCATTCTGCGCTGAAATATCATTCATCATACCCATCACATCAAATGTAGCAGATGACATATTGGTTTGTTGTTGTGGTAGAGTACTGGCATGTTGTGTTGGTGACATACTTATTTGCTCTGGGGGTGACATATTGCAAACATGTTGAGGTGACATGTTTGTATGTTGTGGTGACATGTTCACATGAGGTGACATACTGACACTTGTTGGTGACATACTGTTGCTTTGTGGTGATCCATTGGAATGAGATGGTGACATACCAATATGCTGTGGAGACATATGATGCACTGGTGACATATTCATTCTTAGGTTTCTTTTGTCTGACATCAACTCATCCAGTGCATTCTGGGGAAAAAAGAATGAACAATAATTCAACAATTGATAAAACTGTAAAAAATATGCAGCTGCACCACCACCACGAGTGAACGATATCCTCATTTGAGTCATCTAATGTATGTCTCACGTACTTTGGTAACAATTAATATTCTGTACATTAAAAATAAAATTCGGTATGTCTTAAAAGTCAACATTTAATTTTAAAGAAACATTTGAGATATTCCTGAAGTAGAGGCTCTCAAGATCCTGTGTCGCTCACCTGTATCTACTGCGGTTTTTGAAATCATGTAAAATAAGGTTCAAATCATAATGAAAAGCATATATAAGTTGCTTCGCTGAGCACAGCTGGATACGACTGCAGAGGTCTAACCCTGAACAGTTGGGGCAAAAATGGACACAATATTTGCACTTGATACAGGTCTGAACTTGGATTGTAATTAAATATTTGACACATAATAGGTTTCTGACACAGAATAAGTCATATGATTTGAATTTATATTCAATTTTTTGCTTTTTGTGCAATACAATATGCTGTTGCGAATTGACCCCCCCCCCCCCCCCCCCCCCCTCCAAAAAAAAAATAAATTTACCCCTTTTTTTTGCTTTTGTGCAATACACTATGCTGTTGCATATTGACCCCCCCTTTTTTTTGCAAAAAAAAAATATTTGAAGAAATTTTTCTTTCAATTTCTTAAATCTGAAATGAGAAAAAATTGTCCCCCCCCCCACAATTTCTTAATTACCCCCCCTAAATTTTTTTTAACCTCCCCCAACCCTTTCCCTCAAGATATTGTCATAATCCCTATTCAAATTTCTCATGGAGTTTGCAAACATAATTAAAGAACCTTTGTGAGCACGCTCACATACCCCACGTCTTCATATTGTCACTGGAGAAACAAAATCTCACTTCACAAGTAAAATGAACACAATCAAATGCTTACCTTCTTATATTTATCCTAATTTGAATGGCAGCATATTGGGAAATTTAAATTCCAAGCGAGAGTAGTCAACAGTAATAGTATAGTGAGGCAAATAAGTTCAAAGAGGTGTAACTCCTAGAAAAAAAATTGAATCGTAATTTCCTGTCGATATGCACATCTACGTAGTATGTCCTTATTATCTGAAAAGGTTTCATGAAATTCTGTTGTGTGGTTTGAGAGGAGTTGCGATGACAAACTGTTGCAGTAGTACATTAAAGTAAATAAGTTCAAAGGGGCGTAACTCCTAGAAAAAAAATTGAATCGAAATTTCCTGTCGATATGCACATCTACGTAGTATGTCCTTATTATCTAAAAAGGTTTCATGAAATTCTGTTGTGTGGTTTGAGAGGAGTTGCGATGACAAACTGTTGCAGTAGTACATTAAAGTAAATTAGTTCAAAGGGGCGTAACTCCTAGAAAAAAAATTGAATCGTAATTTCCTGTCGATATGCACATCTACGTAGTATGCCCTTATTATCTGAAAAGGTTTCATGAAATTCTGTTGTGTGGTTTGAGAGGAGTTGCGATGACAAACTGTTGTAGTAGTACATTAAAGTATATAAGTTCAAAGGGGTGTAACTCCTAGAAAAAAAATTGAAACGCAATTTCCTGTCGATATGCACAACTACATAGTATGTCCTTATTATCTAAAAAGGTTTCGTGAAATTCTGTTGTGCGGTTTGAGAGGAGTTGCGATGACAAGAAACAGGACTGACGGACTGACGGACTGACGGACAGGTCAAAAACATTATACCCTCCGCAACTCGTTGCGTGGGGTATAATTACCCATTTAAATACATCATAAAAGTCTTAAGAATAACAATCTAAAGATACTAATATTAGATATAGTAAATTTATACTATACTGTATACGACGTATTTCAAGGAGTTACCTCTCATCAGCAACATCAAAACCGAAACATTTGGAAGACCAAAAACCAAACTTATATTAAACAAGAAGTACTCAACCAAAAATACCGAAATAGGAAGCCAAATTTCAGCTAAGGAGATCTACCATGTGCAATACAAAGAATGAACACTTAGTATTTCTATTATTTTTGAATTTTGCTAAATACTGGTAATTTCTGTAACAAATCAATGAATAATCATGTCAGACAAGGAGTCTCAAAATAACAATCCAAAGATAGAAAATGACATATGGCTAAATTAATATTAATTAATAGTAACTTCTAAAAATAAATTGACAGCTATAAATCACCCCAAGACAATCTACATTTCTTTATACATAATTTACAAGCAGTGTAAGGGAGGTAATTGAATCATACACAACATTTTACTTTAAATGTGTTTGGATTAGCTCCCTTACACCAAGATAATAACCAAAAACTGCGAAATTTACTAAAATTTACCAATTTAGGGACAGCAACCCACCAACAGGTTGTCTGATTCATCTGAAATTTTCAGGGCAGATAGATCTTAATCTGATGAACATTTTTACCCCGTCAAAATTTACTCTAAATACTTTAATTTCAGAGATACGAGCCAAAAACTGCATTTACCCCTATGTTCTATTTTTATCCATGGCGGCCATGTTGATTGGCAGGTGGGGTCGTCAATGATGATTGTGGCCAAGTTTTGTTACATTTGGCCCAGTAGTTTCAGAGGAGAAGGTTTTTGTAAAAGTTAACAGACGACGACGACGGACGACTGATGAATAGAGGCCAAATGTTTTAACTCATGAATGATGATCCAAAAAATGGTCAAAATTGGTTAGGAGATTGATTTAAGCAGTTATGTCATTCTTACAAAATTTTATATGATCTAACCAATTCGACCCCTGTGGGAAACCAGTTTTGAAAATCAAAATTCTAAAACCTCCTTGCAAATCTACATATGGTGAATGACAATACTGTAAAAAAAGATAAAATGCATGAAAAACGAGTAATAACTGTAACAGCAAACTGTTACGAAATCTCCCAAACTGATATCTCGAATGCCTTACATTGCATTAAAAAAATTGTTTGTTTTTCATAGATTGAAATTGGGAGTTTATGCATACTTAATGGAGAGGTTACTTGAAAATCGTGATATCGGTATATTTCTGTGACCCGAGTTTTACAGTCATAAAATGTCACACTTGATGAACTTTTGCTTGTCGACATGCTGCATTGACAGAGATATATCCCAATATTTCTGAACTGTTTACGAGAACTGATTTTATTGTATGGTGTAATAAAATGCATTCGGTTTCATTAAATAAAAATAATAATAAGACTTCTTACCTGCCGTGTTATGTCCTCCCAACATCAATTCAGTGTAATTTGAATCATATTTATATAAAACAATACATTGCAACACAACAAGAAATTTTTTAATTTATGACCAAGCAAATGAAATAATATCTATTATTACAAATTATGTCTGATATATTGATGTCTATCTTGTATCAATATTTAAATGGTTTATGAGATTTAAACATTGCATATTAAAACGTGTTAAAGGGATAAACATTTTTATGGATTTTGAAATTATTAAAAATTATTGATTTGAGGGGAGAGGATGACACCTTTTTGGGGTAGGAGTTTTATGTTTTTATCAACATGTTTGTCTTATCATGGGGAAAAAGAAAATATATCATTTAGGGGCAGGGATTTCAATGGTTTGCGAGATAATTAAAGACTAATAATTCAAGGGGTGGGGATTTTAATTTTATACAATTCAATTTAATTGGCTTAATGGGGCGAGAATGACGCCCATTGAGTAATGAGGTATGTATCATTTAAAGGGGAGTCATGGTATGGTTTATATGCATCATTTATATGCATCATTTGCCGTTTCTTGCTTGACTGTGAAAAATTTATGAGATAATTGAAATTTATTGATTTGATGGGAGTGGTAATAACACCCTGGGGAAGCGAGGTATGTGTCATTTGGTGCGTCTTACCATGAGGAATAAGAAAATATATGGTTAAGGTATGGGGATTTTAACGGTTTATGAGATAATTGAACATTATTGATTTGATGGGAGTGGTAATAACCCCCCAGGGAAGAGAGGTATGTGTAATTTGGTGCGTCTTACCATGGGGAATAAGAAAATATATGGTTTAGGCGTGGGAATTTTAACGGTTTATGGGATAATTGAACATTATTGATTTTATGGAGTGGTGATAAATCCCTGGGGAAGCAAGGTATGTGTCATTTGGTACGTCTTACCATGGGGAATAAGAAAACATATGGTTTAGGGGTGGGCATTTTAACAGTTTATGAGATAATTGGACATTATTGATTTATGGGGATGATGTATAATAAAATATATGATATGAGATGGTTATTGGTCACTCTCGAAGTTTTTTGAAGAAAAGAAAATTTCACCATAGGGTCCCATAGTAAACCCCTAGCCTCTTTGAACTGCTCATTATACGTCTCAGTGACCCCTATCAAAAATGAATAGTATTAGGCACATCTAGAAACATTGATCTTTCATCATGGAAAATCTCAGATCCATATCTCTGACGGTTATTGAGAACTCGAACGAACAAAATCGTGCCATGTTTGGTTTCATATACAATACATGTACATTGTCAGAAAATATCAAGTTTATTTGTACGAGCCTTAGAAACGGGTGGAAATGCGAAGTTTACTGAGCATTTCTGGCTCGTTTCGCAGCAAGTACAAATAGACTTTATATTTTCTGATAATGTATATATATTGTTTTTATCCTGCAAAACTAAATTGTTATCTGTTTAGGCGAAAAGGCATGAAAATGGAACATTTATAGCTATTTTGAAGAAAAACCATTTTTGGCGCGTAACCTAGGGACACACGACGTCATAATCACTCTGAACCAGAACCCACTGCAAAATATCTTTGAATGTGAGGACAAGGGTACCAGGAGACTATATTCGGCTACTGATCCAATATCGAAAAACAATATTGGGCAGGCTATATTGATCAACTAAAAGCATAGTTGCAGGATAAAATTCTTTCAGCAGTTCTCTAGAAGATTTCTTATGTAATTCCCATTGGCTTCTACCTTAAACTAGGTCCCCCACTTTCAGCCATTTTGAATGACATATCAGCACCACAGAAACAACACTTGGTCAACACCTTATAACAAACATTTACGCCATGTTTGGTTTAAATCCATTCAGTGGTTCTCTAGAAGATTTTTGTACCTATTTCCTATTAAGACCCTCCCTGGCAGCCACCTTATATGATGGATCAGCACCAAAGTAACAGTACCTTATAAAGACCATTGAATATAAAGAACTAAGATGCCATATCAAAAATAATAAACTGATCAAGATTTACCATAAGTAAAACTTCTCCAAAGTGTACAAAAGTACCAACACTATTGATGGTTACTTGAGAGATATATCTGTACAATTATGTTTGATTTCAATCCATTTAGTGTTTCTCAATAAGAAGTAGTTTTTATGCATTTCCCATAGGGTCCAATTTAGTTTTTGTATGTATTTCCCATAGGTTCCCATGTTAAACTAAGTCCCCCTGCTGGAGGCTATCATGGATGACAGATAACATCAAAGTGACATCACTTGGTCAGCACCTCATAAGGAACATTCATACCTTGTTTCATTTTAATCAATTCAGCAGTTCTCTAGAAGAAGATTTTTGTATGTATTTTACATAGGGTTCTATGTTAAACTAGAACTGTGAGTGACCTCACTGAGTGATACCCCCTGTTTGCAATACTAGGAGTTGCGCTTACAAGTTTTAAAAATGTAAAACCCTGAAGTTGGATTATCTCCGTTGGCAAGCATCCGGCAACAATTATCTTGCTTCGTGCACATCTACATATGATGCCTAACCTTCATAAAAAGTTTCATCAAATTCCATTGAACCATTTTATTAAGTAGAAGTTGTGCTTACAAGCCTTAAACATGTGACCCTTAAGTTGGATTAGCTCCCTTTGCAAACATCTGGCAATAATTATTTTGCTTCATGAATATCTACATATGATGCCCAACCTTCATATAAAGTTACATCAAAATCCATTGAACTTACAAGCTTTAAACATGTAAAACCCTTAGGTTGGATTATCTCCCTTTTCAAGCATCCGGGGATAATTATCTTGCTTCATGCACATAAACATATGATGCCCAACCTTCATATAAAGTTTCATCAAAATCCACTGAATGGTTTAGGAGGAGTTGTACTTTCTAAGTTTTAAACATGTAAAACCCTTAAGTTGGATTATCTCCCTTTGCAAGCATCGAAAGATATCTATCTTGCTTCATGCCCATCTACATATCATGACCAACATTTATATAAAGAGTCATCAAAATCTATTGAACGGTTTAGGAGGAAGTTTACACCATGTAAAACCCTTAAGTTGGATTATCTCCCTTTGCAAGTATCTGAAAATAATTATCTTGCTTCATGCACATCTACATATGATGCCCAACTTTAATATAAAGTTTCATTGAACGGTTTAGAAGGAATTGCACTTACAAGTTTAAAACATGTAAAGACTTATGTTGGATTATCTCCCTTCGCATGTATCTGACAATATTTATCTTGCTTCATGCACATCTACATATGATGCCCAACTTTCATAAAAATCCAATGAACAGTTTAGGAGGAGTTGCACTTAAGACATATGGACATACAGACAGACGGACGGATGGACAGGGGGATTCCTATATACCCCCCAAAACTTTGTTTGCAGGGGGTATAACTAAGTTCTCTGCTGACAGCCATGTTGGATTACAGATCGGCAACAAAGAAACAATACATGGCCAGCACTTCACAAGGAACATTCATGCCATGTTTGGTTTCAATCCATTCACCAATTCTCTAGATTTTTTTGGGGTCAGGTGAGCTAATAACGAGTGAGAGGCTGGCATGTATCACTCTGCTGGATTAAATTTGTCAATCAACAGCCATATAAGCACCTAAGTTGACACATCAAAAACTGCCATACAGACTTGTATGCTGATGACACAACTATGCATACATCAGGAAAGAGTATTGCTGATATGCAATTAAAAGTACAAGATGATCTCCAATGTGTTGAAAAATGGTGTCATGAAAATAACATGTTCATAAATTCGGATAAGACGAAATGTATGGTTATAGGTACAAGACAAAGGCTGTGGTTCAATCAAGCAAAACCAGTTCTAACTATTGAGAATAATATTCTTCAAAAATCATCAATTGAAAAACTTTTAGGAGTTAGAATTGACTCTAATCTGTCCTGGACAGGCCATATTAATTACTTATGTTCATCAATATCATCTAGACTTCATTTACTCTCTAAAATTAAGAAATTTCTAAATATTGATTCAAGAAAATTATTTTATAATGGCTATATTCTTCCACTGATAGATTATTGTTGTATTATTTGGAGTGGTTGTGCTAAAAATGAGCTAGTCAGAATAATAAAATTGCAGAAAAGGGCTGCAAGACTTATTTAAATGCTGATCCACGTTCATCATCAGCTCCACTGTTTAAACAGCTTGGGTGGATGACAGTAGAGAACAGAATCTCATACCACAAATCTGTTTTGATGCAGAAATGCCTAAAGAACGAAGCCCCTATATATCTCACTGAAAAATTTAAAGAAATGCGTCTTGCAAAAATTTACAAGTTCCAAAAGCCAAAACAGAGCTATATAAGAAATCTTTTATATACTGTAAATATGGAAATTATTGCGATGTTTTAATTATTGCGGAAATTGCGATCGGCTTAGCATCGCAATATTAAAAACTCGCATTTTGAATGCATATTTTCATGTCCGATTTATTCTATATTTGTCCCTTTGTTTTCATTTACTCAGGTAAGTTTCTGGTCATTAATTGTGGGCATGCGGAGACAGGTTAATTGGTATAGTTATTGTTTTCGCAGCTATTATATATATAATAACATTTTGAATTGTAATTGGTTTAATCCCTTTAATTAAAACGATTACTTTAATAAAAGTTCCATTTTCAATTTTTACCCGATCTCCGATTGCAATAATAAAACCTTTTTTTCACATTGGCGGCGATCGCAATAATTAAACCTCGCAATTTTGCGTTGGGTAGAAGAATCGCAATAATAAGTGCACGCGAAAATTTCCGAATTTACAGTATTCAGGATCTATCTTATGGAATAAGTTACCAATATCCCTGAAAAAATCAACCTCAAGTACAAGCTCATTCAAAAAAGATTTAAAAAATTACTTGTTGGAACATCAAGAAGCTGTGTAATTTTATATGTATAACAATTTTCACACACTTACTCAAACTTAAGATATTGTTGAGGTAATTTGAAAGATGCCAATACTATATGAATTTGTAATTTTTACCTGTTTTGAAAATTGTATATTTCATAACAATTTTTTATTTCATTTATTCATATATGTGTGTTTGTTTGATTTTTCGTAATTGTTTGTTATATCCCATTGTATTTCATGAGGGCCTCAGTTAAGATTAGTTTTATAGCTAACTGTGTAACCCTCTTTAAATAAAGAATTATTATTATTATTATAATTATTATTAAGAAACAACAGGATTACTGGACATACTTCTGCAAGGGGTAATATTTTATTAATTTCAAGGCACCTAATGATGTAAAATGAAACTGATTACACCTTTTTCACTTTATTCTAGTATTATTAGGTACAAAGATCAACTGCTATAATGATGATGATATAAATCGTTCATTCAAAAAATTAAGATGTATGGTTTTTCAGGTGAAATCTGAAAAATTAAAAATATCTGATTTTTCAAGATTTTTTATGATAAAAATAATTTTATGGTGGCTTAATTGAATTATATTTATTTTATGAGTTTGATATAAATAAAACTCCAAATTCATCACAAAATAATAATCTTTTAGAATTTATTGTTAAACAAGAGGCTCCCAAGAGCCTGAATCGCTCACCTGTTACTTTTTGTGTAAATCTTACATTAATGATTATTTTTGCTACTTAATCTATACTGCATTTTTCGCCTAAATATTAACTTGAATGGCTAAAATACAGAATCTTAAACCCAAATATATATGGTTGCTATGGACTTTCTCAATGACCTTGACTCTTGACCTTTGTTTTTGACTTGTACAGGTAAATTATAGGGTCCTTAACCCAAATATATATGGTTGCTATATGGACTTTTTCAATGACCTTCACTCTTGACCCTCCATTTTAGTCAGACCATTAGTTTTACTGATAATTACTTTTTACATGTAAATAATCTTTCAAGGCCAAAAACTCCTATAAGGGGTCAATTGACGATTTTGGTCACGACTTATTTGTAGATCTTACTGAACATTTTTGCTGTTTACAGTTTGTCCTTATCTATAATAGTATTCAAGATAATGACCTAAAACTGCAAAATTTCCTTAAAATTAACAATTCAGGAGCAATAACCCAACAAAGGGTTGACCAATTCGTCTGAAAATTTCATGGCAGGTAGATCTTGACCTGATGAACATTTTTAGACCTGTCAGTTTTGCTCTAACTGCTTTAGTTTTTGAGATATAAGCCAAAAACTGCAGTTTACCCCTGTTCTATTTTTAGCCATGGTGGCCATTTTTCTTGACGGACAATAAAATAAAACAAAGTTTATTCTAGATACCATAAGGATCATTCAGTCTAAGTATGGCTGTAATTGGATCAGTGGTTTCAGAGGAGAAGATTTTTTAAAAAGTGTACGAAGGATGGACGACGGACAGACGACGGACAGACAACAGATGGACGGCGGACGGACGCCAAGTCATAGCAAAAGCTCACATCCTTTTTGTCCAGTTGAGCTAAAAATGCCTTTTTTTCTCAAATTTAGTTGGGGTAGGGGTAAAATTTTAGTTCCTGAGAATATTCAAGATGTATAAAGTGCCTTAATTTGAACAAATATACTCTTTGCTTTTATTTGATGCCAAATTTGTACATAATTGGGTATGTTAAGTATGATTTTAAAGCTAGCAAAGACAAATAATAAAGAAATTCAAAAATTCCTGAAAAATATTCCATAGGGTATAAAGATGGTTCTAGTTCTAGAAAAGCGTTCCGAAATATTTGATGTTAACAAAGGGTGCACAGGGGTTATTGTAGCCCATGGACTATAAGGCTTTAGATTTTGAATTTTGGTAAGTGTTTCAACTAAATGAAGAGGGGGGGGGGGAGGATCACAGTGGCTTTCTAGTTTAATAGTTGGCCTTTCATGGGAGGTCAAAATGTACAACAATAGGTTAACACATACATGATATGACATGATAAGAGAGGTGGTCTTCTGTGGAAGAGTTTTATAACAGAGGGATTACTGAATCTAATCATTTAATCAAACAATAAATACTGAGGAAAATCTGAAGGGCCACCCAACAATCATAAATCCATACAAGAGGGACAAAACCGAAATGGGGAAGGACAACAGTAAAAGACACACAACAAAAAACTAAAACAATGATGAGCAACATGGACCCCACGAAAAAAAACCTGGGGTGAACTCAGGTGGTCTGGATGGGTTTGCAGTTCCTGCCTCTTACAAGACACAAAAAAGTGATAAAATCTTAATAATAGAATCCCATATCAATAACAAATAGGACACTCCAATACCAATATGGTATCTCCCATAACACTGTTATCTTATAAAATAGCTTTTAAAAATCTATTAACAAATATACCAGTACAAAACCCCAAAAATGAATTATTATTTTTTAAAACAAGTTGACAATGTCTACACCTGTCAATTTAGCTGACAGCAGATGGTAAGCACATCAAATCTGATGCTTTCTTCCTATTTTTATTTAAATTTGTCGTTTTTTTGCACTGAAAATAATGACATGAAACGGTGATATATTTCTTTGTGCAACTGCATCATTTGCATACACTTTTGTACTTCTTTTGAATGTTATTATCAGTTTGCAGTTTCTGCCATAATAAACACTTGAAAGCTCAAAAATCGATTATTAAAAGTTAAACAGTGTGCAAATTAACTAACATGTGCATCTTGTTCAACACGATAAAAGAATAGTAAATCAGCCCTAACAACACAATATCATAGAACAATCACCAATCTATTCTTTAATTGATTTATGACCCAACCTATCAATTTATTCAACAGAGAATAAAATACTATGGATGAAATAAATTTTATAAATCCTGTGGCAGAACTTCTTTTGGCCTAATTTTTGCCCCATTCTATCTTAAAAGCAGTAAAAAATAGGAGGAATCTATTGATATAAACGTATAAATAAAAAAAAGCACAAAAAATGGTCTGGAGTAATTTTTCTTGTTTTTTTTTGTAAGGAATCATTTTAAAACTGAACTGTATTAACTAAAAAATATGTCTCTCTTTCGTTAGTAAAATCATAACAACATATCTGTCTAACTGTAATTTTATTCTAAGATTATTACCTTATATCAGAAAATGACATTTCATGTGATATGATTATTTTAAAATTTAAGACATTGTCTAGCTGTACTCCTATTAATGTTTTCATGATATAGTCAAAATACTGAAAATTTGGTACCGGTGTCATATGGATATTGACCTGGGGTCGGAATACCAGAAGGAATATTGACCCCTGGGTTAAATTTTCCTCATAGAATTTTGAGCCCTGTCATGGAAAAGTGACCCCCTTGTAGAAATCATTTTTTATCCACAGAAATGTGGGGTCATTTACCATGGTAAAATGAACCCCCTGTAATATTTCAAAGTTTATCCACCATGGTATTCTGACCCCCCAAAACATGGAAAAATTCAAATTCAAATTCAAATTTATTTATTGAAATAAAAATTAACCAACTGTAATTTAGAAATTTTGAAATTTATCTGATCCCCTAAACATGGAAAAATGAAACCCCTGCAATTTAAATTTTTATCTGCCATGGTATTCTGACCCCTCCCCCCCCCAACCATGGAAAAGTGAACCCCCTTTTGAAGTTTGATATAAAATGGAGGGTCTATATTCCATGGGGGTCAGAATACCATACAGGGGGAGGTCATTATTCCAAAAGGGGGGGAGGTCTATACCATGGCCAAAAACTGACCTGTGGTCAATTTTCCATGGGGGTCAAAATATCATATGACACGGGTATAAAAAATATTATGTCAAATCTGTTTTTCAGGAAGGCAATACTTTTTATTGCTAATTATGCAGTCTGCATACAAACCGGAGGGTCCCCGGGACCTGTATCGCTCACCTGATATTACCATTTGTTCATTGCTAAAGGACCTTGAGGTTAACATCAATGCCATGTTTGGTTTCAATCCATTCAATAATTTGCAAGAAGAACCCGTTTGAATGTAATTCCCATAAGGTCCTACGTTAAACCAAGTCTTCCGCTGACAGCCAACACTTGGTCAGAACATCATAAGGAAAATTCATGCTATGTTTGGTTTCAATCCTTTCAGTGGTTCTCTAGAAGAAGATTTTTGTACGTATTTCCCATATGGTTTTATGTTAAACTGTGTCACAGCATCTTGATTTCAGATCTGCACCAAACTGTCAAAATTAGTACCGGACTACCCTAGTATCATTTGAGCATGATTTGGTTTCAATGTTTGAAACGGGTTCTGAGAAGAAGCTGTTTGTATGTACTTCCCATAGGGTTCTATATTACACTATGTTCCACAGTGGTGGCCTTCTTGGATTTCAGATTGACACCAAAAACTCAAAATTAGTAGAGGACCATCCTTGTAACATTCCTGAATGATTTAGTTTAAATATTTGAGACAGTTTCTGAGAAGAATCTGTTTGTATGTATTTCCCATAGGGTTATATGTTAAACAATGTTCCAAGGTGGCCATCTTGGATTTTGGATCAGCACCAAAAACTCGAAATTGGTAGAGGACTGCCCTAGTATCATTCGTACATGATTTTGTTTAAATGTGTGAGATTGTTTCTGAGAAGCTGTTTGTATGTATTTCCCATAGGGTTCTGTGTTAAACTATGTTCCATGGTGGCGGCATCTTGGATTTCGGATTGGCACCAAACTCAAAACTTATAGGGATCACCCTAGTATTATTCCTGCATGATCTGGTTTCTATGTGTGAGACGGTTTCTGAGAAGAAGATGTTTGTATGTATTTCCCATAGGGTTCTATGTTAAACTATGTTCCACAGTGGCAATTATTTTGGATTTCAGATCAGCACCAAAAACTCAAAATCAATAGAGGACCACCCTAGGATCATTTCTGCATGATTTGGTATGTTTGGGTGAGATGGTTTTTGAGAAGAAGCTATTTGTATGTATTCCCTAGAGGGTTCTATGTTAAACTATGTAACACGGTAGCGGCCATCTTGGATTTCAGATCACCACCAAAAACTCAAAATTAGTAGAGGACCAACCTAGTACCATATGTGCATAATTTGGTATAAATGTATGAAACAGTTTCTTAGAAGAAGCTGTTTGTATGTATTTCCTATAGGATTTTCTGTTGGTGGCTGCCATCTTGGATTTCGGATCCACACCAAAAACTCAAAATTAGTAGATGACCCTCTAAGGAACATTCCCACAATATCACAACTCAATCTGCCAAGCGGTTTCTCAGAAGAAGATTTTTGAAATTTCAGCCGACCAGAACACATTATTGGCCTTGGCAGCCATGTTGAATTTCCAATCAGCACCAAAAACTCAAACTTTGTAAAGTTCCACCCAATGAACATTCCTGCCAAGTCTTGTTCCAAGTGGCCAAGTGGTTTCAGAGAAGAAGATTAAAATGTGAAAAGTTTACAGACAACGACAACGACGACTACAGACGCAAAGTGATGACGATACCTCACATGACCCTTTGGGCTCAAGTGAGATTCTATTGCTCACTTGTATAATGAAGCACACTGCATATTTAAATCTGTTTGTATATCAAGGCTTATAAAGGACCATACACTAATTCCTCGCTATTTTGGTAAATATTGGAGATGATGAAACTGTGAATTCCATAGGCTACATTATGCAAACCTATGTGCCATCACAGCCACAATAAATGTTTGAAATTTCCGCTTGTCTGTCAGCCCAAAGCCGATTAAAATTCATTCAGGCTTGCTATTTTTAAAGATACGAGTGTGCTTGGCCTCCAAAATTTTAAACTTCTGATTTAAAAGAATGATATTTCAATTCTGTTCTATTTTTGTTTTATCAAGAATTTTTAAAATTATTTATAGCTGTAATATATTTATATTCTGTACTGACCGACAAAAATTTCTGGAAATTGAAGCATGACTTGTGCTATTTGATAAATATTCTCATTTTTGGGCCTATAGAATCCTTGTTGGGTCTGCACTTTTAAAAAGTTATGGGTCCACTGGCCATAGCCCCTATGTATGCCACTCAATCAACAGAAAATAAGGAATCATTAGTAGAGGACATCCCATTCATCATATCTATAGAGTTTCAAAAGATTTGTCATGATGATTTTAGAGGAAAACTTTGAAAATTTGATCAGTCATAATCAACAATTGAATGTGGCTGCCATTTTATTTTATCCGATCCAACCTCACTGAGAAATATTTATAAAGGACCTTCCTTCTATTATTCCTGCCAAGTTTGGTGAATACTAGTTTCAGAGGAGACGATATGTAATTGTGATAGGCTTCAATACAAACTTATGTGTATGCCAGGTATGCCAACCAAGGAATCTTTGTCGAGGGTCTCCCAATCATTATTCCTACAAAATTTGAAAAGATTTGGCATTGCTGTTTTAGAGTAGCAGAAATTTGACCTATCAGAATCAACAATTGCTTGTAGAAGTCACGTTTTTTATCCAATCCAAATGAAATGAGGACCTTTTATACGGACCTTCATATATTATTTCTGTCAAGCATGGTTGTTACTGGCTTGCAATTTCAGAGGAGATGATGACCTTTTGATAGGCTTCAATACAAACTTATTTGTCAAAGTAGCCACCATGTATGTCACCCAATTAACAACAAATGAGGAATCTTTCCTATAAAGTTGGCATTGTTTTTTAGAGGAGAAGACAATTGGTTCAATGGTTTAAGAAGAGATATTGAATTGTCTAACAAGTCTGACACCCCAGACAATAAATGGCCCTTTGAACTCGGTGGGCCAAAAAGTTACACCCCAGACAAAAACATGTTCCTAACACATAAATAATTTCACCTTGAATTCAAAGGTCACCAACACATGCCCTCATGGTGGTTCGATATCATACCAAATACCATAAGTCTAGGTGAAAAGACATTTTTTTATGCTATATCATCTATTTGTAAAACCATTACTGCCAAGATTTGTTTAAAGTGGTTTGAGTTGCACACAAGAAGACTCTTAAAGAGGAGCAACTAAGGACTATAGCAATCAAGTCTGATTCCAATCAGTTAAGGGGTTTCAGACAAGATTTTTAAATAAATTTTACAAAAGGGTCTTATGTAAAACTAAGTTCGACAAGAAAACTTCTAAGTAAATTTCCCAAAGGGTCCTATGTTAAGCTTGTGGGCCAGGTGAGCTAATAAAAAAAGAGTCATAAAAAATTAAACTGGCTTATGAAATAATTTGAAAATACTTGCAATTCTTTTTCATCTACAATGCGCAACAATTTGTTGTACATATATAGTAATTGAATACACTACAATAGTACATATAACATCTGCAGGAAATGTAATACTATAGGTATGACAATTGAACAAATATAACAAACAGTCTACATTTTAAACCAGCAATTATATAATTAAGATTTAAATTAAAAATAATATTTTATTTTAAACACAATTAATTTCTCCTTATATAGCCCTAAATATAATAAACTTATAAAACATTAATAACTAGTTATCTGATACAACAAACAGGATCAGATTCTGTAACCAAATAACCAAATCAAAAACAATTGACTAAATGTATAGAACTAGAAGTCCCTTACTTCATGGGCTGTAATTACGGAACAGTTAACTGCAAAAAACTTTGTGAAATTTACACCTGCCGACTATAAACCAAATAATAAATACCAATTCTGACATTTCTATATTATAATTTTACTAAAATGACCATAATAAGTTCTCATTTCAAATAGTAATACAAAAGGGTATAAATATTCTGAAACTTACAATGGGTAGGTCCCACAGGGTTTGAAATAATATTGTTTCTGTACTAGCCTAGAGCTAGTGAAGACTGAAATTCACTTGCCCTTAATACTTTCCACTTGTCCTACCAGAAATACATCATATATCAACTGGTTTGTAGAAAGGGTATAAATTATAGTAATATTAAGCAATTTAAATGTAACTGGAGGCTCACCCGAGTCTGCCCTGTATCACTCACCTAGCTTTTATTAGGCCATTTGAAAGTACAAGATATTTGTAACCTCCATAAGGCTGTTAAAGAAATGCAAATGTCAAAGTAACCTTGACATTTGACCTTTGACCTAATAAATGTGGATAATTTGTATCTGTCCTTCCATGTGAGATTCCTGTCAACTTTGGTTACAGTCTGCCAATTAGTTCCTGAGCAAATGTCCTTTCTCATATGGTTTCCAAGAAAACTTTGAGCAGCCGAAACCTTTGGTTGATCAGATATATCTCAAGCAAAAGTGGATTATTTTTACAGTGTATTGTTGTATTCAATCCTGCAAAGTTTAAAAACATTTCATAATGAAGTTTCAGAGGAAATTTTTGAAAATTGGCCAATCAAAATCAAAGATGGCCTCTGAAAGCCATGTTGTTTAACCAACCGGAACCAAAGGTAGAAGTCTTGGTAGAGGTCCTTCCATATATCATTCCTGCTAACTTTGGTTACAATCTGTCCATTTGTTTCTAAGCAAATGACAATAGTCCCGGAATCAAAGGAAACTTTGAACAGTCAAAGCTGTCCTTTGAGTATCTAAACCAAAAGCAGATTGTCGTTTGTAGAGGGTATTGCTGTCATCAATCCTGCAAATTTGCAAAATATTTCATAATGTAGTTTCAGGGGAGAAGATTTTTGAAAATTGGCCAATCAAAATCAAAGATGGCCTCTGGCAGCCATGTTGTTCATAATCCAGAACCAAAGATGGAGCTTTAATAGAGGTCCTCCCATACGTGATTCCTGCCAACTTTGGTTACAATCTGCCCATTACTTCATGAGCAATTGACAATAATTCTTTTCCCATATGGTTTCTTTGAACAGCTGCAGCCGTGAGTTGAACATAAGAAACTCAACCAAAAGTAGAATGTTTGTAGGGTATTGTTGTCATCATTCCTGCTAACTTTCAAAACATTTCATAAGGTAGTTTCAATAAAGATTTTTGAAAATTAGCCAATAGCTCTGTATCCTGCCAGTTTTAAGTATAACATTATAATTTATACCTGTGACACCAGACAAGCTCTGAATGCTGTCAGTGTTTAGTATACCATAACAATTTACAATTGTGACACCAGTCAAGCTCTGTTTCCTGCCAGTGTTAAGCATAACATTACAATTTATACCTTTCACCTTACTAGCTCTGTATCCTGCTAGTTTTAAGTACAGTCGGCCCACGTTACAGAGACCTTCAATACAACAGATTATTCAGTTTCAGACATGAATATATTGGGAACAAATGTGCATACATGTTAATTCAACACAATACAACGGAATATTCGGTATCCGACTCAGTCAATTCCGGTAACAAAAATGTTATATGATGTGTAATTTGAATCATTACAACACATCAATTTGTCGGTCATCTGATATTGATTTTTTATGGCTGACCACACAAGTACTAAAAATATCAATCATTTATTTACCCGGTTTTCTACAAGTATAATTGATTAGACGTAACGACAAGAGTCAGCTTGGTCGGATAAAGACTTTAATTAAATAAATGTTTTCACAAAATTGCCATTTTAAATCCAAAAACAACTTCCACGACAAACTTCAAATGCAGCGCCATGTTTTGACATGAGGGCAGCACGAGGTTGTAATCCAGATTTGGAATGGAACCTCATGAACATAATTGGATTTTTTTTCTTTTGTCTCTAAATAATATCAAAGTCAATTCCATTTATAAGTTAAAGGAAGGGAATTATGAAGTAAAATTTGTTTAATTTTGTTATACTGATTTAAATTTATTCATTTCTATATAACGCATAAACAGAAGAGTATTTATACCGAACTTGATTTTGTTCATAATATCTTAACCAAACTTCCAGGTTCAAAATATTTATCAAATTTTGTTTATATGTATTTTATTTTGACTTCTTATTTGTTCAAAGGAATTAAAGACTCAATCAGGACTAGAATTAATTGAGTTCTGTAATAATGTGTGAAAATTCCAACTTTATGACGATCACCATTCAAATTCTTTAAAACGGCAAATTCAGTTTAACGTCAATGTTGGGCTGGAACCATCATGGTCATTGCAAAGAGGATGGACTGTATAACATTATAATTTATACCTGTGACACCAGACAAGCTCTGAATGATGCAAGTTTTTAGTATAACATTATAATTTATACCTGTACTACCAGACAAGCTCACTATGCTGCCAGTTTTAAGTTTTACACATTATTTATACCTGTGACACAAGACTAGCTCTGTATGCTGCCAGTTGTTTTAAGTATTCTTTCTTGGCTGTTTCAGTTTTCTTTTTGTACACCTGAAATATTAAACATTGTTTGACTCTATGTTGTTTAATATCTGTGAATGAGAGGACTGTTAAGTAATTTTAACATAATTGAGCTAAGCATATGCTCTAGCAAGGGTGATATTTTTGCTCATTTATGATATGAAATTTCAGGGATATTGTTACCCGCCTCTCTCTGTCTATCCATCTGCCCACAAACACTTTTGTGTCTTAAATTCCTATTTCATTTTTTACTTGATGAAATAAAAAAATTTAGAATTTTGATTTTCAAAACTTGAGATCCACAGTATTGTCATACACTGTAAGTAGATGCACAATAAGGTTTTTGAATTTAGATTTTCAAAAACTGTGGCCCACAGCAGTTGAATTTTGAAGTAGTGAATTTAATCATGTGACCTTAACTGCTCTTTCATTTTTCACTCCATGTAGTTTTTCTAAAAACTATACTATATTTAGAATATATCCTAATTTTTCCTCCAGTCAAATAACAGGAATTCAGGTCTATTAAGTGGTTCACTTAATCATAAAAGCATGTGTTGTTATGTTGGGTGATTGCTCTAATTGGATAGTAATCATTGTTTGATCACAGGTGATAAAATTTTAAAAGTTGCTCAAGCATTTGAAGTTAGTTTGTTTGTTTAGTTGGGGTTTAACGCCGTTTTCAGCACATTTGGCCATTTCGCGTGGCCAGTTTTTATTGGTGGAGTACCCAGAGAGAACCACCGACCTTTGGTAGGAAAACTGGCAATCCTTGTCAATTAAGATAGGAGTCGAACACATCCCGCCACAGGTGAGATTCGAACTCACAACTCCAGCGTTGACAGGCTAGTGATCATTAGTAGTCATGACGAACTACCTAGACCACTCGGCCACCGAGGCCCCCATTTGAAGTTTTCATGAGAGAGTTTAATACACATAAAACTAGAAATTGTGTCTGTAATACATTTGCCCTGCCCTTAAATCCATATATGAACTGCGACAAAATGTGCCGATCAGACATTGATATTGTAAAGTAAAGTATTGATTTTAAGCGCTTATAAAAAAAATAGATTCTTCAAATTTTGAACGGAACAAAACTTGTCATGAATTTAACAAGATTAACAAAATCCGTAATTATTTACTTGTTAGGTTAATCAGGTGTGAAATATTTATTGACAAAATTGCCATCACTTGTCACCAAATACCTCGGGCATCTACATCCATATTTTTAATCTGATTATGATAATTTCAATAATTTCTGCTTTACTATGTTTTTACAAGATGTTATTACTGTAATTTATGAGAAAGTCTGTATTGTTTAGGCCTACTTCGGATTAATATTTTTCTTGAATGTTTGAATTAAATAACAAGAGGCTCTCAAGAGCCTGAATCGCTCACCTGGCAAACAATGACTATAAACTAAATTAAGATATTAATGTTTTTTTGTAAATTAAACTGAGTATTTAAGGTCACATAAAATGCTGAAAATACCTTTAAAAGCCTTTCAAGAACCTCTGGAAAGAAATGGGCATGAGTTCTCCCTATGCTTGATTAAGATACAGTCATGGTCAATCTGATGATTCGAAATACAAAATACAAGCTTTAATTCATCTTCAAATACAAGTATAAATCTTTTGGTCTATATGTTGTCTTCATTTTTAAAATGTTTGAAAGAAGTTATGTAAAAATTGTGGGTTAAGGCTTTTTATTGTACTTGAAAAGGAAATATTGCAGGAACAATCATGCTAAGTTTCATCCAAATCCCCCTAGTAGTTTCAGAGGAGAAGATGTTTGAAAATTTGTTAACAACGATGATGACAGACACCAAGTGATGGCAATTAAAAGCTCACATATTATGAAGTTTAATCATTGTTATACAACATTCTCATCATCACCATTCACTAAGGATACCATGTTTACTTTAAAAACCAAATATTGTTGAAATCCGAGCAAGTGTAAATAAAATGCTCCGCTGGGCGCAGCTAGATACGACCGCAGATGTCGAACCCTGAATAGTTGGGGCAATTATGAACACAACATTCAAGCTTGATACAATACTGAATTTGGATTGTGAATAAATATTTGACACAGCATAGGTTTCTGACACAGAATGAATGTTGTCTAAGAACTTAAAAATTTTTAATTTACCTATTCAAACCATATCAGTATTATTTGTTTTTATATATAAATCAGAAATAACCAATTTAAAATTTAAAATTGGGCACACATATCAATTTCTTGCTATTGCGCAATACTGTGTAATTGAAAATTTCTTCAAATATTTGACACATAATAGGTTTCTGACACAGAATAACTGAAATCAAAGAACTTAAAATTGGTCATATGATTTGAATTTATATTCAATTTTTTGCTTTTGTGTAATACAATATGCTGTGGAGAATTGCCCCCCCCCCCCAAAAAAAAAATAATAATTTACCCCTTTTTTTAGCTTTTGTGCAATACACTATGAAGTTGCACATTGATCCCCCTCCCAAAAAAAAAAACAAAAAACAATAAAATTTATTGTAACCCCCCCCCCCCTTTTTTTTGCTAAAAAAAATTTGAAATTTTCTTTTTAATTTATGAAATATGAAATGAGAAAAAATTACCCCCTCCCCAATTTCTCATTTACCCCCCCCCCCCCCCCCCCCCCCCCCCCAAATTTTGTTTTCAACCCCCCCCCCCCCCCATTTCTTTATACTTTGCAACCATAACAGCCCATTTAAATACACTATAACATATTAAAATAGAAAATGACATCATAGTCATGGATGGCAAATTTTAAATATACATGTATATTAAAAGCAGTTTAGATAAGATAAACAAAAAAGCTTCATCAGCACATTTTATATTGGCAAATTTCCAATGGAATTTGTTAATAATAAAGTTTTGATCACAGGGCACACATATCAATTTCTTGCTATCGCACAATACTGTGCAATTGAAAATTTCTTCAAATATTTGACACATAATAGGTTTCTGACACAGAATAACTGAAATAAAGAACTTAGAATTGGTCATATGATTTGAATTTATATTCAATTTTTTGCTTTTGTGTAATACAATATGCTGTGGAGAATTGCCCCCCCCCCCAAAAAAAAATTAATTTACCCCCTTTTTAGCTTTAATTTTGGACCCCGATTTGGACCAACTTGAAAACTCGGCCCATAATAAAAAAACTAAGTACATGTTTAGATTCAGCATATCAAAGAACCCCAAGAATTCAATTTTTGTTAAAATCGAACTAAGTTTAATTTTGGACCCTTTGGACCTTAATGTAGACCAATTTGAAAACGGGACCAAAAATTAAGAATCTAAATGCACGGTTTGATTCGGCATATCAAAGAACCCCAATAGTTCAATTTTCGATGAAATCAAACAAAGTTTAATTTTGGACCCCGATTTGGACCAACTTGAAAACTGGGCCCATAATAAAAAAAAAATAAGTACATGTTTAGATTCAGCATATCAAAGAACCCAAAGAATTCAATTTTTGTTAAAATCGAACTAAGTTTAATTTTGGACCCTTTGGACCTTAATGTAGACCAATTTGAAAACGGGACCAAAAATTAAGAATCTAAATGCACGGTTAGATTCGGCATATCAAAGAACCCCAATAGTTCAATTTTCGATGAAATCAAACAAGTTTAATTTTGGACCCCGATTTGGACCAACTTGAAAACTCGGCCCATAATAAAAAAACTAAGTACATGTTTAGATTCAGCATATCAAAGAACCCAAAGAATTCAATTTTTGTTAAAATCAAACTAAGTTTAATTTTGGACCCTTTGGACCTTAATGTAGACCAATTTGAAAACGGGACCAAAAATTAAGATCCTAAATGCACGGTTAGATTCGGCATATCAAAGAACCCCAATAGTTAAATTTTCAATGAAATCAAACAAAGTTTAATTTTGGACCCTTTTGGCCCCTAATTCCTAAACTGTTGGGACCAAAACTCCCAAAAACAATCCCAACCTTCCTTTTGTGGTCATAAACCTTGTGTTTAAATTTCATAGATTTCTATTAACTTATACTACATTTATAGTGCGAAAACCAAATGTCTACAGACTCCGATGGACGACGGACGACGACCACGACGACGACGACGCCAACGTCATACCAATATACGACCGCAAAAATTTTGCGGTCGTATAAAAATGGCGGGAAAATGGCAGCCATTTTAAAAATGGCCGTCCAAAACAAACTTTCATCATCACCATTCAACTCGGGATACCATGTTTGCCATCAAAGTAGCTTTCATCTTCATTTTATTTCTATAATTCAGGAAAAAATAGCAAAAAACAGCATTTTGA
Source organism: Mytilisepta virgata (assembly GCA_028015205.1). Classification (NCBI taxonomy): domain Eukaryota; kingdom Metazoa; phylum Mollusca; class Bivalvia; order Mytilida; family Mytilidae; genus Mytilisepta; species Mytilisepta virgata. Next base: position 71,710,350 of record CM051521.1, read on the forward strand.
CTCCTATGTTCTATTTTTAGTAAGGGCGGACATGTTTTTCGACCAATCCAAAATCCAAGCATTAACTTTTTGCAGGATACCCTAAGGAACAATCTTACCAAGTTTCATTTGATTTTGAAGTAGTTTCAGAGAAGAAGATTTTTGAAATAATAACATAAAAAAAAAGCCAAAAATGTCAAAAAGGGCAATAACTCTAACATCAGTTGACAGATTTTCACGAAAATCAGCACACAGGTAGCTCTCATCATGCTGAACACTTTCAACCTGCCAGAATTTGCCGTAACCTGATGATTTTTTAGATATTTGCGAAAAACTGTTGTTTGACCCCTATGTTCTATTTTTAGTAACAGTGGCCATGTTTTTCGACGGATCAAAAATCGAAGCATAAACTTTGTGCAGGATACCCCAAGGAACAATCATGCTAAGTTTTGTCCAAATCCATTCAGTAGTTTCAGAGGAGAAGATTTTTGAAATAATAACATAAAAACAAATTTACACGCAATCAAAAGCTTTTTTTCATTTTCTACAGTTTGCCATCTATAAGGCATCAACAGTTATTTTGACATTTAAGGGACAAAACTTTAACTCCTAAAGGGCTCATTTAAACATTTTGCAAACTAAGGGAAATGCTGTGAAAATGGTCAATTTTGATGTTCTAAGGGGAATAACTCCTAAAAGGAATGATCATACAACTTAATAAATACAAATTTCAAAAAAAAAATCAAGAAAAAGAGCAATAACTCCTACATGGGTGGTTACATCTTCTTCAAAATTTCAAAGCAGGTAGATCTTGAGGTGTTGAACACTTTAGCTTCCCATCAGAGTTTTGATATCTGTCACCATTTTTGAGTTATTTGCAAAAAACTGCAATTTACCCCTATGTTCTATTTTTAGCCATGGCAGCCATGTTTTTTTACAAATCAAAAATCCAAACGATAGTTTAGTAGCACTCATGCCAAGGAACAACTACACTAAGTTTGGTTGCAATTAAACTTATGGTGTAAGAGGAGTTAACGATTTTATTACAATGAATAAAGACTGCAAAAATGGTCAATTTTGACGATCTAAGGGGAATAACTCCTAAAAGAAACGAACCTACAACTTCGATCCTGTTACAAATTTTGTAGATCTTTGTGTGCCTAACAATATGAAATTTAAATTTTTCAAATTTCCTTTATAGTATCCAAGATATTGAGCTTAAGTGCAAAATTTGGAAAAAATGCAGAAAAAGGGCAATAACTCCTACATGGGTTGTTGGATCTTCTTCAAAATTTCAGGGCAGGTAGATCTTGAGGTGCTGAACACTTTTACCCAATGCCAGAATTTTGATATCTGTTATGGTTTTTGAGTTATTTGCAAAAAACTGCAATTTACCCCCTATGTTCTATTTTTAGCCATGGCGGCCATGTTTTTTTACGAATCAAAAATCCAAACGATAGTTTTGTAGCACATATACCAATAAAGAACTGTACGAAGTTTGGTTGCAATTAAACTTATGGTGTCAGAGGAGTTAACGTTTGAAAAAGTTTACAGACGGACGACGGACGCCAAGTGATGGCAATAGCTCACATGACCCTTCGGGTCTGGTGAGCCAAAAACCGGTAGTGAATTCTAGTCCGCGACAATTTACAGTCTAAATATTTTTAAAGAAATTGTTTGAACGTTTATATGTTTCCAAAGACAAAATTACATGAAAAAATGTATCCTCTGTGGATATAGCTGACTCATCATATATCAGTATCCAAGTACATGCTGTAAAAACACAATTGTTCAATGTTGTCACGGATAGGCATATCAAAACTCTATGGTTTCAAACTTCAGTGCATTTAAGCTCAAGTAAAAATATTATTTTTTGTTGGATATTTAAATTCATGGTTTACTGGGACCCACGAAAAACGAATTTTAATGAATCCACAGTAATTCTATATGCCTAATCCACACTGGTGGGCGGGGCATAATAATTAATTTTAATACTATTACCAAGCATCAAAATTAAATTCTGAGGTGATCAAAATGCAATTGTTTACCCATAACAAAGTTTTATACCACCATTGAAAATGCAGTATTATTTAAAATTTACTTAATTAAATTCTCATTCATTGTACTAATTAGCATAAATAAACAACCTCTGCCATAATTTCATCAGTGGAGGTCATTTACCAGCAACTATCACAAAGGTAATCACTTAGCACTGAGAGGTTACAAAATGTGTTCATAATGTTTACAATGTTGTGAACTGAAGTACAATTATTTTAATTCTTTATTTTTTTTTTTCAAATTAATTTATCTTTACATATGAATATATATGGAAGATATAGTTTACCAAATTTAAAATGTATATCTGGTAAAGATTAACTAGTTTTATAATTATCTACCACTTTACTGCTATAATGGACATATGTAAATAGTAGCATGCTGTGAAAAAATCCTCTTTAGTTTTGGGATAGATTTTGTTTGTCGTGATGTCACCACCTACATTTTTGTCGGCAAAAATAAACAGTTATTACTGTAAATATCGAAATGACGTTATTGTACAAGTAAAATTAAGTATAGTTGGAATAGACATGTTCAATCTTAAGCAGAATTTTCACTTGCTTTTAAGTTTTTATTTTCATAAACTATGCACTAACAGTTTCTCATATTCACAAGATTGGCTAAATAATCTGAAAATTCAGTACAGAATCATTACATTCCTGTAAACCATAAGCTCTAAACTACCTATAAATACTGCAATGAATCTACTTACATTTTTATGTTCTGGGTCTAGGCCATCCCACATCTGAGCAACAATTTTGGACACCTCTCCAAAACTAGCATTAGGGTTCTGTCCTTTGATGGCTGCCTGAGTGTCACGGAAGAACAAAGCATAGGCTGATACAGGTCTATAATTATAGAATAAATTCTAAAGGGCTATAAAGATGGAATAAAACTAGAGGCTCTCAAGAGCCTGTATCTAATGTGATTTTGGAAATTATGTAAAATTATATAATGATTGAGACCAAGATTGGTTTAATTTGACACAGTATTTAAAATTAAAAACAGGTCATCTTAGTGTAGTCTTACAATAGCTACTGAAGACATCTTATCATTATTATTTTTGAATATGTGGTCAAGTTGTGACCATTCAGAATTTTTTTACAATTTTCTGATAGACTTCTAAACATCTTGGATGATGGATCGGCAACAAAGTAACAACACTTGGTCAGCACCTCATAAGGAACATTCATGCTATGTTTGTTACATTCCATTCAGTGGTTCTCTAAAAGAAGTCATTTGTATGCATTTCCCATAGGGTCCAATGTTAAACTTAGTCCCCCGCTGGCGGCCATCTTGGATGATGGATCGGCTACAAAGTAACAACACTTGGTCAGCACCTCATAAGGAACATTCATGCCAGATTTAGTTTCATTCCATTAAGTGGTTCTCTAAAAGAAGTCATTTGTATGCATTTCCCATAGGGTCCTATGTTAAACTAAGTTCCCCGCTGGCGGCCATCTTGGATGATGGATCAGCTACAAAGTAACAACACTTGGTCAGCACTTCATAAGGAATATTCATGCCATGTTTGGTTTCATTCCATTAAGTGGGTCACTAAAAGAAGTCATTTGTATGCATTTCCCATAGGGTTCTATGTTAAACTAAGTCCCCCGCTGGCGGCCATCTTGGATTATGGATCGGCTACAAAGTAACAACACTTGGTCAGCACCTCATAAGGAACATTCATGCCATGTTTGGTTTCATTCCATTCAACGGTTCTCTAAAAGAAGTCATTTGTATGCATTTCCCATAGGGTCCTATGTTAAACTAAGTCCCCCTCTGGCGGCCATCTTGGATGATGGATCAGCTACAAAGTAACAACACTTGGTCAGCACCTCATAAGGAACATTCATGCCAGATTTAGTTTCATTCCATTAAGTGGTTCTCTAAAAGAAGTCATTTGTATGCATTTCCCATAGGGTCCTATGTTAAACTAAGTTCCCCGCTGGTGGCCATCTTGGATGATGGATCAGCTACAAAGTAACAACACTTGGTCAGCACTTCATAAGGAATATTCATGCCATGTTTGGTTTCATTCCATTAAGTGGGCCCTAAAAGAAGTCATTTGTATGCATTTCCCATAGGGTTCTAAGTTAAACTAAGTCCCCCGCTGGCGGCCATCTTGGATGATGGAAATCTCAGACCTTTAAATATAAAACGATATGGACAATATGGAATAGGTAAGACTAATAAAATTTCAAACTATTTGTTAAATATCCCTCAAACAGTAAATAATCACGATTGTCGGAACCGCAAAAATTTTGTGGGAAAACAAGCGTGAAATTCTTATCTCACCCACGGGAAAGACAAGGATATCTCACATGGGGAAAATAGGTACTGGGCTGTCTCATTAGTGAGAATATATTGCCCACCTGGAAATCATTTGCAAACTAAAGCAAAATCAGTTGTTGGACAATGTCCATCTTGGTTGGCAGTCTGAGAACATTGCTGTCAAGTTCCATTTGGCTCACTGCCAGATTGCTCAATGGTTTCAGAACAGCAGATTTTTTAGGTGAATATTTTCCATAAGGTCCTATGTTAAACTAAGTTTTCAAGTGACAATACTATATAGAAACTAGATGGAGGTTATAACTGACAGCTATCCCGGCACTCTGCACTCCACACGTTGTGTCCCCATTCATCATTTCTACAATCATCATGTTTGAATAATGGGTCCCAAAATTTGAAAACCTTCCTGTGCACCTACATACGATGTATGAAAATACTGTATAGAATTAAATGCATAAGTTGAAAAATGTTAGGAGTTTAGGCCACAAGCTTAATCACAATTTCATAATTCAACCCCTTTCTGAAAAATCTAAATTCTAAAACCTTACATACCTTGCACATCTACATATAGTGCATGAGAGTACTGTATAGAAATTAATGCATAAAGTAAACTATAGGCTCACAGGAGCCTGTACTGCTCACATGGAAATCATTTGCAGAATAAAATGTTTGACTATGCCCACTAGCAGTCTGGAACATTGCTGTCGTGTTCCAATTGGCTCACTGGTTTGGCAAAATTGTTCACTGGTTTAAAATAAGAAGATCTTTCAGTGTATTTTCACATAAGGTACTATTTTAAAATATGTTTGGTTTTCACAGCCATCACATACCTACAAAATTTTAACAAAATCCTATCAGCAGTCTCAGAGGAGTTACGTGTCACATGTACAAAACCGTTAAAATTCCCTAAGTCCCATAGAATTTGTCAAATCAAAATTGTGGTGCGATAGGATCAAGTACATGTGGTGACTAACAATCCTACAAAATCAGCAGTCTCAGAGGAGATGCGTCCACAAGTAATTGTGATGGACAGATGGATGGACACATTGCTGCAAGGGACAAAAATGTTGAGAATAAAAAGAACCATAACTGCAATATAATCTGGTTTGACGCAGTTTATGCTTCATGAATCCCAAACTGTTGAAATATTTAAATAATTTCTTACAAAGAAATTTACAAACAGTGTTTCTGCATAGTAGCCCTAACATTTATGGAAAACTTACTTTTGAGGTTCATTTGGATCTTTTTTCTTCTTTTTCTTCGTAACTTTTGGTTTTCTTACTTTCTTCTGTTTTTGAGCTTCTTCTACAGCTGCAGCAGCTGCTGCCTGTCTTTTCATAAAGGCAAGCTAAAGATAAAGATAGACTCAAAAGATTCTAAAACACTATGGAAATGTATTCACAGTCTAAATCCATCTAATCCATCAAAACCACACGAACTAATTACAACTGGAGACCATAAAACTACAGATCATAAAGAAATTGCTAATGCATTCAATAATTATTTCACATCATGTGTTGAAAAATTAAGGCATAGCAGGGCACCAAGCAACTCAAATTTTAATACTCTGACAAACTATGTACAAATGAAATTCTTGAAAAAAAGGCACAACAAAAAAATTCATCATTCCTCCAGTAAAAGTTTCAGAACTATTTGATGAAATAATTAAACTAGATGTTAAGACATCATCTGGTACTGACAATATAGGTCCAAAAATTTTAAAACTGAGTGCTCCTTTCATAGCATCTTCCTTAACATACATTTTTAATCGAATGATTGATACTGGTATTTATCCATCTGTTTTAAAAAATGCGAAGGTAGCTCCAATTTTCAAATCTGGTGAAAAAAATGTAGCTAGCAATTACAGACCAATATCTGTTTTGCCAACATTATCAAAATTAATAGAGAGACATGTATCTAAACATCTGTATAATTATTTGACAAAGTTTAAAATTTTACACCCTTCCCAGTCTGGTTTCAGACCTAACTATTCATGTCAAACTGCCCTCATTAATATCATTGATAAATGGCTTCATGAAATGAATAATGGAAATATCAATTTGGCAGTCCTCCTGGATTTTAAGAAAGTTTTTGATGTTGTTGATCATGAAATTTTATGTAAAAAACTTCAAATTTATGGTTTCCATGAAGATACTGTTGATTTTTTTAAATCATATTTGAGTGAAAGAACTCAGCAAGTCCATATAAATAATCAGTTTTCTGATAAAAAGTTTATAAATTTTGGTGTCCCACTGGGCTCAATACTTGGTCCCATTTTGTTTGTTTTGGACATAAATGACCTTCCATTACACATCAAAAACTGCCATACAGACTTGTATGCTGATGACACAACTATGCATACATCAGGAAAGAGTATTGCTGATATGCAATTAAAAGTACAAGATGATCTCCAATGTGTTGAAAAATGGTGTCATGAAAATAACATGTTCATAAATTCGGATAAGACGAATTGTATGGTTATAGGTACAAGACAAAGGCTGCGGTTCAATCAAGCAGAACCAGTTCTAACTATTGAGAATAATATTCTTCAAAAATCATCAATTGAAAAACTTTTAGGAGTTAGAATTGACTCTAATCTGTCCTGGACAGGCCATATTAATTACTTATGTTCATCAATATCATCTAGACTTCATTTACTCTCTAAAATTAAGAAATTTCTAAACATTGATTCAAGAAAATTATTTTATAATGGCTATATTCTCCCACTGATAGATTATTGTTGTATTATTTGGAGTGGTTGTGCTAAAAATGAGCTAGTCAGAATAATAAAATTCCAGAAAAGGGCTGCAAGACTTATTTTAGATGCTGATCCACATTCATCATCAGCTCCACTGTTTAAACAGCTTGGGTGGATGACAGTAGAGAACAGAATCTCATACCACAAATCTGTTTTGATGCAGAAATGCCTAAAGAACGAAGCCCCTATATATCTCACTGAAAAATTTAAAGAAATGCCAGAAATAAACCAATATTGTTTGAGGAATGCGTCTTGCAAAAATTTACAAGTTCCAAAAGCCAAAACAGAGCTATATAAGAAATCTTTTATATATTCAGGATCTATCTTATGGAATAAGTTACCAATATCCCTGAAAAAATCAACCTCAAGTACAAGCTCATTCAAAAAAGATTTAAAAAATTACTTGTTGGAACATCAAGAAGCTGTGTAATTTTATATGTATAACAATTTTCACACACTTACTCAAACTTAAGATATTGTTGAGGTAATTTGAATGATGCCAATACTATATGAATTTGTAATTTTTACCTGTTTTGAAAATTGTATATTTCATAACAATTTTTTATTTCATTTATTCATATATGTGTGTTTGTTTGATATTTCGTAATTGTTTGTTATATCCCATTGTATTTCATGAGGGCCTCAGGGAAGATTAGTTTTATAGCTAACTGTGTAACCCTCTTTAAATAAAGAATTATTATATTATTATATTATTATTATTAGAAGTCATGTGATAAATGCATGCTTAACAAAGAAGTCATTTGATAAATGCATGCTTAACACAGAAGTCATGTGTAAAAGGCAAGCCAGTAACAGATTTCATGCAATAACAAGACCAAAACCTGCACCTGCATTGCAGCATGCAATTCATTGAGGTTACATTTGTATTGAAGTATAACTGACAACGATTTCACGAAAATTTTTCTAGTGTTTTGAGATTTGTTGAATATTAAACTATCGGCAAACAGGATTTGGCTGCACGACATTTTCCAAAATTTGCTTACAAGGTATAACTCAACATTATCAAGCTGCAGATAAAATATAACATCATTCCCTTTTGTAGAAGCCAAGAAAACTTTAACGAAATTTTTTGTAGTTTTTTAGTACTGTTGGCAAACGAGGTGTGGCGGCACGACAGATCCAAAAATTGCTTACAAGGTACGACTCAACATTATGAAGCTGCAGACAAAATATAAAATCATTCCCTTCTGTAGAAGCCAAGAAAACTTTAATGAAAGTTTCCCAAGGTCTTTTGGACGGACGGAAGGATGAAGTAAAGCGGTTACTAGACCTGCTTTCACTGTTGGCGACGCAGGTAAAAAGAAAAGTAACACAGACTGTGAGCAGTGTATGATAACAAGTCCCTTTGTGCAGCTCTAATGAGAATACCGTAATAGTGACTTTTTCTGTCACTAAAGATAAATATACAAATTATAAACTAGATTGCTCAGCCGGATATCATTTGCAGAATAAATTTGTTGACTATGTCCATCTTGCTTAGCAGTCTGAAACATTGCTGTCAACTTTGGTCCCAAATGGCTCACTGGTTTTGCAGAATTGGGTTTCAAAAATTGCTCACTGGTTTGACAAGAATATTTCTAGGTGAATATTCCCAAGGGTCCTATGTTAAACTATGTTTGGCTCTGGTGGCCATCTTGGATGTCAGGCAATGTCATTGGATATATTTCTAAAAGAGCGCTATTGCTGTCAATTCGTACTTGGCCTCATTAGTTTCAGACAAGAAAACTTTTAAGTGAATTTTTCCATAAGGTTCTATCTTAAACAAAGTTTGCCTGTGGCAGCCATCTTGGATGCTAGTACGGATTCATCAGATATATTTCTTAAAGAGGACCACCTAAGGACCATTGCTACAAAGTTTGGTTAATTGCTTTCAAAGAAGATCTTCAAGTGAATTTTTGGATGGCAGTCATTTGATATATTTCTGAAAAATTACCATCTAAGGACCATTGCTTTGTTTCAATTGGGCCAGTGGTTTCAAAGGAGAAATTCTTTAAAATAAAGTTTACGACAATGACAGACAGTAAGTGATGGCCCTTTGTTCCAGTTGAGCTTTAAAAGACTAAAAAAGAGTGGAATGGACACACTAAATGCCTGAGTATGCACATGGACACAGAATAAAGATCTCTGATACCCAACATTGCAAGTCAAAGGAAAATGTGTTAAAAGAAATAGAAATGGTCAGGCAACATTTGCCTGAAAAATCTCATGCATGTCATTCAAGCCTAAAGCTGTGTCTAAGGTAGGCTGACAGATCTCAGATGTATGTATCCACCAAAAACTATCTATAGACCAAACATGGTGGGTCATTGGACAATTAATCAACTATTTGACCAAGTTTGTTGCAATTGGTTCAATTGTTCAGGCAAAATTTGTTGAAGATTTATTTTTCATAAGGTTTAATGTTAAAATATGTTCCCTGATGGTGGTAGTCCTGGCAGGAAGTTGACAAAATTGACCAGGAATAAGGATGAACATTAAATAAATGTAACAGAACCCGACCTCAAATTACACAAACCAATAACTCCTAAATAGTATTTGGGATTCCCTTCAAAATGTCAGGGTAGGTAGATCTCAACATGGCAAACATTTTTCTATTATATTTCACTTCTATCTGAAATAGTTTCGGAGATAAATGCAAAAATGTTAAAATTTTGAAAATTTGACAAAAAAAGGGCAACAACTCCTAAATGGGTTTTGGGATTTTCTTTAAAATTTCAGGGTACATGTATGTAGATCTCAACATGGCAAACATTTTTCAAATTTACATTTCACTTCTATCTCAAATAGTTTTGGAGATAAATGACGAAAAATGTTAAATTTTGAAAATTTGACAAAAAAAGGGCAATAACTCCTAAATGGGTTTTGGGATTTCCTTTAAAATTTCAGGGTATGTAGATCTCAACATGGCAAACATTTTTCAAATTTAGATTTCACTTCTATCTCAAATAGTTTTGGAGATAAATGACAAAAAATGTTAAATTATGAAAATTTGACGAAAAAAAGGGCAATAACTCCTAAATGGGTTTTAGGATTTCCTTCAAAATTTCAGGTTAGGTAGATCTTGTCATGCTGATCAATTTTACCACATGTCTGATTTTTGATATCTGTAACGGTTTTTAAGTTATAAGCCAAAAACAACACATCCACCCCTATATTCTATTTTTAGCTATGACAGCCATGTTTTATGTCAGATCAAAATTAATTGATGATCGTTTGCAGAGGATATGTCATAGATCATTCCTATCAAGTTTCAAACCAATCGCCCCAGCGGTTTCAGACGAGAAGATTTTTGAATGAAAAAATTTTGAAAATTTAACAAAAAAGGGCAACAACTCCTAAATCGGTTTTGGGATTTCCTTTAAAATTTCAGGGTATGTAGACCTCAACATGGCAAACATTTTTCAAATTTACATTTCACTTCTATCTCAAATAGTTTTGGAGATAAATGACGAAAAATGTTAAATTTTGAAAATTTGACGAAAAAGGGAAATAACTCCTAAACGGGCTTTGGGATTTCCTTCAAAATTTCAGGGTAGGTAGATCTAGTCATGCTGATCAATTTTACCCCATCAGATTTTTGATATCTGTAACGGTTTTTAAGTTATAAGCTAAAAACAACACATGCACCCCTATATTCTATTTTTAGCTACGACGGCCATGTTTTATGTCAGATCAAAATAAATTAAGGATCGTTTGTAGAGGACATGTCATAGATCATTCCTATTAAGTTTCAAACCAATCGGCACAGCGGTTTCAGAGGAGAAGATTTTTGAAAATCAGCCAATCAGAAACAAGAATTGCCTCTGGTGGCCATTTTCTTGACCAATCAGAACTAAATGAGGAAACTTTGTTGAGGACCTTCCATACATCACTCATGCAAAGTTTGGTTGGAATTGGCCAAATGGTTTCTGAGGAGAAGATGTTTGAATGAAAAGCTAACGACGAACAGACGACGGACGGAAGGACGACGGATGACGGACGCCAAGTGATGGCAAAAGCTCACCCTGGCCATAGCAAGGTGAGCTGAAAATGGGTTGAGAGTCACTCAAGCCTAAAATTGTGGCCAAGGTTAGGTGTCAGACTAACACCTAATTGCCAAGAAGTATCTACAGACCATACCCAATGGATATAAGTATCACAACTACAGAGAAATTGACTTAATCATGAAAATGTGACTCAAGTGTGAAATTCGGTCAAGGTATCAGACAGCCATGTACACACCAAGGACTATCTATAGACCAAATACGGTTGGTCTATGCATTGCAGTTGCTGAGAAATGGATATTATCCCAGTATATTATGTGCCTCAAGCATGAATTTCAGGTCAAGTTTATGTGACAGGCGTTAGACTGGCATGTATCCACTAAGAACTAATCAAGAAAATGTGACACAGGTCACTCAACCATGAAATTGAGGACAAGGTAAAAAAACAGGTGTCATAACATGTACCCACTAAGAACTATCTTTTGACCAAAACTGGTGGGTCTAGGTATTACAGTTGCTGAGAAATGGACTTAATCTTGAAAATGTGACAAAGTCACTCAAAGCATGAAATTAAAGGTCTGGAGACAGATGTCAGACTTGCATGTATTCATTAAGGACTATCTATAGACAATGTACAGTGGGTCTATGTATTACAGTTGCTAAAAAATAAACTTCATCATGAAAGTTGGATGCAAGTCACTCAACCATCAAATTGAGGTCAAGGTCAATGACAAGTGTCAAACTGGCATGTGCCCACCAAGATCTATCAATTGACCAGATATGGTGGGTCTAGGTGTTATAGTTGCTGAGAAATGGACTTAACCACGATATTGTGACTAAGTCACTCAACCATAAAATTGAGGTAAAGGTCCCAAGTCAGGTGTCAGACTGGCATGTCCCCATTAAGAACTATCTAACAACCAAATATGATTGGCCTTGGTATTACAGTTGCTGAGAAATAGATTTAACCACACCAATTTTACATTTATGTTTATGAAGTCAATGAACCATGAAAACGAGGTCAGGGTCATAAGACAAGTATACTGCGACAAATTATATACGATAAGGTATCTGTTGACCAAAACTCTTAATTGTAAGTATTATATGTGCAAAGTTAAGGTTTTTAAAAAGTTTATGCCGCCGCTTCCGCCGACGGAAAGTAATACCTATATCTCGCCTTCGCGACTTTTCGTCGCAGGCGAGACAAAAATAACCAATCACAACATAGGCACAAACTTAACACTCAACCTGTACTACTATTTTACACAGTTAATGTTGGGGGATATTTTATAACTGGTGAATTTATTTGCATAAAATCCTAGAAAATGATCTATTCCTTTAAAATTAAAAAAGTCTGCTACTTGATATGTCTCTGACAGAAAAGATGACCTTTCCAGATATCCTAAACTTATATTTTTCTGACCTGTGCTAGTGGAAGGGAATCATCACTGCTTTCTTCACTGCTTTCTCTTCGTGGGGAAGTTTTGTTATTAACAGGATTAACACTCGATGTTGTAACGACTCCATTATTACTGCTGTATGTCTGAACTGGTGGTGCCATCATTCCAGGGACAGATGTCAAACTGTTGGACATTGAGATGTCTGGCATTTCAATATTTTCAGGCGGAAACTGTGGTGTCATCTCTGATCCATTATTGGAACGCTCCGGTGAACTCATGACTGAATTGTTGTATGAAATATGAACTGACTGTTGTGAATGTAAAGTCCTGGGATCTATGTCCGAGATTGTTGGTTGAATATGAGATAAATTGTCTGTGCCTGTTGGTACGTTTAAACTGGTTATATCAAAATCTTCTTCTCCAAAGCAAGGTGTAAAAAATGACTGAAAGATTAAAATGTTCAACATAATAATATCATTATATCTTTTTTGTGTGAATGATGCACACTTTTATACCTCTTTTCATCACAAGTACTACATCAAATGAATCAATAAGAAATGTCAAAATGAGGAGAATTCATATAAAAGCTAAAAAGCTACTATCGCAATCGATAGTGATCCCCACACCCCCACATTTAGTTGGGACACTTACCCAATTTCAACTAGACAGAGGCAGTCGGAAACGACATCTATCTATCACTCCCCATATGTTTTATCCCTGTGCACCTTTTCCACAATCATATCTCTGAATACAGGCCAAAATTTAGGAAAAATAAAAAATCCCAAAACCTTACTAAAATCTGGATACAGTGTATGACAATACTGTATACAAATAAAATGTATAAAATGAGAAATGAAATCTGCCAGGTAGTTTCAGACAAGTTGCGACCAGACAGTTATTCAGATGTCCATCCATGATCACAATAAGTTTCAATCCCATGGGACAAGTCAATTCTGAGAAAAGGGTCTAGTAAATTTAACCTGTCTAAACCAGAACAGGCCATTTTGGGACCTGGCCACAATGTTTGTTAGCAGAAGGACACTCAGGTATAGAAAATTATTTGGAACTTCATAGGTATCGCCTCCACCATGTTTAGTATCAATCTAATTGTCCCTTCAGAAGAAAAATTTTTAATACATGTTTAGAAAAGTCTGTCACTGGCAGCCATCTAGGATATCCAATTGGCATTGAAGTAACAACCCTTGGGTAGAACATAATGCAATGATCATTCTTGACAAGTTTAAATTAGTGGGTCAAGTAATTTTACAGAAGAAGATGTTTGAATTATCCAATTAGAAAAGCCCATTTCAAGGCCTGATAGCCAAATCTGTCATATTTAGCACAAAAGTTAAACCAAAGTGCTCAAACGGCATTGGTGGAAAGATTGGATTGACAGCAGTGTGAATATTGTTGTCATAAAACATATGACAGAAGGAATACCCCATTAATGTTGTACAATGTGGAAATGAAAAATAAAGGTTATTGGTGTTTATATATATATATATATAAATGTTTTAAAGGGATCAGTGCTTTCACTTGTACAATGTGGAAATGAAAAATAAAGGTTACTGGTGTTTATATATATATATAAATGTTTTAAAGGGATCAGTGCTTTCACTTTTCAAATAAAGATCTTCAGGTACAATGAAAAGATTTTGGATATATTTAATATACGGATTTTGAAAAATTTTCCTTAATATATAAATATATATATATACATTCAGTAAGGTGTTTATGCCAGACGACGGACGCAAAGTGATGGCAATAGCTCACATGACCTTTTAGGCTAGGTGAGCTAAAAGGTGATATATTTAATATACAGATTTTGAAAAATTATATATATACATTCAGTAAGGTGTTTATGAAAGACGATGGACGCAAAGTGATGGCAATAGCTCACATGACCTTTTAGGCTAGGTGAGCTAAAAGGTGATATATTTAATATACAGATTTTGAAAAATTATATATATACATTCAGTAAGGTGTTTATGCCAGACGATGGACGCAAAGTGATGGCAATAGCTCACATGACCTTTTAGGCTAGGTGAGCTAAAAAGTGACAAGTTAACATAGCATTAATTAAACGTTGTGTTCTTATTATTGCTTCTACTATTATATTGAAACGTGTGGTGAAATTGCATTAATTATTCTTAACAATTTCCAAAGATTTGCAATAATAAATGCATACATGAATTTGCAAATTTACAGTAATTTCAAAATTTCCAACATATATGACACACAAAAAAATTATACCAATAAAAGTCATTTGTTAAAATTACTTACAACACAGTCAGATTTTGTATATTGATTAAGAACCATTGATTACCAGAATTTTCTAAATCAACCAATAATTATATTCAGGAAAACCAATATTGGTTATTAAGGGATGATTTATTATCTGAAAACAGCTGCTACAAACCACTAACTATTCAGTAATAAGGTCACTGTGAACTGATAATGAACAGAATTTTCTGCTGAACCTGGTCATAAAATATGTTTTTATCAGCTTCTGTGGATAGAAGGATGACTTTATGTTTCTTGTTCAGTTGCAGTTATTTAATGCATATCAGGACAAGAACAATTTGATATGAATATGAACATCCCTGTTTAGTACTAGACCGGATTTTTAATGTAGTAGCTCACTAGGTAACAGTCAGCAGGAAGACATATCACCCCATTTAGACACATTATACTGACTCCAAGACGACCGGTCTTTGCTCTAACTCCCAGATGCCAAGTGCTTGACGGAGTAGCAGCAAATACTAATTTCAATGTCTTTGTTCTGTTTGTTTCTGATTTTTTATTTTATTTTAATCGTAATCGTGGCCATAAGTTATACTTTGTAGCTACAGTATTTTCAGAGGACATGTATTAATATATTGTTTTATTGATTTTTCTATTTTTAGTAAAGGTGGCAACAAAGAGGATCACCCGAGGACCATTCCTAAAAAGTTATGCCTCAAATGGTCCAGTAATTTCAGAAAGGAAGATTTTTAATATCATTTTGCTGAATTTCTATTTTCAGTAACAGTGGCTAAAGTTCAAGATCTGGACCCCCAGATAGGAGGGTTGTTCCTCAAACTTATGGCCTAATTTCATTTTCATATTCATGGATTTCATAAAATTTGAAGAAAATAGCCAGTTGTGGTTAAAACATTTTTAACTTTACAATTATTTCTCTTAAAATTAGATCTTGTTTCCAGTCAATCACCATTTTCATTGATCTTGAGAATTTTGTTTTTGAAAAAAGAGCTAATCTCCAGAATTTTTCAAACAATCAATTCCAAGTAATTTTGTGTAAAATCAGATAGTTTGCTGGTGCTTTTTTTTTTACATATTATATCAATAGACAAAGGCTAAAAGGTTAGAATTTATATCTTCCGAGCTGGCAATGTTACATTTATGATTATTACAAGTTGAATCAATATTCTGCAAATGGGAAGCAGAGAGACTTAGAAAAAAAAAGTTAATGTATTTGAGATTTATAAGACTTATATCTAAGAAATGTTAATAATCAGAAACATGACTTATTTATTGTTTAGTTTTCTTTTCAATCTTTCAGTGATAAATGATTCAAATCAACCTCAGTCAAAGGTTTCTTTTTTTGGTTGAGTTTGAGACTGTAAAAGTGTGTATCAGAAAGATATATCTGTTGTCAATTATTTGTTTAAAAATGTACTTAAACAACTTATATGAGAAAATAAATAAAATATCTAACCCTATAAATATTGTATTTTCTGTTGGAATTTGTGTTGTTATTTACTCATTGGTGTTTTATTGTTGATTTCTTTAATCTTCATTTTCCTCATTTAATTATAAACAATTAATGCAGTAGAAAAATCTAATATTCTGCTTAAGTGCCCTTTAAAAGGATTATAAGCTCTTTAACTAACTTAACCAATAGCTCAAAATGCATTTAAAAATCTGTATCTGTCACCTGCTGTTCAAAGTGTCAAAACAAATCATTTAAAAAAAAAATATGGATCTTTATCTGTTGTCTAGGTGAAGGAAAGAAATATTAAATGATTTTTGGACTTTAATGACAAAAATAAATACTGTCATGTGTCACCTGTTGTTTAAATGGCTCCCTTTCACTGATGCAGGGAAAAATTATAAGAGAATAAAAAAAAATTCTTTGAATTCTTTTTCAAACAACTTTCATATATTTTGATATTATAATTTTTTTTAGATATAGAGTCAGTGGCCATGAATGAGTTCCCACTTGGAAAATTTCCCTACATATTACATATAAAACCACAATTTTTCAACATTTAGTCCAATTTTGATGATATATGTATTGGTGGACAGAAAAATATCTATAATTTATACTGATTATAATATTTTATGGTCTTTCAAAATCCACAATTTAAATACAAATATTAATTTTTAACAAAATTCCCCCTATTAAACCTATGTAATTTTGCATAAAATCTTATTTGTGTTTAAATAATGATTTCTCTAAAACTCAGAATAGCAAAAAAATTTCAAAATGATTTAAAGTAATTATATAAATATTTCTGAGATTGATTGTAAAAATTTCCTAATTACAGGATAATATATGACATCAGGCAGTATTTTGAAACTTAAGTCTCCAAGGAGCCTGTTTCACTCAGATTGTCCCCCTGTTTTACTCCTCTGTCAATACAAATACAGTCTGATAAGTTTTCCTTTGATTTTACTGTAGCCTCAGTATTTTTATACATGATTTATGAGATAATAAAAATTTGCTCCTATGTCATTTTCATTAATTATTATTTTATATACCTGTAACAGACCTAATCTCCATACTGAATCAAAAGCTTTTCTAGGTCCACAAAGCACCCATAGATCTTTTGATTTTTACAATTGATATATATTTATTTACTAAAGATTTTACAACAAAAATTCCATCTGTTCTACTATTTCTTTTAAACCCAAATGGTTGAGGTATTATTTTCTCCTCAAAGACATCAGGTAACCAAATTATTAATAATCATATTAAATAATAATTTTAATTTACTTAAGCAACTCATCAGAGATATGCCTCGGTAGTTTGATGGATTTGAATGATCTCCATTTTTAAATATGGGTACAATAAATGATTTATTACAAAGGTCTGGATATGTTGAAGTTGATGATATAAGACTGAATAACTTCCCAAGTGCTGTTAACATGACTGAACTACTATGTTTTATGATTTAATTACAATTTCTGTCTGGTCCACAACTCTTTCTATTCTTTCATAATTTTGGATTATCAGTTTCTTTTTTTAAGTCAAAATCTTCAGCATCACTTAATTTTTCAAAAATAGAGTTTTCAAATTCTTTATCAATTTTCTTAAGGCCCCACTGAGAATTAAAATGATTTGCAAAAACATTTAAATCAAGCATATCATCTGTATCATTTCTATCATCTGTTATTGTTTCCAGTACTCTCCAGAACTCTTTACTTTCACCAGGAGACATGTTATTTAATTTATTAAGAATATTTTGTTTGTACTCCTTCCTTGTGAACTTAGAGACTTTTCTGATTTGTTTACCATAAAATAATTATTTGCTTCTTATTAAATGATCAAATGGAGATAATTTTAATTTTTTGCTATAAGTACTTCTTAAAGTTAAGAATTGTGTATCTGTCCAGGATGATTTCTTTTTTCTCTTTTAATTAAAATATTGTTTTCTCATACAGTTATTTGATAAATCTATATATCAGATATAAAGTATGTCGCTTTATTTAATCCTTGTAAGGATTTTTCAAAGTTTGTTCCATCATGGATTCTTGCTAAATTTTCATATATATAACTTTCCTTAAGTTCATTTTCTAGTAATAACTTTGATTCTTTTGTCCATTTATATTCAAAATCAAGTTTCTCATTTTGATCCTTTCACAGAGAGCTAATTTTAATTAGATTGCTATTACAAAATCTGCACAATTAGATACTCTGGAGTTAAAATCACTCATTAACAAAATATTTCCCTTAGAAGAGACAAATTAATTTCAGATTCTAAACCTTCATATGAGGGGAATTTTTTGGTGGAATGAAAATACCACATATATACTAGTTTTCGTGTAGAACAAAGAATGACTTGTCTAGCCTCAGTCGCAATCTGTTTTGTGACTTTTTAATATGCTTCATATTTTTTATTCCTTTTGCTATTTTTTTCTTAATATAAATAATAAGTCCCCCGCTATTTCTCTTTGCTTTCTTTTTCTTTGTTTTACATATAAAACAAGAGAAATGTCTGAGTGACATATCCACATACCATATATCTAAGGTCTAGGTCTTAAGACAAGAAAGTTATAGGCCGGACACGATTGGCAGCCGCCCGCACGCCCGGCCAACCTCCCGACTTCACCAATTCAATAACCAGATTTTTCCAGAGGAAAACCCGGTTAATAATTGTTATAATCAGGTATTTGAATATCGGAATCATCGTTTTTCCAGGATTGTATCAATATAAAGATTTCATGATTTATGAAATTCAAGAAATAAGGATCTCTATGTTTCTGCCCTAGTCCATGAATATTCCAGCGGATATAGACAATGAATCAAATATTTGCAAAATATTTTATTAGTCTCATTTATGTATTTACTAATTATGCTAGAAAGACAAACTCCACTAAGCACTAATATATATCAGTAAACTTGAAAACAATATAATCAACTTCATTATAATGACCAGTCTTATATATATGTACCTTAACAATTGCTTAATAAAAGTTATATTCAAATCTTATGATATGAACACTTGAATATTTTTCTTATTTTATATTGAAATATATCAAAAAAATGTGTGAGTCTTCCATGGAAGACATGTGTCGCCTGCGGACATCAATTTTTACAAAAGATATTAAAATTTTCTAAAAATGAAATATATATGCACACCTTTGCATTAAAGTTAATGCACAGAGAAAGTTTCATCAAATTGCTTTGAGCCGTTATGGAGTAGTTGAGGATAGAAGTTTTGACCCCCCTTTTTTTGCAAAAATGTCAATTTTTACAAAAAAAAATTTGAAATTTTCTAAAAATGAAATATATATGCACACCTGTTAATGCACAGAGAAAGTTTCATCAAATTCCTTTGAGCGGTTTACGAGTAGTTGAGGATAGAAGAAAAGTGTAACGACGCAAGACGACAGATAGTGATCCCTATGTGTCGACTATGCGTCCCGCAGGTGACACAATGAGTCAGCTTACTATTCAGCTTGTTTCATATGATGTCCCATGTTTGTTGGAGGTCAAGGCCCAATATACAATTCTCAACATGGACCACCAAAACACCATTCAATCAAAGTCTGGTCTTAACTGACCCTGTGGTTTTCAAGATTTTTGTTTGTTTATTTCATGTTTTACACTGTTTTCAGCACATTTGGCTGTATTTATTGGTAGAGGAAGCTGGAGGACCCTAAGAAAACCGACAACCCTTTGGTAGGAAAATTGGCAATCAATGTCAATAAAGACCAGACTCTGGTTTTAGAGAAGACAATTTTTTAAGAAAATTTTACGGTAGGACAAATTACGATAGATGCAAAGTGATACCAAGTCTGGACCTTTGAAGAAAATTCTTTTATGTCAATGATTATTTCACTAATCTTACTTCACAACAATCAAAAGTAGTCAGATATTTAGCATTGTTAATATGGTTATGGTCTCCATTAAATATTATTTCTCATAATATGAGAGGTTGGTAACAGGTTTGTTCTATTGGGATTTAACACAACTAGCTACACTATGGCTGAATTTTTTGTTGGTGGAAGAAGCCAAAGACACCAGATGACAGGTAAACAGGAAATTAATCCTTGTTAACAAAGATTGAAGGCAAACACATCTCCCCAAGAGCACACAACCCAAGGTTTGACAGGTTTATGAACATCAGTAGCTACCATATAACAATCCCTAGATCGTTCAGCCAATAAGGGCCCCAAATGTTATTGAACTGTGTTCAGTGTTATAATAGAATTTTAGTGATATAATATCTCTAATGTATCTCAATGGGTTTCGAAAAAATGGACCTGTCCTAAATGCAAAAACTTAACCAAACTCAACGTATGTATGGACGGACAATGGTAAATAAATATTCTTGGACAGGGCATAACAGCACAAAATAGTTAACTGATAAACTTTGAAGTGCTTTTCAGCACTGAGAATGAACATTTGATTAATCAGTTAAAATTTATAAATTACCTCATCTGACATGTAACTGTTGCCGTGGCTAGATGTATCTGTCATTACCAAAGATAATGGAAAAAATCCCTGTGGTAAAATTTGATTCTAAAAAAGAAAACAGAAATATAAAAAATAACAATGACCAAGAATTATATGTTTTGATGCAAAAATTTTCGATGTACTGGCAAACATGTTACCTAATATAAACTAGAGGCTCCTAGGAGCCTGTATCACTCACCTGAATTCAATTTGCCAATCAACAGCCATAAAAGCACCTAAGAAACAAAAGTCTGTATTATTGGATATAACTCTGAAAGAGGACAATCTAATAACCATGTCTGTCAAGTCTGATTCCAATTGGTCAATTGCATTCAGACAAAAAGATTTCTTAAATGAATTTTCCCATAGACTTAATCACAAAACTTTGACACAGATTTACGGAATGTTTATGAAGTCAGTGAACCATTAATCAAGGTCAAAGTCACAAGACAAGTATGCTGCTGCAATGTTTATATCATAATGTATCTGTGGACCAAAGATCTTAAGTGTAGGTATTATGTGTGCAAAGTTGTTACGGTTTTAAAAAAAGTTTACGTCGGAAAGTAATAAATATATCTCGCCTTGAGGGACTTTCGTCGCAGGCAAGACAAAAACTGTTGTCCAATCTCCAAATTAGTATCAATATTTAACAGCACCTATTTTGATATAAAGGAGTAAAAAAAATTCTTTATAGAAAAGAGAAAATTTCTTACGGCTTCATTGTTTAATACAAGAAACAACCATAACAAATGGACATTCCAAAATGTTGTTTCTAAATCACTATTTAGGACAATTGATTGACAGATGGCTTACTTGACAAATAAATGTCACATATGTCCATTAAATGTCATTTTATTTAGGACATTCAACCTTTTTTTCCTGAAAAATGGGTTTGTAGGTGCTTTATTGGAATAGAGAATGGAAAAGGGGAATGTGTCAAAGAGACAACAACCTGACCAAAGAGCAGAAAACAGCTCAAGGCTACCAATGGGTCTTCAATGCAGCAAGAAAATTCCATACCTGGAGACGGGCTTCAGCTTGCCCCTAAACTATAATGTATACTAGTTCAGCAAAATGGACGGCACACTAACTCTGAAACATAAAATTGAACCAAAATTCAAACCAGAGGTTCCATGGAGCCTGAATCGCTCACCTGGATCTTAAGTGACCACAACTGACAAAGCGCTTCTAGATAAGATCTGTAAGGAATCGTTCTACAGTGTCCAGCACTTCTAGATAAGATCTGTAAAGAATTCTTCCAGTGTCCAATGTTAAAAATGTCAAACTAAGTCCAGCTGAGGATTCCAATCGGCATGAGAACATAACTTTTGTAGCAGTTTATCGAAGGATCTTCATGCAACAAAAACATTTCCATTGGCTTAGCACAGCCAGACTTATTTTAACATTGAACGCTATGGGAAATTTGTTCAAAAGTCTTCTTGTCAGAAGTATTGAATGAACCTCTACAATAGTAATTTTTGTTTAATGCCGATCTGAAATTCAGAAATGGTCGCCACAGCCGGATTAGTTTTACATTGGACCCTATGGGGAAATTTGTACAAAGGTCTTCTTGTAAGAAAATACTAAGCCAATGGAAATGTTTTTGAATTTCCAATCAGTACAAACAACATAACTTTTGTAGAGGTTCATCCAATGCTTGTTGACATACATAAATATTTCAGTTGGCTTGGTAGTTTCTGACAAGAAGACCATATTGAATTTCCGATCGCCACATAAAACATACATTTTGTAGAGGTCTATCAAATGCTAATTCACACATCAGAAACATTTCAATTGGCTTGGTAGCTAATGACAAAGAGACCTTTATACAAATTTCCCCATAGGGTCCAATGTTAAACTTAGTTCGGCTGTGGCAGCCATCTTGAATTTTCCTATCGGCACAAAAAACATAACATTTGTAGAGGTTCACACAAGGATCATTCATGCAACAAATCAATTCAATTGGTTCGGCAGTTTCTGACGAGAAGAGCTTTAAAAATAAGTCCAATCAGAATGAATTATCTGCCCCTGGTAGCCATGTTGAATATCCAATCAGCACAAAAAACATACCTTTTGTAATGGTCTATCAAATTATCATTCATACATCAAAAACATTTCAATTGGATTGGTAGTTCTTGACAATTACACCTTTGTACAAAATTCCTGATAGGCTCTAATGTTAAACTAAGTCCAGCTGTGGTGGCCATCTTGAATTTCTGATCGGCACAAAAAATATAAATTTGGTAGAGGTTCATCCAATGCTTGTTCATACATTAAAACATATCAATTGGCTTAGTAGTTTCTGACAAGAAAACCTTTATATAAATTTCCCCACAGGGACCAATGTTAAACTTAGTCCAGCTGTGGTGGCCATCTTGAATTTCCCATCAGAATGAATTATCTGCCCCTGGTAGCCATGTTGAATATCCAATCGGCACATAAATTTTTTTTTTTTTTTTTTTGTACAGAACCATCCATATAACATTCCTGCCAATTTTGGTTCAATTTGGACTGGTGGTTTCTAAAAGAAGATGAAATTGTGAAATGTGGAGGGACAACAGACAGCTGAGCTAAAAACACACAAGACTAACAAAGGCAAGAGGTTCCCGACTTGGGACAGATGCAAAAATGTGGCGGGGTTAAAGATGTTTTGTGAGATCTCAACCCTCCCCCTATACCTCTAGCCAATGTGGAATAAACAAACACACAGCAATACACACAGTAAAACTCAGTTCAAAAGATGTCAGAGTTCAATGTTAAAAAAGGTAACAGAAGAAACTAAGCAAAATGACAATGATCAATATACATTAACAAAAGACTAATAGCAGTTACTGACATGCCAGCTCCAGACCTCAATTGAACTGATAGAAAGATTATGTCTATATCATACAGAAAATCAGCCACAATCCCTCCTGTTAGGGGTTTAGGATCATGCCATCATAAATTATACTAGAAGAACATAACCCGTATCATGCCAACAACTAGTTGTAGAATAAATTTGTTTATTTCTGTTGCAAAGACCCTATGAATGAATAAATATTAATTCCAAACTAGAGGCTCTCAAGAGCCTGTGTCGCTCACCTGTATCTAATGTGATTTTAGAAATTATGTAAAATTATATAATGATTGAGACCAAGATTGGTTTAATTTGACACAGTATTTAAAATTAAAAACAGGTCATCTTAGTGTAGTCTTACAATAGCTACTGAAGACATCTTATCATTATTATTTTTGAATATGTGGTCAAGTTGTGACCATTCAGAATTTTTTTTACAATTTTCACATAGACTTCTAAACATCTTGGATGATGGATCGGCAACAAAGTAACAACATTTGGTCAGCACCTCATAAGGAACATTCATGCTATGTTTTGTTACATTCCATTCAGTGGTTCTCTAAAAGAAGTCATTTGTATGCATTTCCCATAGGGTTCAATGTTAAACTTAGTCCCCCGCTGGCGGCCATCTTGGATGATGGATCGGCTATAAAGTAACAACTCTTGGTCAGCACCTCATAAGGAACATTCATGCCAGATTTAGTTTCATTCCATTCAGTGGTTCTCTAAAAGAAGTCATTTGTATGCATTTCCCATAGGGTCCTATGTTAAACTAAGTTCCCCGCTGGCGGCCATCTTGGATGATGGATCAGCTACAAAGTAACAACACTTGGTCAGCACTTCATAAGGAATATTCATGCCATGTTTGGTTTCATTCCATTAAGTGGGTCACTAAAAGAAGTCATTTGTATGCATTTCCCATAGGGTTCTACGTTAAACTAAGTCCCCCGCTGGCGACCATCTTGGATTATGGATCGGCTACAAAGTAACAACACTTGGTCACCACCTCATAAGGAACATTCATGCCATGTTTGGTTTCATTCCATTCAACGGTTCTCTAAAAGAAGTCATTTGTATGCATTTCCCATAGGGTCCTATGTTAAACTAAGTCCCCCTCTGGCAGCCATCTTGGATGATGGATCGGCTACAAAGTAACAACACTTGGTCAGCACCTTATAAGGGTTCATTCACGCCAGATTTAGTTTCATTCCATTCAGTGGTTCTCTAAAAGAAGTCATTTGTATGCATTTCAAATAGGGTCCTATGTTAAACTAAGTTCCCCGCTGGCGGCCATCTTGGACGATGGATCGGCTACAAAGTAACAATACTTGGTCAGCACCTCATAAGGAACATTCATGCCATGTTTGGTTTCATTCCATTCAGTGGTTCTCTAGAAGAAGTTCAAAATGTAAAATGTTAACGACGACGCCGGACGACGCCGGACGACGGACGCCAAGTGATGAGAAAAGCTCACTTGGCCCTTTGGGCCAGGTGAGCTAAAAATGACTTGACAACAGTATTGTAACTATATCCCTTGTTCATAAGTCTGTTTAAAGGTTTGATTAGCTTTTCATTTTTGTGCTTTGTATAGAATATTACCATAAAAAATGGGATGTGAAATACTTGAACATATAAGATGTTTGCACGTTGATTTATATTTATGAATGAGGTACTTGTACCGATGATAAAATTACTAAAAGTTTTGACAAGTTTGTGATATCGAAATCCCTGGCGTAATAATTTTTCAGTAATACAGATATTTCTTTCAT
Organism: Mytilisepta virgata; assembly: GCA_028015205.1. Taxonomy (NCBI): domain Eukaryota; kingdom Metazoa; phylum Mollusca; class Bivalvia; order Mytilida; family Mytilidae; genus Mytilisepta; species Mytilisepta virgata. The sequence continues at coordinate 71,735,628 of CM051521.1, forward strand.
TAAAATCAAATACGTTGTTACACACACGAGCGAATCGAACAAGTTGAGATATATAAACATCATATGATGGTGCCAAGGGAACGTCGCCATACTAAGGCACAAGATCAAAAGTTCATTGTAGGTTTAAAAACTTAATTCAAATAGTTTGGGGGTGGGGGTGGGGGTGGGGGTAAAAATCGATGTAAGTTTTGTTATCCTACATCGATTTATAGATTCAAAAATTCGGATTCAAGTTCGGCCCTAACATATATTTGGACTTTTAAAGCAAATAAAAGCCATCAAATCGTACCGAAAAGCATATTTTTGGCCGAGAGTATTGGGGCGAAATGAATCATAGTATCTACGCCGTTCAAACACTTTATCGATCGTGAATTTTGAATGATATATATAAAATTATCATTTAAGAGTGCCTTTTTGATGCATACTAAAATTACACATCACTTTTTTCCAATATTTTTTAAAAGTGATGTCCAAGTCAATATACAGAACAAACATACATTGTTGAGGAAAAATAGGACCCATCATACATAAAGTATACCCTCAAAGCATATGCCCATATTGGTTAATCAATTTTTCCGAAATTAAGTTAAGAGGGGGGGTGGGGGGTCAGTTAAAAAACTATGTGAATTAAGTTTTTTATCGTTCATTGAACTTTTTGATCTTGTCCCTAAATTGGTTTTAAAATGTGCTATATTATTTGTCTTGAAAAATAAAACAATATACAGGTAATCAACTTGCCCTGACTGAATTTTTTTTCTTTAATTCAAAAGCTGATAGGATTTTTTTATCGGGGGAAGGACATTTCCGATAAAATTTTTAAAATTCTAATAGGCCTTTTCTGCGACTTGTTGTTACCCCTTTTAGGAAAATTTTAATTAAATGTTAAATACAGGTATTAAAGGTATAATGCAGGCAAATCAATGGTATAGTGCATGTACAAGATATCATATTTACACTAAGACAAATAGAATGAGTTTTTCACCCACAGTTATTCAGATATTTGGTTTTCATTAAAACAAATCAGTTATTGGTCATCAGTCATGGAGGTAACACACACCAAAACAAACAGAGGAAATTTGGCTATAATTATGGATGCATATTTACTGTAAAATAAATGTATTGAAAATATATCCTGCTAAAAATCCTACTTCCACCTCCCCTATGTATAATCCTGGCTAAAGGAAGAGATACTTTTCAAAAAAAGGACATTTAAGAATTTGCAGAAAAGAGATACAATAATTGTTGGAAAAGGGGCAAAAAAATTTCGGAAAGAGGCTATCAATTTGCAGAAAAGGTATTCACCGTATTTGTTAATGCTACAATTATGACAACATATAAAACTTTACTTATATTTACTAGTAATTTTTGTTTTTTTATGCACAGAACTACGTTAACCTAATGCTATATTGTCAAGTGTCACATATTCACGATGATATATATGATATGATAGATGATAATATAAAATTTTCATATTTTTTAATCATAAACTTGAATCTGAACTAAATATGAAGACCTGTTAAAATGCATGTGTTACAACATACAAATAATAAAAAATCCAATCTTATAAAATTATTGAATGGCCATACCTTTGGAATCTGACAGTTATAGTATGTTCTCGGTGCTTCAATTGTTTCTAAAGTCATTTTGTCATCTAATACACAAGTCTCATTAATTTTCTATATTTTCCACATTATGGTGTATTTGATGATATCTTCACACAAATCAAGAAATAAAATCCAATTATCAGAAAACTCTATTTTCTTCAGAATATGCACAAAAGTGAGTAAGTTAATTAATAACAAAGTCACTAACATTAAATATTTAATATTGAACACTTTCTAAACTGAATTATTTAAAAAAAATTCTTGATCAATTAGAAACAAAATCTTTCCTTCTGAAAACCCAGTAAGGCATTAATGAGACATTTCTTTAAATATTGGCCTTATAAGAATTGCTTTGTCCATTAGTCATCAAAAAAAGAGCTATTCTATTTACCCCCCTCCCTTAAGGCAGATGTAATTATACATTGCACCTGCCTTCTGGTTGCGGGTTATGATTTTTTATGTCATGATTTAGGTTCAAAGTAAATAATGATGAAAAAAATTTTGAATTTAAAAGTCAATTATTTGTAAATTGCATTTGAAAAGGAAATTTTAATGATCTCTTTCAACATCAGAAGCCTTTTAAAGTTTGAAAAGGATTAAAAAAAGAAAAGACAAAAATGAATTTAAAAATCCCACCTGTTCATCCACTTCAATGATTCCTTTGTACGTCGGAGTGATTTTATGTATTTTAATTTTCAAATCTTTTTTTCTCTACTCCTGAATACATTTCTAAGTCAGTTTTCAATCTTCCATTGGATCAGTTTTTAGTCAGCTGGGAAATTTTGTTTCTTAGGACCAGTATTTTACAATCTTTTGATTACTTGCAAATTTTTTTGTTAAATGAAATTTCCTTGAGATAACATAACTAATAATTTTTTTGTTATTAGCATTATTATATTTTTCTGTATTCCTTTTCTGTCTTTTTGTGGTATGCATTTATGAGACAACATCCCACTGAATGAACATGGGAAAAGATTTATAAGACAGGTTCTAACAGTCTTCTTTTGTCTTAACAAAACAATCTTAATCTACAAGACAAGCATTAACTGGTCCATGAAATTTAACAAAAGTAAACACAAACCCAAAACTAGTTGCTCCCAGAAGATTTGAAAGGAGACCTACCATAGAAAATTTTACTATAAAGTCTGCTCTGAGCCAACAATCTCAGATGAGATAAATAATTGCTCAATTGAACTTTTGCAAATTTCGCTGGTTTATTTACAACGAAATAAATTCATGACCCCCAAAAATTCTTTAGAAACTAAAACATTTTTTTAAGTTAAGTTTTGTGCTTTAAGTGATGGCTTATTTCAAAGACCTAAAGAAAATTTTGAAAGAAGATCCATCAAGGACAATTTTACTAAAGTTCTGTTTCAATTTAGCCAACAATTTGATAGCATGAGATATATTGGACTGATTTTTTTTTATCATTATTAATAATGGCATCCTACCATGATACTGATCCTTAGTCTCAAATTTTCAGAAAGGAATTTTTTCTACTGATTTTTATATCTTCAGGGCAGAGATATTATTCCAATGTCTGGACCCAAAGACACAATTTTAAATGGGACACCACCATGGATATTTCATGAAAGTCTTTTCGAAATTGGCCAAGCAGTTTTATCTTTGACGATACAATATACTGTGTAACATGAATTTTTTTGCCTTGAGTCCGTACTTTGAAATGTATTTATTAAACATGTTTACAGTGAAAAGGTTTTTTATTCTAAGACAACTTTCTAAATATGTCTTCAATATCATTTTTCCTTTTTCAATTTTAATCGAAAATTTTGTAAAATCCACTTCCATAGAGCACTGCTTCAGCTGTCGAGTGACAGTGTTCCAGCTAGCTTAAAATAGAGGGGTACAGCACCCTGCCGCTTTTCTAATGAACCCTTCTGCCTTTTATGCCCTCTGCAATAAGTGTAATACAAAATACTCTAAATAACTTTTTTAATACAAATAAACAATACTGAATTAATTGAAAATGAATAAAAGAATGCAGATAAACTAACAGAACTCTTACAAGGGCATAAGATAAGTGAATAATTGATATTTCTTAAAATTTGAATTGATCTTCAGATATGAAAACACATTAAAGTGCCCCTTATCCTATGACCCTCTGCCTTTAAATCCTAGCTAGAAGACTTAGTGAGCATATAAATTTCAACCAAAAGTGGAAACTTTGTAGAGGGTATTGCTGTGATCAATCCTGCAAAGTTTCAGAAAATTTCATAATGTAGTTTCAGAGAATATTTTTGAAAATTTAAAGAAAAATGAAAGAGGGCCTCTAGCGGGCATGTTGTTCATCCAACGGGAACCAAAGGCGGAAAACTTTGTAGAAGTGCTTCCATACTTCATTCCTGTCAACTTTGGTTACATTATCTACCAAGAAGTTTCAGAGTAGAAGATCAAAATGTGAAAAGTTCACAGACGATTGACGACAGATGCCGATGGACCATGGACACAAAGTGATGACATAAGCTCACACGGCCATGTGGTTTCAGATAATAATATTTTTAAAGGAATTTTCCGTAGGGGCCTTATGATGTTAAACTAAGCTCCGATGTGGTTCTATCTTGGTTGATACTCAATATCATTAAACTCTATTCTGAAAGAAGACTATTCTAAGGACCATTTCTGCCAATTCTGGCCAAGTGGTTTCAGATAAAAAGATTTTTTAATGAATTTTCCCATAGGGTCCTATATTAAACTACGTTTGGCTATGGCTTCCATCTAGGATGACAGTTTGGGTCCCACAATTCTAAAAGAGGACCACCTAAGGCCATCTGGCCATATAGTTTCATACAAAAGGATTTTTAAATATGTTCTCCCATAGGGTACTATGTTAACCTGATGAATGTTTTTACCAAAGTCCCTTTTGCTCTAAATGCTTTTGAGATATAAGACAAAAAATGCAGTTTACCCCCTATGTTCTATTTTTTGCCATGTCGGCCATGTTGGTTGGCAGGCAGGGTCATCCGACACATTTATTAAAATAGATATCCTAATGATGCTTGTGGCCAAGTTTTGGTTCAATTTGGACCAGTAGTTTCAGAGGAGATTTTTGTAAAAGTTAATGGACGACGATGGACGACGATGGACGACGGACACCAAGTGGTGAGAAAAGCTCACTTGACCCTTTTGGTCAAGTAAGCTAAAGAATTTGGTTGGACAGTATATAATTTAGATAACAGGATCAGAAAAATACAATACATAGTCATTGTCGGAAAATATAAAATTTATTTGGGCGAGCTTTAGAAACATGAGAAAACGCGGGAAACCCCACGACGTCATCTAGGACATTCACCCTGCTCCTCGCGCTCTTTGTGTTAACAAATACCAGTAGACTTTATTAGGTCACTGACCTAATACGACTAAAGTTTATTCTACACCTGTTATTAGACCTTAAATGGCTTGATTGCAGGATAAAGTGCTTTTCTCTTATCTAAGAACATCAAATGTTGTCCTTTGCTGAAAGTTTGGGATTTGTAGAAGAGAATAAATATGAAAGTCTTAAAACATGAATGAATGTTCATTCTTGATAGAAATTTCCAAGTTTTATAAATGGAGCACGCTCTGACATCCCATGGTACAAGCCAAATAATGCTTTAAAATTGTGTTTGAAGAATTGACTATATACATGTTCATACTGGAGGCCATCTTGACCTGGCAGTGTGATATTTTCTGTATCTGTATGCCTTGATGTGACAATAAGATGAGGAAATACAATTAAAGACTGTTTTTACTTTGATTAATCTTTTTTCAAGTGCATGTAAAAACTTAAATTTATTGCAACACTTAATAATAATGTATTATAAATAAAATTGGAAACCAAAAAAAAAAAAAAAAACAGACTGATTATAAGAATTTTGCCTGTCAAAATTGATAAAAAAAACTGTTGCAGATCTGATAATATGTTGTAGATCTAAATTTTAGTTCCCATCTTAAATACAAAAGATTAATAAATTTGGAGTGACTTAATTTTTAAATAAAGTCAATAATACTGACTTACCATAATTATGAAGATGTATTTCTCTCCAATGTCATTTTGTAAAATGAATTTACATGTATCGCCAGGACAATGAGGTCATAAGGTCAAATGACCTTACCTTAAGATCAATGATAATTAAACTGTCATTGTGTCAAAGGGAACAACTTGAGAAAAAAATAGGTAAAACCAAACACACAAGGTTAACCTAAACAAGAGAATAACCAAATGTTGCTAAAAGGGTAGAGGTATATACTATATCCTATTAAAGGTTCTAACCATGGGATGGTTTCAGTTGATTATTATTATTATTATTATTATTATTATTATTATAATTATTATTGACTGATTGTTGCTTAACGTCCAGTGGCAAATATTTCATGCTTCTTCAGGATGAGAACCAGCTCAATTAATCAAACAATTCAAATAGGGCTGGGTCAGGACACAAGGTTAACCAATTTTGACTGCCACTGTAAAAGGAGGATGGTTGGGTATGGTCGGATAATATAGCCTTCTGTAGCGGCATTAGCCTACTATTTTTCAAAAACTACAGAAGGGGTCTTTAGCGTGCAGGGAGTGTGGCATTCTCCAAACATGTTACCCACTATGGTCCGTGGTCAGGCTTTCTGTATTATGACCTGACAACCCTCCAACGAGAGGGTCTCCCCTATCTGCCACCACTCTATGGGTTGAGCCCCCATGATCCATCACAGGTGCCTAGGGGATGGTTTTAAAGGAGCTCACCCAGCAAAATATATGTCTCTTTTATTAAACAGTGTTCCAAATCCCCTTGCCTCACAAACATTTATGTTTCCCACTTCTGGATAGTTATAAAGCTTATCATTACTCCAAGGGAGTGCAGTCATTTTCAAAACATGAAAAAAATGTTATTTTGTCATGTCCACTATATGTAGATTTACGTTCAGAATTATATACATGTAATGAAATAAGTAAATTATTTGGTGAATATACCACTATAAATGAGGGTGAAAAATTGTATTTTTTTCCCCAAAATATCGATTGTTGTAACATAGTTGCCAAAACCTGCTTTTATATAATTAGTAGAAGAAACAGATTTTTATATTCTTAATATAGGTTATGTTTTTAGTCAGTAGATATGTTTTATATCACATTTTATAGTCTTTCATAGTTATTTTTAGAAAGGGCCTTGTATTTTCAATATGTTGAATAATACTTTTACACTGTATATATGAAGTTTATAAGTGGTGATACTCTAATAAAATATTGAATCTGAATCTTCAAACTGGCTGGAATTATGTGCTCAAGTGCTAACTAGACCAATATACTGGTAGATAAAGCTTGTGTATAAATATTATAATATATAGGACAAATAGTAATTTGATACAGTGTTAACAAGTACATTTTGCAAATTTTCTAAGCTTTCCCCACAAGCCCCACATATTGTATCCCTGTGTACCTTCTAGTTTGCCTTTGTTTCATTATATTCAAAATTAATTCTTCATGCAGAGTTTCACAAGGACATAAAATACTTTGACCCAACCAGAAGTCAATTACACAAGAGATCATCTGCAGTTCAAAGCTATTTATGTCTCTTTTATTACACCATTATATAATTATGATCTTATGTAACAGTAATTTGTGATGACAAGATTACAGAATCACTGCCTCTAGGTAAAAATACCATGTATCCAATACACAAAATATCAACACTATATTATTATGTACAAGACACAAAAAATCAATGCTGTGTATCAAATACATAATATATCACTATTTTATGTCTAATACACAACAAGATTGAAAACATTATTTTTTATCATTGGATTTAAGCACCTCATTCACTTACATAGATTTGTTATTTACTTATTGCAGTTCTTAACAGTATGATTTATTTTGTTTTGATGGTCTTGCCACTGTGAAAGGTGCAAAGGAACATATATGCTCCCTACACTTGTTCAACCCAGCAAAATGTTTACATGAATGTCAAAATTGAAATGCACAAAGACTGCAAAAAATAATATTATTTTGGTATATTGTATGCAAAGATCCAAGTAATAGAGTAATGTTGGATTTAGAAAAAACAGAAATATTAACGTCATAAATTAATCATTATACATTAACATAGTAATACTAATGAATCTGATACAAGTTGAAGGAGACAAAAACAGTGTATGGTTATGCAATATAAGTATATATCACATGTACCTAACAGCCTGTGGCAGCAATGTTTTCCATTCAATCCAACTGAAATGAGGAAATTTTTTAAGAACTTGCAACACATTATTTATGCAAATTTTGGTTATTAATGGCAAGCTTCAATGCAAAGATATGTACCGCTTTAGCCACCATGGATGCCACTAATCAACATCAAATAAGAGATCTTTTTAGAGGATCTCGAAATGATTATTCCTTTAAAGATTGAAAAGATTTGACCAATCAGAAACAAAAACTGCTACTAACAGCAACATTGGATCCTAATTAAATGAAATCTTTTTATGATTATTCCTGTCAACTTTGGTTGTTACTTGTAGTTTCAGAATAGATGATAAAATTGTGATTTTCCATAAGCTTCAATGCAAACCTATGTGCCAGTGTAGCAGCCATGTATACCAAATGACCAAGAGGTGAGCTAAAAAGAGTAGGAATTAAGGTTACAATTTAGACCAATCACACCCTATTACCGGCTATCGGTATGACAGATACAATAGGATCTGTACAATAGGATCTGTGTTACCGATTGCCATTAAAAACAATTGTTATTGCTATCATAAACAACAGATTGTTTCCCATCTGCTGTTTACGATAGCAATTACAATTGTTTTTAATGGTAATTGGTAACACAGATCTTATTCTATCTGTCTTACCAATAGCCGGTAATAGGGTGTGCCAATGTATGCCTCAAGTTTTGAAAAAACGAAATTCTGAAACCTTATTGCCAATCTTCATACATACTATGACAATACTATATTAATATAAATTGCATTAATGGAAAGAAAGAATAGTTTAGATCATATGCTTAAATTCACAATTTTGAAGATCAACCACTATGGGGCAAAAGTTTAGGAAATCTAAAGTCTCAAACCTTATCATGCCTCCAAAGCAATTAATATCACAAGATGGTTTGATGGATGGACAGAGAAATCTTCCAAAGTACAGGGACAAGAGTGTAAGTATGCTTGTACCTACTTACAGTGCATATAACAACATATGATCATATGAGAATATATACATTTCTTAGTGCCATGTAATGCCTATGCAATGATGAAAAGCCAGAGTACTTAGGGAAAATTAAAAGCAACATTTAAAGAGAAGCAGTATGTCTTACCCATGGTTGATTCTGGTAATCTTGATTTATCTTATTAACTGCACTGAAAAAGAAAGCATAAAATCTAAAAGTTCACAATATCCAAAAACTTTCTGTTAAATCTAAAAATAAGCCTACATGTGAACATATATAAAAATGAATGGAATGAACTGATGTCAAAACTTAAAGTTTTATTAAGTATAGGATCCCAAGAGCTGTATCGCTCACCTATATCTTATTTGCAATTTACAATGTAAGTTAAAATTTAATGTCATTGTTAAGCTGCAATTGGCTCATTGGTTTCAAACAAGAAGATCTTTCAGTGAACTTTCAATGGCAGACTGGGTAATTGGATATAATTCTGAAAGAGGACCGACTAAGGACCATTTCTGCCAGCTTTTGTTCCAATTGGCCCATTGGTTTCATACAAGAAAATCTTAAAGTAAATTTCTCATAGGGTCCTAATTATTAAACGATGTTCGGCTCTGTCTGCCATCTTGGATGACGGCTGGGTCATCAGATATAATTTTGAATGATAACCATCTAAGGACCATTGCTGCCCTGTCAAGTTTCGTTCCATTTGGCCAAGCAGTTTCAGAGAAAAAGATTTCTTTATATCAGACAATGAGAAACAAGATTTCCCATGGCAGCCATGCTTGTCGTTCAATCTAACAAAGTATCAGTTCTTGGATAGTACCTTACAATGATCAATAATGAAAAATTTCAATCCTATGGGTCATGTCTATTCAGAGAATACAATCTATAAAATTTAACCCATCAGAAAAGTCCATTTTGGGACCCGGCATCCAAGATTGATTTTGTTCATGTTTGATAGCAGAATTTTAAATACATTTCTTATAAGGTTCAATATTAACAAAGTTAACAAGGTGGCCATCTTGGATTTCCGATTGGCACAAAGTAACACCACTTGGGTTGATCATTCATCTATGCCTCAAATAGTTTGAGAAGCTGTTTGAAATTTAACCAATTTGAAAAGCTTCTTTTGGAGCCTGGCAGCCATTGTTTGCTTGTAGAATGGCACCAAAGTAACAAGAATTATTCATGTCCTCATAAATATCAATCCACTTAAGCTTAGTATCAATCTGTAACAACAGGAAATTTTAAAACATTTTCCCATAGGGTGCAATTTTAACAGATTCGATTGCAGTGAAAATTGGCACCAAAGTTACAACACTCTTTACAGAAACATATTTGTAAAGTTAGGGTTCGATTGGGTTAATTGCTCTTTATAATAAGTTTTTCAAAGTTCAGCCAATCAGAAATCAGAATAAGCTCTGGTGGCCCTGTTTCTTGACCAATCAGCACGAAAGTACCGACACTTGGAAAGGACTTTACAACATTGTCCATAAAAATTATAACTAGAGGCTCCCAGGATCCTGTATCGTTCACCTGTCCATCTTGACTAACAGCCTGGAACACTGTTGGCAAGTTCCAATTGGCTCATTGGTTTCAAATAAGAAGTTCTTTCAGTGAACTTTCCCATTAGGTCCTATGTTAAACTAAGTTCCTCTCTGGCAGCCATCTCCAATTGCAGACAGGGTCATCAGATATAATTCTGATCAGAATGAAATGAGGAAACTTTATAAAGGACCTCTCATATATGCTTCCTGTCAAGTTTTGTCCCATTAAGCCAAACAGTTCCAGAGAAATTTTTTTTTAATCAACCAATGAGAATTGACCATGACGACCATGTTTTTGCTCGATCAGGACAAAATGAGGATATTTTGTAAAGAACCTCCCATAGATGCTCCCTGTCAAGTTTTATTCTATTTGGCCAAGCAGTTCCAAAGAAATATTTTTTTTTTAATCAATCAATGAGAAACAAGAATTGCCTATGATGGCCATTTTTGTTGCCTGATCGGGACAAATTTACAAATTATTTGCATGTGTAGTTTCATATAAGAAGAATTTTAAAGTTTCAACCAATCAGAATCAAGAATTGCCCATGGCGGCCATGTTTTTTGCCCAATGAAGAAGAAATGAGGATTTGTAGAGAACTTAACAAGCATCATTCCTGCCAAGTTTGCAAAGGAAAAGTTTACGCGGGATGACAGAAGACAAACGCCAAGCGACAGCAAAAGCTAACATGGCATTTTATGCCAGGTGAGCTAAAAAGTCAATGAAATCAAATTTTAATTATTATATTACGTAGATGGATGTAAGAAAAAACACCAAAGTCCCAAAACTCTGGAATAAGTTGATTCGGATAACAAATTAAAAACTGTCTAAAGTGAAAGTGGACTTTGTTTGATCTATCCAAACCATGTGTATAATTTAAGCACTGAAAAAACATTGATGGAAAGATTGCATTTATAGTCTGAATTTGTATTTTCATAAAACATATATCATGAGTTAAATTTATGCTGTACCATGTGGAAATAAGAAATAAATGAAGGTTAAATTATTTATATATCCTAACAAACATTGTACATGTAAGCTCTCCATTCTTATATGTAATATATTTCGTTTATCTTCTGCATTGAATACCAATAATATCTTGCTCACTTATTTGAATATTGACATGATATTATAAATTTTATCATTGTCAAATTTGACACTAAAACATACATCTATAGCAGAAACCTAATTTGTCACAAATAGTGGTCCTTAGGTGGTCCTCTTTCAGAATTATGTCTGATCAGTTTAAACCAAGGTACCACCTTCAAGCTTAGTTTAATATAAGGATCTATGGGAAAATTCATTTAAAAATCTTATTGTCTGAAACTTGTGACTTTGCCATGGCCATATTGCATCGCTGCTAAGTCTGGTTCCAATTGGTCCTGTAGTTTCAAAGAAAGAGATTTTTAAATTCATTCCCCCTTTTTTCTAATTTTTAGTAACAGCCATGTCGGTTGGAAGTCAGGAATTTTGGATATACTTTTGGAAGGGGGCCATCCAATGTGAGCTAAAAACATATATTCGTAAAATTCATTAATAAATTAGTGGTTCATAAATTAGTACAACAAATTTTGATCAAGCCAAACAAGAGCTTAGTGGGGCTTTAGGAATGTCTTCAAAATGTAGATTATATAAGTTTGTGGCTTCTAATGTAGAATTACAATTTTATTTGCAAAAGAGTATTCCTGTTATGTTTCGCAAATGTATTACATTGTACTAGAATTCATTTATATTCTCATAATCTATGTGTAGAGACTGGACAGTATTAGGTGTTAATCGTACAAACAGAAATTGTACCATGTCTGAGTTTATGAAATGTACTAGAAGATGAGTTTTACTTCATTTGACAGTCTGCTAGATATACAGATCTACATAGTTTATTAAAAAATTCTACTGGTCTAGGCCTTCAGCCTTTAAACTTGTTCTATTACTTTCTGTTGAAAACACAAAGAACTTTGTAATTTAGGCAAATATTTATACAGTGCATTTAAAATTAGAAATGATATGATCTACTGTTGTGTAACAATTATTTCTGACGTTTGTGAATGTCCTGACGCAACTTATATATTATTAGTTATAATTACTGATTATATTCTACTGATAAACTGTATGGTTTAAGGTTAATAAAGAATTGAAAAAATATGGTTGTGATAACTAAAAATCTTTGGGAAGCTACTTCCAGGAATGAGTAATTTTATGACAAACAGAAGCTCTGATGAAAACATCATGATCTGGGGTTCATTGAATCAAATCTGATTATTGGGCTAAAAGCTGAAATCCAAAAGGAAAAATTCTTTTTAAAGATTTTCCATAATCAATATATAACTTTACACTTCATTTATATTATTATGTTAAATAATTTCCCTATGTGATATGCAGTTCTCATCAAGAAAGCCAAATTGCCAGCATGTTAATCAAACACAAACTGAGGAATATGACCATTTCTGATGAAAATAAAATTAGATTTTCCCTAACATTATGAAAGTTAGGCCAAGACAGTGACATTTTATATTCTATCCCCTTCCTGAAACCAGTGTTTATTAAAATTTAACCAACATGTGGTTGCAGTGATCTCAGTTGATGATTGGTTAATGCAAAAGGTCATAATCCCTACCATCCCCAGAACAAATTTTAAGTTCTGACTTATCGGAATCTAAAGTAACAATCAGAAATGTGAAAGCTCTAGAAAGGGGATTTTGGTTTATCAACGATGAAAACTTATTTGATAACATATTGAGAAGCCAATCCTCATGGATTATTGAATTTATCGAATCTTGATAGTTAAATTATAGAATTGCAAAGTTCTCGCCAAGGCTCAGACTTTAGAATTAGATAATTTAACTATCTTGATTAGATAAATCCAATAGTCAACAGGTAACGATGTAAGAATCTATATTTCCATAATACCAATTTAGTAATAAAAATAATGCATAATAATTAGTTTTTTGTTCATAATAATTAGTAGTTTTAACACCTATTATTAAAACAAGAACATTTGTGTCATAATGAAAATAAATATATAAATTTTCAATCTCTGTAATGATTCAAAATTCATATAGAAGATACATTCTTATACAACCAATTGTATCAGTTATTGTAAAAATCATACTGACTGAGACAGAAAAATTTTTGTATTGAAGTTTAATTGGCAGATATTGGCATTGCACTCTTTTAAATAATGTTATAAATTCAAAATTTTGAGTGCACATTTATTCGCACGAAGATAGATGATGCTCTGCCTCTTTAATCATCAGTCCTAATATTTTATCATGAGTTGTAATATTCATACTTTAGCAGGTCCTTAAAACACATATGTCTCATTTGTTCTGATTTGTAAGTCATTACATAAAAATAACTTTAATCTATATGCATCTTATTACTGTGTCTAAATTTGTTTTGATTATACAGCTCTTATGTGGGTGTCTTGATTATAAGATAAGATCAGATAAATTCATTGCATCACACATGTATGTGCTATAGCAATTACCGTAATAACTCTATTTATTCGTCATTAAAAAACACCCATTTTTGAGGAAAATTGAAAAACTGACGAAAAAATAGGTTTTTTTTGTTGTGGGATCGTTGTTGACTTCCAGTAGATTGATTTGCTTAATGAATGATAAGTATAACAAGATGAAATTAAAGCCCGTACTTTCTGAGTTGTTTCTTCATTTGTTTTTCATGAATTCATCATCAATACTCATGAAAATTGCCATTTTAAATCCAAAACAAACAACGATGACAAACTTTCAACCATCTGCCATGTTTTGATATGTAGACAACACGTGGTCGTAATCCGGATTCGGAATGGAACCTAATGAATATTTATTTCATTTGTTTCTTTCGTCTTTGTATAAGATCATATCAATTCAATTTATAGGTTAAAGAAAAGGAATTATAAAATAAAATATGTTTAATTTTATAATTTTTATTTAAATTTTGTCTGTTATCTAATGTGGAATCAGAAGCATAGTTATACCGAACTTTATTTTGTTGTTACTATCTTAACCTAACTTCCAGGTGCAAAAAGTCGATTAAATTTGTTTAAAATTTTGTATTTATAACAATTATTTTCATGTTTTGGGTGAATAAACTTATTTGTTTTGAGGAATGGAAGACTCGATGGTGACAAGAACTTATTCAGTTCACGATAAATGTTGAAAATTCTGACTTCACAACAGTCGCGATTTGAAAACTTTGCAAGTGACGAGAAAAAATAGATTTTAAAAAATACATTTTTCCATGAAATACTAAAAGTGACGAATAATTAGGTCGACGAATAAATAGAGATTTTACGGTACAATTACAAATATAATAATAAGCAGCATAACTTTCAATATATAATTATATGTGCAGAGAGCAAATACAAATTTCAAAAATTAATATCAACATATTTGAACTAAAAAATACGAGAACTGAGTCTCCAACATTCACACAGAAAACAAATCAAATTTTACATGACCTTTTTAGACTTAACTTAACCTCCAAAATAGAAAAAAAATTTATACATACTAACAGGCTAATAGTATCTTGTAAAATATTTTAGCCTAAATTGTCTACACATTTGTATATGCAGGACACACCAAAACAAAATGATATTCAGTTTCAATACTTCAATATAATTATCGTCTGCTGTTTCCAATGAATGTAGGTGATTAATAAGAGTAATTAAAATTATAATATATTAAATGTCAAACAAAAACCTAAAAATGGTATACAATGAATAAAAAAATACTAAGTTATGAAAACTCAACAGAATAACAACACTGAAATGTCTTAACTTGGCCTAATGAAATACCATACTGTGTATTACTGTGTATTCAATAAAAACTATCCATTGATTTTGTAGATTAATTTGTAAAGAATACACAATGAAAACTAAATTAATTTTCCTTTAAAAGGGACAAATGACAAATCGAAATTAGGATAATAGAAAATTAATGTATTTCTGCCTAACTTCAAGCCAGGTGTCTGATTAAAACTAAGTAAATGTAACTATGAATCAGACAAATGAGCAGCTGCAAAACTGCACAAGAAACTGCATAGAGATCTTGCAGTGTTCGAATTCAAAAAAGGTGGCAAAAGACAGCTGAATTTAAATTTAATGTATAAAACTAGTCCTATTTAATTTAGACCAAGTAAACATTATTACATGTATCTTAAATTACAACTTGAGGCTCTCAAGAGCCTGTATTGCTCACCTGGATTTAACTTGTCTACCTTCAGCAGGACTGAAAATTTAAGTGTATTTTTTTTTTATAATCTTGGCTAGTTTTCCATTAGGTACAATGTTAAACAAAGTTAAGGTGTGCTGGCCATCTTAGTTAACATTCAAGGTTATCAAACACAATTCTGAAAAAGGACAATTTCTGCCATTCACCTGGGATCAAATGGCAAAGTTTAAGATATGATTTGCAAATAAAATTTTCTCATAGGAGGCTATGTTAAACTAAGTTAGGCTTTGGTGACCATCTTGATTAACAGGTCAGGTCAGCAGACACAATTCTGAAAAGGGGACCATCTAATGACCATTGCTGCCAAGTCTGGTCCCAATTGGCCAAGTCGTCTCGAGAAGATTTTTAAATGAATTTTCCCATAGGATCCTATGTTAAACTATGTTCGGCTGTGGCAGTCATATAAGTTGACAATCCTGGTAATTGGGTAAAATTCTGAGAGGACCATCTAAGGACCATTGCTGCCAAGTCTGGTCCCAACTGGTTCAGTGGGTTCATACAAAAAGATTTTAAATGAATTTTCCCATAGGGTCCTATGTTAAACTAAGTTCTGCTGTGGCAGTCATTTTGGTTGACAGTCCTGGTCATCGGACATAATTCTGAAAGAGAACCATATAAGGACCACTGCTGTCAAATCTTGTTTAAATTGGCTCAGTTCTTTCAAACAATAAAATTTTTAAATGAATATACCATAGGGTCTTATGTTGCACTAAGTTTGCAACAAGCTTGGTTGATCGTCTGGGTTTTGGACAAACTTCTGAAAGAGGACCATCTAAGGATCATTGGTGCCAGGTCTGGTTAAGAATATTTTTTAATGAGTTTTCCAATAGGGTCTATGTTAAACTAAGTTTAGCTGTGGCAGCCATCTTAGTTGACATTCTGGGTAACCGGACATAATTTTGACAGAAGACCACCTAAGGACCATTTCTGCCAAAATCGGTTCCAACTGTCTCTGTAGTTTCAGACAAGAAGCTTTTTTAATGAATTTTCCAATAGGGTCCTAAATTAAACTAAGTTGGGCTGTGGCAGCGATCTTGGTTGATCGTCCGGGTCATCGGACTTACTTCTGAAAGAGGACCATCTAAGGACCATTGCTGCAAAGTCTGGTTCCAATTGGCTCAGTAACTGTTTCAGAAAAGATTTTTTTTAATGAATTTTCCCATAGAGTCCAATGTTAAACTATGTTCAGCAGTGGCGGCCATCTGGGTTGACAGTCCAAGTAATCGGACGTAATTCTGAAAGAGGACCATTTGTGCCAAGTCTGTTTCCATTTGGCTCAGTGGTTTCAGAAAAGAAGATTAATGACTTTTCCCATAGTGTCCTCTATTAAACTAAGTTCAGCTATTCCGGCTATCTTTTGTTGACATTAGGGGTCATCACACACACTTCTAAAGACCATTGCAGTCAAGTGTGGTCTAATTGGCCAAGTGTTCTCAGATTTTTAAATGAATTTTCTCAAAGGGGCCTATGTTAAACTAAGTTCTGCTGTGGCAGTCGTTCTGGTTGACAGTCCTGTGTCATCGGACATAATTCTGAAAGAGAACCATTTAAGGACCATTGCTGCCAAGTCTTGTTTCAATTGGTTCAGTAGTTTCAGACAAGAAGATTTTTTAATGAACATCCTATAGGGTCCTATATTAAACTAAGTTTGGCTGTGGCAGCCATCTTGGTTGACATTCTGGGTCATCGGACACAATTCTGACAGAGGACCATTTAAGGACCATTTCTGCAAAGTTTGGTTCTAACTGCCTCTGTAGATTTTTAAATGAATTTCCGATAGGGTCCTATGTTAAATGAAGTTAGGCTGTGCAGCCATCTTGGTTGATCGTCTGGGTCATCGGACATAATTCTGAAAGAGGACCATCTAAGGACCATTGCTGCCAAGTCTGGTTCCAATATGTCAAGTTGTTTCAGAAAAGAAGATTTTTCAATGAATTTTCCCATAGGGCCTTATGTTAAACTAAGTTTGGCTGTGGTGGCCATCTTGGTTAACAGTCCTTTTTCCTATTTTTAGTAACAGCAGTCATGTCGATTGGAAGTCGGGGATGCCGGACATAATTTTGGAATGGGGCCTGACTCAAGGACTATTCCACAAAGTTTGGTCCCAATTGGCCCAGTGGTTTCAGAAGAAAAGATCTTTAAAGGAAAGTTTACAACAGATGCATCTTTAAAGGCAAAAACTCCTGTAAGAGGCCAATCAATGATTTTGGTCATGTTGACTTATTTCCAGATCTTACTCTGTTGAACATTTTTGCTGTTTACAGTTTGTCTTTATCTATAATAATATTCAAGATAACCTGAAACTGCAAAATTTCTTTAAAATTAACAATTCAGGGGCAATAACCCAAAAATCGAACAGCGTTCCGAAGTCCCCCGCTGCTAGAGCATCAGAAACCCTTGGACAAGTGAAACATAACAAAATTTTCTCAAAGAGACAGAATAGAAGGACAAACAATTTGTGGTTATTGCTAAAGTTTTTTACAAGTTAATGAGTGGTATGAAGACATTTATACAATATGGGTATAGTGTTGAAATCTTATTTTACCATGTGTATTGAGAATTTATACAAATGTACATTTACTCCTTTTCAATAAACAGAAATGCTTTGATCAAAAGTATTCCGCCTAACAAACTCTTAAAGACAGTATTTTTCAATTTTATAAGTTTCGATAGGAGTTTATGTATAAAACCTCCCTTTAGGTCCAAGTGTATAAATATTATTCCAATGCAAGGAGAATATAAATTTTCTAGAACACTTAGATGAACATTTTGTCAATTTTCAAAGTTATTAAGGGGCATAACTCCTACAAAAATATTTCGACATGACTCATCTTCGAACTCCCTTGAGGTATCATTGAGTTAAAGCTACTGTATAAATATTATCCAAATCGGTCAAGAAATAAATTTGCTAGCGCGCTTACATGAAAATTTTGTCAATTTTCTAAGTTATTAAGGGGCATAACTCCTACAAAAATATTTCAACATGACTCATCTTCGAACTCCCTTAAAGTATCATTGAGTTAAAGCTACTGTATAAATATTATCCAAATCAGTCAAGAAATAAATTTGCTAGAGTGCTTACATGAAAATTTTGTCAATTTTCTAAGTTATTAAGGGGCATAACTCCTACAAAAATATTTCGACATGACTCATCTTCGAACTCCCTTAAAGTATCATTGAGTTAAAGCTACTGTATAAATATTATCCAAATCGGTCAAGAAATAAATTTGCTAGAGCGCTTACATGAAAATTTTGTCAATTTTCTAAGTTATTAAGGGGCATAACTCCTACAAAAATATTTCGACATGACTCATCTTCGAACTCCCTTGAGGTATCATTGAGTTAAAGCTACTGTATAAATATTATCCAAATCGGTCAAGAAATAAATTTGCTAGAGCGCTTACAAGGTGGACGGACGGACGGACGGCGCCACGGACGGATGCCCGGCATTACCATATCCCCCGCATCGCGTTGCGGCGGGGGACAAAAAATGGCAGTCCGATTCGTCAGAAAATTTCATGGCAGGTAGATCTTTACCTGATGTACATTTTTACCATAAGTCAGTAATGCTGTAAATGCTTCAGTTTTTGAGATATAAGAAAAAAACTGCAGTTTACAACATATGTTCTATTTTTAGCCATGGCGGCCATGTTTCTTGACAGACAAGAAAATAAAACACACATTCAGACTAAGTATGACTGTAATTGGCCATGTTTGATAATGGATCAAAACCTTGGATATAATTTACAAACTAGATACCCTACGGAACATTCAGTTACAGTTTTGAAATATTTGGCCCGGTAGTTTCTGAGGAAAAGATCCTTGAAATAGTTTATGATGACGGACGACGACGGACGCCAAGTGATGGCATAAGCTTACTGGGCCCTTTTTGCCAGGTGAGCTAAAAACCTTTTCATCTTTGTATGACGGACGTCGTATCGGAAACCATAAATTGCGCGAAACACGACGCAACAATCTACCGCTTTTCGAGTAGCAGAAATCTTTAAGTCATAATGCCATTGCGCTAGCTTGTGTGCAGAAATAATAGGAAGTTTGGTCTTTAATGGTGATAATAGACCTATAAACAGTAATAGAAATAATCTGAGAACTTACAATAAACTTCAGACACACTTTCAGAGAGAAAATTACTTATATATTGATGTAGATAAACAAATTGTAGTACCATATATTAAACTCCCTATGAGTAATGGTATGTTTGAACTTGATTTTTGTTAGTTTAGTGTGGGTTTTACACCATTTTCAGCACATTTGGCTATTTCGCCGCGGCCAGTTTTTTAATATTGGGGGAGGAAGCCAGAGTACCCGGAAAGAACCACTGACATTCGGTAGGAAAATTGGCAATCCCTGTAAATCAAGATCAGGGTCGAACAAACCCCGCCACAAGTGAGATTCAAACTCACAACCTCAGTGTTGACAGGCTATTGATCAATAGTAGTCATGACGAACTACCTAGACCACTCGGCCATCAAGGCCCCCTAGAAATTGAAAGAGGGAGGTACTATAACATTCCCACTGAGCAAAGAACTGATTTTAGAATAAATATGTTTATTTGTGATATTTGTTAAATTTATATATTTGGAATGTATAATACGCATGAACTTATCTTTGAAGGATAAAAATACAAAGGGGAATAACCCAATTTTATTCTGATTCCTCAGCTGTGGCATTACTACATGTGATATTCATATACATATTGTCTTTTTTTGCTCCTCATCATGTATTGATGATAGTCCACTGTTCAAATTTTGAATTTGAATTTAATAAAATATTCGCTTTCCGAATTAATACATTTTTTACCGTTCTTTCTTTTTACTTACAGTTCAGAAGACAAACGTTTTTTTATAAAATTTGCATTGAAAAAAGACAAGAGTTGACACACAAAAATGTCTCGCCTGTCGTGTATTTCTAATGAAAGTAAATGCTGTCAGACATATTGCATACAGTATTCGAAAAAACAGGCCAAAACACAAAAAACTGAACTATAACCACTGAACCATGAAAATAAGGTCAAGGTCAGATGACACCTGCCAGTTGGACATGTACACCTTACAATCCTTCCATACACAACATATAGTAGACCTATTGCATACAGTATTCGAAAAACAGGCCAAAACACAAAAACTTAACTATAACCACTGAACCATGAAAATGAGGTCAAGGTCAGATGACACCTGCCAGTTGGACATGTACACCTTACAATCCTTCCGTACTCCAAATATAGTAGACCTATTGCATACAGTGTTCAAAAAACAGGCCAAAACACACCACTGAACCATGAAAATGAGGTCAAGGTCAGATGACACCGGCCAATTGGACATGTACACCTTACAATCCTTCCATACACCAAATATAGTAGACCTATTGCATATAGTATTCGAAAAACAGGCCAAATCACAAAAACTTAACTATAACCACTGAACCATGAAAATGAGGTCGAGGTCAGAAGACACCTGCCAGTTGGACATGTACACCTTACAATCCTTCCTTCCATACACCAAATATAGTAGACCTATTGCATACAGTATTGGAAAAACAGGCCAAAACACACCACTGAACCATG
Source organism: Mytilisepta virgata (assembly GCA_028015205.1). Classification (NCBI taxonomy): domain Eukaryota; kingdom Metazoa; phylum Mollusca; class Bivalvia; order Mytilida; family Mytilidae; genus Mytilisepta; species Mytilisepta virgata. Next base: position 71,756,743 of record CM051521.1, read on the forward strand.
AAAATGAGGTCAAGGTCAGATGACACCTGCCAGTTGGACATGTACACCCTACAATCCTTCCATACACCAAATATAGTAGACCTATTGCATATAGTATTCGAAAAAACAGGCCGAAACACAAAAACTTAACTATAACCACTGAACCATGAAAATGAGGTCAAGGTCAGATGACACCTGCCAGTTGGATATGTACACCTTACAATCCTTCCATACACCAAATATAGTAGACCTATTGCATACAGTATTCGAAAAACAGGCCAAAACACAAAAACTTAACTACAACCACTGAACCATGAAAATGAGGTCAAGGTCAGATGACACCTGCCAGTTGGACATGTACACCTTACAATCCTTCCATACACCAAATATACTAGACCTATTGCTTATAGTATCTGAGATATGGACTTGACCACCAAAACTTAACCTTGTTCACTGATCCTTGAAATTGGGTCGAGGTCAATTGAAAACTGTCTGACGGGGATGAGGACCTTGTAAGGTACGCACATACCAAATATAGTTATCCTATTACTCATAATAAGGGAGAAATTAACATTACAAAAAATCTTAAATTTTTTTCAATTAGTCACTGAACCATGAAAATGAGGTCAAGGACAATGTACATATGACAGACGGAAAGTTCGTAACATAAGGCATCTATATACAAAGTATAAAGCATCCAGGTCTTCTACCTTCTAAAATATAAAGCTTTTAAGAACTGAGTTAACGCCGCCGCCGCCGCCGCCGGATCACCATCCCTATGTCGAGCTTTCTGCGACTAAAGTCGCAGGCTCGACAAAAAACTGTATACTGATGGAGAGTTTCATAATGGTGTATTTATCCTTTTGTCAAATTTAAACTGTAAATATCTAAAGGTAAAATTTTTTAAAAGTGTATTTGTCATTTCCTGCAAAAAATTGAGTTCGAAAAATACATATATTATGGTACAATGTATGAGAACGGTAATAAAAAGAAAAGAATCATTGGAAGAAACTTTCAATCGTATATTCTTAATTCTCTCTTAAATTGTAACAGTCTCTGGTATAATGTGACAAAGATAGATTTTTCATTTCCAAGAAGAGTTTAAAACTAGAATATTGTGATGTGATCATCATAAAGGGCCCCCGCTGCATATATTGTTGAAGAGACCAGAAAAATATTTCAAGTGACTGATTGGGCATTGTCAATACACAACTTCGAAGTTGTATATTGACAATGCCCTATCAGTCACTTGAAATATTGGTTAAATATAGAATCTAGAACATTAACAAGAAGTTGGTGGGAAAAAGTAAGTCAAGGGCAGTCCAACAAAATTTTCCGATGGCGCTTTTTTCGAAATTGATCAAGATATTGCCGACATACACCTTCCATATAAAATTAGTTAAAATCCATTGAGAAATGTAGAATTGTGCACGCTAACAAGAAGTTGATCGGGAAATACTAAGTCAAGGGCAGTAACTCCCCCAAAAATTATCCGATATCCGATAGTGCTCATTTTCGAACTTGATCAAGGTATTGCCCATATATATATCTTCCATATAAATTTGGTTGAAATCCTTTGAGAAATGTAGAATTGAGATAGACAGATTCAGTGAAAACTACAGGGTCCCATATCTCCAATGCGAGGCCCTAATAAGAACTAGAGGCTCGCAAGAGCCTGTATCACTCACCTGGATTTAACTTGTCCACTTTCAGCAGGACTGAAAATTTAAGTGTAAGTTATCTTGGCTGGTATTCCTAGGGTGTGGTGGCCAACTTAGTTGACATTCAAGGTATTCTGAAAGAGGACCATTGTGGCATAATTCTGGTTCCAAATAGCTGAGTTTAAGGTATGATGATATGCAAATTAACATTTCCCACATAAACATGCTAAACATAGTCTTGATTGACAGACCAGGTCAACTGACACAATTCTCAAAGGGGACCATCTAATGACCATTGCTGCCAGATCAGCGGACAAAATTCTGAAAGAGGACTAAATAATGACCATTGCTGCCAAGTCTGGTCCTAGTTGGACAAGCAGTCTCAGATACATGTAAGAAGGGTCCTATGTTAAATTATGTTTAACTGTGGCTGCCATCTCGGTTGACAGTCCGGGTCCTCATATAAAATTCTGAAAGAGGACCATCCATTTCTGCCAAGTGTTGTCGCAATTGGTTCAGTTTTTCAGACAAAGATTATTTAATGAATTTTCCAATAAGGTCTTATGTTTAACTAAGTCCGGCTGTGGGGGCCATCTTGGTTGACATTCTGGGTCATCGGACACAAATCTGACAGAGGACCATTTAATGACCATTTCTACCAAGTTTGGTTCAAACTGGTTCTGTAGATACAGACAAGATTTTTTAATGAATTTACCCATAGGGTCCAATGTTAAACTACCGGTATGTGTGCCTGTGGTTGCCACCTTAGTTAACAGTCCAGGTCCTCGGGCACATATCTGTAATAGGACTATTGCTGCCAAGTCTTGTTCCAATTGGCTAAGTTGTTTCAGACAAGAAAGTTTTTAAATGAATTTCCCATACGGTCCTACGTTAAACTAAATTGGGCTGTGGCGGCCAACTTGGCTGATTGTCCAAGTCATCGGACATAATTCTACAAGAGGACTATTGGTGCCTAGTCTGGTTACCTTTGGCTCAGTGGTTTCAGACGAGAAGATTATTCAATTTTCCCATAGTGACCTATGTTTATCCAAGTTCAACTGTGGAGACCATCTTTGTTGACATTCCATGTCATAGGACATAATTCTGAAAGAGGGCCACCTTATTATGAATCATTTCTGTCAAGTTTGGTTACAATTGGCATGGTGGTTTTTTAATGCATTTTCCCATAGGGTCCTATGTAAAACTAAGTTCAGCTGTGGTGGCCATCTTGGTTGACATTCTGTGTCAATGGACACATATCTGACAGAGGACCATTTAAGGACCATTGCTGCCAAATCTGGTTCCAATTAGCTCAGTAGTTTCAGAGTAAGACAAGAAGATTTTTTAATGAATTTTCCCATAGGGTCCTATGTTAAACTGTGGCGGCCATCTTGTTTGAGAGTCTCTGTCATCGGACATAATTCTGAGAGGACCATTTAAGATCCATTGCTGAGGTCTTGTTCCAATGGGCTTAGTTGTTTTAGACAAGAACATTTTAAATGAATTTCCCATAGGGTCCTATGTTAAACTAAGTTAGGCTGTGGCATCCGAGCTGGTTGTTCGTCCCGGTCATGGGATATAATTCTGAAAGAGGACCATCTATGGACCATTGCTGCCCAGTTGTTTTAGAGAACAAGAAAACCTTTTAGGCCAGGTGAGCTTACAAGGACTTTTGTTTTAGAGACAATAAATTATTAATACTCAGGCAATTATTGAGGTATATTTGTTTTTAAATAACTTTGAATCCTTGGTTTGAATTTTGTCATCAGAAGAAGGGAGACGTTAAATTTATGGTGCACAGGCGTTTTGTTTAATCCAGTAAATTAAATCAGGGTCTAATTACCCCAGAACAAGGTTCACACACAGAAAATACCTAATGTAGAGATAGACAAAATTTGGAATATACACAGGTTTCAAAGGTAGTAGGTTGTGTTATCTCACCATAACAGTCAAAAGGTGATTATTAAAGCATTAGTGTTTGGACTTGATATATGACAGTATTCCATTAGCAAGTTAATGTAAAACTATGAAAATCTTGGAAATCCGTTGACTTAAAAACACACTAACAATTTTGTAATTATCATCTGAAAATTTTGCCTTTTAAAATTCAAAAAAGAATATACATTTGACAACTCTGTGCAGATATTGTACTTCGTGACACAATTGCAAAAATCTTCAATTTTAACCCATCTTAACCCCCCAGTCAAATCATGTGACTTCGGAATTTCAAAAAGTTCAATAAAATAGATTTCAATACAATATTGTTACATTTCAAAGGGGGTTGGGCTGACCAATCTCCAAAGGGGGTGAGTTTTCAATAGCAAAATCAATAGTTTTCACGCACACTTGTCCAATTAAGGGGGTCAGTAGGACCTCTTTCGGGACCTTGATATCGTGAATCTCAATGAATGGGAATTCAGGATTGGCCTATTTCAACGTCGGGAATACGGGATGGAGATAAGGCGGGATCCGGGAAAATGCAATTTTTCGAGTCGGGAATTCGGGATACAAATTCAGCGGGATAATTTTTTTATGTTGAATAAATCTGTCTTTTCCCTTGTGTGTAAAATGATCAACTGATTAAAAAAATATAAATAAATTGCTTCGCGCAGCTGGATAAGACCGCAGAGCTCCAACCCTGAACAATTGGGGCAAAAATGGAAACAATATTCGCACTTGATACAGGTCTGAATTTGGATTGTAATTAAATATTTGACACATCAAAGAACTTAGAATTGGTCATATGATTTGAATTTATATTAAATTTTTTGCTTTTTGTGCAATACAATATGCTGTGGCAAATTGCTCCCCCCCCCAAAAAAAAATAATTTACCCCTTTTTTTGCTTTTGTGCAATACAATATAAAGTTGCACATTGACCCCCCCCCCAAAAAAAAAAAAAACAATAAAAATTATTGTAACCCCCCCCCCCTCCTTTTTTTGCAAAAAAAATTTGAAATTTTCTTTTTAATTTCTGAAATCTGAAATGAGAAAAAATTGCCCCCCCCCCCCATTTCTCATTTACCCCCCTAAATTTTGTTTTTAACCCCCCCCCCCCCCCCCCATTTCTTTATACATAATTTACGACTTGTAAGGGAGGTCATCGAATCATACACAACATTTTACTTTAAATGTGTTTGGATTACCCCCCTTACACCAAGATAATAACCAAAAATGCTTATTGGGCCCTTTTTTAGCCCCTAATTCTTAAACTGTTGGGACCAAAACTCCCAAAATCAACCCCAACCTTCCTTTTGTGGTCATAAACCTTGTGTTTAAATTTCATAGATTTCTATTAACTTATACTAAAGTTATAGTGCGAAAACCAAAAATGCTTATTGGGCCCTTTTTGGCCTCTAATTCTTAAACTGTTGGGACCAAAACTCCCAAAATCAATCCCAACCTTCCTTTTGTGGTCATAAACCTGTGTTTGAATTTCATAGATTTCTATTAACTTATATTAAAGTTATAGTGCGAAAACCAAATGTCTTCGGACCACGACGACGACGCCAACGCCAACGTCATACCAATATACGACCTCAAAAATTTTTCGGTCATATAAAAATCAGAACATTTCTTTCTCATTATATCGTTTTGTTTTACTTTGATTGAACTTTGCTAAGTATAATCTTCATGACTGTTGGCCATGGACTACATATGATCTCAGCCTTTCTGTCATCCGACCTCAATTGATGCATCATGAGTCATCATGGATTTTGTTTTCCCATTTTGAACCATTTTGTCTTCTTCAACCACAATGCATCATTTAAGAAGTGTTAAATTTGTACTCAAATATAATGATCAGTTATTTTTTTTTTCTACAAACTCTTTTTTTTCATTTTCAATCATAACAGCCATACTCTAGCAATACACTGTCATTGACTAGAAAACAGGAAATACCGCCATTGTAATTATAATAAAAGTCCAGAAACAATGTCAGAACCAAAATAACATGGACGAGCACAATATACAACACTAAAAACTGAAGGAAGGGGCACATGACATTAACTAAAAGGTAATGAGCACCAAAAACCGGGAGCTGAATCAAGTGCACTGGTAGGGTAAGCATGGTCTGTCTTGATGAAACCTACACAGTTGTAGTAAAGTAATTTATACATTCATGATCCGTTGTCTGATCATTCACGATCCTGCTTAATACTTAACATCCATTACCTAATCATTCATGATCAGTTTTCTCGCGTAATCGATCAGTCCCCGAGTATATATCCACACCTTACTATCAGCTCTGAACAGCCATGAACGAATGTCAAACAATTTATCAGAGCAGAATGGAAAGTTACCAAATTATATATATAATTAGACTGAGAAATTAAAATCGATAATCAGGACAAGAAAACCTACGGTCACGGTATATCACTCGCTCAATAAAAGTTTAATTGTACAGTACAGACAGAGCTTTTTGCTCTAAATCCTGTTTCGCTTCTCACTGAACGAGGAAAAACGTGTTGGGCAGATAGGTACGATCGCAGAAGTAAAAATATATGGGTTAACTGGACGAATATGATCAATTTGAACGTATTTTAAAGAGATTATTGTGTTATCGCAAATTTTTTATATTTAAAATCGGATATTTTATGGGGAAAACACCACAGGTGTTCAGGTGTGTCATAAAAATGTGTCACTGTTTATTCTGGCGTCTGAGGTATTAGTAACTTGTCTATTGTTACCTTTAATGCCAGTAAAAACAGAGTCCATTGCTTCAATTGTCTTTCAATGTAATAGTGATCAATTATTTATTTATAATAAAGTGCACTGATTAGCTACATACTAATTATTTTTCTTGTTCAGGTGAGTTACGTTTCTGAGAATGTCAGTGTCAATAGTCAATACATCTTTTTATGTGTTGTGGATACATGCATGTAATTCATCTACGTACACTTTCTCATTTGGAATGTCCAAATACTGCATAGTTGCAGTGAGTGTTTATATAATTTTGTTTGTTATCATGTATTTCTTCCTGACAACACACGTTATTCCAAATTGAAGGTGTTAATTGTCAGCTTATGATTAAAGCCTGGTTTCTATGGAAGGGAATTACCGCCATAATGATAACGATATATTCTTGTTGTATTATTCATATTCTTATTCCTATTATTGTAATTGTCAGCTGTATTATGATAAATCTTATTTTCTAATTTCATAAACATCTAATTTCTATTTTATATTATTAAATTTCTAAATTGTTACAGGCCGATTATTAATTTTTTATTGTAACTTTTCTACTTTCATGCCTAAATTTTTTAATTTTATTTTCCAAAATTGTACCTGTAAACTTTACACCTTCAAGCTTGTCAAACTCCTGAAATGATAAAAATCAAATATCCCGTTTCCATAAAAATACATGAATAAGATCTTAGAACTTAGACGAATAGCAATCAGCATATTGGAATTTAGAACTTAGAACTTAGAACTTAGACCTTAGACGAATGCGAGTTAGCATAATTTAATGTCACATTATGACGATCAGTGGCGCTGTCGTCTGATGAATCTCCCCCATCACGTGACCTTGTTTACGTAGAACGATATATGAGGGTCCTAAAGAGGGGGTATGAGAAAGGACAACGTGAAATAAAACATCTTCGCTGAAACCTAATCACGAATAATAAGCAACGTTCTGAGGAAAAGAAAGGGGACATATACATTGTTTTAGATAATATTCACTTCTTAATTACACTGAATAATGATGGTACTAAATATTGATATAATTTACATATGTATTTCTAAAATTAACGTATATCAAAATTTTCCGTATCTTCAATACCGTAACACGTAAAATAAGGAATCACGGCCAATAAAAAGAACTGGAAACGCACAAAGACCGAAAACACGAGAAATAAAATGGGGGAAAACGCAGCACGATAAATAAAAAAGTTCAAACACGCTGTACGTTACCTCCCTCATAACTGGTGCGCTGCGGTTGACTGTTTACACAAGGTAAGTTTTAAAAGAAATATTGGATGGACACTGGTGGATTTAGAGAAGAGGAAAGGCCCGCCCCTTTTAAGCCGAGACCATATATAAAATTATGTATAAAAGTCACATTAAATTATCCCGGGTCTCCTGTTGTCTTCGGGGTCTGTATACGATATTAACTGTGGGCAGGCCTACTCACAATAACTATCGTATTTTACAGGCCCTACGCTTTTTCACTAAAAATTGTCAGATGCCGTGTCCCAACGTTTCGAAAACCTAGATCTGACACTGATCACAGGGGCTCGTACCAATATAGTCTTTCGATCGCCAATCATTACTGGTTGATACTGGGGAAAGGGGAGGGGGCTCTCCATAAAACTTTTCATATTGAATCCTTGAAGTCCTCAGTTGGTCCAGGGCGAAGCCGTTTTGGATATCCAAGATGTGAAGCCCCCGGAATTTCCTGGATTTTCTGAGATAAATTTTGACAAAAAAAAATGGGTGTGGGGGGGGGGGGGGGGGGGGGGGGGGGGGGGGGATATGCCGCTTTGTTCGTCCGTCTGTCTGTCTGTCCCATTTCCAGATGATTATTCAAGTTTCCTTTGACCAATCCTTCTGATATTTGAACACAATGTTACTTATAAAAAAACACAGGTCAATTTCTGTTATAAAAATGCTATGAGAAAACAGGGGTGAGGTTTAAATTTTGGGATCCCTTGCTCCTCCCATAATAGAACTTGACCTGTATTTTAATATAAGCCAGTAACGTTGTGTTCAAATATCAGAATGATTGGTTAAAGGAAACTTGAGTAATCATCTGGAAACGATTTGCTTTGGGTCAGACAGACAGACAGACGAACAAAGCGGCATATACACCCACCCCACCCCCAATTTTTTGTCAGGGGGCATAAAACTTTTATTTTTTTGCTAAAATTTATCTCAGAAAATCCAGGAAATTCCGGGGGCTTCACATCACCCACTGAGGACTTCAAGGATTCAATATGAAAAGTTTTATGAAAAGCCTCCCCCTTCTCTCGTATCAACCAGTAATGATTGGTGATCGAAAGACTATATTGATACGAGCCCTGTGATCAGTGTCGGATCCGGGTCACGGCATCTGACAATTCTTTAGTGAAAAAGCATAGGGCCTGTAAAATACGATAGTTATTGTGAGTAGGCCTACCCACAATAAATATCGTATACAGGCCCCGAAGACAACAGGAGACCCGGGATAATTTTATGGGACTTTTATACATAATATATGGTCTCGGCTAAAAAGGGGCAGGCCCTTCCACTTCTCTAAATCCACCAGTGTCCATCCAATATTTCTTTTAAAACTTACTGGGTAAACAGTGAACCACAGCCGTAAATCTGACGGCCCCAGAGTTATGAGGGAGGTAACGTACAGCGTGTTTATCGTGCTGCGTTTTCCCCATTTCATTTCTCGTGTTTTCGATCTTTGGGCGTTTCCAGTTCTTTTTATTGCCCGCGATTCGTTATTTTACGTGTTACGGTATTGAAGATACGGGAAATTCTGATATAGGCTAATCAGTTCCATCAATATTCAATTTAATAAAGAAGTGAATATTAAAAAAAAAAAATTGTATATGTCCGTTTTCTTTTCCTTAGAACGTTGCTTATTATTCGTGATTCGATTTCAGCGAAAATGTTTTTATTTCACGTTGTTCGTTCTCATACCCCCTCTTTAAGACCCTCAGCTATCGTTCTAGTTGTCGTAAACAAGGTCACATGATGAGGGAGATTCATTGTACAGACGACAGCGCCACTGATCGTCATAATGTGACATTAAATTATGCCAACTCAATTATGCTAACTCGCATTCGTCTAAATTCCAATTCGTAAGTTCTAAATTCCAATATGCTGATTGCTATTCGTCTAAGTTCTAAGTTCTAAATTCTAATTCGTGTATTTTTTATGGAAACGGGATATTTGATCTTTTTCATTTCAGGATTTGACAAGCTTGAGGTTGTAAAGTTTAAAAGTATAATTTTGGAAAATAAAATTTAAAAATTTATGCATGAAAGTAGAAAAGTTACAATAAAAAATTAATAATCGGCCTGTAACAATTTAGAAATTTAATAATATAAAATAGAAATTAGATGTTTATGAAATTAGAAAATAAGATTTATCATAATACAGCTGACAATTACAATAATAGGAATAAGAATAGTAATAATACAACAAGAATATATCGTTATCATTATGGCGGTAATTCCCTTCCATAGGTTTCAGAGTATGATTGTGTTACCAGTAATTATATATATCTACATGTAGTATGGAATAAATAGTCATAGATGCTGAAGGTCTTTACTGGATTTTTAGAATTTTAAATATTAAACTATTACCTACTCTTCAAAACTATAATTTAAAAATTATAAATTAAAACACAATACTTTTTCAACGCTAGTTTTTCTTTAATTGCATAATTCTTCAATGCACGCATGTTTGTATTAATATAAAAAAAACATTGTGATTTTTAAATACAGACAATTATTAGAAAAAGCTCAATATACTTTGGATAAAAATGTTTTATACATGTGTAGATTTAATTATTCACATGTTGATCAACAAGTTGTTGTTTCAAATGTAATATATACAACATAGGAGATTCACTTGAATTGCTGTAAGGTAATGGACAGACTAATTTCACACCTATGTTTATTATACATTTACCTGACCAAGGTTTTTGTTATAGATGTAGGCGCATACCTACCTTTATCTGCCAGACAATTGAAACATAAAATTTAGAGAAAAATATACCTAAACATAAAAATCTACAAAGAGGGAAAGGAGAATCTCTAAATATTAATTCTCATTAAAAAAAAACATGCAAAGTGTGCAATTCATTCTATAATATTTGAAAGGTACACTATTTTATACGGTATGAAATAAATGAAAAAATAAGGTTAAGAACATTGTTGGAAACCCGCAGCCGGTTGCACTTATGTTTTCCTTAATGGGTTAAGGAGAGAGCACAAGGATTAGTAATAGAACAAATGTATTTATTTTTTTTTATTATTTTATTAATAATCATTTAACCCTTTACACATTTTATTACTTGACAAAATTTATTTTGTGGATTCCATCCTGGATCCATCTAATTTGACTCTCAAGAAGTTTGTTTGGGTATTTTCACAAGCATCAACTTTGTCAATTATTAGATTGACAAAGCATAGAAATTATCTGAACAGTGTTTGATCCTAATATCGACAATCTTGCAACATGGGAAATTCCTGTGGAGCAACCCGGTGGTTTTGGCTGAGGAAGTCTTATATTAATATGAGACTTCAAGACATATCAATCTCTTTTTTTTTTTTAAATTATTAATATTATTTGTTATTGAACATTTTCGGAATGAAGTTACATGTTTTGTATTTACATTTATCAAATTTCGTTCTCACTTAACCTCGGCAAAAACAAATATTTTTGTTTGCCGCAATATTTGATGAAACTACATGTATCTTAAATGTTTTTCTATTTAAGAAGTACAATGTACACAGTAAAAGATCAATATAACATACACAAGTTATTTTTCCAAATTGTATTGATTGAAGATTTTATCGAATACAAGAATTTTGTGGTCTTGTCACAGGTACATAATTTGACACTTGTCAATTCATGTTACAAATCATGGATATACCATGCCTTCCTAGTTAAAGGTATAAACAATCCACTTCATAATACCTGGACCTGTTACTTCCAACAATATACTGCGGTCAAGATTATTGTCAATCATTATCTAGTCTACAGGATGCCCTATTTATTTATGTTGACACCGATGTTGGACAATTCTGTTATTACGAACATAAAAAAACTCCTGACTGCATAGAAAATTATATAATTATGAAAAGGATTTGAATTAAATTAATAACTGTGGAATTAAAGCATACGTTAATTTTAACCCGTTTTATATCCAACTGCTGACCATCCACCGTGTTTTTCCACAGTCAAAACGAACTTTCACCTGACAACGGATGCCAACGTTCAACGCCGTAAATAACCAGCCAATGTGGACCGGATAGTTGCTGTGCAATTGTCAAAAAACGTGGGCATTGAGAAATCCCTTATACATGATCTGTATATATATTATGACGACTTTGGAACAATTGGAAGTCCAAATTCTTTGGGAATTCGGGATAAGCTCTTTTTTTCCCCAAGATTTCAGGATTTTCTATTTTTTTCAACGGGAAGTCTGGATCAGAACCCCTCAATTAAGGCAATTTCAATGGGGGCAGGTTGAACAATCTCTGATGCGGTGAGTTTTAAACACAGGCATTCTGTTTATACAAATAACAGCCCCATACACTACTAAACAACATTAGTCTATGGGGCTGTTATTTGTATAAAACGAATGCCTGTTGTGGTTTGAAGTAATATATAAGTGGGGCGGGATGTCTCGAAAGTGGCGGCAAGTTGGGAATGGGCGATTTGTCCTGCTTCCATTCAAACTGTTCTTTTGGTAAACGTGAAATAAATAGATTGTGCAGAGATTTCATACCAATTAACTTATTGAAGTCAAACTTCTCGTCACGATTTCATCTGGGGACAACAAAGAGTGGGGTGATGAAGGGGAGATTAATCGCCAACTTTCTAAGATGCCTTCGGAAGATTTCACGACGATTCCAACCAGTTTGAGTAAAATCCAGAACAATTCCGTAGTGTTAATTTGTATACCAAATGAAGGTTGATGCTTATTTTCACCGGCTACAACGAGTGATTAAAAATCGTGAGATTCCGTAATTTTACGGAAATTAACCGAAAGTATTTATTTCGTTATTTTATATAATATACAAAATCGTATTCCGATTTGAAGAATAAAAAAAAATGAAGTAAGGAGCTTCAACATATCGCGGTATACGGGATACGTTATAGAAATAAATAAAGGTTACATCTTTTAAACTTTTAACTTCTTTGATGTTGAGTAAAACGCTTATTATTATAAGGGTATCCCTGTAAATCCGACTATTAATGGCTTGCACTCCTTATTACCGTGGGGGAGTGGGGGGTGGGGGGGGGGGGGGATGGGATTTTCAGATATTGATTGAATGATGTCAAAATATTTTCTAGACGAATTTCTGAAAATATCAGGAACTTCAACACACTATATAAATATGAAACAAGAGAGCTGTCTGAGTGACAGCAAACCGGGTTTTCCTTCTATTTCATTTTTACTGAGTAACTTTTCTCCAACAAACTGCTTATAGCAATATCTATATGAACATAGTGCCTAAATATTAGAATATATTTATTTTGAAAGTAAAAAAAAAAGATGCAACACATCATCTTGAGGAAACCTAGGTACACAACAAATATCCAAGGCCTAGGTCTTAAGGCAAAAATGTTACTAAAATGACCAATTTATTCACCTTGAGGTCAAGGGTCAAGGTCAATATTATTGGTACGCGACACATCATTTTCATCCTACCTACACACCAAAAATCCAAGGCCTAGGTCTTGAGACACAAACGTTACTGGCCGGACACGAAGATGATCTAAAATGACATATTTATTCACCCTAAGGTCAAGGGTCAAGGTCATACGTCAACATTTTTGAAACATGACACATCGTCTTCGGGTAACATATCCACATACAATAGATCTAATGTCTAGGTCTTAAGACAAGAAAGTTATAGGCCCGACACGATTGGCAGCGGCCCGCCCGACTTCACCAATTCAATAACCAGATTTTTTCCAGAGAAAAACCTGCTTAAAAAGGAAGGATATGGGGTATGCATAAATGAGCATCGTCCCGATTTAAAAGGATATCATGGCAAAAACTGTATCATCTAGGAGTCGCCATGCGGCCTTCAACATTGAGCAGCCCAACACACATAGCAAGCACTAAATCCCAAAATAAACAAGGCAATTCACATAAAAACAAACAACAACAACAAAAAAAAACAATAAGGATACCCAACAAAACCATTGAAAATACAGGGTCCTGTCTTGGGACAGGCACGTATAGAACGATATGGGGTGAAACACGTTTGTGAGTACACAACCCTTCCCCTAAATCCTGGGTCAGTGTCCAAAATAATATAAAGACAAACATTAAAAATCAATTCAATAAGCCGCCAGGCACTAAAACAAAAAAATAGGAAAAATTGAACTCATTATAAATTGTGCTATAAACTGAGAACGCAGACAGTTAACAAGCTCATAATAGATATTGGTTGATAAAAGCATAGCTTACCCTTCCAGAGCACCTGAGTTTACTCATTTTTTGCAAGAGTTCATGTGGTTCATGTATTTTGTTTCCTTTGTGTTTCTTTTGTTCCCTGGTTTGTCTGTTTAACAATTTGTGTGATTTTACTTCTCCTTAGTTATATTTACAAGTTTTTTAAATCAATTTGCACACTACTTTCAATTATTTCAGTCACGACTACTAATGATCACTAGCCTGTCAACGCTGAGGTTGTGAGTTCGAATCTCACCTGTGGTCGGTGGTTCTCTCCGGGTACTCCGGCTTCCTCCACCAATAAAAACTGGCCGCCGCGAAATAGCCAAATGCGCTGAAAACGGCGAAAAATCCCAACTAAACAAACAAAACAATACTTTTATTCCTAACAAATGGTCAAACATAACATTTGTAGCAATACAGATATACAACATAACATTACATACATGCCAACGAGGCATGGCAAATACATATTAAATAACATTATCTATGCTCTAACATCCGTCACACTGGTTACAATGAGGCATGACATATGACCTATAAAATACTGATAGACAGTGCTGTAAGATCCACCCCACTTAGCTACAATGAGACAGGACATATGACCTATAATTTACTGATAGACAGTGCTCTAACATCCATCCCACTGGCTACAATGAGGCAGGACACATGACCTATAAAATACTGATAGACAGTGCTCTAACATCCATCCCACTGGCTACAATGAGGCAGGACATATGACCTATAAAATACTGATAGACTGTGCTCTAACATCCATCCCATTGGCTACAATGAGGCATGACATATGACCTATAAAATACTGATAGACAGTGCTCTAACATCCATCCCACTGGCTACAATGAGGCAGGACATATGACCTATAAAATATTGATAGACTGTGCTCTAACATCCATCCCACTGGCTACAATGAGGCAGGACATATTACCGATAATTTACTGATAGACAGTGCTCTAACATCCATCCCACTGGCTACAATGAGGCAGGACATATGACCCATAAAATACTGAAAGACAGTGCTCTAACATCCATCCCATTGACTACAATGAGGCAGAACATATGACCTATAATTTACTGATAGACAGTGCTCTAAGATCCATCCCACTGACTATGGATATTTGCGTCATTCAACATTCCTAATCAGAAGCATAGAGTCTGATGTGAAGGAGCATTATTGAAATCTTTAAATGATTGCTATGAACAAATAGAAATATGTACTGTCGGAATCGACAGTGATCCCCGCACCCCCTGTAAGTAGTTAACGTTACAGTCATACATACAGCGGTCAAAAAATATAAAACTCTATTCCATCTAAAAATAGTATTCAGTCATTCTATAAAGACATAAGATCAATAAACCTTTTGGAAAATGAAAAAAAACTTAGTTCACAAGCTTTTTTTTTTTAAATTTGAACAGAGTGAAGTCTCCCCCTCCCCCTTTTCCCGATTTAAAAATCGATATTCTAAATTCTTGTGGGCCCCAATTTTATAAAATCGAAATTTTAAAACCTTACTGTGCATCTGCATATAATGTATGACAAAACCGTATAGAAATAAAATGCATGAATTGAAAAATGAAGGAAAAATGAAAGAGGAGTTTAGGTCAAAAGCTTAAATTGACAGTTTTTCCCAATTGGACCCCTGTCCCAATTTAAAAAAAAATCTTATTCCGCATCTGCATATAGGTATGACAAAATCGTATAGAAATCAAATTTATAAGTTGAAAAATGAGAGACGGGTTTAGGTCACAACCTTGAATTCCAAAATTTCCAAGTTCAAACCCTGTGGGTGCCTTGGTTAGAAAATCAAAATTCTAAAACCTTATTGCACAGGTGGTATGCAACCATTCTATATAGAAATTAAATTCCTAAACCCAAAGGTGAAAGAGGAGTTGATGTCACAAGAAAGAAGAGTGACGGACGGACGAAGACAATCGCTATATCCCCGAACTTTCTTCGATGTGCAGTTCGGTCAAAACATTTAATTCTTCTGACTTGATGTGGTGAGTTAAACAACCGGAACTGTGCCGTGCACACTGGTTAGAATGTTCCCTTACCAAAACTAGAGGCCCCCAAAAGCCTGAATCGCTCACCGGTTATAATTTGTGTAGATCTTGCACCAATGATTATTTTTGCTAGTTAATGTATAGCGTCGTAATTTTCTCCTTAACATTGACCTGTACAGCTAAAATATAGGATCCTGAACCCAAAAAGATATGGTTGCTAGGGACTTTTTCATCGGTTGCTATGGACTTTTTCAATGGCATTGACTCTTGACCTTCCATTTTCACTTGAACAGGTAAACTTTAGGGCCCCGAACACAAATATATACGGTTGCTAGGGTTGCTATGGACTTTTTCAATGACCTTGTAAATTTTAGGGTCCTGAAGCCAAATATATACGGTTGCTAGGGACTTTTTCAATGACCTTGATTCTTGACCTTTCTTTTTTACTTTTGTACAGGTAAATTATAAGGTCCTTAACCCAAATATATATGGTTGTTAGGGACTTTTTCATCGGTTGCTATGGACCTTTTCTATGATCTTGACCTTTGACCCCGATTTTACTTGTACTTAATTTATTTCAAGTTATGCTCTAAACATCTGTGACAATATGTCAGACCATTATTTTCTGTTTACATGTAAATAATTTTTCAAGGGCAAAAACTCCTATAAGGGTTCAATTGACGATTTTGGTCATGTTGACTTATTTGTAGATCTTACTTTGCTGAACATTTTTGCTGTTTACAGTTTATCTTTGTCTATAATAATATTCAAGTTAATGACCTAAAACTGCGAAATTTCCTTAAAATTAACAACTCAGGGGCAATAATCCAAAAATGGGATGACCGATTCGTCTCAAAATTTCATGGCAGGTAGATCTTGACCTCATAAACATTTTTATTATTAGTCGGTTTTGCTCTAACTGCTTTAGTTTTTGAGATATGAGCCAAAGCGTGCATTTTCACCTATCTTCTATTTTTATCCATGGCATCCATGTTTCTCGATGGACAAGAAAATAAAACACACAATTTATACTAGATACACTAAGGATCTTTCAGCCTAAGTTTGGCTGAAATTGATTCAAGAAGATTTCTAAAAGTTAAGAAAGATGACCAAAAAATGTGAAAAATTGTCTTTAAAGGGCAAAAACTCCTATAAGGGCTCAATTGACGATTTTGGTCATTTTGACTTATTTGTAGATCTTACTTTGCTGAACATTTTTGCTGTTTACAGTTTGTCTTTATCTATAATAATATTCAAGATAACAACATAAAACTGCAAAATTTCCTTAAAATTAACAATTCAGGGACAATAACCCAACAAAGGGTTGACCGATTCACCTGAAAATTTCATAGCAGGTATAGATATTGACCTGATGACCATTTTACCCCCGTCAGTTTTGCTCTAAATGCTTTAGTTTTTGAGATATCAGCCAAAAACTGAAGTTTACCACATATGTTCTATTTTTAGCCATGGCGGCCATGTTTCTTGACGGACAAGAAAAGAAAACACACATTCAGACTATGTATGACTGTAATTGGTTCCTTTTAGGGACTCCAAGCTGTTTATATACATTTTTTTTTAAAGTTTTCATATTTTATTAACCATGTTAACATAGAACAAAGATTCGAAACATATAATTCAAAAGTATAAATAGGAATTCCTTACAAAAAGTAACAGTTCTATGTCAAAAATAATTTTAATTTGGGAAAAACAACACTGGCAAATTAAAAAATGACACCAGAAATAATAATCCTAGAAAAACATACTTGGTTGTAGACATTAAGGGGACATTTTTAACGTAGTCTCCATTTTAATTTAGCAACTGAAATCTTCAATCTTCAAAGATTGAAACCATACCTTCTAGGTACGGAATTTGGCTTTCCATTTCGTAACGTATTTAAATAAGCAAGCTCCAAAACAAATGGGGAAAGTGTGGTTGTTAACAGATTTCATACCTATCTGAACTAATAGGCTTTAAATACTAATCATAAATTATGGTACCATATAACTATCTCTTTTGCGAAATATTTAAGTTAAACCAAATATCTAATCACAATAATAAGTTTTTTTATGTTAAATGATTATTCCCGGGAAAGACTTCCATATGACACCCCCCCCCCCCCCCCCCCCCACCCATTCTGAAAAAGGTTTATTTTAAGGGGAGTATTAGAAAAATTGGGGCAAGGCTTTTGGGGGGTTTACATTAAAAAGTATCATAATTGTTTAGGCACCCCCATTTCTATATATAACTACTCCTCTGCATTCAGCGGTGGGTACTATTTGTAATTTCCGTAATGTCATCGATCGTTTATCATGATTTCAGTATGGTCTCATATATCGCAATCATACAAGTAGTTTCATCATATTTTCCTAATTATAGTTATTATTACTAACATCAAATATGAAGGCAGTCCACCTGGGGTTCGAACTCACATCGCTCCGATCAGTAGTCCAAAGCCTTATAACCATTTGGCTATGGGTGCTTTGGGAGAATGCGTTTTAAAATCTATCTTATACATACAAACCTTTGACAAGCATTTATGTGAATATACGTGGAGAACAGTCTATCGTGACAAAGACGATTTGTTTGAGGCATTCATCAATGATATTTGTAAAGTGTACCCATCCACAAAATGTTAAAGAATCAGTAATGATTTTAAGTATTTCATCAAATTAAAATGAAAATTAATTTTATGCTAATGATATGATACTTGTTTTAATGAATTCCTGAATTATGAGTAAAATTTGGTGGGGGTGCCATATGGAAGTCTTACCTATTCCCGTTTTATAGAATGTTAAATTTTACCAAAATAGATACTATCACAAAAATGAAATTAACTTTAGCAAAAATGTTATTTCAAAAGGGGAGAAAATAAAATATTAATCATATGAATAATACTCTTCGCAATGACGGGCGTTTTTTAGAACATTTTAACACAAAACTCAGTTTTCTAAGAAAAAGAAATTCTTCTGAGGGCAAACTTGGGAATTACTGAATGTCATTATTATATGTTATATCTCAGACATTTCCAACATTTTGTGGTTTCAGAGTTTTTACCGCTCAAAGAAAACGGTCTCTTTCTTTAGTATTAATGATATAGAATAGTTGCATACCACATGTAGATGCGCAATAAGGTTTAATAATTTTGATTTTCTAAACAAGGGGCCCACATGGGTTGAACTTCGAAAATTTGGAATTCAAGCTTGTGATCTGAACTCGTCTTTGATTTTTCAATTTATACATTTTGTTTCTATACAGTATTGTCATGTACCATATGCAGATGCGCAATAAGGTTTTAGAATTTTGATTTTCTAAAACTGCGGCCACAAAGGTCGAATTTCGAAAAACTGTCAATTTAAGCTTGTGACCTAAACTCCTCTTTCATTTTACAACTTATGCATTTTATTTCTATACAGTATTGTCATGCACCATATGCAGCTGCGCAACAAGGTTTTAGAATTTTTATTTTCTAAAATGTGGGCCCACAGGGGTCGAATTTCGAAAAAAAAACTGTCAATTTAAGCTTGTGACCTAATCTCCTCTTTAATTTTACAATTTATGCATTTTATTTCTATACGGTATTGTCATTCACAATATGCAGATGCGCAATAAGGTTTTAGATTTTGATTTTCTAAACAAGGCGCCCACAGGGGTCGAATTTAGAAAAATTATCAATTAATGCGTGTGACATAAACTAGTCTTTTGTTTTTCAATTTATGCATTTTATTTCTAAACAGTATTGTCAAACACCATATGCAGGTGTGTAATAATGTTTTGGGATTTTAATTTTCTAAAATTGGAGTCCACAGGGGTTGAAATTTGAAAATTTTAATTTAAGATTGTGACCTTAACTTCTCTTTCAGTTTGCTTATATATAGTATAGTTCTTGGTGGGTATATAGCAGTCTGACACTTGTCTCTGGACCTTGACCTCAATGTCATGCTTGAGTGACCTGCGTCACATTTTCTTGGTTAAGTCCGTTTCTTAGAAACTAGAATAAATAAACCCACCATAGTTGGTCAATAGATAGTTCTTGGTAGGTACATTTCAGTCTGACACCTGACTTGGGACCTTGACCTAAATTTAATTCTTGAGTGACTTTGTCACTTTTCGTGGTTAAGTCCATTTCTAAGAAACTGTAAAATCTAGGCCAACCATTTTTGGTCTATAGGTAGTTCAAGTGGGTACATGCCAGTTTGATACCTGGCTTGGGACCTTGACCTCAATTTCATGCTTCGGTGACTTTGTCACTTTTACGTGGTTCAGTCCATTTCTCAGGAACTGGAATATCTAGACCCACCATATTTGGTCAATAAATATTTCTTGGTGGGTACATGTCAGTCTCAATTTCATGCTTGAGTGACTTTGTCACTTTTTTGCGGTTAAGTCCATTTCTCAGAAACTAATACCTAGACCCACTGTATTTGGTTATTGATAGTTCTTGGTGGGTACATGACAGTCTGACACTTGTCTCTGGGCCTTGACCTCAATGTCATGGTTGAATGACTTTCATCCAAGTTTCTTGATTAAGTCCATTTTTCAGCAATTGTATAATACCTAGGCTCACCGTGTTTGGTCTATAGATAGTTCTTAGTGGGTTCATGCAAATCTGACACCTGTCCCTGGACTTTGAACTCAATTGCATGCTTGAATGACCGTGTCGCATTTTCGAGATTAGGGCTATTTTTCAGCAACTTTAATACCTATACCCACCATATTTTTGGTCAATAGATAGTTCTTAGTGGGTACATGTCGGTATGATACCTGTCTCTGGATCTTGACCTCAATTTCGTGCTTGAGTGACGTGTGCTACATTTTTAGATTAAGCCCATTTCTCAGCAAATGTTTTACCTAGGCCCATCATATTTGGCCTGTAAATAGTTCTTAGTGGATACATGCCAATCTAACACCTGTCAGCTGAACTTGATCTGAATCTCATTGTTGAGTGACTTATTACACATTTTCATGATTTAGTCTATGTCTCAGCAACTGTACTACATTTGTAACTAGACTCACAGTATTTGGTTGATAGAAGTTCTTAGTATACTGTGGATTCATTAAAGTATACCTCTTTAACATCTGACACCTCACCTTTGGCCTCTATTTCATGCTTGACTGGTTTGTTTCACATTTTGGGATAATATCCATTTCTCAGCAACTGCAATACATAGACCAATAGGTCTATAGATAGTGCTCAGTGGGTACATGGCTGTCTGAGACATTGACTTTAATTTCATACTTGAGTCACATTTTCATGACTAAGTCCGTTTTTCTGTAGCAGTAATACCTATATCCAAATTGACCTCTGTTTTAGGCTTGAATGACTCTTGTCCCATTTTTACAAATACATTTTGTGTAAGTCCATTTCTCAACAGATGTTATATGTATTATACAGACCCACCATTTTTGGTCTATAGATAATGTTTGGTGGGTACATACCAGTCCGAGACCTGTCAGCTCTCCTTGGACACAGTCTTAGGCTTGAATGACATGCATGAGATTTTTCAGACAAATTATCGCCTGACCATTACTGTTTCTTTTAATGCATTTTGCTTTGACTTGCAATGTCGGGTATCAGATAATCATTATTCTGTGTCCATGTGCATACTCAGGAGAGACATGTAGTGTGTTAAATCGTGTTGATTTTATACATTTTATTTCTATACAGTATTGTCATACACTGTCCGTATGCAAATTGGGGCCCACAGGGCCGGTGGAATTTCGAAAAACTGTCATTTTAAGCTTCTGACCTAAAGTCCTTTTTCATTTTACAATTTATGCATTTTATTTCTATAAGGTATTGTCATACACTATATGCAGATGCGCAATAAGGTTTTAGAATTTTGATTTTCTAAAATTTGGGCTCACATGGGTTGAATTTTGAAAAACTATCAATTTAAGCTTGTGACACAAACTCGTCTTTTATTTTTCAATTTATGCATTTTATTTCTATACAGTATTGTCAAACATCATCTGCATATGTGCAAGAAGGCTTTAGAATTTTAATTATCTAAAATTGGAGTCCACATGGGCCGAAATTTGAAATGTTCAATTTTTTTATTTTTTGTGACCTTAACTTCTCATTCATTTTACAATTTATTCCTTTTGCTTTTATATAGTATTGTCCTATAATATGCTTAGTTGCACAATAAGGATTTAGAATATCGATTTTTAAACCGGGGGCTCACTCAAAATTTCAAAAATTTTCAGTTTAAAATTGTGAACTAAGTTTTTTTCATTTTTCATTAGGTTTATTGATCTAATTTTTTTATAGAATGACTGCATACTATTTTTGGATGGGAATAAGGTTTAATATTTTTTACTATAGGTAAGTAGTCCAACTACTTGTTGCAGGGGGTGCGGTGATCACTGTCGATTCCTAGTACAGATTTCTATTTTTTTCTTCTTCGACTTTTGTCAATATTAAAGAGAACTAGCGATCTACTGTTCTACATTTTTTTGCGACCAACTTGATTTCACCCAATAGTGATTTTACCTCTATAATTGCCTTTATTAAACTTCAAGGAAACCAGATTTTATGCAGAAGTACCAGGAAAATTTCATTCCAAAGTTTTGGAAATTGCACATTATTAAAAATAAAACAACTTTTCTAAGAGTGTATATTTGTCGTGATAGGTGCTTTTTTGAGATATACTAGTCAACGAAAGAAACGATACAGGGTATTGCATTTTCCATATATATATTCATAATTTCAAATAGCTGTACTAAGCAGAAAAATAGACCCCCACGTCTGATTTTCAAAGTAGATTGTTTTCTCATCAAAAGCATGGATTTTGTGCAAAAAGGTTTGAAATAAAAAAAAATCAAATTTTTAGATTTCAAAACTCACATTTTTCAATCAAAAATAAAAAAAATCAATATTTTTAGTCCGTTGTGTGAATCATAATGTCTGTGTGACAAAATATTTGAGCTTTTTATACTGATTTAAGCCACTGGATTTTCATTTTACAAAATGTGTGTCGATTTTCTTCTCGATTTTCCGCAAATTTAATTTGGAAATTTCCCATTTTCCACCATTTCAAATTTTATCCAAATTTCGAAATGAGACGTATTCGATCAAAAAATGAAGTTGCAAACCACTATTGTGCTCATACTTAATTTTTTTCAGGAATTAACAAGATATTTGTTTCCGAACTCGTGTATCCTTTCTTTTGTTGACTAGTATATTTTATAGGTTAAGCGCTAATGCTACAATTAAAATTATTGTGTTATCGCATAATGGTTATTTGGTTACGTGTAACAGTAGAGCATGATTTATCCCTAGATACATTTTAGTATATCTGAAAGAGCCAATACATAACACATTCAATACAATAAATTTACCTCTTCATCCGTAGCTTTTAGAATTGGGTTTTCTTAAACAACATATTCGTTGAATAGTGGTCTCTCTTTTCTCATTGTTAAAAGATCAAAATAATATGACACTTTTTTATCTAAAAGTATTCAACCAACCTGAAGTGTGCCGTATACAAAGCAGGAACTGCTTACCTTCCTGGGGCACCTGAGTTCACTCCTGGTTATCCCCGCACTTCGAATGAAGTTCGGGGATATTTGTAGTCGATCTGTCTGTCCGTCCTTCCGTTTGTCCGTCCGTTAGATAATCTTGTCTCCAGAACTCTTCGTTCATTTTTAATTCCATACATTTAATTTCTATACAGTATTGTCACAAACTGTGTGTAGATGTGTAATAAGGTTTTAGAATTTTGATTTTCAAAAATAGGGGCCTAGAGGAGTCGAATTTCGAAAATTGAAAATTTAAACTTGTGACCTAAACTCCTCATTCATTTCTCATTTTATGCTTTTAATTTCTATACAGTATTATCACATATTGTGTGTAGATGCGCAATAAGGTTTTAGAATTTCGATTTTGACAACTTGAGGCCCACAGGGGTTGTATTTCGGAAATAGTGCATTAAAGCTTGTGTCTTAAACTCCTCTTTCATTTTTCATTTCGATTTAACAAATTTATTTTGAATAAATATAATATTGTTCTTTATTTTCTGAAAATATGCGAAAAGGTTTTTAATGTTGAAAATCTATTAAGGGACCAAATTTTGGGACCGAAAATGGTGGAATTGCTAATTTTGCTTTGTCTTTGAAAATACTCATTCATTTTTTGTTTCAGTGGTTTCATTGTGTATAATATTGTTCTTCACTATGTGTAGATGTGCAATAAGGTTTTCAATTTTGAAATTTGATTCAGGGTTCCAATTTTCAGACTGAAATTGTTAAATTGCTAATTTTGCACTGTTAATTGTTTTTTTTACTTGTGCAGTGCGGGGATTGACATCGTTTCTGATGGCACCAATTTCTAATTGGTAATTGTTTTTTGAAAATCAATCTTCTAAAATCTATATTGCGGATCTATGTAGAGTTTGTGACAATACTGTATAGAAATTAAATGTATAAAATGAAAAATGAAAGAAGAGTTAAGGTCACAAGCTTAAATTCCTAATTTTCGAAATTCGATCGCTGTGGGCCCTCTTTTTTGAAAATCAAAATTTCGAAACCCTAATGCACGTCTACACATAGTGAAGAAAAATATTATAAATAAACAAGACCATTGAAGCAAAAAAATGAATAAGTATTTCCAGAGACAAGGCCAATTTAGCAATTTGACCATTTTCGGTCCGAAAGTTTGATCTCTTAAACGAATTTCAATTGCACATCTATACATAGTAAGAAACAATACTATAAAGAAATAAATTTGTTGAAACCAGAAATAAACCAGGAGTTCTAGAGACAAGGTTATCTAAGAGATGGACGGACAAACGGACAGACGAACCGATTACTAATATCCCCGAACTTCATTTGAAGTGCGGGAATAAAAATCTTCTCCTATGTAACTACATGACCAATTGGAACCAGACTTGGTAGCAATGGTCCTTAAATTGTCCTCTTTCGGAATTATGCCCGCGATGATCAGGACGATCAACCAAGATATGGCCGCCACAGCTGAAATTATTTTAACATAGGACCCTATGGGAAATTCATTTAAAAATTCTCTTGTCTGAAACTACTGAACCAATTGGAACCAACCTTAGCAGCAATGGTCCTTAGATGGTCCTCTTTCAGAATTGTGACCGATGATCCGGGCGATCAACCAAGATGGCCGCCACAGCCCTAATTAGTTTAACATATAGGACCCTATAGGAAAATCATTATCTGAAACCACTGAGCCAATTGGAACAAGACTTGACAGCAATGGTCCTTAGATGGTCTTCTTTCGAATCGTGTCCAATAGTTCAGACTTTTGTTTCTTAGGTGCTTTAAATTCATGGCTGTTGATTGGCAAATCATTTGAATCAAGGTGACACAGGCTCCTGGGAGCCTCTAGTTTACGGTTCGTATTTAGCGTAAAATTACGATTTCAAAATATAAAAATAGCCAAGGCCGATTTCTTCGTGAAACTCCTTGCACGTTAGCGCTATAATATGAACCGTTATTCCATTATTTTGGCAATAAAAACTATATTATTTTTACAGAATAAAAATCGGTTGTCAAAAAATCACTCCATTCTTTAAATAATTTGCACAAAATTTAGCAGGCATTAATTCGTTATACAATGTTTAAAACTTGTAGCCAAACTAAACAGTTTTGTTTGAAAAAGAGTACTATAACAAAATTCCTGATACCAATTTTGATAATCAAGATGTGCACATTTCGTCGATTTACGACTCATCAGTTATGCTCAAGCCCTAAAATGTTGAAAAATATAATTATTCTGATATTTATCCACTAGACTGTATTTGGTTAGGTGTGCTGAGTAAACAGGTAAACAAACACATTCAACATTGTACCGGGCATTATACCTGGCACTTAAAATTTATGGATATATATATATATATATATATATATATATATACACTTCACATGCTACAGCAAAGTAAATATCTTGATAAATTTTTGATCCAAAATGTTGAATGAGTGTTTTTCATTTTTGCTATAAATAAGTTTTTTGTATAAATTCCTATTCCTCTTGAATAACCTGAACTGGGTAAAAAGACATCCCATGTACGAATTGATAAGCTACCCGGGGAAGGGGGGTCTTACCACTTACTATATATATATGGGAGGGGGGCTGGGCAAAACTACTGTAAAGGGGTATACATTTTTTTCTAATTTCTACAAAGAGGCAATATCTGATCATCGTCTGGAATGGGGTTCTATGTCAAGAAAACCAGGAACGGGTTTATAATTTGAAGGAAAACATAGAATCTCAGTAAGAATCACCTGAAAATTGAAGCCAAGTGTGGATGTCAATGTGCTATACATTTGGATTGCTAGATTGACAGATTGTCTGTAATGGGGTATGTAACATGGTCAAATATTTTGTCTGGAAAGGGGTCGGGATTCAAATGTGCTGGAAGATCCAATCTTTCGACAAGGTGTCTCCCCCCCCCCCCGGGGTAAGCTAACATATGGTGCGAAATGAATATTGGTCATGGTATGAAATTGTTGCTAGCGTATGTTTCGAAACGACAAAATTAATTTGCCATGGTACGAAATTTTAGGTACGAAATTATTCTGGTACGAAATAACTAATGTAACATACGTGAAAAGTTCGTGACCACCACATCACGTCATTTCTCAAGAGTAAGTCACATTAAAGAATGCAATGCAATACAATATTCTTTTAATGCCAAATGAAAGGCAACCTGACAGAGTTTACAAATAATAAAAAGACAGTCAATGACAATTTTTTTTACACAGACAAATTTAGACTAATAATCTCACAAGGGAGACAATTAAACTTGTATAATCTTTGACTTTGGAAAAAGGGGGTTTCTCACACAAAACCTCTTCTGCAGTGTAAACAACACAATTACTAATTAACAATAATATAATGTTACCTTACAAATTATTCAATATTTTTTCTCTTTGTGACATTAAAGATTCAATGTCTGTCAATACATGTAACATGTATAATATATATATCAAAATCCTCATTGTTGAAAAGCCATATAAAAAGATCTTGTTTGCTGCACAAAGATAAACTGTTATTTTTAACCAATATGTTCTCAATAAATGGCTTCCTAGCATGTTCTAATTTTTCAGATACTAATATAAGGCAGGCATTACCTGGGGTGCTTTCCATTATGCGGTACGTTCACCTGTGGTGGGGTGTGTTCGACCCTGATCTTAATTGACAAGGATCGCCAATTTTCCTTCCAAAGGTCGGTGGTTCTCTCCGGATACTACGGCTTCCTCCACCAATAAAAACTGGCCGCCGCAAAATAGCCAGATGTGCTGAAAACAGCATTAAACCCCAACTAAACAAACTAAATGAACCAAAGATTTGTGTTCCATTATTGGTCCGTACCACAGTGGTTCTTTAGAAATGACGTACCAGATGAACCAGAAGAAAAATTAGTAAAAGTTGGGACATACCGCATAATGGAAAGCACCCCTGATGAGCTCCCAAAGCTTTTTAAAGAAGGGTATACAGGAAATCTTCCGTTTGTTTTTCATGTTCCGTCTCCCGTCCCATGCCATCTTTTAGTAATAGCGTCTTTGCGCAAGACCGGAAATTAGGCTCAACTTCGGATTGAAGAGAAAAATCTTATCAGTACAGTAACACAAATTGACCCTTCTACCATAATAGCTGCCTTTGGGAGCTTATTAAAAAATGGATCTCATCTTCTACTTCATTACTGGTTAAGTTTTACATTTAGGTTTATTTCTTTGGAACTAAGCATACTGACCTACTTATCAAACTTCATTGACTTAGGTTAAGTTTTACGTCTGAGTTCAGTTCTTCGATACCAAGGGACCTACAATCATATTACTTGGTGTGAGGATGCATCTCCGGGAGTAACACAGCCCCTGACCAAAATTAAGTCACTCTGACCTACTTATCACACTTCATTGACTTAGGTTAAGTTTTATGTCCGAGTTCAGATCTGCGATACCAAGGGACCTACAATCATATTACTTGGTGTGAGGATGCATCTTGGGGAGTAACACAGCCTCTAACCAAAATTAGGTCACTCTGACCTACTTATCGCTCTATATTGACATAGGTTAAGTTTTACGTCCAAGTTCAGTTCTCCGATACTAAGGGACCGACAATCATATTACTTGGTGTGAGGATGCATCTCACGGAGTAACACAGCCGCCCACCAAAATTAGGGCACTCTGACCTACTTATCACGCTTCATTGACTTAGGTTCAGTTTTACCTCCAAGTTCAGTTCTCCGATACCAAGGAACCTGCTGTCTTATTTCTTGGTGGGAGGATGCATCTTGGGGAGTAACAAAGCCTCCCACCAAAATTAGGTCACTCTGACCTATTTATCGTGCTTCATTGACTTAGGTTAAGTTTTACGTCAAGTTTAGTTCTCCGATACCAAGGGACCGACAATCATATTACTTGGTGTGAGGATGCATCTCAAGGAGTAACACAGCCTCCCACCAAAATTAGGGCACTCTGACCTACTTATCACGCTTCATTGACTTAGGTTCAGTTTTACCTCCAAGTTCAGTTCTCCGATACCAAGGGAGCTACAATCATATTACTTGGTGTGAGGATGCATCTCAGGAAATAACATAGCCTCCCACCAAAATTAGGTCAATCTGACCTACTTATCACACTTCACTAAGGTTAAGTTTTTAGGTCTGAGTTCAGATCTCTGATAATCATTGACCTAAAATCATATTACCTGTTGTCAGGGTGCATCTCAGGGAGTAACACAGACTCCCACCAAAATTAGGTCACTCTAACCAACTTATCTTGCATCATTTACATAGGTTAAGTTTTACATCCAAGTTCAGTCCTCTGATACCAAGGACCTACAATCATACTGCTTGGTGTCAGGGTGCATCTCAGGAAATAACACAGCCTCCCACCAAAATTAAGTCAATCTGACCGACTTATCGGACTTCATTAACTTAGGTTAAGTTTTACATCCGAGTTCAATTCTCTTCAAGGGGCTACAATCATTTACTTGCTGTAAGGGTGCACCTTAGGGAGCTACACAGCCACACAGCAAACGAGGGGGAATAAGGCGAACTTTGTAATCGTAGATTTCTGGTTTTAAATTCGACACTTGTGGGTCCCAATTTTTTTAAAATCAGAATTCTAAAATCTTCTTGTGCAGCTACATACCGTATGTGACAATATTGTATAGACATTTAATTCATAAAATGAAAAATGAAACAGCAGTTTAGGTCACAATCTTAAATTCCCAAATTTCGACCTCTGTGGGCCCCAGTTTTGAAAATCGATATAAATCCTTAATAAGCAACTTCATATACTATAAATAAACAAAACGCATAAATTTCAAAATGAAAGAGTCCTTTAAGGTGACAAGCTTAATTTTAAAATAAAAATTTCAAAAAACATCTGCACATGGTGTTTAACAATACTGTATAGGAACAAAATGCATAAATTGAAAAACTAAAGTCACAAACTAAAATTTTCAAAAAGTTTTTCAAAATTCAACCCCTGTCTGCCCCCAGTTTTATAAATAAAAATTCCAAAGTCTTAATGCACATCTGAATATAGTGTATGACAATACTGTTTAGAAATAAAATGCATGTATCAGAAAACAAGACAAGTTTACTTCACAAGCTTAAATTGACAGTTTTTTTAAATTTGACAGCTGTGGGTCTGAATTTTAGAAAATCAAAATTCTTAAACCTAATTGCACATCTACAGGTAGTATGCAACCATTCTGTAGAAATTTAATTCCTAAACCCAAAAGTGAAGTAGGAGTCGATGTCACAAGAAAGTGTGATGGACAGATGGAGACAATCGCTATATCCCTGAACTTTCTTCAGAAGTGTGGGGATAAATTACCAGGAGTTTAGGTAAAAAAAAAGTGTGATGATGGATAGAAGTATGTTGATAATCACACCCTGTTGTTCAGTATAAGGTCATGTGGGAAGAAAAAAGACACCTTCAGTGATTAAAAAAAGTGATTTAAAATGTACATGACTTTTTTAGCATTGTGACATTGGACTTAACCATACTGATATTTCTTTTTCAGTGGATTTGGATGATGATTATTTGACTTGTGGTAAATGTATGACAGAATTCAAACTCGATAAAATTACATCTTTTATAAGACACAAAAAGCAGGATTGTCAAGAAACAGTTGAAGATAGTGTGTCATTTTCACAAGCTGGTATGTTTTATCTTGTTACTGTGGATTCATTAATATTCGTTGTATACCAATTTTCGTGGTTTTCGTGGGTCCCAGTAAACCACGAATTTAAATATCCAACGAAAACTAATATTTTTACTCTTGTTTAAATGCACTGAAGTTTGAAACCACGGAGTTTTGAACAATTGCGTTTTTACAGCATGTACTTGAATTCTGACATATGATGACTTAGCTATATCCACAGAGGATATAGTGTTTCATGTAATTTTGTCTTTGGTAACATATGAACGCTCAAACAATTTTCTTTAAAAAGATTTTGACTGTGTAAATTGTCGCGGAATTCACTTCCGTTTTTTTTTTTATTCAAACATTCAAGAAAAATCTTAATCCTAAGGAGACCTAAACAATACAGACTTTCTCATAAATTACAGTAAAAACATCTTGTCAAAAGATAATAAAGCAGAAATTATTGATCGTAATCGGATTAAAAATATGTATGTATATGCCCCGAGGTATTTGGTGACAAGTGATTGCAATTTTGTCAATATATATTTCACACCTGTTTAACCTAATAAGTAAATAATTACAGATTTTGTTAATCTTGTTAAATTCATGAAAAGCTTTAATTGTTCCGTTTCAAATTTAAAGAATCTGTTTGTGAGACTGTTTAACATGTTTAATGAGCGCTTTAAATCAGTACTTTACTGTACAATATCAAGTCTGATCGGCACGTTTTGTCGCAGTATTTTCATATCTGATGTGCCAATCCACGAATTTAAGTATTTCAACAACTTTTTATATTTTTTTTCTAAGCCAGCAATCCACGAATTTAGGTATCCCACGAAATGCATTTTTTCCTCTATCCACGAAAATTGGTATCCACGAAAATAAATGAATCCACCGTATTTCAGCAGTCTCTGTACAAACAAAAAAAAACAAACCCCAAAAAAACAATAATTCACTAGACCAGAACATTCTAGTTGGGGTATAGCTTTTACTAGTCCAAGTAAAAAAGTGGCCAGAATAAATGAGAGGGAAAGGCAAAGGGTCAAGTGAGCTATTGTCATCACTTGGTGTCTGTCGTCCGTCGTCGTCCGTTAACTTTTACAAAAATCTTCTCTAAAACTACTGGGCCAAATGGAACCAAACTTGGCCACTTAAGCATCAATAGAGTATCTAGTATGAAAAATATGTCTGATGACCCTGCCTGCCAACCAAATTTGATCCTAGATATGACCCTCAAGCGGCTGTTGTTAGATCTCCCATGCTCAGCATATATACAAATGAGCGAAAATAAGGAGCAAGATGTGGAGAACTAATGTTAAATAGATTGGAGCAAAACTGAGTTGGCGTAAAAATGTTCATCAGGTCAAGGTCTACCTGCCATGAAATATTCAGACTAATTGGTCAACCGTTGGTTGGGTTGTTGTCCCTGAAGTGTTAATTTTAAGGAAATTTTGCTGTTTTAGGTTATCTTGAATATTATTATAGATAAATACAAACTGTAAACAGCAAAATTGTTCATCAAAGTAAGATCAACAAATAAGTAAACATGACCAAAATCATTAATTGACCCCTAACAGGAGTTTTTGCCCTTTAGAGACAGTGCCCGGCTTAAACTTTCCTCTAAAGATCTTCACCTCTGAAACCACTGGGCCAATTGGGTCCAAACTTTGGTGGAATGGTCCTTGGGTGGCCCCCTTCTAAAAATATGTTACTAAAAATAGAAAAAAAGTGGGGATGAATTTTTACTTCGCCTCAACAAAGTAGAGGGGGACTAATGGAGATCCCCCGGCTCCCATTTCCGCAGCCAGTTCTCGGCTACTAGTTGACATAGGGTCATATATTTTTGTGTGCAGGTGAACGTTGAAGAGACTGACCATGTGAAATAAGATGAAGGTCACATGACCCATATTACACGGTTGATGGGCTTTTAAGTTTTATGTCAAAAGTCAGTTTTAACATAAAAAGTAACCTACAATCATATTACTTGGTGTAAGGATGCATCTTGGGAGTCACTCTGACCTACTTATTGAGCTTCATTGACTTAGGTTAAGTTTTAAAGTCCGAGTTCAGATCTCTGATACCAATGGACCCACAATCATATTAGTTGGTGTCTAGGTGACCAAAATTTGGTGGAAAGATCCTTTGGTACTGCCATTAGTGTGGGAAACAGACCATTTGATTTTCTGGGGGGGGGGGGGGGGGGGAGCCTAGGATTTTTTGAAAAAATATGATCTGGCCTCCATTTTGAGAAAAAAAATATTTCTGGCCTACATGTAGTTTCAGTTTCTTAAAAAAAAATTCTGGCTTCATCTTCAGCATCTTCAACAAGTATGACATATAAGTTTTTTTCTTTGCTCGCTAGCTAGATCATAGTTACACTGTACATGTACTTGTCTTTCAATACAATAGTAATGCATACCCGGAGTACAAAATGGGGTATCTATAAATCTTGTTTTGTGATTTGAAGTGTTGAGGTCTGCTGGACATCTTCCCTGTGTTTTTAACTCACCTGGGATAGCCATGTGAACTATTGCCATCACTTTGCATCCGTCTGTTGTCGTTATAACATTTCAGATTTTGATCATCTTCTCTGAAACTACTGGGCCAATTGGAACCAAACTTTGCAAGAATGATGTAATAAAGGTCCTCTATGAAAAATCCTCATTTCATTTTAATTGAACAAAAAACATGGCCGCCGTGGGCAATTCTTGTTTCTGATTGGCTGAAACTCAAAAAATCATCTCCTCTGAAACTACAAAAGTACAAATGATTTGTAAGTTAATACAAATGATGTTTGATAGGTCCTGTACAAAGATTCATCATTTCGTATTGATAGAGCGAAAAACATGGCAGCCATGGACAATTCTTGTTTCTGATTGGATGAAGTTTGAAAAATAATCTCCTGTGAAAATACAAGTGCAAATGATTTGTAACTTGATACAATAGATGTTTGTGAGGTCTTCTACAAAAAATGCTCATTTCAACTTGATCCGGCTAAGAACATGGCTGACATGGGCAATTCTTGTTTCTGATTGGGTGAAATTTTAAAAATCATTTCCTCTGAAACTACAAGTGCAAATGATTTTTGTGAGGTCCTGTACAAAGATTCCTCATTTCGTCATAATCGGCAAAAAACATGGCTGCCATGGGGAATTCTTTTTTCTGCTTAACTGAAACTTCTGTCCTGAAACTATAAGTGCAAATGATTTGTAACTTGGTGCAAATGATTGTTGTGAAGTCCTCCACAAAGTGTCCTTAAATCTTCTTGATATGGCTAAAACATTGCCATTGTTAGTTGATACAAATGATGTTTGTAAGGTCTTCTATGAAGATTCGTCATCTCGACTTATCCGGCAAAAAACATGGCCACAGTGGGCAATTCTTGTTTCTGATTGGTTGAAACTTTAAAAATAATCTCTTCTGAAACCACAAATGCAACTGATTTGTAACTTTGTACAAATGATGTTAATGATGTCCTCTACATATTCCTCATTTTATCCTTATTGGTCCAAAAACATGGTCACCATGGGCAGTTCTTGTTTCTGATTGGCTGTAATTTGAAAAATCATCTCCTCTGAAAATTTGTAACAAGTGATTTTTTTTAGATCTTCTACCAAGATCCCTCTTTTTGACTTGATCTGGCAAAAATCATAGCTGCCATGGGCAATTCTTTTTATTGATTAACTGAAACTTTAATAAAAATCTTCTGTCCTGAAACTATAAGTGCAAATGATTTGTAACTTGGTACAAATGATTGTTGGGAAGTCCTCAGATCTTCTTGATATGGCTAAAACATTGCCATTGGCAAATCAAAGCTTTGTTAATTTTTTTTACAAATGATGTGTTTGAGGTCTTCTACAAAGATTTATCATTTCATCTTCAAAGGGCAAAATAGACAGGCTAGTCTTTAAATGAGATTTTTTAGGCTATTTGTAAACCAGGTGAGCGATACAGGCTCCTAGGAGCCTCTGGTTCTGTACAATGTTAATTATTTGAACAGAAGAACAGACATATTAAAATATTAAAACATTTTGAGAACATACTGGTTTATTTGAATTGAGATGTAAACCTCATCAGTCAGTTGGTTGCAAAGCTATTCTTCAAATTATTGCCAGGGTTGCTCCATTAGAATCTAACTAATCCACAAAAGGGTAAAACTAGAGGTATTGTAAGTGAGCTTACAAAGGTGATAAACCCCCCACCCCAGACTTCCAACTTTTGAAAAATCAAAGTAAATTACTCCCCTTGTAACAATTTGACTGCAACCAAATTTCTTCATGCACTTCTTCATTTATCATGTGATTCACTTCTAGGCATTTGGGAGGAGATGCCCTTACAAGAAGTACCATTATTCATACCAATTTTTTTTTTAAAAGTCAAACTATCTCCCCTTGTAACAATTTGACAAAATCATGTTCTTTATGCAAAACTACCATAAAAAATAAACTTTATAGATATCATATGCCTTTGTCTTTACGAATGTTGAAAAAGAAATTACTGGCTTTTCATTGACTGGAAAAAAATGTTCTCTCTTGGTTTGCATTGTAAAAAAAAATCTGGCTTGATATAAAATCCCATTATCACTTGATTGAGATAAAATTGATCAATATCTGGGATTTTTGTAAAAGGGGGGGACAATATTTTGTCACTTTTCTTCATGTTTCAGCTTAAATTGATAAAGTCGTCACAAATAAATGTCATATAGAAGGAAAGCTTGAAAAAAAATCTTTTATTTGATATATTGTTTTATGGGGTATATTATGATCAAACAAACTCCGCGGTCAGCTACCAGGTTGCTGAATATAGACCATCAATTCATGACGTCATATGAAAAACTGTTATGTGCGCCCTTAAACTTTAAGGCTTTTATAAGACTTAGATTTGAAGAGTATTATGGTTATGAGGCTCATGTATTGTATTGTTTATGCTACATTATACAGAAATACAGAATTTCATGTACCCAGAGTGGTACATTGTGCATTAGTATATACCATTTGACCTTAGCAACCAAATATAACAGATTCAGAGTATTTAACAACTTGACATAACGTGTGACGACGTCATATTATTTATTCGCAGTGTTTTAATCCAGTTTTAGTCGCCTCCAACTTACACACCACAGGCAAAAGTAACATAGGACCTTATGGGAAAATTCACTTAAAAATCTAATTGTCTGAAACTAGTTAACCAGGTGGAACCAAATTTGACAGCAATGGTCCTTAGATGATCTCCTATCAAAAATAAATCTAATGACTTCACCTGCCATCCAAAATGGCCATCACAGTCGAACATGGTTTAACATAGAATTCTATGGGAAAATTCACTTTTAAATATTTTCTTGTTTTAATCCAGTGAGCAATTTGACAGCAATATTCCAAAGTCTATCTGAGATAGACATAGTCAAACAATTTATTTTATTTTTTAAATCTGCAAAGATATCTACATGCAGGTGAGCACTACACTAGTTAATGCTAATTTTGACACTTAGACATTGACAGTCTATAAATATACAATAGTTTGAATAAATTCATGTCATCAGTTTAAAAATTCTGCCAAGATCCCAAGCTTTCCATAATACCAAATTTATTCAAAAATTAAACTGATTAACAAAAGAAAGGATATAATCCTCTAACATTAAATTCAATGTACATGTATAAGTGGACGCATACATTTAAAGTTTTTTCATAGTTCTTCCTTTCTGTATGAAGCAAAGTTTAAAAAGATGGATGATGGATGGGTGAATTATTGTTTAATGTCCAGTGGCAATTATTTAATGCATATCAGGATGAGAAAATGTTGTATGATATGAATATGAACCCTGCTTTGTAATAGACTGACAGGATTTTTAATGTGCTAGCTCACGACCCCACTCAAACACATTATACTGACTCTGAGCACATAAGTCCTTTGCTTTTACTCCCAGATGCCGCGTGCTTGGCAGAGAAGCAGCAAATATTCACAATCTTAATGTCATTGGTTTGACCCGGCTGGGGAATGAAACCGTAACCTTCCTCACTCAGGGTGAGCATGCTACCACAAGACCACCTTGAAGTTTAATAAGAAAGAGAAATTAATGTTATTTACTGCTCTGACATTTGACCTAAAGTTTTGGACCAGTTTGAATTTTTACGACAATCTGCAGGTAAATTTTTTAATCTTTCAAACAAGCAGTTAAAATTCCATGTGTCTTTTGAGTAATTTAAACTCCAAAAAATCCCATATTCGCCGCTTCATTAATATGTGCTAAAAATATTTCCAAATTTGGTTTAAACTAAAGATATTATGTGGAAACCAGAGTGATGGACAGAAGTAAAATAAGATAGAGGGACATGGGTAACACTTTAAAATAAAAAAATCAGAAAATAAATGTAGATGTAATGAGCTTTTTTTCCAGGTTAGCGATACAGGCTCCAAGAATACTATGGTTTCAAGGCTATTTCGTTTCTTAGTTTTGTACTTTTGTCTTTCAAATCATATATGCATGTATTTTCATTACAGTAGACTTTTCTTTAATAAAGTAACACAATATGAAAACTGATTATTTAAAAAATTATTTCAGAATTAATTTGCACCTCATGTACAAAAGGCTTTATGACAGCAGTTGGACTTCTCCGGCATGCACAGACAATCCATAAACTGAAGCTGTTTTTGGAAAACAATGTAGGTGTAACTGGTTTTAGAGGAGTACACATTCCTTCAGAGAATGAGGGGATAGAAGTTGAAAATCGTTTGCTTTCTAAATATGCCATTTATTCCAGTTCAGATGAACCAATTATTTCAGATATTAATTCTGAAAATGACAGTAATAAAAGTGCATTAAAATACAGTACTGAAAAGAAAATAATGAATAATGACAACCAATTGTTAGCTGGTTCAGACACACAGATGTATTTTCCAGAAACATTTGAACCTCCAAATAGTGACAATCTTTCTGATGTGCTGAGCAGAGAAAATTCAATTTCTGCTACAAACAAAACTGTGTCTAGTACTGTTTTAGGTGCCATAATGAAATCCGGTGTGATATTTCCAGTAATGAACAGGCAAGTAAATGAACCAGCATATTCTGAAATACAGGGAAGTAGAAAACTGTTGACTAATATTAATGCAAAAACTACTACTCCACAATTAACAGGGACACAAGTTAATCCATTTACTAGTATATCAAGTAGCCCAAAGTTATGCACAGATGCACCTGCAAAACCTCAGTTTGTAGAAAAACATCATACGGTAAAAGATTCGATTAAGTTACGATCAGATAAGTACACAAACACACAGCTGACAGATTTACAACCGAGTCAGCTGCCTTTTGCAGCTGTGAATAACCATCTAATAGATACATCTGAACAGTGCTCCACAGTAAATATGACATCTTCACAGGTGGATCAGGAGGTATCTCCTGTAATGGGATTAGTACAGAAATCAGATGATCAGTCTCCTGTGTTTGTAGCAGAAATACCTGATGTTTCAAATTTATTACAAAGAATGGCTAGTAGTGTGACGAGTAAATGTATAGAAAAAGACAATAACAAGTTATCTGACACCTCAGGAGTCCAAGGTTCAGTTATTCAGAATGAAGGTTGTAGGGAAACCAATGAAATTTCAAATGAGGACAATGAAATTAAATGCTGTAATAATCAAAAATGTGGGGTAACTGTTATTCCTGGCACACACGAAGGGCTTAAGAAATGTTGTAATGCTGTTGTTCCCAAGAAGAGAAAAAGACATTTTGAGACAAAGCATACATCATCAATGAGACCAAAATTGAGTAGGCGTTTGTCAGCTGCTGATTTGAGTAAAAGTCATCGGAACTTAGACAAAAAGAACTGTGGCACTATTTTCATTGATCTTGAACCCAACGATGATGGCAGTTTATCTCAGAAATCAAATACAAGTGACCCAAATTCTGCAGTATCCACAGATAATAGTGAAATAGGTTTTGAAGTCTCTGGACTTTGTCGTGAGAACAACACGTCTCAGAGCAAGCCAAAAGGAAAAGGTTCAGTCATACTGAAGCCAGGTGCCATATTTTCCATACCAATTGCATATTCACTTACCACACAGCATGATGGTTCGCTCCCACCATTAGTTATTTCCAAGCACACATTCCAGTCTGATGGAAAGTCTTCTAGTAAAACCATTACAGCTGACATTAGGAAAGAAAGCAACGAAAACATTACAAATGTGACTGGTTCTAGGATAGAAACAATCAAGGGAGATAATTCTTCATCATCTGTAAAAATTTCGCCTTTGAGTTTACCTGTAAAAGTACTTGATAATAGATTAGAAATGAATATAAACCAGACAAGTAGTAAATGTACCGCTACCCGACGTCGTCGATATCCTACGTCAAAACCATTCAAGTGTGATAAATGTGACAGTGCATTCAATCAAAGGATTCATTTAAAGAAACACATGAGTAAACATACAGGTAAACTTAATATTCATGTTCACCCGTATATATCAGTATATATCTCTCAGATTAGAAATGCCTATAATTGTACACAGAAACACCTATAATTATACACAGAAACGCATACACAGAAACGCCTATAATTATACACAGAAATGCCTATAATTATACACAGAAATGCCTATAATTATACACAGAAACGCTTAAAATTATACACAGAAATGCCTATAATTATACACAGAAATGCATACACTGAAACACCTATAATTATACACAGAAACGCCTATAATTATACACAGAAACGCCTATAATTATGCACAGAAATGCATACACAGAAATGCATACACCGAAACGCCTATAATTATACATGCTGTGTAAACTTTATCTTTATCTTTATTAATCGTAATTAAACAGTGGAACCCTGTTCACTTGAACTCTCAATTCTCTACTGTACATTTGTAGTTACTGGGTGAATATAGAAAGTTCAGTTCCTTGAACAAGCATTAATTGCTCATACTGTCCTGTACAATGTACCTGATCTGTACATTGTTGTTCCATCAAGTATTCAAGCAACTTAAGTTCTTATGTTCATGTACAATAGAAATTTATGTTAAAACGTGTAAGTTATATTTTAATTAAAGTGAACTAATCGTTAAGAAAATGGGGAACTCTACAGAAGGTCATTGTTCCTTGTAAGAATTAAGAGATAATGAAAATAAGTTTATGACAGGCATGCTCCAAAATCCTTTAAAAAAACTCAGGATTGAATTCCAATAGAAAAATAGATATGAATTTTAATTGAAAAAAAAAAACAAAAAACAAAAGGTTTGTATAAACAAATTAAGATCATGCCTCATGGATACCAGTACCCACAAACAATTTGAAATTTGTTGAATGTTTAAAAAGTAAAGTGTATGTGTATGTTAGAAAAAAATGAAATTAAAATAACCATAAAAATTTTTGTAACTAATCTAATAGATTTATTTAAAGATTGACTGTATTTTTATGTCTCCCACACATAATACTTAAACTTAAGATCTTTGGTATTTGTGGTTAAGTATATTTCTCATTAACTGTATTACCTACATGTAAACTCATCATATTTTGTCTATAGATAGTTCTTGTTGGGTACATGTACATGTACATGCCAGTCTTATCTCAATTTCATGCTTGACTGACTTGCATCACATTTCATGATTAAGTCCATTTCTCAGCAACTGTAATACCTAGACCCACTATATTGGGTCTGTAGACAGTTCTTGTTGTGCCAATGCAACCGACCTTGACCTGATTTCTTGCTTGAATAACTTGCATTATATTTTTGCTGTTAAATAAGTCCTTTTCTCAGCATCTGAAATACCTAGACCTTCCATATTTGGTTGATAGATAGTTCTTGTTGGGTACATGCCAGTCTTTATATATGTGTTGACCAATATTGAACTCAGTAATATGCTTGATTGACTTATGTTAACTTTTCGAGATTAAGCCCATTTCTCAGCAACTAAAGATGTACAGAAAGTTCTTGTTAGTACATGCCAGTCTGAAATCCGGTGACTGACCTTGACCTCAATTTCATGCTTGAGTGACTTGTGTTACATTTTCAAGGTTAAAGTCATTTCTCAGCAACTTTAAAACCTAGACCCATTATATTTGATCTGTAGATTATTCTTGTTGGTTACATGGCAGTCTGACGCCTGTCACTCGACTGTGACCTGATTTCATACTTGAATCAGATTCTCACAGATACAAAATGTAAGTCCATTTCTCAGCAAATATAATATGTAGACAAACCATGTTTGGTCAATAGATATTTTTTGGTGGGTTCATACCAGTCTGAGACTTGTTAGCTAACCTTGGACACAATTTTAGGCTTGAGTGACCTGCATCAGATGTTTCAGACAAATGTTGCATGACCATAACTATTTCTTTTAATGCATTTTGAGTTACAGTGTCAGATGTCAGATAATTTATTTTGTATTCAAGTGTGTACTCAGGCAAGACTATAATAATTGGTCATGGTCTAAGATGTGAGCTGGACAATTCCTACCAAGGGGTCACATTTTCAAATGTTAGAAATGTGAACCCGAGGGTTGAATTGTCTAATCTCACATTTCTCCGCTGAAAATTAAAGGTAATAAACATGGCCACGTGACACAAAAATGTGTTCTCTAAACCTAGGCAACCTAGTGCAAAATTAACTCTATATTCGAAAAGATCGTATGTGTTTTGGTTTTGTAAAACTTTAAAAAGATATCTTATAGGTTGCTCTTCAGGGGTTTTCAAATTGAAGCGATTTTAATTTCGACTTTGTCATGCCATTTATGCAAAGTTGTGTGTTTTCTAAAGTTCTACCATAGTGACGTGATGTTTTTTTGCATTGTTACATCAAAGTAGGTCATGTGATGTGAGATGCATGAATCTCACACACGGAATACTAACTGTCCTAAACACATAGAAATGTGAGAAATTTATTGTGTCCACTCTTGTTCAGTCTATCATGTCTATGAATAAATAACCTCAATGAAGTGGTGCATGCTAAATAATCTGTGTAGCAGCTTATTTTAAAATGTGCACCATGCACATTGGTCTTGTTTGAATAGACTGAAAAAATTACACAGTTCTTATAATTTAATTCCAATGGTTGTTTTAATGTAAAAAAGCAGGGGAATTCCCCTTTGCGATGTCATAGTAGAAAAAAAGTCTATGACATGATAGAAGGAAAAGAATTTTAAAAATAAAACATTGTAAAATGATGCATTACATTCAATATTACACAAGGTAAATACAATGTAAATTATTTACATGTAAGTTTAATAGCAGATTATTGAGCTACAGATCGATTTGGTTTTTTGTTCTGTAGTATTAATTAACTAGAGGCTCTCTGGAGCCTCTGAAGCCTCTGACGTCTCTAGCCTGTATCACGCACCTGGATTTAACTTGTCAACCTTAAACAGGATTAAAATTTTAATGCATCCATCTTTTGAAGGGGCATAGGTTTTTTCTGAAAAAAAATTGTTGATTCCACATTCTTTTGAAAAATAATTTAAGAGTAAAAGAAAAATGTTTATGATTATAATAGAAAAAAATAAATTGCTCTCATTACAGAAAGAAAATTAAAAAAAAAACATGGGTCTATTTGGGCATAAAACCTTTATGAAGTAATGACATTTGATTAAATCTTCTGATATAAAATGTCTTAATATATAACCAAATCAAATGCTATTTGTTCTTACTTTGAAAACATGCTGTTCATATAATATTATCTTATCATATTTTGTTCAACTGTTTAGGGTTTCAGAACTGTAAATTCCTTTCTGATAAGTGGTGGGGGACTATTGGAGTACCCCCAGTGTCCACGTCCGAATACCCGTACGTGTACATGTCCACAGCCAGTTCTCAGTTACTAGTTGACATAGGGTCATATATTTTTGTGTGGAGCTGCACATTGAAGAGACTGACCATGTGACATAAGATGGTCACATGACCCATATTACACGGTTGACTGGCTTTTAAGTTTTATGTCAAAAATCAGTTTTAACATAGTGACCTACAATCATATTAATTGGTGTGGAGATGCAACTTTAGGAATAACACAAAATTAGGGGGTGTGTTCGACTCCGATCTAAATTGATAAGGATTGCCAATTTTCCTACCGAAGGTCGTGGTTCTCTCCGGGTACACCACCAATAAAAACTGGCCGCTGCGAAATAGCTAAATGTGCTGAAAATGGCATAAAACCCCAACTAAACAAACAAACAAACAAACCAAAATTAGGTCA
The DNA here is from genome assembly GCA_028015205.1 of Mytilisepta virgata. Taxonomy (NCBI): domain Eukaryota; kingdom Metazoa; phylum Mollusca; class Bivalvia; order Mytilida; family Mytilidae; genus Mytilisepta; species Mytilisepta virgata. Next base: position 71,798,860 of record CM051521.1, read on the forward strand.
CTGACCTACTTATTGCGCTTCATTGACTTGGGTAAGTTTTACATCCGAGTTCAGTTCTCTGATACCAAGGGACCTACAATAATCTTACTTGGTGTCAGGATGCATCTCTGGGAGTAACATAGCCTCCCACCAAAATAAGTTCTCTGACTTACTTATTGTGCTTCATTGACTTAAGTTAAGTTTAACGTCTGAGTTCAGTTCTCCAATATCAAGTGACCTACAAATCATATAATTGGTGTCAGGATGGATTTGTGGGTGTAACACAGCCTCCCACCAAAATTGTGTCACTCTGACCTACTTATCGCGATTCATTGACTTCATTGACTTAGGTTAAGTTTTACGTCTGAGTTCAGTTCTCTGATACCAAGGGACCTACAATCATATTGCTTTGTGTAGAGATGCATCTTGGGGAATAACACAGCCTCCCACCAAAATTAGGTCACTCTGACCTATTTATTGCACTTCATTGACTTAGGTTAAGTTTAACATATGAGTTCAGTTCTGCAATACCAAGTGACCTACAAATCATATAATTGGTGTCAGGATGGATTTGTGGGTGTAACACAGCTTCCCACCAAAATTGTGTCACTCTGACCTACTTATCGCGATTCATTGACTTCATTGACTTAGGTTAAGTTTTACGTCCGAGTTTAGTTCTCTGATACCAAGGGACCTACAATCATATTGCTTGGTGTGGAGATGCATCTTGGGGAATAACACAGCCTCCCACCAAAATTAGGTCACTCTGACCTATTTATTGTGCTTCATTGACTTAGGTTATGTTTAACATACGAGTTCAGTTCTCCGATACCTAGTGACATACAAATCATATAACGTGTTGTCAGTATGGATTTCAGGGTGTAACACAACCTCCTACCAAAATTAGGTCACTCTGATCTACTTATTGCGATTCAGTGACTTCATTGACTTAGGTTAAGTTTTATGTCTGAGTTCAGTTCTCTGATACCAAGGGACCTACATTCATATTACTTGGTGTCAGGGTGCATCTCGGGGAGTAACATAGTCTCCCATCAAAATAGGTCACTCTGACCTACTTAATGTGCTTCATTGACTTGGGTTAAGTTTAATGTCTGAGGTCAGTTCTCCAATACCAGTGGACCTAAAATAATATTACTTGGTGTCAGGGTGCATCTCCGATACCTACAAATCATATTACTTGGTGTGAGGGTGCATCTCCGGGAGTAACACAGCCTTCCACCAAAATTAGGTCTTTCCGACCTTCTTATTACACTTCATTGACTTAGGTTAAGCATGAAAACACATCCAAAATATAAAGTAAATATCGTTCATCAACAGGTTTCTACTTCAGTCTTTAGTTCCAACCAGCAGTACAATAATCAAAGTGGAATAAAATTTCTAACGAAATGACAACAACGTTCTAGTTGGAGTTGAGACAGCTACAAAAAGCGTGCGATAACAAGGGATTAAATTAGTCGATTGCATATGGTTTGTACCATTGCTATGCAATTCTGTCAATAGTGAAGAATAAATTAACATTCTTTTGTGCATGTAACTACGTTTTTGTGTACAGAGGTAGCTACGCACCTGAAATGTAAACTACGCACCTGAAATGTAAACTAATTTCTGGTGAGTGATACCATCTCCTGGGAGCCTCTAGTTTAATATCATTATTTAAGAATAAGATTATTTGCTTCCTCAGTTTTACTATCTGTTTCTATGATAGGTGTTAAACCATTTAAATGTCAGCAATGTAACTACTCTACAGTGGAAAGAAGTCATCTAAAAGTTCATATAAGGATCCACACAGGTATTTATTCATCCTTATGGCTAAAGATTCTGTATTACCCCCACAACTTTCAATCAGTTTACTCATTAAACTTCTAGGCCCAGTTTTCATGAAATAGAATAATGGGCAATAATGTTCAAGCCACTAAAATGGTGTTTGGGTCATCAGTCACAAATTTTTTTGCCATCACTTGGAGTCTGTCATCTGTTGTCATCCAGTGTAAACTTTTCCTTTAAAAATCTTCTCAGAAACCACTGGGATAATTGGAAACAATCATGGTGGAATGGTCCTTGGATGGCCCCCTTCCAAAAGTGTGTCCAGCATCCTCGACATCCAACAAACATTGCTGCTGTGACTAAAAATAGAAAAATGGGGGATGAATTTTAAAAATCTTCTATGTAACTACATAGCCAATTTGAACCAGCAATGGTCTTTAGATGGTCCTCTTTCAGAATTGTGTCCGATGACATCAACCAAGATGCCCGCCACAGTCCAACTTAGTTTAACATAGGACCGTATGCGTATGGGAAATTTATTAAAAAATCTTCTTGTCTGAAACTACTGAGTCAATTGGAAGCAAAATTAGCAGCAATGGTCCTCTTTCAGAATTGTGTCTAATGACCCGGACTATCAACCAAGATGGCAACTTAGTTTAAAATAGGACCCTATGGGAAATTCATTTAAAAATGTTCTTGTCTGAAACTAATAAGCCAATTGGAACAAGACTTGGCAGTAATGGTCCTTAGATGGTCCTCTTTCAGAATAGTGTCAGATGACCCGGACTGTCAACAAAGATGGCCACCACATCCAAACATAGTTTAACATTGGATTCTATCAGAAAATTCATTAAAAAATCTTCTGGTCTAAAACTAATAAGCCAATTGAAACCTGACATGGCAGTAATGGTCCTTAGATGGTTCTCTGTCAAAATTATGCCCTGTGACCCAGAATGTCAACCAAGTTGCCACAGCCGAACTTAGTTTAACATAGGACCCTATGGGAAAATTCATTTAAAAATCTTCTTATCTGAGACCACTTGACCAATTGAGACCAGACTTGGCAGCAACGGTCATTAGATAGTCCACTTTCAGAATTATGTCTGCTGACCTGGCCTCTCAATCAAGATGGCACCAAAGCTGAACATAGGACCCTATGGGAAAATTTAATTTGCAGATCATCATACCTTAAAATTGGTCATTTGGAACCAGCCTAATGTTAGCAATGTTCCTCTTCAGAATTGTGTTTGATAACCTTGAATGTCAACTACATGTAAGATGGCCACCACAACCTAACATTGTTTAACTTTGTACCTTTGGTAAAACCAGCCAAGATTACTGCTAAACTTAAATTTTCAGTGCTGTTGAAGGACAAGTTAAATCCAGGTGAGCAATATAGTCTCTTGAGAGTACGAAATAATTGTAAAGTACAGATTTCTGGAAATATTTTACATATGTATAAAAATTGTGTAGTTTATGCTAATGGAGCTACATGTAAAAACATGGAGGCCATGGCTATTTTTAGAACATAGGAGGTAAACTGACATATTTTGCCTTATATCTCCTAAAGAATAGAAGGTAAAGAAAAATGAATGTGACCTTCTGTCTTTGCCTTCAAGAGCTGTTCGAAAGTCTCCATTCGGTCGAAGTTGTACGACTACTTGTAGCTTTTTACCTTGAAATGTAAAAGTTGACGATTTTCTCTGTTTTTGGCTTCTATCTTGAAAACTATAAAAGATAGAAAGAAACTTTCAATTGATAAAATGATCCTAATGTGGAGGCCTACAAAGTTGCCTAGGTTGAAATTGTATGACAACTCCATATAGGAGTTATTGCCCTTGAAAGGCTAAAGTTGACAATTTTCGCTTCTATCATGAAAAATATAAAAGATAGAAAAAAACTTTCATTTGATGTAATGATGCTTATGACCAGGCCTACAAGTCGCCATTAACTTTGGTCAAACATCAACTTCCTGTGTACCGGACATCTGACAGAATTTAATAATAATGTTCCATAAATTTTCGTCTCAGTCACACATCAACTTCCTGTTTACCTGACATCTGTTTTGGAAATTTAGTGTTATGTCCATGTCCTATGGACACATTTCTTCAAATTTAACCATGAAATCTGGTCCTTCTTTAATTTTTAGTTCACCTGGCCTTAAAGGCTATGTGGGCTATTGCCATCACTTATCGTTTGTCGTCCGTTGTGGTCGTCTGGCGTAAACATTTCCTTTAAAGATGTTCTCCTCTGAAACCACTGGCCAATTGGAACTAAACTTTGCAGGAATAATGTTTGTGGGGTCTTCTACAAATCTTCCTCATTTTATCTTGTGGCAAAAACATGGCTGCCATGGGCAATTGTTGTTTCTGATTGAAAAATTTGAAAAATCTTCTCCTCTGAAACTGCTTGGCCAAATGGAACAAAACTTGACAGGAAGCATATTTGGGAGGTCCTTTATAAAAACTTTTCATTTGGTCCTGATCGGACTACAAATATGGCCGCCATGGGCAGTTCTTTTTTCTGATTGGCTGATATAAAACAATCTTTTTCTCTGAAGTGGCTTGGTCAAATGGAATGAAACTTGACAGTAAGCATATTTGGGAGGTCCTTTATAAAAATTTTTCATTTGGTCCTGATTGGACTACAAATATGGCCGCCATGGGCAGTTCTTTTTTCTGATTGGCTAATATTATAAAACAATCTTTTTCTCTGAAGTGGCTTGGTCAAATGGAATGAAACTTGACAGGAAGCATCTATGGAAGGTTCTTTACAAAGTTTTCTGAGACATTTCGTCCCAATCGATCAACAAACATGGCCATCATGGGCAATTCTTGTTTCTCATTGGTTGATTAAAAATTTTTTTTTCTCTCTGGAACTGCTTAGCCAAAACTGTCAGCCAAACACAGTAAGCATCTATGGAAAGTCTTTTATGAGACGAATTTTTTTCATCCTGAAGCATGGCTGCCATGGGCAATTCTTGTCTCTGATTGGCTGATATAAAGAAATCGTTTTCTCTGAAACCGCTGGGCCAAATGGAATGAAACTTGACAGGAAGCATCTGTGGGAGGTTTTTTACAAATATTCCTCATTTTGTCCAGATCGAGACACATGGCTTCCTGGCTAAAATTAGAACATAGGTGAAAAATGCACTTTTTGGCTCATATAGAGCTCAAAAACTAAAGCAGTTAGAGCAAAACTGACGAGAAGTAAAAATGTTTATGAGGTCAAGATCTACCTGCCATGAAATTTTCAGACAAATTGGTCAACCCATTTTCTGGTTATTGGCCCTGAATTGTTAATTTTAAGGAAATACAGTTTTAGGTTCTCAACTTGAATATTATTATTGATAACCACAAACCATAAGCAGCAAAAATGTTCAGCATAATTTGAATTAGATTAAATGGTAGCTGTGCAAGTAAAATGGAGGATCAAGGGTCAGGGTCATTGAAAAAGTCCATAGCAACCATATATATTTTTGTTAAGGACCCTATAATTTACCTGCACAAGTCAAAAAGAAAGGTCAAGAGCCAAGATAATTGAAATAGTCCATGGCAACCAATGAAAACATCCCTAGCAACCATATATAATTAGATTCAGGAGCATATAATATAGCTATACAAGTCCATATGGAGGCTAAAGTGTCATGGTCATTGAAAAAATCCACAACAACCAATGGAAAAGTTCCTAGCAACCAGATATATATTTGGGTTCAGCATTCTATATTTAGCAGTACAAGTCAATTTTTAGGCAAAACATGTGAAATTACAAAAATAATCATTGATCATGTTGATGCAAGATTTACACAAAAAAGAACAGGTGAGCGATTCAGACTCTTGGGAGCCTGTTGTTATACCCCCGCTTTTGAAAAAAGCGGGGTATATAGTATTCGTTGTGTCCGTCTTTCCCAGAAGGCATATATTGGGTACTATGTATGCCCACTTGGCCCTTATTGGGTACTTTTTCGCTTGTTGGGTATACCCAATAAGAAAGTACCCAAGAAAACTCATTTTTTGATGGACTAGCGTTATTGGGTATTTTTTATCAAAGTACCCAACAAGAAATTTTTTCCACGGACATGTCCATAATTTGTCCATGAAAGTGTCCATAAATGATTTTTCTATTATTTTATAAGCTCTCTCGGGTTTTTCTAAACTGTGCTAAGGTGTTCCGAATGACAACCAATCAAAAATCATATGCCAGATTTATAAAAAAAATTGACCAATGAAAACTCGTGTACTATTTTTTGATGTGACCACATGGTTTGTACCCAAGAAGTTCTTTATGGACTTATGATGGATGTCACTAGTGAAACTACAGAGGATATATAATCCTTTCAGGTATGACTTTATTTTATATTCTGCTACACTTACCAGGTATATATTATGCAAATGAATCATGACAAATTTTCAAACTTTGATAAATATGTGATAGGTCTTGACCTTAAATTTCAATTTAATTAGCCCCTATCTGAATGTCATGAACAGGATAACTGTAATGAAATAATTTTATGGCGGTAATTCAATTATTTTTGACCAAATATGAGCATAAATATTATGATATGAAAAATTTTAAGAGAGGGAATACTTAAAATAAGAATATAGATTAAGATGAAGAAGTAAAAGATGTTAACGTTGATTTAGTGTGTGTCTGGCTTTTGCACTTAATCCAGAGCTAGATGTTTACCTTCCCTTATCACCCAGAGACTAATTAAGCTAATTAATGAAGTCATATCTATCTGTCAGTATGTATTTCTAAATTAACAATTTTAGGACTAACCAAACCCCTTGATTTGATGTCAATCTCAGTTTTTAATGCACAGACCATTGGATTTTCTGGGGGGGGGGGGGGGGGCTGGGTTTTTTTTTTTTGAAAAAAATTTCCTTGCCCTGATTTTTGTTTAAAAAAATAGTCTGGCCAACACCTAAGTTAATAAAATAATCTGGCTTCAATCTTGGCAATTAAATAAAATAAACTTGCCAACAAAATTTTCTTGCATCGTTTGTATGTGAAAAATTAATCTGGCCCGTGAAACGGGCAAAAAAATTCCCAGTCAAATCCCAGGCCCCCACAGAATATCAAATTGTCCTTGCCTAAATATTGGCATACAATGAGACCATACCCATATTCAGGGGTGTTCCAGGGACAGGGACACCCCCTAAAATGATTAAGCACTTAGATACAATAAGCACTATTATTAAAGTTGGCATTCAGATACATCAAATCACTCGATTCCCCTTGAACATTTTCTGGGTAGGGGTAAACTCTGACATGTATTTATGTCCCTTTTTAAATCTAATATTTCTTTAAAACTAGTAATTTTTTGAAAATATTTTGGTCTATTTCATAAGTAATTTCTAGAAATATATTTCATTTAGACTGGAAGAACAATTTTGAAAATATTTGAATTTTATTTTTTAAAATTTTCAATTTTATTTTTGAAAATAACCTTAAATATTTCACCATTTATAATTTTATTATTGTTATCAGCAACTGCAGTATGTTTCTAGTTTTAACATAATAATAATATGTATTTATCCTGGATTGGGAAAACAAGTTAAAGTTTGAAAAAAAAACCCAAAATCAAAAACAAGCTAAATGCTTATACAAATCTGGTTAAGGTAACAACTGGCCCAAAGGATTTAATGGTATATGATTTTTAAATCAGCAAAGGTTGACAGCAGTCTTGTTGAATTATAATCATAGACCACTGTCAACATTTGCTGTTATTGTTCTTTTCAATCTTAAAAATCATACACCATCGTTTGGACTGTCGTTTCTTTGCCTGTTGAGTTTTTACCTTAGCCGATATTACTCTGTGTTCAGTAAATGAGCATTGCCTTTGTAACGGCCCCCATTTTACCAAACGCTACAAAGGCGTTTTTTAATGTGCACAGGGTATTACTTTCCTCATACACGGGACAACCTTTTTAAGTCCCTTCAGAACAACTTGCATCCTTTCTCGAAACCATCCTTGCAAATGGTGTCAAGAGAGAGTAGGAAAATTGGTGCATGATATTCTCACCACGAATCTCGGTGTTAATAGCCAAACATGTTAACCACTACACCACTGGCACCTGCATAATATCTGACCAATCATTGTCAATGGAAGAATTATTTCAATTCATGGTAACAATTATGAGAATTTACATTTGATATCTGGCTATGTACCCAACAACTATATGGACAGTCCATTGATTATTGGGTTTGTACCCAACAACTATATGGACAGTCCATTGATTATTGGGTTTGTACCCAACAACTATATGGACTGTCCATTGATTATTGGGTTTGTACCCAACAACTATATGGACTGTCCATTGATTATTGGGTTTGTACCCAACAACTATATGGACTGTCCATTGATTATTGGGTTTGTACCCAACAACTATATGGACAGTCCATTGATTATTGGGTTTGTACCCAACAACTATATGGACTGTCCATTGATTATTGGGTTTGTACCCAACAACTATATGGACTGTTCATTGATTATTGGGTTCGTACCCAACAACTATATGGACAGTCCATTGATTATTGGGTTTGTACCCAACAACTATATGGACTGTCCATTGATTATTGGGTTTGTACCCAACAACTATATGGACTGTCCATTGATTATTGGGTTTGTACCCAACAACTATATGGACTGTCCATTGATTATTGGGTTTGTACCTCTAGTAGGACCTTGTAGGAGTTGCGTCATACTCCTACAACCGGAAATGCTTGTAGTTTGTAGAAAAACAACAATAACTTCGCTATTTCAAAGAATTTTTTGCTGAAATTCTGTAAAACTCAATTTTATAACACCAGGAACAAATTAAACCCCCAAATAGCAAATCTGCGGTGTTTCCCTTGAAATAAAATTCTACTTGTGCGAAATAGTCCTAAAGTTTGAATTTGTTAAAGTAAAACCGTAAAATTTTAAGACTTTTGTTAGTATTTGTTTGAATTTTGTTTTTAAATTAACAAACATTTTATAAAGATTAAAGGTCTCTTTTTTTTGGCGACAATGAAAACGATGATAACCTAGTCCGAGGGGATTCCCCAGGGTGCTTGGTTGGGAGAATTTGATCTCCTGTCTTTTCTAAATTTTTGAAAATTAGAGAAAAATAAACATGCGGATTATCACATCAGACAAAATCCACACAATAAACTAATTTGTAATAATTACGAAATTGTAAGAAATGTGTTTTTTTTTATCAATTTTTATTCAATCACAAATAATATACAAAACCCCTAAAATTTCTGATTTTAAAGTCGGTCCGTCCGCCAAAATAAAAACCACTAAAATTTTTGTTATACATTTTTACCTAAAAACCGCCACATTTTACACCCGCTAAAATAACCTGCTATTAGGACTGACCATTAATTAACTATATGGACAGTCCATTGATTATTGGGTTTGTACCCAACAACTATATGGACTGTCCATTGATTATTGGGTTTGTACCCAACAACTATATGGACTGTCCATTGATTATTGGGTTTGTACCCATCAACTATATGGACTGTCTATTGATTATTGGGTTTGTACCCAACAACTATATGGACTGTCCATTGATTATTGGGTTTGTACCCAACAACTATATGGACAGTCCATTGATTATTGGGTTTGTACCCAACAACTATATGGACTGTCCATTGATTATTGGGTTTGTACCCAACAACTATATGGACTGTCCATTGATTATTGGGTTTGTACCCATCAACTATATGGACTGTCTATTGATTATTGGGTTTGTACCCAACAACTATATGGACTGTCCATTGATTATTGGGTTTGTACCCAACAACTATATGGACTGTCCATTGATTATTGGGTTTGTACCCATCAACTATATGGACTGTCTATTGATTATTGGGTCTGTACCCAACAACTATATGGACTGTCCATTGATTATTGGGTTTGTACCCAACAACTATATGGACAGTCCATTGATTATTGGGTTTGTACCCAACAACTATATGGACTGTTCATTGATTATTGGGTTTGTACCCATCAACTATATGGACTGTCTATTGATTATTGGGTTTGTACCCAACAACTATATGGACTGTTCATTGATTATTGGGTTTGTACCCATCAACTATATGGACTGTCTATTGATTATTGGGTTTGTACCCATCAACTATATGGACTGTCCATTGATTATTGGGTTTGTACCCAACAACTATATGGACTGTCTATTGATTATTGGGTTTGTACCCAACAACTATATGGACTGTCCATTGATTATTGGGTTTGTACCCAACAACTTTATGGACAGTCCATTAATTATTGGGTTTGTACCCATCAACTATATGGACTGTCTATTGATTATTGGGTTTGTACCCAGCAACTATTTATTATTTGGTATATAAAGACTTACTTAATACTGGAAATCAGTGTAAACATTACTAATTTTTTATGTTGTATTGTTTACCAGGTCCAATTTAAGACAATGCCTAAAAAGCGGAGAAGATGTGTTGTAAAAAAACCGGAGATAGATTCCTGCTTCATGGGTAAGTATTTATACTACCAGAAAATTATCATTTGTGTATAGTTGCAGTGTAGTAGGTACACAAATGTAAATCTGTACATTACAATATGTATTTAAACTGCCTTCTCAAAGATGTTTATTTGAAATATTGTTAAATAACTATGTGTTTTTGGTAACATCCCATTTTGTCTACTCTCAAAAATTTATAATGCCTATTTTCTCTACTCACTAAAAGTTGATTAAGTTCAATAAAACTTTGGTGCATTAGAGTTTGTGTATTTGCTTTGAATACTTTTAACATGTTTAATGTAGTTAAATTTTTCATATGTTTTAAGCCCGCTTTATTGTACATAAATTTTCATTGCAGAGGAAGTTACAGACCTAATATAGAATATAGCATGTATCTCCATATAAAATGACTGATAAATACTGTCTGCAGATGCCTCTTTAATGAATATATCTTACCTTCTGTCTTAAATTAACTACATGTAAAAATGCAAACTCTGTATTCAATTCAAATGACATCATTGGCCTCTTATAAAATTAAAACAGTTTGTTTTTGAGTTGGGTGAAATCGAGCAGTGATTTTCATTCATAAACTGATGTGCATGCATGGCAACCTCACATGCTTCTTTAACACTGACCTGCTATTTTTTCAGTTTCAGAGACAGGTTTTCTCAACTGGCTGACATCAACATAAATTACCAATTTATATAATTATTTTCCTGAATTTTGAATTATGATCATGATGATTAGTTAAAATACAAAATACAGGATAATTTCATTACAGTACTAAGATTAAAATTTCTATAAAAATTATGAATTGTAGAAGGAGACATTGTTGCTGTGAAATTGGATGGAGGAATTTGGTGGCCTGCATTTGTGATAGACAATGAACCTTTAAAATGTTCATTTTGGAATGAACCAATGTAAGTTTTCTTCTTATACTTGTTAGATAATAATGTAGCTAACCTAGCTAGTGGTCAAAAAGCTTTTGCAATCATGTAATGTCTGTCATGGTGACTTGTTAATTATTTTTTTTATGACATGGGGGTCATACATCAGTTTTTTGCAATTAACTCAAAAACCGTTACAGATATCAAAGTTCTGTCATGAAAGTGATCAGCATGTCAAGATATACCTACCCTGAAATTTTGAAGAAATTCCAAAAAACCATGTGGGAGTTATTGCCCTTTTTCTCGATTTTTTTCTGCATTTTGCTTTTATTTTGTCTTATATTTCTAAAACTATATAAGATATTGAAGTAATTTCCATTGCATATTGTTCAGCTAATTAAGCTCTTCAAAATTGGAGTTATGGCCCCTTAAATGCCAGTGGGTACATCTTTGATGATAATCAACATCCATACCAAATCTAAGACCTTGACCTACATTTTCTATATTGATGATTCACCATGACTGACATTTTAATGTAACGGACAAGGGGATTAGCTGTCGTGTGCGACTGCTCCATTTTTTTGATATCATTTAAATTTGGAAAATGCTTCTTTACAATATAGCTGATCTCTACTAGCAGACATTTCTTTTTTTTCAGGGTAACAATCTACTCTATAACCCTCTTAGTTGTACGTTTTATATCACAATCTTGCTAAGCCATGTAAGGAATAAATTTCATCTTGTCTTAAAAATTTACAACACACTTCGTTAAATGAAACTTAAATGCTTTTGCAAATCACAAGGAATACAAAAATTTAGTTATAAAATTATTTTAGTGCTATGAAGATTTCTGCAATCAAAGTTAAATCATTTGATGATGCATGTACACAAGGTCTTTTGGATAGTAGTAGAGGTATAACTGTCACATGAACTAGAACTTCAATAAGTTCTGTGATGGTGCAGACAGGCGAGACATTCTTTAGTGTCAACTCTTGTTTAAAATGACCACCTGTTTCATGATTTCAAGTATTTAAGTGATATTTTGTCAGCAATATGTTCTTTTCATTATCTAAGTTGAATGTTACTTCGAACATTTTTTAAATAAAATTTCCTTGTGTTCTTTTCATTTGTATCTGAAAAAATACATTGTATGTCCCATTTCTTCATTTTAATTATTTAAATCGACCGGCGAGACATACTTTAGTGTCAGTTCTTGTGCTATGAATACATCAATTTTTTTTTATTAAACAGACAGGACGAGGTGTACCAGTAATTATACCAAAAGACACTCAAAAAGCAACGCTATATATCACACAGGCTGATGTAAGAAGCTCAGCAGGAATTAAACAGTCAAACAAATATATGTTTGCAAATACAAGTAAGTATGTTATTGGAATTACTTTGAAACTTAGTTGAAGCATATATTATTCATAGGTGCCAGCAGCTTCAGTGGGTTTCTTAGAGCATTTTTTGTATATTATTTACTGATTATATGATCTGTAAAATGTAACATGATTTTCTTGTAAAATTCTATCAAACTCTATCAGAGACAGAAACAGTGCAACTAAATAAAATCTAAGAAAAGACAAAAATACATCTGACAGACAAGTACAAAAGCAACCTACAAGGTCTAGAAAAAAATGAACATGCAATCATGCTCAGAAATGTATCAAACATAAGGCCACACAGAATTAATTACTGTTCTTCGGATTTTTTCCAGAAAAAATAGGAGCGAGCGAGCAATATTTTTATTTTAATTTTTTTTTTCAAAATTCAGATTTTTGGAGCGAGAACTTTAGATTGAAGCGAGCGACAAGTTTTTATTTTTTTTCAAAAATTAATTTTTATTTTCAGTATTTTTTTATGAGCGAGCGACAAGTGTTTTTGTTAATTACATAATTCATGTGTAATTTTCATAATATAAAACATGTAAAAGTGAAAACAATCTGAAATACCATTAATTATCACATATTTAATTGTATTACATACATAATATTATTCTTGAAATAGATCAAACATAATTTAGAGAAATATCGAGCATGGTATTTGATTGATGGACAAATTGTAAGACAGACTAAGAGGAAAATATTTGTCACCACATTTTCAATGTGTGACCTACATGTATAATTGTATTACAGTAATAAAATGTTTCTTTTTTCATTTGAATATTCGAACAGTAAGGCCAAGAATGATAAGACTTTGATATAACTGTCTTTATTACAACAAAAACTTTATTCAACATGTAAAAAATAACAAAAACAATGCTTCGAATATTTATTATAAATAAAGCATTACAAAGTTTCAGAAAACCGTTTTCCCAGTGTCCAAATACATTGTACATGTATGTACATCTGGCGTCCATCCTTCGTCAAAATATATATGGCACTGCATAGTCAATGAGATCAGAATATAACATTTGAAGACCAGTTAATTTATCACTTTTTGCAGGTTTGGGTGGCAATTGCACCTTTTTTTTTGTACAAACATTAGACATTTAGGAAGGGCAAATGCATTTTTTAGTAGTATCAACAGGATTTTTCAACAGTGGTAGTCTGTGCACCAGTGGCAGGGACAAGAATTCAATGTACTTGATCAAAAAGTCGTGACATGATTGTATACCGTAGTCATATCTGTTGTTACATGATCATATTATCAGAACCTTTCCCAGTCAGCTTTGGACTATTTTTTGATTTTTATAATTGCCGTAAATATATTGATTATTATCGTCCATAGTCCAAATAATTAGTCCCCATTACGGGGATGGCTAACGTTTTTATTTGGATTTTTTCTTGGACGACTTCCTGTAATAGCAAAAATCATAAAAAGCCTTACAATTATTTGGATTATATCGTCTAAAGCAATCCCGACAGACGACTTCTCTTGTAGTGTTTTGAACAAGTCGACTTGCCGTTTAAGATATTGCCACAACGGGAGCCACAATTATAGATTGTTTTCAAGGTGTCAGAAACACTCGCTAGCCATTTTAATGTTTTTTTTTCGATTTTGTTGTTATTTTAGGTTAATTTACGGCATTCTTTTTACTGTAAATTTCGGCATTTTTCAAACGCGGAGAAGATTTAGAATTTTAATTTCTAATTTTAAAATCGGAAGCGGGCGGAACCGATTAAGTTGCGGGCGGAGACAAATTATATTTTTTTCTCTACGATCAAATTTTACAAGCGGGCGGTCCGACGAACAAGTAATTAATTCTGTGTGGCCTAATATGCAAATAAAAAAAATATTGTTTTCACCAATTTGATTTATCAATAAAAATTATTTTTAAAATCGTTATTGCAGGTGTTGGAGTTATAAGAACATATGATAGCTTGAAGGTTGTGTGTCAGAAACTGAAGTTGAGGAATCCACAGAAAATCACATCAGTGAATCTCAGAAAATATACTGCAACCATTGCACAGGTAATTAAGTAGACATAAAACATTGAAGGAAAAGGAGTACCATTGGGTATTCAAATGTCATAAGACTGAAAAGGCCTATTAAAGACAAAATCAGTAGACATAAAAAACAACATGAAAACAAATTGTACAGCATACAATAAACACATTCAACAACTAAACTGCAACTCAAACTCTAGTCTAGATGAGTGTTCCCACAAAGGTAAGCAGTTCCTGTTTGTTTTAACACATATGCCACTAATCAATTTAATAAGTATCAAGTCATAAAAAATATGACAAACACTGTATAACAAACCAACATCTGTGTATATGGACATCAACTATTATTTTGATGCACATATCTCGTAGAACTCCATCTTTGTGACTCATCAGGCATTGAATTTTAGAAGAAAAAAAAATCACAAGAAAAATTTTGCAAGTAAAAGAAAATTATAACTTGCTAAAATTGATTATTTTCATGTTTACTCTAGTTCATCTGTAAATAAATAAAAAGAAAATGTGTAAATGCCATGGCAAATTTTAACAAGTTCAAAAATTCTTAACTTAACTAGCATTTAGCTAGTATTTCCATTAAAATTCAATCTCTGACTCATTGTGGTTAACAAGTATGTAATAAATTTAGGCAGCCTATTGTTTTTAATACTTTGGGTAGATGTCTTCTGAGACTATCTGTTATATATTGTAGGTGTTTGATTTATCATCACAAGAACAGCAACAGCTATCAGCACATCTTGGTCACACAATGGATATTCATAAAATTCACTACAGACAAATGTCTGGGCTCATATAAAAAATTGATATCAGCAAAATTATGCTTATGCAAGAAAACAACCTCATAGCGAAGTATGCAGGAAAAAAGTTAGCTGACATAACCCTAGAAGGTAAAGTGCATGTATATTTTTAGGTATTGTCTTGGTATGCAAATAGCAGTTCATAATTATTTGTGATATTAATTTTGAGGCTGATTTTATCTCTGCAAGAATCATTCTAACCCATAATTAACAATATATAATGAGATGTTGAATAAGCATTTGCAACACAACCAACATAAACAAACAGGAATTTAAAAAATCACTATTGAAAACAGCAAGCAGTCTGATGATTTCAACACCAGGCTCTTATTTCTATTAAACTGTTTAAGCAAAGTGTAAAATATAAGTGTATATTACACTTCTCTCAGACATCAAAACTTATACTGTTGTGCTGTTTATCTCATATGTTATCAACATAACTGGCATCAGTGACATTAAAGCAATAAATTAAGAATTTTATTACACCTACTATATAGAACAATTGTGGTATCATTGAAAATTGAAAATGTTATCATTGTTTTACATCAATTTTAGTAACTTGTTTACATCATCAAAATTATTTTTGACCAAGTTGATTGAATGATTGATTGTTGTTTGCTTTGTGTCCTGTCGGCGATCTTTCAGCCATCATCAGGACAAAAACAAATTACAATATATAAATGTTCCGGATCATATGAGTATTTGGACCATACGCGTATGGTCATGACCATATGGGTATACTCATATGGTCGGACCGTACGCGTATGGTCGGACCATATGGGTATATACTCATATAGCTACAACGGGCCAGACCATATAAGTATTTGGACCATATGAGTATTTTTCGAATAAATATAATAGAACTTATAGGTTGAATAAAATTGGAAACCAAAATTTACGTTATTTTTTTTGCAATATTGCATTATATAAATTAAAAAACACTTAACTTGTTTAATGAGTAGTTGCCGAGAAAAAAATGTTACGAAAATTTTCAAAAATTGACCATTAATGTAAAAAAATACATAAACCATCGTTTGTCAAATATTTTTACAATGGTCTTTATTGAAGTATTTAAGGATTCTAGGAATAATCTGATGATGGAAGTTAGTGTGTTCGTATGAAATGATTTTATATATCAATAATTTGGTTTTAGCTTCATGAAATTACTAGTAAAATATGCCGTTTTTTGTCACAAAATTCAATTGAATTAGTGAATCAGTTATCTTATTATTAAACATTTTTCATATCATCGTTTGAAAAAAAAAATCTTTTCCTTGCTGATACGATGATTAAAAAGTCTATTTTCCTAAAAAAAACTATCCAAAGAATTTTAATTTGACTTTTTCGAAAATATTTTATGTTAAATGTTATAACGGAAATGTTTTCTTTTTTATCAATTATTCAAATATCAGTATTTCTGATTAGCCCCGACCATACGCGTATGGTCCGACCATATGAGTATACCCATATGGTCATGACCATACGCGTATGGTCCAGATACTCATATGGTCCGGAACATAAATAAAGTTTGGATATAAAACTAAGTCAAAAGACCGAGGATAAAACAAAAGGGAACAAATTAATAGATAAAACTCAACAGTAAAAGTCATACAATAAAAAACTAAAAACAATAAACAAATTGAGAAAAAGAAAACCAGTAAAAATGTTGAAAAATTTAATGAATTGAAAAAGATCAAAAAGGAGATCTAACGCCTACAATTTTGAATACAATTGAACCTCTTTTAAAAAATTGATGATGGCATCGTTTGGTTTTTTTTTGACCAAGTAAAAGTGCATGAAAGTGCATGTGATTTACACTTTCAAGGGGCTGTAACCTCATCAGATTTTATTATTTCATTGGTCGGAGCTTATTTTCCACTAAGCTGTCAGCCTGTCAAACATGAAATCTAACACCAACAACAGTATAACTATTTTTAAATCATTTTAGAACTTGCAGGAGGCAATGAAAATGAAAACATCCATATAACTGCAAATGAAAGACCTAATCCAGGTAATTTACCACCATTAAATTTATGCTGATGTGAATGATACTGGAAATCAAAGGATATATGAAGATTTGTCAATTAGACACCAGTCTAATTTACTCAAATTACTTGGTCACTAGCAGTATCATCAAAAATTTTATATCAGTGAAGGTTTTATTAAGTATCAATCTTTTTACATGTTTTAAGAATCACGCAGAGGTTGATTCATAGGAAAAAAATAACCCATGGGTTTAAACATGCTTTCCTGTGCAGAGTAGTTACCTATTTATGAAAACAACCATTTTTGTCTAGAGGCTTGTACTTTTCAGATAAAATTTACATAGAACATGTAGAATGCATTAGAAAAACCATAATCAGGGGTATCTCCTAACAAAAGTTGAAATTGCAATACATTCTATTTTAAAATAAAATGTAAATTTTTTTTCAAAGTACAAGACAATTGAGAAAAACAAACTTTATATTCAATAAAGGCATTATCTTCTAGTTCAGAAAATGCAATCAGACCTGTGAGATATTTTCTACCACGATTCACCATTTCTATAGAGGCAGCATGATTTTAAGAAAGACTGCTACTTCAAGTACTTGTCAATAAAAACAGCATAAACATGTTTAAAACTTGCAAAATTGGAAAGAAAATCCAGTATTTGATGATTTGTATTTTTGAAATTAGCTTCTTCGACATGGAACATTTTCTTGCTATCAAAAGACCTATTTTACAGCCCAGAAACTGTATCAGGCAGTACATGTATTTAAATTTTGTTAAGGATGTACAATATTATGAAATTATTTGGGGGGGGGGGGGTTGTAAAAATGAATTTAAAACCATTGCCATCAATTAAATTGTTGAAAGAATTTTTTTATTAAATAAAGGACCACAAAAAAGGAACCTCAGCAAAGTTACTAGAGCTCTTAAAGGTCTGCTTCTGTCTTATGTAAAGATTTTATTCTTGTTATTATATAGAGATAGCTGCAAAGATGTTAGAGCAGGATCTAGATGAGGACACACCACCAGATATATATGACTGTAAGTACATTTATTTTGACATGGAGTTAAGGTGAACCACCTCTATTTCAACATCAAGTCAGGATGTAAGTGCCTAAGGATAGAAATTGGGACAAAATAACTCCTGAAATAAGAGCTGTATTTCTTGAATTACATGAAATATTGAATTCAGAATAGATTATTCAACTTATACCATGCAGTAGTATCAGTTCTGTAAACAAATGTATAACTGCTTTACTATTTCTGTCGCACCAGACATATTTAAAGGCATATTGTCAATGAAAAATGATTTTTTTTGTACAAACAAAAAATTGTCAACAGACTGTTCTGTCTATTTGAAGCATATGAGCATTAAAATATGCCTGGTGTATCTTATTATTGTAAAAATTGAAAAACAATTAATATTTGTACAGCTTTATAATTTACGAAAAAGGGTCAAATCTGCCTCAAGCATGCTTACTATATTCAATTTTGATTGGTTTGTACATGCGGCCCTCATGTGTTTCTCAAAGTTTTAGATCTGAAGAAATTTACAGTGCAATGGAATGTTAATGCTGCTTTAGGCACGGACCATTTGATTTTCTGGAGGGGGGGGGGGCTGGAATTTTTATTGAAAAAAATTTCTTGGCTCTGATTTTTGTAATAAAAAATAATCTGGCCAGCAACTAGGTTGAAAAAAATAATCTGGCTTCAAAATGGAAGTCTCTACATATTTGGTGCTTTGCCCCATAATATACATGTATGACAATATAATGTTTTTTGCCTTTAAAAAATTGTCATATAATTTTTTTAGGGATTGAAGATCCAGAAGTTGAACAAGATGTTGAAGAAACTGGGAAGAAAAGAACAAATAGTGGTTGGTTTATTCTCTTGCCTGTGACAATTAACATTAGTAGCATATTTATATACAGATATTAGTATATTCAATACATATTATAATATTTTATTTAAAAAAATGAGAAAAGCAATGCAACGGTTCACTGTTTCTTACTATATAATAAAAACTTTTAAAATGCATAAAATATTTGGATGTCTCTTAGAAACAGGTCAAAATAAAAGGTGTACTGAGCATTTCTTGGCTGTTTCAAATTATTCAGTTGTATTGTGGTGAGCTTTGCAGGGCTTTTTATTAATTCCCCTTTATAACAAAATATATTTTCTCATGCAAATTTAGGTCGTATTTTTCCGACATTTCTATATTTATTTAAATATATATGAATATTATTTTCTTACAGCAGCAACAAGAGTAAAATGGAGTTCAGATGAAACGAAAGAGCTTTTGGAAATTTTTAAAGAAAATCTAGAGACTGGAGTTACACCAGGGGTTGATCAGTGTACTGAAGCCATCCAAAATAGCCAATTCCTTAAACAAAGATCTTGGGAAACTATTAAGAAAAAAGTTTGGAACTTAATCCAAAAAAGAAAATGAACAAATCTGTTAAAATAAAATGAAACCCAGAATATTAACTGAAGTTCATGCTTTTTGTCTCGCCTGTGACGAATGTCGCAAAAGGCGAGACTTAGGTATGGTGATTCCGGGGGCGGCGGCATACACAATGTTAAAGTTTTTGCTTTATGTCTGTTTTATGTTAACAAATTATGGTACATCATTGATATTTGGAATGCAGTTGCATTAGCATCAGTCAGATCAATTTCATCATCGATTTTTCTGTATGCCACTGCAGTCACGGTCCATTTACTTTGAGGGTTTTCACCGATTATGTCAATGTTAACCTTTTTTACTTAAGTCTGTTTTACATGAAGCAGTTATGATACACCATTGATATTTGGTATGCAATGTTAACCTTTTTTCTTAAGTCTGTTTTACATGAAGCAGTTATGATACACCATTGTTATTTTGGTATGCAATTGCATTACCATTAGAACAGATCAATTTTAACAGCATTTTATCTGTATGTCCCTGCGGTCACGGTCTACTGATTTTGCCATTATGTTAACCTTTTTTCTTAAGTCTGTTAAACATGAAGTAGTTATGATACACCAATGATATTTGGTATGCAGTTGCATTAGCATCAGTACAGATAAATTTTTTTAGCATTTTTTTCTTTATTCTCCTGCAGTCATGGTCTACTGTCTTTGAGGTTTTTACTGATTTGGTCAATGTTAACCTTTTTTCATAAGTTTGTTTAACATTAAGTAGTTATGAAGTGTTATTAATAATTGGTATGTTGTTTTTATCTGTATGACCCTGCAGTTGTGGCCTTCTGATTTTTTTGCTCTTTTAACATTGGCTTTTTTAGCTCACCTGACCCAAAGGGTCAGGTGAGCTTTTCTCATCACTTGGCGTCCGGCGTCCGTCGTCGTCCGTCGTCCGTCGTCCGTCGTCGTCCGTTAACTTTTACAAAAATCTTCCCCTCTGAAACTACTGGGCCAAATTGAACCAAACTTGGCCACAAGCATCATTAGGGTATCTAGTTTAAAAAATGTGTCCGATGACCCCGCCTACCAACCAACATGGCCGAATGGCTTGAATTTTATTATAGATAAAGACAAATTGTAAACAGCAAAAATGTTCAACAAAGTAAGATCTACAAATAAGTCAACATGACCAAAGTCATTGATTGACCCCTTATAGGAGTTTTTGCCCTTTAAAGACGGCATCCAGCGTAAGCTATCCTTTAAAGATCTTTTCCTCTCAAACCACTGGGCCAAATGAGACCAAACTTTGGTGGAATGGTCCTTGGGTGGCCCTCTTCCAAAATTATGTCTGGCATCCCCGACTTCCAACCGAGATGGCTGCTGTTACTAAAAATAGAAAAAAAAGGGGGGCGACTTTCAAAAATCTTCTTATATGAAACTAGAAGTCCAGTTGCAACCAAAGTTGGCAGTAATAGTTCTTAGGAGGTTCTCTTTCAGAAATATCTCCAATGACCCGGACTGTTAACCAAGATGGCCGCCACAGCCGAACTTAGTTTAACATAGGGCCCTATAGGAAAATTCATTGAAAAATCTTCTTGTCTTAAACCACTTGACCAATTGGAACCAGACTTGGCAGCAATGGTCCTTAGATGGTCCTCTTACAGAGGTGTGTCCGATGACCTGGACTGTCAACCAAGATTGCCGCCACAACCGAACTTAGTTTAACATAGGGCCCTATAGGAAAATTCATTGAAAAATCTTCTTGTCTGAAACCACTTGACATATTGGAGCCAGACTTGGCAAAATTGGTCCTTAGCAGGTCTTTTTTCAGAAATGTGTCTGATTTCATGGACTATGAACCAAGATGGCCGCCACAGCAGAACTTAGTTTAACATAGGACCCTATGGGAAATTCACTCAGAAATCTTCTTGTTTGAAACAACTAAGCCAATTAGAATTAGACTTGGTAGCAATGGTCCTTAGATGGTCCTCTTTCAGAATTTTGTGCGTTGACCCAGACTGTCGACCAAGATGGCCGCCACACCCGAAATTAGTTTAACATAGGGCCCTATGGAAAAATTCATTGAAAAATCTTTTTGTCTGAAACCACTTGATATATTGGAGCCAGACTTGGCAGCATTGGTCCTTAGGAGGTCCTCTTTCAGAATGTGTCTGATTTCGTTGACTGTGAACCAAGATGGCTGCCACAGCAGATCTTAGTTTAACATAGGACCTTATGGGAAATTCACTCAAAAATCTTCTCGTCTGAAACCACTAAGCCAATTAGAATTAGACTTGGTAGCAATGGTCCTTAGATGGTCCTCTTTCAGAATTTTGTGCGATGACCTAGACTGTCAACCAAGATGGCCGCCACACCCGAACTTAGTTTAACATAGGGCCCTATGGAAAAATTCATTGAAAAATCTTGTTTCTGAAACCACTTGGAATATTGGAGCCAGACTTGGCAGCATTGGTCCTTAGGAGGTCCTCTTTCAGAAATATGTCCGATCACCCGGATTGTAAACCAAGATGGCTGCCACACCGACCTTTGTTAAATATTGGACCCTATAGGAAAATTCATTTAAAAATCTTCTAGTCTGAAACCGCTTAGCCAGTTGGAACAAGACTTAGCAGAAATGGTCCTTAGATGGTTCTCTTTTAGAAACTGGACTAACAACCAAGATGACTGCCACAGCTGAAATTAGTTTAACATAGAATCCTATAGAAAAACCATCCAAATTGACTGCAACACTTAAATTTTTAGGTCTGCTCAAGGTGAAAAGTTAAATCCAGGTGAGCGATACAGGCTCTTGAGAGCCTCTAGTTTAACTTCTTATACGACCGCAAAATTTTTTGCGATCGTATAATGTTATGGCGATGTCATCGTCGTCGTCTGTGGACATTTGGTTTCCGTGCGATAACTTGAGTAAATATTGACCAATTGTTATAAAATTTTGATATGATGTTTATAGCCACTAAAGGAAGGTTGGTATTGTATTTTTTTTCAATGTTCAGCTGCGATAGGCGAGACATATTTCTGTTTACAGTCTATTTTTCTGAATCAACTTTATGGACAGTCCATTGATTATTGGGTTTGTACCCAACAACTATATGGACTGTCCATTGATTATTGGGTTTGTACCCAACAACTATATGGACTGTCCATTGACTATTGGGTTTGTACCCAACAACTATATGGACTGTCCATTGATTATTGAGTTTGTACCCAACAACTATATGGACTGTTCATTGATTATTGGGTTTGTACCCAACAACAATATGGACTGTCCATTGATTATTGGGTTTGTACCCAACAACTATATGGACTGTCCATTGATTATTGGGTTTGTACCCAACAACTATATGGACTGTCCATTGATTATTGGGTTTGTACCCAACAACTATATGGACTGTCCATTGATTATTGGGTTTGTACCCAACAACTATAAACAACTATATGGACAGTACCCAACAACTATATGGACTGTCTATTGATTATTGGGTTTGTACCCAACAACTATATGGACTGTCCATTGACTATTGGGTTTGTACCCAACAACTATATGGACTGTCCATTGATTATTGAGTTTGTACCCAACAACTATATGGACTGTTCATTGATTATTGGGTTTGTACCCAACAACAATATGGACTGTTCATTGATTATTGGGTTTGTACCCAACAACAATATGGACTGTCCATTGGTTATTGGGTTTGTACCCAACAACTATATGGACTGTTCATTGATTATTGGGTTTGTACCCAACAACAATATGGACTGTCCATTGATTATTGGGTTTGTACCCAACAACTATTTGGACTGTCTATTGGTTATTAAGTTTGTACCCAACAACTATATGGACTGTTCATTGATTATTGGGTTTGTACCCAACAACTATATGGACTGTCCATTGATTATTGGGTTTGTACCCAACAACTATTTGGACTGTCCATTGATTATTGGGTTTGTACCCAACAACTATATGGACTGTTCATTGATTATTGGGTTTGTACCCAACAACAATATGGACTGTCCATTGATTATTGGGTTTGTACCCAACAACTATTTGGACTGTCTATTGGTTATTAAGTTTGTACCCAACAACTATATGGACTGTTCATTGATTATTGGGTTTGTACCCAACAACTATATGGACTGTTCATTGATTATTGGGTTTGTACCCAACAACTATATGGACTGTTCATTGATTATTGGGTTTGTACCCAACAACAATATGGACTGTTCATTGATTATTGGGTTTGTACCCAACAACTATATGGACTGTTCATTGATTATTGGGTTTGTACCCAACAACAATATGGACTGTCCATTGATTATTGGGTTTGTACCCAACAACTATTTGGACTGTCTATTGGTTATTAAGTTTGTACCCAACAACTATATGGACTGTCCATTGATTATTGGGTTTGTACCCAACAACTATATGGACTGTTCATTGATTATTGGGTTTGTACCCAACAACAATATGGACTGTCCATTGATTATTGGGTTTGTACCCAACAACTATTTGGACTGTCTATTGATTATTGGGTTTGTACCCAACAACTATTTGGACTGTCTATTGATTATTGGGTTTGTACCCAACAACTATATGGACTGTCCATTGATTATTGGGTTTGTACCCAACAACTATATGGACTGTCCATTGATTATTGGGTTTGTACCCAACAACTATTAGGACTGTCCATTGATTATTGGGTTTGTACCCAACAACTATTTGGACTGTCTATTGATTATTGGGTCTGTACCCAAAATCTATTTAGACTGTACATAGCGTTTGATACTGCCAATCAAAATGACGTTTACAAATTATCATTTTTAACTATTTTTATTTTACCTTGAAATATGGAGTGCAGTTCAGCAATTAGTCATAATACTGTATGATGATTTTACTGTGCAAAAATGTATTTGAAAATTTTAAATGTAATTTAATGTAACCATTTCAATATTTATAGATAAATAATTTGATTTTTATTTGGATGAAGTGTATGATAACATTTTGACATTTTCATCATCAAGTTTATTTTCATCAATTCAAATGCATATGGTTTGCAATCTAAACCAGCAAATATATAAAAGAAAACAATAGGCATCAGTAACATTTATATATAGTTAACTATATTCCTACCAGCATTATTTCTAAAGAAAATATTACAATCATGCAAAATTCTAGTTTTAAATGAGAGATTTTTTTAACCTAAGTATTTTTTAAGCAAGTATCCAACAAATGTGTCAAGACTAGCAAACCCAGTAAGTTATTGAAAATAACTACCCAATATATGCCCAAATGTGTGAACATTTTTTTCCTACCCAATAAGCAAACCCAATAAGTTATTGACAATAAGTACCCAATATATGCCCAAATGTGTGTCCGTCCGTCCGTCCGTCCGTCGTGCCGTCCGTCCGTCCGACCTTTGTATCCGCAACTCCTCCTAAACTACTGAATGGAATTTGATGAAACTTTCAGAGAATCTTCATCCCATGATGGCATTGTGCACCTCCTATTTTAGAATTTGATCGGACTAATTTTTGGGGTTTCCCATAGAAAAACATGGACTTTGACTTTCAATGTGATAGGGGGTACCATGATGCCATCCGCAACTCCTCCTAAACCACTGTATGGAATTTGATGAAACTTTCAGAGAATCTTTATCACATGATGCCATAGTGCACCTCCTATTTTAGATTTTGATCTGACCAACTTTTTATGTTTTCCATAGCAAAACATTAAATTTGCCATTCCTTGTGATAGGGGGTGCGGGGGTATCAATTAGTGAGCTTTGCTCACAGTATTTCTAGTTTATTTCAAATTTGATCCTATCCCCCCCTCTTCCCCAATAAAAATAAAATGGTTGCTCCCTTAAAATATTCAATATGATGCTATGACACAGACATGAATAAACTGAAATATGCTTTCACCTTGACAAATGGATTCTCCTGGTTTCCATGTGAGCTATACAGGCTCCTAAGAACCTCTAGTTGTTTATCTACATACAATCTACAATAAACCAATACAAACTGTGTCCAAATTTATATAATAAATACTGCTCAGAGCACATAAACATAATACAAATTATCATCATTTAGCTCTAAGCAGTATTTATTATATAAATTTGGGACAGTTCTTGTTTGCAAACCCTTTTACCGACTGATCTTATTTTGGTATGTCAGCTTATAATGATTGAGTTTCATGCTGATCGGATAATTATTGTGAAATTATTGCCAAAATAAACATTTGGTTTGCTTTCTCAATGCTCTAGCTATTAGGGAACATTGTATTGCTTAACACTACTCTAAGAATGCTTGTTTTTTTTTTAAATGATTTTCTTAAAAATTTATTTTTACAGGTGAGAAACCCTTTAAATGCACTTACTGTGAGTATGCTACAGCTCAGAATAGTACCTTGAAAATTCATTTAAAGAGACACCATAAACCATTCCAAGATTCAACCACAAAACCAGATTCCTGAATTCGACAGCTCAGATATTTAATCTTTGGACACAACCACATAACAAAATTCGACAAGTGCACAGCTGATGGCAGTACTCTAATAGACCATTTTAGTGTCACCATTAATTATTGCAAGACTCAAAATTATATATCAATGGACAGTATTTGTGAGATTTGTGAAATTGGCAAAATAGATTTTCACAGTTCATTTTAAATATAATTTACAAGTGCAATTCATCTCCAGTCTACCCTACAGAGTTTTTCCATGGTGTTAATTTTTGATGTTTTAGGTCAGAAAAGGATATGAAAAATTCTGGAATTTTTTTTACAGATTTCAAGTTCCTAATAATAATTTTCAAAGATGATGCATTAACCTAGTGTCAAATGGGTAATGTTTCAATATGATAAAAATTCTCTATTGATCCATTTTCATTTGGGATATGCCAATATTTTTGGGTCCAAGCAAAGAATTGATTTAAATTGTTAATGAATGCAGTAGCTATGATTTTAAATTCTACTGTAGTTTGACAGTTGTCGGGAGGACAGACTACTGTCAAAGGTTGGACAAGAGGAAGGTTTATGGGTATTTGGGAACATGTACTGAATATGATGAATTTACTGCTAATTATTCACATATACTTGTGTATTTGATAAGAAAAGAAAAATCCAACAACTGCTGTCATTCTTTTTTAGCACCAATGGCCCAAAGGGCCTTGCGAGTTATTGCCATCTCTTAAGAGTCCATCGTCGTAAATTTTCCACTAAAGATCTTCTCCTCTGAAAGTATTAAGCCGATTGAAACAAAATTTGGTAGCAATGGTCCTTAGATGGTCTTTTCTCAGAAATGAACCCAATGGGTCAGCCCACCATCAAAGATGGATGCCAGAGCCGAACATAGTTTAACATAGGTCCCTATGGAAAAAAATACTTAAACATCTTCTTGTCTGAAACCAGTAGGCAAATTGGGACCCAATTTTGCATCAATGGTCCAAAGGTTCTTCTCCTTCAGAAGTATATCGGATAACCTACACCATCCAAGATGGTCGCCATAGGCAAACTTTGTTTAACATAGGACCCTATAGGAAAAGATCTTTTAACTTAGTTGACAGTTGATCAGTAGCCTGATAGTCTCATGGTACTTTTGTCCTGATATTCAAGTATAGTTTGTATTGTGTCATGGTTCACAGTGTTAATTACATCACGATTTCCCTAGATTGCATTGCAAAAATACCCCTTCTTCAAATCAGCTTTATAAATTTCACATTTTCTTTCCTTTTCTCTAAAACAGATAACCATTTAGTGTTGCAGGATACACAAAATATAAGTAAATTGTCAGAAAATAAAAAGTTTATTTGTACTCTCGAGAAACAGGTGGGAAATGAATTTATACCATTTCTAAGGCTAATACAAATAAACTTTTATATTTTCTGGTAATGTACATATATATTTATAAATATTGAAGTGAATATTTGTTCTAGTTTATTTTTTGGCTTACCTGGCCCAAAGGGCCATGTGAGCTTATGCCATCACTTGGCGTCCATCGTCTGTCGTCGTCGTAAACTATTTTAAGAAAATTCTCCTCTGAAACTACTGGGCAAAATACCTTCAAACTTTAACTGAATGTTCCTTAGGGTATCTAGTTTATAAATTATATCCGAAGTTTGATCAATCAACAAACATGGCCACTGTTGCTAATTAAGGTCAATATTAAGGAGAAAATTGTGACGGTATACATTAGGCCATTTATTTTTAATTAGTTGGTTTACGGATCCGCCGACCCGAATTTGCCGATTTGAAGAACAAAAATAAAATTGAAAATTTTGGTTTTTTAATACCGCCGACCCTCTGAAATCAGCCCCATCCCAAAAATAAAAATAAATTAAAATCCTTTTTGCATCAAAATTTCATAAAAGATTATATTCCAATTCATCTAAAAATAGATTATCCATCAATAAAATACTTGTACACTTGATCCAAAAAAAATCTATTTATAGACGTTAGTTGATGCCAATTTCCGAAAAGTTTTATGAAACGAATTTCTTAATAGAATCCATGCGGTTTTTAAGTTCGTTTTGTATGAATATCTTGATTCCGTAAGATATCGAATCCACTCATTTTATGTTGTAGTTGACAAGTCGGATCCCTTAAAAAGGGAACGGTCTACTGAACAACACCTTTCAAGATAGATATTCTGACATTTGGGTTTCAAAAGAGGGAATTGATCATTTGCAAACTTTGTAAATGTGGCAATATAACCAAGATTGTTCAAAAGTACATAATTTCCCCTCTTTTTTTTCCCGACCGATCGACCCTATTTTTTAAAAAAAAAATCCGTAAACCAATTAATTAAAAATAAAAGGCCTTAAATAGCAAAAAATAATCATTGATGCAAGATCTACTGGTACACAAAAGATAACAGGTGAGCAATTCAGGCTCTTGGGAGCCTCTTGTTATTATTATATGATAATAAAGAAATGTTTATTGTTCATATTTTTACTGTCATTGAGCACTGTTCTGTATTTATTAAGACACTATCAGTCTGTTATCTTACTGTGTTTTTATCTCACCTCCTTGGCAAAGTCAACGGCAGTCCCACAAAATCAGATACTGCTTTATAGATCATATTTATCATGCATTAAACCTGTGTTGTGAATGAAATGGTTTTTGTTTCGCTTGTGACGAAAAGGCAATGTTAACCTTTAAAACCTCAATAACTTTGCACACATTATACCTACACTTTAAATCTTTGGTCCACAGATATATTATGATATAAACTTTGCAGCTGTATACTTGTCTTCTGGGAGCCTCGCTGGCCAAGTAGTCTAGGTAGTTTATCATGACTACTAATGATCACTAGCCTGTCAACACTGAGGTTGTGAGTTCGAATCTAATTTGTGGTAGGGTGTGTTCGACTCAAATCTTAATTGATAAGGATTGCCAATTTTCATACCGAAGGTCGATGGTTCTCTCCGGGTAGTCCAGCTTCCTCCACCAATTAAAACTGGCCGACGTGAAATAGCCAAATGTGCTGATAACAGCATAAAACCCCAACTAAAGTAAATTACTTGTCTTTTGACCTTGACCTTGTTTTCTTGATTCATTGACCATAAACATTTGTAAAAATCTGCATCCATGTTTTGTGATTAAACCCATTTTTCAGCCATTTTAATACCTGGGCCCACCATATTTGGTCTATAGATAGTTCTTATAGGGCACATGCCAGTCTGACACCCGTCTCCAGACCTTGACCTCAATTTCACACTTGAGTGACTTGTCAAATTTTCGTGGTAAATCCTTTTCTAAGCAAGTGTAATACCTAGGCCCATCATATTTGATCTATAGATAGTTCTTAATGGGTAAGTGGCAGTCTTAAAACCTTAACCTCAATTTCATGCTTGAGTGATTTGTGTCCCTTTTTTGTGATAGTCTATTTCTTAGCAACTGTTATACCTACCCATCATATTTGGTCTATCAATAGTTCTTGGTGGGTACATGCCACTTTGGCTCCTTTGAATTAATTATTATTATGCCCATGCAAACAGTTTCAGGGGGTATATAGAAATCACCTTGTCTGTGCATCCGTCCATGTACCTTGTAAATGCAACTACTCCTAAACCTTTCAATGGATTTTGATGAAACTTTATATGAAGATTGGGCATCATATGTAGATGTGCATAAAGCAAGATATTTATCGAAGGATGCTTTTACATGTTTAAAGGTTGTAAGCACAACTCCTAAATGGCTTATTAAATTTTTATTACACTTTACACAGTTGTAGTACACTACCTGCAGATGTGCATGAAGAAATATGGTTGCGGTCCAAAATTTGTAAGGGGAGATAATTCAACTTATACTCTCAAGCATGGATCAGAATGAAACTTTACAAAGTATTTGATGTGACCTCAGTAACCTCTTGTAAAAAAAGTCATTAGAATGTTTTAATTCTCATGTATACAGATGAAACAGTATTGGTTTTAAACAATACGTAGGTAACTTGCTGATATACAAATATTTCAAAGTTTGAAAATCAGCAAGATCACTCACAGTTCTAGTTTATAAGCTGGGTCTGATATGGTGTTAGTGTTTTGTTGATGTTTTGCTGATAGACTGATTAGTTGATTTGGCTTGTGACTATCTATGCCTACGTAATGTGACAGATTACCATATTTGGTACAATGACCTGTATTTTTGACAGTTAGACAATATACATTTAGTTATTGTGATCACTTGGCATCTGTCGTCCGTCATCGTTGTCTGTTGTCCATCGTCGTATACCTTCCTTTAAAGATCTTCTGAAGCTACTGGGTCAATTGAAATAAAAGTGTGCAGCAATGGTCCTAAGGTAGTTCTCTTTCAGAATTGTATCCAATGACCCCACCCACCATCCAAGATGACTGCCAGAGCAAACACAAAAATGTAAGATCTAATGGGAAAATTGGCTTAAAGATTTTCTTTTTGGAAATCAGTAAGGAAATTGGAACCATACTTTGCAGCAAATGTCCTTATATGGTCCTTTATCATAATTGTATCCTATGACCCAAACTGCCATCAATATGGCCACAGGACCATACGAGAAATTTAAAGATCATCTTGTCTAAAACCACTTAGCCAATTGGAACCAAACTTGGCATTAATGGTCCATAGGTGCTTTTCTTTCAGAATTGTATCGGAATACTCGTACTGCCATCATATTGGAACTAGACTTTGCAGCAGTGGTCCTTAGGTGATCCTCTTTCAGAAATATATCTGATGACCCCAGTCGCCATCCAAAATGAGGACCCTATGAATTGACTTAAAAATCTTATCTGAAATCTAGAAGCCAATGAGAAACCAGAGTGAGTTATATTTTCCTAACCAATGTAGGTAAGGGAGATAATAAATTTGTCTCCCTTTTAGCCTCAGGAAAAAAGGGAGAGAATTTATCTCCCTTACCTACATTGGTTAGGAAAAGATAACTCACTCTGGTTCCTCATTGGAACCAATGTTGGCAACAATGGTCCTTAGATGGTCCTTTATCAGTATGTTAAGCAGACAACAATTGATCAATCATACTGTGATAAGTTTTGAAATGTAATGCACAATATTTTGAAAATAACTGAACAAAAATCAGGAAAATGCCCTTCAACTTTATTTATCGTACTGTAAGATTAGCTCTAGATCTCTCTTCTGTACAGGTTATGAAGCAGAAACATCTATTAGTAAATAGATCAATAAGTTACAAAATGGATAACAATAAAAGGTCAACAATGATATACCAATCAATCAACTCTCTATCTTGTCATTGAGTTCAACAGATATTTGCAGTATTCATGAGAATACTATCTATGTAATGGACTTGTCATATATTTAGTACTAAATACGGTCATTTGGCATATATAACAAAGCACCAGATGCTACATCCGTATTATATACATTCCCAGTCAACCTTTATCACATACCCTTTATCACATGGCTAAACCTGTAACGCATCCCTTTTATCGCATCAGCTCAACCTGTATCGCACTCCAATTTGGACTTCTTGGATTTTCCATACCGAACCTCTCGGCCAGGTATTTTACTTCAGCAGACGAAATGTCATTGTCTTTGTTGTTGGCATTGGAAAACACATGGTTACTGTGCTATGACTTCTAGTTATGTGTTGTTATTATCACAGAATCAACAAGCATATATTTATTTATAGTTAAAACACACATTAATTGCAACAAAGTATTCCTTTTAGACCAAACATTCTTCACCACTGTTAAAATATATGATAAAGCATATAAAACATATCAAAATCTGTATCACATGCCGTATCACCCCTCGGGCTGATACTGAAATCTCCGGGTGATACGGCATGTGATACGGATTTTGACATGTATTATCTCTATGTTACACTCAATAACAAACAAACAAAAATAAAAAAATTTATTTGCATTTCGATCACAGATGAAGGACGTTAGTTTTAGAATTAATAATCTCTTATCCATTATCAACCATATTCATAATTTCTAACATAGTTTTCTCCCTTGTTTGCATCCTACAGAAAACACATACTGATACATCTCTGTAATTCTCTAACTGGGACATAGAAAATGGCTTTCCACATATACTGCACTGAAATAAATTATAATTACCAATTAGTTTTGGCAATATAAATTTATGGGGTAAATATTATATATTTTTTGTAGTAACTGCGCATGCTGCCCTATTTAAGCATAATTGTGAATATATAAGAATAAATAGGACATTACCCCTCCCCACAATAATCCTCATAAATTATACAAAAACAACTATTGTTCACGTGCTTAACTAGAGGCACCCGGGAGCCTGTATTACTCACCTGGATTATGTCCATCTCGACTGGCAGCCTGATTTTTCCCATTAGGTCCTAAGTTAAACTATGTTCGGCTTTGGCGGTCATCTTGGATGATGGGTTGGGTCATAAGATATAATTCTGAAAGAGGACCAGCTAAGGACTATTGCTGCTAACTTTTGTTCTAAATGGCCCAGTGGTTTTAAATAAGATCTTTAAGTAAATTTCCCATATGGTACTATGTTTAACAATGTTCAGCTCTGGCAGCCATTTTGGATGGTGGATGGGATCTCCAGAAATATTTGAAAGAGAGCCACTTAAGGATCATTGCTGTCAGGTTTTGTTCCAATTTGCCAAGCAGTTTCAGACAAGAAGATCTTTAATTAAATTCCCTATAGGGTCCAATGTTAAACTATGTTCGACTCTGTTGCCATCAGATGTCATCAGATATAATTCAGAAAGAGGACCACCTAAGGACCGTTGCTGCAAAGTTTTGTTCCAATTGACCTAGTGGTTTCAGACAAGAAGATCTTTAAGTAAGTTTACTATAGGGTCCTATGTTAAACTATGTTTGCCTCTATCCTGTCGGATGACAGGCTGGGTCATCCGATATAATTCTAAAAGAGGACCAACCAAGGACCATTGCTGCCAACTTTTCAATTGACCTAGTGGTTTCAGACAAGAAGATCTTTAAGTAAGTTTACTATAGGGTCCTATGTTAAACTATGTTTGCCTCTATCCTGTCGGATGACAGGCCGGGTCATCCGATATAATTCTAAAAGAGGACCAACCAAGGACCATTGCTGCCAACTTTTGTTCCAATTGGCCCAGTGGTTTCAGAAGAAAAGATCATTAAAAGAAATTTTACAATGACGAACGACAGACACCAAGTGATGGGAATAGCTCACATGACCTTTTAGGCCAGGCGAGATAACAAGAAAATGAATGGTTTATCAAGTGAAGGGGGTGGTAATTACCCCCAGAGACTACCAAAGGCGCTCAAAGAATATATATGATTTAGGCTTTGGGATATCGACCATTTTCAGGACATTTGAAACTATGAAATTACCCCCACTTCAAAGGGTACTTAAATATATAATTTAATTTGGATCATTATCAAGAATGAATATGGTTTATCCTGCAATCCTTGATACAACAGAACAACAGACAGGAGTTGAATACATTAAAGCTGTATTTGTATGCAAGTACAATATTAGGCGCCCCCGACAAACAAGTCATAGCAATCTGGTCAATTTGTTAGATTCTTTAAAAAGTTATTTTCAACAAATCATTCTTGTTTTGTTCAAAATATTTATATCACATTTCCACCTCTTTGTCGATTAAAACTGGCAAATTGTGATTATTTTCTCCTAGGGTCCATTGCCAACTATGATCTGATCCATGTGGTATTAATTTCAGATCCTTTTCCTCAGCCAATATTAGTATTTTTAACAAAAGGAAAATGGTTCATTCCTGCACATATAGTCTATATAAAAACCCACCTTTATTACTTTAAGACCAATAGCATTCCTCCTTTCTAAAACAACAGGCAGTTTATCAGCTTCTTCAACATTCCAAATTCTAATAGTTTTATCCTGTAATAGAAAAATTTCTTAATGAAAAAATCGTCAGTTTCAGCATGTGTACATAAAAAAAAACGAGATAATCCAAGGAGCCTAGGTACTGTTTCAAGAAAGGTCGTAAGAGTTATGATCAGTCGTAACTTGTATATTTTCAAAGGACTTACAATCAGTCGAAACTCTTACGACCGTTAGTGAAACAGTACCCAGCATCACTCACCTGGACTTTATTTGCTATTTAATTCAGTATTTGGGAAAATTATAAACAGAGTGGACATACTACTTGTCTCGCCTGAGTATGCACATGGACACAGAATAATGATTATCTAATACCCGACATTGCAAGTCAAAGGAAAGTCCAGAGACAGGTGTCAGACTTCCATGTACCCACTAAGAACTATCTACAGGCCAAACACGGTGAGTTTAGGTATAACAAATGGACTAAAAAGAAATATGCAAACTTAAAGTCTTTATAAAGGTCCATCCATAGATGCTTCATACTAATTTTCAGTTCATTTAGCTCTGTCATTTCAGAGGAGATGTTAAAAATTTGTCAAATCAGAAATAAGAATTCATCATGGCAGCCGACCAACCGGATAAATATATGTAAACTTTAGAAAAATCCTTCCACAGACGCTTCATACAAAGTTATAGTTCAATTGGCTCGGCGGTTTCAGAGGAGGAGATTTTTAAAAATTGGTCCGATCAGAAATAAGAATACATCATGGCGGCCATATTAGTTATCTGACTGGAACAAAATGTGTAAACTTTATAAAGGTCCTTCCACAGATGCTTCATACCAAGTTACAAAGTTACAGTTTGGCTTTGTGGTTTCAGAGGAGAACATTTTTTAAATTTTGACCAATCGGAAATTAGAATTCATTATGGCAGCTGCTGTGAATTCAGTTATTTTCTTTGACATCAATTTTCGTGGATTGGAGAAAATAGACATATTCATGGGTTCTTAATTTCGTGGATTTCAAATTTCTCCAAAAAAAAACATTGATAAATAATAAAACTAAAATAACCTCAAAGTACCACAGTTATTGAGTTATTGTCGGTGAAAAGCATTCAAACTCAAAAGTTAAATCTAAAACATGTTTCTATTTTGCAACAGATTTACTTTGAAGTGTAATCAACATGGTCATCGATATCGTTTGTCTAAGACTTGATTTATATTTACAAATGACAATTAAAGGCTTAATCAAAACAAAATGTTGTGCTACCCAAGCTAGAAACAAAGCCAAAGAAATTATTAATTAAACTAGAGGCTCTCAAGAGTATGTGTCGCTCACCTGGATTTATCTTTTCACCTTGAACAGACCTAAAAATTAAAGTGTTGCAGTCAATTTGGCTGGTTTTCTATAGGGTTCTATGTTAAACTAGTTCAGCTGTGGCAGTCATCTTGGTTGACAGTCCAACACATTTCTGAAAGAGGACCTCCTAAGGACCAATGCTGCCAAGTCTGGCTCCAATATGTCAAGTGGTTTCAGACAAGAAGATTTTTCAATGAATTTTTACATAGGGCCCTATGTTAAACTAAGTTCGGCTGTGGCAGCCATCTTAGTTAACAGTCCGGGTCATCTGACAAATTTCAGAAAGAGAACCTCCTAAGGACCATTACTGTCAACTTTGGTTCCAACTGTAGTTTAATATCAGAATTTTTTTTAAATTCTTCCCCTCCTTTTTTCTATTTTTAGAAACAGCAGCCATGTCAGTTGGAGGTCGGGGGATGCCGGACTTAATTTCGAAAGGGGGCCACCCAATGACCATTCCATCAAAGTTTAGTGTCAATTGGCCCAGTGGTTTTAGAGGAGATCTTTAAAGGAAAGTTTACGCTGGATGTCGTCTTTAAAGGGCAAAAACTCCTATAAAGGGTCAATCAATGATTTTGGTCATGTTGAGTTATTTGTAGATCTTACTTTTTTGCTGTTAACAGTTTGTCTTTATCTATATTAATATTCAAGATAACAACCTAAAACTGCAAATTTCCTTAAAATTAACAAGTCAGGGGCAATAACCTGACAAAGGGTTGACCGATTCGTCAGAAAATTTCATGGCAGGTAGATCTTGACCTGATGAACATTTTTACCTCATGTAAGGTTTGCTCTTAATGCTTTAGTTTTTGAGATACAAGACAAAAACTGCAGTTTACCCCTATGTTCTATTTTTAGCCATGTCGGACACATTTTTTAAACTAGGTACCCTAATGATGCTTCTGGTCAAATTTGGTTCCATTTGGCACAGTAGTATCAGGGGAGAGGATTTTTGTAAAAGTTAACGGATGACCGAACGAAATATGCAAACTTTATAAAGGTCCTTCCACATATACTTCATACCAAGTTACAGTTCTGTTGGATTTGCGGTTTCAGAGGAGAAGATTTTAAACAAGAGGCTCACCAGAGCCTGTATCGCTCACCTGGAGTCTGGTTTTCATTGGACAATTAATCAACTATTTGACCAAGTTTGTTGCAATTGGTTCAATTGTTCAGGGAAAATTTGTTGAAGATTTATTTTTCATAAGGTTTAATGTTAAAATATGTTCCCTGGTGGTGGTAGTCCTGGCAGGAAGTTGACAAAATTGACCAGGAATAAGGGTGAACCTTAAATAAATGTAACAGGACCCGACCTCAAATTACACAAACCAATAACTCCTAAATAGAATTTGGGATTCCCTTCAAAATTTCAGGGTAGGTAGATCTCAACATGGCAAACATTTTTCAATTATATTTCACTTCTATCTCAAATAGTTTTGAAGATATTCAAAAATGTTAAAATTTTGAAAATTTGACAAAAAAGGGCAATAACTCCTAAATGGGTTTTGGGATTTCCTTAAAAATTTCAGGGTATGTAGATCTCAACATGGCAAACATTTTTCAAATTTAGATTTCACTTCTATCTCAAATAGTTTTGGAGATAAATGACGAAAAAATGTTAAATTTTGAAAATTTGACGAAAAAAGGGCAATAACTCCTAAATGGGTTTTGGGATTTTCTTTAAAATTTCAGGGTATGTAGATCTCAACATGGCAAACATTTTTCAAATTTAGATTTCACTTCTATCTCAAATAGTTTTGGAGATAAATG
Organism: Mytilisepta virgata; assembly: GCA_028015205.1. Lineage (NCBI taxonomy): Eukaryota > Metazoa > Mollusca > Bivalvia > Mytilida > Mytilidae > Mytilisepta > Mytilisepta virgata. The sequence continues at coordinate 71,836,028 of CM051521.1, forward strand.
ACGAAAAATGTTAAATTATGAAAATTTGACAAAAAAGGGCAATAACTCCTAAATGGGTTTTACGATTTCCTTCAAAATTTCAGGTTAGGTAGATCTTGTCATGCTGATCAATTTTACCCCATGTCAGATTTTTGATATCTGTAAGGGTTTTTTATGTTATAAGCCAAAAACAACACATGCACCCCTATATTCTATTTTTAGCTACGACAGACATGTTTTATGTCAGATCAAAATAAATTGAGGATCGTTTGTAGAGGACATGTCATAGATCATTCCTATTAAGTTTCAAACCAATCGGCCCAGCAGTTTCAGAGAAGAAGATTTTTTAATAAAAACTTTTTGAAAATTTGACAAAAAAAGGGCAACAACTCCTAAATGGGTTTTGGGATTTCCTTTAAAATTTCAGGGTAGGTAGATCTCAACATGGCAAACATTTTTCAAATTTACATTTCACTTCTATCTCAAATAGTTTTGGAGATAAATGACGAAAAATGTTAAAATTTTTAAAATTTGACGAAAAAAGGGCAATAACTCCTAAATGGGTTTTGGAATTTCCTTCAAAATTTCAGGGCAGGTAGATCTTGTCATGCTGATCAATTTTACCCCATGTCAGATTTTCGATATCTGTAATGGTTTTTGAGTTATTAGCAAAAAACAGCAATTTACCTCTATGTTCTATTTTTAGTAACAGCGGCCATGTTTTTCGACGAATCAAAAATCCCCACATCAGTTCTATGCAGGGTACCCCAAGGAACATTTATACCAAGTTTGGTTCTAATAAGTCAAGTAGTTTCAGAGGAGAAGATTTTTGAAATAATAACATAAAAAAAAGCCAAAAATGTCAAAAAAGGGCAATAACTCTAACATCAGTTGACAGATTTTCACGAAAATCAGCATACAGGTAGCTCTCATCATGCTGAACACTTTCAACCTGCCAGAATTTGCCATAACCTAATGATTTTTGAGATATTTGCGAAAAACTGTTGTCTGACCCCTATGTTCTATTTTTAGTAACAGCGGCCATGTTTTTCGACGGATCAAAAATCCCCACATCAGTTCTATGCAGGATACCCCAAAGAACATTCATACCAAGTATGGTTCCAATTGGTCAAGTAGTTTCAGAGGAGAAGAGTTTTGAAAAATTGTTAACGACGACGACGGACGACGACGGACGACGACAGACGACGACGGACGACGACGGACGCCAAGTGATGGCAATAGCTCACATGGCCTTCGGCCAGGTGAGCTAAAAATGGGGGACCATTGTCGTAAAATATTATAAGGATACGTTCAATAGAACAAAAGTAAATGAGAGGAAACCTAACTGTCTACAGACGCCGCCGACGAAATGCCCATACCATGATATGTTTGCAAATATTTGCTGTCGTATATAAATGAAAGAGGAGTTTTTGTCACAAGCTTAAATTGACAATTTTAGAAAATTTGAAATTTAAAACTATAATGCACATTCACAGGTGGTATGCAACTATTCTATATAGAAATTAAATTCCTGAACCTAAAAGTGAAGGAGGAGTTGATGCCACAAGAAAATGTTATGTACAGACGGACAGACTGAATCGCTATATCCCCGAACATTCTTTGAAAGTGTGGGGATAACAAACTCGCTTTTAAGATAGATTTTGTAGGCGATCGTAGACTATACTTCGCACATGCTTAGAAATCATGAGTCCCAGAAATTCCTGTGTCATGAAATAGCATGTTTCTCCAAAAATAGTGCATTTTGATATATAACAAATCTATTTACACCCATAACAGATTTAATAAGTATAAAAATTGGAAGAAAAGATACCTATGTAAGAAAACACATTAAAAGGAATATTTCTTTTCAATAAAATTCTATTTTTCAAGGTGTTTCAAGGACTTTTGCAGCATTTAAGTATTTTCAAGGGCTTTACTTTCAAGTACTTCCAATGATTTCAAGGACCTGTGTGATCCCTGTCAAATTTACAAATTTTTGAAGGAAATCAAAAATTCTAAAACCTTATTGTGCATCTACAGGTGTTATGAGAAATTAAATTCCTCAACCCAAAAGTGAAGGAGAAGCTGATGTCACAAGAAAGTTTGACAGACAAACATTCAGATGGACAGATGGAGACAATCGTGATATCCCCAAACTTTTTTGAAAGTGTGTGGATAAAGAGGAGTTTATATCACTTACATCATATTGGTCCAAAGTTAAGAAAATCAAAATTCTAAAACCTTATTGCATATCTAGAGGTTGTATGCAAAATTAAATTCCTAAACCCAAAAGTGAAGAAGGAGTTGATGTCACAAGAAAGGACAAATGTACCAATGGATGAAAAGACGAAATTGACAGACAAGGGTATTCCAGTATACCCATCACACTGCAAGTTGGGGGTATCAAAATGTTACTTGATTTGCAAGAGGTAAAAATAACTTACTTTAGAACAAGACATCACAGTTTTCTGATCATTTCCAAAACAAACATCTTCTACCCAGTCTTCATGACCCTGTTAACAAAAACTTTTACATATGATCAAAGGAAAAAACGGAGGTGGTGAGCTGTTAAAAGACCGGAGAATGACTAAAACATATAAAAGATAACAGTTGAATAAAACTAAATGCAAAAATAACTACAAAGCAGCTGTCGGTATCGACAGTGATCCCCCACCCCTAACATTTAGTTGGGACACTACCAAAATTAAAAAATATAACATGTTATTGCCCATTTACAGATGTTATGCAATCATTCTATGAAGAAATTTAATCACTATATCCAACAAAAAATGGAAAAAATTAGGTCACATTTTTAAATTCACAATTTTTGAAATTCGACCCCCAGTGGGCTCAAAGTTTAGAACAGTAAATTCTAAAACCTTATTTCGCATCTACATTTAGTGCAATAAAGAAATTTTTTAAAGAACCTCCCATACATGATTCCTGTCAAGATTCATTTTATTTGGCCAAGCAGTTCCAGAAGACATTTTTTTTTATTAAAATCAACCAATTAGAAACAAGAATTGCCTATGGCGGCCATATTTTTGCACGATCGGGATGAAATGAGGAAACTTTGTAAAGAACCTCCCATAGATTCTTTCTGTCAAGTGTCGTTCCAATTGGCCAAGTGATTTCAGAGGGGAAGATTTTTTTATATCAACCAATCAGAAAAAAGAACTGCCCATGGCAGCCATATTTGTAGTCCGATTGGGACAAAATAAGGAACTTTACAAAGGACTCCCATATATGCTTCCTGTCAAGTTTTCTTCCATTTGGCCTAGCAGCTTCAGAGGAGAAGATTTTTGAAAACTTAGCCAATCAGAAACAACAATTGAGCAATCTTTATAAAGGGCCTTATATAGATGCTTCCTGCCAAAATTTAATTCCATTTGGCCCAGTGGTTTCAGAGGAGAACAGTAAAAAGTTAACGGACGACAAGTGATGACAAAAGCTCACATGGCCTTTGGGCCAGGTGAGCTAATAAAACCTAATGTAGCTCGATATTTAACAAATGGATATTGTGTGTCAAGTTACAATAAAAAAAAATTTCTTTAGAATTTTCAACTAACGAGGAAATGAGATTTTAGTAACCACAGTGATACAAACCTGCAATTTAACTTTTTGTACTCTATTGTCTACATCCCATACAACAACTGTAGAATCATAGGAACCAGAAACTAATTGTAAACCTGTCCATAAAATAACTACATATATCATCTTTATTATTTATGAGTTAATTGTGTCAATTATGTTAAATAGATGAAAGCAGTCTGAAATGACAGCAATCCGATCAGGGCCCTAATTTTTTAAATTAAAATTTCTAAAGCCTAATTTTTTTTTTCATCTACAAATGCCAACAAACGTTTTGGCCTAGGACGTTTCCAACTAGGACAATTCAGACTATGACTTTTCGGCCTAGGACATTTCGGACAACGGACGTTTCGGCAAAATTTTATATTTTTAAATAAATAATCTAAATATCTATAAACAAATTTAGTAATATTAATGTAATGCAATTAAATTTTTTTAATGAAATAATTATTTTAAATGTTGTACGATTTTAATTATTATTTTTAATCCACTTGATATTTAAAAATTAGATTAAACTAGAGGAATGAATTAATTATTATAACTAAAAATTTTTCCTCAAAACTGATAATTGTTATTAATCAACAGCAGATAAAGGTAATTAATATCAATTAATTAAATGGTCAAAAACAATAGAGGCAAACATCAAAAGCAATCATCACCTTATTATTATAACTATTATTTTTAACATTTTTGGCTGTTATTTTTATATTTTAAAACTCTACTCATATTTGTATGGCTTCCAGCTTTTGCTTAAACATAGTCACAAGGTCAGCAAAAAGTGTCCTAGGTAACACAATATAAACTTCATAAAAAAATGTCCGAAATGTCCTAGGTATCATAATATACACTTCATAAAAAAAATTTGCTGAAACGTCCACCTTGAAAAAAACTAGAGGCTCTCAAGAGCCTGTGTCGCTCACCTGTATCTAATGTGATTTTGGAAATTATGTAAAATTATATAATGATTGAGACCAAGATTGGTTTAATTTGACACAGTATTTAAAATTAAAAACAGGTCATCTTAGTGTAGTCTTACAATAGCTACTGAAGACATCTTATCATTATTATTTTTGAATATGTGGTCAAGTTGTGACCATTCAGAATTTTTTTTTACAATTTTCTGATAGACTTCTAAACATCTTGGATGATGGATCGGCAACAAAGTAACAACACTTGGTCAGCATCTCATAAGGAACATTCATGCTATGTTTTGTTACATTCCATTCAGTGGTTCTCTAAAAGAAGTCATTTGTATGCATTTCCCATAGGGTCCTATGTTAAACTAAGTTCCCTGCTGGCGGCCATCTTGGATGATGGATCAGCTACAAAGTAACAACACTTGGTCAGCACCTCATAAGGAACATTCATGCCAGATTTAGTTTCATTCCATTCAGTGGTTCTCTAAAAGAAGTCATTTGTATGCATTTCCCATAGGGTCCTATGTTAAACTAAGTTCCCTGCTGGCGGCCATCTTGGATGATGGATCAGCTACAAAGTAACAACACTTGGTCAGCACTTCATAAGGAATATTCATGCCATGTTTGGTTTCATTCCATTAAGTGGGTCACTAAAAGAAGTCATTTGTATGCATTTCCCATAGGGTTCTATGTTAAACTAAGTCCCCCGCTGGCGGCCATCTTGGATTATGGATCGGATACAAAGTAACAACACTTGGTCAGCACCTCATAAGGAACATTCATGCCATGTTTGGTTTCATTCCATTCAACGGTTCTCTAAAAGAAGTCATTTGTATGCATTTCCCATAGGGTCCTATGTTAAACTAAGTCCCCCTCTGGCGGCCATCTTGGATGATGGATCGGCTTCAAAGTAACAACTCTTGGTCAGCACCTTATAAGGGTTCATTCATGCCAGATTTAGTTTCATTCCATTCAGTGGTTCTCTAAAAGAAGTCATTTGTATGCATTTCCCATAGGGTCCTATGTTAAACTAAGTTCCCTGCTGGCGGCCATCTTGGATGATGGATCAGCTACAAAGTAACAACACTTGGTCAGCACCTCATAAGGAATATTCATTCCATGTTTGGTTTCATTCCATTAAGTGGGTCTCTAGAAGGTAACACAATATAAACTTCATAAAAAAATGTCCGAAATGTCCTAGGTATAATAATATACACTTCATAAAAAAAATTTGCTGAAACGTCCACCTTGAAAAAAACTAGAGGCTCTCAAGAGCCTGTGTCGCTCACCTGTATCTAATGTGATTTTGGAAATTATGTAAAATTATATAATGATTGAGACCAAGATTGGTTTAATTTGACACAGTATTTAAAATTAAAACCAGGTCATCTTGGTGTAGTCTTACAATAGCTACTGAAGACATCTTATCATTATTATTTTTGAATATGTGGTCATTTGTATGCATTTCCCATAGGGTCCTATGTTAAACTAAGTTCCCCGCTGGCGGCCATCTTGGATGATGGATCGGCTACAAAGTAACAACACATGGTCAGCACCTCATAAGGAAGATTCATGCCATGTTTGGTTTCATTCCATTCAGTGGTTCTCTAGAAGAAGTTCAAAATGTAAAATGTTAATGACGACGCCGGACGACACCGGACAATGGATGACGGACGCCAAGTGATGAGAAAAGCTCACTTGGCCCTTTGGGCCACGTGAGCTAAAAATTTGGCCGAAATGTCCTAGTCTGAAATTTCCTGGCCGAAACGTCTGTACACCCCATCTTCATGTCAGACAATTTTTGAGTCATACAACGTTTTAATGCATTTCATCAAACAAAATCTGTCTGCCACAACTTTTACCTGAGTGAATCTGCCTGTTAAGATTCAACCGAAAAAAAAATTCTGTTAAAAAAATAAAAATAAACGAATGGAGAATATTTATCTTAAATTGCTGAAAAAATTACATAACAAAAAACATTTTTAAATTTTAACATGTTATGTAATTTTGAAATAAATATTTTTTTGTATAAAAAAATGTATTTATATCAGATTGCTTACATAAATATATAGACAAAAAGTAACATATTTCATGTGTATTTTACTTTCACTATAATTTTGAAATAAATATTTTTATCTACCTGCACAATATAATTAGCAGACACCTTGCTGTGATTAGAACGATAGGAGGTGTGACATATCTTGCAGTTTGGTAGATAAACTTATTTCCATTTCATAAGAGGTGTGGTTTGGGCTAATTTTTCAACTAATAAGATTTCATTGATTCTGAATAGTTTAGTTATGAATAATAATCCATTGAGTAATTAAATAAAAAAATTTATGGAATGAAAAAATAAATATATGCATATTTTCAAAGGTATTAAGCAGATAAATTTTATATCGCATTTTATTTAGAAAATAATATTATCTTTCATGTATTTTGCTGTTGAATATCTTTATTTCATTTAATTTTTTCATCAAATATTTCCTGGATGAAGGGGCTGTTTGGAATAAATCCAATTATAAAGTCTGTAAATTTACAAAGTAAAATATTTTCAAGCAAATTATTAATCATTTTTTACTGTTTTGCACCAAGTTAATATCAAAACTGATGTAGTTCCTTAAGACTAAATAAAAAATTATTCATTAATTTTTAGAATTTCACTTTTTTAAGATAATTTTTAACAATTTACTATTATTGTTGCAATTTTAAAAATGTTTTATTCTTCAGTAAGTTGGAAAAATCTTTCTTTAAAGACTTTCAAGATCAACAAATTCAAGGAAGAATAATTACTGACATATACAGACAAAGTCTGAATTAATTATTAACAAAATATATTTTTTATAATATAATATACTATTGAGTTACCATTACTTTAGATAAAATAATTAATGACTGAGTTACTTAACAAAAGATTCATAACAAGCAGTAATCATTAAGATAAAGTAAATGGATTAAAAATGTGAACTGAGTCAATAATAATTTAAACAAATAAATAATAAAATAGTATAAGTATCTATAATACTAAATTTACGAATTAGCCGAATAGGCGGCAAAACGCGTGGTTCAAAATAAACGATGTATGGTTCAGATTATAAAGGTTATTATCGGATTTGACAATCTGCATTTATAAATTTCAACTGCAGTTTTGTTTATGTGCAAATGGAATTTGTATGCACTTTTCCTATATGAATTCTCCCAACATATCCCTTAGAAGGTTCTCGAATGCATCATTTTAACACATTGATTTAAATGAACAAGTATGCACATATTTTTAATGTATTTCTGTTTGAAATTACGGAAGAAGAATAAAACTAATTAAAAACATTCTCCTTCGAATGGGATGTTTCCGCTTCATGTATTCAGGATTGTTTTTCTACAATAACGCAATTTCTCCTAACTGTAAAGGCTATGAACTTTCAAGATTATATGAAGAAGTAAGGTAAAGTTCAGAGGAATTCCTTAGTTGTTTTTTTTTTGGATTGCTCGGATGTTTACATTGCACAAAGTGATTAAACCAACAATTATCTATTTTTACATTATTTGTCATGTGACCTGTCTAAATATATCTCTACCATACAATTCCCTGTAAGCCCTAGATAAAACTATTTTTAACAAATGGTCATCTTTATCATTAATGACGAAATTTATCTCGGACATCTTTGATAAATATAAACGTGGACAGCACACGCATCCACACACTAAAAATGCTTTTATCGTCTGATTATTGGATATATTTGTGAAATTAAGCATCGCATGCCCTGCCCATGATGACAATGGAACAATTGGAACAATTATTTTCCAAACATATGCTCTACCTAACTCATGGCATCTTTTGAAAAATTCATCCGTCACTAAGGAAATGGTTACATCTACAATTTCATTTTCATATTTATTCTGAAGGAAAAATGTAATGCATTATGAAATGTGTATTTAATGAAAGCTTTTCATCAAGTTCCAGTTCAGAATTAATTGTAACAATAAAAATATTGACAATTTATGTGGTTGTGTTTTCGTCATAGATTTTGACTTTGATGGAACCTTAAGGTCCATTTTGGTAATTCTACGTGGCATACAGTCTACTTCATCAGTGGATACATCTTCGGTAGTAACGAACAGCCATATGACAATTGGGTCACGTTGACCTACATTTCACGCTTCATTGACTTTGGTTAAAGTTTGCATTAACATCCATATCTGGAATATTACAGCATATATAGACATGAAACTATCAGTTGATACCACATACTTGACAGGAAAGTTTATGGAAAGCCTGCTACAACATCCATATTGAGTCACTGTTCCAAGAATGACATGGCCGCAACAACTTTTTGTAGTCAACATGGCCACCACAAAAAAAAAAAAATGCTTATTTTCCCGCGCTCGCGCGGGTTCAATGTCTTGTATCAACCTATATATATTACATGTAATATATAACCCCTAATCTATCGGTCTCCTTAATGCATATATTAAAATATGTTTGGTCCCCATAATATTAGAAACAAGCATATATATTAATCTTTAATATTTTATATTATATATGATAAATAAATATAGTATTTTTTAAATTTTAACTTATAATTAAACAAGGGTGGACACACTACATGTCTCACCTGAATATGCACACAGACATAGAATAATAATTATCTGATACCTGACATTTTGCAAAACAAATTTAGGTCAAGGTCAAAAGGCAGGTGTCATACCAACATGTATCCACTAAGAACTATCTATTGACCAAATATGGTTGGTCTACGTATTAAATTTGCTGAGAAACGGACCTAATCTCGAAAATGTAACAAAGTCACTCAAGCATGCAAATTAGGTCAAAGTCCAGAGACAGGTGTCAGACTTGCATGTAGCCACTTAGAACTATCTATAGATCAAACACGGATGGGTCTAGGTATTACCGTTGCTGAAAAAAGGACTTCAGAAATTTGGATGAAAGTCACTCAACCATGAAATTGAGGTCAAGGTCCAGAGAAAAGTGTCAGACTGGCATGTACCCACAAAGAACTATAAATAGACCATATACTGTGGGTCTAGGTATTACAGTTTCTGAGAAACGGACTTAACCATGAAAAATTGACAAAGTCACTCAAAGATGAAATTGAGGTCAAGGTCCCAAGCCAGGTGTACTAAGAACTATCTATAGACCAAATATGGTTGGCCTAGGTATTTTACAGTTTCTAAGAAATGGACTTAACCACAAATAAAATAAAATGCTCCGCTGGGCGCAGCTAGATACAACCGCAGATGTCGAACCCTGAATAGTTGGGGCAATTATAAACACAACATTCAAGCTTGATACAATACTGAATTTGGATTGTGAATAAATATTTGACACAGCATAGGTTTCTGACACAGAATGAATGTTGTCTAAGAACTTAAAAATTTTTAATTTACCTATTCAAACCATATCAGTATTATTTGTTTTTATATATAAATCAGAAATAACCAATTTAAAATTTAAAATTGGGCACACATATCAATTTCTTGCTATTGCGCAATACTGTGTAATTGAAAATTTCTTCAAATATTTGACACATAATAGGTTTCTGACACAGAATAACTGAAATCAAAGAACTTAAAATTGGTCATATGATTTGAATTTATATTCAATTTTTTGCTTCTTGTGCAATACAATATGCTGTGGAGAATTGCCCCCCCCCCAAAAAAATAATAATTTACCCCTTTTTTTAGCTTTTGTGCAATACACTATGAAGTTGCACATTGACCCCCCTCCCAAAAAAAAAACAAAAAACAATAAAATTTATTGTAACCCCCCCCCCCTTTTTTTGCTAAAAAAATTTTGAAATTTTCTTTTTAATTTATGAAATATGAAATGAGAAAAAATTACCCCCTCCCCAATTTCTCATTTACCCCCCCCCCCCAAATTTTGTTTTCAACCCCCCCCCCTTTCTTTATACTTTGCAACCATAACAGCCCATTTAAATACACCATAACATATTAAAATAGAAAATGACATCATAGTCATGGATGGCAAATTTTAAATATACATAATTTAAAAGCAGTTTAGATAAGATAAACAAATAAGCTTCATCAGCACATTTTATATTGGCAAATTTCCAATGGAATTTGTTAGTAATAAAGTTTTGATAACAGGGCACACATATCAATTTCTTGCTATTGCGCAATACTGTGCAATTGAAAATTTCTTCAAATATTTGACACATAATAGGTTTCTGACACAGAATAACTGAAATAAAGAACTTAGAATTGGTCATATGATTTGAATTTATATTCAATTTTTTGCTTTTGTGTAATACAATATGCTGTGGAGAATTGCCCCCCCCCCCCCCCCAAAAAAAAAAATAATTTACCCCCTTTTTAGCTTTAATTTTGGACCCCGATTTGGACCAACTTGAAATCTGGGCCCATAATAAAAAAACTAAGTACATGTTTAGATTCAGCATATCAAAGAACCCCAAGAATTCAGTTTTTGTTAAATTCAAATTAAGTTTAATTTTGGACCCTTTGGACCTTAATGTAGACAAATTTGAAAACGGGACCAAAAATTAAGAATCTAAATGCACGGTTAGATTCGGCATATCAAAGAACCCCAATAGTTCAATTTTCGATGAAATCAAACAAAGTTTAATTTTGGATCCCGATTTGGACCAACTTGAAAACTGGGCCCATAATAAAAAAACTAAGTACATGTTTAGATTCAGCATATCAAAGAACCCAAAGAATTCAATTTTTGTTAAAATCAAACTAATTTTAATTTTGGATCCTTTGGACCTTAATGTAGACCAATTTGAAAACAGGACTAAAAATTAGGAATATAAATGCTTGGTTAGATTCGGCATATCAAAGAACCCCAATAGTTCAATTTTCGATGAAATCAAACAAAGTTTAATTTTGGACCCTTTTGGCCCCTAATTCCTAAACTGTTGGGACCAAAACTCCCAAAGTCAATCCCAACCTTCCTTTTGTGGTCATAAACCTTGTGTTTAAATTTCATAAATTTCTACTTACTTATACTAAAGTTATTGTGCAAAAACCAAGAAAAATGCTTATTTGGGCCCTTCTTTAGCCCCTAATTCCTAAACTGTTGGGACCAAATCTCCCAAAAACAATCCCAACCTTCCTTTTATGGTCATAAACCTTGTGTTAAAATTTCATAGATTTCTATTTACTTATACTAGAATTATTGTGCGAAAACCAAGAAAAATGCTTATTGGGCCCTTTTTTGGCCCCTAATTCTTAAACTGTTGGGACCAAAACTGCCAAAATCAATCCCAACCTTCCTTTTGTGGTCATAAACCTTGTGTTTAAATTTCATAGATTTCTATTAACTTATACTAAAGTTATAGTGCGAAAACCAAATGTCTTCGGACGACGACGCTGACGACGGACGATGACGCAGACGACGACGACGACGAAGACAACGTCATACCAATATACGACCGCAAAAATTTTGCGGTCGTATAAAAAGTGGTTTCAGAGGAGAAGATTAAAATGTGAAAAGTTAACGGACGACGGACAAAAGCCTTTTGCCAAGTGAGCTAAAAATGAAATAAAACAAAACAAAAAAACATTAACAAGAAGAAGGTGGTCCTCTTTCAGAATTTTATATCATGACCTTGCTCGCAATGCAACATGGCCGCCATAGCTGAACATAGTTTAACATAGTTTAACATAGCACCCTATGGGAAAATTCACTTAAAAATCTTGTCTGAAACCAGTAAGCTAATTGGAATTCAATTTGGCCTTTAACAGATATTCACACAGTTTAACAGGACACCCTACTGTAAATTTACTTTAAGACATTATTGTCTGAAACAACTTAGTCAACTGGTTCAATGGTCCTTAATTGGTCCTCTTTAGAAATGTATCTGATGACCCAAGATAGCCACCACAGGCATACTTAGACCCTATGGCAAAATTCACATAACGATCTTCCTGTCTGAAACCACTTAGTCAATTGGATACAAACTTGGCAGCAAAAGTCCTTAGATGGTCTTCTTTCAGAAATATATCTTATCACCCTGCCCACTATCCGAGATGGCCACCAGGGCCAAACATAGTTTAACCTATAGGACCCAATGAGAATATTCACCTAACAAATCCTCATGTCTGAAACCAGTGAGACATTTGGAATCTTATTTGGCAAAACCAGTGAGCCAATTTGAACCCAACTTGACAGCAATGTTCCAGACTGCAAGCCAAGATGATAATACCCAAAAAGTGTATTCTGCTTTGAGACTGCAAATGATATCCAGATGAACAATACAGGTACAGGCTACTGCATGCACTTTATTTGTATACAATTATGTCATACATTATAAGTAGATTTGCAAAAATTGTGAAATTAAATGTACATGTAATCTGATGACCTAAACCATTTTTCATCTGATGCATTTTATTAATTTTCTATGCAGTATTGTCATAAGTTTTTGCAATTTTTATTTTTCAATTAAGTGTTGTGCCTTATGTGCATTATATGGCCACCCCAAGTGTCAAAAAGTATACAGACCCTCAGACCACCATTTGTAAGAATGTTACTAAAAGTTTGGAGAAAATCGGTAAAGGTGTACTGGAGCTAGTATGTGATATTTGAAAAATGCTTATATTTGGACAATCTAACGCACAAAATATTGTTAAAAAGTATAAGGACCCCCAGACCACCATTTGCAATAATGTGTTAAAGATTGAAGAAAATCAGTAAAGGCATACACAAATTTGTTCGCGACAAGTGAAAAATTGCTTATATTTGGACAATCTGAAGTCCCTGGGAGTGTCCCATAACTTTGGAACAACAAAAGTTAAAATTTGAAGAAAATCAGTAAAGGCATATTCAAGTTGTGAAATGTGAAATGTGAAAAATTGCTTTTTTTTTAACAATTAAGGTCCAATAACTCTGGAACAACAAAAGTGAAAATCGTCAAAAAGTATACAGACACTCATACTATTATTTGTAATGATGTGTTAAAGTTTGAAGAAAATCAGTCAAGGTGTACTCAAGTTAGTGCCTGAAATGTTTACACCAGACAGACAGCTTGACAGTATACCATAATATGTCTGTGGTTGATGGACATATAAAAACTGAGGCCCACAGGGGTCAAATTTTTAAGTTGTGAATTTAAGCTGTGAAATCAACACCTTTTTAAAATTTTTTTATCTTTCACTTATTGCATTTTATTAGCTAACCTGGCCCAAATAGCCAACTGAGCTATTGCCATTATGTGTGATCAATCATTGTCATCTGTTGTTGTAAACTTTCCTTTAACGATTGTCTCCTCTGAAACCACTAAGCCAATTGAAACAAAACTTGGCAGCAATAGTCCTTTAATAGGTGGTCAGAAATATATCTGATGACCCAACTTGCCACCCAAGATTGCCTCCAAAGCTGAACATAGTTTTTTTACATAGGACCCAATTGGAAAATTCATTTTAAAATCTTCTTGTCTGAAAGAAATATGCTAATTGAAACCATGCTTTGCAGCAATGGTCCTTAGGTGGTCCTCTTTCAGAAATGTATCTGATGACAGGACTGCCCTCAAAGATGGCTGGCATATGTACAGGGGAACATAGTTTAACTGAGAACCCTATGGAAAATTCACTTAAAGACGTTGTCTGAAACAACTTAGACAATTGGAACCAACTTTGCAGCAATGGTTCTTAGTTGGTCCTCTCTCAGAAATATATATCTGATGACCTGGACCACCATCTAAAATTAACTTAATGATACTATTGTCTGAAACAACTTAGCCAAGCAATTGGAACCAAACCTGGCAGCAATGGTCCTTAGCTAGTTCTCTCTAAGAAATGTATCTAATGACTCAGACTGCTGGCTTCGTCAGGTGAACATAGTTAAACATAGGGTACTATGGAAAGTTAACTTAAAAAATCTTCTTGTACAAAATATCTTAGCAAATTGGAATCAAACTTTGCAGCAATGATTCTTAAGTAGTCCTATTTCAGAAATGTATCCAAAGACCCCGACTGCCAGCACAGATGGCCGTCACAGGTGAACATAGTTTAACATAGGACTGTATGGTAAAATTCACTTAAAATTCTTCTTTTCTGAACACAGTGAACCAATTGGGAATCCAAAAGAGCAGCAATGATCTTAGCTGGTCCTCTTTTAGAAATATATCTGATGACCCTGCCAACCATCTAAGATGGCCACCACAGTCAAACATAGTTTAACATAGGACCCTATGGGAAAATTCACTTAAAATTCTTCTTGTCTGAACCAACTGGAACCCTACTGAGCAGCAATGATCTTGGGTGGTCCTCTTTCAGAAATATATTCGTTGATCCTGCCAACAGCTGAAGAGATTTGAAAATAGGATTATATGGGAACATTTACCTAAAAAATTTTCTTGTCTGAAACCAGTGAGAAATTTGGATCCGAATTTAGCAAACCAGTGAGCCAATTGAACCCAACATGAAAGCAATGTCACTTTATTCTGCTTTAAGTCTGCAAATATCCAGGTGAGGGATATAGGCTCCTAGGAGCCTCTAGTTTTTTTATATAGTATTGTCATACACTGTATGTAGATGTGCAATAAGGTTTTAGATTTTTTCATTTTTAAAAAAATGGGGCCCCCAGGGGTTGACTTTTGAAGTTGTAAATTTAAATCCTCTTTTATTTATAACTCTTATGTATTTTATTTCTATATAACATTTTCATACACTATATTTAGATGCACAATATTATTTTTCAAATAATAGGGCCCACAAGTGTTGAATTTTGACAATTGTACGTATGTGACTTGAACTCTTCTTTCATTTTTGATATTATGCATTTTATCTCATACAATATTGCTAAACAATAAATAATTGCAAAATACAGTTTAAGAATTTTGATTTTGAGGCCAACACTGTCCTGGGCTTCAATTATAAAATGTAGATTTAAGGTTAAGACTTAAACTTTTGATTTTCAAAAGTATAATCCATATTCAAGCATGTATGATTGTGAAAGCGATGCAGTATTTGATACTACATACCTTGGGAATGCAACATTGGGTAGTGTGAGGTTAGCTGTCATTTCGGAAAATTTAAAATTTTTGCAAAAACCTGGAACACTATATTCCTTTAGGATTAATTTTATTTTTGACATTAATTGCAACAAGTAATTTAAATTTTTTTTGTTCAAATAAATTAAGGCAAAAAATTTAAATAAAAGTCTGTTAAATTAAAAACTGCATACAGATCATATTGTATGATGGACCTGGCTTAATTAAGAATATAAGCCTCATGTCTGACAGAAAAATGTGAAATTCCCCTATGCTACATCTCTCTGTATGAAAGACACTTATAATCTTCACTCTCATGGTAAAAACACAACACAATTTGAAACTGAAATATAAAGGCATACCATCTGTACTAAACTGACAAGAACTGACAGACCCATCATGACTTCCTGTCAACTTTCCTGGTCCTGTAGACCTAAAAATAAAGTAGAAAGTGACTAGGTTAAAATTTAAACTGAAAATTGACATAATATCAATGTACTATAGTAATAAAAGTTTCTTCATACATTTAACAGTATGAAAGGCATTTTAATTTGTTGAATTTAATTTCTTATTTATAATAAGAGTGGTCAAAGTGGTTAAAAGTTCAGAAAACTGGACATAATTTTGGTAAGGGACCTTGGAATAAATAGAAAGCTTTTATCAGAATCAACAGTGGTCCCAGCATCCCCCCACTCTCCTAATTATTTGGAACACTTACCAAAAGTAAACAAGAGGCTCCCAAGAGCCTGAATCGCTCACCTGTTATCTTTTGTGTACCAGTAGATCTTGCCTCAATGATTATTTTTGCTATTTAATGTATACCGTCATAATTTTCTCCTTAACATTGACCTATACAGCTAAAATATAGAATCTTGAACCCAAATAGATATGGTTGCTAGGGACTTTTTCATCAGTTGCTATGGACTTTTTCAATGGCATTGACTCTTGACCTTCAATTTTGACTTGAACAGGTAAATTGTAGGGTCCTCAACCAAAATATATATGGTTGCTAGGGACTTTTTCATCGGTTGCTGTGGACTTTTTCAATTGCATTGACTCTTAACATTTCTTTTTGACTTGTACAGGTAAATAATAAAGTCCTTAACCTGAATATATATGGTTGCTAGAGACTTTTCATTGGTTGCTATGGACTTTTTCAATTACATTGACTCTTAACCTTTCTTTTTGACTTGTAAAGGTAAATTATAAGGTCCTTAATCAAAATATATATGGTTGCTAGGGACTTTTTCATCTGTTGCTATGGAATTTTTCAATGACTTGACCCTTGACGCTCCATTTTACTTCTACTGCTACCATTTTATTTATTTCAAGTAACGCTCTAAACATCTGTAACAATGTCAGACCATTATTTTCTGTTTACATGTAAATAATCTTTCAAGGGCAAAAACTCCTATAAGATGTCAATTGACGATTTTGGTCATGTTGACTTATTTGTAGATCTTACTTTGCTGAACATTTTTGTTGTTAACAGTTTGTCTTTATCTATTATTATATTCAAGATAACAACCTAAAACTGCAAAATTTCCTTAAAATTAACAATTCAGGGGCAATAACTCAATAACTTCATCTGAAAATGTCACGGCTGGTAGATCCTGACCTGTTTTTACCCCGTCAGTTTTGCTCTAAATGCTTTGGTTTTTGAGATATAAACCAAAAACTGCATTTGACACCTATGTTCTAATTTTAGCATCAGTGGCCATGTATGTTGATAAATCAAAACTTCAGATATACTTTATAAACTAGTCACCCCAAGGAACATTTAGTTAAAGTTGTAGGTATTTTACCCAGTAGTTTCAGAGGAGAAGATTCTTGAAATAGTTTACCAGGACGACGACGATGGACGCCAAGTGATGGCATAAGCTCACATGGCCCTTTGGGCCAGGTGAGCTAAAAA
This sequence comes from Mytilisepta virgata, assembly GCA_028015205.1. Taxonomy (NCBI): domain Eukaryota; kingdom Metazoa; phylum Mollusca; class Bivalvia; order Mytilida; family Mytilidae; genus Mytilisepta; species Mytilisepta virgata. The sequence goes on from CM051521.1 coordinate 71,853,421, forward strand.
TCTTAAATGTTACTGCCAATTAACAGATGTTATTCAATCATTCTATGAAGAAATCAAATATGGGACCCAAGTATAGAAAATTCTAATACATTATAAAATGCTAACAATATACTGTAAATAAATGAAAAACATAAATTGAATAAAGGGTTTTGCCCCAGCCAACTGAAGTTTCAAAAATAAAGTAAAAACCCCTAAATTATACTATATACGCAGTAATAAAGTAAAAACGGTATAAAAACTCCTGTAATAGTGCAATGTACATAATTTTCATGGGATATATTTCTGAAGGAGGAACGTATAAGGAGCATTTTTAAGTAAAGTTTCCCATAGAGTGCTATGTTAAAGTAATTTTGTCTGTGATGGCCATCTTGAATGGTGGGCTAGGTCATGAGTTATAATTCTAACAGAAAACACCTTAGGACCATTGCTGCCAAGTTGGGTTCCAATTGACTCATTAGTTTCAGACAAGAAGATTTAAGTACCGGTAAATTTTACCAAAGTGTCCGTTGTTAAACTATGTTAGGCACATAAGGACAATGCCATAAAAATTTGGTCCTAAATGGCATAGTGGTTTCAGAGGAGGAAATTTTTTAATAATTTGTTTGATAATTTTTTCATTTTCAAACGGCAGACACACTGGTCAGAGGTTATTTTTGAAAGGGGAGCACCTGAGGACCATTCCACTAAATTTGGCAAAGCGATGGTCCAGGTGAGCTAAACTAAAGTATAAAAGTAAAACACAGATTTAAATTATATTAAAAATATTTAATATAATACATATCTGTGATTTGTCACCTCAGTTCATGTCTAGAAATGAAGTCTGAAGAATATTATGATATTATAATAAAACAATAATTGTAGCCTTTTGATATTGGCTCATATATATTTTTATCGACCTAATATAAATATATTGACCTCAGACTTCTGCCTAAGTCAATATACTTCCATCATGTCAATAAAAACATGTATTGACCTCCTCCAATGGCTATAATTGTTAACTTTCATTTTACCTGTAACTTCCTGTTGCAACATCCCATATATTCACTGTTTTATCCCAGGATCCTGTGGCAAATTTTCTTTCATCAAAACTAATGTCACAACATGATATAATGTTGATATGTCCCCTAAATAAATAATATTCAGATTACTTAACACCTTTTTGAACATCATACTCATAAGTTCATAACAGAGAACCCTGTATATAACTGGATACTTTTAATTATATTTCTGACATCAAGGCTATGACTATTCTGATTGGTTAAAGTCAAAATTTATCTTACTTTGTCTACCTACTGGAAATTCATAGGCCAGTGCAGACATTAACAAACATGTTTAAACAAAATGTACTGCGGGCCATTGCTCACTACTGATACCCTTGCTTTTCGATAAGGTAAAAAAATAAACAAAGTCGCCAAACAGGAAGTTGATTTCGACTTGGTCCGAAAACGCATCCCACAATATGGCATACCTATAGAAGGCATCTGACAAAATATCAAGCGGCTGTGATGACTAGTTGCAGATAAAAGTGTAACAATTTTTTTTATACAAAACCATAAGGTCAAAAAATAAACAAATTCGTCAAACGAGAAGTTGATGTCGCCTTGGTCCGAAAACATATCCCATATTATGGCTAGCCTATAGAAGGTTTGTGACAAAATATCAAGCCGCTGTGATGAGTAGTTGCAGAGAAAAGTGCATTGTTTCTCATTGGTTGATTTTTTTCCCCTCTGGAACTGCTTTGCCAAATGAAATGAAACTTGATAGGGAGCATCTATGATAGTTTCTTTACAAAGTTTCCTGGCTGATATAATAAAAAGCTTCTCCTCTGAAATTGCTGGCCCAAATGGAACGAAACTTGACAGGAAGCATCTATGGGAAGTTCTTAACAAAATTTCCTCATTTCGTCCAGATCATCAACAAACATGGCTGCCATGGGCAATTCTTGTTTCTCATTGGTTGATTTTTTTTTCCTCTGGAACTGCTTTGCCAAATGAAATGAAACTTGAAAGGAAGCATCTATGATAGTTTCTTTACAAAGTTTCCTTATTTCGTCCTGATTGGACTACAAATATGGCCACCAAGTGCAGTTCTTGTTTCTGATTGGCCAATATAAAAAAATCTCCCCTGATATCGCTTGGCCAAATAGAACAAAACTTGATAGGAAGCATGTATGAGAGGTCAATTATAAAGTTTCCTCATTTTGTCCCAATCGGACTACAATTATGGCTGCATTGGTCAATTCTTGTTTCTGATAGGCTGATTTACCCACTAAGAACATCTATCAACCAAATACTATGGGCCTATTTAGTACAGTTGCTGAGAAATAGACTAATTCATGACAGTCACTCAAGCATGAATTTATGTCAAGTTCAGCTGACAAGCAATAGACTGGCATTTATCCACTAAGAAGTATCTACAGACCAAATATGGTGGGTTTAGGTATTACAGTTGCTGAGAAATGGGCTTATTCAGGAAAATATGACACAGTTCACTCAACTATGAAATTGATGTCAAGGCCAATACAGATTCTGAGAAACTGACCTAATCCCAAAATTGTATGACAAGTCACTGAAGAATGAAATAGAGGTCAAGATCCAGAAACAAGTGTCATATATCCACCAACAACTATCAATAGACCAAATATGGCGGGAGGTATTACAGTTTCTGAGAAATTGACCCAGTCTAGAAATTGCAACACAACTCACTCAAGCATGTGCCTACTAAGAACTATCTATTGAACAGATATAGTGGGCTTAGGTATTACAGTTGCTAAGAAATGGACTTAATCACAAAAATGTGACGTATGTTACTCATCCATGAAATTGAGGTCAAGTTCAAAAAGCATGTGTCAGACTGACATGTACCCACCAAGAACTATCTATTGACCATATATGGTGGGTATAGGTATTATAGTTGCTGAGAAATGGACTTAACCACAAAAATGAAATTGCGGCCAAATACAAAAGGCAGGTGTCAGACTGACATGTACCCACTAAGAACTATCTATTGACCAAATATGGTGGATCTAGGTATTATTGTTGCTGAGAAATTGACATAATCAAGAAATTTTAACACAAGTCACTCAACCATGAAATTGAGGTCAAAGTCGAGTGACAGGTGTCGGACTGGCATGTGCCTACTAAGAACTATCTATTGACCAGATGTGGTGGGCTTAGGTATTACAGTTGCTTAGAATTGGTCTTAATCACGAAAATGTAAAACATATCACTCAAACATGATACTGAGGTCAAGGTTAAAAGGCATGTGTCAGACTGACATGTACCCATCAAGAACTATCTATTGACCAAAAATTGTGGGTCTAGGTATTATAGTTGCTGAGAAATGAACTTAACCACGAAAAATAAGATGCAGGTCACTCAACCATGAAATTGAGGTCAAGGTCAAAAGATATGTGTCAGACTGACATGTACCCACTAAGAATTATCTATTGACCAAATATGGTGGGTCTAGGTATAATAGTTGCTGAGAACTGGACTTCACCACGAAAATAGGACAAAGTCACTCAAGCATGAAATTGAGGTCAAGGTCCCAAGCCAGGTGTCAGACTGGCATGTACCCACTAAGAACTCTCTATAGACCAAATATTGTTGGCCTAGGTACTGGTATTACAGTATATGAGAAATGGATTTAACCACGAAACATGGATGCAGATTTTACATTTATGTTTATGAAGTCAATGAACCATGAAAACGAGGTCGCCAATGGAAAGTAATACCTGTATCTCGCCTTCACGACTTTTCGGCGCAGGTGACACAAAAAAAAAAACAAGAGGCTCTCAAGAGCCTGAATCGCTCACCTGGTAAACAATGCACTATAAACTAAATTAATATATTAATGTTTGTTGTAAATTAAACTGAGTATTAAAGGTCACGTAAAATGCTGAAAATACCTTTAAAAACCTTTCAAGAACCTCTGGAAAGAAATGGGCATGAGTTCTCCCTACGCTTGATTAAGATACAGTCATGGTCAATCTGATGATTCATAATACAAAATACAAGCTTTAATTAATCTTCAAATACAAGTATAAATCTTTTGGTCTATATGTTGTCCTCGTTTTTAAAATGTTTGAAAGAAGTTATGTAAAAATTGTGGGTTAAGGCTTTTTATTGTACTTGAAAAGGAAATATTGCAGGAACAATCATGCTAAGTTTCATCCAATTCCCCCTAGTAGTTTCAGAGGAGATGTTTGAAAATTAGTTAACAATGATTATGACAGACACCAAGTGATGGCAATTAAAAGCTCACATATTATGAAGTTTAATCATTGTTATACAACATTCTCATCACCACCATTCACTAAGGATACCTACCATATTTACTTTAAAAACCAAATATTGTTGAAATCCGAGCAAGTGTAAACAAGAGTGAAAAGTTTACCTGATTTTGCAGGAAATGACATGGAAGTGAAAAAAAAAAATGCTAAAACCTTGAGTATGGTCCCTCACTCGGCACCAAAGCTCACGAGTACATCAATGAAAAAATAATTATTGTGAATTGAATGTTGATGAAATATTCAAAACATTAAACAGAATTTCAATAAAAATAATTTCAAGTAGCAATAAAATATAAATAAACAACATCCTGATTAAAAATGCTAAACTTGAACATATGTGAAAATCTGAAAAAAATTAAATTTCCAAGGGCAATAACTCTAATATAGGTTGTCTGATTGACCTGAAAATTGGCACAGTGATAGATCTTAATTAACTGAACAACTTTTATTCTTACATTGATTATTTATCTCCTTTCACAATAATTGCACAAAAAGAGAAAATCTGCAAACAAAATTGACATTTTCAAGGGCAATAACTCTAACATGGTATGTCTGATTGACCTGAAATTTTGAACATTCATAGATCTTTATTAACTGAGCAACTTTTGTTCTTACATTGATTATCTATCTCTTCTCATTTTCATAATAATAGCCTTGAAAAACGAAATATTGCCAAATTTGACATTTAAAGGGCAACAACTCCTACATCAGTTGTAAGATCGTAACAAAGATTTGCACACTGGTAGATCTCATCGTGCTGAACATTTTGACCCTATGTCAAAATTTTGATATCTGCTTTCGTTTTCAAGTTATTTGCAGAAAACTACTGATGGACCCCTATGTTCTATTTATAGTAACGACAGCCATGTTTTTCGACATTTCAAAAATTTTAAACGATAGAAATTTTCCAGATGCCCTAAAGAACAATTCTGCAAAGTTAGGTTGAAGTCGGTCCAGTAGTTTAGGACGAGTTAACGTTTGAAAAAGTTTACAGACGACGATGACAGACGACGACGACGGACGCCAAGTGATGGCAATAGCTCACATGGCCTATGGCCAGGTGAGCTAAAAACACTTAATGGCCCCCACCTCCTCCAAAAGAAACCCCAAGGAGCCAGATTTCCAAAAATGAATTCCAATCTGTATTTTTATGGAGATCCACAGTGGTAAAATATTATAAGGATACATTCAATAGAACAAAAATAAATGAGGTGGAAACCCAACTGTCTACAGATACTATCACTGATGGTGACTGCAGGCTCTTACCATAATATGACCACAGAAATCCAAGAAAACTTTCATCAGAACAACTGACTTTCTACTTACTTAACTGTTATTGTCACTTTACATGTTTTCAGATCAAAAAACTTAGCAGTTTTATCCATTGATGTTGTGATGATTTTATCATCTCCAGGTGCAAACATACATTTGGAAATGGTACTACTGTGAATATCTGTAAGTATAAAAATTGAATGAATCATAACCATATTAATATTGCAGGAAATGGTTCAGTAGTATATGTAAATGTCTAATGACTGCATGATTTCCAATCAGGATGAAAAAAAATCATAATTTGGCCAGGTGAACCAAGTTAATTATATGGGTTAAGTGGGTTTTGGTGTCCCATAAATTTTTTTAAATGTTTCTTATGTCTTTGGTCTCGCATAACAGTGAATATGTGTCATCATAAGATTTATTTCAGGAGCGAAACTTTGATATTGAAAAAATCAAATGTCTTGTAATACAAAAAGAGTTATTTATGTACCCACCAAGAACTATCTATTGACCAAATATGGTGGGTCTAGGTATTCTAATTGCTCAGAAATGGACTTAACCATAAAAAAGTGACAAAGTAACTCAAAGATGAAATTGAGGTCCAGGTCCCAAGCCATGTGTCAGACTGGCATGTACCCAACAAGAACTATCTATAGACCAAATATGGTTGGCCTATGTATTACAGTTTCTGAGAAATGGAGTTAACCACGAAAAAGTGACAAAGTCACTTGAGCATGAAACTGAGGTCAAGGTCCCAAGTTTGGTGTCAGACTGGCATGTATCCACTAAAAACTATGTACAGACCAAAGTCAGGATCACAAGACAAGTATACTACGGCAAACCTTATACGATAAGCTACCTTGTGGACCATAAATCTTAATTGTAGGTATTACATGTGAAAAGTTATTAAAGTTTTAAAATAGTTTATGCTGCCGGCGGCGGCGGAAAGTAATACCTATATCTCGCCTCAGCGACTATTTGTCACAGGCAAGACAAAAACTGTCTGATATTCATAGTGAAATAAAAAAATGTTGAACTATTGGTAACTGTAATAATCAACAATGAGAATATCAACTAGAGGCTCTCAAGAGCCTGTATCGCTCGCCTGGATTTAACTTTTCACCTTCAGCAGACCTAGAAATTTAAGTGTTGCAGTCAATTTGGCTGGTTTTTCTATAGGTTCTATGTTAAACTAATTTCAGCTGTGGCAGTCATCTTGGTTGACAGTCCAGGTCAATGGATACATTTCTAAAAGAGAACCATCTAAGGACCATTTCTGCTAAGTCTTGTTCCAACTGGCTAAGTGGTTTCAAACAAGAAGATTTTTAAATGAATTTTCCTATAGGGTCAAATATTTAACAAAGTTGGGTGTGGCAGCCATCTTGGTTGACAGTCTGGGTCACCACACAAAATTCTGAAAGAGGACCATCTATGGACCATTGCTACCAAGTCTAATTCTAATTGGCTTAGTGGTTTCAGACAAGAAGATTTTTTAGTGAATTTCCCATAGGGTCCTATGCTAAACTAAGTTCTGCTGTGGCAGTCATCTTGGTTCACAGTCCACGAAATCAGACACATTTCTGAAATAGGACCTCCTAAGGACCAATGCTGCCATGTCCTGCTCCAATATGTCAATTGGTTTCAGACAAGAAGATTTTTCAATGAATTTTCCTACCGGGTCCTTGGTTAAACTAAGTTCGGTTGTGGTGGCCATCTTGGTTGACAGTCCAGGTCATTGGACACACCTCTGTAAGAGGACCATCTAAGGACCAATGCTGCCAAGTCTGGCTCAAATATGTCAAGTGGTTTCAGACATTAGAGAACAAAAGATGTTATAGTCCATTTCTTTTATACCATGTTACCTTTTCTTTTGTACTAGATATACATATTAATAATAAAAGGTAACATGGTATAAAAGAAATGGATTATAACATCTTTTGTTCTCTAATGAGGACTAATCCACCTTAATTACCTGTAATTAAAATAGTGGGCACTCAGAGAATAAACTGAATATACAGGTGCCCAGCTGAGAAAAAGTGTTTATTTAGGTAGAAATGTGGTTTTAAAGACATGATTATGCAATAAAAGTTTTAAGACAATTAGAAATTATAAACTTACTAAGTGGTGTCTTCCCTTTTAGCCAACTTTTGAAAATCAGGTATAATACAATATTTTTAGATTGTAGTTAATTAGAGGGCTGTTTATTTAGTAATTATTAGGTGTCATCTTAAATTGTGACTGAAAATTTGTTCCTGTTTGGATTAACATTATATGTAAATAGCACAGTAATATGGGGGAAATTTTTAGGATTTGATTCAAATATTTATGAAAATATTGAAATTATTTTAAAATTAATTGAAGCAAATGTTTGGTGAATTATAATATTATTACATTTATAAAATATTTTTGAAAGTTTAAATGTGATTTAAGGGTATTTTTTTACACTTATCTTCTGTAAAATTAAATTAAAGAAAGAAAGAAAAAAAAATTTTTTTTATGAAATTGTGAGGAAACTTGAGAAAGTGTGGCTTAAAAAATCAGTACGAGTAACAAGTATTCAGTCTTAATTATGCTTGATCATCATAATTAACAATTATTACTATTTTAATAGTTTTGATAATGAATGTGCAATCTGATAAGCATCCCAAATGTCAAACTTTCAACAATGTTCACTTAGTTTACCAAAGCTAACAAATGTCTATATAAAGTGTTGAAATCCTAAATTATTCATCATTCATTGCAAAATGGCAAACGACCAAGTCAGAGTTGAACTCATTCCACATGCATGCGGTTACTATCTAGCTGTAGCTGGCTACAGATACAGAGTCAAGACCAGAAAACAGGGAAGAGATGCAGAACGGTATACTGGAAATGCACTCAAAAGGACTGCCCTGGTACCGTTAACACAAGAGACAACATTGTAACCAGCTTTCCAAAGGACCACAACCACCCATCATCTACAGCACACAAATGCCTTGACCCACTACCAACACTCTACAACAGTGAGATAATACAGTTCTGAACCAGGGAATGGGACAACGACACATGACAGATAGTTGAGAAGATACCCATCTTTGTAGCTTGCATAAATCGAACAGCGTTCCGAAGTCCCCCGCCGCTAGAGCATCAGAAACCCTTGGACAAGTGAAACATAACAAAATTTTCTCAAAGAGAGAGAATAGAAGGACAAAGAATTTGTGGTTATTGCTAAAGTTTTTTACAAGTTAATGAGTGGTATGAAGACATTTATACAATATGGGTATAGTGTTGAAATCTTATTTTACCATGTGTATTGAGAATTTATACAAATGTACAATTACTTCTTTTCAATAAACAGAAATGCTTTGATCAAAAGTATTCCGCCTAACAAACTCTTAAAGACAGTATTTTTCAATTTTATAAGTTTCGATAGGAGTTTATGTATAAAACCTCCCTTTAGGTCCAAGTGTATAAATATTATTCCAATGCAAGGAGAATATAAATTTTCTAGAACACTTAGATGAACATTTTGTCAATTTTCAAAGTTATTAAGGGGCATAACTCCTACAAAAATATTTCAACATGACTCATCTTCGAACTCCCTTGAGGTATCATTGAGTTAAAGCTACTGTATAAATATTATCCAAATCGGTCAAGAAATAAATTTGCTACAGCGCTTACATGAAAATTTTGTCAATTTTCTAAGTTATTAAGGGGCATAACTCCTACAAAAATATTTCGACATGACTCATCTTCGAACTCCCTTGAGGTATCATTGAGTTAAAGCTACTGTATAAATATTATCCAAATCGGTCAAGAAATAAATTTGCTAGAGCACTTACATGAAAATTTTGTCAATTTTCTAAGTTATTAAGGGGCATAACTCCTACAAAAATAATTCGACATGACTCACCTTCGAACTCCCTTGAGGTATCATTGAGTTAAAGCTACTGTATAAATATTATCCAAATCGGTCAAGAAATAAATTTGCTAGAGCGCTTACATGAAAATTTTGTCAATTTTCTAAGTTATTAAGGGGCATAACTCCTACAAAAATATTTCGACATGACTCATCTTCGAACTCCCTTGAGGTATCATTGAGTTAAAGCTACTGTATAAATATTATCCAAATCGGTCAAGAAATAAATTTGCTAGAGCACTTACAAGGTGGACGGACGGACGGAAGCATGGATGGACGGAAGCACGGAAGAGGAGGACAAAAACTCACTATACCAACAACGCAATGCCAAACTACCACAGCAACCCACCACTATACAGGAAATCGTGCTGCCAGTAGAATGGAGATAGACATCAACAGATAATAAGTCTATTTCAATATCAATAGGGAAAAGAAAGGATATTGGGAAATGCAATAAATACAACACCATATAAAAATAAAGACAAAAAGATATTACCGCCTGATCTGCAACAAAATATACGTTTTGAGTAATTTTTATTTTTAAAATTGTAATGGGGCACATATAATGATGATTAAATAATATATTCATTTTACATGCTGGTTGTATGTATATGCAACTTATGTTATAATTCACTTTATAATTTATAATAATTGTTTTCATTTTCCATTTTCAGGACCGAACTTCTTACTGGCAGAAGATGGTGACAATGACAAGATCCTACTATTTGGTACTTCAGACAACCTTCGACACCTCAGCAACGCTGAAGCTATATTCGCCGATGGAACCTTCTACGCCAGCCCAGTACTATTCAAGCAACTGTACACCATCCACGCACTCATCGACAACGAAATGTACCCACTTATGAAGATACAAGAAACATTTTGTGCTGAACATTGCTTTTGATTTGTGACACTTTTATTGTTTACCATTTATTGTGCTAAATATATATTGCTACTTCAAAATGTGCTAATATTGTATTAATTTATATGTTCATATTGGTCACTTAACAACAAGAAATAAAAAATAATTATAACAAATATGTTATCTAGTTACAATAAATGTCTGTATCAAGATAAACACTTGAAATAAAATATATTTTTTAAAAAATCACCCAAAAATCCTAAAAAAATACTAGAGTTACAATTCGCGAATGTCAGTAGTGCATTATATACTTATATATTTAAGGAATATGTTCCTGGAATAATTTTCAGTCCATTATTACCTTTGTCATCCAACCCAAGCCCTAATCAAGAATCCTTTGTTCCTAATTACCTTTGACCTCATCTATCCAACTTTCACTTTTTACCTGTAATACCTAAAAATTCAAAAAGTTGGCTAAACGGGAATTAACCTACTAAGTCATGTCTTATAAGTTGTTTTTCAGTTGAGAAATTGTTGGGCAAATAAATATAAAATTAATAAAAATATATTATTATATATATATATATCAAACAAAATTTAAAAATTTGTCATTTTTACACCTTTATAAGTAGAAAAAGATGGAGATGGCAAAGAAAAGAATAACTAAACATACGATTAATGAAATGAAAAATTATTATGAAATATAATGATATATAATTATTCTCTTCGGTAAACTCATGTGTAAACCCAATCAACTGGAACAAAAACATATGGTCAATTTATAATACAAACACATTTTACCTGGGCTTTGAATTATATCACAAGCTATTTGATCATTAATTTAAAGTATTCAGTTTTCAATGTACATAATCAGAATAGTACAAGTTAGTATATCCCTTTTAAAGCTTTTTTTCTATCTATTTTTAACTAATTTTTATGCCTAAAAACTCATTATCATGAAGAAAAATATTTAAAATAATCAAAACAAAATTTGTTTAAGTTTACAGAAAAATATAAGTGTTCAAATCTGAGATTAAACTCAGTCCAAACCTATTTTCACTGTATAATTTATTGTTGCTAAAAGTTTTACATGTAAATTTGGATTATCCGCCCTTGTCATATGGTTTTTTGGAAAAGGGTCAATAGAATTCACATGTTTTTTTAATGGAAATAAAATTATTCTAAAAATATTTTCAGATGTTTTGTGATTATTCTTGTAATTTTTTTCACATGTGTGTTTTTGATCTAAGTTATTGAGAAAATTTGTGACGTATTTTTTAAAAGATTTCTTTGCCTGCTGTTGTGTGAAATTTGTTGAAATCACTCACATCTGTGAAAAACTTCTGTTGCACTGATGTGACATGATTAGCATAAAAAAATTCCACTAAGACTGGTGCTTGTAGCACTGAAATTGTAATAAGGTACCAGGCTTTCTCCAAGTTGAGAGCCTCACAACAAATTAAGAACAGTAGAAATGCTTTCTTTTTGCTTGAATTTTGTGCTATGCATGTTTGTATTTTGAATCAAGAAATTGCCAAAAATATCCTCTCTTATAATGATATTCATTTACTTTATTGGACTCCCTCTTGCAAAGACCTAGGATTTGGTTAGGGTTTATGGTTGGGGTTAGGGTTGAAGGTTAGGGTTAAATGAAAAAATGTTGGGTTAGGGTTTGTTTAGAATACCTCTATATGATGTAAACTCCCTAAAGAAAATGAAGGCCTTTATAACCAGGCATTAGAATATCACAATATCACGAAATAAATGTTACACCTAGAAGTGAAGACACATGTAACCTTGTTAGATACAATTCCATTTTTTCTGCTTGTTTAAAATTATGATGGTCTTTACATGATGTCTTAAATTCCTCCACGTTCTTATCTGTGCTTAAGGGACATTGCACTATCTAACTTTATCCTTTCATTCTGATATAATTATTAAAATAATATTTTAAGCCTGAATGAAATAAAATTTTATACTATAATGTTTACCATCTACATTATGTATAACATCTCCAGTATTAGCATCCCAGACTTTGACTGTGTTATCTAAATCAGAACCAGATACAATATACTTCCCATCATGTGAAAAGCAAGAACTTGTTACTATACCAGCATGAAAGCCACACCACTGAAAAATACAATTTTTCATGCAAACGCAAGTAGCAAAAAATGCAAAAATCGCTTCATTACTATCATATGGTTTTCAACCAACTGGCAAACTTACTACAATTCAATACATTTAATACATTTCTTTGAGTTTAAACATTTCTTCTTGTATCTTATTTATCACAAAATCCTAACAGAGGTTAACTAGAGGCTCCTAGGAGCCTGTATTGCTCACTTGGATTCAATTTGCTAATCAATGCCCAATAAAACAGTTACTGAAAGGCTACTTGGTTGTTGATTGGGATTAATGGACATTTTTTTGACATTACAGATCATCTACAAGAAAATATCAGTGCTTCCAAGAATTGTTTAAACTGGATCAAGTTTCACAAAAGAATATTTTATGAAGTGAATTTTCCATGGTAAAAGGATCAATGTCACTGAAGCCAATTTCAGCTCCTCATTTGGTCAGTAGTTTTAGAGTGAGAATGTCATATTATCAGACACAATTCTGAAAGAGGACCAACTCAGGAACATTTGCTGCCAAATTTGGTTCCAGCTGGCCAAGTTACTGTTTCAGACAATAAGATTTTTAAATTAATTTTTTCATAGAGTCTGCAATGTTAAACTTAGTTCAGATGTGGCAGCAATTCTGTTTGACAGTCCAGGTCATCAGACATATTTCTGAAAGAGGACAACCTAAGCACCATTTCTGCCAAGCTAGCTTGGTTCCATCTTACCATGTAGTTTCAAATATTTTAAAAATTCATCCCCCCTTTCTATTTTTAATAACAGCCGCCACGTTGATAGAAAGTTGGGCATGCTGGACAATTTTGAAAGGAGGCCACCTAAGGACCATAACACCAGAGTTTGGTCCCAATTAGAAAAGTGGTTTCAGAGGAGATGTTTAAAGGAAAGTTTATACTTTTACGCCTTTGCCAAGTGAAGGGAATAGTTCATGTGGGCCTTCAGGCCAGTAGAGTTAAAACAAGAGGCTCACCAGAGCCTGTATCGCTCACCTGGAGTCTGGTTTTCATTGGACAATTAATCAACTATTTGACCAAGTTTGTTGCAATTGGTTCAATTGTTCAGGGAAAATTTGTTGAAGATTTATTTTTTATAAGGTTTAATGTTAAAATATGTTCCCTGATGGTGGTAGTCCTGGCAGGAAGTTGACAAAATTGACCAGGAATAAGGGTGAACCTTAAATAAATGTAACAGAACCCGACCTCAAATTACACAAACCAGTAACTCCTAAATAGAATTTGGGATTCCCTTCAAAATTTCAGGGTAGGTAGATCTCAACATGGCAAACATTTTTCAATTTATATTTCACTTCTATCTCAAATAGTTTTGGAGATAAATGCAAAAATGTTAAAATTTTGAAATTTGACAAAAAAAGGACAATAACTCCTAAATGGGTTTTGGGATTTCCTTTAAAATTTTAGGGTAGGTAGATCTTGTCATGCTGATCAATTTTACCCCATGTCAGATTTTCGATATCTGTAACGGTTTTTGAGTTATTAGCAAAAAACAGCAATTTACCCCTATGTTCTATTTTTAGTAACAGCGGCCATGTTTTTCGACGAATCAAAAATCTCCATATCAGTTCTATGCAGGGTACATGTCATAGATCATTCCTATTAAGTTTCAAACCAATCGGCCCAGCGGTTTCAGAGGAGAAGATTTTTGAATAAAAAAATTTTGAAAATTTGACAAAAAAAGGGCAACAACTCCTAAATGGGTTTTGGGATTTCCTTTAAAATTTCAGGGTATGTAGATCTCAACATGGCAAACATTTTTCAAATTTACATTTCACTTCTATCTCAAATAGTTTTGGAGATAAATGACGAAAAATGTTAAAATTTTTAAAATTTGACGAAAAAAGGGCAATAACTCCTAAATGTGTTTTGGTATTTCCTTCAAAATTTCAGGGTAGGTAGATCTTGTCATGCTGATCAATTTTACCCCATGTCAGATTTTCGATATCTGTAACGGTTTTTGAGTTATTAGCAAAAAACAGCAATTTACCCCTATGTTCTATTTTTAGTAACAGCGGCCATGTTTTTCGACGAATCAAAAATCTCCATATCAGTTCTATGCAGGGTACCCCAAGGAACAATCTTACCAAGTTTCATTTGATTTTGAATAGTAGTTTCAGAGAAGAAGATTTTTGAAATAATAACATAAAAAAAGCCAAAAAATGTTAAAAAAGGGCAATAACTCTAACATCAGTTGACAGATTTTCACGAAAATCAGCACACAGGTAGCTCTCATCATGCTGAACACTTTCAACCTGCCAGAATTTGCCGTAACCTAATGATTTTTGAGATATTTGCGAAAAACTGTTGTTTGACCCCTATGTTCTATTTTTAGTAACAGCGGCCATGTTTTTCGACGAACCAAAAATCCCCACATCAGTTCTATGCAGGGTACCCCAAGGAACATTCATACCAAGTTTGGTTCTAATTAGTCAAGTAGTTTCAGAGGAGAAGATTTTTGAAATAATAACATAAAAACAAGAGGCTCTCAAGAGCCTGAATCGCTCACCTGGCAAACAATGCGCTATAAACTAAATCTCATCATCACCATTCACTAAGGATACCATGTTTACTTTAAAAACCAAATATTGTTGAAATCCGAGCAAGTGTAAAAAATGGCGGGAAAATGGCAGCCATTTTAAAAATGACCCTCCAAAACAAACTTTCATCATCACCATTCAACTCGGGATACCATGTTTACCTTGAAAGTAGCTTTCATCTTCATTTTCTTTCTATAATTCAGGAAAAAATAGCAAAAAACAGCATTTTGACCCCTATGTTCTATTTTTAGTAAGGGCGGACATGTTTTTCGACCAATCAAAAATCGAAGCATTAACTTTTTGCAGGATACCCTAAGGAACAATCTTACCAAGTTTCATTTGATTTTGAATAGTAGTTTCAGAGAAGAAGATTTTTGAAATAATAACATAAAAAAAAGCCAAAAATGTCAAAAAAGGGCAATAACTCTAACATCAGTTGACAGATTTTCACGAAAATCAGCACACAGGTAACTCTCATCATGCTGAACACTTTCAACTTGCCAGAATTTGCCGTAACCTAATGATTTGTGAGATATTTGCGAAAAACTGTTGTTTGACCCCTATGTTCTATTTTTAGTAACGGTGGCCATGTTTTTCGACGGATCAAAAATCGAAGCATATACTTTGTGCAGGATACCCTAAGGAACAATCTTACCAAGTTTCATTGGATTTTGAATAGTAGTTTCAGAGAAGAAGATTTTTGAAATAATAACATAAAAAAAAGCCAAAAATGTCAAATAACTCCTAAAAGGAACGAACCTACAACTTCGATCCTGTTACAAATTTTGTAGATCTTTGTGTGCCTAACAATATGAAATTTAAATTTTTCAAATTTCCTTTATAGTATCCAAGATATAGAGCTTAATAAGTGCAAAATTTGGAAAAAATGCAGAAAAAGGGCAATAACTCCTACATGGGTCGTTGGATCTTCTTCAAAATTTCAGGGCAGGTAGATCTTGAGGTGCTGATCACTTTTACCCCATGCCAGAATTTTGATATCTGTGACCGTTTCTGACTTATTTGCAAAAAACTGCGATTTACCCCTATGTTCTATTTTTAGCCATGACGGCCATGTTTTTATACGAATCAAAAATCCAAACAATAGATTTGTAGCACCCATACCAATTAATAACTGTACCAAGTTTGGTGGCAGTTGGACTTATGGTGTTGGAGGAGTTAACGTTTGAAAAAGTTAACAGACGACGGACGGACGGACGACGGACGGACGGACGACGGACGGACGACGGATGCCAAGTGATAGCAATAGCTCACCTGACCAGGTGAGCTAAAAAGCCAAAAATGCCAAAAAAGGGCAATAACTCTAACATCAGTTGACAGATTTTCACGAAAATCAGCATACAGGTAGCTCTCATCATGCTGAACACTTACAAACTGCCAGAATTTGCCATAACCTAATGATTTTTGAGATATTTGCGAAAAACTGTTGTCTGACCCCTATGTTCTATTTTTAGTAACAGCGGCCATGTTTTTCGACGGATCAAAAATCCCCACATCAGTTCTATGCAGGGTACCCCAAAGAACATTCATACCAAGTATGGTTCCAATTGGTCAAGTAGTATGAGAGGAGAAGAGTTTTGAAAAATTGTTAACGACGACGACGGACGACGACGGACGCCAAGTGATGGCAATAGCTCACATGGCCTTCAGCCAGGTGAGCTAAAAAAGGTATAAGATTGTTCAATTGCTAATGACAATGATTTTCAAGAAGTTTTTGGTTATGTCATATGCTCCAACAAATGCTGCCCCGTTTTTTATCCATATTTAAATTTTTTTTCTCCGAAAAATGTAACGTATTGAAAAAAAAAATATTGCAGATAGAAGGGAGTGTGAAGACAGATAGTAATCCCTTTATGCCTTCCTGCTATGCAGGCGACATAAAAATGTAACATAAACTAGAGGCTCCCATGGCGGCTATCTTGGATGATGGATGGGGTCATCAGATACAATTCCAATTGGCCAAGTGGTTTCAGACAAGAAGATCTTTAAGTCTCCATAGGATCCTATGTTAAACTATGTTCAGCTCTGGAGGCTATCTTGGATGACAGACCGGGTCATCGGATACAGTTCTGAAAGACGACCACCTATAAGGACCATTGCCATCAAGTTTTGTTTCAATTGGCCTAGTGGTTTCAGACAAGAAGATATTTAAATAAATTTCCCATAGGGTCTTATGTTAAAATATGTTCGCCTCTGGTGACCATCTTGGATAATGGATGGGGTCATCGGATACAATTCTGAAAGAGGACCACCTACTGTATTTTCTGGACTTTAAGTCTGTGTGGACTATTAGTCTAATTGATACTTTTTCCATAGAGATATGATGGTAAAATGGCAGGAAAATGGGGTGTTAGGATCATTGCCATCAAGTTTTGTTCCAATTGGCCAAGTAGTTTCAGACAAGAAGTCCCCATATGATCATATGTTAAACTATGTTCGGCTCTGGCAGCCACCCTGAACGACTGGCTGGATTCTGAAAGAAGACTACCTAAGGATTATTGCTACCAAGTTTTGTTCCAATTGGCCAAGTGGTTTCAGACAAGAAGATCTTTAAGTAAATTTCCCATAGGGTACTATGTTAAACTATGTTCGGCTCTTGTGGCCATCTTTAATGACAGACCAGGTCATCGGTTACAATTCTGAAAGAGGGCCAACTATTAGGAACATTGCTGCCAAGTTTTGTTTCAATTGGCCAAGTGGTTTCAGACAAGAAGATCTTTAAGTAAATTTCTCATAGGAATTCCTATGTTAAACGATGTTCAGTTCTGGAGACCTTCTTGGATGACGGATGGGGTCATCGGATACAATTCTGAAAGAGGACCAACTACGGACCATTGCTGCCAACTTTTGTTCCAAGTGGTTTCAGACAAGAAGATAAAGCCCCCCTAGGATCCTATGTTAAACTATGTTCGGCTCAGGTGGCCATCCTGGATGACGGGCATGATCATCAGATATAATTCTTAAAGAGGACCACCTAATGACCATTGCTGCTAAATTTTTTTCTAATTGGCCAGTGGTTTCAGAGGATAAGATCTTTAAAGGAAAGTTTACGACAACAACGACGGATGCCAAGTTATCACAATAGCTCACATTGCCCTTTGGGAAATAGAAAATGACAGTTTTTGAAGTGGTTTTGTAAAAATAAATTGATAGAAAGTACATATATATTTCATCAATATCCTTTTTATATCTACTAGAATCAAAATTATGATAATGTAATACTTTATTTCATATTTTAATGTACTTAAACATATATTCAGAATTACCAAACTTTCACATAATTGATGATGTCATATCTTTTTGATGACATCAGTTACCACAAATTTTTTTTGATTAATAATCATTAATTTTTATGATCTGTTCGAATGCAAAAGGAAATTTTTGGTAGTTTAATTACCGTGATTTCCCTTTAAAATTTTAGGTTCTGCTTCGTACATGGGCATAAGTGATCATTATATAGAATATCAGTTATCAGACGAAAAGACTGCTTTGATGCATGCATATTCATATTTATTTTTACTAAACAGCACCTTTGTCCTATTCAACAAAATAAAATCAGCTAGTATTTGTAAATCATGTATTTAATAGTGTATGTTTGTTACTAACCAGACATGTACCAGACTCTATATCCCAAACTGCTACTTTCTTGTCCCATCCACAACTAACAAATCTGTAAAATATTCACAATCTTTAATTTGCAAGATATATTTGCTTTGACTCAGCAACAGATAAAGACAGCTATATAAACATCAAAAGGAGTTGACAAATTACGAATGCCCACTGTCACTCAAGTTCACTAAAGTTGTTAAACACACCAATAAAAAGTCCTGTCTTCTGACATAAAATTTACCCAGTTTGTATTTTGTTGTGGATTTCACAATAAAGATCCATTAAAGTTCAACAAAAATGTGTGATAGATCTATACAATTATAATTTAATGAATGTAGGTACATGTAATAAAAGAAGAATGTGTCCATGAGACATGCTTATAAATAATGTACTAATTCAAACCTACTGACGTTTTGTTTTCTGTAAAAGCCATAAAGTTGCACAGAAAGGCAAATATGGCAATCCTCAAGTTATAAAGAGGCATAACACAAGAATGACGAAAGTGACGCCACTCAAATTCTAACTTGATCAGTGTTTGGAGTAATAAGCATTGTGTATAAATTTCATAACATTTGGTTGAGGCAAAGCATTTAGTTAGTGTGCAGAAACAGCAAATTTGGCAATTTTCCAGACGGACAAGGGTACTAAATGCCCTTGTCACGGGGGAATAAAAAGAGAAATTATACAATTGATGTCCATAACATTTAAAATAGGTAGATAAGATTAATTGAACATGACAGAGATAAATTCGCCAAAAAATATTAAAACAAGAAGTTCTGTGAGCTTTGCTCACAAATTTATATCCACCGCTATAGCTACAATAATGTAAAGAAATGTATAAGTCCATGTTTGTCTATGAAACCCCAAAAATTGTTTTGATCATTTTGATCAAAAACAAAATAGAAGGTGCATGATGGCAATGTACACAGATGATTCCCTGGAAGTTTCACAGAAATCCATTCACTGGTTTAGGAGGAGTGGTGGACGGGGAAGGCCTAACCCCTTACATTACCATATTATGAAGAGATGGCAAAATCCAAGTAGGTATGTGGAAAACCACAAAAATCTTTCTGATCAAAAATAAAATAGGTGGTGCACACCCAATGGCAATGTACACTGAAGATTCCCTGAAAGTTTCACAAATATCCATGCTCTGGTGTACAAGTAGTTGTAGTAAATAGGTGAAAACAAAGGGACGAAAAGACTGAAGATTGGAATCACACATCCTATAAATCCCCTGCTTTGCTAAAACTAGAGCAGGTAAACAGTTGAAGTAAGTGTTGACAGACTATTATATTTGAACTCATAAAGTGTTGGATATTTTAAAGAAAATTTATATCCCGCTTTATATTTGCACATAATATATAGCAGCGCAACAGTATTATGCAGTCGGTGGCTTATGACATCAAGATTTCCTCAAACTTCTAACATTTCATAAGAATTATCAACTGAAAGAGAAAGACTACTTGAATCAATGGAAGATTCACAAAAGTTAACGTAAAACAGAGAAATGTGCCATATTTATTTATGTATGATTTCAAAATAAAATAAAGATTAACGAAAATTGTCTGGTCAGATCTACATGTTAAATATTTTCATATGTTGCAGGGCATAAAATAAAATTAGGGATCATGAAATTAATTAACTTTTCTGCAGACCTCCATTTATTGTATTTTCCTAACTATTATTATCAGTATTTCAATTCTGAAATAGGACTATCAAAGGACCATTGCTGTCAAGTCTGGTTCAAATTGGCCATGAGTTTTCAGATAAGAAGATTTTTTAATGAATTTTCCCATTAGGGCCTATATTAAACTAAGTTAAGTTCAGGTGGCCTTCCAGATAGACAGTCTTTGTGATTTGGCATATTTCTGATGCCAAATTTGATTCCAACTGGCCATGTGGTTTTGGACAAGAAGACTTTTAAATGAATTTATCCGTAAAATCCCATGTAAAACAATGTCTAGCTGTGCCAGCTATTTTGGTTTACAGTCATTTTTAGTAACAGCATCCAAGTCTGTTGGAAGTCAGGGAGAGTTTGAAAGGATGTGAGATGGCAATAGCACTTTGGGCCAGTTGAGCTTAAAGTTTGCAAATTAGAATGTGTACATAACAATGTGCGAGATTCAACAGCATTTACATATACAGTCAAATCTGTCTATACAGGGCACCCAAGGGACCAGAAAAAGTGCCTTTTATGAGCAGGTGCCCTCTATATAGAGGTTAATTTTATATATTTTGTTCATGAATGGGACTTTTTCACTGTGCCCTTTATAGACAGTGCCCTTTAAAGCAGGTTTGACTGTACATTAATTTTTCTTACAAATTAGATTACAAATGTACAAACTAATAATATTTAAATACTGCACAAAGATTAAGTTAAATATTTTACTGATTTGAAATCAGTTTCATTGTTAGAATATGAGATAATTCATTAATGCGGACTGATAAAAAACAACAAATTTAAAGTAAATGCTGAAATGTGATGTACTGTTTTGATTCATCACTGATGTATTCAAAATAAGCACAAAGTGTTACAACCTATCAATAATCTAGAATTCTTCTTATTTATAATGTGTTCAACTCGAGGATTGTCAGTTTTCTTTTTTAGGTTGTGGTTTTCTTTGGCTTCCTCTACCATATAGCCAAATGCACTGAAAACAGCATACATCCCAATAATCCAAACCAAACCTTACAATGCACACCCATATATTGTTTATTATGGTATATTATGGATCAATTCTTGGCACAAAATTAAGCAAAGGAACAGTAGTGTTTGCTGCTCTTCATCTTAAAAGTCCCAATGGGGCCTTTAGCAGAAAGAAAAATCTTGCATCTCAAAACTGAAAATTCAACATAGTCCTTATTATTGGTCTGAATGTAATTCTATGCTATATACACTGTATCAATCAGATCATATCTGTTTAACAGAAGCATGAGAAAGACAATCACAAGGCACATAAAGATATGTTTTTTAACAGTAAAAACATTTTGGCATAATATGGGTGGGAAGCAAAAGATTAATTAGCAAATAGTTAATTGCACTGAGGGTCAAATTGCAGTATATGGACCGATAGGTCGTCCCGAAAAATTATACGGACCGAAGCGCAGCTGAGGTCAATATAATTTTTTAGGGCAACCTAACGGTCCATATACTGCCATATGAACCTCAGAGCTTTCAAATATTCGCTTTATTATAATTCTCCAATTAAAATGTTAAAAAATCTGGAATGAGGCCGTCAATAAAAATAAGCCTGTCCACTGGTCCATATAGCATTAAATCACATCTTATTACTGGCAACTGGACTGCCAATGCAATAGTAAACACTGATGCACCAAATGATTTTGATATGACAGGCAGGTGATTCTTTTCGCATTTGACACTATTTATAACATATATTTAGTAATATGTGGTGGTTTCCAGTATTGGTCATACAATAGGCAACTTGTCTGTTGCTCAATATAAATCTATGACTTCACTTTAAAACAAAATCATAAAAGAATAAAGTTATCTTTCAGCCGTCGTTAATAAAAATTTGGTCCATGGGAGCAAATTTCTTTAAAACTGCAACTCATTTTACGTTTTATTAAAGAAATTTAGACTCTTTTCGACCATTCTACCACGGGAGGACCCTGTATTTTGTTTAATAATTTAATACAATCAATTGAATTTCACCTGTCAACATTGGTGTTGCTGTCTTGAACATCAGATGGGATGGATATTTTAATGGCAAACATTGACAGCAGATCTTGGCAATCGTTAACAACTATGTATTGAACTTCAGTCATCTATCTTTTCTTCGCCGAATTGTTGTATCTATCAGACATGGAATATTACGAATAATAATGTATCTATAACATGGTGACGGAGTATATTGTAACCCCTCTGAAAACAATGTCAACCTCGGCTTCGCCTCAGTCACAATACACTCCATCACCTTCTTAGAAATTTGTTATTTATTTTATTGTACTGAATGTCTTGAATTTTACGAGCGGTGACAGTATAAAAATTGTCACCCGCTGTTTCCTTTCCAGCAGGTGATCGACTAAAATACCACATTCTTGTAAACCAATGAAATGCATTAAAAGCAGAGAAATTTACATAAAGTATAATAAATATACCTTTTGATACAACAACACAGTGTGGGAGTGGAAATGAATATTTTTTGGTCACTTCTTTAGTTGCAATTTTGTATAGCGGTGAATCGGTCACTTGCTACCGAGATCGCTGGTTTCCAATAATATATTTTTGTATTTAATACATATTTTATCGAAAGTTATGATATGTATGACTCTTTTGATGCCTATAAAAGAACGGATGAAATTTTTTAACAAACATGATAATATTAATATCTCTTTTATCAAGCTTTGATCACTGTGCTTCTTAAATCTTCTGTTGGAAATGTTAACTTTAGAATTGAATATGTAAAAAATGGTAATACATTTGAAGGTGTTCTCTAGGTTATCTAGAAAGTAATTCACACAGCAATCAATTTCTTAGGTATTAAAATGATTTAATCATGCGTGGACCATTTGATATTCACGGAGGGCTGATTTTTGTCCAGAACATTGGGGGGGGGGGGGGGGTAACTTGGCCTAAGTTTGGGTGCAGAACTTTTTTGACCCTACCCATTTAAATGCTTAAATTTTTCAAAAACCATAACCATTTATATACTAGATGCTTCAACACCAGCCAGACCCATTCATATACTAGATGCTTCAAAACTAGACCTATTCATATACTAGATGCTTCAAAATCAATTGATACAGCATCCAGGCAGAAGCTTATCTTCTAATCAACAAACGATAATGTAATTGATATACTATTTATCATAGTCTCAATTTACCACCCATTGATATTCATCTAATTCTTTATATAATACCCAGTCATATACTAGATGGCTCAAAAAGTAGACCCATTCCAGCTGCACGTTCCTATATACTTTTTCAATTGACCATATGTTTTTAAACAAAATTATCTTCACCCAATAATAAATATCCAAAGTATATTGAAAAGGTGGGATATCCAAAGTGCCCAGTAGTACCATCATCTTGAATGTACTTTACATGGACTCCTAATATCAGGGCATGAATTAAAGCATTCTGTGTTGGTTCTTTTTTACTCATGCTTTCAGAAATCTGATAAGATTAATTTTTACAATAATCCTAATATACAGCAAAAATAAAAAAATATTTGGAATTAACATCTGCATTACGTAAAGCAAAATAAATATATTTTGAATTTATAATGTATGTCTCTAACATTGTGTTCCTGATTGCCATTTTTGTTTTAAATCTGCTGCCATTGTTTGCCTCATCTGTTGTACATGATAGCAAACATATGTCCATCCCCCAAATTCAAGTGGTTGTAGTACAGTTATTAAGGAACAAAAAGTATTTACAGCTAGTAAGAAGGTCGTAGAGATTCTAAATTTATTTAATAAAACGTGAAATGTGCCCATGGAGTTGCAGTTTTAAAGAAATATGTTCCCGTGGACCAAATTTTCCAAACATATCTTTATTCTTTTCTGATTTTGTTTCAAGTTGAAGTCATAGATTTATATTCAACAGACAAGTTGCCTATTGTAAGACCAATACCGGCCGGAAACCACCACATATTACTAAATAAATGTTATAAATAGTGTCAAATGTGAAAAGAATCACCCATCTGTCATATCGTAAAACATTTGGCGCATCTGTGTTTACGAATTGCATTGGCAGTCCCAGCTGCTGAGAATAGGGTGTGTTAATGGACCGGTTTCATTAAAATACACAAATAGAGAGTACAATTCTTAAAAGTATAATATTGACATATATATGAGAAGTCATATAATGAAGAAATATAATACATAACAGCATTTACCACAGGCATGAGTAAACATTCTGCAGCTTCCACGCAGCACATCAAGCATAAATTCTTAACACAAAATTATCTGATGCTTATGACAATAAATTGGTTTTCTATTCAGAGAAATTATAATTTAAAATGATATAATTACACTCAGCGGATATAAAAGAGTTCCCAATTGAAAATTTCCCTATACAATTCATACAAAACTACTTTAGAAAATGTTGTTAAAAACTAGTATTTGTATTTAAATTGTGGACTTTAAAAACATTAAAATATTATAATTATCAATACAAATTATAGATATTTCTCTCCTCATCAATACAGTTTCATTAGAATATGACAAAAAATAACTTCAGGAAAATTTTTTGAAAAATTATGGTTTTATATGTAATATGCAGGAAAATTTCCAACTGGGACCTCATTTATGTCCACTTACTATACCTTCTTCCATTTTCATTTATATTTGCTCCACTAATGATCCCATCATGACATCCATTAAAATTATGAAGAACTTGGCCAGTATCTGCATCCCATATTTTGATGGTCTTATCATCAGATGCAGACAAAATTTTTTGGTCATTATCAATATATTTGCAGCTTCTTACTGAATCTAAATGTCCACGGAAAACCTTTATCCTCAACTGAAAGAAAAATATAATAATTCAATTCTTATAAAGGTACTATAGTTAAACATTTGTCTTACTGTCTGTAAACCTCAGTTCATAGAATGAATTTTTCCCAATTTAAGTATATTACTCAATTTTAATTATTTAAAATTATGGTTTTTCAAAATTTAAATATATTAATTTGACATTTTTAATACTTAAAAATTTTTCAAACTGCATTTATTTTTTATTAGAAATTTCTTGTTTTTAATCATATTTGAGATATGAAAATTACACATACTTCAAAAACAGTCATAAAAATTTTCGTACTGAGCAAGGTTAATTTTCCAACAAAAACAGTGTTATTATTCTTGAATTAAGACTTTCAAAATTCCCAAAACAATCAATGTGAAATCTGTAGAGTATGAGCATGATGAACTGCACCTACTAAGTTTAATGTTGCAGTTTATTGCTGAATAAGTTAACTTGAAAAATATATTTATCACATCTAAAAGAAAAAAAAAACATAGATAATCAATTGAATGCCAAATATGTCTCATATCTCCCAATTGTCTCAATAAAAATAATATAAACTATAGGCTCCCTTTCATTGTAAAAAAAAAATTTTCATCAAACAAGAGTGGACACACTACATGTCTTGCCTGAGTATGCACATGGACACAAAATAATGATTATCTGATACCCAACATTGCAAGTCAAAGGAAAATAGGCTAAAAGAAATTGTAATGGCCAGGCGATAATTTGTCTGAAAAATCTCATGCATGTCATTCAAGCCTAAAACTGTGCCCAAGGTGAGCTGACAGGTCTGAAATTCAAGTGAAGGTCACAGACAGCCATGTATCCACCAAGCACTATATATTAACCAAATATGGTTGGTCTATGTATTGCAGTTGTGGAGAAATGGATATTATCTCAAAACGTGAAACAATTTAGTCAAAGCATGAAATAGAGGTCAAAGGTGAGGTGTCAGATGTTAAAGTGGTATAAACATTGTTGAATTTTTAACTTTCAGCAAACAGGAAATGGCTGCACGACAGATCTAAAAATTGCTTAAATGCTATAACTCAACATTATGAAGCTATTAATTAAATCATTCCCTTCTGTAGAAGCCAAGAAAACTTTGATGAAAGTTTCCTACCCAAGGTCCTTCGGTGCATTCAAGCATTTACTAGACCTGCTTTCGCCGTTGGTGGATCATGTAAAAACATGAGGTTGCATGTGTTATTGTGCAAAGTATACCCCCACTCTTTCTTAATTTTGAAAATTGGGAAAACAGACTTGAAAAGTTTGACGAAAAATTTTATGTATACATAAGGTATTGTAAAATTTCTAAGTTAGGCCTAAAAAAAATATAGTTGTGTTTAGGGTAACCCGACCCTACCTAATTTTTAGTGCCTACCCTAAATTTTTTATAACCTTTCTTCAACAAGCACTGTTAAAGTCAAGGTGACTCCAGTATACAACCTAACTAAAAAAATTAATGTAAAAAAAAAATTTCCCTACCTACCCTACCTAACTTTTTTCAGTGTGTTACCCTAAACACATGTATTTTTTTATTTGGCCTTACGGCAAACAGTAAGTGGTTCCTTGATAGACTTGAAAATATGAGAGATGATACAACTCATGGTCATAAAGCTGCAGGCCAAATATCAAAACATTCCGTTGCACAGAAGCTGAGAAAAGTTTGACAAAAATTTCATGTAAACAGAAGGTATTGTCAAATTTGTAAGTATCCGCAAACAGGAAGTGGTTCCTTGACAGAGCTTAAAATAGGACAGACGATACAACTCATGGTCATAAAGCTGCAGGCCAAATATCAAAACATTCCATTGCACTGAAGCCAAGAGTTTGACGAAAAATTTCATGCAAATATAAGGTATTGTAAAATTTGTAAGTATAGGCAAACAATAAGTGGTTCCTTGACAGACCTGAAAATATGAGAGATGATACAACTCATGGTCATAAAGCTGCAGGCCAAATATCAAAACATTCCGTAGCACAGGAGCTGAGAAAAGTTTGACGAAAAATTTCATGTAAACATAAGGTATTGTAAAATTTGTAAGTATTGGCAAACAGGAAGTGGTTCCTCGAAAGACCTGAAAATAGGAGAGACGATGCAACTGATGGTCATATAGCTACTTACCAAAATCAAAACATTCCGTTGCACAGAAGCTGAGGTAAGTGTGACGAAAAATTTCAGTTTGAATGGATGGACGGACGGACAAGGTGAATCCAGTATACCACCCACTCCATAGAGTGGGGATATAATTACACCTGACGACGACGGATGCCAAGTGATGGCAATAGCTCACATAGCCTTTTACGGCAGGTGAGCTAAAAATGACTTTGTTCCTACTTTATCTGGGCTTGGGACCAGCAGATAAGTTTTTCAGGATTTATCTCATGAATGTGACCTAATGTCCCATTTAATATATAAACACATGAACTGACCGTTGTTGTTTTAGCAGAACATGCTTTTACTGTACATCGCCATTATTTCACCCCTTTTCTTAATGGACAACAGCCTGAATTCCACCAAGTAATTGGTTTTTCCTTGATCCATCCTATTCAATTAAATTCTTATTTATGATTTGAAAATCTAGACAGTTAGTGAACATCAAATAGGATAGTGAATATTTCTATAGTATTAATTAATGGATGTTTTTATAATGGACCTATAATGTGTCCAAGGTCTGTAATAATGACACAGTGATGGCTGTAATGGCTCGAGACATAAAAATCAGTTTTATGTTATTTCTTTCTCTAACGAAAAAACACCCCCAAAAAGGAAGGTACAAATCTACAATTAAATCAATAACTGTGCAAAATTATATTTGCCTAAAAATGACTAAGTTCAATTTGATATTTTTTCTCAAATCAAGCCAAAAGGGGGTGAACATCTTCAATGTGTTCAGAATAAGTGTTCAATATTTCATAAGTGCCAGGTTTATTGTGTTGGATTTCAAGCCTGTATTAACAATAAATTCAGAAATTTTGCAAAATTCTACATTTAAGTGTGAAAAATTACTGGAAGTATAAGTTGACACCAACTTAAATTGGACACATCAAATTGATCAAATGTGCTAAAAAATTTGTAGATGGATCTACCTCCAAGAAAAATAAAAAAGTTTTTAAATCTTGATTCAAGAAAGCTTTTACACTAGTTATACATTGTATTCTTCCATTAATTGACTATTGTATAACTATTTGGGGAAATTGCAGTATTGATAGTCTCAACCGTGTTATAAAATTGCAAATAAGGGCAGCAAAGTTTTATTCTTGATGCAGCTTTTCTTGCTCCATCAGCTACTAAAACAACTTAGATGAATGACTGTTGAAAACAGAATTACATATCACAAATGTAACTTGATCTTCAAATGTTTAAATAATGAATCCCCTTTATATTTGACTGATATAATAAGTGAATTATAGAAAGTAATCCTTATAATTTAAGAAATATTGTAAACCGTAATTTATATGTCCTAAAATAAACCAGAAATCTATGATTACAAAGTTTGCCTTGTCCCCCCACTAATTTTGGTGTGGGGCTGTGTAGCTCCCCAAGATGCACCCTTGCAGTAAGTAATATGACTGTAGGTCGCTTGGTATCGGAAAACTGAACTCGAACGTAAAACTTAATCTAAGTCAATGAAGCGCAATATGTAGGTCAGAGTGACCCAATTTTGGTGGGAGGCCGTGTTACTCCCCGAGATGCATCCTCATACCAAGTAATATGATTGTAGGTCACTTTGTATGTTAAAACTGATTTTTGACATAAAACAACCATGTAATATGGGTCATGTGATCTTCATCTTATGTCACATGGCCAGTCTCTTCAAAATGCACATTCACACAAAAATATATGACCCTATGTCAACTAGTAACCGAGAACTGTAAATTACCTTTGGTCATATTATCGTACTTCTTTCTATCTCTTGCAAATATATCCATAATACACCACCGTTGGGTAGTTAATGCATTTATAAAAGAATTTTAACATGAAATGCTATTTTGCATTTTCTTTGTTGGCTGTTTTTTTTAATGACCTGTCAAAAAACCTACATGTATAGTATAAGATAAGACTGAGTCTATTTATTTACAAATCTATTTCTTTTTAACCATTTGCCATCCTTTACCGAATAAAAGCTCCATCGAACCTCATTTTTTTCTAGATGGAACACGCCCCACATACAGGAGATAACTCTTACTGTTGTACACACTCTTCACGGCAATAGTACTATGACATTGTACGAAGGTATGACGGTTGCAACACAGTGCTCATTTACTGAATCTTGACCTTAAAAGTTAATAAAAAAAACTATTGAAATCTTGTTGGCAATGGAGAAAAATTTTCCAGATTTTTTTACTGACTGTATGAAAGACATCAGTACTAAGTACTGAATTTTTAAATTATTGAGCCTGTTGAGCAGTTTTGTTTGGAAGAATTCATGCTCTCTATGGCAGGTTGATACATATACTTATATGTTATACATATATACCTGTGCTAGATCTTCATGTTCCCATGTAGCAGTTGTTTGGCATTCACTCTCTTCATGGGCAATTTCAACCAACAAGTCTTCATCTTCCATTCTTGCTAATAAAATGGTCAGAGATACATGTTTTCTCGTGCTGTATAGTAAAATGTATATTGAATTAAAAGTACCAATGAATGAAAAAATAATGGGCACAGGCATCATGTGAAGGAACAATTGGAGTAGTGAAATGAATGTGAGCCTTGCTGTCCAGTGAATTAGTACAAAATCATTTTAAACAGCATTGGTTTTAGCATTGAAAAATATGAGATAAAACCATTTCAAACTAAACCATGTATAAGAATGATTAAAATGGGTACCTCAGATTTTTAGCAAAATTCCATATTTTCCTTTTTGGGTCTCATTTTTTGGCATCAAAACCCATGCGCTATATATATGGGAACATGCCATTTTTGTTGCCTTAATTAATCAGATGCATTTTCACTAAATTGAGATGCAGCTATTTTTTATGGAATTGACTTTTTTATGAAATTTTATTTCATATTCTATAAAGTATGTAATACAACTGCGATACTAGCATGACTAGTACATGGTGTATTACCAGAATTGTTAAAAATACTAGAACATATTTTTTTTATCACTATTGTTTGTTAAAAGAATACCGGAATACCAGTATTGTCAAGGTATATACCAGTTTTGTTAACAGTACAGGTGCAAAAATACCTTGTAAGTATTGTGTACAATACTGGTAATTCTAGTTTGTATACAGTACAATACTGATATTTCTGGTGTTGTTCATCCAGCAATTATGATAAATTATCATTGTTTCAGCTTGTAGTTAAGAATAAGACCCTACACTTCTGTAGGGCAAGTTTTTGTTAATTTTGGCAATACTGTATATCACCAGGTAATATGGATTCCTATGGGTACAAACTTTGCTCTTCTTATTGCTGACTTATTCTTATATTGTTAAGAACAGTCTTTTATGAAAAAAAAATCCATAAAGGTGAAATACAGAACCATGATAAATTACTTGTAATTGATATTTTTATGATGTACTTACTGTTGATAACCCCAAGTTTCTGAAATATGCAAAAGACATTTATTCAAAAGAGCTACATTTGAACAAAGCTTATACGAATAGAAAATGCTGTTCCTCTTTAGATCTTACTACAAATATTGAAAATGCACAGAGAAACATACTAAAATTCATGATAAAAGGGACAATTTAAATTTTCCATTTACTAACTTCCCCTTTCTTGATGGAGAAGTGCCTGTGGCATCTTCGTAAGGTGGGTACATAGATTTTTTTTTGTACATGAGTATCTTTTTACTTACTGGTAAATACGGATGAGGTTTTTACAAAATACTTTGGGGGAATAGAATATGCTAGTACAATTTTTCCATCATATTTTGTCCAGCGGGTAGAAGACTGAAATGTAAAAAGTTAAAACAGACAGACGACGGACAAAAATTGATGGCAATAGCAGGTCAGCTAAAAAGTTTTTTGGTAAAATTTTTAACAGACATTTTCTTTTAAGGTCGCGATCAGAGCACAACAAAATATGTTCATTTTAAAAAAATATATACCAGTCAGTATTTTGAGGCAGCCCATGACTTTAACAAAAGTACATTATAGACCTTTCATGATACATGTATTGTCAAAATCACGCCGGAATGTACATTAAAACAAGAGGCTCACCAGAGCCTGCATCGCTCACCTGGAGTCTGGTTTTCATTGGACAATTAATCAACTATTTGACCAAGTTTGTTGCAATTGGTTCAATTGTTCAGGGAAAATTTGTTGAAGATTTATTTTTCATAAGGTTTAATGTTAAAATATGTTCCCTGATGGTGGTAGTCCTAGCAGGAAGTTGACAAAATTGACCAGGAATAAGGGTGAACCTTAAATAAATGTAACAGAACCCGACCTCAAATTACACAAACCAATAACTCCTAAATAGAATTTGGGATTCCCTTCAAAATTTCAGGGTAGGTAGATCTCAACATGGCAAACATTTTTCAATTTACATTTCACTTCTACCTCAAATAGTTTTGGAGATAAATGCAAAAATGTTAAAATTTTAAAAATTTGACAAAAAAGGGCAATAACTCCTAAATGGGTTTTGGGATTTCCTTTAAAATTTCAGGGTATGTAGATCTCAACATGGCAAACATTTTTCAAATTTACATTTCACTTCTATCTCAAATAGTTTTGGAGATAAATGACGAAAAATGTTAAATTATGAAAATTTGACGAAAAAAGGACAATAACTCCTAAATGGGTTTTGGAATTTCCTTCAAAATTTCAGGGTAGGTAGATCTTGTCATGCTGATCAAATTTACCCCGTCAGATTTTCGATATCTGTAACGGTTTTTGAGTTATTAGCAAAAAACAGCAATTTACCCCTATGTTCTATTTTTAGTAACAGCGGCCATGTTTTTCAACGAATCAAAAATCCCCACATCAGTTCTATGCAGGGTACCCTAAGCAACAATCTTACCAAGTTTCATATGATTTTGAATAGTAGTTTCAGAGAAGAAGATTTTTGAAATAATAACATAAAAAAAAGCCAAAAATGTGAAAAAAGGGCAATAACTCCTAAATGGGTTTTGGAATTTCCTTCAAAATTTCAGGGTAGGTAGATCTTGTCATGCTGATCAATTTTACCCCATGTCAGATTTTTCGATATCTGTAACGGTTTTTGAGTTATTAGCAAAAAACAGCAATTTACCCCTATGTTCTATTTATAGTAACGACAGCCATGTTTTTCGACATTTCAAAAATTTTAAACGATAGAAATTTTCCAGATGCCCTAAAGAACAATTCTGCAAAGTTAGGTTGAAGTCGGTCCAGTAGTTTAGGACGAGTTAACGTTTGAAAAAGTTTACAGACGACGACGACGACGACAGACGACGACGACGACGGACGCCAAGTGATGGCAATAGCTCACATGGCCTATGGCCAGGTGAGCTAAAAAGTGATTATGAGTCCTGGGACTCACCATTCTGAAAAATGATGAGTCCCAGGACCCATAAAAACTAGACATGGTGTCTGTAAGGTCATAATGTATGAATACTCAGTACTATCCAAGGCAAATCCACTGATGAAGTTTCATTGATACACTATGTTTAGTTCCAAAGAAATGAACCTAAATGCAAAACTTAACCAGAGTTGCTCAAGCATAAAATATTAAAATGTAGGTCATAATGATCCAATTATTGTATGACTGCTCACTACTACCCAAGGCACATCCACTGATGAAGTTTCAATGATACACTATGTTTAGTTCCAAAGAAATGAACCTAAATGCAAAACTTAACCAGTCGCTCAAGCATAAAATGTAGGTCATAATGACCTAATTATTGTATGACTGCTCAATACTACCCAAGGCACATCTAGTGACGAAGTTTCATTGATACACTATGCTTAGTGAAGACCCTAAACGCAAAATTTAACCAGTCGTTCAAGCATGAAATGTAAGACATAGCGACCCAAGTGTTGCTGAACTGCGTTGTACTATACAAGAGGACTGTAGTGGTGAAATATCATTGATATATTATTAAAGGTTTCTGAGAAATGGAGCAATACGCAAAACTTAACCGAATTGGGACATACGTACGTACGGACGGACGTGGGTAAATCAATATGCCCCAGACACATTCGTGGAGGGCATAAAAAAACATCTTAGTGAGAATCCTGATGTACATTTTTTTTGTACATATACAGTCGACTCTAGTTATTTCGAAGAATAATTCGAGATAGAAGAAAAAACGGAGCTGAAGAAGTTACAAAGGGGAGGTAACTTACTACTTCCGGTAATTCTAAAATTTGTAGGTGTTGGTGAAAACTATAGATGATGATTAACTTGTTGATTAAAAACCTCTGTAGGCAAATTGACACTAATTAATCTATTCAAGGTAAATTGTTTTTACAATCAGTGTGAATTCGGCCAAAACAAAATATATGTTGGTTTAAGTTTACATTGTGACAAAAAATAGGGTAGGTAGGTAGGCAAACTGATTGCCATAAAATCAGCGGTGTTTG
Organism: Mytilisepta virgata; assembly: GCA_028015205.1. Taxonomy (NCBI): domain Eukaryota; kingdom Metazoa; phylum Mollusca; class Bivalvia; order Mytilida; family Mytilidae; genus Mytilisepta; species Mytilisepta virgata. The sequence goes on from CM051521.1 coordinate 71,887,084, forward strand.
TAAACACCCAGTTGCTCCAGTGATTTTATTGAGAAATGTTTATGAAACTAGAGGATTATTTAGAATGTTTGAAAACGTTGAAAAGTTATTTAGTCGTGCTAGAGTGTTGGGCTACTTCTAGATTTAGCAGGAGAAACTTGTTGGAAGTGTGACCATTGAGAATTTGGCTTTCAAGAGAGAAATCACTTTGCGAACGTTTGAAGTATGGAACTGTAAAGTACTTAGGCCATTTATTTTTATTTAGTTGGTTTACAGATCCGCCGACCCGATTTTGCCCATTTGAAGAAAAAAATAAAATCGAAAATTTTGGTTTTTTATTACCGCCGACCCTCTGAAATCAGCCATCCCAAAAATAAAAATAAATTAAAATCCTTTTGCATCAAAATTTCATAAAAGATGATGTTCCAATTTGTCTAAAAATAGATTATCCATTAATAAAATACTTGCAAAGATGATCCAAAAAAAAATCTATTTATAGCCGTTAGCTGATGCCAATTTCCGAAACAAGTTTTATGAAACGAATTTCCTATTACAATCCATGTGGCTTTTAAGTTCGTTTTGTATGAATATCTGGATTCCGTAAGATATCGAATCCACTCATTTTATCTTGTCGTAGTTGACGAGTCGAATCCCTTAAAAAGGGAATGGTCTACTGAACATCACCTTTCAAGATACGTGTTGTGATATTTGGGTTTCAAATCATTTGCAACCTTTGTATATTTGGCAATACAATCAAGATTGTTCAAAAGTACACGATTTGCCCTCTTTTTTTTTCTTTTTTTTTCCCGACCGACCGACCCTATTTTTAAAAAAAAAAATCAGTAAACCAATTAATTAAAAATAAAAGGCCTTATATATGAGACACATAATTTAGCCAATACTGTGTTTGGAAGAAATATATATAAATGGTTGTGAAAACCGGTTTCTTACATTTATCAGTTTGATTAAGCGTTTCTATAATCCTAAGGAACGTAAAAAAGCTTTCATGGCCAGAGGTATCGATACCCAAAATTAATTTATACTAGAAGTAGAAATGTTGATCTGAAAATGACTACAGTAAAATTCTTCAGGACGTTGGGTGATTTTGAGAATTTGAAATGAAATGAAGTCTTGATAAATTATTAGCATTTCCAAAAGAAAAGCATTTGCACTCAACAGGTTTTCAAGCCTCAAACGCCGGCGGCAAAGCCTAAGTGGCTTGTGATTCGATTTTTGAAATTTTTGCTCCACAGGTTCTCAAGCCTCAAATGTTGGTGGCAGAGCATTGGCTTTTTGTGAGAGTAATCACCACTACTTTTGTGGTTGAAATGTATATTGTTTGCCTTAATTTTATAGTCATTTTTTAACTTGATTGTCTTGAAATTGACAAAAATGGTGACCATCAAGAAAGCTTGCACAGCAACGTCTGCACATCAGATGTGGTATTTCTTTACTTCCGGGGACTGCTAAAGTAGCTTCTACCCAAATTTTTTTTTAAACTGAGTGACAATTTTAATATATCATTCATACTCATAGATGATAGAATCATACAAATTAAAATTCGTGTTGGAGTTTATTAAACTTTTCTATGAATAAGTATTAAACCAAACACGACAACTTCAGCAAATAGTGATATCATGAACAGCTAATTTCCGCCTACAATACATCAAAATGCAAGATTTAACAAATAACCACCCGTTCGCAGCTGGTTTGTTATCCTTGGTTTCTGTTGTACCGTAAACCGGTACGAAGTCGCACCTTTTGTTCGTGCTTTAACTAGTTAAAAACAGGCAAAATTTACGAAACTGGTAAAATATAATTTGCTTTACATCTGTTCTCGAGCAAATACTATTTTAAAATTAAAATAATCAGTGTTTTATACTATATATTTTTCGACATTGTCGCACTGACCTTGAACTTTTCAAAAATGGAAGAACCCGATACAGATGTTCAAACAGGTGAATGTGTTACAAATGTCAAATGCCTAGTACCTTTTTCTTAAATTTATACTTTTTTCAAAAGATAAGATATAGACAATAGCCAGAACAATTAATAAATTTCAGTGTCGCATTATATACGGTAATCCAACAATTGGAAAGTTTGCATTCGCTACAATAATGTACAAATATACAATACAGATAGAGGTTCATGCTCTTAATCCTGTTTCCCTTCAAGTGCACTTCTCACTGAACAAGGAAAAACGTGGTGGGCAGATTGGTATGATCGCGGACGCAAAAATATATGGACGAATATGATGAATTTGAGCGTATTTTTCAAGAGATTAAAATTGTTGGAATCTGGATCCGTTTGCCCTGATTCACGTTGCCCTAGTACATGTTCGCCCTGGGGCCGTTCGCCCTGATTTTTATTTTATTCTGTTGTATTGTTGCATAATGTATATATTTGAATAAAGTATGTTAAAGTTTGAAGGCAAATGAACTGTAATTCATCACCATTTCTGGAGTCTTTGTAAGCTTGCAGTGTAATGCATGAAATTCAATTATATTACATTTCATTATGAACTAATAAAGAATAATTATCAACTTTGAATTCCAGACATAATTTCAAATTTGTTTTATACCAATGAAGTACGTATTTATATGTATTTGGAAATGAAAAACATGTTTAATTAGAATGTCTAGAATATGCAGATTTACAAACAAACATTTTTTTGTTGTTGCTTATTTTACTGCCAATAATAATGAGCATTTTTACAGTCTATTTACGTTTTTTTTTTATTTGAAGTTTACATAGTATAGTGCATATTTTGGGGGTCAATATTTGTTGTAATAGAGACTGTTGTAAGATTTCATGTGATTTATTGAGGGTTTTTTTGTTTTATTGGTTTTTCTGTTTTTATTTTTTTTGGTATGTCTATTTAATATTAAGGTAAGCCAATCACAAAAAGTCACATTCATCCCATCTGCCACTCATAAATTTAAAAAAAATACCAATAATATGAATCCATCCATGATCCACTTCCATATAACAAATTTATCAAAACACACTTGAGACCAAAGAAGCCAAGCTGCGAAAAAAATCCCTTTCATGTCTTACAATTCTTACATTCATTGTTTTAACTCATTCCAAGCTGACTATGTTATTTTAAAAACTTTACTTTCATTATTAATCCACCAAAGACATTTAAAACAACAATCAATGATTTCAAAGACATCATAATTATACCTAATCAGAATTATAAATTAAAATCAACAATCATTAAAAGTAATCTAAATAAAAACAAATGTAAAATGAACAAACAATTAATTTTAAAAAATTTCAATGTTTTTTTCATGAATTTTGATGTACAAGTATTTTCTTTAGTATATACCAAATAAATATCGGCATAGATTTAAAAACCTAAATACTTTTAATATAAATATTTTTTTTATAAAAATAGGGCAAACGAACCCAGGGCGAATGGACTCTATGGGCAAACAAACCCAGGGCAAAGATACCAAGAGATTATTGTGTTAACAATCCTGAGTTTTTTTATATTTAAAATCAGATATTTTATGGGGGTAAATACCACAGGTGTTCAGGTGTGTCATAAAAATGCGTCATTGTTTATTCTGGCGTCTGCGGTATTAGTAATTTGTCTTTTGTTACCTTTAACGCCAGTAAAAATAGAGTCCATTGCTTCAATTGTTTTTCAATGTAATGTATGATCAATTATGTATTTATAATAAAGTGCACTGATTAGCTACATACTAATTATTTTTCTTGTTCGGGTGAGTTACGTTTCTGAGAATGTCAGTGTCAATAGTCAATACATCTTTTTATGTGTTTTGAATACATGTAAGTATTTCATCTACGTATACTTTCTCATTTGGATTGTCCAAATACTGCGTAGTTGCAATGAGTGTTTATATAATTTTGTTTGTTACCATGTATTTCTTCCTGACAACACACCTGTTATTCCAAATTAAAATGTGGTTTCAGAGTATGATTGTGTTACCGGTAATTATATATATCTACATGTAGTATGGAATAAATAGTCATAGAAGGTCAATAGTGGATTTTGTGAATTTTAAATATAAAAACATTACCTACCCTTGAACAGAACTATAATTTTTGAAATTATAAAAACACATGAAAAATACTTTGTCAAGACTAGTTTTTCCTTAATTGCATAATTCTTCAATGCATGCATGTTTGTATTAATATAAAAAATAAAACATTGTGATTTTTCAATACAGATAATAGAAAAAGCTCAATATCCTTTGGATAAAAATGTTTTATACATGTGTACATTTAATTATTCACATGTTAATCAACAAGTTGTTGTTTCAGACGTAAGGAGATTCGCTTGAATTGTTATATGGTAATGGACAGATTAATTTTTGACACCTGTGTTGAAGGTTTTTGTTATGCCTAGTACCTTCATCTGCCGGACGTCAAGCTGTTCGGTATTATGGAAGATTGAAACATAAAATTTAGAGAAAAATATACCTTGACATAAAAATCTACAAAGAGGGAAAGGAGAATCTCTATTAAATCTCATTAAAAAAAATAGTGTGCAGTTCATTCTAATTTTTGAAAGGTACACCACTTTATACGGTATGAAATAAAAGAAAGTATAATTTGTTAACATGTATTTCTTCCTTACAACACACCTGTTATTGAAACTGAATGTGAATTGTCAGCTTATGATCAGAGTGTGGTTTCAGAGTATGATTGTGTTACCACTAATTATATACATCTACATGTAGTATGGAATAAATAGTCATAGATGCTGAAGGTCTATAGTGGATTTTTAGAATTTTAAATATTAAAACATTGCCTACCGTTCAAAAGTATAATTTTGAAATTATAAATTAAAACACAATAATTTGTCTACGCTAGTTTTTCCTTAATTGTTTAATTCTTCAATGCATGCAAGTTTTTATTAATGTAAAAAAACATTGTGATATTTAAATACAGATAATTATTAGAAATATCTCAATATCCTTTGGATAAAAAATGTTTTATACATGTGTACATTTAACTCATATGTTAATCAGCAAGTTGTTGTTTCAAATGTAATAAATAGGAGATTGGTTGAATTGTTGTAAGGTAATGGACAGATTAATTTTTGACACCTGTGTTTATTATACATTTACCTGACCAAGGGTTTTGTTATAGATGAAGGTGTATACCTTTATCTGCCAGATGATTGAAACATATAACGTTTATAAAAGTCTATAAAAAAATTGGGGCCAATGAAAAATTCTGAGAATTCCGATTTGCCGCCATTTTATAGCTTATTTTTTGTCAATTCCTTCCCCATCCCCTTTGATCTCCATGAAAACAAAAATGACGGCAAGAGAATTTTTTATTAAAATTGCGGTCTTCTGAATTACAAAGGAAAATAATTCAATAATAAAGATATGGGTAAATTCTGTCCACGGACAACCCGGACCATGGTAATTCGGACCGTAATAACAATAATTAAGACCACCTGCACCATAGTGACAATGAGAAAGATACTGTCAAGGAAGTAATGATTAGGTTTTATGAATTTCAGAAGTCTTTATGTTGACTCTATTGTATACATTTTGTAGACTGGCTTAGAAGACATGCAAGTTTAGTTTGCCTTTACCCAGTTGAATTGTAAATCAGAGAATGAATCTGAATTTCTTAAAAAAACCATTAAGAACATTAAAATAAGACTAGCTATTAAAAAACATAATCATATTGCCGATTGGTGCTTTGGAGCAACGCTTAATTATTTCTGGCTGTTCTCTCTTGACTTCTCCTTGCCAGCTTCAGAGAGAGAAGTCACTTCTTCCTGTCATCCTCATGTAGGGTGAGCCGTGCCACTATTAAGTGTCTGTACCAAGTCAGACTATCCTGACTCGTGTTGTGTTTTGTACTCTTTTTTATGTTATTTTTCGTCCAGCGTTCTGTCAGTTGGGTTGCTTTGATTTTTTGGTATGTCATTGTTGATCTTTCATGTTATTCATTTTGTTGTTTATTTTCACCAGCCACATCTTTCTTGGAACAGTCGGACATAAATCTACAAACAAGTTTAATTCAGATTTATATTATCAATTTTGATTTTTGTTTTCATAAATTTACATGTATACGTGTAGCCTTGTACATGTTGTACTGGGTTCTTGGACCAGATTTCTAACAGACTTGCAACTCTGTCTATCAAGCTTTTTCTCTGTCAAAGTTTGTTTCTTCATGTTCTCAGCCAGACACCAATGCTACTTTAAGTACACGAACATGTAAGGTTATATGCCTTCCGAAGTTTTGCAGCATTCTGTGCATCATTCCGATTTTTTATCACTGTTCAACACAACATTGTACAAATTAATGGAAAAGAAACCCCGATAGAACTCTGCAAAACTCTGAAAACGAACGCAATTCATTTTGCAGAGTAACTTGATTTTTAACCAAAACTTGATGTGTGTACTGTATCCTCTAAGAAGGGAGAATATAAGAAATTTGCCTTCAAATCTCAAGTATTGCATTTGAAACAAATAATATCTCTGTCTATAGTATATATATATATATTATTAAAATAAGTACAGCATGTGTGGTACATGTAGAAGAAAATACAATCTTCATTCATTATATGTACACATGTAGCTGTTTAACTTTGTTAAAGTATTGTTGTTCATTAGATTTTGGTTGAACTGCAAAAAGAAATATCTCAAATTATTACACATTTATGAACTTAACCCTTACCATAACTTTGCATAAGGTATAAAAAATATTGTAATTGGTATCCATCTTTCCCAGGTACTAAATTCCTCAATAAATAATAAAACGAGCTTGCAGAATTTGGATTATTGACAGAAAGTTTCAATCAACAATTATGTCTTACTGTACATGTTCCAACAAGAGAAACCTTAAGAGTTTATCTTTTGGGTAGCAATTTGTTTGAAATTAAAATGCCAGACATTTTTCTGTAATTTTTTTACCCGATTTCCAAATTTGGCACCTCCAATACATTTGTAGATGAATTAAGTTTGATTTCAATATATGAGATAAATGTAACCAGCAGAAGTAGGAAAAGATGGGAAAAGGCTTCTCAGTTAAAATCAATTCTTTTTTAGCTCACCTGGCCATAGGCCATGTGAGCTATTGCCATCACTTGGCGTCCGTCGTCGTCGTCGTCGTCTGTAAACTTTTTCAAATGTTAACTCGTCCTAAACTACTGGACCGACTTCAACCTAACTTTGCAGAATTGTTTTTTAGGGCATCTGGAAAATTTCTATCGTTTAAAATTTTTGAAATGTCGAAAAACATGGCTGTCGTTACTATAAATAGAACATAGGGGTAAATTGCCGTTTTTTGCTAATAACTCAAAAACCGTTACAGATATCGAAAATCTGACAGGGGTAAAATTGATCAGCATGACAAGATCTACCTACCCTGAAATTTTGAAGGAAATTCCAAAACCCATTTAGGAGTTATTGCCCTTTTTTCACATTTTTGGCTTTTTTTTATGTTATTATTTCAAAAATCTTCTTCTCTGAAACTGCTATTCAAAATCATATGAAACTTGGTAAGATTGTTGCTTAGGGTACCCTGCATAGAACTGATGTGGGGATTTTTGATTCGTCGAAAAACATGGCCGCTGTTACTAAAAATAGAACATAGGGGTAAATTGCTGTTTTTTGCTAATAACTCAAAAACCGTTACAGATATCGAAAATCTGACATGGGGTAAATTTGATCAGCATGACAAGATCTACCTACCCTGAAATTTTGAAGGAAATTCCAAAACCCATTTAGGAGTTATTGTCCTTTTTTCGTCAAATTTTCATAATTTAACATTTTTCGTCATTTATCTCCAAAACTATTTGAGATAGAAGTGAAATGTAAATTTGAAAAATGTTTGCCATGTTAAGATCTACATACCCTGAAATTTTAAAGGAAATCCCAAAACCCATTTAGGAGTTACTGCTCTTTTTTGTCAAATTTTTAAAATTTTAACATTTTTGCATTTATCTCCAAAACTATTTGAGATAGAAGTGAAATGTAAATTGAAAAATGTTTACCATGTTGAGATCTACCTACCCTGAAATTTTGAAGGGAATCCCAAATTCTATTTAGGAGTTATTGGTTTGTGTAATTTGAGGTCGGGTTCTGTTACATTTATTTAAGGTTCACCCTTGTTCCTGGTCAATTTTGTCAACTTCCTGCCAGGACTACCACCATCAGGGAACATATTTTAACATTAAACCTTATGAAAAATAAATCTTCAACAAATTTTCCCTGAACAATTGAACCAATTGCAACAAACTTGGTCAAATAGTTGATTAATTGTCCAATGAAAACCAGACTCCAGGTGAGCGATACAGGCTCTGGTGAGCCTCTTGTTTTAAATAGTTAATGAAATGTGAAAAATACCACCACTGAAATAAATATGAATTTAGGACCTGATTTTTAGCTCACCTGACCCAAAGGGTCAAGTCAGCTATTCTCATCACTTGGCGTCCGTCGTCCGTCGTCGTCCGTTAACTTTTACTAAAATCTTCTCCTCTGAAACTACTTGGCCAAATTGAACCAAATTTGGCCACAAGCATCATTAGGGTATCTAGTTTAAAAAGTTTGTCCGATGTCCCCGCCTGCCAACCAACATGGCCGACATGGCAAAAATAGAACATAGGGGTAAACAGCAGTTTTTGTCTTATAACTAGAAAACTAAAGCAATTAGAGCAAAACTGACTGGGATAAAAATGTTCATCAGGTCAAGATCTACCTGACATGAAATTTTCAGACGAATCGGTCAACCCTTTGTTGGGTTATTGCCCCTGAATTGTTAATTTTAAGGAAATTTTGCAGTTTTAGGTTATTATCTTGAATATTATTATAGATAAAGACAAATTGTAAACAGCAAAAATGTTCAACAAAGTAAGATCTACAAATAAGTCAACATGACCAAAATCATTGATTGACCCCTTATAGGAGTTTTTGCCCTTTAAAGACGGCATCCAGCATAAACTTTCCTTTAAAGATCTTTTCCTCTCAAACCACTGAGCCAATTGAGACCAAACTTTGGTGGAATGGTCTTTTGGTGGCCCCCTTCCAAAATTGTATCCGGCATCCCCGACTTCCAACCGACATGGCTGCTGTTACTAAAAATAGAAAAAAAAGGGGGGGGGTGAATTTCAAAAATCTTCTTATATGAAACTACAAGGCCAGTTAGAACCAAAGTTGGCAGTAATGGTTCTTAGGAGGTTCTCTTAAATATTTCAAATGACCCGGACTGTTAACCAAGATGGCCACCAGAGCCGAACTTAGTTTAAGGTCAAGGCGAAGTAATTGAAAGTATCCTACAGTTTTCTAATTTTTTGGCAATATGTAACGTTAGTCGAAATACATTGGAATATGAAATAAAAAATGGGGGTACCCATGCTTATATTTTTGCTATAACCCTTTGAAAATGCGTTCTGAAATCAACTTTTAACATAGGATACATGTATATAGGGAAAACGTCAATTTTTCGACAGTTTTGCTCGAAAAGTCTATAAAAACCATTGATGTTAATCCTACAGTTTCTTGAAAAACTAATATTATATTGCCTCATCCACCAACTTTCTGATGATATAAAAATATTTGGGGGTCCCCATGCTTGATTTTGTTGTATCTGCTGCTGAAGATACTATCAAGTTACTAATTTTGGTGATTTTTTCAGGCAACGTCATGACGTCCAACGTTCGATAATGTTACTTATTCCTTATTCCTTATTCGTTACTTATTCCTTTTATTTATTATTTGTTGAATGACAATGTTTGATTTTCATGTTGTCGATGGATGATTTGAATTGCAACTGTATCCTTAAATTCCAGAAACATATTAAAATAAATCACAGTGCGTCAAGTGGACCAATTGTAACTCCACGTAATTATTTTGGACAAACTATTCGCCGTAAAATCCCTGACAAATTATGCCAAACCAAACTGATTTTTAGGTCGTTGGATTGTGCCGCTTCAATTTTTTTGCCGCTTCACTTAAAAATAAGAGCTCAAAATTCGCCCCTAATTCAAATTAAAAATAAAAAATTGTGTCACACTTAAGTTTTATATTCACCTGAAAAAAAAAACCCATCCCATTAGAAAAAAAAATTGCTCGCTCGCACCTATATTTACCCTTAAAAAAATGCAAAGAACTTAAAATCAATTTTGTGTAACCAAAATAAAAAACTATTAATGTACATTCTCAATGCATCATGTCATGAGATCATAAAATTAAGCTAATATCAGTCACAATTTCAATCGATTCAGTTTAAGTCGCAGTATTCAAATGCTGAAGCGGTACGAATTAATTCTAATACCAGGCGAATTCTAGAGAACGGTGAAATTGCATCAAAAATATAAGTAACAATATTTTTTTATGATGAGGACCATCTTCACTTGCTTGATATTTTGTATTTCTCAATCAAAGTGAAAATGATATTATATAGGCAACTTGATGTCATATATGCATTCGCGTTATTTACTTAGTTCACAGAAATTGAGATGTTTAGTAAATTTATAACAGTGTACCCGTGATCTAAGTGTCAAAAAGGTGACCTACGGCGCGGTAATACCATGAAGGTAGCACACTGTACATAAATACCCAAAATTTAAACTAATTAATTACTTGCATAATATTTACTGTAAAAATAACAACACGTACCTATGATTCTGAAACGAATTAGTCTAAATATGCATTTACACGACGAAATATTGTTTTCGAATGCATTTTGATAATAAAGGGACGTGTGAACTCACAATGCGTTTTGATAATGAAGGGACGAGTGAACGCACAATGCATTTTGAAACGTTTCGAAAAAGTTTTGTGTTGCGTAATAACTGGACGTCTGAACACACCATTATTTCTACCTTAGAGCGACTACACTGCTCCTCCGGAGTGAACGTCATAATGGCTACGACGTCAGACAATCGATGAATCGAAATGAACACTAGATGGCGTTCAATTACTTCGCCTTGACCTTAACATAGGGCCCTATATGGGAAAATTCATTGGAAAATCTTCTTGTCTTAAACCACTTGACCAATTGGAACCAGACTTGGCAGCAATGGTCCTTAGATGGTCCTCTTACAGAGGTGTGTCCGATGACCTGGACTGTCGACCAAGATGGCCGCCACAACCGAACTTAGTTTAACATAGGGCCCTATAGGACAATTCATTGAAAAATCTTCTTGTCTGAAACCAGGTGACATATTGGAGCAGGACTTGGCAGCATTAGTCCTAAGGAGATCCTTTTTCAGAAATGTGTCTGATTTCATGGACTGTGAACCAAGATGGCCGCCACAGCAGAACTTAGTTTAACATAGGACCCTATGGGAAATTCACTCAAAAATCTTCTCGTCGGAAACCACTAAGCCAATTAGAATTAGACTTGGAAGCAATGGTCCTTCGATGGTCCTCTTTCAAGATTTTATGCGATGACCCAGACTGTCAAACAAGATGGCCGCCGCACCCGAACTTAGTTTAACATAGGGCCCTGTGGAAAAATTCATTGAAAAATCTTCTTGTTTGAAACCATTTGACAGACTTGGCAGCATTAGTCCTTAAGAGGTCCTCTTTCAGAAATGTGTCCGATCACCTGTATTGTCAACCAAGATGGCTGCCACACCAACCTTTATTAAATATTGGACCCTATGGGAAAATTCATTAAAAAATCTTCTTGTCTGAAACCGCTTAGCCTGTTGGAACAAGACATAGCAGAAATGGTCCTTAGATGGTTCTCTTTTAGAATTGTATCTGTTGACCTGGACTGTCAACCAAGATGACTGCCACAGCTGAAATTAGTTTAACATAGATTCCTATAGAAAAACCAGCCAAATTGACTGCAACACTTAAATTTTTAGGTCTGCTCTAGGTGAAAAGTTAAATCTAGGTGAGCGATACAGGCTCTTGAGAGCCTCTAGTTTTATTTATTTATATCAATAATAATGTCAGCCATAAGACAAGATAAATTTTTAGTTTATTAGTCTTTCCTTATTGTGTGTTTGGTCTTTCACACATATATGGGAGTAGAATTTCTTTCCTTTGCTTGCTATTAATTAAAAATTTAGCTTTTGATGGAAAATTGGAAAAAAATCTGTAAGGAGCAGCATCATTTCATAATTCATTTTCACTTGGGTTGGCCAGTGTCAACATATTGGCAGTAAATATATAAATGAGTAGAACTTAAAATTTGAAAATTCTGAAATCTCTGCAGTACAGGGCTGTTAATCAAAATCAAAATGTTGAAATAATTTTACAGCTCTGGAATTCAAGGAACGTAATCCTGTACAATGTCTAAATCACTGGAATGAGTGATGAGGGAAGCCATATACATTGCACATCTATTTTAAGACAATAACAGTACTGGAAAATAACTGTGTTATAACCCCCCAAAAAAGGAGAAAATAAAATACATTACCACAAAATAATTTTTCGGTTGCAAAGATTTGTCACAGCCATTCAGGAAACAAACAATTTTTTTATTGTGGGCCAATTGAATATGATATTAACTTTCAAGTCATGATCATATTTTCCTCATAAAAAAAAACACATACATGTAGTTCTTGTCATGCTGCTGCAGCCAATGCAGTGGTTGTTTTCCCTAATATAGAATTCCACACAACCTAGAAAACAGGAAAAGCCTGGGACGCATATTGCGTTTTGACGAAAGTTGATGGGGCGAAAATATCCATGAAAATCAATTGTTTTGAATACTGTTCGACATTAGAACTAGTGTACTAAAAAAATCGCAAAATCATAGACTTGATAAAACAAGGCAGTATAGGTGTAGCAAAGCTGAAAACAGTAAACTAACTGAAGTTTGGAAAACACAAACCCCTATAAAAACCATGCATAGGAAAAGATGCTCCAGAAGGGTAAACAGACATAGTCCCTTTCATAATTAAAAAATGAGTAAAATTATTTTAATTACCACCCTTGAAAATGAGAAAAAATCTTGGAAAAACCCTGACATTTTTTGTTAAGAAAGGTATGGGACCCCTGTAATAATAGCAGCCTAAACATCAGCGGTTTAACCATAATATTTTGGTTAAAAAGTAAGGCAATAATGCTGAAAGTTTTTTTGTCAGAAAATACTTAAGAAGAACTGTTTCTATTGTGTGTATGTCCCCTAGTGAGAACCTTGAATTGTAATGAAGTAAATTGATGTCCACAGTTTTCTTGATAATACCCTTGAATTTAAACAGATTTGAAAGTTGTGTTCAAATAGCAATTTATTTAAATACCGTACATGTATATATATAGATTCTCTTTCAGGTACGATTGAGTAATAGAATTTCTCCGCCTAAGATGGTTAAATTTTTGACTTTCAACATGCGAGCCTTTAGAGGGCAAGTTAAAATCTAAAATTTAACTATTGAGGGTGGAGAAATTCCATAACTCACGAGTAAATTGAAGGAGAATCTGTTTCTCCTATGATTTTCGACAAAAACCGCAAGAAAATTGTTGTTGCTATGTAGTTTTTTTACATGGACGTCATTTCGTGACTTCTCTAGTTTATCGTTCCAATAACTGTAGAAAAAAATGGCGGGAATTCCCATGAAGAAACTTAATCAACGGGAAGTGGTTAAAATATTATGTATTTTTATCCAATCGATTAAATACGTCAAGAATAGGAAAAATACATTGTACATGTAATCCATTTCAGACATTTGCAGAGTTTGTCGATGTGAAAGTACACCAGATAAACCACTGTATCATCCATGTGTATGTACAGGCAGTATCAAATTTATTCATCAGGATTGGTAAGTAAAATGCTATAAATAATCAGCTTTTAGAACATTTATAAAATGTTTGTTATACAACAGTTTACATGTAGCTATTTGGAATCTAGACATATGTAAGGAATTTGAGTTATCCTTCTTGGGTCAGTCTTATCTAATTATAAATCCTAGGTAACTACCCGTCAAATTCTGATTTGAATTGTGTCTAATTTAGTTGTTACGTGATGATGACCCAAAGAAATCGATCCCTTAATTTTAGTAGTATAGATAATATTGGTCAATTAATAGTAGACCAGCATGGTAGGGTACAAATAGTTGTATTTGTTTAGATTTTGAGGTGTGTTATTTTCAACTGACATCAGACATGTCAGAAAGATATTGACTGTTTTGAAATTGAGATGAATAAATTTAATTTGGAGTCAGAATTGCCACAGAAAGGATATGGTATGATTTCAGCTGTTATTTGGCCCCATCTGACATGAAAAATTAGAATTATATTAGATTCAAATTTGTATCGTCTTTATCGTATATTGATCTAACTTTCATAAACTATCAATAATGTAAAAAATTCCTTACCATGAACGTCCGCTAAATCAAGGCAAATTTTTTTTTAATTCAAAGTAGGGTAAATCACAACTGTTTTCAGATCTGTAAACAATTATCACTTCAGATTGAAATGAAAATGAATTATGTAACACTTTTAATGAAAAAATTAGAAACGGATTAGAGATTATAATCTCACATGTAAACAAACCGTTTCTGATCACAAATAGATCCTTTTTACTGATTGATTAAAACATGACTGTTGTAGCGTGTAAGCAATTTTTGGATCTGTAGTGCAGCCACATCCTGTCGTTTTCTTAGCTTCAACATATACTTGTACTATACTATAATATAGTTGGAGTTGTATTTGTAGCTATCAAGTGTGGATAGACGGTGAAATAGATTTGTATCAGCATTTCTTTTATGCCAAAGGATCAAAATTCTTTTCGGCAAAAACGTATTACTTATGATTTGGGTTGACACTTCAATATTGCAGTGATGTTCCTATGATTTACTGGTAGGTCGGCACTTCCATACCACAGTGCTGAACTTATGATTAGGTTCGTCAGGTTGGCACTTCCATGTTGGGGGCCTCGTTGGCCGAGTGGTCTAGGTAGTTCGTCATGACTACTAGGTAGTGATCACTAGCCTGTCAACGCTGAGGTTGTGAGTTCGAATCTCACCTGTGGCGGGGTGTGTTCGACTCCGATCTTAATTGACAAGGATTGCCAATTTTCCTACTGAAGGTCATGGTTTTCCCCGGGTACTCCGGCTTCCTCCACCAATAAAAACTGGCCGCCACGAAATAGCCAAATATGCTGAAAACGGCATAAAACCCCAACTAAACAAACAAACACTTCCATGTTGCAGTGATGTACTTATGATTTAGGTTGGCAGGTCCACATTTCCATACTGGAGTGATGTATTACTTTAGAATTTGGTCGGCCGGTTGGCATTAGATATTCATTATGGTCTGTGGGACAGCAGATTTATCTCTCAGAAAGCCATATCATAAGATTAATATTAGTGCATGGTATTTCAAGAGAAGTCAAGGAAAATGGCAATTCCATAGAAATTAAGGGAAACAACGACAACACGACTCAAAAATTTAACTTAAAATAAAAAATAAACACAACGTAATGGGCAACTTGGACTTAAATGGAAAACAGAGTGTCAGAACTTTAACCATATACATCTGTATGTTAAGGTTCCTTTACTTTTCAGGAAAAAACTAACCGAGTATTGCTCATGTCAATTAAATGAAATAAGAAGTTCAAAAATAATAGCAAAACATGCACCGATAACTATCAACTGCCACCGCCGACCTGCTGACATAATCAATATACTTATTTTGTCAGAAACTGTCAACTGCCGAACTTTGATATACATGTATATATCAAAAAAAAAGAAATATCAACTGCAGGCTGACGAGCTGGTGATAAATACATTTAAATGAAATTGTTAACTGCCGACCACCAGCCTCCTAACATTTATATACAACATAATTATGTCACAAACTGTTTACAGACGACTGCAAACCTTGGATATATATGATATACATATTAAGATGGAACTTGTAAACTGTCAACTGCTGCACTAAACTGCTTATACAATATACTTTTATATGAATGTGTTTACTGCAGAGCCCCCACCTGAAGTCAAATATCTAATTAATTTATAATGTTTTTTCCAGTATCTGTAACTCTGGTGTTACCATTTTTTTCCAGTATCTGTAACTCTGGTGTTACCATTGTTTTCCAGTATCTGTAACTCTGGTATTACCATTGTTTTCCAGTATCTGTAACTCTGGTGTTACCATTCTCCAGTATCTGTAACTCTGGTATTACCATTGTTTTCCAGTATCTGTAACTCTGGTATTACCATTATCCAGTATCTGTAACTCTGGTGTTACCATTGTTTGCCAGTATCTGTGACTCTGGTGTTACCATTCTCCAGTATCTGTAACTCTGGTGTTACCATTGTTTTCCAGTATCTGTGACTCTGGTGTTACCATTGTTTTCCTGTATCTGTAACTCTGGTATTACCATTATCCAGTATCTGTAACTCTGGTGTTACCATTGTTTTCCAGTATCTGTGACTCTGGTGTTACCATTGTTTTCCAGTATCTGTAACTCTGGTATTACCATTATCCAGTATCTGTAACTCTGGTGTTACCATTGTTTTCCAGTATCTGTAACTCTGGTATTACCATTGTTTTCTATTATCTGTAACTCTGGTATTACCATTGTTTTCCAGTATCTGTAACTCTGGTGTTACCATTGTTTTCCAGTATCTGTTACTCTGGTGTTACCATTGTTTTCCAGTATCTGTAACTCTGGTGTTACCATTTTTTTCCAGTATCCGTGACTCTGGTGTTAGCATTGTTTTCCAGTATCTGTAACTCTGGTATTACCATTATCCAGTATCTGTAACTCTGGTGTTACCATTGTTTTCCAGTATCTGTAACTCTGGTATTACCATTGTTTTCTATTATCTGTAACTCTGGTATTACCATTGTTTTCCAGTATCTGTAACTCTGGTGTTACCATTGTTTTCCAGTATCTGTTACTCTGGTGTTACCATTGTTTTCCAGTATCTGTAACTCTGGTGTTACCATTGTTTTCCAGTATCTGTAACCCTGGTGTTACCATTGTTTTCCAGTATCTGTTACTCTGGTGTTACCATTGTTTTCCAGTATCTGTAACTCTGGTGTTACCATTGTTTTCCAGTATCTGTAACCCTGGTGTTAGCATTCTGCAGTATCTGTCACTCTGGTGTTACCATTGTTTTCCAGTATCTGTAACTCCGGTGTTACCATTGTTTTCCAGTATCTGTAACTCTGGTGTTACCATTGTTTTCCAGTATCTGTGACTCTGGTGTTACCATTGTTTTCTATTATCTGTGACTCTGGTGTTACCATTGTTTTCTATTATCTGTGACTCTGGTGTTACCATTGTTTTCTATTATCTGTGACTCTGGTGTTACCATTGTTTGCCAGTACATGTATCTGCGACTCTGGTGTTACCATTGTTTGCCAGTACATGTATCTGCGACTCTGGTGTTACCATTGTTTTCCAGTATTTGTAACAATGGTGTTACCAATGTTTCCAGTATCTGTAACTCAGGTGTTACCAGTATTTTCCAGTACATGTATCATCCAGTAATTCATCTGTAACATTTTTTTTGAGAAAACAATGATCGAACAACACTGGAATCCATTTTTTTCCAGAATTACAGCCACTGGATATTACTGACAATACTGGTACAAAGTTTTGTACATAATACAGTCAAACCTGTCTATAAAGGACAGCTAAGGGACCTGAAAAAAGTGCCCTTTATGAGCAGGTGCCCTTTATAAAGAGGTTAATTTACATACTTTGTTTGTGAATGAGACTTTTTCACTGTGCCCTTTATAGACAGTGATTTGCTATATACAGGTGCCCTTTAGAGAAGGTTTGACAGTACTGGTATTTCCAGTTTGTATTCTTCACTTTATGGTAAGGTATTTGCCTGGAACTAAAAAGGCATTAAAAACAACATGAACAAGTAGTTTTTATTCAGTGATTTATTTAGTATTGTTTTTACAGTTTGGTTCAATGGTTAAAGTACAGTAGAAAAGAATACTGTGAGCTATGTAAACATAGGTTTGCATTTACACCTAGTAAGTAGATGTTTTGATTTTAATTTAATTTGTTATTTCGCAATCACAGGGTTCCTTTTATTTTGTTAATCTGGTAAGCATGCAGAAATTTCTGACACTAATGCTTAGGCTTAAAAAAGTAGTATGTGTGGTTCCTACATGCTTGAAAATACTGGGTATATAGGTAGACATTTATTTTATTTTTGTACATGAATAAGGTAATAAGGGGAGACATAGTGATATTAACAGTGTGAACATTTTAACCGTATACACATGTACCATGTCCATGCCAAGATACCTGTCAGTCACTGAAGCTATATTTTTTATAGCGGATTTTGCTGATTGGTCTAGAGCGCTGGACATTGTGCTACATATGTACGCAAATAGGTGCCATAGTGTCTCAAAGTTGTGAGGTCGGTAAAAAATTTTACAGTAATAAGATCTGATTTTTTCAGTGTCACGGTCTATATTCAGACTACTTCAGCATTTCTTTTGCATTACAATGTCTGGTATTGGATAATCTTTAAACTCTGTCAATATGCATACTCATGCAAGACATTGTGTGTCCAATCTAATGTTTACTCATTTTGTTCTTGAATCAAACTAAAATTATCTGAAATCCTTGACTGGGAAAATGCTCTTAATTATGAACTAGGATGGCACTAATTAATCATTTTTTATTTCATTGTAGTTTATTCCCCTGATATGCCAAAGAGGTTACCTATTAAGGATATATTTAGTGGATTATTAACAAGTATAGGAAGAGCTGTTAGATATTGGTTTCACTATACATTAGTAGCATTTGCCTGGTTAGGAATAGTTCCACTTACAGCATGTAAGTACAATATTTTGTTATACCCCTTGCAACAATGTTGCGAGGTTATAAATTAAATGTACATCTTTCAATTTTTCATTAAGATAATAAAACAAAAAGAATACAAATTCAGAATGCAATTCTTGTTAAAATAGGCTTAGGGAATTCCCTACCCATTATTTATATATTTTTTGAAAAACTTCTAGAATTGTATATGAAACATAAAAAGTCATATAAAAATCTTGTCTGAAACCACAACATGCACAAGGCCAATTGGAACCAGACTTGGCAACAATGTTTCTTAGATGAAGCTTTTTATAATGACCTTGATTGTCAACCAAGATTACACACAGCCACAGCCAAAGTTAGTTCACGTGAAAGATTTCCATTGGTCTCCAATTCGGCAGAGCCTCTTTGGAGACCAGAAACTTTCCCTTGGGTGTCTGAGATTTTTCCGTCTTGCACTTTAACCGGTGTTAGATCCTGTGTTTAATCTCACCCAAAATCAACTATATATTTATATATATCTCACCCAAAATCAACTGTATATATCTTACCCAAAATCAACTGTATATATCTCACCCAAAATCAACTGTATTTATCCCACCTATACCCAATTCTGAATTTGTCATGTAGGTATGTAATATATGTCAAACATTTTGTCTGTTATAACAAACCTGTCTATAAAGGGATAAAAAAAAGTGCCGTTTATGAGATGATTCCCTCTATACAGAGGTTAATTTTACACAATTTGTTTATGAATAGGACTTTTTCACTGTGCCCATTACAGACAATGATTTACTATATAGAGGTGCCCTTTAACGAAGGTT
The DNA here is from genome assembly GCA_028015205.1 of Mytilisepta virgata. Classification (NCBI taxonomy): domain Eukaryota; kingdom Metazoa; phylum Mollusca; class Bivalvia; order Mytilida; family Mytilidae; genus Mytilisepta; species Mytilisepta virgata. The sequence goes on from CM051521.1 coordinate 71,906,586, forward strand.
TGATGGTATATTGTAGTTGAATGACATCTGCTGAAATTGGGGCCTTATATATTTTGAATAATATCAGTTTAAATGGAGGCAATATATACTTGTCTATTAATATTCCCTGAAAGTATAACACATTTAAAAATTACACTATATTATATTGCTTTTTAGGTCGTATATACAGATGTCTGTTTACAGGATCTGTCAGCTCCTTACTGACCCTTCCTTTAGATATGCTTTCAACGTAAGTACTATACAAATTGTAATCCTGTAGCTAATATTCATAAGTATTGAGTGGTCAAACTGGCTTTTTTTGTGGTACTTCCAGTTCAGGGTCAAATCTTGGAAACCTATGAATGCAAAAATTGTTATTTTTAGCAATTTTTATGGAATTGAAGCATAGGGGTTGGACCAGAATATACTTTGATCTTTGAATTTATAACTTGTGCCAAAGTGGCACCTTAATCTAAGAACAATGGCACTGCAGCAAATGTTTGAGACCAACCCTGTCCAAAAATGCCGTATTCACCGATCACGCTTTTTATATGCCTTTGTCATTATCTTTGTTTGTGCAAAAAGTACTTAAATAAATGGTTTTTATATGCCTGTTGCATGGCTTTCAATAAGTTTTAAAGTAGATGGTTGATTTCATAAAGTAGGCGGGGAATAGCAGGCGCACTTGTGCACTGGCCTTTTTGGCCGGGCATTTGGTAGCTCATGAAAACTTTGATTTTGATAACAGTTAGAGATGGCTTCAGAAATGAACTGATTTATGGGAAAAAGTGTAAAAGAAATAGTTTTTGTAGTTTTCAACTGACACAACAGTAGTGCAAAATTTTTAAGTGACAGAAGTAAATTTCTCGTTTTTTAGCTCACCTGGCCAAAGGCCATGTGAACTTTTGTCATCTTCTCATCTGAAACTGCTTGGCCAAATGGAACACAAAACTTGAAAGGAAGCATTGTGGGGAATCTGGAGTTAGCTGTTGTTTCTGACTGCCTAAATCTAGATCTTTTTATGAATTCCTCAAGCCATTCATGGTATTGATTATTGACCACAGTGTCAGATAAATTATATAATATAATTATTTACATGTATTTCAGGGAAAATATAGCATCAGATTGTTTTCATGGCTGTTTTGTCGTGACCTGTACACTTTGTGCATTTATAAGTTTGGTATGGTTAAGGGAACAGATATTACATGGGGGTGGACCAGAATGGTTAGAACAGGATGATCAAGGACAGAATCAGCAGAGGGTAATATTAACATTAATGTACATGTGCTTGGGAAAATTATCCATGCAGTATTTCTACATAAAGTAAGTCATTATATCCCCTGCTTTATTATACCCCACGCAACGAGTTGCGGAGGGTATAATGTTTTTGACCCGTCCGTCCGTCTGTCCGTCAGTCCGTCAGTCCGTCAGTCCTGTTTCTTGTCATCGCAACTCCTCTCAAACCACACAACAGAATTTCATGAAACCTTTTCAGATAATAAGGACATACTACGTAGATGTGCATATCGACAGGAAATTGCGATTCAATTTTTTTTCTAGGAGTTACACCCCTTTGAACTTATTTACTTTAATGTACTACTGCAACAGTTTGTCATCGCAACTACTCTCAAACCACACAACAGAATTTCATGAAACCTTTTCAGATAATAAGGACATACTACGTAGATGTGCATATCGACAGGAAATTTCGATTCAATTTTTTTTCTAGGAGTTACGCCCCTTTGAACTTATTTACTTTAATGTACTACTGCAACAGTTTGTCATCGCAACTCCTCTCAAACCACACAGCAGAATTTCATGAAACCTTTTCAGATAATAAGGACATACTACGTAGATGTGCATATTGACAGGAAATTACGATTCAATTTTTTTTCCAGGAGTTACACCCCTTTGAACTAATTTACTTTAATGTACTACTGCAACGGTTTGTCATCGCAACTCCTCTCAAACCACACAACAGAATTTCATGAAACCTTTTCAGATAATAAGGACATACTACGTAGATGTGCTTATCGACAGGAAATTGTGATTCAATTTTTTTTCTAGGAGTTACGCCCCTTTGAACTTATTTACTTTAATGTACTACTGCAACAGTTTGTCATCGCAACTCCTCTCAAACCACACAACAGAATTTCATGAAACCTTTTCAGATAATAAGGACATACTACGTAGATGTGCATATCGACAGGAAATTACGATTCAATTTTTTTTCTAGGAGTTACTCCCCTTTGAACTTATTTATTTTAATGTACTACTGCAACAGTTTGTCATCGCAACTCCTCTCAAACCACACAACAGAATTTCATGAAACCTTTTCAGATAATAAGGACACACTACGTAGATGTGCATATCGACAGGAAATTGCGATCCAGTTTTTTTTCTAGGAGTTACGCCCCTTTGAACTTATTTACTTTAATGTACTACTGCAACAGTTTGTCATCGCAACTCCTCTCAAACCACACAACAGAATTTCATGAAACCTTTTCAGATAATAAGGACATACTACGTAGATGTGCATATCGACAGGAAATTTCGATTCAATTTTTTTTCTAGGAGTTACGCCCCTTTGAACTTATTTACTTTAATGTACTACTGCAACAGTTTGTCATCGCAACTCCTCTCAAACCACACAACAGAATTTCATGAAACCTTTTCAGATAATAAGGACATACTACGTAGATGTGCATATTGACAGGAAATTACGATTCAATTTTTTTTCCAGGAGTTACACCCCTTTGAACTAATTTACTTTAATGTACTACTGCAACAGTTTGTCATCGCAACTCCTCTCAAACCACACAACAGAATTTCATGAAACCTTTTCAGATAATAAGGACATACTACGTAGATGTGCATATCGACAGGAAATTGCGATTCAATTTTTTTCTAGGAGTTACTCCCCTTTGAACTTATTTACTTTAATGTACTACTGCAACAGTTTGTCATCGCAACTCCTCTCAAACCACACAACAGAATTTCATGAAACCTTTTCAGATAATAAGGACATACTATGTAGATGTGCATATCGACAGGAAATTGCGATCCAATTTTTTTTCTAGGAGTTACGCCCCTTTGAACTTATTTACTTTAATGTACTACTGCAACAGTTTGTCATCTCAACTCCTTTCAAACCACACAACAGAATTTCATGAAACCTTTTCAGATAATAAGGACATACTACGTAGATGTGCATATCGACAGGAAATTGCGATCCAATTTTTTTTCTAGGAGTTACGCCCCTTTGAACTTATTTACTTTAATGTACTACTGCAACAGTTTGTCATCGCAACTCCTCTCAAACCACACAACAGAATTTCATGAAACCTTTTCAGATAATAAGGACATACTACGTAGATGTGCATATCGACAGGAAATTACGATTCAATTTTTTTCTAGGAGTTACACCCCTTTGAACTTATTTGCCTCACTATACTATTACTGTTGACTCCTCTCGCTTGGAATTTAAATTTCCCAACATGCTGCCATTTACATTAGGATAAATATGTGAAGGTAAGCATTTGATTGTGTTCATTTTACTTGTGAAGTGAGATTTTGTTTCTCCAGTTACAATATGAAGACGTGGGGTATGTGAGCGTGCTCACAAAGGTTCTTTAATATTATCTTTTAAATGTTTTAGTTGTACATGCTTAAGGCTTGATGAATCACTCTTTTTACATTATCATCTTAAAATTATCAACATCAATTTTACGAGGGAAAGCCCTTTGAAACTGATCGCTGGACAATTGTCTTTCTAGTTATTAAGTTGCCCCAAACAAAGTGTGGGAGATCCTTAATGGGGTGTGTTCCACACCCTCAAAATAGTAACCCTTTGAGATCCTCACTGTATAATAATATATGTTCTTACTCCTTATTGGAAGATGCATTCATTCATGTATATGGGGGGTCCTTAGGGGGTATGCCCTGCCCCATTCAAAATAATAACTTTTTAAGCCTTTGAGATCCCCACCCTATAACTATATATATTCTTACTCTTTATGGGAAGATGCATTTTTTTACGATATTGGAGATCCCTAGGGGGTATGCCTTGCCCCCCTCAAAATAATTTTTAAACCTTTGAGATCCCCACCCTATAACCATATATATTCTTGCTCCTTATGGGAAGATGCATCCATTGATGTACTTGGGGGTCCCTAGGGGGTATGCCCCACCCCCTCAAAATAGTAACTTTTAAACCTTTGAGATCCCTACCCTATAACCATATATATTCTTACTCCTTATGGAAAGATGTATTCATTGATGTTTATTGGGGGTCCCTAGGGGGTATGCCCCAAACCCCATCAAAATAGTAACTTCTAAACCTTTGAGATCCCCACCCTATAACCATATAAAATCTTACTCCTTATTTAGTTTTCATCTGGGGGTCATAGTTGGGTTTTGAGGGGTTTAACACCAAAATTGGAGTTAAATTTATTTTTTGATTTTAGGGGCTGAAATCAGGAAGCAAAATTACTTTGCCAGAATAAGACCATGTTTGATATGATGTTAGATAAGGACCTCTAGATTAACATCCAACATTTTGCAACTTCAGTAAGAGGCCCACTTTGTAAATTTCATGCTCTACAAAAGAAAAAGTAACATATTGCCAAATCAAAATACACATCAAGCATTTATTGCTCCGAAATGGACCCATCTTGGCAAAAAGAATAAGTCTCCCAAACTATGTTTAGGGTGACTTAATTTTCTTAAAATTTTCTTAAAATTAATTCAACAGGCAACTTATGTGTTAGCATCCTAACACAACTATAACTTGTTATTATGTCGCCCCGAACGTAGTCACGGGACGACATATTGTTATTCTTCCGTTTCTTTGTTATTATTATTCTTTCTTTCCAATGATTTTTGTCCGGCTTAGTTCTCGGAGATGCCGTGATAGAATTGAATGAAACTTGGCAGAAAGTTAGATCACTATGTGAAGGTGTGCAATCAATACTTTTTTTTCGAAATGGCCGCCATTTTCAAGATGGCTGCCAGGGGCGACATCTGCTATTGCTCGCAATTGCAATTCTAGTTATTTTTCTTCTTCCTGACTTGAACTTGTCCAAACCCTACCCAAGACACTGGTAGTCCAATTTTGATGAAACTTCATAGAAAGGTCTGGTAACATGTCAAGATGTGCATTCAGGTTTTGGAATTTTGAAAATGGCTGCCATTGCCATGGAAACAGCCAAAAAGTAAACCAATTCTTTAGATCTTTAGTTCTCGGAAACCATTTGTAAATTGAAGCCTCAGGAAATATTTTTCATCACCTCTCCTGAAACTACAAAGACATTATTAACCAAACTTTTCAGGAACAGTGTACTTTAATAAAAATCTTTTTTTTTTCTTATTGGCTAATAAGAAGTATGTTATGTGCTTAATTTTCCGGGTGAGCGATTCAGGCTCACTTGAGCCTTTAGTTTCATTCTTTTTACACAGAATTTCTTAGATGCAGGAGTTGTAAACAATTTAGTTGGTGGATTTGGAGGAGGAGCTGCAAGGGCACCACAAGCCAATGAGAATGACCCCGATGTTCAACAAGTACCTGCTGCTGATGGAGAAGTCAATGAGGATGAAGTAGAGGATGGTGGGATTGAAAATGTTAACAATGGCAACAATGCAGCTCAAGGTTTTAGATTTATCTTATTAAAATTAATCTACAAAACAAACAAATGTAATGGATTATACTGGACCCAAGTTCATACAAAACAAAGGATTTAATTGATTGTGTACTATAGAAAGAAAATAAGTATTAGATACAGAACAAAGGTAACAAAAGAACGAGCCGGTAACAACCGTTGCTGTATAGTTTTTCTGCACGAGTAATCAGGACAAGGTCCGAGGTGTCATCCACATATGTGGTCAGGGCATATAGATTCATCCTTGTCCATCCGTACATCTGTCTGGTTTGGTCTATTTCTCAGAAACCCATTGAGATACTTAAATGATATAATTATATGACTACAATTCTCTTATAGCACTGAACACATTTAAGTAACATTTGGGTCACTTTAATGCATGAGTGACTCCTAATAGTTTTGCATCTAATTTCATATCCTAGGAATCCAGGGTGTTGTATCAATGATACTTGATCACCAATATCCTGATGGATTTCTACAATAATTCGGTTATAATGACCTACATTTCCTTGTGAGATTTTTCAGTAACATAACACCATCATATTGTTTAAGAAGGTCAGCAACATATGAATCACCATGACCTGCATTTTATGCTTGAGTAAATTTGGTTTAATTTTTGCATTTTGTTGTAATTTTTAAGAGCCTATTGTACTACATTAATGAAACTTTGCACAGTTACAATCAACAGATATAGTACCAAAAACACCTTATGTACACAAATAGTCATTCATCTGTTGGCGGATTTCATTCTTATTTGGTATAATACTTGGGGATATGTTATACTGATTTCATAGTTGATTGATTTTTGTAAGAGTTATTGCCCTTTTCATCTTTTGTCTTAGTTCTTGGTGTAAACTACTATTTATCATTAGGTGGATTTTGTTCATATCTGGTATATTGGTTGGTAATTTTTGTTCACATTTTTACTTATGGCTAGCAAGTTATGGTTTAATAACATCGCATTAAAATAGAGAATGGAAATGTGTCAAAGAGACAACAACCTGACCAAAGAGCAGAAAACAGCTCAAGGCTACAAAGGCTAGAGGTTCCTGACTTGGGACAGGTGCAAAAATGCAGCAGGGTTAAACATGTTTTCTGAGATCTCAACCCTCTCCCTATACCTCTAGCCTATGTGGAAAAAACAAACAGCGATACACAGAGTTCAAAAGATGTCTCAGTCCGATGTTAAAAAGGTTAACAGAAGAAATTAAGCAAAATGGCAATGATCAATATATATTAACAAAGGACTGCTAGCAGGTCCAGACCTCAATTAAACTGATCGAAAGATTATGTATATATATCATATAGAAAATCAGCCACAATCCCTGCTGTTAGGGGTTAGGCATGCATTTTAATTTTTATTAATTTTTTTTAGCTCACCTGGCCCAAAGGGCTATGTGAGCTTATGCCGTCATTTGCCGTCTGTCGTCGTTGGCGGCATCATCATCGTCGTAAACTATTTCAAGAATCTTCTCCTCTGAAACTACTGGGCAAAATACCTTCAAACTTTAACTGAATGTTCCTTAGGGTATCTAGTTTATAAATTATGTCTGAAGTTTTGATCTATCAACAAACATGGCCGATGTTGCTAATTAGAACTTAGGGGTCAAATGCAGTTTTTGGCTTATATCTCAAAAACCAAAGCATATAGAGCAAAACTGACGGGGTAAAAATGTTCAACAGGTCAAGATCTACGTTGTACCACCCATGAAATTTTCAGATGAATCGGACAACCCTTTGTTGGGTCATTGCCCCTGAATTGTTAATTTTAAGGAAATTTTGCAGTTTTAGGTTGTTATCTTGAATTTATAAATAGATAAAGACAAACTGTAAACAACAAAAATGTTCAGCAAAGTAAGATCTACAAATAAGTCAGCATGACCAAAATTGTGAATTGACCGTGTAGGAGTTTTTGCCCTTGGAAGATTATTTACATATAAACAGAAAATAATGGTCTGACAATGTCACAAATGTTTAGGGTGTTACTTGAAATAAATTAAATGGTAGCAGTACAAGTAAAATGGAGTGTCAAGGGTCAATGTCATTGAAAAATTCCAAAGCCACGGATGAAAAAGTCCCTAGCAACAGATAAAAAGTCCCTAGCAACCATATATATTTGCATTAAGGACCTTATAATTTACCTGTACAAGTCAAAAAGAAAGGTCAAATGTCAAGGTCATTGAAAAAGTCCATAGCAACTGATGAAAAAATTCCTAGCAACCATATATATTTTGGTTCAGGACCCTACAATTTACCTGTTAAAGTCAAAATTGAAGGTCAAGAGTCAGTGCCATTGAAAAAGTCTATAGCAACCGATGAAAAAGTCCCTAGCAACCGTATCTATTTGGGTTCAGGATTATATATTTTTGCTGTACAGGTCAATATTAAGGAGAAAATTGTGATGATATACATTAAATAGCAAAAATAATTGATGCAAGATCTACTTGTACACAAAAGATAACAGATGAGCGATTCAGGCTCTTGGGAGCCGCTTGTTTTATTTCCACTTTGTAAACATAAATGCACTATAACTCATAGATCTTGTGAAAGTAAGAACTCAGACTGCTGTCAATGTTATATTTCCTTGTGTTCTGTTTCAGCACTTTGATAGTGTTTTTTTTTTTTTGGTTAGAATATATTTTCCTGTGAAGTATTCTAATATTTTTATTGGAATTCTTTGTAGATGATATAAACTGGAATCCAATTGAATGGGACAGAGCAGCTGAGGAACTAACATGGGAAAGGGTAATTATAACATTATAATGATAGAACTGCCACAGAAAAAATCGTATAAAAGAAGTCAGATGAATACAAGAAAGAATCAATAAATGAAATGTTTTGGTTGTTAGCGTTACAAAACATATAAATAAATTCATGATTAAAGTGGAACTAAAACGCTTATAGAAAGTTATTTTCATTTTATAGTACTAAAAAAACGTATAAAAACGCAAAAAACCCGATGAAATTCGGTAACTTAGTTTTCGAGATATTAGCAAAATACTGGCCGATCGTCATTTGCACACCTGAACGATTTGTTAAAAAACTCGAATATTACTAGTCGCCGGAAGTGACGTACTGTGCGGTTCAGATCTTGTACATAAATAGGTACAGGTCATTTGCAAAGTGAAAGCAGATTCAGTTGATTGTTTATACGTTATTGGTGACAACTATCGATTGACAGTGCTTCTTATATATTCACCGACACTTGTCTGATGAAACATTGTACTTAATTTAAATCTACAATTCAACAATGGGAAGGAATTGTGCAGTTGCGGGATGCAGCAACTCTGCAAAAACGGGACATACTCAACACGCTTTTCTAAAAGATGACCGACAACGTAACTTGTGGGTTCGTTTTGTAAAACTAACCCGTGTGGATTTTACTGTGCCAACTAAACACTCAGCCATATGTTCAGAACACTTCTCAGAAGAATGCTATGAGGTTGACAGGTTGAGATTCAAGGAGTTATTTGGTTTATCTGTTTATAACGGCTAGAGACTATTGCCAGGTTCAGTGCCAAGCATTTATCCCAACCAGCATGACCAGTATACATGGTATAGTGACGGTCTGCACCAAAATACTTTTAAAAAAATAATTCTAACATGTCTGATCTTATTTGTTTTTATATACCATGCATATGTCTTTATATATACATAAAATTTATGTGTATATATGCACATGTTTGAAAATGAATGCATTATCATAATGTCATTGTGAGAATAAGCCTACATTAAGCCTATGCAGCCTCTCCTGTTGAATCAAAAATTTTTTTATGTATAACTATATTGTACCTTTACATCATACATAAGGTATATTTAAGGGTATTTTTAGAGTTATTGTGTTTGATTTACACCCCTTCTTTTCAAACCACCACAGTTACCAACATCCTGAACATAGGGCTATTTAAAAATATTATTAATGGAGTAAGTAGAAGGTACATGTAAGGCCGCTTATATCAAATGCAGAGCCTTGACAGGCATGACTTTGAAAAGATGTAGCCAACAAGCTAATATAAGTTGTAGTACAATAAGAGGCTATTATAGCGAAATGTGTAGCTCCATAAAAAGTTATTCTGGTCCCATGTCCCTCTGAATTTTTTTCTTTCTATGAGCATAAAAGTTATACATTTGTAACCATAATAATTTCAAATATTAAGAGTCTGCTGACTATGGTAAAATAATACAATATAGAACAATACATGTCCTTCCATGATATAACTACCTCTCTATTTATATAACATGTTCATGATCATAATCCTGATAATGCAGAAAATAATTTGGGTAAAAATGTAGCTTTTTTTAAAGAGCAATGTAAAGCTAAAGCAAAGTTTGAATGTCTAATTATTTATTAAAAGAATATGTATTTATTTATTCATTATTTATAAAAAAAAATATATATGTATATATATGACACTTCCAATCGTGCAAGAAATTTTAATTTCCCCCTAAATAGTATTAAACACCTGTGAAAATTAAAACTAGTTCATGATATAAAACAAATTAGTAAACATGTGGATGGATATTTATCACCTTTAATCCTGGTAATTAAAACAGTTAAAGTTTTAGCACCTATTAATTAACATCCTGTTATCTAGTAATAAAGATCAAACAAAAGTTTTAATCCCTCCAATCAGGTAAATAACAACTTGGCCATGCACCTACCACCTGTGGAGTAAATCAATATACCGGTAACAAAGTCATTAGAAAGGTGTTATGAAAACCAGTTTTGACTGCTATTATAATTCAAATTACACAAAGAGCATAAAGTCCAATAACCAATATTAACCAAATTATAACTCTACAAATGTGGGAACTATTTTATAAGTTGAATAATTTTTTTTTATTAAAATCCATCAAAATCTTTTATTAAAGTTTTAGGTGTACAGTGCAGTTTCTCCAACGATTCTCTACATATTTTTATTATTACATCAAGGATTGTAAGAAATTACTTATCCCTCTCTACATATATGTCTCTGATTAAACTAAGAAATTTATTATATTTTTATAAGAAAATTCTGAAATTTTATGAATCTGTCAATTCAATAAAAAAAAACATTACAATTCTACATCAAAATCTATATTACTATTCAGTAACTTATATCACTATTTGTAAAACATCTGTTTTAAAACTATCAATTAATATTGTGTCTTGTATTTGCTTGTTTAAAAAAAAAGTGTTTGTTTTTTATTCCTATAAGATGGTCTTCCATTTGTATTTATGTTATACACACCTTTCAAAATATCTTTCACTTTCATTCTTTATATATATATATATATGTATATGGGGGCATTTATTGAAATTTATTGGCTATACTATTATAAATCACTAGCATTGCTGTCTTCATCCATAATATATTCCTTCTGGTCAATGTAAACAAGTTCAAGAGTAGCCCGCACTGTACGTCATTTCCGGTCAATCGGGGTCACTCAGCGAGGAAACCCTGTTTCCGGAAATAGCGCTGATTGGATTTCCCACAGGTAAAAATAATCCAACTTCACTCGCTATTTTCTCCGTTATTACTTGACCAAATTTCATCGGGTTTTTTGCGTTTTTATACGTTTATTTAGTACTATAAAATGAAAATAACTTGCTATAAGCGTTTTAGTTCCACTTTAAATTACATTGGTTTACAGACACAGCCGATAACCTGCTAATGTTTTACACCTATCCATTCTTAGCTGCAAACTGGTAGTTCTTTAAAGTTTTATTTATTAGGTCTCCCAATGAAGTTTACAGACTTATAGTTTTTGCTGCATTTCTTATTATTATTGTTATCTCGCCTCCAACGAATGTGGTGAAAGGCAAGATGTAGGTATTACTTTCCATAAATTGCAGCAACAGTGGCGGTGTAAACTTTTTAAAACTTTTTAGCTCACCTGGTCTTAAAAAGCCATGTGACTATTGCCATCACTTGGCGTCCATCATCTGTCTGTTGTCATAAACTTTCCTTTAAAGATTTCTGGAACCATTGGGCCAATTGAAACAATGGTCCTGAGATGGTCCTCTTTCAGAATTGTATCTTGTCATCCATGATGGCCACCAGAGCCGAACATAGTTAAACATATGTCCCTATGGAAAATTCACTTAAAGATCTTCCTGTCTGAAAACTACTTAGCAAGTTGGAACCAAATTTGCCTGGAGTGGTAGTTAGGTAGTCCTCTCAGAATTTTATCTGATTACCCGGACCGCCACCATAGATGAACTTAGTTTAACATAGAACCCAATGGGAAATATACTTAAAGGTCTTCTTATTTGAAACCACTAAGCCAGTATTATCCAAATTTTCAGCAATTGTCCTTATGTGATCTGCTTTCAGAATTGTATCCAATGTCTTGTGCTGCCCTCAAAACTGGCTGCCACAGGCAAACTCAGTGTAACATAGGACCCAATTGAAAAATTAACTTAAAAAAGATCTTCTTTTCTGAAATCACTTAGACAATTGGAACCAAACTTGGTAGCAGTGATCCATAGGTGGTCCTCTTTTAGAAATATATCAGATGACCCTGCTGGCCATCCAAGATGGCCACCAGAGCCTAACACAATTTAACATAGGACCCTGTGGGAATATTCACCTAAAAAATCTTGTCTGAAACGTGTGAGCAATTTGGAACCCAATTTGCTAAAATCAATGAGTTAATTGCAATCTTCCAGACTGCCATCGAAGATGGACATGGTCAAAAATTTTAATCTACTTTTAGGCTAAAATGCTATCCAGGTGAACGATACAGGCTCCTAGGAGCCTCTAGTTTAAAACCTTAAAAACTTTGTACACATAATACCTACCAGTACACTTAAGATCTTTGGTCTACAGATACATTAATGTAAACTTTGCAGCAGTATACTTGTTTAGTGACCTTGACATAGTTTTCATGTTTCATTGTCTTCATAAACATTTGTAAAATCTGCTTCCAAGCTTCATGATTAAATCCATTTCTCAGCAGTTTTAATACCTAGACCTTGGTGGGTCACCCAACCTTGACCTGAATTCCATGATTGAATTACATGACATTTTCTCAAGAAAATTAGGTCCATTTTTTTAAGCATTTGAAATACCTAGATCCATCATATTATATCTATAGATAGTTCTTGTTGGGTACATGCCAGTCTGACACCTGTTATCAAACTATGGCCCAAATTTCATGCTTCAGTGAATTGCATTGCATTTTCATGATTAAGTCCATTTCTGAGCAACTGTAATACCTTAGACCCATCATTTTTGGTCTATAGATTGTTCGTATTGGATACCTGACTGTCTTACACCTGTTACCTGACTTTGACCTGAATTTCATGCTTGTGTGACTTGCAATACATTTTTGCGATTAAGTCTATTTCTCTACTTATTTGGTTTGTTGTTTAGTGCATTAGTCATCAGTGCGCTTTAAACTGTCTCTGTTAAAGATTAGCATTAAAACAATCTTCAATGAGGTATGGAAAAGCAATGAAAAAGTCTTGAAATGTCATGCAAAAGTCGTGAAATTTGAAGTTTAAGAGCCTGTATAACTCTGTTATTACATGTACTTGTTTTTATCATTTTATTACTTAGCAACAATTCTGACCCATTTTAAAACTTTTGGAGTGGTTATTAAAATTGGAGTTGATCATTCTGTGTTGTGAATTTTGAACCTGATATGCAAATTTGGATTGAATTATTTTGTTCCTCCCATAACATTTCCATACAAGACTGAATACTGCCTTTGTAACATTTTAAAAATAAGCAGTTACCAGCAGATGATATTTTTATTATTTTTTCAATATTTTGTGAAGGAGAAACTATTATATATACATGTATCTTGAAGTGAAAAAAAAACTTCTTTAATGATTTCTATAGAAAATAAAAATATTATAATGGACGCACTAATCAGTGCTCTGTGGAACAAAATAATGAACATAAATTGTATTGTTTTCATTGTATTTTTTCAGCTGCTTGGCCTTGACGGATCATTGGTGTTCTTGGTAAATATATTGACTTTAAAAATAAACTCTGAAGGTATTAGAAATTGCCCATATTATTAGCTCACATGGCCTATAGGCCTTGTGACTTATGTCATCGCTTTGCCTCTGTCGTCATCCGCGTCCATTGGCTGTAAATTTTTCACAATTTGATCTCTCAAACTACTTTATAGCAAATAATAATCAAACTCTTCAAATCCACCTTTGGCTCTGGTTGGATGAATAACATGGTCGCCAGAGCTGTTTTTTTTTTTTTGGCGGGTGTGAATGTCAATAAAGGTCAGATATAGGTACTTTCCGGCAGCAACAATGGTGGACTAAACTTTTTAAGCATTTTTTTAAAAACCTTAATAACTTTGCACACATAATACCTACACTTAAGGTCTTTGGTCCACAGATACATTATGATATAAACTTTGCAGCAGTATACTTGTTTTTTTTTTACCTCTATCTCATTTTCATGGTTAATTGACTTCATAAACATTTGTAAAATTTGTGTCCAACTTTCATGATTTAGGTAGGAGGTACCTAAATCCACTAAATTATAGATTTTCATGAAATGTTACATGCAGCTAGAACATTCTAAGCTGCATCTTAATATAAAAAAAATTGTATATTTAGCTTTTCTGTTTCTTTCATAAGGTTAATTTAAATTCATTGAAATAAATGACATTTACATTTACTGTAGATGTCATATAAAAACTGCTGAAAAAAATAATAATTTCACTTTAAATCGTCATTTCTCAAAATCTAATCCTTAGGATTTTCTATAAAAACCATATGTTATTGTTTTCAACTTTTTCGTTTCAATGATACTAAATAAACATATCGTTTTTGTTGTGGAAATCATTCAACTATAGGTCCTGTCCGTAAAAATACTAAAAATCTACATTTTTATCGCGACATCGTGACGACGTTACTCTTATTTTGGATTTTGACACTTATTTTCACTCTTCATACAGTAATCAATCTAATATACTAAAAAAAACGAATCTGGTGACCCCCAAGAAATTTTATATCAGTAAAAAGAGAATTTCAATGGCAATAATATTATTTTTAAATTCTAGGGACTGGATTTTGAGAAATCATAATTTAAAGTCTAAATATTTGCTTTTTTTGAGAAACAACTGTGTGCATTCTATGTAGTTACCCGTCTGTGTGCCAAAACCTGCAACACTGTATTTTGGGAAGTATTGAAGGGACCTACATTATTTTTTTGATATTCAGATGCAGTTCAACGTACTCTAGTTGCATGCCAAATTTTATAAAAATCTTAAATATAGCACAATTAGGTACCTCCTACCTTAAATCCATTTCTCAGCAACTGCAATACCTAGGCTCACCATATTTGGTCTATTGGTCGTTCTTGGTGGGTACATGTCAGTCAGACACCTGTGTCTGGACCTTGACCTCAATTTCATGATTGAGTGACTTGCAATACAATTTCGTGATTAAGTCCTTTTCTCGGCAACTGTAATACCTAGAGCAACCACATTTGTTTTATAGATTGTTCGTATTGGATAAATGACAGTTTAACACCTGTCTCCTGACCTTGACCTAAATTTCATGCTTGAGTGACCTTTAATACATTTTTGCTATTAGCAGTAAGTCTATTTCTCAGCAACTGTACTAACTAGACCCACAGTATTTGGTGGATAGAAGTTCTTAGTTGATATATACCAATCTGACACCTGATACCTGACCTCTATTTAACACTTGAATGACTTGTGTCAAATTTTTGTGATTATGTCCATTTTTCAGAAACTGTAATACGTAGAACAACCATATTTGGTCTATATATACATGATATATAGATTATATATGATATTGGTTATAATTATGACAATATGATAAAGTGGTTAGCAGGTAATAAATGTTTTCTTTTTCTTATTAAATAATATTTGTCATGGAATATGAGAAATGCAACATATTTTTGAACTTCCAACATTTTTATATATATATTGCTTAATGTAAATAGTAATTACAGATTATTCTAAATTCATTGTAGGAGCATGTGTTTTGGGTTGTTTCACTGAACACACTGTTTATTCTGGTGTTTGGTAAGTTAAATTAACTTTTAAATTGACCCATTTCCAATATTTATTTATTGTATAATCAGGTTTCAAACACAACTGGAAACACAGAAAATACCAGGCTGGGAAATGTCCTTGAAATTAAAAAAAAAAAGCAAATACTGGGATAAACCCTTGAAAGTGGTTCCCTGGAAGTCATCAGAAAAAATAGATAACTTTGTTCATTGTTTTTCATCCCTACACAGCTTCAGACCGGTATGTTCCACAGTAGGATTATACTAAGAAATATTAAAGGCATGCACATTGCTTTGTGGTGAATGGTGATGGGACAAAACTATTCATGACTTCTGTGTCAAAAAAGCATTTCTTAGTATATAGAATCACTGCTTTGTAGAGAATCTGAGATGCATAGTCCCTTTTACAAGTAAAAAATAAATGAATTTATATGATTTATCACTCTGGAAAAATGGGGAAAAATCTGTGAAAATTCGTTTTTTGACATTGACACTTTGTCTGCCTTGCACCTTGATTTTCATCTGGAAATTGATAATGGATTCCTAACAGATATAAGCTATGTGACAAACAAGATTACTTCTCTTTTCCCATTGTCAGCTTCCTACATTTCATCACAACCTGTGCATGAGATTATGTCTATTATCTAGTACAAATCATCTGCTATTTGAGAAGGTATGCTTAGTACTGTCATTTATCGCCAAGTGATAGAGGGACATAGTTAATTTAAATGCTCTTCTTCCGTCAGTGACGCTTTATGAACATTACTCCTGTGAGTCTGTTTGTTGGATTGCTGGTCATGATGTGTAGTTGACCACCATTTTGATTCGACAGATTTTATTAGGAGTTATTGGACTTTGATCATTTTGCCCTTTTATAATTTAATAACATCTTGCAAATGCTACTCCTATGAAACTGTTTGCCATTTATTTCTGTGTCGCCTGTGTTACGCAGAGGCGACATATAGGGATCTCTATCTGTCGTCTTGTGCTGTTGTCGTCGTTGGCATCACAAAATAATTTGTCACATTTTCTCGGGAACCACACTACCCAGCTTCCTGAGCATCAGTATGGAGAAGTACGCAGGCGACACATGTCTTTCTTGGAAGACTTACCACTAAGTTACTAAAAATTCCTCGTCTTCCAACCAAGCATTCCAATAAGCTACATTTGAGGTACCATCTTAAGTAAATATCCTGGAATACTCTTAGTCCTTTATATTTTGGGAAAAGTACCTAGCAACCATTTGTTACAGTTTATAACTGTTAAATTTCAATTAATATCTCAACAGATTTTAATAAAATTTATGCCAAAGGTTGAGATCAGCTTATAGTATCATCTGAGTTAAGCTCAGTAATTTTGCAAATTTTTGTCTTGTTATTTATGTTATTGTACTAATTCGCAGGTGACATCAGCTATTCTATAGTAATCTTTTTTCATATTGGATCACCTACATGTAAATATCATTGCTGCAATAATTTTTTTCAAACTGGATCAAGTTTCAAACAAGAATACTTTATGAAGTGAATTTTCCCATACTGTTCTATTTTAGGCATTTGTGACCATCTTGGTCATAGGATAAATATCATTGAGGCCAAGTTAGGTTCTTTTTTGTACAGTAGTTACAGGGTAGATTGTTAGTTAAATTGTCTGCATTGGTCCTGTGTTCAAATAAGTTCAGTTATAGGAGCCATCTTGGTAGGTGGTCAGGGTCATCAGACACAATTATGAAAAGATCTTGGTTGGGAGTCTGGTTTATCAGCAAATTCTGAAAGATGACCACTTGCCCAGTAAGTTCCAATTGCCTCAGTGGAGAGCATGAATAATATTGTGATTTTGCAAAAGGATGCCAGTTAGTGATACTACACACTACTTTATTTTCATCAGATTGTCACAAAACTGATGATTTGATATTGATAAAGTTTTTTGCACTCTCAAAATTATCTTTTCATATTTATACTAATGATAACACTAAAATAAAAAGCAAGTGAAATTTAAGTTTTGATTTTTATTTTTTTTTCACTTACAGCATTTTGTCCTTTCCACATTGGACATTTCACTTTGGTTGGACTTCGTTTAGATGATATTGTGAGTAGATTTTAATAATTTAGTTTTTAACAGCAGTTGTTCTGATAACACATGACTTTAAAACAGAATTGAATTAGCAGAAACACAATCCTGAAAAACACTTTTAGCACTGAAGTATTTCAAATCCTGGTATGGAAAAAGTCAATAAAAAGTGCAAAGTTTTTATTGCATGATAATGAAGCTTTGACCTTTATTTTTGTATATATATCATGATTAACTTAATGATATCAGTGATCTAGACGATAGTCTAGAAGTTCTGTCCCGTAATCAGGCAGTAATTTGAAAGGATTCAAAACAACTATTGATATACAGTCAAACCTGTCTATTATGGTCACCTTTGGGAGTATAGAAAAGTGACCACTATACACAGGTGATCTTTCTACACAGGTTTGGTATGTTGATTGATAATGTTGGCAACAGTGTAGTTAACAATTTAATTTTACTCAAAGGTTTTTATGGCTGACATATCTGCATATACAAAATATTAATGAAAACATTTTATTCACTGTATGGTAAGAGCAATAGCAATGGTTGGCTTCCAGTTTAGCAGAAATAAACAACTTGACGAAAGAGGCAGGCATATTATTGACATATTTTAACCTTAGCAAAGGAGATAAGAACCACAGACTAATGTATGTACTTTGCCCATGAATTTCCCTGTAAAACCATTCAAAATTTGATACAAACATGTATAATTGTTTTAATATAAACATATGGAGAGTTTGATGTAACCATGAGTAGATTTCGTCGTATTTTGTTGCCATTCTGTACACACAGGTGAATCTAAACCCCTTCACAATGATTCCTTATTGAGAAAAATAGTCTCCCTTTTGTGTTCAACAGTATTCCACTGAAAAATTGTGCAAATTAACTGTTGCAAGCATAATGTTTACCACGAGGGTGGAAGGTTAGTGTACGTTTTTAGTTTTATATAATAATTTTTGTACCAAACCGTACACATATATAAAACCAAACATGTACACTAACCTTTATCTCTTTGTCAAGTTGTTTATTTCTGCTAAACCAGAAGCGATACCAAACAAACTTTGCTGTTGCTCTTACCATTCAGTGTTATTACAAAAGTACAGAAATAGTTTAGTGCAAAAGTGCTCAGTGATGTCAGTTACAGAAACATTTAAAATCACTTTACAAAGTCACATTTTAGTTTGAACTGTTGCTCTCATACTCAGTGCAGTACACCTGTCCTGTACAGTATTCAGTTCTGTTAATTAAACACAATCATATAATTTCTGTCAGCGTGCATTTCAAGACCTGGGAAGTTTTCGGCAATGACATCGTTATTAAATTTACTGCATTGTTAAAAAATTATTGGCAAAACAATATTAATTTTGCCTATTTACCTTTACCTATAAATTTTACCTTCAGGGCTTTACCTGATCTTAATTGATGTTAATTACTTACCAATCAGCTGATTGTCAAAAATAAATATTACCGGTACATCGGAACACAATGACGTTTACCGTTTATGAAATAAAAATGAACCATTTTTATCAATTTTGCTGACCGCTGACGGCGTTGAGCTGGTGACTGCTTTATAGAATGTATTTGTAATGGATAACCAGTAGGGAGAGCATAAATATGACCGTAATACGTAGATGACCATATTATAAAGGTGACCGTAGGAACAGATTTGACTGTACCTAGCTTTGCTGTGAATTTCAAGATAAAGACAACTCGTGACATCAAAGTTTGTGATCTAAAATGCTTGTTCAGAGAATTCCACCTAATTGAATAACTGTTAATAGAATATTCCTCTTATCTACATAAGAAAAAATTTTGAAACACCAAACCGTTTACTGTAAAGTCTATGTTAATTACTCCTGATAATTGCACACTGAACTGTTAAGAAAATCCTCTTAATTGCATAAATTGTTTTCTAATTCATGAATGTTTTGTCAAAATTTATTACAAATTCATGCTTTTGAGATCAAATTAATTAATAAAATTGTTAACAAAGGTCATAATACACATTTTTATGGTATGTGAGTCAGAAATGATCATTCCGCAACAAACACCTTTCCAGACTTTTTTTCTAAATGCCTTCAGATATTGGGCTGATTTTTGGTATGTGAGTCTACCATGATGAGTTACAGATCGAGTTAATGTTTTGTTCTTCTCCGCTGATTTTGCCAAAATTATAGGCTTTGGAAATTTCATGAAATAGAACCTTTCCGGACATTTTATCTTAACACCTTCAGATATTGAGCTGATTTTTGGTATGTGAGTCAGAAATGATGAGTTACATTTTTGACGAAATTACCAGCCTTGGAATTTTGCATGCGGGGCCATTCGTGTCGTTCTGACACATCTAGTTTATACAGTAATTATCACAATTATTGACAAAAGAAATGACACGTTTTGTGTATTTACATGAAGATGAAGAATTCCTGTTAATTGCATAATTTATTATGACAAAATGGGTATGCAATTTGGAGGAGTCTAATGTACTACTTCTATTTTGAATATAGAAGTTGAAAGGAAATTTAATATTTCAAATAATATTAATGGAAAGCATGTCCTCTGATATAACTTTGGCAACTTATGACAAACCAAACTTTTTTTTTATCTAAGAAAGATTGATTTACTTTGCTGTATTATATGAGGTATTTCAGATGGAGGCTACACATTATGAAGGATTATTAACCACCATGATAGGTTATGTTGTAATCGCATTCTCCCTGATAGTTCTGTACATGTTGTGTGCTATTGCTAGGCTGAAAAGGTAAGCTCAAATTACTTCTAAAAAGCATTACATGAAAGGACATGGACTATTGTGCATGAGACATTATTCTGTTAATTTTAAAGTGAAGATGGGGAAAAGATTGCTAACATATGGGAGGGCATCTCGAGATCTGAAACAACTGAAACTACAATAGCTGCAAACATGTTTCCGATAGTACACAAATTAGTTTCCTGTTATTTTATCATTTATACAACCAACACACGCCAAATGTAGAAGAATGTGTAACTACCTCTTTTGTACTTTTCAGTTGTTCTCAAGATTGTTGCCTCATTTCTGCTTTATGGCACACAAACATTTTGATGTCAGAATTAAATACAAGCAACTAAAAATCCTAAATGAGACAATTTAGGAGAAACCTTTAATTTTGCACATGATTAAGAAATAGAAAAAGGGAGATAAATTTGTTTAAAATCACAAGATATGAAATGTAAACTGTGCAAAACTGACATTGAAGGTGAATGTCATTTTTTTGTTATTATGTAAAAAACTAGAAAACAAATGGAACAGAATTTTTAGAAATAATTTTTTCCAAATACAAAAATTTTCAAAAACTTGTTAATAATAAGTTTGTATGGACAAGCTAATTGTAAATTTAGATAATGAAAAACAACACTTATTATCCAATAGTGCTTAAACAAATAGCACTGAAAGCCTTAGCTTGCCTCTGATGAATGGGGTCACCATGCTTATTCTAGTAATTTTCCTAGACATTTGAGACTGTTTTCTTTTGTGTATAATTGTATGCCTAATAATTCAACAATAACATGAATAATTGTACTTAATTCAGTTGTAATTTGACAGCTCGAAAGGGTGCCATAATTATCAATAAAACCTTTTTATCTTGTATTTCAGATTTAGAAGAGTATTAGGACTCTGTTATATAGTTGTGAAGGTCATGTTGCTAGTTGTTATAGAGATTGGAGTTTTTCCTCTTATCTGCGGCTGGTGGCTCGATATATGCTCTTTGGTATTATATTATTTAAATGATAACCATGAATCAGGATGTTTTTCTGTAGTTAAATTTTTTTGTTTGCGCTTATTGTAAAATAATAATCCCAAAAATATAGTCCCAAAATATATTCATATGTTTTAGTCATAAAATTTATCTTGACCTATAAAGCAAAATTTTAGCACACTTAAAAAAAACACTACTTATTTTCAATCAGTGTAGAGTGTAAAAAGGGAAGATATATAGATTGTATGCCTATGGCGTCTTGTCCAATACGACTTTCAATACAATACAGACTCATACAATATTTACCCGTATTGTACATAACACTGTAAAATAACCTAATATTGTTGTCCTGAAAGTCCTTGCTCTAAGTTCTGTGAATAATTATGACATCTATTTAGCAACGATTTGATGTTGAGTATATGTTGGTCACTGCATGTAATTGCTAAAGTATATTAAGATTTGTTTTTTTGTTTTTTTTCCTTCTTTGTCTTACTGAGAAATATGTTGAAAAAACTAAATGACATTAAAGTCACCAAGTATTCCATATTCTTATTTTGCCTTATTGAAATACACAAGTATAACTAGGGTCTTAACATTGAGGCAAATTTTCTTTATTCCACTGCACCATCCCTTGTATTGTATTTTGTGGACAAATATCCATAAAATATTTATTGTTGGATGTTCGTCTCGATGTATTTTTAATTACAAGCACACACACCATCTAATATGAGTATTTCACTATTTGATTTAAATTTACTGCAGTAATTTATTATTTTAGTCAATTACTTTCCACAAAATTTCTTCTTCCTTCATCAAGAGCAGCTCGGTGGTCAGCTACTTTTGTTTGTTATAATCTGACATATGCATACTGCAGGAAAGCAGCTTTTCATTTGTGAAGACAATCTTCAATGCCACTTTGACATTTAGGGAAGCAAAACCCTCAGAGTTTTATCCAATAAATTAATATGTACACCCGTCTCTTATTTGTAAGCCTATATATGTACCGACAGTAAAGAGAGACCAAAATCCCCAATCTTTTACCAACACCCTACAAGTCTTTAAACATATTATTGTATTTTCCTGGTTATTAAGCAGATTTTTCTTAATGTCTTGTATAATTTTGTTCCTTTTTGCATTTTCCCATATTCATTCCTATAGTAAAAGAGGTGAAGCATATCACTACACCTAAGGAAGAGGAATGTAAAAATACATACTTTGAATAAATATTGTTTATATTTGATAACAGTAACAATTGCTAATACGAAAAACAGAGATCCTGTCAAATGATATCAGTGGCAAATTTCAGTATCAAAAATGCATTGTCGTCTGCCATTGTTAATGTTTTTCCGGAATATGCCGCGAAACGAAATCACCCCGCTTACATCAGTTATAATTCCGTGAAATTGAAGGCTTTATTACAGGTTAAGATTTTTACTTTTAATTAATTGTAAGTATATGATAAATATATATATATTGATTGGATTATTTATTGTAGTCGATGTTTGATGCCACCTTAAAGGACAGGAAGAACAGTTTCCATCTAGCACCAGGAACCTCCATGTTTATACATTGGCTTGTTGGAATGGTCTATGTCTTTTACTTTGCATCATTCATATTGCTATTGAGGGAGGTGTTGAGACCAGGTGTTCTTTGGTTTCTGAGAAATTTGAATGATCCAGAATTCAACCCTATACAGGAGGTATGATCTAGGGATATGAAAGTTCTGTTTTATCATAGCATAATATATGACCACAAAAATTTGAGACTGTATTATGGTATGAGTCTATCCCAATATAAAATGCATGATGAAGTACTTTTTTTTAAAGTTTTCAGAAGCTGTCACTGATCATTTTTAGCTCACCTGGCCTAAAAGGGCGTGTGAGCTATTCTCATCACTTTTCGTCCGTCGTCGTTGTCCTAAACTTTTCACATTTTTATCAACTCCTCTGAAACCACTGCACCATTTTAAACCAAACTTAAGTGGAATGGTCCTTGAATGGTCCCCTTTAAAAAGTATGTTCGGTTTTCCCGGGCGCCATCCAATATGGCTGCCGTACTCAGGCATAGTTTAACCTTGGACCCTATGGGAATTTTAACATTTTCATTATCTTCTCTGAGACCATTAGGCCAATTTGAACCAAACTTTGGTGGAATGGTCCTTGGGTGGCTCCTTTTCAAATTTGTGTTCGGTTTCCCCGAACACCATCCAACATGGCTGCCATAGCTGGACTTAGTTTAACATTGAGCCTATGGGAATTTTACTTTTTCGTCAACTCCTCTGAAAACAATGAACCAATTTAAACCAAACTTAAGTGGAATGGTCCTTGGATGATCCCTTTTCAAAATTGTTTTTGGTTTTCCCGGGCGCCATCCAACTTAGTTTAACATAAGGCCCCATGGGAAAATTCATTGAAAAATCTTCTTGTATGAAACCACTTGACCAATTGGAACCAGACTGCAGCAATGGTCCTTAGGAGGTCCTCTTTCAGAATTGTTTAATTTAGTGACTGTGAACCAAGATGGTTGATACACCCGAACTTAGTTTAACATAGGACCCTATAGGAAATTCACTCAAAAATCTTCTGGTCTGAAACCAGTAAGCCAATAAGAACTAGACATGGTAGCAATGGTCCTTAGATGGTTCTCTTTTAGAAATGTGTCCATTGACCTAGACTGTCAACCATCTTGGCTGCCATATCTGAACTTAGTTTAACATAGAACCCTATAGAAAAACCAGCCAAATCTTTAGTCCTGCTCAAGATGAAAAGTTCAATGCAGGTGAGCGATACTGGCTCTTTAGAGCCTCTAGTTAGCTCACATGGCCTAAAGTGCCACTCACATGGCCTAAAGGGCATGTAAGCTTTTCTCATCACATCATCTCTGAAATCATTTGGCCAATTTGAACCTTGGCAGCAATGGTCCTTAGGTGGTCCACTTTAATAATTATATCTGATGACTCTGCTTGTCATCCAAGATGGCCTGCATAGTTTAACATAGAACCCTATAGGAAAATTTGCTTTAAAATCTTTGCAGCAATGGTCCTTAGATTGTCTTCTATAAGAATTGTATCCAATGATCTCACTTGTGATCTCACCTGTGGCAGGGTGTTGTTCTCTCCCAAAACTGCAGCTTCCTCCACCAATAAAAAGTTGCCGCCGCGAAATAGCTGAATGTGCTGAAAACGGCATAAAACCCCAACTAAACCAAATCTATTGTCTAAGATGGCTGCCACAGGCCTTTAAGAAATTAACCGCCTCGGTGGTCTCGTGGTAGCGTGCTCGCCTCAAGTGCGGAAGGTCGCGGGTTCGATCCCCGGCCGGGTCAAACCAAAGACATTAAAATTGGTATTTGCTGCTTCTCCGCCAAGCACGCGGCATCTAGGAGTAAGAGCAAAGACTGGTCGGCTCGGAGTCAGTATAATGTGTCCGAGTGAGGTGATATTTCTTCCTGCGGACAGTTACCTCGTGAGCTAGCACATTAAAAATCCGACTTAGCGTGTCGGTCTAGTACAAAGCAGGGATCATATTCATTATCACATCAACATGTTCTCGTCCTGATATGCACCTGGTTGCCACTGGACGTTAAACAATAATTCATCCATCCATCCATCCTCTAAGAAGTTTCACTGATGGTTCTCTTTCAGACTTGTATCAATGACCCAGCCAATCAAGATGAACATAGTAAATTATTTATTCTTCTTTAAGTCTGATATCCAGTTGAGTGATACAGGCCCCTGAGGAGCATCAAATTTTTATTTTCATTATTCCCTTATAAAGATATTGTTTTATACTTATCAAAGTTTACGAAATAAAGAATCATTACCACTGAGTCATTACATGTGCTGGTTGACTTCAGGTCATTGAGTGTATCCCCAGTTCGTTTGCTAGTATTTCAATAATAGCACGGAATTGATGCCTTAAATTTACAGTTACAAAACTTTGTGGAGGACTTCACAAAAATCATTTGTACAAAGTTACAAATCATTTGCACTTATAGTTTCAGGACAGAAGATTTTTATTTAAGTTTCAGTTAATCAAAACTTTAAAAATCTTCTGTCCTGAAACTATAAGTGCAAATGATTTGTAACTTAGTACAAATGATTGTTGTGAAATTCTCCACAAAGTATCCTCAAATCTTCTTGATATGGCTAAAACATTGCCATTGGCTACTTTTGTTTCCAAATTGAACAAATCCAAAACTTTGTTAATTGGTACAAATGATGTGTTTGGGGTCTTCTACAAAGATTTATCATTTCATCATCAAAGGGCAAAATAGACAGGCTAGTCTTTAAATGAGATTTTTTGGGCTATTTGTAAACCAGGTGAGTGATACAGGCTCCTAGAAGCCTCTAGTTGAATTTGCTCTTCAACATTTTGGAGAATGGATTTAGTTTTTCAACATTTTAGGCCTCTTAGTACAGAAGCACTTTTTATGGTGAGATAAATTGTCTAGCCTTATGACATATTCTCATGTAAGTAATGCAGTTTACGACCAAAATAGATATATGAGCATTGCGCTTTGATTTTGGAAACCTCTGAAATAATTGTTGTGCAGCAAGTGTTACTTTGACTGCCAAAAGATATCTCTTAAGCCTATCTGTCATATTAAAGTTCAAATGTGCAAGAAGTTTCACAAAGAAATTAGGAAATCTTTTTTTACACTAATTATAAAAAGCAAATGGAGTCATAAAAAGCACTGAAAATGATTTTTTATGAATTTCTAAATTTTCAAACAATAATTTTCTTTCATGGAGAAGATAAATGCACTAAAACACAAAGAATTGCATTATATTTTGGAGGCATAACCTTCTTCATTGGATGCAAATCTGACAATGCCAAGAGATATAAAAATCAAAACAACTTAACGTCACAACTACATTACCTAGCAACAAACGTCACAGTTCTGATCCTGAAAGATAATTTGTCTTAAATCAAATTCAGGATCGAAATGTAGTTATTTGCTTTTAACTTGTTACATTTAACCTTCTTGTTTGGTGTTACAACTCATAATAAATAAAGACTTTCTGTTTGTATTTCCATATTCAAAAGATTAGTATTATATTAGGATTTAAATTTTTAGTCATAATTTGCAAATTTTCTACAAATATGATTATTTATATGGCAGTCGGCTGTCTGTTGCAATTTTTTGTTCTCTCAAAGTGACAGTAAAAGTACAGGTACCTATTGTAGGAGCATTTCTGCTTGATAAGTGAATATGGTAGTATTTTCTACAGTGAAATACAGTACTTAATTAGTAGATGTATCTGTTTGAACATGAATATTAGAAGTTCAGAAAAAAATACACTTTTATTTCAGATGATACACTTGCCAGTTTACAGACATGCCAGAAGATTTATGGCTTCAGTTGTATGTATTATTTACACTTTGTTGGCTCGTGTAAATTACTTTGTATATAAATCTCAAGAGTGTAATCTGGATCAACTGATTAATCAGAAAAAACAATTTTACAACTTTACAATGACTATTAGAATGCAGAACTGCACTAAAAGCACAATTTTTTCAGTTTGTAGCTTAGCAAGGGAGCTAATGCCAACATTTGGCATCCATCAACGTATCTGTTGTCATCTTTCCTCATCTGTAAACTTATACATTTTAAGCTCACCTGACCCAAAGGGCAAAGTGAGCTATTCTCATCACTTGGCGTCTGTCATCCGTTAACTTTTTACAAAAATCTTCCGTTCTGAAACTACTAGGCGAAATAGAACCAAACTTGGCCACATCTATCATTAGGGTATCTAGTCTAAAAACTATGTCCGATGACCCCGCCTGTCAACAAACATGGCTGACATGGCTAAAAATAGAACATAGGGGTTTCTCAAAAACTAAAGCATTTAGAGCAAAACTGACTGGGGCAAAATGATCATCAATTCAAGATCTACCTGCCAATTGTGATGAAACTTTGGTGGAATGGTCATTGGGTGACCCCCTTCCAAAATTATGTCCAGCATCCCCGACTTCCAACCAACATTGCTGCTGTGACTAAACATAGAAAAAAGGGGAGATAAATTTTAAAAAACTTCTATGCAACTACATTGCTAATTGGAACCAAACATGACAGAAATGGTTCATCTCTTTCAGAAATGTGTCCGATGACATGGAATGTCAACAAGGATGGCCACCACAGCTGAACTTAGTTTAACATAGGACCCTATGGAAAAATTCATAAAATAATCTTCTTGCCTGAAACAACTGGGCCAATTGGAACAAGACTTGGCAGCAATGCTCCTTAGATGGTTCTCTTTCAGAATTGTGTTGGATGACATGGACTGTC
Source organism: Mytilisepta virgata (assembly GCA_028015205.1). NCBI lineage: Eukaryota > Metazoa > Mollusca > Bivalvia > Mytilida > Mytilidae > Mytilisepta > Mytilisepta virgata. The sequence goes on from CM051521.1 coordinate 71,934,315, forward strand.
AACCAATATGGCCGCCACAGCCGATAATAGTTTAAAATATGACACTATGGGAAATTTCATTAAATAATCTTCTTTTATGAAACCACTGTGACAATTGGGACCAGACTTGGCAGCAATGGACCTTAGATGGTCCTCTTTCAAACTTATGTCCGATGACAAGGAATGTCATCCAAAATGGCTGGCACAGCCAAACTTGGTTTAACATAGGACGCTATTGGAAAATTCATTTAAAAATCTTCTTATCTGAGACCATCTGCCTAATTGGGACCTGACTTGGCAGCAATGGTCATTAGATGATCCCCTTTCAGAATTGACCTGGCCTGTCAATCAACATGGTCACCAAAGCTGAACTTAGTTTAACATAGGATCCTATGGGAAAATTTAATTTGCAGGTCATCATACCTTAAACTTGGCCATTTGGAACCACACTGATGACAGCAATGGTCCTCTTTCAGAATTGTGTCTAACTTTGTTTAACATTGTACCTGTGGGAAAACCAGCCAAGATAACTGCTACACTAAAGTTTTCAGTAATACGGAAGTTGGACAAGTTAACTCCAGGTGAGCGATACAGGCTCTTGAGAGCCTCTAGTTATCTTCTTCACTGAAACCAATTGACCGATTGGAAACAAACATTGCTTGAATGGTCCTCAGGTGGTACCCTTCCAAAAGTTTGTCCATCAATGGTCCTCACTCAGAATTTTGTCTAATGACCAGGATTATCAACCAAGATGGCTGATTAGGGTGTGGTTGTGTACCCTTAAAACTGACCACTGTTTAGTATTTGTACCAAATCAGACTATCATGACTCTTTGTTGTGTTTATTATGTTTGTGTTTTGTGCTTTTTACCTCAAAGCAAAGTGAGCTGTAACTTGGTATGAAGCATCTGTGGAAGGCCCTTTATAAAGTTTGCATATTTCGTCCCGGTCGGACAGCTAATATGGCAACTATGCTGAATTCTTATTTTTGATTGGTCAAAATTTCAAAAATCTCCTCTGAAACCATATAGCCATATAAATACTTGGTATGAAACATCTATGGAAGGTCCATTACAATTTCCACTTGAAATAAAATCGATTGATTGTGGGACTGTCAGGTGAGCGATACAGGCTCAATTCTCCTCTTGTTTATTTTATTTTTTGTCCGGGTTTTTTTTTGGGTGGCAGTGATTGTTTAGTATGTCATTAATCTTTTTGTCTGAACCCACTTGTCCAATTGGAACCAGACTTGGCAGCATTGGTCCTTCAGAAATGTGTGTGATGTGTGATGACAGATTGTCAACAAATATGGCTGCCACAGCAGAACTTAGGTTAACATAGGACCCTATGGGAAATTAATATAAAAGTTTTCTTATCTGACCCACTTGGCCAATTGGAAGCAAATGTAGCAGCAATGGTCTCTTGGGTTCCCTTTTGAGAATGTTTCTAATAATCTGGACTGTCAATCAAGATGGCCACAACAGTAAACTAAGTTTAACATCAGGACCCTTTGGGAAAATTATTTAAATATCTTCTTAACCATTGACCAGTAGGAATCAAACTTGGCAAAATTCCACTGAGCATCCCCATTTGGCATCAGTCGTTCATGGCTGCATTGGAACGTTTCCTTAGGGAACCAATTCAACTGTAATCTGTTGATTATCATCCTTTTGATATATATTCTAAGATAACGTGCAACATTTATAATAACTTTTTGAGATCACAACCCTTTAACATGAAGATATACTGGACAGGTTAAATAGATACATTTCATTATCTAGCACAACAAGTCTAACATATGAATACACATAATATTTCATCATAGGTTTGTTTTCTTACAGATTATATTTGGTAGTACAGTGTTATTGATGTTGTGGTTACCAGTTCAAGTCATCAGGAAGATATTAACAGGTTTCCTGCCTTATCATGTGATGCTATCTAGGTTTGTTTATTCTTTAAATTTGTTAATTTATTTGCTTCCAAATTATAAATTATTTCAAAGCTTAAATGGCTTTCAAGTCTAATGGATGTTCCTGCAAAAACTTTTATCTGTTCAGTTACGGTAATTGTGTTGGCATATTTAGACATCATATCATTTATAGAATAGGTTTTACACACTCGTGAAACAAAAATTCTACATATATATTAAATGTTATAATATGCTGTAAGAGACATAGCCATCGTTAGAAATCAGGGAAGGTAATGTCAAATTAAATAAATCCTTTGGAAATTTTTTACTACATACTTTCCTGCCATATCATGTGATAGTATCTAGCTTGTACATTGAAACTATAGATACTATCTGTTAATAATGAGTCAAAATTGAATGTAGCAATATATGTACTTCAAATATATTGTTATAACAACCCAGTCTCTATGATGTCTATAAAAATTTGAGCTTCTTGACTGTTTATCCAACTGTGGCTGTCCAAGTGTAATTTGAGACCATTTGGGATGATTTTGTCGGGGCCATATAGTTTTACCGTTGTCCGTCATTCCCCAACGAACACCTTTCCAGACTTTTTTTCTAAATGCCTTCAGATATTGAGCTGATTTTTGGTGTGTGAGTCAAACATGATGAGTTACAGATCAAGTTTATGTTTCATTCCCCTCCACTGCTTTTTGCAGAAATTACGGGCTTTGAACTTGAAAATTTCATGAAATAACACCTTTCCGGAATTTTTTTCTAAATGCCTTCAGATATTGAGCTGATTTTTGGTGTGCGAGTCAGAAATGATGAGTTACAGACCCAGTTTACGTTTAGTTCTGCTCTGCTTATTTTTTGCCAAAAATTACGGGCTTTGGACTTTCCGGATTTTTTTTCTAAACCTTCAGATGTTGAGCCGATTTTTGGTATGTGAGTCTACCATGAAGAATTAAAGATCGAGTTTAGGTTTCTTTCCGCTCTGTTGATTTTTGCCGAAATTACAGGCTTGGACTTTTGCAGATGGGGCCATTCTTGTCATTCAGACACATCTTGTTTAAACTGATAGATCTAAACGTTTTTACTTCTTAAGGTAAAATTTGCATTGATGACTCATTTAAAAGAGAAAATTTAGATCTTTTGAACAGTGTAGAGTAAAGACGGGGGTAATCGAAAATTTGTGTGAAAATTTTAATCCTTGTTGATGTTTGTGTATATACATTCATGTACAAAATATCACATTTAGCACCTGTGACAAACATGACCTCTTAAACTAGCCAAAATATCCGTTAAGAATCAGTCTATCAGAATCAGTTCTAGTTTAGCTGAAAATTTGCTGTTTTAAATCTTAAAGTGGCTAATGTGAACACATCTTCAGTTGAGTCAGTTGCTTTATTTTCAGTGATGCACCTGTAAGTGAGTTATCTTTATTTTCAGTGATGCACCTGTAAGTGAGTTATCTTTATTTTCAGTGATGCACCTGTAAGTGAGTTATCTTTGTTTTCAGTGATGCTCCTGTAAGTGAGTTATCTTTATTTTCAGTGATGCACCTGTAAGTGAGTTATCTTTATTTTCAGTGATGCACCTGTAAGTGAGTTATCTTTGTTTTCAGTGATGCTCCTGTAAGTGAGTTATCTTTATTTTCAGTGATGCACCTGTAAGTGAGTTATCTTTATTTTCAGTGATGCACCTGTAAGTGAGTTATCTTTATTTTCAGTGATGCACCTGTAAGTGAGTTATCTTTATTTTCAGTGATGCTCCTGTAAGTGAGTTATCTTTATTTTCAGTGATGCACCTGTAAGTGAGTTATCTTTATTTTTAGTGATGCACCTGTAAGTGAGTTATCTTTATTTTCAGTGATGCACCTGTAAGTGAGTTATCTTTAGAACTACTTTTGCTACAAGTAGTTCTGCCAGCCTTATTAGAACAAGGTCACACAAGAATGTGGTTGAAGGGCATGGTACGAGGATGGACCTTGGGAATGGCTTATACATTAGGATTAAGGTCCTATCTACTTGGAGATGTACCGCTTGAAGAAGAGGTAAGCCATTAAGATAAATTTTCGGAATATTTCCTATCTTTTTCGACCTCTTGGAAAAGAGTTTAGGTAATTGATTTAATAGAATTATCTTTAGGTCAATCAATATACATGTATTACTTGTTTGCTTTATTGTATAAATTTGTTTGCCCTGTCCATGAATGTGGAATGGGTATATAGATTTACTCTTCTCTGTCCATACATACGTACATCGACCTTGCGTGGTTAAGTTTATGCCTTTTATGTCCATCTTTAAGAAACCCACCAAGATATATCAATGATCTTATACTATTACATTCATGTTATAAGACTGAACACAGTTCAGCAATATTTGGGTCATTTTAATGGATGAGTGACTCAGATAAAGTTTCGCGTTTAATTTCATATCCTAGGACATACATGTGGTGTGTGAGAGTCACGTATTTTGGACTAATCTCAGTACCTCATGTGCGGACATACTACTTCCAGTCTCTAATGAGATGCTTTCGCACATGTAACTAATCAGTGTGCTTGTTATTTGACACAATGACGGACGTGTTTCTGTCCTTGGGTGTAAAAAATTTTGATTTGTTTAATCAGTTTGGATAATTGTCTAGTTTTAATTGATATGCGTAACAATTAAAAAAAATTAATTTATTATTTCATCGATTTCTTTACTGCCGTATTGAAAAATGGCTGATGCAGTGTTACAGCACGAAGCGAACAGCACTGGCACTAAAATGTCCGAGTCTAAGGACTCTAGTGGCAAGAAAACTGCAAAAGAAGTATACTTCTAAACATTCAGATAAGAGAGATTCTTCTAAAAAGATGAGGAATGCAGATAAGGCATCCTATCCCCCTGTTGCATCAAAAAACGAAAGGTGTAACTAATGTTGAACATATTGATGCCAAAGTAACGGTTCATCCTGAACAAGATGGGTCGAAGAAACATGATAATATTACACTTGCAGATGTAATGTCTGTTTTGCAAGTGATGAAAAATGACCAAGATAAAACTAACAAATGCATATAGATACGTAGTTCTCGAAGGTAGATGCCCACTATAATGTGGAGAGTACGACTGTCATAATGACAATTATGATGAAAATGAACTTTTGTATGGTAATATGAATGATAAAATTAATACCAATGTTGATGACATAGCAAGTATAAATAATGATGACAATAATAATACTGAGCCCCCACAAAAGCATCGTAAGACTGATGATGGACAGAAGATTTTAATGAAATGTGTGTCTAAGGTTAATATATGCATTCTTTCAGACAACTTCCAAAATCCTCGTCGATTGATTTCTAAGAGTTATTCTCCTTAGAAAATTAAAAATGAAAAATATACTTTTAAACACTTTTTTCATCTACATATCTCTGCAGGTTTTGATGAAAGTAATCTATTATGAAATAGCAATTGCTTGGAACAATTAGATTTTAAAAATAAAAATTCCATATTTGATAAATAACCTGGATGACTCTGAGACCTTTAATTCTTTGAAAAAGTTCCTAGCAACTATATATTAAATTAGTCAGGTGTGATATAGCAGTTACATGTACTTGGAGCAATTGGATTTCGAACATTGCAATTCCATCTTTGGTAAATATACTGGACAATTCTCAGACCTTTACATTTTTGGAAAAGTAAAACAGCAATTGCTTGGAGTAATTGGATTTCAAACACTGCAATTTCATCTTTGGTACTGGTAAATATCCTAGAAGACTCTCACACCTTTAAATTTTTGGAAAAGTACCTAGCAACTGTATATATTAAATAAATCAGGTGTGATATAGCGGTTACTTTGAACAATTGGATTTCGAACATTGCAATTCCATCTTTGGTAAATATACTGGACAATTCTCAGACCTTTAAATTTTTGGAAAAGTACCTGGCAACCACATGGTAAAGTAGTCAGGTGTGTTACAGCAATTACTGTGAATTATTGAATTTCAAACAGCATTTGGTAAATATCCTTAATGACTCTCGGACCTTCAACTTATGGGAAAATTACCTAGGAATCATATAGTTCAGTATTTAAGTGTGAAACAGCAGTTGATTGGAATAATTGAATTTTAAAAATTGCGATTCCATCTTTGTTAATTATCCTGGAAGACTCAGACCCTTAAATTTGTTGAAAAATACCTAGCAACAATCTAGTAGTCAGGTATGAAACAGCAATTGCTTGGAATAAATTGAACTCTGCAATTCTATCTTTGGTTAACATTTTTGATGACACTTAGGGCTTCATATGTTCAAAGTATCTAGTAAACATATATTAAAGTAAAAAAATGTAAAATTTTAAATTCATATTCCAATGTATTTTGATGAAATTTATGTCAAAGTTTAAGCCAGCAGTGTATCATATGAGTTTACTAGGTACTACCTGTGCAAACACGGGAAACATAAAAGGGTGGAATAGCTTTTCTTACCCCTTGAACAGAGCACCACACCATTTTCAGAGGGTGGGATATTTGTTTCTTGTAATGCAATGGATGAAAACCATTATATTGCTTTTCCAAGCAAATTCACCCTACTTTGTTGTTATTATGACTTGTCTGTTCCCTATAACAATAATCATTTATAGGTACCAATTTATTGTAATAAATTGAAACATGTATCCATATTTAGTGTGTTTGTTTTAAAAGCTCAATAAAACTTACGATTTCATGTTTTATCCAAGTGTGAAGTAAATTTTTCTGAATTAATTGTTCCATTTTCAGTCCGTATTGTGTACAGTATATTCAGTGCATAATCTGTTTGTCATCGATCCCTTCTCATTGCTTAAAACATGTCAAAACCACCCGATCTCTCGATATTTAGAAGTGAAAGTACTTTATTAATAGTATCATCTGCGGTATAATTACTGTACATATTGGTAGTATGTCCGGTTACTTCTGTTTATCTTATAGCTGAACAATTATCCTTAGAGTGGAATTAACGAATGACGAAACACGGAAATATGTCCGGTTGGATTGGATCGTGTTAACTTATCAATAATTCCAGTATTTAAAAGAAACGTATGGACCTAAACGTGTGAAATTCTCAGACAACAAATTCAACCTCAATCAGTCAAACTATGATTTGAATTGTGTCTATTATAGTTGGTGTGTGATGACAGCCCAAAGAATTCCAGCCCTTAATTTTAGTATTATAGATTTCAGTCATTTTGCAACTTTCTGTCTTATTATTTGTGTTAATGACCTATTATCGGCAGGAGACGTTGGCTTGAAGTTTCCTAGAAGAAAAAGTTTTTCAAATAGCCAAATTTTGTGTTATTTAAAAGTAGTTGAGACATACGATTGTCTTGGCCAAACATAGTTTTTAAATATTATTTCATTATCAGATTACTTTATCCTCATTGAATGCTAAGTTTCTTTCTGCACCTAAATTTATTGATCAAGTATGGAAGAAATAAGCCGTACATTCATTGATTTTCAGGATAATGTAATTGAGGGCAACCAACCTGTACAGCAGCCACCTCCACCCAACAATCCACCACCTCCTCAGCAAGGAGGGCTTGGTGCTGCACACCAAGCTATGTTACAGGGTGGTGGACCAACTGGTTTCCAGGCATATAAAAGACCATCATTATTTCATTTTAGGGTATGTATACGATACCGGTACATTAGGTAACCAAATACCAAATAAATAATCTTTCTATTTATAACTTAATGAAAGTCTAAACTGACCTTATTTCAGCCTCCTTTATTTTGCATTGGCTAAATGAATGGCCATAATGAGTAATTCTAACTTCTGATACGTGACATCTCTTGGCCAATTGATATATTTATAGGATACATATATACAGGCGGTTGAACGTACAATACTGCAAATACAGGCACATGATTTGCATGATTGATTTGCATGATTGATTGTTTAAAAGGGCCAAAAAAGCAATGTGGCTTCATTTGTAAATTTTTCATCCAATTCTTATGGGGATTTTTTATTTTAATTCACCTTGATGAGTGATTTCATTAGTATGTTAACAAATTATTTTTCCAAGATACAAAGGGCTAAAGTTGTGGTAGTATCATGATGCGCTTAGCAAAGCCCTTTACGAGTATTTGATAAATTTGGTGTACTTTTTACATTTTTTTCCAGTTTTTATGATGTTTAGTTTTTAATGTTCCTTAATGAAAATGGAAAAAACTTCTTAAGATCTGTTTTACACTATCACTTAATTTTTATACGACTGCAAAATTTTTGCGGTCGTATATTGGTATGACGTTGGCGTCGTCGTCTGAAGACATTTGGTTTTCGCACTATAACTTTAGTATAAGTTAATAGAAATCTATGAAATTTTAACACAAGGTTTATGACCACAAAAGGAAGGTTGGGATTGTTTTTGGGAGTTTTGGTCCCAACAGTTTAGGAATTAGGGGCTAAAAAAGGGCCCAAATAAGCATTTTTCTTGGTTTTTGCACAATAACTTTAGTATAAGTAAATAGAAATCTATGAAATTTAAACTCAAGGTTTATGACCACAAAAGGAAGGTTGGCATTGATTTTGGGAGTTTTGGTCCCAACAGTTTAGGAATTAGGGGCCAAAAGGGTCCAAAATTAAACTTTGTTTGATTTCATCATGTTCATCGAAAATTGAACTATTGGGGTTCTTTGATATGCCGAATCTAACTGTGTATTTAGATTCTTAATTTTTTGTCCCGTTTTCAAATTGGTCTACATTAAGGTCCAAAGGGTCCAAAAAAAACTTAGTTTGATTTTAACAAAAATTGAATTCTTGGGGTTCTTTGATATGCTGAATCTAAACATGTACTTAGTTTTTTTTATTATGGGCCCAGTTTTCAAGTTGGTCCAAATCAGGGTCCAAAATTAAACTTTGTTTGATCCATGACTATGATGTCATTTTCTATTTTAATACGTTTATGGTGTATTTAAATGGGCTGTTATGGTTGCAAAGTATAAAGAAATGGGGGGGGGGGAGGGGATTTGAAAAATAAAATTTGGGGGGGGGGGTAAATGAGAAATTGGGGAGGGGGGCAATTTTTTTCTCATTTCATATTTCATAAATTAAAAAGAAAATTCCAAATTTTTTTTAGCAAAAAAAAAGGGGGGGGGGGTTACAATAAATTTTTTTGTTTTTTTGGGTTTTTTTTTTGGGGGGGGGGCAATGTGCAACTTCATACTGTATTGCACAAAAGCTAAAAAAGGGGTAATTTTTTTTTTTTTGGGGGGGGGGGGGGCAATTCTCCACAGCATATTGTATTGCACAAGAAGCAAAAAATTGAAATCATATGACCAATTCTAAGTTCTTTGATTTCAGTTATTCTGTGTCAGAAACCTATTATGTGTCAAATATTTCAAGAAATTTTCAATTGCACAGTATTGTGCAATAGCAAGAAATCTTCAATTGCACAGTATTGCGCAATAGCAAGAAATTGATATGTGGGCCCAATTTTAATTTTTAAATTGGTTATTTCTGATTTATATATAAAAACAAATAATACTGATATGGTTTGAATAGGTAAATTAAAAATTTTTAAGTTCTTAGACAACATTCATTCTGTGTCAGAAACCTATGCTGTGTCAAATATTTATTCACAATCCAAATTCAGTATTGTATCAAGCTTGAATGTTGTGTTCATAATTGCCCCAACTATTCAGGGTTCGACATCTGCGGTCGTATCTAGCTGCGCCCAGCGGAGCATTTTATTTAGAGATAGAAGGGTAAGTTTTGTAGTTGCAGAAATAAAGATGGGTGACATTGTTTAACATAGGACCTTATCGGAAATTTACATGTCTGATACCACTTGGCCAATTCAAATAAAACATAGCAGCAATAGTCCTTAAGTGGTCCTCTTTCAGATTTATATCTGATAACCCAGCCCACCATCCAAGATGGCCTCCAGAGCCGAACATTGTTTAACATAGAACCCTATTGGAAATACATACAAAAATCTTCTAGAGAATTGATGAATGGATTTAATCAAAACATGGCATAAATGTTTCTTATGAGGTTCTGACCAAGATTTGTTACTTTGGGGCTGATTTGTCATCCATGCAGGCTGTCAGAGTTGATGAGAATTACAGTTTATGACTTTAAATTTCAAAATGGGGCTCAGTTTGGGGGCATCAAAATACCATGGCAGATAAACTTTTGAATATAACATGGGATTCATTTCTACATGGTTGGGGTCCAAATACCATGGAAAGTAAACTTTTTAGCTCACCTGGCTATTGCCAGGGTGAGCTTTTGCCATCACTTGGCGTCCGTCATCCGTCCGTCGTTAGCTTTTCATTCAAACATCTCCTCAGAAACCATTTGGCCAATTCCAACCAAACTTTGCAAGGTCCTCAACAAAGGTTCCTCATTTAGTTCTGATTGGTCAAGAAACATGGCCACCAGAGGCAATTCTTGTTTCTGATTGGCTGATTTTCAAAAATCTTCTCCTCTGAAACGGCTGGGCAGATTGGATCGAGGCTACATAGGAATGATATATGACATGTCCTCCACAAACTATCGTCATTTTATATTGATCCGATGAAAAACATGCACTGTTGCTAAAAATAGAACATAGGGGGAAATTGCTGTTTTTTGCTAATTACTCAAAAACCGTTACAGATATCGAAAATCTGACACTCGGTAAAATTGATCAGCATGACAAGATCTACCTACCCTGAAATTTTGAAGGAAATTCCAAAACCCATTTAGGAGTTATTGCCCTTTTTCTGTCAAATTTTCAAAAGTTTAACAATTTTTGTCATTTATCTCCAAAACTATTTGAGATAGAAGTGAAATGTAAATTTGAAAAATGTTTGCCATGTTGAGATCTACCTACCCTGAAATTTTAAAGGAAATCCCAAAACCCATTTAGGAGTTGTTGCCTTTTTTTTGTCAAATTTTCAAAATTTTTTCATTCAAATATCTTCTTCTCTGAAACCGCTGGGCCGATTGGTTTGAAACTTAATAGGAATGATCTATGACATGTCCTCTACAAACGATCCTCAATTTATTTTTATCTGACATAAAACATGGCTGTCGTAGCTAAAAATAGAATATAGGGGTGCATGTGTTGTTTTTGGCTTATAACTTAAAAACTGTTACAGATATCAAAAATCTGACATGGGGTAAAATTGATCAGCATGACAAGATCTACCTACCCTGAAATTTTGAAGGAAATCCCAAAACCCATTTAGGAGTTATTGCCCTTTTTTCGTCAAATTTTCCAAATTTAACATTTTTTGTCATTTGTCTCTAAAACTATTTGAGATAGAAGTGAAATGTAAATTGAAAAATGTTTGCCATGTTGAGATCTACATACCCTGAAATTTTGAAGGGAATCCCAAATTCTATTTAGGAGTTATTGGTTTGTGTAATTTGAGGTCGGGTTCTGTTACATTTATTTAAGATTCACCCTTATTCCTGGTCAATTTTATCAACTTCCTGCCAGGAATACCACCATCAGGGAACATGTTTTAACATTAAACCTTATGAAAAATAAATCTTCAACAAATTTTCCCTGAACAATTGAACCAATTGCAACAAACTTGGTCAAATAGTTGATTAATTGTCCAATGAAAACCAGACTCCAGGTGAGCGATACAGGCTCTGGTGAGCCTCGAGTTTTATAGGAGGTTCATTTTCCATGACTGGGGTTTTAAAATGCAATGGCTGGTGAACTTTTCAATTTTTTATTTTTAATGGTTTGTCTCCCTAGTTATATCTGTTTAAACTGATAATGAAAAACATTTGACTAATTAGGAGCATTACAGTTAGAGTAGATATCATCATCATTAAAACAAGGCTCATTTTGAGAAGTACTTGATTTGAGTTTAAAATCTGCATTAAATTAAATTTACAAGTTTTGACATTTTTCTCAACAATGAAATATCTTACATGTTACATCACGTAAATCACATGCACATAATCCACATGTTGACATGCATACAATTTGAGGGTTGATGTGTGGAGAACATAAATATATGTGAAAAATTTAAGCTGAGAAGTATGATCTGAAGTCTGTGAGACATATTATGTCTAAAATTTCGCTAGAAAAACTAGTGTAGTTTTTTTATTGACAGAAATTTAATTTTTCTTTATAGATTATCCTACTGGTATTACTGATGTGCTTCACTTTGTTTTTGTGTAGTTTACTATCTCTGGTATTACCCGGTAAGCAGTTTAATGTTTTTGTATAGTTTACTATCTCTGGTATTACTAGGTAAGCAGGGTAATGTTTTTGTATAGTTAACTATCTCTGGTATTACCCGGTAAGCAGTTTAATGTTTTTGTATAGTTTACTATCTCTGGTATTACCAGGTAAGCAGACTAATGTTTTTGTATAGTTTACTATCTCTGGTATTACCAGGTAAGCAGACTAATGTTTTTGTACAGTTAACTATCTCTGGTATTAACAGGTAAGCAGTGTAATGTTTTTGTACAGTTTACTATCTCTGGTATTACCACGTAAGCAGTGTAATGTTTTTGTATAGTTTACTATCTCTGGTATTACCAGGTAAGCAGACTAATGTTTTTGTATAGTTTACTATCTCTGGTATTACCAGGTAAGCAGACTAATGTTTTTGTATAGTTTACTATCTCTGGTATTACCAGGTAAGCAGACTAATGTTTTTGTATAGTTTACTATCTCTGGTATTACCAGGTAAGCAGACTAATGTTTTTGTATAGTTTACTATCTCTGGTATTACCAGGTAAGCAGACTAATGTTTTTAACCGGATTTTCATAGGAAAATATCGGTTATTAAATTGGTGATGTACGGCGGGCGGGCGGCCGGGCGGACGGGCGGGCGGGCGGACGGGCGGCTGCCAAACAGTGTCCGTGCAATAACTTATGAACTGTTCAACCAAAGCTTTTCAAATTTTAATATGTTGTTACTGATGACAAAATGGAGGTCAAGTTCAATATTGACGATTTTCACTTTCACCGTTCAAGAGTTATGGTTCTTGAAAGATTGAAAAATGGCTTTTCCAGTGGTGTCCGTGTGATAACTTATGAACTGTTCAACCAAAGCTTTTCAAATTTTAATATGTTGTTACTGATGACAAAATGGAGGTCAAGTTCGATATTGACGATTTTCACTTTCACCGTTCAGGAGTTATGGTTCTTGAAAGATTGAAAAATGGCTTTTCCCGTGGTGTCCGTGTGATAACTTATGAACTGTTCAACCAAAGCTTTTCAAATTTTAATATGTTGTTACTGATGACAAAATGGAGGTCAAGTTCGATATTGACGATTTTCACTTTCACCGTTCAGGAGTTATGGTTCTTGAAAGATTGAAAAATGGCTTTCCCAGTGGTGTCCATGTGATAACTTATGAACTGTTCAACCAAAGCTTTTCAAATTTTAATATGTTGTTACTGATGACAAAATGGAGGTCAAGTTCGATATTGACGAATTTCACTTTCAACGTTCAAGAGTTATGGTTCTTGAAAGATTGAAAAATGGCTTTTCCAGTGGTGTCCGTGTGATAACTTATGAACTGTTCAACCAAAGCTTTTTAAATTTTAATATGTTGTTACTGATGACAAAATGGAGGTCAAGTTCGATATTGACGATTTCCACTTTCACCGTTCCGATATTGACGATTTTCACTTTCACCGTTCAGAAGTTATGGTTCTAAAAAATTGAAAAAAGGCAGTTCAAGTCGTCGTTTATAAAATAAGGTTATAATCTCATTGGCGTATTTCTTTCATTATTGACTTCATGATTTCTGCCTACCAACCCCTGCTTAACAAATGTGTGTGTACTTATATACTCTCAAAAATAGAATATTTGTCACTTACTATAAATAGGAGGTCAAGATTGATTTTTGCCTTTCCATTTCTGAACCCTACGAAACCCTACAAAAATTCATTAATATATCTTTACTTCATCCTGTTTGGGAATCCATATTTGCAAACATCATTTCCATGCAGGAAAATCCGGTTTGCTGTCATTCGACAGCCTCTTGTTGTATAGTTTACTATCTCTGGTATTACCAGGTAAGCAGACTAATGTTTTTGTATAGTTTACTATCTCTGGTATTACCAGGTAAGCAGACTAATGTTTTTGTATAGTTTACTATCTCTGGTATTACCAGGTAAGCAGACTAAATGTTTTTGTATAGTTTACTATCTCTGGTATTACCAGGTAAGCAGACTAATGTTTTTGTATAGTTTACTATCTCTGGTATTAACAGGTAAGCAGTGTAATGCTTTTGTATAGTTTACTATCTCTGGTATTACCAGGTAAGCAGTGTAATGTTTTTGTACAGTTAACTATCTCTTGTATTACTAGGTAAGCAGTGTAATGTTTTTGTACAGTTACTTATCTCTGGTATTAATAGGTAAGCGGTGTAATGTTTTTGTATAGTCTACTGTCTCTACTACAGAATGTGGCAAAAAGTATTTGTCAAATATGTAATTACTTTGACAGACAACTTCTTCAGTTTACATTCTATTCTTATAGTATTTCACTACAATGCTCCACCATAAAAAATACAGATAAGGATTGATTTTGGGAAATCTTACCCCTTCCTTTTTTTTCTGGGGGTAATTAAGGGTTTTTTGATATTTTTTGTGTAACTTAAATTTTTGTCTGATTTTTAAGATTTTGGTTTTTAATCTTCCTTGATGAAAATATAAATCTTGTTAAAATTTGTTTTTCATTATCTCTTACCATTTTAGAGATAAAAGGGGCCAGAAAAGGACACACCTTAATTTTCAAAACATTTTTATTTCTTAAAATGGTTTGTCATAAGCAATACAATAAAAGTTACTCCAAGCAATTTTGTGTTACTTTTGTCGTTGCCGAGATAAAATGGAATAGAGGTTCCAAAATTAACCATTTTGCAGGACAACTAAAATTTTTATTTATTTTCAGATTTTAATTGGGATTTTCTCTTTTAATTCATCTTTATCAATGCTGCCAGTAGATGATCAACAAATTTCTTCTTTCTGTTTATATGTTATTACTTTGACAGATAACTTCTTCAGATTTTACATTAATTTTGTTCAATAAATATATCATTCATTCTAATCACCTGAAGAATTCTCAGAGGAATCGAATTGTAATGACTCTGAATGTAAGTCAAAGGAATACTTTGCAAGATGCAAAAAATTTCCCAGGGCAGGTCATTGTCAGAATTTATCTTGTGCACACAGAGCTGTCGTTTCTGTTGATATACAACCAAAGATTTTCAATAACATTTAAATCTGGGGATTATTCAACCAACAGATGTTCTTTAGATATGTCCTTGCTATACAATCTTTCATTGAATGTACTCTATATACTGGCGAATTGTAATCTTGAAAAATAAAGTAATTGTCAGGAAAACGTCTAATGATAATGGGCCAAATGTGATACTTAGCTGCATTTATGTTTCCATGAACCTACACCGTGATAACAGATGCATCCCCATACCATGACACTGAACTTTTGGTCACTTTTGCCTTGCACTAAGTCTGGTCTCCACCCTTCCCCTCATTGTTTCCACACTTTCACATGCCTGCTCTGTCAAACTTGGGTGTCATCGCTGAAGATGACCGTAAAACACTGATATTTTGTTGTCCACTACCATTTCTCCATGCACCAAGAAAGTCGCTTTTTTATGGCTGTAGAACTTTATGATCCTTAAGTGGTTCTCTTTCAGAATTGTGTCTGATGACCTGAACTGTAAACAAAGATGGTTGCCACAGCTGAACTTGGTTTAATATAGGACCCTATGGGAAAATTCATTTAAAAATCTTCTTGTCTGAAACCATTGATCCAATTGGAACTAGACTTGGCAGAAATGGCTCTGATATGATGATTCTCTTTCAGAAATGTGTCAGATGACCTGGATTGTCAACAAGTTGACCGCCACAGCTGAACTTAGTTTAACATAGGACCCTAGCCAGGAAAAAAATCATTTAAAAATCTTCTTGTCTGAAACCACTTGGTCAATTGGAACAAAACATCTAGGCCATGGTTATTAGATGGTCCACTTTCAGATTTATGTCTGACATGTCTGATGACTAGGACTATCAACCAAGATAGCTGCCACAGCCAAACTTAGTTTAACATAGGATCCTAATGGAAAATTGAATTAAAAATCTTCTTGTCTGAAAGTACTTGGCCAGTTATGATACATACTGTTTTTTCTTAGATGCTTCTGTGGCTGTTGATTTAGAAATTGAGTCCAGGTGAGCGATATAGCTCCTTGGAGCCTCTAGTTTGGCATTGTTCTTAAAACTATTCCAGTCCAGATATGAATTTTTTTTCAGTTTTTAATACTCTGTTTTACCATGAATACAGCAATAAAATGCAGGGATGATAGGTTCCAGAAATACTTATTAACATGTTTTTTATGTTTTTTTTTTTAAGTCTGGTGTGGTCGTAAACTAATGGCTTTATGGATGGGGGAAGCCAAAGTTCATGAGTTGTACACAGCAGCCTGTGGACTTTATATATGTTGGATGATTTTACGTATTGGTACAGTTTTATATAACTGGATACCTCAAGGCACTGCTGCAATTGTCAACAAAGTCAGAGAATGGTTTATGCTGGTATGTAAATCAATGTATTTCTTTTTTAGCTCACCTGGCCATAGGCCATGTGAGCTGTTGCCATCACTTGGCGTCCGTCGTCGTCGTCGTCGTCTGTAAACTTTTTCAAACGTTAACTCGTCCTAAACTACTGGACCGACTTCAACCTAACTTTGCAGAATTGTTCTTTAGGGCATCTGGAAAATTTCTATCGTTTAAAATTTTTGAAATGTCGAAAAACATGGCTGTCGTTACTATAAATAGAACATAGGGGTCCATCAGTAGTTTTCTGCAAATAACTTGAAAACGAAAGCAGATATCAAAATTTTGACATAGGGTCAAAATGTTCAGCACGATGAGATCTACCAGTGTGCAAATTTTTGTTACGATCTTACAACTGATGTAGGAGTTGTTGCCCTTTAAATGTCAAATTTGGCAATATTTCGTTTTTCAAGGCTATTATAATGAAATGAGAAGAGATAGATAATCAATGTAAGAACAAAAGTTGCTCAGTTAATAAAGATCTATGAATGTTCAAAATTTCAGGTCAATCAGACATACCATGTTAGAGTTATTGCCCTTGAAAATGTCAATTTTGTTTGCAGATTTTCCCTTTTTGTGCAATTATTGTGAAAGGAGATAAATAATCAATGTAAGAATAAAAGTTGTTCAGTTAATTAAGATCTATCACTGTGCCAATTTTCAGGTCAATCAGACAACCTATATTAGAGTTATTGCCCTTGGAAATTTAATTTTTTTCAGATTTTCACATATGTTCAATTTTATAGAAATAAATACGTTACCATCACAAATTTAGATAACAGGTACAAGCGGCTTACATGAACCGGAAACCAGACAAAAGAAAACTGATAACCTCTGACGCACCTGCGCGCCAAATCTACATCTTTTTTCCGGTTTCCCTTGCGGCAGCACGTGAATACACAGGAGAGAGATTTTTTTTCCAACTTTTGGAAACTAGACAATTAACATAAGTATATAAAAGTCAGGTAATATTTAACCATGGACAATAATGAGGATTTTGATTATGAAAGCCATGATAATGATTTAAATGGTGAGTTGTTAAGCCAGTTAACATACACCAGCTCTTTGGATGTTTTGTGGGGAAGGGAAGGACAGGCCATACCTTCCTCCAATTCTGCTTTCCCTGGGTCAGTAGAGTGTTTCGGAGAGGTTCCCAGACAGGAGTTTTCTCCTTTTGTCACCAGCCATGTGCCTTCCTCTTCTGTACCTGGGACTTCTCAGGCTAGGTTCATCCGCCCACCTCCCAGAACCACGCATACATTAGGTAGGCCTGTGGAAACAACGCTTGTTTCTACTTGTTCAGGGGTCAGAAGTTCCACCTTTGCCAGGTCTAGGTGGCCTACACCTTTTGCCTATCCCAATCCTTCCACTATGCCTCCTTTCTGGCCTGGGATGTATTATCCTCCCTACAGTCAGCCTAGTCAACCTACTGCACTAGATGTTTCTTTGTCAGAGTCCATTAAGAAACTCACAACCTCCTTAACTTCTTTTCAGGCTACAGTTAAGACAGAGTTTAAGAAGGTAGGTGACAGGCTTAAGCTTGTGGAGGACAGGTCTAGTGGAAATAGTGATGTAGGTGGTAATCTTCCTTCCAGTGCTTCTGGTATGGAGATTGAGGATGATTCTATTTCCATTGCTCCTAGGAGTCAGGAAGGAAATTTTTCTGAGGTTGATGAGGAGGTTAGTTCACCAGTACGTTCGAGGCCCTGTGCTTCGGGTTCTACTGGTGACCTTTCTGGTGATGAGGCAATTTCGGGAGAGGATGAAGGTCCTTCTCCTCCTTTGTCACACAGAGAATTGTTGAGGTCTAGAGTTTACGCTATTAGGCGTGAACTCTCTCAGATTCCTATGTCTTCTCCTCCTCGTCAGGTTTTGGCACCTTCAGATTTCATGTCTTGTTCTGGGCTAGTTAAGGATAAACCTAAAGGGTATAAATCCTTTCCAGAATCTGGTCACACGAAATCTTCCCTTGACTTTGTTAATGAGTCTATTGGAGAGTTTCATTCAAGCAAGGGTTCTGGGAATAAGTTTAATGGCTTTGGTCCTACTACTTTTCCTGTGTCTAAAGTAAAAGTTAAGGATTTTGCCATCCATGATTCCTCTCTGGGTAAAGGTTATCCTTCTTGCGACAGGGCTTATTCTTCCTTGTTGGGTACTAAACCTGTAGAAGGTCTTACCCTTAACCAGTCCCTTTGGTCTAAGTCGGAGGGTAATCTTCGATTAGCTTCCAGTATTCTTGGCACAGCAGAGCATTTTCTGGCTGCTGCTGGTTCCTTGCTGAAGGACAAGGGTGAAGGTTTTGATGAGCTCAAGACTTTTCTTCTTCAGGTTGATCAAAGTCTTGGTTCTACTCAACTGCTGTTGATGGGTACCTTGGCTAATTTCTCTATGTCTAAACGACAGGAGATTTTAGACAAGACCTCTTTGTCTGAACACCTTAAGGAGTCTCTATTATTCTCTCCTTTGGTGAAGGATAAACTGTTTGGTTTTCCTATCAGCAAGCTCCAGGAAGAGGTGAACAAAGGTCCTCAGAACGTTAAGGTTAACGTTCAGGTTTCGGGTAATCAGAGGAAAGTCACGTCTGTAACTACCTCCTCTCATTCTAGTTCTGTTAACAAGAGAGGTTCTAACACTGCTGGTCAAAAAAGGCGTTCTGGCACTTTTAAATCTACTCCTGCTTCTGGTAAAAAAGCTAAAGTGGAGAAAGGTGGTAAGTCTGGAAAATGATGGTCTTGCCCCTCTGTCAGTACAGATTCCCACAGAGGAGGAGTTCCCTGCACCTCTTCCTCATGTTCCAGTGGGAGGCAGATTAACCCATTTCCTAGACCAGTGGAAACTGGTCACTTCAGACAAATGGGTTCTCTCTGTACTGCGGAGGGGTCTGGAACTTCAGTTTCAAGAGTTCCCACCTTTATCGTCAGTTCCTCTCAGTCTTTCTTTGACAAGGGATCCTCACAGAAATCTTCTTCTGGAAGAGGAAATTCTTACTCTTCTTCAGAAGGGTGCTATAGAGGAAGTGAGTCTTCCTCTTTCTCCAGGATTTTATTCCCGTCTGTTTTTAGTTCCGAAAAAGAATGGGAAAATGAGGCCAGTGATAGACCTGTCTGTACTGAACAGACATTTGATTGTCCCTCATTTCAAGATGGAAACCAACAGGTCCATCAGGGGCTCCATTCAGCCAGGGATGTGGACTACTTCTTTGGACCTCACAGATGCTTATTTCCATATTCCTATAGCTCCTTCTTTCCGGAAGTTTCTAAGGTTTGCCTGGAAAGAGAAGGTTTATGCTTTCAAAGCAATGCCTTTTGGCCTGTCTACTGCCCCTCTAGTTTTCACCAGAGTGTTTCAGGCAGTGGTCTCTCATCTTCACAGTCAATCGATCCTAATTCATTCTTATCTGGACGACTCGCTTCTGAAGAACAGCTCGGCTTCTCTTCTGAAAGTTCATACTCGGCAAACCATCAGTTTGATTCTCAATTCAAAGGAAGAAAAGTGCATCAGAATCTCGAAAAGCTTCATCTTCACGCTTGGTTACTGTCAGGAGATCCATTAGTCAGAAAGGATTTTCTGAAAGAGCAACCAATCGCATGTGCAGATCAGTTAGACAGTCAACAGGACTTGTCTATGACTCCAAATGGTCAATCTTCTCTTCTTGGTGTGTGTCAGAACAGATTGATCCTCTCAGAATCTCTGTTCAGCAGTTAGCAGATTTCTTCGTGTTCCTTTTTGAAGAGAAAAATTATTCTCCTTCCACTATAAAGGGATATAGATCTGCCATTGCTCGGACTATACACCTTTCTGGAGGTCCTGATTTCGGTCAAGATGAGTTTTTATCTATGTTGATTAAAAACTTTTCTATTGAACGTCCAAGACAAAGGCGCCTTGTTCCTTCTTGGGATTTGGGTTTAGTTCTCAAGTCGTTACAGTTGTCTCCTTACGTTCCTTTGGACAGCATTTCTTTGAAGTTTTTGTCATATAAATGCTGTTTTTTATTGGCTTTGGCTACGGGTCGGAGAAGAAGTGAACTCCATGCTCTCTCTATTTCCGACTCTTGTCTTCGCTTTTCAGCCGACAAGTCCTCAGTTACTCTTTTAACTGATCCAGCTTTTTTAGCTAAAAATCAGTTGAGCGATAAGGGTTCTGGCTTGATCGTAGTGCCTGCTCTTCCTTCTCAGTTTTCCAGAAGTCTTTGTCCCGTTCATATACTGGAGGTTTATTTGAAACGCTCTTCTAGTATTAGGGACAAAGATTCCCTTAGACTGTTTGTGCCTATCAAAAAAGGACAAAAAGACATCTCAGCTAAATCTGTTTCTAGTTGGGTGTGTAATACTGTCCTTCAGGCTTACAAATCTGAAGGTATTCCCTTAAGGAAAGATCAGGTTAAAGCTCATGAAGTTAGGGCTGTTGCCTCTTCCTGGAGTATTTTCAATTCTGCCTCTTTATCAGAGATCTTGTCAGCAGGTTTCTGGAGGTCTGAAAATACTTTTTTCTATCATTACCTTCGGTCTATGCAACAGCATTCTGATTACCTCTATGCCTTGGGGCCTCTAGTTTCGGCGCAAAAAGTTGTTTTCCCTCCTGTGGATTCCCAGTAGTCTGTAGGGGGATTCAGCGCTTCGTCACATTCTGTTATCTAAATTTGTGATGGTAACGTATTTATTTCTATAAAAATGTAAATTTTAGAATTAAATTTTAGTTTTGTTAAATAAATACTTACCATCACAAATGTGAGGTCCCTCCCACCTCCCCTTCATCCCCCCTTTTTTGGTCTGCTTGTTTGGATTAAAAAAGATGTAGATTTGGCGCGCAGGTGCGTCAGAGGTTATCAGTTTTCTTTTGTCTGGTTTCCGGTTCATGTAAGCCGCTTGTACCTGTTATCTAAATTTGTGATGGTAAGTATTTATTTAACAAAACTAAAATTTAATTCTAAAATTTACATGTTTAGCATTTTTAATCAGGATGTTGTTTATTTATATTTTATTGCTACTTGAAATTATTTTTATTGAAATTCTGTTTAATGTTTTGAATATTTCATCAACATTCAATTCACAATAATTATTTTTTCATTGATGTACTTGTGAGCTTTGGTGCCGAGTGAGGGACCATACTCAAGGTTTTAGCATTTTTTTTTTTCACTTCCATGTCATTTCCTGCAAAATCAGGTAAACTTTTCACTTTTGTTTATATCATGATTATTGTCCTTTGCCACAATTGTCCAGAATCAATTTTACTTCCATAAAAGTCCATTCATGTTAATATTTTTGATGCAGATTTATAACCAAAACATTTCACAGGTTGTCCAGAGCAAATGCCTGAAATCAGGTATACAAAGCTTTGAATCAATTTTTCTGACTTCTATAAAATAAAGGCATTTTCTAAATATATCATTCAAAAGAAGTGTTATCATAGCTATATGTTTTAGCATCTTTCAAATTATAAAAAATGTCTTGTTAAATGCCTCTGCAGTGACAAAGCTTTCTTGAATTTTCTATTGTATTAGCAGATGTTAACATGTGTGCAACCAGGTCTGACTTGAGCACATCTCACTCTCCTTTGATGATATAATTGGCATGTGACCAAGTTAACAAGGATGATGTCAAGTTCTTTGAAAACAAATTGAATGTATTTAGGAAATGTGCTTGACCGATGGACTAGTCAGATTTAAAATTTGGAAATTAGCATTTGTTTCAACAAGTTGTCAAATTTACTGTAGAAATATATAATCTGTCCTGTAGATTTTTGCTTTCGGTCTGACAGGAATTATCAATAACATCCTTAACTTATTAAAAGAGTGCATCAGGGCTTTCAATATAAGCCAGAAGGTGGCTATTTTATCTGTATACTTTTGGCATTTAGCCGCCTACTTTTGAGAAATTTCTATTAATCCAATAGGGAAATAGCCGACTACTCTTGAATAAGAAATTTTTACTTGAAAAAGTGTTGAAAGCCCTGCTTCATGTATGCAAAGTTGTGTTTTAAATTACAGGTCTCTGATGACCATATAAAGGGTAAATGCTGTTAAAAACATATTTTGTGTTGCATGTGACTCTTGCTTGATGTTTTGTTGAGGAAATAATAATTGAACAATAAATTATTTTTTCATATTGTCACGTAAAGCTTAATGCATTAATGTAAATTGTAATAACTTGACTCCAGACAGTTTATAAATGTTGAATATGCGTGTCTCGTAAAAGCAGACACTTGACTTCCATATGAAAACTTGTAAGTATTTTGGTTACTGATGTACACAAATTTATAAATTTTTATGATTTCAAAACATCATGGCTTTGAAACAGATTCCTGCGTTTAAAGGATACATTCATGCCAGTATATGATACATACCGTCTATTTTCATATAACAATTCTATTGTAAACGGTTCAGTTCATAACTTGGTCATCCTAATGATACCAGGCCATTTTTTTATCACTTCATACATATATTGTAAAAAAACAATCCAGGCAATTTGTCTGATGTTACCTTTAACAGTATGCATGACTTTAAGATCATCCGTTCTAACAGATTAATTTCTCTACATAAGAACTTAAGGCCTAGAAAAAAGTGTTGTGTTTGGATAGCCAACCCTATAAGTACCTCAAACTTTTTTGTAATATTCCTACTTCAAAAAAATAAAAAGAATCGGAAATCTGGTGGACCTCATTTTCATTCCCATTTGTAAACTTTGTTGATTTTTTATGGCGATATGGCGCTTTCAGTAGATATTGTTCATATCAGAACACATTTATTGAAAAGTTGTTCATACAACACCTCTACAAAAGTCTCTGTAAGTTTGACATTGTCAGATGATCATTTTAGGGGTTATCGCCCTTTGAAGGTAAAAAAATAGCGTTTTTCATGTTTTTGGCTTTAGAATGAAAACTAATTAATGAAAATAGCAAAAGATGCTGCTTGCTTAAACCTTCAACTCGTTGAACTTTAAAAGACACTCCATTGGATGGAAGTTGACAAATGGGCCTTTAAATGGGTAATTGCTAAAAAGAGAGACCTTTATACCTTAAAGACCAGGTGAGCGATTCAGGCTCCTGGGAGCCTCTTGTTTTAAGAATTATTTTGATGAGTAATGTTTTTGAACATCACCAAAAAGTGTAAAGCAAACCTAGCTTGCATGCTTTTCTTTATCAAAATGGCACTTTATACTTCAGTTACACCAAGTTTTAGAACTGAAGTTGAATTTTTAAGAATTGACTTTTCACTTTACGAATTTTTTTTTCCATATTTCCCTCTTTTTTTCATTTATGAATAAATTCTCATGATGACATAGACCATTGAACATTGCGAGGTCCAAATTTTTTAAGAATGCAGTTATTGTGAACTGGTCTACAGTTGAATGCTGTTAATAGTCGTTATATCTATTCTGCAAGAGCAAGAAGACTGCAACAGCCAAACTTAAATTAACATGGGAGCTTATGGGGAAATTTTCCATGGAAGCCATATGTGAAATGACTTTTTGTCATTTGCTCAGGAACTAATAGGCAGATTGTAACCAAAGTTGGCAGAAATTATGTATGGATGGGCGTGTATGGGTGATCTATATTTGGTTCTGGTTGGATGAACGACATGGCTGCAAGAGGCCATCTTTGCTTTTGATTGGCCAATTTTCAAAAATCTTCTCCTCTGAAACTACATAAACGTTTTGAAACTTTGCAGGATTGATGACAGCAATAGCCTCTACAAATGGTCCACTTTTTGTTGAGGTCTAGCAGTTCACCTGACAGCTGTGGCTGCTCAAAGTTTCCATGGAAACCAAGTGCGAAATGACTTTTTTGTCAAATGAATCTGGAACTGATGGGCAGATTGTAAGCAAATCTGACAAAAATGATGTACAGAAAGACATGTGCAAGAGATCCACATATGGTTCTGGTTAGATGAACAACCTGGCCACAAGAGGCCATCTATGATTTTGATTGTCCAATTTCAAAAACCTTCTCTGAAACTGTTATGAAATGTTTTGAATCATCATTGATGACAACAACATCCTCTACAAATAATCCATTTTCTTTTGAACCAGCATCTAAGGAGAATAAGTGGAAAACATAAAACTTTGTGTAAACATTAACCATACAAGAAGCTAAATGTTTAAGGTCAAAGGTCCAAGTCAAGGTAAATTTGAGCTTACTTTTTCAAATGGGCTTATATAAGCCAGGTAAGCCTCGAGTTATCTTGAACGTCAGAAAATAGTCACAATATGCAGATATTTCTTGCATCATCTAAAGTTGTAATACTTGCTCCTATATGTTTATCAGTAAAACATAGAACAAAAATACTAAAAACAAATATAGTAGAAAGCTGTCAGGATTGAAAGTGATCCTTGCAACACCCGCAGTTGGTTGTGACACTTATTGAAAGTCAAAAATCTAAAACCTTATTGCCCATTTTAATGGCATTTAGAGATGTTATGCAATCATACTATGAAGAAATGAAATCAATAAATCCAAAGAAAAAATGAAAAAATGTAGGTCACAAGCTTAAATTCACCATTTTTGAAATTCAACCCCTGTGGGCCTCAGGTTTTGAAAATTAAAATTCTAGAAACCTTATTGCAAATCTACATACGGTATATGACAAAAATGTAAATCACAATTTTAAAAGTTTAATTCCTGTGCGCTTCATATTTAGGAAAACAAAATTATAAAACCTTATAGTGCATCTACATACAGTGTATGACAATACTACAGTAGAACTTTGATGGCTTGAATTCAAGGGGGCCATTTAAATATGTTTTAATTATTGGTAGTTCAAGTTACTGAAGTTTGTTCAAGTACGGAAAATTGCCAATGTTATTACCATATTTGAGTCGGTATAGCTGATCATCATCATGAAATATATTTTTATTAAAAATTGAACAGGTTAATCATTAATTAGCAATAATGACATATTTATTACATCAAACTGTTAACACTTACCTATCAGATTTATATATTTTTATCAAGCCATTTATTGTTAGATGTACACCTACAAGTATCAGATAATATGATTGTTCAATTCATTATCAATTTCCAGTTTAAAAATATATTTAAATATGACTTCATTCTATTTTCAGGCTATGAAATGTTTTGTTGTTGCCTTTCTCCTGATAGGGTTTGTGCCATTGTTATTGGGTCTTTTATTTGAACTGGTAATAGTTGCACCACTGAGAGTACCTTTAGACCAGTCCCCAATTTTTTTCCCATGGCAGGTAAGTAGTCTTTTTCATTTATAAGTATAAACTGTATGAACTTGTCAGAGTACCTCAGATTTGGTATAACTCATAACCCATTACCGTCCATACAGAGAAAATCTCATGCCTTATACTAGCTATGTTACAAAATATGATACAATTCTAACAAACTACTTAAATAAATAAAACAAAAGATAACAGGAAAATCCAACAATGACACACCAATCAGTTATAGGCACACATCAAACCACAACGAAAAACAACAAAAAAAATACAAAAGATAGACATCAAAACCACAGAGCGTCAGGATAGTCAGACTTGGTACAGACACACAGTAGTGGTGGGGGGTTGAATAAAAGCCTTATTCAGGTATTAGTATATAATAAAGTAGAAAAACAACAGTAGACAGCAAGCAGCAGCAACTATGTAGTCATTGCTTTTTTATGTGATCAGGAGTTCTTTATTCATTTGAAAAAATGCTCTACTAACCCCGAGTAACCTATTTTATTATATATATCTTTTGTACTGACAGAGTGCTCAAAATACTGACAACTCACTGATGGAATACTGACACTAGTCAGGAGGGGTAAACACCTCTGCCATTATCATATACAGCCAACTCTCATCGTCTCAAACTCATTTGAGTTGAAATTTCAGATGAGTCGAAATTTCCTCATGGTCTCAATATTTGTGGAGAATATTTGTATTAAGACTACAAACTTAATAATAATGTTTTAATGACAGATATCAGCACTCAATTTTTCTAATCACCCACCCCCATAATTAAATCTGTTTCTGCACTATATTCCTTTACAAATATTTTCCCTCCTTTGTACGATCACTTTGTTCCTAGTATATATATGCAACTGCTCCTTGCAAAAATTTTTTTTCAATGAACATGGTGGTACAAAAAATTGGCTTTGTTTCACAAAATAAAAGAATGCACATGGTCACTTCTAGACATAAAGTTGCAGCTTTTTAACTAAAAAGCTTTAAATTATCCAAAATGGAATCTTTTAAGTTAAAGATTTATTTAACAAATGTTTGAATTTGTATAATAGAAATATATTGTTAAAAAGATGAAATATAGACCTTTTATGAAAACAAGGGGAGGTAAAATGTATATTCACCATGGAATTTGCCATAACCTAAACTGCTTCAAGTGGCAATTTTGTACAAAAAAAGAAAAGTCATTTATGGATTGGATATGTTGTACCAAGTAATGATTTCATAATTTCCAACAATTAAGAATTAATGTTTATTAATTTAAATGCACATTTGTACCCCTAAGGGTTTAGGGCATACATATATATAACAAACAACAATCAGTTAATGATAAACTGACAATAACACAAATGAGATATGACACTATACACAATATGTACATAAATATTGTCAGTTAAGAATATTGTGTTTCTCTCCAAAATGTTAAGCTTTAAGCACAATTCAATGTAACACCCCTTCCATGATTTGCATTTGGATTGTTCATACATATCGTAGGGACTATAATATGGACTTACATTAAATAGTATATTCTCAAAATACACGTACCTTATCTTCACGCCACTATTGTGAGTGGGTAGCATATTTCTTTAGTAAAATATTGCATATTAATTATATCCCTCACAAATGAAGTTTGGGGGTATATAGGTTTCAGGAGTATTAGATCACTCTATGGAGATGTGCATATTTTCAGAAATTTGTTTTTGGATAAGATATGTAAAAGATACGGCTGTTTAGACTTAGGCATTTTTTAACAAAACTTCGTTCCATGTGTTGTCCACAACTCCTCCTACATTACTTGCATGATTCTCATGAAAATTTATGGAGTGTTAGATCACATTATGCACATCTATCACAGTTTTACAGTTTGGTATAAAATAATTTTAAATATCTCAAATCTTTTATATAAACTTTTTAACAAGAACAATTGTCTTTGAATCAAATAATTATAGATTAATACATGACCTAATCCATATCGGACTGGGTATGGGTCGAGGGATGATACCTGACCCAACATGGATTAGATCATGTATTAATCTGTTTAACATGTACTCCATGAACATTAAATTCTTGTCAAAATGTGATCAGTTTAAATTAAATGAAAGTCTATAATCAGAAATAAATAAATAATTAGATTTACAAAATTTTGTTCTGTAGGACTGGGCTTTAGGAGTTCTACATGCCAAAATAGTATGTGCAGTAACTATGATGGGTCCACAATGGTGGCTGAAGAGAGTCATAGAACAGGTAATAATTTGTTAAATTGTTTACATGTGATATAAATAAGATGTTTTTGTCACAACTATTTAATATTTAAAAATTTAGTGTGACAAAAATGTTAGATATTGTGAAAACCAAGGAGTGCCTCCCTAGTGTCTTCAACCCTTCTGGTCATTTTGGATTTTTATAATTCTTTTTATAGAAAAATATTCTTATCACCCCTGTCTTTCTGTCTATTCATCCAACACACTCTCCTTGAGACCTAAACTTCTTGTTTGTTTTTGTGTCGTCTGCGATGAAAAGTCGCGGAGGCCAAATATAGGTATTACTTTCTGCCGGCGGCGGCTGACTAAACTTCTGTTAAACTTTAATAACTTTGCACATGTAATACCTACAATTAAGCTACCTTGTGGACCATAAATCTTATCATATAAGGTTTGCCACAGTATACTTGTCTTGTGGCCCTGACCTCATTTTCATGGTTCATTGACTTCATAAATGTGAATTTAAAATTTGCGTCCAAGTTTCATGGTTAAATCCATTTCTCAGCAACTGTAATACCTAGGCAAACCATATTTGGTCTATAGATAGTTCTTAGTGGGTACATGCCAGTCTGACAACCGGCTTGGGACCTTGACCTCAATTTCATGCTCTAGTGACTTTGTCAATTTTTTGTTTTTAAGTCCATTTCTCAGAAACTGTAATACTTAGACCCACCATATTTGGTCAATAGATAGTTCTTGGTGGGTACCTGTCAGTCTCACACCTGGCTTGGGACCTTGACCTCAATTTCATGATTGAGTGACTTTTTCACTTTTTCATGGTTAAGTCCATTTCTAAGCAACTAGAATACCTAGACCCAACATAATTTCTCAATAGATAGTTCTTGGTGGGTACATGTCAGTCTGACACCTGGTTTTGGACCTTGACCTCAATTTCATGCTTGAGTGACTTTGTCACTTTTTCGTGGTTAAGTCCATTTCTCAGAAACTGTAATACCTAGACCCACTGTATTTGGTCTATTGATAGTGCTTGATGGGTACATGCAAGTCTGACACTTGTCTCTGGACCTTGACCTCAATTGCATGATTGAGTGACTTTCATTCAAATGTCTTGATTAAGTCCTTTTTAAGCAACTGTAATACCCATCCGTGTTTGGTCTATAGATAGTTCTTAGTGGGTACATGCAAGTCTGACACCTGTCTCTGGACCTTGACCTCAATTGCATGCTTGAGTGACTTTGTCACATTTTTTAGATTAGGTCCAGTTCTCAGCAACTTTAATACATAGACCCAACATTTTTGGTTAATAGATAGTTCTTAGTGGATACATGTCGGTATGACACCTGTCTTTTGACCTTGACCCGACTTAGTTTAACTTAGTACCTTATGGAAAAATTCATATTAAAATCTTGTCTGAAACCACTTTACCAATTGGAACCAGATATGGCAGCAGTGGTTGTTAATATCTTTTTCAAGAATTATGTCTGATACCCGGACTGTCAACCGAGAGGCCATCCCCAACTGAACTGTCTTAATGGTAGCAATGGTCCATAGCTGGTTCTCTTTCAGAAGTCATTAATGTTAAATGCTTTATTGGGTGAAGCATAATAGTGTGTACAACCATAAAATATATAACATTATGTCCATATTCAAATAAGTCAGTGAGAAAGAATTGTTTACAAACATAACAAATATGGCTGTATAAAACAAATTCAACATGTAACAACAGAAACATGAACACTGATAGACTTGTACTTACTTTTTCCATGTGTATTTTTATTAACACACAAATACACAACGAAAGCGTGTAAGAACAACTTTTCTTCTTGATTTAGGTCAACTTAATCACTATTCAGTCATCTATAAAAAGGAAATTAATGAACACACCTTCGTGAGACCAATTCCGGTCTTGTCGTGTTTCGTTTTAAGTTGAATGTAATTCAATCGAGAAAAGACTGCAATTGGTCTACCTTCATTGTTTTGTATCACCTTCAGGAATCATGGAATAGTCCATCTTGAAATTATTTTAAACAAAATAATACAGTGGATTAACTAATAAAAATCTCAGTCATCCAAGATTGGACTTAATCCAGATGAAATGAAACTTGATGAAAAGGACCATTAAAGTTAAAGAATTGAATTACACATGGGTGGTTTAAAAGTTAATTTAAATTGGTAGATGTGACACAAATCCAGATTGCAATTAAGAAATTTTTTAAACCAATGAAATCCTTAGCTCTATTGCAATGATGGTCTGCAGTACAAAAAAAACAACATATAACCATAAGAGCTATGATTCTGCACCTACAAAATAACATGTTATCAGCAAGCGGAACAGCACAGATATTCAGCATGCTTCTTACTGCAATTCAGTTCGGAAAATTGATGATATAAGGCCGAAAATTTAGTTTTGTCAATGTTGAACAACCCCAAAAAGTCCTTGGATGGCCCCTTTCCAAATTTATTTCTAGCATCCCCGACTTCCAACCGACATGGCTGCTGTATAAAAAATAGAAAAAGGGGGGTTGAAATTGAAAAAATTTCTTCTACGAAACTACAAGGCCAATTGGAACCAAAGTTGGCAGTAATGGTCCTTAGGGGTTCTCTTTCAGAAATATGTCTGATGACCCGGAATGTGAACCAAGATGGCGGAACTTGCAAACTTAGTTTAACATAGGCCCCTAGGCAAAATTCATTGAAAAATCTTCTTGTCTGAAACCACTTAACCAGTTTGAACAAGACTTAGCAGAAATGGTCCTTAGATGGTTCTCTTTTAGAAATGTGTTCATTGATGGCAACACTTAAATTTTTAGTCCTGCTCAAGGTGAAAAGTTAAATCCAGGTGAGCGATACAGGCTCTTTAGAGCCTTTAGTTTGTTGTTTTGGTACTTAAAATTGTCATTTTCTTACTAAACTGAGAAAAAAATCATTTGACATATTTATACCAAAATTCATGTATATTTAGTACTTTTAAAGTGATGAAAGAAATCCTTATTACCCCACTTATTATTATTGACTAGTCCAATATTATTCTTTATTGACTAACCAATCCAATATGTCATTTTGACTAGTCCAATACGGCATATTGGACGAGTATGTGCCGCATTGGCACACACTAGAGAGTGTGTCATGAAAATGATTTGATTGTCTAACTGCAAAATCAAGGTTAACAACTTACTACCCTATATTTAAATAAACAATGTATGTCTTACAACTTTTGTAATGCCTTGAAAGAATTAAAGGATATGTGATGGTGATCATAATCATATTGTTGACAACCACCAGATGGTGTGTCAGGAAAAAGTTTTGTTTACCTGCAAGGTCAAGGTCAAAAACTTAACAAACCTTAAATCCTAATAAAGAAGTCATGTCTGACTCACAGCTTTTTGGTGATAATGACTGCTACCAGAGATTGTGTCACAGTAAGGTTTGATGATCTGTTAGTAAGGTCAATGTCAAAACCTTAGTTTAACTTTCCATACACTGTATCCAAATCATCAAAGTTATATAAAGTCATCTATCAACCTTTTTAAAATCCAATGAAGGAATGAAATGATGCTTAGTGATATTGTTGTCCACCATTAGACTTCTTGGTTGCAAATCTAGTTTAAGATAAGAGACAGTCTCTACTGTCCTAAAACCATATACACTATATACAGTATATATTATGTATAAGAATGAAGAGCAACTATTTGTTAGGATATACATGTATAAATATTTGATTAAGGTATCCGTTAGGCTTTATTTCTTTTTTGAACAGCATATGACATACTTAATGCACTTTCTCTAATTCTTTTCAATTTATAACCCTTTCTGAACCTCTTGTTTAAAAAAAATTGAATCAATGTGTTGTTGCTGACAATCAATGATTGGTTAAACAAAACGTCTTAATCTGTATTTTACCTCCGGATTTCTCTGAATCGATCAAGTAAACGTGTTGAACAAGTGTATCACATAACAATTGGGTATGCAGAGGCATCTGAAGGGGATTTAGGTTTAATAAATATGAAAATATACTTAATAATCATCAGAGAAACAGATTCTTAAATCGTTGCTCAAGGATTATTGCATTTATCAAATCTTGATACTTAACTTATTGAATTTTAACTATCTCTATTAGATAAATCCGATAATCCTCTGGAAACAGTGTAAGAATCTATATGTAACTCATAATATGTTTTATGAAAATACAAATTCAGACTGTTGTCAGTGCAATCTTTCCATCAGTGCTGTTTCAGCACTTTGATTATATCCTTCACAAAGAAGTTATGTTGGGCATGGGGTATGTCTAAAGGTTCCTTCATTAAATATTAAATATAATTCTCGAGGACTAATTTCTATCTCTCCGAATGACCACGAACCAACCAAGAACTTATGATTGATGCCAAAGTAAGAACATTTCACTATATGCTAATTAACAAAATTACAAAAAACTATGTGAATAAAATTTGCTCTCACAAAATAACTATGTGTCTAAATGTTTTTATTTTTATCAATGTTAATTTCCATGAATATCCATGATATCTGGAATTTATTTTTTAGAAAGTGTTACTTTTGATGTTTTCGGGAACATCTATTTACATAAATTCATTTATATAATGACAGAATAATAACTATTCCTCATTTGATCATGCCATCTAAATGACTTTACCTAAATCATCTCATGACAATGCTTAATTAGTATATTTTTTCTGTTTTAGATATATAATGATGGCATACGTAACATAAATTTGCGATTTATCATCACCAAACTATGTGCACCAGTAATTGGAGTATTAGGCATGTCTTTAGCAGCCCCTTATGTTGTTGCTAATAGTATTGTTCCATTTTTAGGTATGTCTCACTTTGACATTGACTGTATACTTGTTATAATTCTGGTATATTTTAACAGAAAAATCATATAATACTGTTATGAGCAATTTACCAGTATGAAAAATTATTAAGATTGAAATAGCATGGATCAACATTTTATAGATTTCCTTTTTTAAGAAAACTCGAAAATATACTTTTAAGTGCAATAGCTCTTCAAAAAATAATTCAGACTAGTGGGTGAAAATTCCTCAGTGTGATATCACTCTGTTCAAGAATTTATTTCAATTTTTTAACAAACAGTGAAACTATGATGGCTCGACCTCTAAGGACATCAAAATTTGTTCCAGATATCAGTAGTTTGAGTTACTGAAATTTCTAGTACCATACCGTATACAAGTTGGTACAACTATCATTACCGTGAAATTTTTTTTTAATTAAACTTTAACAGGTTAAAACAGTTTGAACCATCGGTGTTGTTCAAGAAACCCAAGTTTTAACTACCAAAGTTTGACTGTATTATACACTTTAACCTGGTCTTATGCTGTTTATATTTCATGAACCATGAAGTGACTAAACCATATGATAGAACAATTATGAGCCTGCATAACATGAATATTGAGACTCTGGAGTAATACATTAGTGCCATTATAATACCCAAATTTGAACTTGGTTTACTGTACCATTCAACTGCTTGTTACAATCTCTTACTGGTTTTACTGATAAAAAATGTAAATGGTCTTAAAGATGCAAAAGCTAAGTTTCAAAATAATTTAAATTTATAATTAATGCATTTTTTTAATACTGAAATGTCTTGGAACCTTCTAAAATATTTACCAAAAATGGAGTTGCAATGTTTGAAATTCAATTGTATCAAGCCATTGAAAATCACAGTTGTTTACTTTGAAGTATGGTTGCCATGTACTTTTCCCAGAAATTAAATGTCTTGAGGGCCTCGAGTTTGAATAAGATTTTAGTGCATTAAGACTTTTGAGGGTAAAAATCATGTATCTTTAACTGAAATGTGGTAAAAATCATGTATATCTAGTCACAAAAGAAGATGTAAAGTTATACTGCCAATCAACCAACCAAAATCCAGGATTCTCATATAAGATGTAATTGATTCTATAAGTATTTTATATATATATATTTAGGTTTTAGTTTTGAAGTACAGAATTTAGTATTACGAAGAATCTATCCTTTCCTGTTGGCCTGTTTAGTTATAGTGTTATTTGGAATATTTCAAGCTAGGCAGTTTAGAAGGCTGTATGAACATATAAAAAATGACAAGTAAGTAATAATAGGTTAATTTCATTATTAGACTTGGGCCAAAGCTTTGAAGATGACTGTAGATTTTGAATATTGAATTAGTTTTAAAAAATCTCAGAGGTACAGTAACTACAAATTTAAACATTAAAACAGAACTGTAAATTTAAAAAAAAAAATATCTTCAGATGATGCGGGACCTGATACTTCTTACTGCGTCTGTCTGTCCGTCAACAATTGTTGTTAGTGCTCTCAATTCTACATTTCTCAATGGATTTCAACTAAATTTGTATGGAAGGTATATATTGACAATATCTTGATTAAATTTGAAAATGAGTGCTATCTGATAATTTTTGTGGGAGTTACTGCCCTTGACTTAGTTTTTCCCTATCAATTTCTTTGTTAGCACTCTCAATTCTACATTTCTCAACGGATTTCAACAAATTTATATGGAAGGTGTATATTGGCAATACCTTGATCAAGTTTGAAAACGAGCGCTACCTGATAAAATTTTGTGGGAGTTATTGCCCTTGACGTAGTTTTTCACTATCGACTTATTGTTAGTGCTCTAGATTATAATTTTATTATCCATTTTAACAAAGTTTATATGGAAGTTTTATATTGACAATGGCCTATCAGTCACTTGAAATATTTTTCTGTTCTCTACAACAATATATATGCAGCAGGGCCATTTGTGATGATGGCATCACAGTATCCTAGTTTTTTTGCCTTCCATTTTGTGTTAAAAACAAATTCATTAAATTGTAATCCTGTAGATAACCATTGGGTTTTAATGTTATGCTTCTAGGGGTTAAGGAAGTGACACATTATGCAACTTAGTTATGTGGAATTTGCATACCTATAGGCCATGTGAGCTTATGTCATCACTTTGCGTCTTTAAACTTTCCACTTGGCGGATTGTAACCAAACTTGGTAGGAATGATGTATGGAAGGACCTCTACAAACAATCTGCCATTGGTTCCTATTGGATTAACAACATGGCCGCCAGAGGCCATCTTTGATTTTTATTGGACAGTTTTCAAAAAATATTCTCTGAAACTACATTATGAAATGTTTTGAAACTTTGCAGGATTGATGACAACAATACCCTCTACAAATGATCCATTTTTTGTTGAGATTCATCTCCTCAACCTGAAGACTACAGCTGTTCAAAATTTCCATTGAAACCGTATGGGAAAAGACTTTTTTGTAAATTGCTCATCTAAGATGGCCTCCAGAGCTGAATATTGTTCAACATAGGACCCTATGGGAAATTTACTTAAAGATATTCTTGTTTGAAACCACTTGGCCATTTGGAATAAAACTTGGAAGCAATGGTCTTTAGTTGGTCCTTTTTAGCTCACCTGGCTATGCCAGG
Source organism: Mytilisepta virgata (assembly GCA_028015205.1). NCBI lineage: Eukaryota > Metazoa > Mollusca > Bivalvia > Mytilida > Mytilidae > Mytilisepta > Mytilisepta virgata. The sequence continues at coordinate 71,969,623 of CM051521.1, forward strand.
GTGAGCTTTTGCCATCACTTTGCGTCCGGCGTCCGGCGTCCGTCGTCCGTCGTCCGTCGTCCGTCCGTCGTCCGTAAACTTTTCATTCAAAGATCTTCTCCTCTGAAACCACTGGGTCAATCCAAACCAAACTTGGTCACAATAGTCCTTGGGTGGCCCCCTTTCAAAATTGTGTCGCTCATGTTCATACCTCATCCAAGATGGCCGCCAGCGGGGATCATAATTTAACATTGGACCCTATGGGATAAAACATTCAAAGATCTTCTCCTCTGAAAGTACTAGGCCAATTGGAACCAAACTTAATCACATGAGTCCTTGGGTGGTACCCTTCAAAAGTGGTGTTGCTCACATCCGTATCCTATCCAAGATGGCCGCCAGCGGGGCCACAAGCGTTTCAAATTCTTTTGTCTTTACATTGCAACTCTTATACAAAGAAAGATAACTCTAACTCAAAATTTGGCATTAGTGAAATAAAAATTTCTAATGTCTGATGGAATATTTAATATATATCTGATTTTGATGGGTTTTAATGTCAGCAGTATATATAACCTAGATTATAGGGGGAACCCCTGCCCGATTTTTTTTTTGAAAGGTGGTCTGAAATTGTAATGGATAGCAGAAGTTTTGGTTGTCATAGAAACTAATTTCAGGTCTTACTTGGCTACAACGGTCTACTTTAAAAATTGTGTCTCTTGGGTCCGTAGCCAATCCAAGATGGCCACCAGAGGGGACCAAATTTTAACATTGGACCCTATGGTAAAACATTCAAAAATCTTATCATCAGATATAACTGGGCAATTGGAACTAAACTTGGTCATAATAAACCTTGGGTGGCCCTGTTTAAAAAATTGTGTTGCTTAGGGTTGTACTTAATCAAAAATGGGTGCCAGCGGGGACCATAGTTTAATATTTGACCTATGGGAAAAGTTTTAAATTCTTCTGCTGAGACTGGAAATACTTGGCCAATTGAAACCAAACTGGTCACCTTCAAAAATTGTGTGGCTTTGATCCGTACCTGATCCAAGCTGGATGCTAGCTGAGACCAAAGTTTAACTTATTGGACCAGTGTAACATGTCCAATATGCTTTTTGTTGTCTAAAATGACTATGCTTATTTTTTTAAAATATGTAATTACAGGTTTTAAAAATTTTTATGTTTTGTGCCTCTAAATAATATTAATGAGCATTTTAAATTTAAAAACTAAATATTTAAAATTGCTAGCATAACGGATCTATTAAATGTAAAATAAAAAAAAATGTAATTCTGTAAAGTTATATAATATTAAATGGTAAAAAGAGATAAATAAAATTAAATGTAGGTTTTTCATGGATTTTTATTTCATGGATATTTCTATATAACTATTTATTATTGAGAATAAATGCATAAAAGTATATATGATGTTAGGGTGTTTTCTTGTGTTATTATTTCAAAAATCTTCTCCTCTGAAACTACTGAATGGATTTGGATAAAACTTAGCATGATTGTTCCTTAGGGTATCCTGCACAAAGTTTTTGCTTCGATTTTTGATCCGTCGAAAAACATGGCCACTGTTACTAAAAATAGAACATAGGGGTCAAACAACAGTTTTTCGCAAATATCTCAAAAATCATTAGGTTACGCCAAATTCTGAAAGTGTTCAGCATGATGAGAGCTACCTGCGTGCTGATTTTTGTGAAAATCTGTCAACTGATGTTAGAGTTATTGCCCTTTTTTGACATTTTTGGCTTTTTTTTATGTTATTATTTCAAAAATCTTCTTCTCTAAAACTACTATTCAAAATCAAATGAAACTTGGTAAGATTGTTCCTTAGGGTATTCTGCAAAAAGTTAATGCTTGGATTTTTGATTGGTCAAAAAACATGTCCGCCCTTACTAAAAATAGAACATAGGGGTCAAAATGCTGTTTTTTGCTATTCTTTCCTGAATTATAGAAATAAAATGAAGATGAAAGCTACTTTCAAGGCAAACATGGTATCCCGAGTTGAATGGTGATGATGAAAGTTTGTTTTGGACGGCCATTTTTAAAATGGCTGCCATTTTCCCGCCATTTTTTACACTTGCTCGGATTTCAACAATATTTGGTTTTTAAAGTAAACATGGTATCCTTAGTGAATTTTGATGATGAGAATGTTGTATAACAATGATTAAACTTCATAATATGTGAGGTTTTAATTGCCATCACTTGGTGTCTGTCATAATCGTTGTTAACAAATTTTCAAACATCTTCTCCTCTGAAACTACTTGGGGGAATTTGATGAAACTTAGCATGATTGTTCCTGCAATATTTCCTTTTCAAGTACAATAAAAAGCCTTAACCCACAATTTTTACATAACTTCTTCCAAACATTTTAAAAATGAAGACAACATATAGCCCAAAAGATTTATACTTGTATTTGAAGATTAATTAAAGCTTGTATTTTGTATTATGAATCATCAGATTGACCATGACTGTATCTTAATCAAGCGTAGGGAGAACTCATGCCCATTTCTTTCCAGAGGTTCTTAAAGGTTTTTAAAGGTATTTTCAGCATTTTACGTGACCTTTAATACTCAGTTTAGTTTACAACAAACATTAATATATTAATTTAGTTTATAGTGCATTGTTTACCAGGTGAGCGATTCAGGCTCTTGAGAGCCTCTTGTTGAGAATTTATATACGATGACCCCGCCCGTCATCCAAGATGGCTGCCAGAGCTGAACATAGTTTTAAGAGTACACTATATATGGGAAATTTACTAAAAGATCTTCTTGTCTTAATCCACTGGCCCAATTGGAACATAAGTTGGCAACAATGGTTGCTAGGTGGTCCTCTGTAAGAATTGTATCCGATGATCCTGAAGATGGCTGCCAGAGCACAACATAGTTTAACATAGGACCTTATTGGGAAAATCACTGAAAGATCTTCTTGTTTTATCCCAGTGTGCCAGTCAGAATTTGACAGCAATGTTCCATGCTGCCAGTCAAGATGGACATAGTCCAGGTGAGCGATACAGGCTCCTGGGAGCCTCTAGTTGGTGTGTACATACCAGTCTGAGACCTGTCAGCTGACTTGGATACAGCATTAGGCTCAAATGCCATGCATGAGATTTTTGTCCCCCGCCGCAACACGATGCGGGGGATATGGTAATGCCGGGCGTCCGTCCGTCCGTCCGTGCTTCCGTCCGTCCGTCCGTCCACCTTGTAAGTGCTCTAGCAAATTTATTTCTTGACCGATTTGGATAATATTTATACAGTAGCTTTAACTCAATGATACCTCAAGAGAGTTCGAAGATGAGTCATGTCGAAATATTTTTGTAGGAGTTATGCCCCTTAATAACTTAGAAAGATGACAAAATTTTCATGTAAGCGCTCTAGCAAATTTATTTCTTGACCGATTTGGGTAATATTTATACAGTAGCTTTAACTCAATGATACCTCAAGGGAGTTCGAAGATGAGTCATGTTGAAATATTTTTGTAGGAGTTATGCCCCTTAATAACTTAGAAAATTGACAAAATTTTCATGTAAGCGCTCTAGCAAATTTATTTCTTGACCGATTTGGATAATATTTATACAGTAGCTTTAACTCAATGATACCTCAAGGGAGTTCGAAGATGAGTCATGTCGAAATATTTTTGTAGGAGTTATGCCCCTTAATAGCTTAGAAAATTGACAAAATTTTCATGTAAGCGCTCTAGCAAATTTATTTCTTGACCGATTTGGATAATATTTATACAGTAGCTTTAACTCAATGATACCTCAAGGGAGTTCGAAGATGAGTCATGTCGAAATATTTTTGTAGGAGTTATGCCCTTAATAACTTTGAAAATTGGATTTCAACACTATAGCCATATTGTATAAATATCTTCATACCACTCATTAACTTGTAAAAAACTTTAGCAATAACCACAAATTGTTTGTCCTTCTATTCTCTCTCTTTGAGAAAATTTTGTTATGTTTCACTTGTCCAAGGGTTTCTGATGCTCTAGCGGCGGGGGACTTCGGAACGCTGTTCGATTTATTCAGATAAATGTTGCCTCACCATTACTATTTCTTTTGCATTTTCCTTTGACTTGCAATCAATGGTATCAGACAATATTTATTCTGTGTCCATGTGCATACTCCACCGAGACATTTAATGTGTGTCAACTCTTGTTAACTATCAAATTTAATCAAGAGTAGAAGTGATTGACTTATTCAACAGTTAAACAGCCTGAAAAAATCTACAAATTGTATTGAAACAGTTTAGCAACCAACTGATTAACCGGTGTCACTTCCTAATAGCTATTCGCTTTGGGATATTCTAGCTGTTGGTCCACTGTAAATGCTCCATACCAGAAGTACAGGATGCTTGATGAAATTCCCCCGAAATATGTTTTAGTTTACACTTTCAGAAAAAAACATGTTTTAATTCTAATTGAGACTCAAGTCTGAGTCAATAACAGTATTTCACACCTGTGCTTGCACAGGTTGTTTCCCAGTAGTCGAGGGAATGAAACGAGAAAAATGTTTTAGTTTGGGTCAAGTCATATGACGTAATCTTATAGGTTTAATTGCCCCTAGAACTTGTAAATTGATACTTTCTACAAATGTGAAAGGGGCATATAGATTTACCCTTTTTTGTCTGTCTTGGTTAGGTTTTGCATTTAGGTCCATTTCTCAGAACCCGATTGAGATATATCACTGATATTATACCACTACAATCCTCTTATAACACTGGACACAGTTCAACCACATTTGGTTCACTTTTACGTATATTTAATGCATGATTGACCCTGATAAAGGTTTTCATTTAATTTCATATTATAGGAATCCATTGTGGTATATCAATGGTACATCACCAATATAATCCTCTTTCAATACAAACTGCATTTCTCCAAAGTTGGGTTATTATGACCTATATTATGTGCTTGATTGACTATGTTAATTGTTTAGATACATTTCTCAGAAACCAATTGAGATATATCAATGATATACATATTCATTCATCTTGTATAGTACAACAAAACTAATCAAATTTGAGTAACCACGACCTACATTTTATGGTTGAGAGACTTTGATTAAATTTTGTTTTTAGGTGTACTTTTAAAGAACCTATGGTAAAGTATTAATGATATACTTACCAGTGGTCTTACTATTAAGTGGATATACTATTAAACTTTCATATATTTAAAATAATTCTCAAAATGATTTCCTGTAAAAAATAATAGATTGGAATTCTATGTGCAGATAAACAATCTCTAGTTTTACCTATGACTGTACTGTAACTAACGTTATATGTTGTATGATGAACCTATGTTTGATTTATTAGTCCCACACCAGCCAGGCTGGAGGGATTTTAGACCTTTTTTTTAAGTTTTACATATGTATATGGATGAGTTCATGTATTGAATATGAAATATGAAAATTCTATATTTTCAAATCTTTTCAGATATTTGGTAGGTCAGAGATTAGTGAACTATGACCCAAGAAAACTTATTCCACTACCACCTCCAAGAGTTCATTCCTCATAGCAGTATTCCTGATGAATATTATTTGTGGATGCTAAATTCTGTAATTTTTCATATGTGTAAACAAACAGGAATGTTTTAAGTGTACAACGAATACTTTGTATACTAAACTTGTCATTCTAGAAATTTATTTAAATTTAATGAAATAACATATACTGTCATATAGCATTAAAGATAACCTATCAAGGTATATTGTTGTAGTAATCAGACTCATGAGTGAGATAAACTGTTTTACACTCTTATGAAATAACTGAAGATGTTGTTAAATACATTTGTTAATGCATCTTTTAAAAGGTATTTTAATATAAATTCATAATTGTATTTATCTGTGGTAAAAATAATATTGTATGGAGAATGGTGAAAAAATTGTATGTTGAATGGTGATAATACTGTATGAAGAGGACAGATAAATTTATATGGAGAACAGATATTGAATGGAGAGGAAGTGATATATAACCATGGAATATAGAATTGTAATAACATTATGTATGGAGAATGGTGATAGCATTTTATGGGGTTGTAACATTGTATGGAGAGAATTGATCACATTGTATGGAGAGAGGTGATCACATTGTATTGAAAACAGTTATAACATTGTACGGAGAATGGTGATAACATTGTATGGAGAATGGTAATAACATTGTACAGAGAATGGTGATAACATTGTATAGAGAATGGTGATAACATTGTATGGAGAAAGGTGATAACATTGTACAGTGAAGGGTGATAACATTGTACGAAGAATGGTGATACCATTGTAATATGGAGAATGGTGTACATGTAACATTGTATGGAGAATGGTGATAACATTCTATGGAAAGAGGTGAACACATTGTATAGAGAATGGTGATAACATTATATGGAGAGAGATGGTCACATTGTATGGAGTTCAGTGATCTCATTGTATGGAGAACAATTATAACATTTTACGGAGAATGGTGAGAACATTGTATGGAGAAGGGTGATAACATTGTACAGAGAATGGTGATACCATTTGTACGGAGAATGTGGTAACATTGTATGAAGAATGGTGATAACATTGTATGGAGAAGGATGATAACATTGCACAGAGAATGGTGATAACATTGTACGGAGAATGGTGATACCATTGTACAGAGAATAGTGGTACATGTAGCAATGTACAGAGAATGGTGATAAAATTCTACGGAGAGAGGTGATCACATTGTATGGAGAATGGTGATAACATTATATGGAGAGAGATGGTCGCATTGTATGGGGATAGGTGATCACATTGTATGGAGAACAATTATAACATTGTACAGAGAATGGTGATAACATTGTATGGAGAAGGGTGATAACATTGTACGGAGAATGGTGATACCATTTGTTCGGAGAATGTGGTAACATTGTATGAAGAATGGTGATAAAATTGTATGGAGAAGGATGATAACATTGTACAGAGAGTGGTGATCACATTTGTACGGAGAATGGTGGTACCATTGTATGAAGAATGGTGATAATATTGCATGGAGAAAGGTGATCACATTGTACGGAGAAAGATGGTAACATTGTATGGAGAATGGTGATAACATTGTATGGAGAGAGGTGATCACATTGTACGGAGAATGGTGATAACATTGTACGGAGAATGGTGACAACATTGTATGGAGAAGGGTGGTAACATTGTACAGGGAAGGGTGATAACATTATAGAGAAGGGTGATAACATTGTACGGAGAATTGTGGTAACATTGTATGGAGAGAATTTATCACATTGTACGGAGAGAGGTGATCACATTATATGGAGAACAGTGATAACATTGTAAGGAGAATGGTAATAACATTGTACGGAGAATGGTGAATGGTGGTAACATTGTATGGAGAGAGGTGATCACATTGTATGGAGAATTGTAGTAACATTGTACAGAGAATGGTGATAACATTGTATGGAGAGAGATGGTCACATTGTATGGAGAGAGGTGATCACATTGTATGGAGAATGGTAATAACATTATATGGTGAGAGGTGATAACATTGTATGGAGAGTGATGGTCACATTGTATGGAGAATGGTGATAGCATTGTATGTAGAGAGTGTGGATAATTGTGATAACATTGTGTAGAGAATGGTGATATTATTCTAGTCTTTAATTATTTTTATTACATGTTTCTTAGAACTGTCAGTAATTTAACTTAAATTTTATATTTCATGTAGTAAGTGTCTTTATTTTTAAGAATATTTAATGATTAAAATAATTAAAAGATTACCTTAATTTGACTCCCATATTCCAAAATTAAAAAAGGTGGGGTTTTTTTAATTTGAAATTAGAATTATAAGTAAATTTTCTGTTGTTTTGTAAAATATACTGAGTACCTTGAATTATCAAAACAAAATTTAATTTTGAAAGAGTTTTTTGTTTTACATGTTATTTAATAAATACATTACCGTCATTTCTCTAATTATTTGTCACTAAAAACGACTATTTTTCAGGAAATTTGATAAACAGATTAAAAATTAGGTTTTTTGTTGTTATTAGAGTGTTGTTGACTTCCAGCTGATTGACTTGTTCAATGAATATTAAGTACATGTATAACAAGAAGAAATGAAATCCCATACTTGTTGAGTTGTTGCTTTATTTTGTTTTTTATCTGACTGCAAATATTTGAGGTCATATTATGGATATGAGCTTGGCATCCACAGGCAGTTAGATTTCCACTCATCTACTTTGTTCTATTGAACATATCCTTATATATGTAGTATTTAACCACAATGGTTCAACATAAGAATTAAAGTCTGGTGTTGATTTTAGGAAATCTGGCCTCCATCCAAGATGGCTTCTGCTTCTAGAAATAGAAATTTCTTCAAATGGCCAATATGGCTTCATTTTATAGATGCTAGTGGCTCAAATTTTAACTGTAGATACATGATTACATGTTGTTTAACATATATTATGGGTTTTCTTCTTGACTTTGACAAAAATCTGCTCAAGTTCAATGATGCAAATTAGGCAAAAATAAGAAAAAATCGTGAAAAAATCTTGTCTGAAACCACCAGACCAAATAGAAACATACTTGGCCAGAACGGTCCTTGTTGGTCCCCGTTTAGATTTGTATCCAGAAACCCTACCTTCTATCAAAGATGGCTAATGCTACTGAAAATAGGAATTTCTAAAAATGGCCAATATGGCTTCATTTTAAGCTGTTTTGGGTCAATTTTGAACTGCATTATCTAAGTTATTTAACGTATTATGGGCTTTAGTGTCAACTGTGAACTTTATCTATTTATGCAAATAAGCAAAAACTCCTTTAAAAATCTTCTCTTCTAAAACCACTGAGCCAATTTGAACAAAACTTGGCCACAATGGTCCTTGGTTGGTCCCCTTTCAGATTATTATCGGACAGCCCCACCCTCCATCTGAGATGGCCACCATTACTAATATAGAAATGGACAATGCGCCTTCATTTTAAGATCTAAATGTCCTTATTTAAAACCAATAGGCCAATTTTAAGCCAATCTAGCTAGAATGGTCAACAGATAGTCCCAATTCACATTTATATCTCCTAAGTCCATGTATGGTTAGGATTTTTTCCATATAATAATGAACTACTGGTCATCAGTGAAATGAAAAGGGTCATTTTTCGCTGTCAACTGGGGATAATATTGATCTTACTTGTCGTCTTGCAAGAGATTGTTGAACATTGTGAAAAATCATTAGAAACATCAACATTTTTATTCCAATAGGTTTATATAATTTTCGTATTAATTATGATTTGCATTACGCAACATGTTCTATATAATGATTTTGTCACTTCCAGAGAATTCCAGGCAAAGTAGTTTTCCACGCCCTTTAAAAAGTAGTTGACCCCTAAAATTATATTAAAGAGTACACAATTTACAAACACTAAATAACCTGATGAAAAGAATATTTTAGGTAAGTTTTTCTGGAAATGTTAAGGTTTGTTCCTGTCGATTTTAAAACAAGAATTGCAATTATGAAAACAGAGATGAGCTGTTAAACCGACAGCAAACCGTTTGCAAGTGCCCATCCACACAAGATGTCTGGCTCATGATACCTAGTTGAAATAATAAAGAACTAAATTATATACGCACTAATTTGCAAGACAGATTTAATATACATGTTATATATGCACACCAGATTGTTAATGAAAATGGGTATGATACAACCCCGTGTCTTTATTAGGCAATTTGCAATGCAGGTCACTTATTCCATTTTTAGCTCACCTGGCTATCGCTTGGCGTCCGTCGTCGTCGTCGTAAACTACTTTATCCGTGGTCCTCTTTCAGAATTGTATCCGATGACCTTTCCCGTCATACGGGATTGCCACCAGAGCCGAACATAGTTTAACATAGGACCCTATGGAGAAATTTACTTTAAGATTTTCTTGTCTGGAACTAACTGGCCAATTGGAACAAAACTTGGCAGCAATGGTCCTTAGATGGTCCTCTTTAAGAAATGTACCCGATGACTCCGCCCGTCATCCAAGATGGCTGCATAGCCTAATGGGAAAGTTCACTGAAAGATCTTGTTTGAAATCAGTGAGCCAATCGGAACTTGACAGCAATGTTCGAGGTTGCCAGTCCAGGTGAGCGATAAAGGCTCCTGGGAGCGTCTAGTTCCTATTACCTAGATCTTCAAGAGTGTTAACATAGATACTGTATACTGACTTTAAATAATATGTCATGGATTTTTCTGTGGACAATGGGTAATACAATTTTATTCTACTCGAGATTTTATCTAAGCTTTTTCAAATGACCCATGGTAAATTTTCGTGATATACAGCAATATAAAAACAAGTATTAAATACAGTAAAAATGTTGCTTATTGTAAATCTATTTTTGTGAAGGTCATGGGGGTGTCACGTGCGCCTGCCACTACGGTGACATCTCCTCAATTCCGGTCTGTGTTAAATGTAAAGCATGATATCGATGAAGTTTAGTTGGGTTTGTTGAAACAGTCTGTTTGAAACTTAATCAGACAATTGATTGCGGCGGTCGGACCATTCCTCCGTCCATTCGTCCCGAAATTGGTTTCACGGCTCTAATTTTAGTTTAACACTAGGAAAAAACCCGTGGAAAATTGTCAGTCACGTGTATAGTTAGCTTTAACCCCTGCATGCCAATAAGTGTCAAATAGTTCTTTGTTGCAATTTAAAGTTTAAATATGGTTTATGCACGTGTTATGTCAGTTAAAGTAAGAAATATCTTTAAACACATTAATTCTACAAAGTATGATTTTGTGCACTTAAATTCACAATTTTGAGCTAAAATTGACCAATGAAAGACGTGTTTATTTGATTTGCGTATTATAGAATAGAGGTTATTAGGCTGTTCCCACACGTAACTGAGTCATTTACCGAGCGATCAAAGTCGGACTTGAACAAATCGTCTGCAAAAGGGGGAACTTCAACTATGGGGGCTGCAGAGGCGTAGACCTCATTTTCTGTCTGTAAATTGCAGATATTTCTTAATGTGTATTTCCTTTTGTTTAAAGTAATAGTTTTTTATATGATAAAACATGACGGAACCACAACTTGACCGGAATTGGAATTTCATTATCGCCATTTTGAAAGTCCTTCTTATGGAACACATCGGAAGTTCAATATATATAAATTATTTTTGTTATTCATAAGACAACATGATATCTCCTCCAAACCGCCTTTAACCTCTTACCAATGTTTTTACATGGCAGGGAGTACACGTACGGTTTATAAATATCGGGGCTGGGAGTAGTTTGTTTCAAGTTCGGTACAGCATGATTAGTGTACAATGGGGCAGGTATTTTGTTTCATCATGAATGATGATATCTATATTACTAGTTCTTTACATGTTAAACTGCTTACATTAGACCGGAAATATAATGACATGACTAAAAGGAAATCGCATCGGATAGTTCCGGAACTTATTAATTAGTCTAATTGCTTATTGTTTCAAACAGTAATCGATGCAAAAGGGTAAAATTTTCAGTATACCCTATCAAGTTTATATACCCTTATATAAGTTGGACTTGTAGCTTTCTTCGGTTATACGTTTATTAGGTGAACAAAAAACGGTCTTTAGATTTAGTAGTATAGATGGTAGATTGATTTGAAACATATAAACAATGCTCATAACTACAATATACAAATCAAGTTTGAGTTTAGGTATTGCATCTTTTACGGCTCATAAGTTATGACCCTTGAAAAGTTGAAAATTTTCAAATTTGTCGTTTCCATGCTCTAACTAGGTTGCTTTAGCTCATTTATTTGAAACTTGTACACACTGATTATTATCACAATATACAGATCTAGTTGAATTTGGGTATTGTAATTATTACTGTTCAAGAGTTATGCCCCTTTAGAACTTACGTACAGGAGGGGCACGTGTGTCCTATGGACAATATCTTCATTAAAAAAAAATAACACAAGAAAATTCTAATATAAAAAAAATCACGTGTCAATCTACGCAACAATGTGGAAAATCGGAATGGAATCTTCTAGGAAAATAGTAGAACTAATTTGTAAATCCGTACCAATAAAATTTCTACTATGGACGTTATAATTGTTTTGGATTGATACTTTTAAATTTTGCATCAATCGCTTCAGATCGCGTCCACGTATATCATTCGTATACATTCGATACAGAAAAGGGGGATATCCATACATTCGTCATCATAAATACGTGAATATACACAGCAAGAACTGGAAAACTTTTCACTTAACTGCCTGGACATAATATGCGAAATATGCAGTGTAAAAAAAGTTGTTATAAGGTTACTGTCTTTGTATGTTCAAAACATTTCAGTTCTCTCAACCCTGAATTAGTGTTCCTGTAAACTATCAATTGGATCTAATTGTTTTATAATCTAGTTTACTCTTCAATAAATCTACACCAGCCTGAAATTCAAAATTATAACAATAATAAAATAAACAAGTGTCATATGTATATTATCTCATAAATATATGTTTTAACGCGTTAAATGCATTTTCTAACGCGTTAAATATGTGTTTTAACGCGTTAAATTTATTTTTTAACGCGTTAAATATGTGTTTTAACGCGATAAATAGGTGTTTTAATGCGTTGATATTCTTCTTAAAGACATCAGAATTTGCGACTTAAAATTTACGATATACAATTTATTTAAGCCGTTAGTGAATGACGCGATAAAATTTATAACATTTTTCGATTTCTTTTCAAGGTTCTTATTTTGAACGCATTAAATGTGGTTTTATCGCGTTAAAAGGGTATTTAACGCGTTATTTTATATCGCTTTTGACATAAACGGCCTTTCATAGTAACACAACAATAAACGACGATCAGGCGGATAAGCTTTTAGTTCTACCACCAGATTATTTCTACCAGCTTGTGTTTGTTTCAATAAATCACTATACTATAAAATATACAATTTTGAACCTTTAATCATATCCTTTATCGACAATAAATGTAAGGACTGGGATCTTCCAGCAATAATCAGACATATCAACATACAAAGTTTGAATGTTAAGTTTTTTAACGACAAATATTTCACTGGAGGCAAAGCTTTAAGTTCTCAAAGCACTAATGAAACATCCCATGTATTCAAATATTTAGGCATAGGCGATCGTAAATTGTAAATACCTTTCATGACAATAGGATGAGATCCAAATGTAATTCCATCCTGAATAATACCAAGAGCTGATAGTGCTGATCGTGTACTGTTGAATAACTTAGTCCTTCTTGATACAAAATTGTAAGAAAGTCTAAAGTTTGCTTTAAAGTGCTCTGAAGGTGATTAATTTTCCTCCGATGACAGTCATGACAGTATCGAAACCATTTTCGAATATAAGTGGAATACTGTCTCTTAGTCCAAATTCTCCAGGAAGCCATAATGATTTTGGATGTCTCCAAAGAAAATTTTCTACGTCTGAAAGACTGCCCGATACAAGACACGCCATCAGTCGTAGTTTCTTGTGAAGCGGATGATTTTTTTTCTGTCTGATTAAGCGTTTATAAATTGTCCGTGATCGGCAACAGTATGGGATTGTCTATTAACAGTTTCAATAAATCTGTATACCAGATCTGAGTTGGCCACACAGGAGCTATTACTAAACATTTTGCCTCGTCTCGTCTGATTTTCTGAACCACTCTTCCTAGGAGGCTGAAAGGAGGAAAAACATAACAAAATACATTTGACCAAGATATATGTATCAATAAATTTGCAATCTGGATCAGGCTTCCAAGATGCATAAATTGGCAACTGCTTATTTAATCGTGTTGCAAAAAGATGAATTTCATGAAAGCCCCATTTTTCAGTTAATGATTGGAATATATATGTATATAACATCCATTCAATATTTCCATTAAATTTTCTACTTTCTATATGCTAAATTTTCTGATGTTTGAATATAGTTGGCAGACAGCCAAATATCTCTTTCAATACACCATGTCCATACTTTATATGCTAAATCATTGCATTCAAAACACTCATGTTATTAAATGTATGCTATAGCACAAGTATTATCAATTTTTAAAACTATATGCAAATGTGATTTATTTCTACAAAATGATTTAAGAGCAAGAAAGCAGTTGTTATGACTAACATAGGGTTACCATAATCAATTTTTTCTATTTTGTTTTGTATATTATTTATTCACCATTTCAATTCAGTTTTCATTTTGTCTGTTATTTGTATCTTTTCATCAAAATTACCCTGTGATTTTTTCAAACCATTAATTTTTTGATACTCCATATTTCTATAATATGTCCTTGTTCAACAGCTGGAAAAAGTGAAACTAAAATACCTATCACTTTGGTAATATCGCTCAAGGATGCCCATTCTCGGTTTAATAAAGCAGTACATTTATACAATAGTTGTTTTTTTAGGGCCTTATCATGATACATTGACTTCCCAAAGGACAGTGATATTGCCTGAAACATTGATAATGCCAGAGCCGCAGGCTAGGGCGTTATCAATGTTGAAGGCAATATATGTCCCGATATATACCTATATCTTGGCTCCGCGACTTTTCGTCGCAGGCGAGACAAAAAATCAATGTCCCATGACCTGATTAAAAAAAAAACGTTTGGTTGTTTATACATTGAAGAAAGTAGTTAAAACGTCATGCCCTGTATTATGTGTATGGCCATTTTTCTTCAGTAGGGCTTAACACCAAAAGTTTGGAAAGCTACTCAATAAACCTAAAGTATGAGCAAACATTGCTAAAATTATTAAAACAGAAAGCAAAAGAACTAACTAAGGTGAAAGCTTTGAAATAGGGAATTACTCCTTAGTTTTATATGTAAATTTAGAATGGACAATTTACCTCTTGATAAAACAAAAATACTAATTTCATTTATCATGTTTATAGTTTTGGGTTATTTTTATATTACACGTAATGATCCCACCCTTTAACCCATCCCTTGCTCATGACAGATTTACACTGATGCTTAAGTCCAAACCAAGCACCAAGAAGTTACAGTATGGTGGACTTGTTTACATAAATCAGGTCTACAACTTTTGTGAACTCCAAAACTTCAAAAGAATACACAGTGCAGAACTAAAATTATGTACAATTTCTTATTAGCATATTTAACTTTTGTTGAAATTGGATGAATATCTTTTTGTAAAACTTCAAGTTTTGATGAAAAATCAGATTTTGAAAATTATCTACAGCATATTTTGTGAACACCAAATCTCAACTAAAGGCTCCTTAGAGCCTGTATCGCTCACATAAATTTAACTTGTCTACCTTAAGCATGACTAAAAATCTAAGTGTAACAATTAATTTGGCTGGTATCCCATTGGGTCCTATGTTAAACTAAATTCAGCTGTGGCCGTCATCTTGGTTGACAATTCTGAAAGAGGACCATTTAAGAACCACTGCTACCGAATCTTGTTCCAAATGCCATGATGGTTTCAGATAAAAAGATTTTTAAATGGTTTTTTTCCATTGGGTCCTATGTTAAACTAAGTTCAGCTGTAACAGTCATCTTACTTAGCAGCCCAGGTCATCAGACACAATTCTGCAAGAGGACCATCTAAAGACCATTTCTGCCAAGTCTGGTTCCAATATATTAATTTGCTCAGTGGTTTCAGACAAAAGGACTTTTAAATGAATTTTCCCATAGCGTCCTATGATAAACAATTTCGGCTGTGGTGGCCATCTTGGTTGACAGTCCGGGTCATAGGACAGAATTCTGAATGAGGACCATGTAAGGACCATTGCTGCCAAGTCTGGTTACAACTGACCAAGTGGTTTCAGACAAGAAGACTTTTAACTGAATTTTCCCATTGGGTCCTATGTAAAACAAAATTCGGCTGTGGCAGCCATCTTGGTTAAAAGTCCGGGACATTGGATATAATTCTAAAAGAGGACCATGTAAGGACCATTGCTGCCAAATTTAGATCCAATTGGCTGAGTGGTTTCAGACAAGAAGATTTTTAAATGAATTTTCCCATATATAGGGTCTTATGTTAAACTAAATTCGGTTGTTGCGGACATCTTGGTTGAAAGTCCGGATCATCGGACAGAGTTGTGAAAGAGGACCATGTAAGTTTGCTATGGACTTTTTCAATTACCTTGACTCTTGACCATTTCTTTTTGACTTGCACAGATAAATTACAGGGTCCTTAACCCAAATATATATGGTTGCTAGGAAATTTTTCATCGGTTACTATGGAAATTTTCATTGACCTTGACCCTTTACCCTTTATTTTACTCGTACAGCTACCATTTAATTTATTTCAAGTTATGCTCTTAAACATCTATGTCAGACCATTATTTTACTGATAATTACTGTTTACATGTACATTATCTTTCAAGGGCAAAAACTCCTATAATTGACGATTTTGGACAAGTTGACTTATTTGTAGATCTTAATTTGCTGAAAATTTTTGCTGTTTACAGTTTGTCTTTATTTATAATAATATTCAAGTTAATAACCTATAACTGCAAAATGTCCTTAAAATTAACAGTTCAGGGGCAATAACCGAAAATGGGTTGACTGATTCGAAAATTTCATGGCAGGTAGATTCTGACCTCATAAACATTTTTACTACTTGTCAAATTTGCTCCAACTGCTTTAGTTTTTGAGATATAAGCCAAAAAGTGCATTTTTCACCTATGTTCTATTTTAGCCATGACAGCCATGTTTCTGGATGGACAAGAAAATACCCTGCGCAAAAACTCCTATAAGGGCTCAATTGACGATTTTTGTCATGTTGACTCATTTGTAGATCTTACTTTGTTGAACATTTTTGCTGTTTACTGTTTGGGTTGATCTATAATAATATTCAAGATAATAACCTAAAACTGCAAAATGTCCTGAAAATTAACAATTCAGGGCCAATTAACCAATAAAGTGTTGACCGATTTGTCTGAAAATTTCATTTCAGGTAGATCTAAACCTGATGTACATTTTTATTTAGTAAATTCTTTAGTTTTTGAGATATAAGCCAAAAACTGCATTTCACCTCTATATCCTATTTTTAGCAATGACAGCCATGTTTGTTGATGAATCAAATCCCCGGATATAATTTTTGAACTAGATACCCTTCGAAACATTCAAGTAAAGTTTGAAAGTATTTTGCCCAGTAGTTTCAGAGGAGAAGATTTTTTAAATAGTTTACGACGCGGACGGCGACAGATGCCAAGTGATGACATAAGCTCACATGGCCCTTTGTGCCAGGTGAGCTAAAGATGAATAACTATTTTGAATTACAATGTACAAATGTATATTTAATTTATTTCAATATTTTCCCAATAATTATAATCGTATTTCAATCTTCCCGGTTCACCAAACATTTCCACCTATTGAATTTTTACATTCACAATTAAATTCTAGCGTCGATAAGTGTTCCCTCTCATTAGATTTATCATAATCATTAAAGTAATATACTCATCATTGATTAAAGTTGTCCAGTTGTAAACTTTTGAAGAGTTGCATCTCCAATGGGCTATTGCGTTACAGCTGGAACAGATATCAGTGGGATGTTTTTGTTCGACTTAGCCAGAAACAGCATTTTCAAACATACGACATTGTCCGCGAACTGGATCAATAAACATTTCAATACTTGCGCTTAATTTGAAACTGTCTGTCCTACATGTTTTATTTGACACTGACGACATAATTCTAGAACTGGATCGATAAACACGTCCATACTTGAGCTTAAGTTAAAACTGTCCTTCCTGTTTCATTGGAATGATACAAGGAAATTATACCAGCAAAAAGTGTCATATTCTGGATGACTAGAAAAGGCACCTTGTACACTTGGTTCCAATGAAACTTCTCATCCACCAATCGAACCGCCCTTTCTAAAAATAACTTGTAACTTTGATAAAAACTGGGACTTCAAAGAGGACAAATATACCTAAGAAGCATAGCAAAAAACCGCAATACATTAGACAGACAAACCCGGGAAGACAAATGAACAACCACAAGCAAAACAAATAAACACTGAAAACTGAAAAACAATGAACAACAGTAGTATATGGGCACAGTTCAGTTATTATTTGAGGAGGTGGAGAGGAGGAGGGTCATGAGGATCCGGAAGTGACGTAACCGGAACCGGAAGTCACGTGACCGGAACCGGAGGTGGATTGCGCGCATGCGCAACCGGAAGTGATGGTTTTTCGCGCCATTTGTTTACGGAAGTGACGTAAGTCACGTGCTAGGACCCGGATGTGTCGTCTGCGCATGTGTAGGAGGAACCGGAAGTGATTTGCGCGCATGCACAACCGGAAGTGATGGGTTTTCTCCATGATTTGTTTACGAAAGTGGCGTAAGTCACGGACCCTAATGTGCCATGCTTGACCAGAACTCAGATTGAATTATCTCCCTTTTCCCGCACTTCTCGGTCGTCTCTGGATCTTTCATCGGTCTCTAGGGTCTGATACTCTCACTGTTATGTCGAAGTCCGAGAGTATACGAAGTACACTATTGGATTATCTCCCCTTATCCCGCTCTTTTCATCTGCGGGTGATGTTTTCCGTGAGGACCAAAGGTAGGATTGGATTATGTCCCCTTACCTCCAAGTGATGCTGTCACCAATAGATCAATGGAGGGGTGTCCTTAGCAACCGCCTTATCAACGGCGGTCCATTTCATTGCTCTATGATGCACTTCGTTTCTCTTCTCTTGCTCCATGGCGCTCTTCTCTTGCTCTTTGCTACTCATCGCTAATTAGAACCTTACTCGCGTGCTCATTTCGCTCCTGTTGCTTGTTGCTGTTCGTCATCGCTGCTCTTCTCTTGCTCTTTTCTGCTCATCCCTACTCAGGACCTTACTCGCGTGCTCATTTCGCTCCTGCTGCTGCTGCGCAAGGAATGGGGTTTACTGCTGATGATCGGAAGGCCACTCGGTACTCATATTGTCGGTTTGAGTTGTAGATCAAGACTGATTGATGTGATTGTATACTGGGATATTTATCTTGTAATGATGACAAGCACAAATGAAACAGTTTCATATTTTATTTTACATTTTTACAAAATCTACATCAGTCAATGTTTTAAGTTCTGGATCTTTCTCTTCAAACAAAGGTATGATCTTCTTCAGTTCTTTCCATTCGAAGGTGTCCAAGCCGATTCCTCTTTTTGTTGGACGATAGGTCCAGTCTCCCCCGGATATACAGTGCTTTCTTATCCAAATCGTGGGGTATGGGGATTTGACGGTGACGAATATATTGTCCCCAATGTGATATCTCCAGTCCACTAGTTCTTTATCCTTTACTCTACCGATCAAATCATCCAGAACATCGGTAGTCTCGCAGAAAGCTTTCCATTGTATCAAAGATAAGCTAACTCCGTTCTTGGTTGGCACCGAGTCGCTTTCCCAACATCTCAAATCCACTCTCTTGCTACCTTTCCATTCTGTCAGCTCTGCATGAAACGAAAACTTCAGAGTCTTTCCGGACGGAAACGAACGTTCACGGATTTCAGTCCTAACCCCAACCCAAACTCTAATCCTAACCCTAGTTCTAACTCTAACCCTAGTTCTAATCCTAACCCTAGCCCTGCCTCTAACCCTTATCGTGGGTCTGTCTCGTACACCTACTCTAATCGCTTATACCCCACGCCGGTGGTTCAGCGTGACAAACATGAGGCAAACAGTCACGCTTGCTTAGATGAACCACCGACGATGGGGTATGAGCGGTTAGAGTAGGAGTGCGAGACAGACCCACGATAAGGGTTAGGGTTAGAGTTAGGGTTAGGGTTAGAACTAGGGTTAGGATTAGAGTTAGGGTTGGGGTTAGGACTCGAGTTAGGGTTAGGACTGAAATCCGTAAACGTTCCTTTCCGTCCGGAAAGACTCTGAAGTTTTCGTTTCATTAGGGTGCTCTCTTTCAGGTCCGCGTTAAATGTATAAAAGGAAGTGAAGATAGTCAGAGAAGTCATTCGTACGATGGACCCCTTCCAAGTATACGAGAGAATCGTCTCTGCCATGTTTGAAGACGGTGTGGTGAACCAAGGAAGACTGGTCGTATTGTCGGGGTTTACTCGTACCTATTGTGAGGAGTTTCCGGATTGGGCGCCACATATTTGGACAGTATACCATCGTGTTGATCTATCGAAACGGTTGGAATTGACCAATGAAAATGCCAGATTTTCGACCAATCGGAACGGGAGAAGTTAACCAATCACGATGTCGGAAAGATAGCCAATCCTGTTTCACGTTTCATAATATAAGAACCAATCCAATCCATATTCACAAAGGCTCCGATATGTAAATAGACCAGATCAGTAAGAAGAAGAATCAGACTATAGTCAGCCGATATGTCTAGTTAAGAAAGAAAAACAAAGACCAGACCAAGAACGATCTCGTCCAAGACGCCATGACAGCTTCCAATATTCCTCTGAAAGTACCACTAGGTGGAGGAACGTATGCAGAGCTGACAGAATGGAAAGGTAGCAAGAGAGTGGATTTGAGATGTTGGGAAAGCGACTCGGTGCCAACCAAGAACGGAGTTAGCTTATCTTTGATACAATGGAAAGCTTTCTGCGAGACTACCGATGTTCTGGATGATTTGATCGGTAGAGTAAAGGATAAAGAACTAGTGGACTGGAGATATCACCTTGGGACAATGTATTCATCACCGTCAAATCCCCATACCCCACGATTTGGATAAGAAAGCACTTTATACCCGGGGGAGACTGGACCTATCGTCCAACAAAAAGAGGAATCGGCTTGGACACCTTCGAATGGAAAGAACTGAAGAAGATCATACCTTTGTTTGAAGAGAAAGATCCAGAACTTAAAACATTGACTGATGTAGATTTTGTAAAAATGTAAAATAAAATATGAAACTGTTTCATTTGTGTTTGTCATCATTACACGATACAATCACATCAATCAGTCTTGATCTACAACTCAAACCGACAACATGAGTACCGAGTGGCCTTCCGATCATCAGCAGTAAACCCCATTCCTTGAGCAGCAGCAGCAGGAGCGAAATGAGCACGCGAGTAAGGTCCTGAGTAGGGATGAGCAGCAAAGAGCAAGAGAAGAGCAGCAATGAGCAAGAGAAGAGCAGTGATGAGCAAGAGAAGAGCAGTAATGAGCAAGAGAAGAGCAGCGATGAGCAGCAACTACAATGACGAGCAGCGAACTTTGTGGTCTGAATGAATAGACAAAAACAATCTTCGTCACCATGACGCCAATGGAAAGCTTTTAACGAAAATATAATCAGAGGTTTTGTTTAATTTCGTCAGTTGTTTGAAGACCGTCAAACAACACACACGTATCAATGGAGTCGAAAACGCCTCTCGGTTTATTGGTTCCTGCTAAATACTTAATACCTGTGGATCTTTCAAAGACCAAAGCAAAACCAGAAATGAAAATGAAAATACTTCCAACCAAAGTGGAGAAAACCAAACGGCTGGACAACACAAGTGGAGGACCCAGCAAAGTGGATACAAACAAGAAATGTACAAAGTGTCAAATAAACAAGAGCTTTGGGGAATTCTACAAAAACATGAATGTCTGCAAGGGGTGTAGAAGGATTGACAACGAGTGGACAAGACTTAATAGAGACCTCATCAGAAAAGTGAAATCTGAACGGCAACAATCTCGAAACGAATACTTTGCCAAACGTTTGTGTATGAATCAACAAGCTGTTGAGGAACCTGTAGCTAATATAAGCACTTGCAGGACGACCGGAGCTCATTCTACTATCGAATCCCAGGAAAGAAAGACGTCTTAAATGTATACCTGTGACATATGTGGATACCAGTCCAAGCGAAACTTCAACATAGAGCGACACAAAAAGAATGCACACGGAATGGACGAGGATTCAACAGACTACAGTGATTCAGTCTAAGATACCACCACAGAAGCCGATAACGAGGAATCGGAACAAAGTAGTGAACATGAGTCCAACGAAGACTCCGAAGAGCAATGCCAACAGTCTCCATGAGAAGTCATTTTGAATAGAACATTTCAAGTACATCAATCGGAATACTCACAGAAAGAAAACGAGGCACGCTTGGCAGCATATAGAGACATGTTTGACACATACAGAGACGAAATACGGAAGCATTACCTCAGACTGCTGTCCTGGCATCAAGAGATGAATAAAGACCCCTTACATAGAAAGATCAAGAAAACGGCTAAACGCCTGAGAGAAGAGGGAGACTACGAATCAAAAGAATCATGGGAATATGCCGTAGAAAAACGAAAATATCTGCTTAACCGTGTATTGAACGACTACAACCCACCACCAGCTGAAGACAGCAATGAAGTTGGAACATATTACAAAAAAAAAAAAAAAATATATAAAAAAAAATAAAAAATTTAAAAAATTTAAAAAAAGGGAAGGAGGGTAATGCAGCCTATATATGTTTAAACATATATAAGCCAGTCAAAAGCCTGGACAAATGCAGAGTGGCCTTAAAAAATTGAGGAGGATTAATGCAGCCTATCTTATGATAGCCAGTCACAAGCCTGGATAAATGCAGAGTGGCCTTTCAAATGACCTGAATGTAAGGGTGCTCTCGCACAGATCCAATCTTTGAATAACGACAATCGACCACCACTAGCAGCAGTAGCCCCAAAACTGAAATGAGCACGCGAGTAAGGTCCTGAGTAGCGATGAGCAGCAAAGAGCAAGAGAATAGCAGCGATGACGAACATCAACAAGCAGCAGGAGCGAAATGAGCATGCGAGTAAGGTCCTGAGTAGCGATGAGCAGCAAAGAGCAAGAGAAGAGCAGCGATGAGCAAAGAGCAAGAGAAGCCATGACGAACAGCAACAAGCAGCAGGAGCGAAATGAGCTCGCGAGTAAGGTCCTGAGTAGGGATGAGCAGCAAAGAGCAAGAGAATAGCACCGATGACGAACATCAACAAGCAGCAGGAGCGAAATGAGCACGCGAGTAAGGTCCTGAGTAGCGATGAGCAGCAGAGCAAGAGAAGAGCAGCGATGACGAACATCAACAAGCAGCAGGAGCGAAATGAGCACGCGAGTAAGGTCCTGAGTAGCGATGAGCAGCAAAGAGCAAGAGAATAGCAGCGATGACGAACAGCAACAAGCAGCAGGAGCGAAATGAGCACGCGAGTAAGGTTCTGAGTAGAGATGAACAGCAAAGAGCAAGAGAAGATAAGCGATGACGAACAGCAACAAGCAACAGGAGCGAAATGAGCACGCGAGTAAGGTCCTGAGTAGAGATGAACAGCAAAGAACAAGAGAAGATAAGCGATGACGAACAGCAACAAGCAACAGGAGCGAAATGAGCACGCGAGTAAGGTCCTGAGTAGAGATCAGCAGCAAAGAGCAAGAGAGAAGAGCAGCGATGACGAACAGCAACAAACAGCAGGAGCGAAATGAGCACGCGAGTAAGGTCCTGAGTAGAGATGAACAGCAAAGAGCAAGAGAAGAGCAGCGATGACGAACAGCAACAAGCAACAGGAGTGAAATGAGCACGCGAGTAAGGTCCTGAGTAGCGATGAGCAGCAAAGAGCAAGAGAAGAGCGCCATGGAGCAAGAGAAGAGAAACGAAGTGCATAATAGAGCAATGAAATGGACCGCCTTTGACGTCACTTCCGGATCCTCATGATCTTCCTCCTTTCCACCTCCTGAAATAATAACTGAACTGTGCCCATATACTACTAACAACACAACTCCTATAAAACTTGGGAGTAAACTCAGGTGCTCAGGAAGGGTAAGCAGTTCCTACTCCGAAAACGGCGAAGTTCAACAAAGTCAGTCCAGTGGTAGTCACAAATCGGTGGAGGTACATGAAATGTTACGACAGTGGGAACAGGTGCAACATCATCTTAGATATTGGAACACTAACGGTCAATCAATTCGCGATGACCACCGTAAAATTTCCTAAGTGATGACATCAACTTATCCTTGATAAAACAGCCAATAGGTGATCTGTATTCTTGAAAATGTTTTATTACTTAAACGACCAGCAGTTCTACGGTCACTCGAGTCAACAAACTGAAAAATAGTGATAATTCGACTGAAAATAAGAAATATCTTAAGTCAGTTAATTGTCAACATTAATTTTTTTTTTACTTCTTAAAGGCCATCAAATTAAATACAATAACGTCAACGCTGCTTGTGTTTGTTGAGGTGTAACGATATGCAGGTATACCGTCATATATCATATTTTGCTTACATGGTACGATACAATGTTTTCAGGTACAATAAAGATTCAGAATCAGAATTGGGGCCTCGGTGGCCGAGTGGTCTAGGTAGTTCGTCATGACTACTAGTGATCACTTGCCTGTCAACGCTTAGGCTGTGAGTTCAAATCTTAACTGTGGCGGGGTGTGTCCGACTCTGATCTTAATTGACAAGGATTGCCAATTTTCCTACCGAAGGTCCGTGGTTCTCTCCGGGTACTCCGGCTTCCTCCTCCAATAAAAAACTGGCCACCGCCAAATAGCCAAATGTGCTGAAAACGGCGTAAAACCCCAACTAAACAAACTAAATAAAACAGAATCAGAGTCACTTGCACGCTTTTTTGTTGTACGGTCTAGATAAGTAAATGCATGGCATATTTTATCAATTCTACGATGTAAAATAACTGCTCTAGAACAGAATCCTGGCCGATTCTGACTGCTCTAAGCTGTCATGGTCAAAAACAGCTCTAACCTGTCATGGTCTAGAACAGCTCTAACCTGTCATGGTCTAGAACAGTTCTATAACCAGTCATTATCTAGAACAGTTCTAGTAACATTCAGGATTTAGACTAAATAAGAAATCCCAACTTAAACTTTCAGTAAAGTCTTTTTGTAACACTATAAATAAAAATACCACACTGAAATAAAGCTGTTCTAAAAAGCAGTCGTAGACCAGGTCTGCTCTAGATCTGATTATTGACCAGAGCTGTTCTGAAATGCAGTCATGGACCAGGGCTGCTCTAATTCTTGACCAGAGTTGTTCTACTTCCTGACCAGAGCTATTCTTCTTCCTGACTGCTTTAAGTTAACTTAGGGCAGTTCTCAGAACTGCTCTGCAAGTTAACTTGGACGAGAGGTTATGACTGGTCGCAACTGTACGTCTTTAAATACTCTGATTTTAAAACATGAAACAATCCAAGAGGGAAATTATCTCAAAGACATCAGTGTAGAGAAAATCACAAATAAAACTTATTATTAATGTAAATACCTTTTCCCACTTTCTTCAATTTCCAAACTTTAGATTTGCACTCGTACTGTTTACACTTTTTGGTAAAGAGGTCTCCTTTCCTTGCGCAATTTTCATTTCTGGTTAAACCTTTCTCTTCGCCAATTCGTTCTTCTGTTGAAGACTTCATGTAAGACCCATTTATTGGACACCCTTGTGTTGAGAAATAGAATAATAAGATAAACTCATCAAAATAATTGATTTAAGATATACATCACCTGAGTAATCAATATTTCAGAAAATTGACAAGTTCAGGATTAAATGACCTCAAAGATAAATCTGTAAGCAATGGTCGTATCACCTACATGTATATATTTATGGTCTTTCCTGGATTGTTTGTAGAGGTATTGTCGTCAGCAATCTTGCAAAGTTTCAAAACATTTTAGAATGTAGCTTCAGAGAAGATTTTTGAAAATTGGCCAAACCAAACCAAAGATGGTCGATGGCAGCCATGTTGTTCATCCAACTGAAACCTAAGGTAGAGAGTTTGTAGATGTCCTTCCATAAATCATTCCTGCCAACCTTGGTTACAATCTGTCCATT
The DNA here is from genome assembly GCA_028015205.1 of Mytilisepta virgata. Lineage (NCBI taxonomy): Eukaryota > Metazoa > Mollusca > Bivalvia > Mytilida > Mytilidae > Mytilisepta > Mytilisepta virgata. Next base: position 71,995,218 of record CM051521.1, read on the forward strand.
AGTTCCTGAGCAAATGACAAAACAAATCCTTTCCCATATGGATTAAATGGAAACTTTGAACAGCCGCAGCCGTACGTTGAGTGGATCAATCTCAACAAAAAGTGGATCATTTGTAGAGGGTTTTTCATCAATCCTGCAAAGTTTCAACACATTTCAAACTTTAGTTTCAGAGGAGGACATTTTTGAAAATTGGCCAATAAAATTCAAAGATGGTCTGTTGTGGCCATGTTGTTCATCCAACCGCAACCAATGGTGGATCGTTTGTAGAGGTCCTTCCAAACATCATTCCTACCAAGTTTGGGTACAAGCCGCCAAGTAGTTTTAGAGGAGAAGATCAAAATGTGAAAAGTTTACGAACGACAGACGCAAATTAGTGACATAAGCTCACATGGTTAACATGGTTTAATCTTACCACCAAAGAATAATGTGTATTTAACTGCAAAAAGTATCTAATCAGTTTATTTTTTTTTCTTTTTCTTTGTCTGGTATGTGGTCTCTAAAGATTTGCTAATAATAACTAACAAGTAAGTACTAGTAACCAAAAAATTTTCCACATACCTGAATATCGTTTTGGGGGATAGTTTTAACACAAATTGCAAAATTAACGTTTTTAAGATAGTTTATCAACGTGAAGGAGACAAGGAACCAAAACGAATTGTTGGTTGTAAGTGATATTAATAGGTTCTCACACGAGTTCGAAATGAAGACTGGGAAATCTTAAACGAGTTTTTAAAATTCACGTCTTTCCCGAGTGCAGCGCAGCGGAATGAGGGCAAAAACGATGAATTTTAAAAACGAGTTGAAGATTTTCCAATTATTCATTTTTGAACGAGTGTAAGTTCCTATTTCTTCCGTAAAACAGGGGTTTTAGGCCTCGTACACCTAAGTATTTTCAGTATGAACAACCAAAAAGGTATAGAAACGTTACGTTTGATTGGTCAAGAGTCACAATAAACGAATTTATTAAGGATTCTTATTGGACGTCATACCGGGTGAAGACGAGCGCACGTGAAGTCGTCTTCACTCGGTCGTCTCAACTCGAAAACGGCCATTTACGGAAGATTATGTATCTCCTTTCATATGAAAGTAAAATGGTTTTGGTTCTTAATTTCCTTCTTGACAATATTCCAAAAAGTGATGCAAATTGATCTAAATCGCTTATATACACGACCTTTGCCGATAGAAAACTTGATCTTATTAATAATTAATCATAATGCATACAATCTTTTACGATAAAAAGTAGGTAAATATTTAAGATTAAAAAATACAGGTGAAAGTGGTTCTATTCCTTTCGTTTCATTAAATTCTTTCAACAAGTTCTTTCATCAAAGAAATGAAATTTTAAAAGCGCTGTGAAGATTGTATCATGTGTTTATCGCATATCGTACTTTTCTTTATCAAATTTTAGTCATGTTTCCCGTAATTGCCTGATTTTTTTTTAAAGAATGGGACGTTACCTGGGATTCCTGAAATACCCGAATATGACAAAGTCAACTGAATGGAGGACTGTTATGTTCATTTCGTTCTCAGTACGTTGGAACTAGATTAAATTTTGCATAAAAAGGACTAATTTAATACATTGCCCCATTATGCCGAATAGCTGCATCAACGCTCTTTAGTAGAATAAAGAATGGAAACGGAGAATAAGTCAAAGTCACAATAACCCGACCAAACAGCAGAAAACAGCTTCCAAAGAATAGCTATCCGGTCTTTTTTAATACCCGTGCTCTGCACGTATAGTTTCCAATAATATCTGTAAACTTGATTAAAGGTTTGATCGTCGTGTTCTTTCGTAACTTTTAAACAATAATATGAAATGAATATAAAATATCTATGAAATTAAAAGTTATTTTTTCTATGCCTTGAAGTGCCTATGAGAAATATTTTCCGATTTTGTCAATCCGTCAAAAATCATAAGTTGTCTGATTTATTATGTCTGCACATAATAAGAGAATATTTGGAGAATTATGATTGAGATGCGTTTGGTTTTGAATACGTATTTTGGTGAAGTTGTCCGGAAGTTTACGCCCCTCTAACTTCTGATTTCAAGATTTTGTAGAATTTCGATTATTACCGGGACGAGGCCAACAAGTTAAGTCTGCATGACAAAATTGTAAAATACAACTACATGTACTAACCGCTCTTTTTCCTCTTTTTCATCTGTGCTGTCCTTTTGCCACGCCTCATGAATATCTTGCACTGGTAGTCGACACACTTTTGATTTTGGACCATGTCTCCTTCGGGGACACATCCTTTCTGCCAAGGACATTCTAAATATAAATGTTGTTACTACTTGTATTAATAGTCCCTAAAGATTACAATACCTCTTCTTTGAACATAAATATAGCATCTGCTATAGATGTGAAGCATATATAATTTTTTTATTATAGAAAAAAATTAAATTGGAAAACACTGATTAAAGCCGATTCTGGATAGAGCAATCTGAAAATTAAATTTCGGCAGAACGAAGAAAAAACTAATAACAGATTTGACAAATAAACTAACAATTCCAATGACATCAAAGCACTCTTTTCGATATAAAAGCACTTATTACTAGGTTAGTTTTATGGGGTGGTATACAATAAATCAGATACAATTATCAATACAACAATATTCATGTGCAAATATACATCATTGTTAAATACTTTTTTGTCCTTATTATTTGTAAGTTTGGCAGACGCCCAAGGTGTGCTAAATTATCACATGACTGTTTAGAATCGCCTGAAATATAGAAATATCGGCAAAAGAATACCGAACCGACAGAACAGTGGGAAAAGTCCGTACAATTTAAATTAGAAATCAAAGGAAAAGACAAAGTCATGAGAATGGAACACAACAAACAAACACTACAAGCATATTTGTTTAACTAAAAGAATAAAATTAAAAAAACAAAACAAATAGAACAAGCCAGCACAGAAACCAAAGCACTACCAATATGAACTCCCAACACAACTCGGGAGTGACACCAGGAGCTCCGGAAGGGTGAACATGTCCTGCTGCGTTAATGGCACCCGTCAAAATGCCAGTGAGTAAAATCCAGTGGAGTGTCGTGTCCAATGAGGTGTCAATTCCAGAAGAACGTGAAATTTAACTGAAGATAGAAACTTCGTATCGGCCATACCGTAAACTTTTTGGAGTGGTGAAATTAACAAAGACTGAACATAACACTGTCCTAGAAGGTTATTTCTATTATGCTTATTTTTATTTTCTTTTGTAATATTTGGTCTCTCTTTTACGTTTTCATGTTCTATAATGTTCACTTTGTCCCTGGATTTTGTCATTTTAATTGTCTCGTCTTTTCTTAATGTGTTGTCAATATGTTTTGTTTTTGTACCTATTCTTGATTTTATTCTTTGATTATCCTCCCTCTTTTCCAACTTGCTGATTCCGACATTTGACTGAAACACTTACGTATTGTACTCTCCATTTTCCAGTCAGCAGCAGCTAAGTTAACTTTGCAAGTAAGGACTTCGCAATCTTTAGAGGCATACCAACCATCTACGACACACTGAGCAGTACCGTCCAGTAACATACCAAATTTACATTCTACAATTTTAACTGAAATCTCTCTTTTTCTTATAAACAACTGTTACACTGTTTAGTCTGATGTAAACGTAATAACGTGAACTATTGAATAATTCACAGACAATATTATTTATTGTAGAGCCCTTAATGTAAGTAACTTATCAAACCAAAGTTTTGTTAATACTTAGTTTAGCTTTAATTAAAACATTTTTTATAATTCCTGTGGTTTCCAATACATTGACTTTGAGTGAAAAAATAAGTAACTACCTTCAAAATATGCCTTGGCTACTTAAGAATTTGTATCAAGGGTTGTGCGTATACTGCTGTAGGATGGAAATCCCTGCCATATCTCCTATGTGTATAAGGATGTCTTTTGGTGGTCCTACTTTAAACATTTTGGCCACTACAGAATATGCTGCATTATTGTTTTTGATTTCCTTTTGCCCTGGTAGGTGCATAGAATCCGGTATCTTAAGAATCAGTTGTATGACCGTATTAAATGTTTAATCTTAGAAATGTTTGAACTGTTTGCTCTTTTTATGAAGGTTAATCTAGAAGTGCGAGTCGTTAGAAAGAAATAGGGTAATCAGAGGTGAAACCATTGATTGTTCTTGAGTGTCAAAGGTCATTGCTCCGGCTATTATTTATAGATACCTGCGTTGAAAATTTTTGAAAATTTTCGAAATTGTAGGAGTTCAACTCCCACAGTCAGTGTTAACCATATCTGGATTTTAACTATAAACTGTTGTGGCCCGTTTGATTGTATTGCTCAAAATATATATGTATTTATTTCTTGGCTTTCCAAAGTTATATCCGATGAAGGTCAATCCCGAAATGGGCAGGAAATTCAGTTATCCGTGATTATTTTACATCAATCCGCCGATTAATGGATAAAAATTGTGTAGAAAGATACTGGTATTTTTGATTATGAGTACTTCTTGTTTAAAATAAGTTTGGTTTTTGGTCTTCCAAATGTTTCGGTTTTAATGCTGCTGATGAGAGGTAACTCTTTGAAATGCGTCGTATACAGCATAGTATAAATTTACTATATCTAATATTAGTATCTTTGGATTGTTATTTTATAATTAAATGACCTTTTAGTATTTCTAATTCGGTGCGAGGGCAATAAGGTCAACAAATTTGCATAAAATAATGAAAAGGTGATATTCATAAACGAAAACATTGAGACATGTTTGTAATATTCCTATATTATACCAATTTTAATGCACTAAAAGTTCACATTTCGTCCACTTACGACTCAATAGTTGTGTGGAAGGCCTGAAACGTTGCAAGCCAAAACAATAACCTAAAGTTACCAAAAGGATAAAGGCAAAATTATCTAAGGACAGAGCAAGACAGACGTTTTCGCAAAACTTAATTGGATATATGTAATGGTCTTATTATTAACAATAAGAATAAGATAGTAAGGTAAATCTCATAATTGATAACCTGGACAATTAATACATATTGATTGCGACCTCTGGATTATTCGAGTTAACTTTAAACTGGTGCACGGTTAGGTACTATGTTTGTGAGAAATGGCTAGAAAAATGGATTTAATCTCATATTGATATTTTTAACGAACTGTCCATAGAATAGTTAAAATGCATCCCAATAAATGGGTCAGTGATGCCTTTAAAGCACTTGTGTTTGCATCCAGTCCAATTTGTTCGTGGCAAATAACTTTAAAATCATGAGATTACACGATGCTATAATTTGATTGCTTACTTATCGATTGAATTTTTGTTGAATATCTGTTGTCTGATTCTTTTAGACATGTATATGTAATACAATCCTTTTCCCAACTTTTTCCTGCAGGCATGCACGTGCCATCGGCAAGTTCACATGCTGAAAAGTAAAAACCTGATATAATTGTACAAATGGCTAAGAATTAAGGAGTGCCTTTGGGGAGATTTTGTAGGTCGTGACGTCACCACCTGCATTTCTGTCGACAAGATTGGGGACCGTGCAGTTAAAATAAACATTACTGTAAATATAGGAATGATGTTTTGTACAAATATATAGATAATAACAGTGCTTGACTTGATATAAAATTAATATACGAATGAGACTTAGAATCGGGTGAAAAGGTTCCGTAGCTGTAGTCCGAAGGTCCGATAGTCCGATGGTCCAATGGTCTGAAGGTTGATTAGTCCGAAGGTTCATTAGTCCGAAGGTCCAATGGTCCGAAGGTTCATTAGTCCGAAGGTCCGATAGTCCAATGGTCCGAATGTTCATTAGTCCGAAGGTCCATAAGACCGAAGGTTCATTGGATATATGATTTTAATTTGATGCTGCATGGTCTATATCTTCCAACCCGGTGAGGATGTAAAAGGGAGGAGGGGGTAAAATGATTCTTAATTTTTTATTGCTTGTTTAGAAGTGTTTTCTGTTGATCCGCGTAGGTCATAAGTTTGTCCACCCCGGTTACTATATGCATGGTATCCGCCGGTTCCATGATCTCATGGGAATTAGTTAACCTGTTGCTCCACGCCTCCAATCCTGTTGTTACATTTTATGAGGACTTTATCATATTGTATATCCAAATTTCTCGTACATAAAAAACTGGCAGATAGAATTTGATATAAAATTGGGAAACGAACACTTATCTGACATGCTTTCATATTCTTAAAAGAAAAATTGGGGTCACTGTTAATTTTTTCTTGCTATTTCCAAAAACCTAAAATTTCCTTTATATTTCATTAGAAAAAATTTCCGCCAATTATCTCCCCTGAAAGGGGTTATTTTCAGAGTAAAATTTTGTAATTATGCTGTTTATGGATTTTTGTCATTTTTTTACGTAAATAAACGTTAGATATAATTTTTACATTATATCAAATACTGTTTACTGGCTGAAAATATATATTAACATACATTTGCAAGATGCTCGAAAAAGATGCTCAGTATCTACATTAAAATATTATTTTGGTAAGACTGATACTTTCATAGAGAAGAAATTTCCAACAGTTACCAATGTCAATGACATGAAAGATATTTCATGGATGAAGAATCAATTTTTCTCCTTAAGAAGACAGGATTTCTGTTGGCAGCACCTTCATGACTGTATTTTGAGTACACCTGGGCAATGGATTTAGCATCACCCTATTTCACTGCAACACACCATAACCATCGTTGTCAAATCATTTATATTTTTCATCATTTTATGAAAGAAATGTCATTATTTCTAGAGTCGAAAAATTCAACTCAACTAAACCAAGTATTCTGTATTGTTTTCCGGAACATCGAACCTTCGGACCAATGGACCTTCGGACTACTGAATCTCCCGATGGTTTCTTTTTGCGTTATATCAAGCATCGGACCATCGAACCGTTTGATCACTGGACGTTTGTTTTGACTATTTAACTTCCCTTGATGTTATAAATGTGTACATTATGCGTTTTGTCAAGATTCGGACTATCGTTCTTCGGACCAATGGACCCTCGGATTATTGAACCTTCGAACTATTGGACCTTCGGACTATCGAACGGACACCCGCATGGGAAAATGCGAGGGTTTAACGAGCAAATACGTTTGCAGTATAAATTTATGTATAGCTGCAAAAGGCATGTTCAATTTTGAGTAGATTTGGAGTATCCCTTTAACTCGTACATGTAAGTATATGAAATTTTAAAAAAAAAGTGGCCCGTGGGTTAAGAGGAGGGAACTATTTAGTTGCAGGGGTCCACAAGTGGATTTTTTTAAAAACTGAAATAGGTAAATAATGTCAATCATAATTTCAGGTAAGATGAACTTGATAATGAAAAGTATCACAAGAGACACACATGGCATAGTTTGAGAGCTTCTGATCTCATAAAGGTGTAAGGCGTGCCAAATCTAAATTGGACTCGTGATTACCAGTTACTAGAGAATTTTTTTTTTAATTTATATTATTCATATATATTTAAAACTGTAAAAGATTAAAACTTGTCTTTATATAACAGGAACATATACAAGTTTGTTATACCCCAACTCGCAGAGTAGTGGGTATACTGGAATATATTCCCTTTTCTGTTTGGTCCGTTTGTCGGTTCCCATTTGAAATACAGGAACTATAACTCAACTCAAAATGAACACATTTTGCAAAAATTTAAAAAATTTTTTAAAACATACAGTTCCGTTTACTTAGGGAGAAAAAAGATAGTTGCCGGCGTTTGGGAAACTTTAAGTATCAGTACACTGATATAAGATTACAGGATTACAGGATTACTAGTTATCATTATCTCAATTAAAGAAATTTGAAAAAGACAAGATCACGAATTTGGTTTACAAACTGCTGGCTCAACAGTTCGGTGAAAAAAGGCAGGATCCGGTATCAACTGGAAACAAAATAGCACAGAAAAATAAAGATTAATAAACGATCTTTCAAAAAATAAGAAAACTCACCACCTGAAATTACTTCCGATCTATACACATTATCTTCTTGCACACATTTCATAGTAAAACACGATTCCTTCCATATTTCCCCAATCTGTCGCTCCCTATCGCCACGTGTACATCCTTTAAAACCTATTTTGATAAGAAAAAAATACCAACTAGAAAACGGATGGTTTCAGAAAGATTCCGTTTTGGAAATATTAGATTCCCCGAAACCCAACACAATGTAGAAATTGTCCAATATAAATGTGAATTTCATTTGATCAATCTCAGTGTATTATGAAAAAACTGAAAATCAAGAGCAATCTTGATCTTCAGTATAACATGGGGGAAATTGTCATTTTTTAATACCAGTTCTATGTAAGGACCAGAATTTTGTCATTAGGTCAAGAATGCATGGTTTAAGAATGTCTTGAAAATAGACACATGAAGTATCAAGTTCACCATTAAACAAAAAACATGATTTCAAAGGGAAATATCAAAGTCAATTTTTAACCCTAAATTTGCATTTCTGCAAAATTTGCAATGAGAAAATGTGCGTTTAATTCAATGTATTTGTGGTCAACCTGTTAACTACTCTGCCTTTCTTTAACTTTTATAATCTTTAGTCTATGTTACATTTTCTTGGCATAGATTAAACATTTATATACTATCATCAAAATTAAACTCAGGTATGAATTAAAATTGACATTTTCCCTTGGTATATCTTTAGCATATTTATACACACAATCATATATATATATATATGTATACTATTACGAATCATTTTTCTATAATCATGAGAGGGGTAATAGAAATGCTTTACTTGGCAGCCTGCGAAAGATACCTAAAACTGGTGATTTTAAATTATAATTTTTATCATTTCGTTCCCATCTATGGTCCTTAAATCTATTTTTTTTTCTTTTCGCTTGGTATTAATTTTATTATTTTGTAACTATATACTAAGTCTGCAAGCTTCTGTCAAATAAACTTTCTGAAAATACTGGGTCAATCAAATTGTGTTTCTTTTTTAATTCATTTAAAATTAAAAATTAACTTCTTTAGCTAGACAAAAATTATAAGCAAGATATCAAAGTTTTTCTGGTGTCTTTCAAATAAGCCCTTATTTATTCTAATGTGGCAATAAATGGCAGACAATTAACAAGAGGCTCACGTGGATTCAATTTGCCAATCAACAGCCACAAAAGCACATAAAAAACAAAAGTCTGTATTATTGGACATAACACTGAAAGAGGACAATCTAATAACCATGACTGCCAAGTTTTATTCCAATTGGTCAAGTGCTTTCAGACAAGAAGATTTCCCATACGGTCCTATGTTAAACTAAGTTTGGTTGTGACGGCCATCTTTGTTGACAGTCCGGGTCATTTGACAATTCCGAAAGAGGACCACCAAAGTACCATTGCTGCCAAGTTTGTTTCCAATTAGCTCAATGGTTTTAGACAAGAAGATTTTTTATTAATTTTGCCATAGTATCCTATGTTAAACTTAGTTCAGCTGTGGCGGCCATCTTGGTTCACATTTGGGGTCATCTGACACAATTCTGAAAGAAGAACACCTAAAAACCATTTCTGTCACGTCCGGTTACAACTGGCTAAGTGCTTTCAGACAGGAAGATTTTTTAATGAATTTTCCCATAGAATTCTATATTAATTTAAGTTCGGCTGTGGCAGCCATCTTGGTTAACATTCTGGTTCATCGGACAAAATTCTCAATAAGGACCATTTAAGGAAAATTTCTGCCAAGTTTGGTCCCAATTTGATCTCTAGTTTCAGACAAGAAGATTTGTTACTGAATTTTCCCATAGTGTCCTATGTTTAACTGAGTTCGGCTGAGGTGGCCATCTTTGTGTGTTGAGTTTTATTTTATAAATAATCTATATTTGTTTGAGATTGGCAAATTAGAATATTACATACTGCACGGTTTACAATTTAGCATTTAGCGCTTTTGCATGAGCACGAGCAATGCATGAATAATTATCACCAAAAAATATTAAAACTATAGACATTAATTCGCCACATGTTTTTGTCACAATGTGATTAATATCGCCGTTTCAGGTATTTAATAGATAAATTCTATTATGAATGGTTTTATAGGCAAATTTTGGGTAACATTTTATATTTGAAAGCGTTTCGTAATATTTTTACAGTTCGGAGTTGAAATAAATTTGGATAAATTTATAGGCCACACCAAAGTGATCTTAACTTCTTTCGATTTCGCCGCTCCGATTTTTTTACTTTTTAAATTTTAAGAAAACAATTTTGTGCCGCTTCATTTCGCAAAAAGGCTAAAAATTCGCCCAAAATTCTTCATTTTTGTTAAAAATGAAAATTGTGCGCCTGCTCCTTAAATTTTCTAAAAATTACTTTTTTGTAATATTTTAGTTAAAAATTTGTGTGCTGCACGTAAATTTGATCTTCGCCCAAAAAACTATTCCTCAAGAAAAAAAAATGAAATTGAAATTTCGCTAGCTCGCACCTATTTTTGCCATCTAAAAATCCAAAGAACTAAAAATCTTTTTGGTATGGCCATATCAGATTTATTGAAATAATTCTAAATGCATTTCATGTTATATTTTTGTTATGTTGTCTGAATAATGTATTTCGGGGTTTGTTTCCTGAGTTGGCGAATATATATATACTAGTATTTATTCTGTGTATTTCAGAATACAATCTCATTAAAAACCGATCTCTCATCGCTCTCGTTACCGCATCTTGGTAAAATGGTGACTGGATTTTGAAGATGATTCATTTTGGAGGAGATTGAGGGCAGATATAAAATAAATTATGACATGGAAGTATTTTTAATTGATTTTAATCGTGGCAGAGGTAGGAAATCCAAAATGGCGGCTTATATCCCTTTAGGATTTTTAGTATAAGGACGTGGATAGTGTATAGTACATTGATAATAAACGCAGAACATTCGTTGTTACAGTGAATGTTTATTAAAAGTACTCATGAAATAAGATAACAAAAAAAAAAAATTAAATAAAAAAGAAATAAATTTCCAGAAGTCGGGCCCCTGTGGTTTCCGACTGCTCCATCGGTTTATTTAAACAAAAGTCAGAAACAACTTATACTTAATGATTTAAGACAATTAGAAATACAAATATCACTTAGAATCTTCATAATGTACTAAATACCTTTAAGTAACCACCACATGTCTTCTGTGCCTGTCCCAAGTCAGGTCTTGGTAATTGGTTAGTCTTTGTACTTTATTGTATTTACATGTATGATTGTTAAATTTTACAAATTTTACCACAATCATACATTTCACAACATAAATATTGTCAGAGATATCGTCAGATGTCACCCTTTACGTTTCGGAAGTTAACTTTAAAGATAAAAGGCTATTATATATCTGTATGGCAATTTAAAAAAAAAATCAAGTATAAAAAATTAAAATCTTAAAACTAATATTTTTTAGTGAAAAAATGCAGCCAAAAAAGGCAACAAAACACAGACTTTAAAAATACTATGTAGTAATATATCTATTGAAAGGTAGTAATAATACATATAATAAAGGAAAGTTTAATGTGATGACATACGAACATTTAATAATGCATAAAATATAATACTCTTTATTAATAAAAAGCTAAGAGACAGCTAGCTTTTTAGAAAAGCTATTACTTATTTGACTTATCAAGAGAATTTAGTTTATGAAAAAATATTTGTTCATATTCTTTAGTCATGACGAACTACCTAGACCACTCGGCCACCGAGGCCCCTCTACAGAATTTAACGCTTATTAATACATGAATGTTGCTGCATAGAATTGTCTTAGCTAAGCAATATACTTAAGTCATATGCATAAAGCTACTTAGGTATCTATTTAACTAGGAAAAACGTAAGTAATGTAACATCGGAAACCCTCACTTGTTATCATATCAATCCACAACAATTGGCCGTTGTTTTTAAAATATCTATCATACGAATAACTTTTTGTTAATTGGTTAAAAAGGAGGACGGGCGTGTTTGAATCACCCTGTAAAAATTGGTCAGTATTATGGAGCCTTACATGGGTTAAAAGGGAGGACAGGCGTGTTTGAATAGCAAGTATTTTAACTAATCCGGTAGAAATTGGTCAGTATTATAGAGCCTTACATGGGTTAAAAAGGAGGACGGACGTGTTTGAATAGCACTAATCCTGTAAAAATTGGTCAGTATTATAATAATAATAATAATTTTATTTGCAAATTATACCCATATGGGTTAAGCAAATACAAACATAAACACAACGTACAAGACATATATAAGTAAAAGCAATGATATGAATGAATGTATACAACAGCAACACATAATGTTAAACTTTGACCGATGCGGACCTTATGTTCGCAGTTCCATTGACCGTTTGAGCCTTACAATTACTTATGACAAACCAAAATTATTAAGAGCTCGATTGAAACGGTTTTCGCACAAATCATCATTTTGCAATGTTTGATATTGATATATCTGATGGAAAATTAAAAGATATGTTTATTTATATCTTTAAATTTTAATTTCAAATTTTGAATTTTGAGTGAAAAGTTCAGAAAAAGTTGTAATATAAAAAATTTCTCTAATAGAAGCAATAAATTAATTGTAACTTTTGGCGAAATATGAAAATCTAATCAAACAGATATCAATGAAAATCACTTGGGATTTTTTTTAAAGTTCTGTTTCAAACATCTATTTTTATCAACTACATGTGTCCCTACGTATTATCCACTATGGCGTGTAAAAAGGTTGCAATATTCACAAAAAAACAAAATATATATTCATAAGATTAAACAATTGTTCGTAAAAACGAATATTTGTTCATAAAAACAAAATATATATTCAATAAATCAAAATATGTGTTCATAAAACATAAAATCCAAATATTCATTCATAAAATCCAAATATTCATTCATAAAATCAAAATATTCATTCATAAATCAAAATATTCAATCGTAAAAACTAAATATTGATTCATAAAATCCAAAAATATTCATTCGTTAAATCAAAATATTCATTCGTAAAATCAAAATATTCATTCATCCTAAGAAACGAAAATAAGTAAAGTAAGGGAAATAACTTGCTTCAAATTATACTTTTAGAGTCACAATCGTCATACCGTAAATGAGTTTCTGGAATGGGCTATTGTTGTGCTCGCAACATTGGCCACGCTAACAGCATATCATGAATATATAGCGAGTATATTTTAACAACATTTAAGAGAGCCTATTATTAAAAATTTATCTTTAGTTCGTTTTAGGCATGTTAAATGTGCGTATATGGCTAAACTTTATGCCGAACACACAAAATACATATGTAGTATGAATAAGCCAATAAGATAAATATGCCACACACCAATAGAAAAAAAGAGGTTAAGAGGATAATTTTTTCAAAATATTACAAAATTCATATGACTAATTTATATTGTAAGTATTTAATTTTCTGCTACTAGTATTTATTAGATAGCATGGATACGCAAGAATTAATCGATTTTGAAACGACTTAAATGGAGGTGGCTTAGTTTTAAGTCAAATCTAAAAAGTATCTTAAGTTGTTTTTTGCATACGGTCCAGGTTCTAATTATCATTCCGACACATTATTGTTTACTTCTTGGTTTTATAGTGGCCATATATTTCACACTTTTTAGTTTTCTTTTGTTCGTATTCCCGATTTGACTCTTCTTATTAGTTGCGTCTTGTGAATTTTTCTCTAAATATTCTATAGTAAATATTCCATCTTTGGTCGCTAATAGTGAATCAATTGACTTTTAAACATTTTCTTCATGTTACAGACTGGAGTACGGATTACAAAAATGCCAACCATATCCCAGGTACCTATCTTTCCCTTTTTATGCAGCATTAATTTGTTTACCTGTCGTCCGGAAAGCGCTTTTTATTCCGCCGACTACTGACACAGTGTACGTTGTACCATTCAGTGAGCATGTGTAATTACTAGTACCTTCAGTCCATTCCTCTCCAACGTCATAACAATTATCTCCACTTTTACATTCTTTCAAGTTAAATACAAGTAAAAATATGAAAACGGTATTATAGCCATGTTTTTACAATACAACATTTAGAATTACAAATTAATTAGCACAACTAAACAGTCCATAAAAAACAAAAACAAGATTAACAAATACACTATATTGAATATCATATAAAACGCAAAGAACAAGCAAAAAGTGATTAGTCCCCTGACCTCAGTTTCAAAGACTGTTTTAAAAAGGAATCTGGTTTTTTTTTTTAACTTGCTGGGAGGACGCTGGGTTCAAAATAAAGACAAGTTTTTGGTCATCCGTTAAATTTGTGAAATTTGAATCTTCAGCAGAAAAAAATCGAAAATTTATTTGTCGTAATGCTACATTTAATTTACAATTTAATATGAAATGCTTTTCATCTTCTATCGTTTCACATGGTTTACACAAACGTTGCCCTCTTGGGGTTTTATAATATCTGCCCTTTTCAATTTCTAAATTATTATCACTAATTCTAAACTTCGTGATAAGTTTTCGATATTCAAAATTTTCTGAAGATAAAAAGTATTCTTTGTTTATAAATCTTTTTAATTGTTTATATAAAAATAATTTGTTATTTTCATCTAGATTATGATTTTTTTTTCATATAAAGTATTGTAACTTTCAGAAAAAAGCGGTCTTGACTTCTAATTTAATTTTTTGAACATTTTTTGTATTATTAACGTTTTCTAATTTGATTTTATTACTCTCTGGGACAATGTCTTCAGCATATGTATACCTTGAATATATATTTTTGGAATGTAATTCCTTACATAGATTAAAAGCTGTATTTGAGGAGCTTAATAGTAATTTGTATTCAGTTTTTTCTAGTGCTTTAAACAAGTTTGGTCATGGGCCGAAGAATGCGGATTATTTTTTAAGAAATAAATTAAGTAGGATATTTTTATATCATAATTCAGCACATCTTCATATGTGTTACAGAAACAAGCATAAATATTGTGAAACAATATTCAATTATATCTCGCTGCCAACATAAAACAAATGTTATCCACACGTTTAAAATTCGATCTTTTACCAGTTAAACAATTATAAAAAAAAAATAATCCGTTATGACAATGAATTAAATACAAACGTCCAACTAAAAGATTTGTTGATCCCTCAGTACAGGTATAATTAAAACAGTTATCAAGCCACGTTGATCCCGATTCCTGACATTCGTCATTAAAAGAACAACCTAAAAAAGATATCAAAACTCATTTAATATTATATCTCTGCACTAGTCCTGCTCTAGAGATGTTTAATTATGCTATATACTATTTTCATAAATGTGGTAAAGGATAGATCGAATACCTTTATTGTCATTTTTCTCTTTTGCGTCCGGCTTTTCAAACTAGAGGCTCAGTGGGCTGAGCCTGTATCGCTCACCTGGCAAAAACAAGAAATGGCCATGGCGGCCATGTTTGTCGCATGATCTGGACACAATGAGAAAACTTTGTAAAAACCTCCCACAGATGCTTCTTGTCAAGCTTCATTCCATTTGACCAAGCAGTTCCACAGAAAAATGTTTTTTTTATTAAATCAACCAATGAGAAACAAGAATTTTCCATGGCAGCCAATTTTGTTACCCGATCAGGACTAAATGAGGAAACTTTGTAAAGAACTTCCCATAGATGCTTCCTGTGAAGTTTCGTTCCATTTAGCCCAGTAGTTCCACAGAAATTGTTTTTTTTTTAATCAACCAATGAGAAACAAGAATTTTCCATAGCAGCCATGTTTGTTGCTCGATCAGGACGAAATGAGGAAATCTTGTAAACAACCTCCTATAGATGCTTCTTGTCAAGTTTGGTTCCATTTGGCCTAGCAGTTTCAGAGGAGAAGAGTTTTTAAAACTCAGCCAATCAGAAACAACATTTGCCCATGGCGGCCATGTTTGTTGTCCGATCGGGACGAAATGAGCAATATTTATAAAGGACCTTACATAGATGCTTCCTGTGAAGTTTAATTCCATTTTGCCCAGTGTTTTCAGAGGAGAAGATGAAAATGTGAAAATTTTATGACGGACGACGGACAAGTGATGGCAAAAGCTCACATTCCTTTTGGCCATGTGAGCTGAAAAGAAGAGAGGGATATTTTTTTGGCATTGTTTCTAGTCATTTTTGGAGGAAAGTTGCAAATATGCATAAGGAACACCCCCCCCCCAAAAAAAAACCGCAATACTTTAGACAGACAAACACGGGCAGACAAATGAACAACGACAAGCACAACAAGTAAACACTGAAAACTAAAAAACCAGGAGTGAACTCAGGGTCTCCGGAAGGGGACGCAGTGTACGGCACCCATCGTGAAGTTCAACAAAATCAATCCAGTGATTGTCACAAATCGGTGGAGGTATATGAAATGTTACGACAGTGGGGACATGTCCAACATCATCATAGATATTGGAACACTGTAAAGGTCAATCAATTCGTGATGACGACCGTAAAATTTCCAAAGTGATAACATCAACTTATCCTGGATAAAACCCTGTTTAAGAAGCTTTTGTGACAACATTAAGTCCCTTTGTCGAATGTAGTGGTAACTCACGCATGCCCTTGAATATCGGATAAGCTGAGAAACGTAGACTCCATATACAGGCGATGCTAATATATTGCTACTCAAGAAGGGAAAGTTAACAATAGGAAAGGTCTCTAACAATAGAAATGGCCGCAGGGATCAGATTTTTGTAGTTGATATTTAATTATAAATAATTATATGATTTTCCGATACGAAATAGCTTGTATTTTATTGTTAATATTTTTCTTGAATATTGGTTAAAAATGGAACTGATTCTACAAGTGTTTCTAACAACGCTTAACAACGAATAAAAATACATAAAATGAAAGGATATTATAAGGTATGCATAAATGTGACATCAGATAAAATTCATAGTTACTACATTTTGTACAATTTAAAAAATCTTGAAAATAAAATACCAGTAATATATGATTACAGTTCGGTTAGTAGGTGATGTAGAGCAACGGCAATGACCCACCAGAGCAAGATATAAATTCTGAAGTAATCCTCTCTTTCATTTTTCAATTTAAGCATTTCATTTCTATACAGTATTGCAATGCACCATATGCAGATGCACAATAAGGTTGTAGAATTTAAATTTTCTAAAATTGGGGCCTAAAGGGATCGAATGTGAAAATTATCAATTTAAGCCTGTGACGTAGACTCCTCTTTCATTTTTTAATTTATGCATTTTATTCTATGCAGTATTATCATACACCATAATAAAGTTTTAGAATTTTGATTTTCTGAAACTGGGGCATACGGGGGTCGAATTTTGAAAATCGTAGATTTTATCTTGTGACGTAAACTTCTCTTTCATTTTTCAGTTGATGCATTTTATTTCTATACATTATTGTCAAGCACTATATGCCCTTTTGCAATAAGGTTTTAGAATTTTGAGCCCACATGGATGAATTTGAACCAGAGGCTCCCAGGAGCCTGTATCGCTCACCTGATAGTGCATTGCCTATTACATATAGCGACCCGTTCTCACAGGGTTAAATGTTAAAGTACAGAAAACTCTGTGGCTATGATGATGTAAACTATACTTCTTGTGCTATACATCATCTTGCTTTGGGGAAGGGTACTATGTTAAAATAAGTTCGACTGTGAAGGCCATCTTGGTTAGAGGTCAGGACCATCGAACCCAGTTTTAAAAGAGGACCACTCAATGACAATTTAATCACAGTTTGGTTCTAATTGACCAAGTATTTTCAGATAAGATTTTTAATGTACATTTCCCATAAGGTTATATGTTCAACTAAGTTCGGCTGTGGTGGCCATCTTGGTCGGAGGTCGGGACGATTGGACACAATTTAGCAAGAGGGCCATTTAATGACCATTCCACCACAGTTAAATTATAAATTTTTACCATAACAACGAATATTCTGCGTTTAAGTATAAGGACGTGGATAACATATAGTACGTTGATAATAAACGCAGAATATTCCTTGTTATGGTAAATATTTATTAAAAAGTACTCATGAAATAGGACAAAAAATTAAATATATATCCAGAAGTCGGGCCCCTGTGGTTGAAATGTTATCAACCTAGGTCGATATATTTTTTCAACTTTATGTGAAAAATACGTCGTTAAAGACACATTTTTGATAAATAATTCACTCACTCGTGTATATGATTTCCAAAGTATACATCACTGTCAGTAAACCTTTATATGTTGAGTATTTTTAAGTTCTGATATAAATAGTACATGTAAGTAAAGTGCTGATCCAAATAAATAAATAGTTTTCTGTCAAACATTGGTAAAATTGGATATATTTTTTTTTAACCATTTTTCACATAGAATTGGAATGTTGCTATGGTGAATCTGTTTCTATGGTCAATTTCCCTTTTTTTTTCTTTTTTCTTTTTTTTGAAGCATTGCCTGTATTTTGCCATTTCTGAATATTTATACATGTACATGAATATTATTAAGCCGAAACTGAAATCAGCGAGGACGTTTAAAATGAAAAAATATTTTGCATCTATTTATGGAGTCTAAACATAATCCAATAGTGACAGTGGACATTTAGGGTTACTCTGGATCTCGAGAGGGAACACTGCCGTTGATGTCATGTCCGGCTCTGGAAGAAATTTCCGGTCACGTGATTTCCCGACCTCCACGTCAAATAGTAATTGAAGTGTGTTCATGTACTACTAAGCACACATGTTATGTTCTACGTGTTATTAGAATACCTGCATCAATTACATCAGACGCATAGCCTGCATCTGTCTTTTTACAAATATACTTCACGCAGCCAACTTCATACGTCTCTCCGACATTTTTGCAAGTTCCATTAAATTGACACCCTAAAACACAATAATGTTGCATCAAACACAAAAAAATCGCGTTTATAGTGTAAATAAATGCAGATTTGTTGTAATTACTATTTTGGTTGATGAAAAAAATTCTGAATCCTGAAAAAGACTGAATATATTTTAGTTGTTGAGATTTATGGACAGCTTGTTTAAGACAATACTTCAAAACAAAAACTGTTGAAGAAACTTAAATATTATTTTGTTAAACAGCGCAGAACCCATACCTTCCCTTACTGTCCTAAATGAGTATATATTGTTTTCCTCATAGCACTCATACTGAAGACAATCTGAAACTGTACTGATAAATGTGTCACCTACATCAATACACGTATCTTTACTCTGGCAACCTAAAATATTAATTCAAATTAGATGTTCATGATTTAGTATAAAGGGAAATACAAAGAATATGCCCATGTTCTCGACCTCAGAGATCACCAGTGTCTCGCTTGCTGCAAGTCGTGTCGAGATGTTCTCTGTTGGTCGATCACCAGCTGAAACTCTGCTTTATGTAAAACCTTTCGGTCAGTTATTTTATATTTTTATATAAAAATGATTTTGAAAACGTTCTCTAGCATATTATGTGTCAAAATGTATTCGTTATCTGACCGCTGCTGAAACAGAACAGATCCACAACACCATAAAATTAATTCCACAAGATCAATACAGGTTCTAGAGCAGATGACAAAGCTCTGAAGACGAGACCTGATTCATTGAGTTCTGCACATTCAGTGCATTTGAATTTATAAAATGCTTGATGATAAAATTTCAATTCTCTTTTCGTTATTTAGAGTTCTGACTTTTTTCTATTCTGAAAAGCTTATCGTTCTTCACTGAAGTCAGTTACCTGCTTTTACTAGAGTTTCCGCTGCTATCCCATCATCCCGTATTTCGCAACCTTTTATGAAACATTTCTGCCATTCCCACTCACTCCCAGGAGGATGGCAGACATTGTTTTCATCCAAACAACCTTAAATATTAAATTTTCTTAGTTATACCCTCTTCTTTAGGTTATCAAATAACTGTATTTTCTGTATGTTTGTTGGCCCATTTGCAGTTAGTAAAATTAAAAGGATTAATAAAGATGCATATCACATTATAGCAATTATTTTTTTTTGCCTCATTAATGGATATCACTGGAGTATTACCAATAAATTGCTAACACTTATTCGATTTATTTCCTGAAAAATTTTTAAATACTCTGTACTACGGATCATCCGTTTTATATTAATCTTAATTTTATGCAAAAGCTTAATGTCTACATACCTGGTGTACAATATTATGTACGACCATAAGTTACTCTCGAAATAAAATTTTACTTTTACCATTTAATAATTCCAATATTGTTTTCAAAACATCAAATGCAGTAATTTCATTGGCTAACAGCAACTTCCGGTAAAAAGTTTATAACTTGATAAATTCCTTACATGAATACGTACGCAATCAAGAAAGTGCATGAGGAAAATGTTAATTTCAAATGAAAAACGTCATATTTCTGCATTACTTTGGAATAAGTAATAAAGGTTATTTTTACGGAATTTATCAATGTGTAAACTCTTGCTTATCACTCACAAACATTGCATCAAGTCCTACGGAGTGAATCGCCCGAATTTTCAAATTGATAAATTCCTTCAAAATAACTCGCATTTGAGACATTCGTGTTACCCCTTTTGAGGGAAAAAAATGTCCGGTCTAAGTTTTTATCTACTTGAAAAATAACGTTTGACAGATATTAACGATGTTTAAAAATATTTTTGATAAATGTTACCAGGGACAGCAAAAATGTTGCCGTTAATCGATCTTTAAGGGCGCCTTATGTTTATGAATGACAGTTTATTAAAATTCAAACATATATAATTGAGTGAAATATTTGATACCTACAAGGAAGTATATATGTATAAATATGCATATATTTTTATATTATCTTGAAATTCTGGACTGTTTTATAGCAGAACACGTTGTTTGTCTTCAAAAGTATGAACATAGCGCGTAACGTCTATTAACTGAATATTTCAGTCAACTATTGTAACTAAAAGTCATCTTATTGTAAAAGAAATTTTTATCGAAGGAAAAAATCATGTACCCCAGAAAGGTTACCGCCTACTCCAATACTACTTAACATTCGGAGGGACCCCGTTAATAGGTATTTTTACCAATAATCACTGGCCTGCCAACACTTAGTTCATGATTTCGAATCCAGCTTGTGATGAGCTGCTCACACGCTCAACTTCGATTGAAATGGACAATGATTTTCAGTTTAGCTGTTGTAGGTCTATGGCTCTCTCTTTAAAAACCAGTAAAAAGATATAGCAAATTTCGCTGAAGGTGAAGTTAAATCAAAATAAAGCAAACCAAATCGACATACCATTTGGGACTATGGACTTTGAATATCCACCTTCCTTTTGAGTACAAACTGTTTTCTTGCATGCGACGTCGTCGGCTATGAACTCTCCAAACTTTAAACAACCTCCATTTTCTGGACAACCTATTGTTAAAAAGAGGTCATTAAAGAGGTATGTTTCGTTGCTCCAAATTGGAGAACTGGGTATGCCAAGTTCTACGCGTTTGTAACGAACTAGGGATGCACATTTAAACATTCTTTGGACTAACTTTGTATGTACAGTTTGACATTCTATTGACTAAATAGACATGCTTAGTTCAGCATACTTTTGACTTCGCGTGCTTGCCCTGTTCATGTTTTTGAAGATTTGGGCGTGCATACTTAAACATACTTCTTACTACTCCTTGTGCATACCAAGTTCTACAGATAGCATATTGACTTTCTTATTCAATGAACAGTATTACAAAAGTATGATAAACTGTGCGTGCCCACAACTCCAAAGATTCATATTAAAATTATAATAAAAAATATTAGAAAAATATGATTAATTGTGCATACCCGAAATCTGACAGACCTATATGACTGAAGTGTAAATTGATTATGCAACCACAAAACCTAATAAATCTGCATAACTTGGCATTACAGGCTACAGATATAATGCACATTACGTATATTAATATTACCGAATCCATTCTAATGAACATTTTCACCAGTTCCAAACCTCATCCTCATATCGTTTTCATGTCAAGTAAATCATAGTGCACTGTTATTAAGTCTCCCAAACGAATATTTTTGACGGGGGTCACTGAGACGGATAATGAGGCGTTCAAAGAGGCTAGGGGTTTACTATAAGACCCTATGGGGAATTTTTTTTTCATCGAAAAACTCTACGAGTGTAACCAATAACCATCTCATATCATATATTTTATTATACACCGTGACTACACCTATTAAATGGCATATACCTCGTTCCTCTAGGGGGGTCATCCCCACCCCTCAAAGTCAATAATATTGAAAAATTTCGTATGCAATTAAAATCCAAAGCTTTAAATCATATATTTTATTATTCTCCGTAACAAGACGCATTAAATAAATCAATAATGTTCAATTATCTCAAAAACCGTTAAAATCCCCACCCCTAAACCATATATTTTCTTATTCCCCATGATAAGACGCACCAAATGACGCATACCCAGCTTCCCCAGGGGGTTATCACTCCCATCAAATCAATAATGTTTAATTATCTCATAAATTTTCTACGGTCAAGTGCGACGTCATAATGAAGAAACGGCATAATAGCAGTGCTGTGAGCGATGCGTATAAATTTCCCTTTAACCTTGAATTATATAAAATTAAAAATCTGTAAGAAGCCCGACACCTAAACCGTATATTTTCTTATTCCCCATGAAAAAATACATGAACTGATATATATATATATACCTCATTTACCCAAAGGTTCATCCCCACCCCTTGAATCATTAGTCTTTAATAAGCTCTTAAAGCATTGAAATCCCTGCCCCAAAATCAAATATTTTCTTTTATCCCTATGATTAGACAAACAGATCACCCCTCAAATCAATAATTTTTAATTATTTCAAAATCCCGTAAAAATTTGTATCACTTTAACACGTTTTAATACGCAATTATCAAATCTCATAAACCATTTAACTCCATACCCCGTAACCACATATCTTTCTAATTGCCTATAAGGAGACGCAATAAATTATTTTACACATTGCCCGGGGAATGGGGGTATTCCCCTCGTAAAAAAATCAACAAAAGACCTTGGCCCTTAACTATAAACATTTGTATTCAGCTCAGATATCCTCAGAGTTCATGTCCCACCCCTTTAAACACTGGATGTATCATCAGTGTTTCTGAATAGCTTCGAAGCTGCTGGCCGGGATAATCATTATGCCCATGACAAGACCTAGTGAATGCACAATTGGTATTGTGTGCAGGGACAATTTACTATTCCCGGAATATAATAAATTGTTATATATCATAAAAAAAAATCCCCAATAAAATGTTATGCTAAACTGTATTGGTCTAAATTTTTAATTTTTTGTCTGATTTTTATGGGGATTGTTTATTATGTTTCTTGCTGGAAAAAAAACACTTTCGATCCGTTTTTGTCTATATCGTTTTTGAGATTTTGATAATTTTATTTTCTGTCCTTACATCATATTGTAGATTTAATACAATATTGATACAAGGAAGACATCAATGTATCAGACATAATATGTAATAATAGATATTATTTCATTTGATAAGCATAAATTAAAAACATTTTGTTGCAATTGATAATTTTATATAAATATAATTCAAACTACACTGACTTGATATTGGGAGGACTTATCACGGGAGGTAAGGAGTCTTTTATATTATTTTTATTTAATGAAACCGAATGCATTTTATAACATCATACAATAAAATCAGTTCTCGTAAACGGTTCAGAAATATTGGGAAATATCTCTGTCAATGCAGCATGTCGACAAGCAAAGGTTGATCAAATGGGACATTGTATGACTGTAAAACTCGGGTCACAATATATACCCATATCACAATTTTCAAGTAACCTCTCCATTAAGTATGAATAACTTTATAGGAACAATTTCCCAATTTCAGTCTCTGAAAAACAAATAATGTATTGAATACAATGTAAGGCATTCTATATATCAGTTACTTCGTTTGGGAGACTTCGCAACAGTTCACTGTTACAGTTATTACTCGTTGTCTAAAGAACTAATAAATGAAACTGGAAAGGATTTGCCTGAATCGGCAAACATGGTAAATTTCTGCATTACCTTTATGCCCAGTTCTACAATTATATGCAACCGTTTATACCTGTATTACATGTATTAAATATGTATTGTATTCATATTTTCAAAATTTCATTGAAACTTTTCAGTGTAAATAAGTAATAGAAAACGTATTTTCACGAAAGCATATCTATAATAATTAAAAGGACAAATATACCTAAAGAGCAATCAAAACAAACGTAATCCATTGGACAGACAAACCCGAAAAGACAAATTAACAACCACAAGCACAACAAATAAACACAGAAAACTAAAAAACAATGAACAACACGAACTCCTATAAAAACCAGGAGTGAACCCAGGTGTTCCGGAAGGGTAAGCAGTTCCTGCTCCGTATACGGCACCCGTCGTGAAGTTCAACAAAGTCAATCCGGTGGAAGTCACAAATCGGTGGAGGCACATGAAAGGTTACGACAGTGGGAACATGTCCAAATTCATTTGTCCCTGACGGATGAAACGTTAAAATAGTACTTACATCCGATCATACTTACTCTTTAGTTTTGATATTTCCTTCAGCAGTTAAATATTAGTCATAGTTTGCCAACATGAATACTTGGAAACACAGGTTTAAATGTGGTTAACAGATCTACACTCGGCAAGTAAATGTCTTGCAGGAAAGTTATATCCCGTGGGCGTCAAAGATCCAAAAACCGAGTTGAATTTCCATCGATTATACTTCCTTTACATACAGAATGATGTCAGAGCCCTTCAGGAAATATACCCAAGATGCAATTTTTGAAATCCAATTGTTTCAAGCAATTGTTATTAAACTAATCATGATCATGTTATGGTTGCTAGGTTTTGTTTCTTTTAAATAGGAAGGTCTTAGAAACTTTCTTGGGCATTTAACAAATAAAAACAAATGCCATTTCACAGTTGATCACTTTATGCTTGCTATGTATGCATGAGAGTTCTGAGAATCTTCCAGGATATTTACAATTATAGAATTGCAATTTTCGAAATTCAGTGGTTCCAAGTAATGGATATTTCAGTAATATGTATTTTAATATTTTGTTGCTTTTCTACAGTTTCGTTATTTAGCTAAAGATATCAAAGAAACGAATTGGGGACTCCCGCCCGACATAATGGCCATGTAACTTGCATTGCATAAAAATCGGAGTAATAATATGTTCAATTTTCGTTTGAATAGGTTGAGGCAAACTTAAGACCGTCAACCCGCCTGTAATAAACGAGTACACCTTGATCAGATCACTTAATACGAAACCAGTTGTTGAAAGGTTTTCACTTGTTTAGTATTATTCTCTATTACTATTTTTTTTCAATACAGAACATTTTGAGATCAGTTTATTGGCTGAAATAAACACAAATCCTGTACACTGATCTGATTAAGGTAAATCCCTTACGTAATATAATATTTACCAATAAATTTTCCTGACTTTATTTCACCAGCCTTGCAAGTCATCTTTTTACACACCGAATCATCGTCCCATGTGTCACCATCGTTGTATGTCATTTCATCCCGAGTACACGATTCTGCCCAAATATTTCAATTTACAGGTTTTTACATAAAAAGAGAACGATTGATTTGATGAAATGCTAAATTATACATACAGACCAAGATTTTACTGAATATAGCTATTGCTCTGGGATTTAAAATCTGATAGAAACAATATTGTAAAGACACACTTGTTATGAAAGTTTTCTTTGTGCTGTCTTCTTTGTTATTCTATCACTTTCCAGTATTTTCCCTTGATTTTTGTCACTATAACTACTAAATATGCTAATAATTGATACTCTAATTTCTGAACATAACTTTTTGGAGAAATTTTAATACCCATTTGCTATTTTGGAATCTTTAAGACAGTTGTTTACTTGGTTCTGATTGTCGTTCATGGTGTTATTAAACTAGAGGATCCCACACTCTATCGCTCACCTGGATTCAATCTGCCAATCAACGACCATAAAAGCGGCTGCTGACAGGCTACTTAGTTGTTGGTGATTTGGATCAATGGACATTGTGGTTTTTTTTTTATATTAGATCATCTACATGAATCCATTGCTGGTTCCAAATTGCCTAGTAGTTTCAGACAAAACGTTTTTCGTACGTTCCTACGTTCGGCCGTGGCGACCATCATAGTTGAAAGTGCATGTCATAAGAAACAATTTTGAAAGAGACCATCTAAGTATATTGGTGACAAGTCTGGTTCTGACTGGCCAAGTGATTTTAAAAAAGAATAATTTCTATATGAATTTTCCCAAACGGTCCTAATGTTAAACTAAGTCACTGGACACAATTCTGAAAGGGGACCGTAGCTGCCAAGTCTGGTTCCAGTTGGCCAAGTGGCTTCAGACAAGGAGATTTTTAAATGAATTTTCCCATAAGGTCATGTGTTAAATTAAGTTAGTTTTTGACAGCCGTCTTGGTGGAAGGTCCGGGTCACCGGACACACTTCTGAAAGAGGATCATCTAAGGACCATTGCTGCCAAGTCTGGTTGCAAGTGGCCGTGAGGTTTCAGAGAGATGATTTTTAAATTAATTTTCCCATTAGTTCCTATGATAAGCTAAGTTCGGCTGTTGTGGCCATCTTGTTTGACAGTCCGGGTCATCGTACACAGTTTCAACGTGGACCACCTAAGGACCATTACTGTCAAATCTGGTTCCTATTGGCCCATTGGTTTCAGACGAGAAGATTTTTAAATGAATTTCGCCATATGATAAATAAACTTCTGCTGTGTCGGCCATCTTGGTTGACAGTCACCTAATGACCATTACTTCCAAATCTGGTTCCTATTAGCCCATTGGTTTTTTTAAAGAATTTCCCCAAAGGGTCATATGATAACTAAACTTCTGCTGTGTCGGCCATCTTGGACACTCTGGGTCACCGCATGTAAACTGAAAGAGATCCACCTAAGGACCATTGTTGCCATTGTTTTGTTTAATCTGGCCATGCCCCCTTTTTCTAGTTTTAGGTCAGTTGAACCTTTTTTGAACCTGGTGATTAGGTACTTGTCATATTACCTACTTGATAAGAAATTAAGTCATTTGAATTATGTTTTAAAAAGCATAGGCAAACAAGGTTATGTCTTGTTAATATTTTAAAATCTTGTGTAGATAGATAAGGCACTACCGTTTGTAAATAGTGTACTTCCAGTAAATATTTTGAGTACTGAGTTAGTAATTTGTGATTTTGAAGATGATATTTTTGAAAACTTTCAAGCTTTTACCACTACTGCAAAAATGTAAAATTCGTACATTCTACAAAACTTGGATTCAAAGTTATCTCAATTACCAATGGAGAAACTAGATCAAGTTAAGCAGCTTCTCGGTGAATATAAACATTTATTTCTGGATGTTCCAACCAGGACAGACAAAATATTTCATGAATTCCTTACCTGTAAAGCAACAGTCTTATCGTCTGAGTCCTAGTTAACATGCACATTTTACGCGAAATAAATCAGTACCTCTTGGGAAATGACTTTATTGAACCAAGCAAAAGCAAATGGCGCTCACCGCGTTTTCTTGTTCCTAGACTAGATGGAACATTTCGTATGTGTACAGACTACAGAAAAGTCAACAGCCTACACGTAGCTGTCAAAAACTGACAATTTTCAAATTCCACGTATGAATGACTGTATTGGTAAGAGAGAAATATCTAGATTTGTTACTCAAGACGTATTTTTTTTCAGTTTTTGTTAGGTATGTCAGGATATAACAGAAAATTCTATCCAAATGTTTCTTCTATTACTGACTGACTCATTTGTTGAAGACAAGTGTCAAATTAACTGGACAGAACATTGTGACAAGACATTTGATGAGGAAAAAACTATACTACACAGCGCACCAGTTTTATCAGAGGATTCAGAATTTAAAGTACCAGTTGATGCTAGCGATGTTGTTGCTTGAGTTGTTTTGTTCTAGAAAGACAAAGATGATGTTCATCATCCAATTTGTTATTGTTCTCGTTTTGAACTAAAAATTCTGCTATTGAAAAAGAGTGTTTGTCTCTTAATATTATGACTTTACAATTTTGTACAGTTCATGTTACTTCCTCCAGAATTCTAATTAATGTTTAAACTGACCTCAATCCTCTTGTTTTCATAAATAGATGAAAGGAAAAAATCAAAGATTGTTACTTTGGACATGAAAATTGTATGGTGTTCCTTTAGGGTAACTGGTGAAAGTGATTCTATGGTTCTTTTTCAAATTTTCATGGTCTCACCGCGGAAGTCACTTAACCGGAAATGACTCACCAGAACCGCTCATGACATCATCCAAAGTGTAATGGAGATAATTTGGGACAAGTTTTGAATAGAAAATGTAATTGATATAAGTTCGCGCTATTTGTTAATTGAAGTGTAAGGAAGCTTATTTCGCGCCATTATCTGAAGGAAGGCCCAGTAGTTCCGTTGAGTCGTTGTAGACTCACATTACGACCGAACTACCCCCCCCCCCCCCCCCCCTTCTGTTCCCGGGGTTTCATTTCGGAGGTTTTCTGGGTCTTTCTTTGGAGTGTATTGGGGTATTTGTACATGTATATGGTGAGGTAACCTTTTGCAGTGTTTCCAGGTCTAGGGTCGAGATGGTGAGGTAACCTTTTGCAGTGTTTCCAGGTCTAGGGTCGAGATGGTATGTAGACCGTAAGTCTACTTTAATTGTCTATATTGGATTATCTCCATTTTTCCAGCTCTATTTATGTTTTATGTGGGTTTTCCAAATCATTGTATAGGGATGGTCCCCCTTCGAGGTGTATAGGCTTAGACATATCACCATGAGGTCAAGGTCCGGAAGGGTACGTATGACGGATAGTTTAATGGTATAATTAGGTTATCTACCCTTTTCCCAACGTTTTTTTTTAATCTGGATGGTTTCTGAGTCTTTCGACGAAATGTATAGGCTAAGGGTGTCCATTTGGAGTCTATCGGGGTTGTTACCGAAAAGTCAATGGATGCACCTGGGCTCTCTGTCCTTAGCAAAGATCTTGTCAATAGGGCGTCCATGGTCCTATTCGTGGCTTTTCTTGCTCCTTGCTGCTCGAGTGTATGGTCATGCTGCTCCCTTTTGCTCCTCCCTTCTCACGACTATATTCACGAGATCAATTTGGTTTTTTCTCCCATTGCTACTGCTCTGGGTGCGGGAATGCTAAAACCGCCGCTGGTCTGTGTAAGCGAAATGCTGCTGCTACTGCTGCTCTGGTGAGAGAAATGCTGCTGCTACTGCTACTCTGGTGAGGTAAATGCTGCTGCTGCTGAAGGGGCGGAAAGATTCTTACACCCAGTCTCGGTCCAGCTTCTTTTCTTTCTCTCTTTTTTTAGGTCTAATTGACCTTTATTTCGATTTTCATCATTCAAACATGATCACCAGGTAATTCAGAAAGGCCACGCTGCTTGTGACTCGCTATCAATAAAGAGGAGGCTGTATTAATCCTCGATATCTTGCTGTCAAAACAACAGTCCGAAGTAATGCTTGGCTATTTCTTCTCTTTAGGATTCAAACATGTCTCTATATGTTTCCAAGCCCGCCTTGTCGTAATCCATTCCACACTCGACTCGTTCCTTTACTTTCTTTTTGTACTCCGTGATATATACTTGAAATGTTATACTTATAATGCGTCCCATTGAGACTGTTCGCATTCCTCGGTGTCTTCGTCGGATCCTTGGTCACTGCTGTAATCCGATTCCACGTTATCTGTTTCCGCGATATTATGCTGAATCCAAATCACTGTATTCTGTTGAATCCTCTACCATACCATGATTATTCTTTTTGTGACCAACTAGGTTGAAGTGTCGATGGGATTGGTATCCACATATATCAGATGTATACTCGTCTTTTTTTCTGAGATTCGATGTTCTGCAGTGGATATAATTGGCTACGGGTTCCTCCACGCGCGTACGATTCGTTGCCTTGAGCATTTAGCAAAATATTCTTTTCGAGATCGTTGTACTGCAGAGTTCATTTTCCTTATAAAGTCTCTACTGGGTCTCTTTAAGTCATTGCCAATCTTTATACACCCTTTGTGGAGAAGTCCGCAGCGTTCTTTTTATCTGGAATTTTTTTACAATTCTTCTTAATAATAACAATCCAAAGATACTTATATTAGATATATAAGCTTCGCATTTTTAGGTCTGCCACTAGTCATTTCAATGCCTTTCATTCTCTAAACCTTGTCGGGAAGAATTTTAATTTCTGGTTTTGCTTCGCCGTTAGAAGGGCACAATTGTTTTTAATATATGTTAGGAAAAAATAAGAATCGAGGGGCGTTTTCAATTCCATCGGTCCATGTGTGTGTTGCTCGACGGTCTTCAAACACTAATGAAATTAAACAAAACTTCGGATTATGTTCGCTTTAAAAACTTTTCATTGACTCTTTAGGTTGACGAGCATCACTTATTTCTGTTTCATTCAAAGCGATACAGTTCACGATCGTTGTTTGTATGAGGTTTTCTTGTCATGTCGTTCAAACCTGTGTTCTGTTTGGTTTCCCAGCTCACCAAATTTGTTTCTCTCCGACTCTTTTGCTAAAGGCACTACTCGGGACTGCTCATACTGCTTTTCGCTCATTGTTACTCCAGGCGCTGCTCATATTGCCCTTGGCAACTCAGAATGCTGTTCTGACTTCGTCCATAATGCTCGTCCTGCTCAGGATGCTGCTCTCACTGTGCTCATATTTCTCTTCACTTCTCAGAGTGTGTTCATATTTCTCTTCACTTCTCAGAATGTTCTCATATTACTCTTCGCTGCTGGTGACGTTGCTCGAGTCTATATTCACACTGCTCATCGCTGATCTTCCCTGCTTAGGACTACACTCAAACTACTCATGCTTATACTCGGGTCCTCATTTCGATTTTTTTGCTGCTGCTGAGAAAGCGATAGAGGAATGTTAGCTCTTCTTCCGTTATTAATCCTTAACCTCATTCTAACCCTTACCCTAACCTAACCCTCATTCAGATTTACCCTGCACTTACCCTAAATCTCAGCCTCACCCTAAACTAATCCTAATCCTTAGATCTAGGATTAGGTTAGGGTTGAGGTTAGAATTAGGGTTAGGGTTTAGGGTAAAGTTTAATGTGAGAATTAGGGTAAGGGTTATAGTAAGGGTTAAGGTAAAGGGTTAATGGTGGATAAAGGATCAACCCCGATAGACTCCAAAAGGACACCATTACTATCTAAGGACCATTGCTGCCAAGTCTTGTTCTAATTGGTTCAGTTGTTTCAGACAAGATTATTTAATGAATTTTCCAATAGGGTCATATGCTAAACTTAGTTCATCTGTGGCGGCCATCTTTGTTGACATTTTGGGAAAACGTACACAATTCTGATAGAGGACCCCATATGAACCATTTCTGTAAAGTTTGGTTCTATTCGGCCAAGTGGTTTTAGACAAGATTTTTTAATGAATTTTCCCATGGGATCCCATGTAAAACTAAGTTCGGCTGTGGCGGCCATCTTGGTTGATCGTCCAGTTCATCGGACATAATTCTGAAAGAGGACCATCTAAGGACCATTGCTGCTACGTTTGGTTGCAATTGGCTCAGTAGTTTCAGACAAGAAGATTTTTAAATGAATTTCCAATAGGGTCCTATGTTAAACTAAGTTCGGATGTGTTGGCCACTTGTTTAATCGTCCGGTTCATCGGACATAATTCTGAAAGAGGACCATCTAAGGACCATTGCTGCTACGTTTGGTTGCAATTGGCTCAGTAGTTTCAGACAAGAAGATATTTAAATGAATTTCCCGTAGGGTCCTATGTTAAACTAAGTTCTGCTGTGGTGGATATCTTGGTTGACAGTCCAGGTCATCGGACATAATTCGGAAAGAGCACTATATAAGGACCATCGCTGCCAAGTCTTGTTCCGATTGGCTTAGTTGTTTCAGACAAGAACATTTTTAAATGAATTTCCCATAGGGTCCTATGTTAAAATATGTTCGGCTGTGGCGGCCATCTTGGTCGGAGGTCGGGCCCATCAGACACACCTTTGAAAGAGGACCACATTATGACCATTCCACCACAGTTTAGTTCTAATTGGGTAGGTAGTTTCAGACAAGAACATTTTTATGTGAATTTTCCATAAGGTTCTATGTTAAACTAAGTTCCGCTGTGGCGGCCATCTTGGTCAGATGTCGGGACCATCGGACATATATTTGGAAGGGGATTACCCAAGGATCATTTCAGCAAAATTTGGCTGAGATTGGCATAGTAGCTTCAGAAGAAAAGATTTTAAAAAATTAGACCCCCTTTTTCTTTTTTAGATTGGCCGCCATCTTGGTCGAAGGCACCGGACATATTTTTAGAAGTTAACCACCCAAGGACCATTCCACAAAATTTGGTCCCAATTGGCCCTGTGGTTTCTGAGGAGAAGATTAAAATGTGGATTGTGGACGACGGACGCCAAGTGATGACAACAGCTCCTCGCTCACCTGACCCTCAGGGTCAGGTGAGCTAAAAAGAAAAAAAAATGCGGGAAAAATTAAGATGACCTAATCGTACCATTGGAAAATCGTTCACCCTTTCGGTCCATCACTTCAAGGTAACAGGTCCAAACCTATACACCTCGAAGAGTGATGGTATCCTTATACACTGACATAGAAAACTCCGATTATCAAGTCGTATAACATTCGACGTTTAAAAAGACTACAAAGAACTACAGAAAGTTTTTACGGGGCCTTTCCTCAGAAAATGACGCAAAATAAGCTTCCCTGTACCTCCGATTAAAAATGACGCAAAATTATCTCCCTTACATCATGTACATAGCTTGTGATGTCAGGTCCTGTTCCGGTGAGTCCCATCCGGTTCTGGAGAGTCATTACGATCAAATGACGCGATGGTGATAAATACCCGGGATAAATACTAACTGAACATTCACCATATACTACTCGCCTCTTTTATGATCAACAATTTTTGATTACAATGAAGTGAGTCATTATTAGATAAAATACTTACGCGCATGTGCATACTGAAACACTATGCCTAGTGATACAGCAAAGAATAGAAACATTTTCTGAAAAAATAGCAGATTACTGAAATATTTAGTATACAAATGAAGGATATATTTAAAGGTAAGTATCAATAAGTCAGCATCACTTAAGATAGAACCTCAGGGAAGTCACTTCTCCGTATTATTATGAAGTGTGGTAAGCCTTGTAGGGACCAAATGTTCTGCATCAAGGTCTAAAATTCAGAATATTTTTGCAAGTATTTCCCATAGGGTCATATGTTAACCTAAGTCCTCTGCTGGTGGCCATCTTGATTGGGGGGTTGGTAACAAAGTAACAACAATTGGTCTGCACCTTATTACAAACATTCAGGCCATGTTTGGTTTCAGGAAATTCTGTCGTTCTGTAGATTTTCGTTATAAGCCATAGACACTTTCTATCAAGTTTGGCTCTATTTGGCCTAGCAGTTTCAGAGATTTTTTTTTATCAACTAATCAGAAACAAGAATTGCCCATGGCAGCTATGTTTGTCGGCTGACCTTGACAACATGAGGAAACTTTGTAAGAAATCTCCCACAGTTGCTTCCTGTCAAGTTTCGTTCCATTTTGCCAAGCGACTTCAGAGGAGAAGATTGCTTTATATCAGCCAATCAGAAAATAGAACTGCCCATAGCGGCCATTTTTGTAGTCTGATCAGGACGAAATGAGGAAACTTTATAAAGGACCTCCTATATATGCTTTCTGTCAAGCTTTGTTCCATTCGCCAAGCGATTTCAGAGTTGAAGATTTTTTATATAAGCCAATCAAAAACAAGAACTTACCATGGCGGTCATATATGTAGTCCGATCTGGACGAAATGAGGAAAGTTTATAAACCTCTTATAGATGCTTCCAGTTCCAGAAGAGAAGATTTTTGAAAAGTCATCCAATCAGAAACAACAATTGCCCACGGTGGCCATATTTGTTTTCCAATTGGACGAAATGAGCAAACTTTATAAAGGACCTTACATAGATGCTTATTGCCAGGTTTAATTCCATTCTGCCTAGGGGTTTAAGAGAAGATTAAAATGTGACAAGTTAACAGACGGACAGATGAACGGACGCCAAGTGATGACAAAAGCTCACATGGCCTTTGGCCAGGTGAGCTAAAAATGATTAATAAAATTAAGAAAATTAATAACAAATTCACAGTAATCGATACAATAAACATATATTTTATACAGAAACAAAAAATATACTGTATAGAAACAAGCATAATTGTCTTTTGTAATAAATGGATGATGTTTAGAAATTAACCATATTTGTTCTTTGAATAATTTTGCAGGTCTTATTTGAAAGAATTTTCAAATTAGACTTGTAAAATAGGAAGAATTTCAATATTCACTCCACATTGGATCTCTGAACCATAAGAAATTCATTCGAAGTTCATTGTAAAAGTTTACTATGACTAAATAATGTTACATTTTTTAGATGTTATATTTTTTTTTATCTCTACTGCAATCGACCTCATTCCGTTGAAATTCTAGTTACTGAATTATTTTCAGTGCTCTTTACCACTGGGCCACTCTGCTAAAAATACTGACCGAGTGTGTGTTAGTAAAACAACGTATACCAAAATACCGAAATAAATTTGATGCACTGTATGGCCATTTCGTTAACTGACAACTCATCAGTGACCAGTGCTCGAGACCAAAGTGTTGGAAAAACCAGTGTAAGATATAATGATGAATTAATATGCACAACCATCAAAAACCAAAACAATTAAAAGAAGCAGGAATTCAAACTCAGGTAAGGGTTACCTCCGCATCAAATGAAGAGCCTGAGAAATTTCTGATAATTCTGTCAAATTTTGAACGGAAAATTTAAAGGCATTTGAGTAATGAATCATGCCAGGACAAAAATTCTGGCTACTGGGCTGATAATGCCCTCAGGGACTTACAGTCCACCAACAGTGACATAGACCCAATGGCAGTAATAAAACGTATCACAAAATACCGAAATAAATTTAGCTCATCCGAGCATAGAACACAGTGTTTTGTTGGTACTTAAAATGGTCTGATTTAAATGTACCATAATTATCATGATTATGGTGAGCTTCGATAACTCTAGGTCCGAGAAAATTTTATTTGGCGTCAGGGGTGCTGCAGACAACTATATTAAATAATTCCTAAATGACGTTTGTCCATATATATTTATAAACATCACCATGGAAAACTGATGCCAATAACTGTCAGGTAATTTTTCGGTTACTTGCACCGCAATATGACTGGAGGCGAAAGCTGGTTCAAAATGATCATTGTTTTCTTTTTATTATCAAATTAAAAACATAAAGTTTCTCAAATATGCTTCGGGCTACTACGAAAAGTACTGTGTATCTTATAAAACTAAAGAATACACATGTGATGTAAATACGAACCTTAAAACTTCTGGACGAGGATGACAGTAACGGCAAAACGGCCGCAACTGCAAAAATTCTCTTTGAAGGGACACCGGAACTAAGAATAGTAAAAAATCTTCATTTGGGAGACATGTAATAAGTAACGATGCAAAAAAAAAAACAAAAAAAATAGGTCACACTTCTTATGGGAAACTTGATAAACTAGAGGCTCTAAAGAGCTTGTGTCGCTCACCTGTATTTAACTTGTCCACTTTGAGCAGGACTAAAATTTAAGTGTAGCAGTCAATTTGCCTGGTTTTTCCATAGGGTCCTATGTTAAACTAAGTTTGGAAGAAAGTCATGGTCATCGGATATAATTCAGAAAGATAACGATCTAAGAACCATTGCTGCCAAATCAGGTTCAGATTGGTCAAGTGGTTTCAGACAAGTAGATTTTTAAATAAATGTTACCATAGGGTCCTATGTTAAAATAAGTTAGGCTGGCGGGGTCATCTTGGTTGAAAGACGGGATCATCGGACACAATTCTAAAAGAGGATCATTTCTGCCAACTTTAGTTCTAATTGGCTCATAGAGTCCTATTTGCCAATAAGTTCGGTTATGACAGTCCAGGTCATACTACATGATTCTGAAAGAGAACCATCTAAGGACCATTACTGCCAAGTCTGGTTGCAAGGTTGCAATACGCCTTGTGGTTTCAGACAGGAAGATTTTTAAATGAATTTTCACATAGGATCCTATGTTAAACTAAGTTCGGCTGTGGCAGCCATCCTGGTTGACGTTTCGGGTCATCGGACATAATTCTGAAAGAGGACCATCTAAGGACCATTTCTGCCAACTTTAGTTCCAATTGGCACAGTTGTTTCTGACAAGAAGATTTTGAAATCTATTTCCCCCTAGGATCCTATGATAAACTAAGTTCGGCGGTGGCGGCCATCTTGGTTGACAGTCTGGGTCATTGGACACAATTCTGAAAGAGGACCTTCTAAGAACCATTGCTGCCAAGTCTGGTTTCAATTGGCTATGTTGTTTCATAAAAGATTTTTCACGGCTACACGAAAGATAAGAAAATAGCTTACACGCTACAACTCAACATTATCAAGCTGCAGACAAAATATAAAACAATTTGTAGAAGCCAAGAAAAATTTGACGAAAGTTTACTTCCCAAGACTGACAGTTACTGGTAGCAGCCCCCGCCCCCAGTGTAATATATAAATAAGATTGATAGTTTTATTCCCCGAGCTTCTACTGGAGAAATCAACAACTAATCAAGTTTGGGACATAAAGAAGCCTTTTGAGCGGACAATAATAATAATGATTGGAATTATGATATTTGTCAACTGTACTGTAGAGATGTAATATTTTAGTCTTTCATTTTTTATTCATAGTGAAATATTACATTTTTAAACGTTACCTGCTGATATCGTTCATAGTTAATAAAGTACTGTAATATTTCGATGATGCATTTCGACATAAACTTTAAACAATATTTATGTGCCCTTCTATTATTAAATACTGTGAATACACTTATTCGATCTTTTATTTTAATTTTGAAGTACCATAACTGATTCTCCAGTATAGAGAGGGGTATGTTTTAATCATTCAGTTAACAATGAGCATTCTAAATACCGTATTTTCACATCACATAGTACTTGCGCCATTTCTAACATCAGGCCTCAGTTGTTCAAAGGTTAATCACTTTTTTCAATTTCCATTATTTTGATTGTTAAGTAATATTTCTGTACTGAATTTTGCATTGACACACAAAGTCATAGGATTAACCCATCAGAAAATTTTCAGTTCTCTGGCATAATCAAGGAAGTCAAAATTTGAAACCGAAAATAGTGGTTAACTTTTGAACCTTTATACAACACGTACGTCTTTATGAATTCTTTAAATCTAATGACAACTATCTTGCATCGTATACATTGTATATCAAATTACTAATATGCAAGTTGAAATAATGTGTTGGTCACCTCAGACGTTATAAAAAAATCACTTACCAAGAAGTTCCAAGAATAATTTGCAAATCGAAGGTAAAAACTATATATACCAGCTGTATAGGATTATTACCTCATTCCAAATGTCTCCATTTATTTACGAATTATAGTTTATTTTTCAAATATAAATATTAGATTTATAATGATAAGTTTTATATAAAGTATGGATTTATATAGTTCATTTATCTTCATTTTATTGTCATTTTATGCTACATGTCATTAACTTTGAACTTTCGAAGAATAGTCAAATACTATGATTGTTTAACCATTTATTTCTTATGGTGAAAACACATGTTCACTTAACCTTTGTGCACAAACACCTTAAAGTACAAAATTTAAAAAGTGGATTTTTGTATGTGCATCATTTATTATGTAGTTGTAACAACATTATATTTTTTTTTATCTTTTATAAAGATATATAACAAAACTTACATCCTGGAATAAAAAGACAATTTGAGATTTAAATTTTTACTTAATGTAATATCTATATTACAAAAATAAAGAGACTCGAATCCGTGTCTAGCTTCTTCTTCTTTAGAGTAAAATCCATGCCGCTATAACATAAAGGATAATTCCAGATTTTGCATTAGACAATTCTGGTAATCCAGTATTCTATGTGAACAATACTACTAAAACCGGTATTGTTGGCACACTCCTGGTAGAAAATATACCACAATTGTTTACACTATTGGTTTTCCAGAATTGCTGAACCATACAACTCTGCAAGTACCAGAATTGTACAAATCCGATTCTGGAATTCTGGTCATATATTTTTTTAAATTCTGGTTGTACCAGTATCGCGGTTGTCATCTTCACTTTACCCGTAGTGGTACAGTTGCTTTGCCCCTCAAATTTTCATTTATATAAACCCTTCTATGGTTTTAAATTTTAAGTTTGATCTGTAATTTGGGCCCCGTCCTGTTTGAATTCTCACAAACCAATATTCCCTTTCGTTCATCGTCGTTCTTCTCAACGACTACAACGTTTTTGTGTGCAAAAAGTAAAAATAGCAATATATAATTTTATACGCTTTGGAAACGTGTAAAAAAATCAGTGAATATCTTAGTTAAACATAGCACCTTGTTGAAAATTCACTTAAAATATTTTTGTCTGGAACAATTTCCTCAAATTGCTACCAAACTTTGGTGGAATGGTCATTGGTTGGCCCCTTTCAAAAAAATGTACTGGATGACCCGGCCAAAGCCGAACTTAGTTTAACATAGGATCCTAAAGGAATTCGCTTAAAAATGTTTTTGTCTGGAACTACTTGCTCAATTGCAGTCAAAGACATTAGCGATTTAAATATATAGGACCAAAAAAAAATTTTCATTTCCTTCGATCCTGTGTTAATTTCGAAAACTACAATTGGAAAACTTTGGATGATTGGTCATTGGGTGGGCCAATTTCAAAATTGTATCCGATGACCCGGCCATTGAATTGAATGGGCGCCACCGCCAAACTTAGTTTAACATAGTACCCTATGAGAAATTCACTTAAAAATCTTCATGTCTGAAACCACTTGCCCAATTGGAACCAAACTTTGGTGGAATGGTCATTGTGTGGCCCCCTTTCAAAAATGTATCTGATGACCTAGCCAGCCATCCACGATGGTCGTCAAAGCCAAACTTAGTTTAACATAGGACCCTAGGGGAAATTCACTTAATCTTCTTCGAATAGAGAATGGAAACGGGGAATGTGTCAAAGAGACAACCCGACCAAAGAGCAGAAAACAGCCCAAGGTCACCAATGGGTCTTCAACTCAGGGAGAAAATCCATCACCCAAAGGGGGGCTTCAGCTGGCCCTTAAACAATAATGCATACTAGTTCAGCGAAATGGACGCCACACTAAACTCTGAAACATACAAATGAACCAAAATTTAAAAAAAAAACACACAAGACTAACAAAGGCTAGAAAATCTTGACTTGGGACAGGCGCAAAAGTGCGGCGGGCTTAAACATGTTTTGTGAGATCTCAACTATCCCCTTATACCTCTAGCCAATGTGGAATAAACCAGAGGCTCCATGGAGCCTGAATCGCTCACCTGGATTTTAGGTGACCACAACTGACAAAGCGCTCCTATATCAGATCTGTAAGGAATTGTTCCACAGTGTCCAGCACTTCTAGATGAGATATGTAAAGAATTCTTCCAGGATCCAATGTTAAAAATGTTAAACTAAGTCCAGCTGTAGCAGCTAGGTTGGATCCAGACCGGCACGAAAACATAACTTTTGTAGCAGACATTTATCCAAGGGTCTTCATGCAACAACCACATTTCAATTGGCTTAGTATTTTATGACAAGAATACCTTTCTACAAATTTCCCCATAGGGTCCAATGCAATGTAAAACTAATCCGGCTGTGGCGACCAGCTTGAATTTCAGATCGCCATAAGAAAACATAACTATTGTAAAGGTTCATCCAGTGCTTGTTTATACATAAAAATATTTCAATTGGCTTGGTATTTTCTGACAAGAAGACTTTTGTACAAATTTCCTATAGCGTTCAATGTTAAACTAAGTCCGGTTGTGGAAACCATCTTGAATTTCCGATCGGCCCAACAACTATAAATTTTGTAGAGGTTCATCCAATAAAATATTTCAATTGGCTTCAAGTTGGTAGCTTCTGACAAGAGGACCTTTGTACAAATTTACCATAGGGTTCAATGTTAAACCAAGTCTGGCTGTGGCGGCCATATTTATTTGTCCGATCGGCACATAAAACATAAATTTTGTAGTGGTCTAACAAATGATCATTCACACATCAAAAATATTTTAATTGGGCTGGTAGTTTCTGACAAGAAAACCTTTGTACAAAATTCCCCATAGGCTCCAATGTTAAATCTTGAATTTTCCAATTTGTACAAAAAACAGGAGTTTTGTAGAGGTTCATCCAAGGATCATTCGTGCAACAAATCAATTCAATTGGCTCGGTAGTTTCTGACAAAAAGAGCTTTGAAGATAAGTCTAATCAGAATGAATTATCTGCCCCTGGTAGCCATGTTGAATATCCAATCGGCACAAAATACATAAATTTTGTACACAAACATCCAATTAACATTCCTGCCAAGTTTGGTTCAATTTGGACAGGTGGTTTCAGAGAAGATGAAAATGTGAAATGTGGACTGACGGCGGACAGACGCAAAGTGATGGCAAAAGCTCACATGGCCTTTTTGGCCAGGTGAGCTAACGAACACGGTGATACGCACAGTAAAACTCAGTTCAAAAGACGTTAGAGTCCAATGTTAGAAAAGGTAAAAGAATAAACTAAGCAAAATGTCAATGACCAATATAAATTAAAGGACTACTAGCAGTTACTGACATGCCAGCGCCAGACCTCCTGTTAGGGTTTAGTATCATGCCATCATAAATTATATGAGAACATAACCCGTATCATGCCAACAACTTTTCAAAATTGTATCAGATGAGTCTGCCAACCACAAAAGATGGCCACCACAGCCAAACTTAATTTAACTTTGACGGAATGGTCTTTGGGCGGACCCCTTTCAGAAATGTATCCAATGACACCGACACACCAGTATAGTCATCACAGCCGAACTTACATAGGACCCATAGCCTATGGGAAATTTGATTAAAGATCTTTTCTGGAATTTCTAATAGAAACTTCTATTTTGCAGATTTTTGTTGATATATACAGATTTGACCAAACTTCATGCACGACTTCTGCATGTGAAGAGACCCAGGTGAGCAATACACGCTTCTTGGAAGCCTCTTGTTTAAGTCATCTGCCCATAGGGCCATGTGAGCTTTGTCACCACTTTGTAATCATTGGTGTTACCGTTATCCGTTAACATTTCATATTTTCATATTCTTTGAAATCATTAAACAGATTTTAACCAAATTTGGAAAGAATGTTCATTGGATGATCTGATGGAATATTCAACATGGCTGCATATGAAAGTAAGTGTTGTAAAATTGTACAAATGATCATTAGGTGGCCCTTAACCAAACTTGTGAATTTTTTGCAGACAAGAAATTCAAGATTGCTGTCCCAGCTTGACTTAGTTTGTTGACATATTGGAAAAATGATCTTCATGTCAAAAACCATTTAATGAATTGAATGATCCTCTTGTCAAAAACTATGTAACGAATTGAATATTTTGCATTGGATGGTTCTCAACCAAACTTATGAATTATTTGCAGATCGGAAATTCAAGATTGCCGCCATGACTCGACTTAATTTACCACTGAACCCTAAGGGAATTTCTGCAATGATCTTCTCTCCAAAAACCATTTGGCAAAATTTTTTTGCATTGTATGAAAGATTCCCAGATGGTTCTCAACCTAACTTGTGACTCTTTTGCAGATAGAAAATTCAAAGAAGGCCACCACCATCCAACTTAGTTTACCATGAAACCATATAAGAATTTTTTTCAGTGATCTTGTCAAAAACTATTCCACAAATTTATTGCATGATGTTCCTTGGATGGTTCTCAACCAAGCTGTTAATAGGAAATCCAAGACCTTACTTAGTTTACCAATGGATCCTATGCAAATTTTATTCAATAATCTTATCCAAAATACACTAAAAATTGAATTTTATGCATTGTATTAATGTTTCTTGAATGGTTCTTGACACAACTTGTGAATCATTTGCAGATCAAAAATCCAAGATGGTCACCACAGCCATAGTTTACCATTGAACTCTATACGAATTTTGTTCAGTGATTGTGTTGCCTGTGTAGCAGTCGACACATTATGACATAGGGATCACTCTGTCGTCTTGTGTCATCAACGTCAACACACTTTCTGCTATTATCCGCAACTCCTCCTAAATCGCTTTATGGAATTCAACTAAATTTTGATACCAAGTAGGATTTATCTTGGGGCCTATTGATGTGTACCAGCTATTTTGCTTTAAAAAAAAAAGTTTTTCAAATATTTCCCATAGGATACTATATGGAGTGCAGGCGAAAAACCAGATGACAGGGGCAGATAATCCAAATTAACAGTGTAAAACTTTTTAGCTACAATAGATTGTACATAATAGATGTAGGCTGTGTTTAATCTCAGATTTGAACACTAATACTTTTCTATCACAAATTTTTTTTTTTTTTATTAAATATTTTTATTCGTGATTTTGAGTTTTTTACGTATAAAAATTAGTTTAAAATATAGAAATTTATTTTTTAAAAGGGCATATAATTTATACATGTACTAGTTTGAGTAAGTGCATTGAAATGGTATATTTTAATGACAAATAGCTTGTGATATGATGTCAAAGCCCAGGTAAAATGTTTGCCATTTGTATTATAAATTAACTATAGTTGATTGGGTTTACACCTGAGTTTACCTAAGGGAAAAGTTATGACATTACACAATGATTTGTTTGTTTAGTTGGCGTTTTACGCCGTTTTCAGCACATTCGGCTATTTCGCAGCGGCCAGTTTTTATTGGTGGAGGAAGCCGGAGTACCCGGAGAGAATCACCGACCTTCGGTAGGAAAATTGGCAATCCTTGTCAATAAAGATCGGAGTCGAACGCACCCCGCATATTTCAAAAATGCCAAAATGACTAAAAGAGTAAAGTAAAAACCATCTATGGACAGAGCTATGCACGAGGGAGATAAATCTTAGATTTCATGAAATTTAAAATTTTTCTAACAGAAAATTCAAATTATCAATTTCGGGCAAGTATCAAAATACAAATAAATGAGCTGGTGATACCTTCGGGCACTTGGAGCCCAGTATCAAGTGGTATCAAGTCTGTGGTAATAGTCTGATATTATTACATGGTTGTTTCTATATTGGCCTTGTTATTGGTTCCAGGCTTGCTATAATGGCCTGAGTCGGAGCCGAAGGCCTAAACAGCTGGTCAAGGACCAATAATAAGGCCAATTAAGAAATAATCATGTAATTATATCTTAATTATCTTGATATTTTTCACAATGCATGTTCTGTATGAATTTTTTCTTTGAAATTCTTAAGTATATTCATTGAAGGATTGGAATGGAGGTTCTGAAAGATATTTTTAGTCAGAGCTATAACTGAATAATTTATACATGTAATTATCTATTTTGAAGCACCTTTAATCAACGATCATGAACAAATGTATATATAATGTAAATATTTTGGAGTTTTCGTATGTATTCAAACTAAAATCTAAAGAAAATCGACTCACCCGATATTGGCCGTGTACAAGTCGGCCAATAAAGCAAAAAACCTGTATTTGCCGGGTTTTTCGATATTGGCCGAGTTAATAATTTTTTATTGAAAGGATAGTTTTAGTCGTATTGAAGCCAATAATTCACTAGTTAATTAATAAAAATCATTATTACCACAGAGTAACAAGGCCAATATAGAAACAACCATATTCATGTAATAAATCAATTTTCATGCACGATATGCATTTTGTCTATAACATGTACTGAAGAAATATCAAACTATACAGAGTGCTCGAGAGTAAGAGTAAAGATTATTATGTTGATATGGTCCGAGTCGCATGAGGTCCATGTTATTCCACTTGAACACGAGCGGGCAATATCCGATAGTGCCCGCCAATTGGTAAAAGTCTATACTGCATACATGTACATGTATGATTACGTTTACATCAATGAAAAGGTTTTTACAGGTAGATCAGATATGAAAAAATATCATAAACATTACGATGTAAAAGTACATCTTGCATGGGACATTTAACGGTTGCATGTCATTGTCATGAAATTTTACTGCTGTAAAATAGTTGAGTGTTCTGAAAACTGAAGAGTGTCTTCCTCTCACACCTCTGTTCTCAGGTATTTTGTTTACTTTGCTTCGTCTCTGACACTGAGTGTTATTATTTCGTCTTTAAGCTGGGCTGCAGAAACTTACTTTGTTTTACCGTAACACAGCTGGTTCAGTTTTCAGACATGAAATCGAGATTTTTAACGACTGTCTCAAACACCCAACATTATACTTACTTTTAACCCATAAAGTTTATTTTACACGAGA
Source organism: Mytilisepta virgata (assembly GCA_028015205.1). Lineage (NCBI taxonomy): Eukaryota > Metazoa > Mollusca > Bivalvia > Mytilida > Mytilidae > Mytilisepta > Mytilisepta virgata. The sequence goes on from CM051521.1 coordinate 72,039,334, forward strand.
AAGCTCATAATCTTAGCAAATTTTATAGATTTTTCAATTCAGACAAATAGAAATGCCAAAATTATTTTCTTAAGAAAAATTTATTATTGTGCAAAGCAGAGTGATTTATTCTTTGGAAGATATAATTTTCAAGAATTAATTGAGCATGTTGAAATATCTTGTTTTTGTATCAATTTTTTTCTCAGACATCAACAGAAAAGCATAAAAAATACATTATAGAATATATTAATCAATTTAAAACGTTTTTTTACAGAGAATCTCAAGGTTACGATGAAAAATTGAGGCATAAAAGAAAGCGAATACTTTATAAAACTAATTGAAATGCCACCATTTTCCTTTTTTTTTGTAATATTGTCTTGTTATTAATTTTTACGTAAACAGGATAATGTTGCTTCTTTGCGTACGTATGATTTATAATACAATATGTATGGAAAATAATCCCATGAAATATTTCGTTTTGCTGGAATGTATGTGTACATGTAGTGTTCATAAAAACTGCCCTGTCATATGAAGGGAAACACTGTAGTTTCAGTTGATATAAAGGGAGACAAAAGACTTATGGAAAAAGCTAAGGTTGGAGTCTAATGCACGTCGCCGCCATTTGGGTTACAACTCATAAACTCGGTTGATTTAATGTGAGAACAGTGACCAATGAAAAACGCTAATATCAGAGTCGAATGCACCCCGACAAGGGTTCGACTCAGTTGATATAAAGTGAGAACAGTGACTTATGGAAAACGCTAATATCAGAGTCAAATGCACCTCGCCACGGGTTGGGTTCCAACTCATAAACTCAGTTGATATACAGTGGGAGCAGTGACTTATGGAAAACTCTAAGGTACATATAGGATTCGAACACATCTCAGCTGTTCTACAATGTTTGTCCGGCGGTGTATACTAGATATATATCAGTAGGATTATCGCATTTCGTCTCAGGCTGTTAAGAGAACCCAGGTTCGAATATCGCTATGAAAATTGAAACGGGCATGTTATGATTTAGCCCCTTGAATTCCAAAATCAAAAAGCAATGAAAAGCTTACCCTCAGCTATTATTTAATACTCTTAAAATGTTGCTTTTTAAGGAATATGTTTTTTCAATTTAACTTTCTTTAATAGTGGCAATATGCTGTTAAATATGCTTAATTGTGAAGAAATCAATGAAAATACCAAATTTCACTCCTATTTTGACTTTTGAATTAAAATTTTGATATGAGCAACAGCCTTGCCCAAAAAGATATTTCACTGAAACTTGTCTTTATATAAGACAAGTATTATTTTTAAAAAAAATTGGGCAAGGCCGTTGCTCATAGTTGGTTTATCAAAATCTACTGTGAAACAACTCAATTTTCTTCAAATCCTTGATTTTGTAGACGTTCACGACGTAACTGTTGCATCATGTGAAGGAATTGTGTACAATAATTGATAGACTGAAATTTCGATCATTATACGATAAAAATGATAAAAATTTAAATCTGAAATCTTAATTTTAATTTTTCATGTCAGATGGGGCCAAATAATGACTGACAAAGATGAGAAGGAGATGACAAAACGGACACTCAGCTTGGACCGATGTTGGTCCCTTACCGAAACAAGTTTGCATTTTTTACAAATAATATTGTTGATGTCATTTATTTCATAGATCGGTAATCTCTGTATAATTATTAATGCTTCGATATTATTCCAGGAAACCAGAAAAAAATTATTCAAATTTACATTCAGTCTTGATAACAAAATGTTGTCTTCCCGGGTAAATAATTAAGTAAATTAGAATATTCGACAATTATATATTACAAATAACGGTTGTGACACAATGCAGATACACTAATCTTTAATGATAAATAAGGAATAAAAATAATTTTATTGAAGAAATAGTTGCAAATTCCCTGAAAACAAATAATGGGCGAACAAGTTCAATGACTTGTTAGAGGAAAGTAAAACAATTTTTTCATGAAGGAAAAAAGTAAGATAATAATTTCCTTCCTGGATAGCGAAAACATAAAAGATAGATATTCGTCGAAGATAATTAGATGTAAAATTAGTTATGATAAAATTTAACGTATAACTATGCGAAAAAAAAAGATCGAAAAAGACTGCGTTCAAGGGACACGGATTATCCCCCTCCTCCAGGTAAAAAACATCCATGTATTCAGAAAGAAAATAGCTATATAAATAAACAAAAGAATTGAAAACAAATCCAAAATTTTTAATAAATTAATTATAAAGATATTAAATGAAAATAAATCGGAAAATTTTAAACATGTCAAGTTAGAACTCAACTTTTGCATTTATCATGCATCGAATGGTTTCTTTCAGACATACATTTGTAAATCAGTGTTACCGATAAGACTTCTATACCACCAATTAATTTCGATTATTATTATGAATATGTGCTATCATTAACGCATACCCCATATCCTTCCATGTCACATTAATTACATATTTGGCGAATGGTCGGCAGACAGAGGCAGATAAATGTACAAAGTGTAGTTATGTCAGGTTATGTCCATCTTCGCCGAGTAAAAACTGAATTTTCCTCACCCAAAATAGTTAGACATAATTGATCTAATTAAAAATAAGAGAGGGCGATTAAATCTAACAAAACGAAAAAACTAACAAGCAACGAAAAGTACAAAACACGGTAAATATTTACTGAAACAAGCCAGCCAAATTAGTTCGACAAAACCGATCATTCGAATTACATTTGTACCAATACTTGATTTATATACACAATACTGTTGAGGGTCCAAAATTCATTCCATGTACACGGGCTTTTGAAGAAAATATGTTCGAGATAAAGAACTTTGCTTCTAATTTGATAGCCAATGATAGTACAAAAATATACTAAAATCTAGAAGCTATTTCTTTGCGTTCCTTATCTGTATAGAATTTTTCTAGAACATCATTGCAGTTCAGAAAATCAATAAACCCTGTTGGCAAAGAAGGTTTCATTATTTCTATGTACCTATGAATGTTTTGGCCGAACTTTCGACGGATCGAATTTCTACAAAACACAGACAATGATCTTGGCTTGAATAAATAGTCCTCAATTTCGGTCTTGGCAATATCGGAATTCATTTTGCATCTGTTTTCCTTCAAAATCGTTATATCCTTGTCTATCAGTGAATGTGCACACTGCAGAATTAGTCGGCAAAGATTTGCTTTATTACTTAAAGTGCTGCGGTCACAGATATATTCCAATAAAGTTATTTTTGTATCACAACTTAGAGTAACATTTACTCGGACGAACACATGTAAAAAAGAACGCCAGCTTTCTGGTGTTTCCAGTCGGATTAGAAAATATTTCCAAGTTTCCCGTTTTAAGTATGGGTTTGCGCCGCAGGGGAGAAGTTCTTGCATGATATCATATCTGCGTAAGCCCATTGTTGTGTAAAATGGTGGTGTCCCATCAATATCATCATTGACGTCTTCACCAATCGCCAATAAACGTTTTACCATGTGCTCGTTACGTTCATGTACTGTCAAAACGGAATTGAATGCGCATATATTTTCTGAACCATTTTCGGTAAAACTTTCCGCACCCGCTTCAACGAGAAGTGACTCAATGTCATTGTACTGTAAAATACGAGCCCATTTCAGCGCGCTTAAGTTGCTCAAACAAAAGTTCACATTTAAGTTCTTGTTAATAAGGGCCTTCACAATATCTACAGAATTATTCAGAACTGCTTCAACCAAACATGCCGAGTAATCTTGATAAGTCTGAAATTTTATACCAAAAGAATGCTTTAAATCTTTTGGCATATGATCTAGCAGGCATTGAACAATTTCCATCTGACCTAAAAAATAAATAGTAAAATATCTTGATTTATTTTACACTTCACTCCTAGAAACCTGTATCATTCATCTGAAAACTTTATGTAAATCTGACTAAGCTAAGCCATATGGCAAAATTGCGGGTACTTTGGTAATTTGCATAGCGGCCATTTTGGATTTCTCTGACGACATTCATTACAAAGCATTAAAATTGCCCCAAAAAAATAAAAATGCAAATATTCAAATTCTAATAACTCATAAGCAATTTGTCCGCATATAGGTACATTCTACACAATGTTAGCTTTCCTTTCGTGTGCAAATAAACATTGTCAGCATTGAAAACTTTCGGCCAATTCAGTTTAAAAAACTGAAGCGTAACCGTAGTATAACTGCTATATGAATTAACAAAAATTAGTTAAAAATGCAAATTCAAACTACAGATACAGATACAAGGCGAGATCATACATAAATTGTCCGCATATAGAGAACAACTTTGGAGGATGAATTTAATGAGGAAATAAGTTTTATCTCACCTGCTTTCATAACTTTTCGGCCAAAATGTTTTTAAAACATGATAATTTCAAGTCTCCCATAGCGTAATCCTTCAAATATGAAGCCTTTCCCTCAGAATTAAACAAACAATTTGTAAATATCCGCCAAAGGAAGTTTTCATAGACGCATTAGTTTAAGAGCCGAGACGAAAAAAGACTCGATTATCCGTAATTCAAACAATTTTATCATTTTCGATCTACAACTAAGGGAGGTAATTTGCTTAAAAGGGCTGAAGTCACGTGATGCAAATGCCATGAATAATGTACCCAGCATTTTGCCATATGGCACAGTTGCAACACTCATGATCTCCATATCACCCATAGTAAAGTCAAGAAATACCAAAGGGATATTCGAAGGAGAGAAAAATCGTAACAACTGACAAACTCCCGAGAATGTTTCATATTAAGTAATAAGTTGACTCATAGTTTGCCTTATCAGAAACAAGTACAGTGTATAGTCTTCCGCCGCCGTTCTTATTGAGACAAAGAAAAAGCAAACTCCAATTATTCATATGGAATTAAAGTTCATTGTGTCAAGCAGTTTCAGAGGATACGTTTTTCTTCAAATCTTGACCAATCAGAAACAAGTATTGGCTAATGTCATCATGTTACATTTTTGAACCCTCCAGTTGATGCTTCACAAAGAATTTAGAATGATTTCACATAGCAGTTTCATAGATGGATGGATGGATGGATTATTGTTTAAAGTGCAGTGGCAATTCGTACATGCATTTCAGAACTAGATCATATTTATCTAAAATGAATGTGAACCCTGCTTTTTACTACACCGAAAGGCTAAGCCGGATTTTTAACTTGCTAGCGAGGTTACAGTCCGCGGAAAGACATATCACCCCGACCGGACACATTATACTGACTGAAAACTGGTTAATCCATAGCTAGACGTCGCGTGATTGGCGTATAAGCAGCAAATACAACTTTTAATATCTTTGGTTTGACCTGCCCGAGAATGGAACACGCGACTTTCAGCACGCGAGGCAAGCACTACCGAGGCGGTTACAGTTTCATAGACTGGACAAGTTTAAAATTTGAATAATCAGAAATAATCGACGTTAGTTGTCCGACCGGAATAAATTTAAGAAACTTCATGATAACCTTAAAGAAACTCGAAATGGTCTTCATAAAGTTTCAGATCAGATGGCTGATAAGTTTAGAGGATAAAATTTTTAAAGTAAAGCTAACGACGACGGAAGATGATTGCAAGGATATGACATTATTTTACCTAGCCCTTGCACAATTTGAAATTATACTGTATTTTTCTTTAGACCCAATTATAATAATGGTAGAGCAAGCTTAACCTATTTGAGTTAAAAGTATAACACAATGTCAATGAGAAAAATAGTCCAGTCAGACTAAGTTTTAACCTCAACAGAAAATGTTTTAGTTCTAATCTATAGCATTAAGCCCCATATATACACAGAAAAAAGCCCCATAAAATCTAATTTGAGGAAAACTCAAAATCAGTTTTTTTAATTTCCTATGGAAATTAACATTGGAAAGGGGAGATAACTCTGCAAAAATGAGTCTTTTTTGTCAGTTTTTGGTTGATTGTCTTAAAATTTATGTAACGTATGATACTTTGATGGGGTTATAAGTTCGTATTTGACTATATTATATAATATTCTGCTCATGAAATGTACAAAACCGAAATGTTATGGGTATTTTCATTTTTTTTTTTTGCACATTTTTCATTAAAGAAATTGCAATTTTGTGGCTTTGTGACCATTTTGAAAAAATAATGTGAAAATTTGGTGTTGTTTATATCTGAAAATTATATTTGTTCAGCATCTACCTTGTTTAAAGAAACTTTAAACCACAAAAAGAAGAATATATGCTTAATTATTTTTATTAAATTTGAGATTCTTTACCTTGACAAGTTGAAAAATTTAATAAATGGTCAACTAATGAATTACGAAATCTAGGTTGTAGCTTGATAAAAGATATGAAAAAAACTTTAGAGTTGTTTGTTATACTCTACAAACGGCTAAAATATCAAGAATCAATACATTCTGCTGAACAGAAGCGGTAAAGTTATTTTGTATCAATTTTTATTGATATTTCTGCCTTTTTGGCAGAGTTATCTCCCATTTTCAATGCAAATCTCCATAGGAATTTTTAAAATCGTGATTTTTTAGTCTTCCTCAAGTTAGATTTTGTTGGACTTTTTTCTGTGTATATTTGGGGTATAATGCTAAAGATTAAAACTTAAAAATCTTCTTTTGCAATTACTTTAAGGTTAGGGTCAAATTTATGCTAGACTGACTGGACTAGAAAGTGTCATTCAGTAATGTACAAAGTAAAAACCCGTGCAGATAAATTACATAAACACGTTCTAGTCAAATTTCAGCAGGTGATGATTTGACTTCGTTTGAGAGTTCAGCAATGATTAGAATTAAAACAGTAACCGAGCGATAATTGAAGCGCGTGGAGAAACAAGAAATATACTGTGCATACATGTAGTCTAATGTACTGACAACTTTCTTATTACTATAGAATCGCCTTGAAGTCACAATAAGAAAGCTATGGCGTCATGTAATAAAATGGTATAAGGTGCGCCAAGTGGAATACTGGTCATCCTTCATGCATGAGCATTGCTACTGTTTCTAATTTGATTCTATTGCATGTTGACCAGTCTTTAAGGGGCAAACTGAACTATTACTTGAAGGTGGCAAAATGGAGAAAAATAAAATGTTTTTACGAAGGGATATTCTACATATTTCTTGAGAGCTGATCTGAAATATTCTACACCCGAATATCATATGAATTAGGTATTTTATTCTATATTGAATTGTTTAATGTCGTCCAAAAACTGTTTTTCAAATTTGTTGCACAAAATATATACTTCATAAAATAAAATTCGTTGATACCAATTTTAATGCGCAAGATGTGCACATTTCGTCGATTTACGACTCATCAGTTGTGATCAAGGCCTAAAATGTTGAAAACCGAAACAACAATCGAAAAAAGTTGGAGAGCAAATTCAAACTATCAAAATGACCAAAAGGGGTAAAGCCAAAACCATCTAAGGACATCAAAAAACAAAGTTACCTTTGTTTACTGCCATCGTCAGCAAACGCGGATTAACCTGGAACCGATGTGAATTTAGTAATTGCCTCATTATATTAATATCGCCATCGTGTATTACATTATTTAGATTTGCTCCCAAATTAGATTGGCCAAGCCTTGCTCCTTTCTCCAGCAAATATGTTATACAGGACCTAGCACCCGTTTTCAATGCACATTCCAAAGATGTTTTCAGTATTTTCTTGTTGTGCATCTCTGATGCATTCAATAAGGTTATTAAGGCGCGGACCTGGTCAAAAGATAAAATTCTTTGGATCATCGAAATTATTGCAGTCAGTTTCTTCCATCGATCTGGGGAATATATTCGAACCTTTTGGCTGAAAAACTTAGGATTGTACCTATATAGAATTGATGATAATTCCTCATCTTCCGAAATTACTGCAAGATATAACGGAGAGAACCAGTTTTGAACAGTAAACCATACAAAATAAGGTAGCTGGTACTCTGTTAAGACAGGTAATACATCCTGTATGACTTTCCTTCTTTTAAACACAATAGCAGCATGGATCCAGTAAAAACAATCTCCCTGTGAGATTCTGTTCAGTCTAGGGTTATTCTCCAATAAATCTTTATCAAAGACTTTACAAATAATATCTATCTCTTCGTCCGAGGAATTTAGAATCTTTTCAATAGTGTTTTCATCTTCCGACTTTTCTGGTTCGTTCAACGAATCTAAAGTTTGTATCCTTAAAAGGATATGAGGACAAACACCAAATGCAACGCACTGCTCTAGTCGACGTACAGATACGATCTTGCCTTCCGTTCTGGAGACGCATTTCTCTAAACCAATACTACAATCACACATCTTTCCATTTTCACTGTAAGTGTCTGGAAGTTGGAAAACAAATAAATTATACACGAAACACAATTCGTACTGAATGACTATGTGGTTACCGCGTTATCTGTTTTTGTACTATGGATTCCTTTTCAGATTGCTGTTATAATTCGTACTGAAGACTACATGTATGTGGTTACCCCGTTATATGTTTTTATACTATGGATTAATTTTCAGATTGCTGTCTCGTTTAAAGTGTAGGTTATGCCTAGGGTTGATTACTCATTAAAATGTTTAACCCTGCCACTTTCTATTTAGTGTCTGTCCCAAGCCAGGGGTGCTTTCCATTATGTGGTACCTTCCAATTGAACCAAAGATTCGTGTTCCATTATTGGTCCGAACCACAGTGGTTCTTTAGAAATGACGTACCAGACGAACCGGAAGAAGAATTAGTGAAAGTCGGTACGTACCGGTACTTACCGCATAATGGAAAGCACACCAGAATCTTGTAGTTTCATTGGATGTCTCTTTTGTCTGCTTTTTTCGTCATATTTTTATTGTATAGAATATTGTTATTGTTTAATTGGGATTTGTTATTACTTTTGTGAATTTTTGATACCATTGCTTCCGATGACACTTGGTGTTGTGGTGATGGGGTCCATTTCTCCTCTTCGAAGGTAAAAAATTATATATATTTCGGTTACATGAAGTCACTGGACACTGAATTTAAGACTAGTGATACATGTATTTGTGGTTATACACTGTATCTAGAATTGACCCTTATACGTGTATGTGTATGTATGAAAATGTAAAGATATGGTTCAGGCATAAGCTAGACAGCATCCCATAGGATGCACTATAGAGAACACTACGAGATAAGTACAAATTGGTCCAAGAAATGAAGGTATCAAAAAGTAATCATAAATCGAAATAAACGCAGTATTCCATGCCTAAAGGCTGAACATTTATTAAAAGAAAAAAATGCTAAACAAACAGTATTAATAAGAGCACACCAGGTTTTCTTGGTAGAAAATAATGTAAATGTAGGTAAATATTCATAGACGTAGAGATATGTCTTCATGGAAAAATGTGTGACGTACCATAATGTATAACGGTTGTGACCATTTGTGGGCTTGTTTTGATGACTTGTACGATAGCTTCATCTTCAGAATCTCGTAATGTTTTGAACCAGTCGTACTGTTCCTGGCGTGAGACTCTGTTGACATCAATTGATTCTGAAATTTAAAAAAGTCATCAACACAATCATCAGAACTGGGACTGGATTGGTGGGAAGAGGGGTCTGAATTTCTGTATTCTGTTCTTTTTTTAGAAAAAAAAAGATTCTTTATGAATCAAAAAATATGCTTACTGGTATTCTTTAAAAACTTAAAGAGGGTAAAATTGTTTAGTCAACATTTCAAAACACCACAGTTAAACTGAGTTAAAAGGTTGGTTCAAGTGATATGAACATGGATGTCTTTTGGATTTTTTTTGGAAGTATTAACTCAATAAATATATAATATATGTATTGGAATACATTTGTTTTATTCTGTACAGTTATTATTTTCTGTAATCATTCTTTTTTTCTAAAATTCTTCTAGACCATAAATCTCCCTCGTTTTCAATTTAAGACGGATAACTCCAAATGCCCGTGTGCGTTGGATGGATGGATGAATTGTTGTTTAACTCCAGCTAGGTGCATATCAGGATGAGAACATGTACGATAATGAATATGACCCCTGCTTTGTACTAGATCGACATGCTGAGCCGGGTTTTTAATGTGCTAGCTCACGAGGTAACAGTCCGCAGGAAGACATATCATCCCACTCGGACACATTATGCTGACTCCGAGCCGACCAGTAGATCTTTGCTCTTGCTCCTAGATGCCGCATGCTTGGCGGAGAAGAAGCAAATACCAATTTTAATGTCTTTGGTTTGACCCAGCCGGGGATCGAACCCGCCACCTTCCGCACTCAGGCGAGCACGCTACCACGACACTACCGAGGCGGTCCGTGTGCTTTGGCAAGTAAAAGAAACTGCAAAAGATTCATGCGACATCGCAAATTTATTTAATTAATAAATTATTTTTATTTTATTGACATTTAACATAAAGATTAACGAATCCCTCATGACCAGGAAGCCTTATAAATAGGTCATTCACTATAATTTTTTTTTCTTCAAATTTTAAGAGTATCTGTTCGAGCATAAACATAGAATTAAAACACATACCTCATTTTTACGCTAATATGTTATGCATATTTGAGAACATAAGATAGAAAGATTGGGTAAATGTCATGAATTAAAATAAAACATCAACAAGTGAAATGAACATAAACCTGCAAAAATTGACATCAGAAATAAATTAATTATAATGATCAAATTCAATTTTCCGTAAGCTGAAAAAAGTACATACGAAACTGGGCGCGTTCCATTTTTCCCTTTTTTTTAAAATTATTGTCAACATATAAAACAGGTTCAACATTTATGTGTAAGTTCCTTTATTATGCTTTTATGCTTTTCAATTTTTGAAGACTGGTATTTATATTACACTTATCCCATTTGAAAATTTGTAGAGATTTTTAGGGTTCTTCAGGCCAAATTAGCAACAAAGCAACATTTTAAAGACCTTTTCTATTTCGAAACAAAATTCAAACTGTAGTACTTCAGTGTATTCCCCGGTTAAACCATTGTGAAGTAAATAATACCGCAACATGTTCTTACTCAGATTCTGTCATTAACAAGTATATTAATACCCACAACTGTTCAGTGTCTGTACCAAGTCAGATAATCCTGACTCTCTGTTGTGTTTATGTTTTTGTTTTGTGCTCTGTTATGTTATTTGTTTGTCCGGAGCTCTGTCTGTTTGGTTGCGTTGATTGATCGGTTCGTCACTGTTGGCCTTTCCTGTTATCCATTTTGTTATTTATGTCAAAAATATTTTTTTTTGTAAACAAAGGGGATTTTCATGTTGATCGGTTGCGTTTGTGGCTGTAAAAAGAAAAATAACGCAATGTCTTACGAAAATGCCCAGACAAACTAACAACTGAAAACGTTCTTATCTGATTCTCGGAATTTAACAAAAGCATATAGATGAATGATTGTTCATTAAGTTTATTATAATTTGACAATTAAGTAAAATATATATACCATGTACAGGAGTCGACAACATTTGTCGTTTGCAGATAGTGGCTTACTTTTGAACGAATTATTATTAAACTCAATAATCTAAATATCATTTTAACACAATTGCATCACGCGCTTTTTTATTTAACAAATATTTTCTGTGCGCGAGAAAAACAAATTGAATTAGGGTTTATTATCGTTTTAATATCAGAATTAGACTACACCATATATCCAAAATAGGATATTATATCCCAACGGGTATATATTAAATATGCCAACTGACGGTTGTCCCCAACCTGTTTCTGTAATGTGGTATAACTGATCGGGTTGTGGGCAACCCCCAATTGACATACTGTATGCCAATTGGGATATTAAATCTTCCGGCCAAATCAGTGCCCATGAAATTTCAATATAATCGAAAAAGAATTCAATTGCAGTAAAAAGAAACAATGCAACATTCAAAAACTGTTATAATCAATTTCGAAACCAAATACAAACTATCAATATATTCTTAAACGTTTGTGCAGATAATATCACAAAATGATTGTATTTTAATTATATCTTTAACCAGTCTTTTAAAAACGTTTTTTTTTTTGTTAAAAAAAGATGAAAATAAATTATTTTTTGTTTTGATTGGTTTCAATTGAGACTGTACAAAGAGAAATAACCCAATATCTTTAAGGAAAAAATTCAGAAAAAAATGACAAATCAAAACGTTTTTTTTCTCTTTGGGATGACAAAAAGAAAGAATGTACATATAAAGGAGTTTGACTTTACTTTTGATCGATACTCATTTAGCAGAGTAATCATTTACAATGCAAGAGGTCTCATTTTTACAAATATCAGTGTGTTTTTTTTTATTTAACAATTAATTTCTGCGTGGGTAAAGCATTTATGAATAAGTATATATTCTCGAGGACATATCTCCGCCTTGATATCCCAATTAGACGTACTACCACTATATCCCAATTAGGATATCATATCCTAAATATAGTGGGACACCCCCCCCAATATGGGGTTGCTCCCCCCCCCCTCCCTCCGTGTTTCTCATTTTCCCCCCCCGACCCCCACCCCCCCCCCCGAACACACAAAATAAATACCCAGTACATGTATTAAATGAAAATAGATATTTTAGTCTTACCAAATCAAATTTGACCACATCCCTTCCTAATCCCTTTTGGGATTCTGTGTCCGAGCTATTTTTCTGACTTGGCCGCCCACTGAATCCCTTATCAGCAACTAATAACTCTATTCAGGAAAGTGGACATTTTTTTCTTGTAAGGCTAATGTTAAATATAAATAGTGATTATATACGAGATTAAGATTTGTCCTATTCAAATTTATGTGTGCTCGTTTGTTTGCTTTTTAAGAAGGTGGATGATGGTGGGGTACTTCAAATTGTATTCTAATTTCTTTATAAGCTGTGTTTATTCTTGGATTTATTTTTTTTCATATTATTGGAAAAACATTCAGAATATTAAGTAAATTAAATAAAAAATTCACTGTCAGCAACGATGTGTTTGTAATAAATGTTCTTGTTCCAAATGTTGTACAAAATGTTGTTGTAAATAGAAAACAACTGGTGGCAGACTTGATACATGTATACAGAACCTATAGTGAACTGCTATCTAATTTTAGATTGTTTTTATTGAATTATAGAGCTATACATTGTATCAGATGACTTGCCACTTTGCAATATATACTAAACTACTATAGAACTGTTCAATACGTTGTCCTTTTTTATTTATTATTATTATTAACTTTTTTCAGTATATTTATTGTCTGTCCTTGATGATCTCTGCATTTCGATGACTTAATAAATGATTTGTCCTTGTGCCCTTATCACGAGGAGGACCATTCCAAATGTACCTATTTTATATCCATATTTTTCTTTTTAGTGAAGATCTTTAAGCATATAATCCTGTAGCATTGACCCTTGGTAACCTGTGCATCTGGATGACTTACTAATGTATCATCCATGTGCTATGGTCATGAGGTGGACTATTTGTGGATCATTAAAACAAAACAAAAATCTTGTGAAACATGATTAAATGACTTTAAAAGAATGTTGTTTTTAGCATCTGCATTTGGATGACTTCATTAAAGACCATGAGGGGGGTCTTAATGCATTTCTATATTATTGAATATAAGAGAACATTTTTTTAAATTTTTAATCAAAGTAGTCTGATTCTTCCGTAAATGGGCGTTTTCGAGTTGAGACGACCGAGTGAAGACGACTTCACGTGCGCTCGTCTTCACTCTGTATGACGTCCAATGAGAATCCTTAATACATTTGTTTATTGTGACTCTTGACCAATCAAACGCAACGTTACTATACCTTTTCGGTTGTTCATACTGAAAATAAATAGGTGTATGAGGCCTTTAGCCCCTGTTTTTACGGAAGAAATAGGTACTTACACTCGTTCAAAAATGAAGAACTGGAAAATCTTCGACTCGTTTTTTAAATTCAGAGTCTTTACCTTCGTTCCGCTGCGCTTCACTAGGGAAAGACGTGAATTTTAAAAACTCGTTGAATATTTCCCAGTCTTCATCTCGAACTCCGCTTCGCTTCGGTCAATACAATTTTTGTCGGGCGACCAACCGGTCCATATACTGCCATATGACCCTCAGTGTCATGAACTATTTGTTAAATATGCTAAATATTTATTCTGTATAATCATTGTAATATTTTGTTCCTAGCTGGGCCCTCGATTGGTTAATAAATATCTTAATTCTTATTACATGTATTCTGTCCCTGTACTTTCATTGATCACCTAGACATGTAATAAATATCTGACAAAATTTCACTTTCTTTCATATATTATAAATAGAACTGAATATAAATAACATAGAAAACATATGGAGTAAAAAAAGCAATAATTAATAAGTTAGAAAAATCGAAAGAAATAACTTTTTTTAAGTAAAATATAAAAAAAAACAAAAAATGCAATATGGGAAATCAAGAATAGTACGGTCTTGAATGCATCATCTATTTAAATTCTTCAGTTTCTCTACCTAATTTGGCAGCTCTATGTTGTGTCGTTTTCTCTGATTCACATATTTTGGTTAATTTGTGAGGACCATTTAGGGCCTGCAACATGATTTGGAGTAGATTTCTTAAGTTTTTCACTCCAAACCCATCTTTCTCAAAATGTATAAGATAAATATTAAATTTTTATTAAAACAGATCTATAAGTTTGTATAATTATTTTAAAAAACCACGAGAAGAAAAGAATAATTAAATTCAGACCTAATACATTGTATCAAAGCTAACAGGTATAAAATATAATGACTCAAAATTTGAAAGAAATATATATATTGAAACACAAATAATTTTTTTTCAACATGTGCAAATGAAACAATAATACAATTTGAAGTACCCCACCAACACTCCCCTTCTTAAAAAGCAAAACAAACGAGCACACATAAATTTGAATAGGAAAAATCTTAATCTCGTGTATATATATATATATATTCACCATTTACATTTAACATTAGTCTTACAAGAAAAATAAATGTGCATTGCCCCAATTTTACAATTACTTTTGAAAAGTAAAATATGTCTACTAATGGAAACTTACCTGTTTAAGCCTAAGGACTGCCAAATGAAATTCACTTTTGATTTTTTTAAAGGGATTCAGTGGGCGGCCAAGTCAGAAAAATATAGCTCCGGCCACAGAATCCCAAAAGGGATTAACCCCTTCCCACTTTTTCGGAAAAATAATAAATGTCTGTAAGATCAGAACGTCAATATTCGGTCATTTTTTAAATAAAAAAAAAAAAAAACTAGTCGGGCCGGGATGAATGCCGAATGTGATTGTTTACTGTTTACCTTTGCGATTTTCCTCGCTGTAAGAATTTCCCATATTCACATATTTCACGATAGTGACTCGACAATTCCAATTGCTTCCCGTCCGATTATATCATGTACATCCAAAGTAACTAAAATTATTAAATAAATACATGTAGTATAGTCTTCATCATTATTCTAATTTTATCAATGACTTGGAAGTTTTGTCGTCAGTAAACACGTAACGTCCTAAATAATGACACATCGTAACGTCATATTGTCTACCTTGGCGGGTAATTTAAATCTTGAAATGAAATGCTTCGGTTTGGTTTTCGGATCTTAAAATCGGACTTTTCGTTCAATAAGGCAATTTAAGGAAAATCTAAAGGGCCATCATACAATATAATCCAGAGACAAAACCAAGACGAGAAAAAAAAATGCCAAAAAAAAAACAAACAAACAATCTGTCCTCGTATCGTTGGTTTTCATTCTATTATACAATTTTATTGTTTTATGCAGGATCTAGATGATAAATTCTTTGATGCAAATAATTATGCACAGGATGTGCACATTTCGTTGATTTACGCCTCATCAGCTGTGCTCAAGGCGTAAAATGTTGAGAACCAAGACAATAATCCAAAATGTTGAAGAGCAATTTCAAAAATGCCAATGAACAATGTTTATCCAACATGTCGACAGGTTCTCAAGTTTTTACAATATATTGAATTAATTATTCGAATCTCCTCTGTCGTATGAAAATTTTAAAATCTTTTGCAGTTTTATCACAAGCTTTATTTTTGTTTCTGGTTTGTTCTGAATTTATTGCATGTTCTCCGGGGTTGCGTTAAAAATCGAAATTGATTAAAACGGCAAATATTTGTTGTTTTTTTTTAATTATCCCTTGTCCCAAATTAAATGTTTGCGCTTTATCCGGTAAGGTGTGACAGTGCCTTCAAACACATGATATTTGAGGTAATGTCAAATTTTACGAATAACTGCGCTCTAGATCGCCTTGGATTTGCAGTTGGTTGCGAAAAGTTTTCCTTGTTATGAAAGCCTCTAAGTAACTTCTAGTTTAAAAACAGCAATAAAAGGTTGTTCTTTTGCTTAAACTACCAACTGGATTTTGTGACCAAGCATAAAGTCCACCCCAATTTTAGAATGCAATATACATATGTTAACTTGCTAGTTAATGTTTAAATACTAATATATTTGTATAAGGTTTTTTGCAAATAAGAACGCCTTTTTCTTCGTCAAACAAATATCATATATCAACCCTGGTTTTCATATCAGCCCAAGAGCTTTAGCTCGAGGGCTGAGATTATTATATCTGATATTAAAAATGTTACGACATGATATTTTTATAACATAATATCCGGAAGCGGTTAATAATTTTATATCAGCCCGCAAGGCAAGTCCCCTGTTAATAATTTTTCTTATCACATATTTCATGATGATATTGGTGTAATTTGCATGGTTGATACCCCCAACTCTGACTGTAAGCTCTCAAGGGCTGAGGTCCGGTATGGATTTTCAATGTAAAACTCGTATCGGCCTCCAGGTGCTCGCTCCTGCGACGTTATATTACCTTTGGAATCGTGTTTGACGTCATTTGAATCTACAAGTGAAATTGTATTTGAGGAGAATGTAGACAGTGACTTACTAAACTTAGATTTTGAAAATTTTCAGGTAATAACAAAGCAAATCAGTAAAGTTGAAAGATATAAAATAATATTTCTATATTATTTATATACATGTAAATCATGTATAACATAATAAACAAGGAAAATATTTTTTCACATTAAAGATTTTCAATGAGAGTAATTCATCTATTGGCAATGTGACCATTGATAAAAATCCATAATAGTGAAGTAATCAAATTCCACTATGAAGTTGTAAAACATTGTGTAGTTTAAAAATATTTTATTCAGAAAAGAAGCTGAAAGGATTAGACAGCAGACTAATGCTTATATCAGGGGCGTTTCCAGGATAATTGAAAAGGGGGGGGGGGCGTATAATAAAACTTTCGCCGATCGGAGCGAGGCGAAAAAATTTTTGGACCTTTTTTTGGTAAAAAACATAAACTAATTGTGAAATGCACTAATGTAACGGTTCCTGACGCCCCTCTTTCAAATATGGCCATTAGGGAAGTTTAAAAATAAATCAGAGTATGTGTTTAATTAATGAATGTGATAAATTGCCATATTCAATACAATATAAGCAGATTACGATAGTTTTTTTGTTGTTTTGTTTTTGAAAGGGGGGGGCGTACGCCCATTACGCCCTCACCTGGACCCGCCCCTGTATATAAGTCCTCTCCATACAAGGTTCAAGGCAACATGCAACATATATATATATATAACAACATAATGACATCGTACATTTGACCGAAGCGAGGTAATTCAATTTATTAAAGTGGAAATAACATTTTTAAATCTCTGCATGATTTGTTAATTTAACTGAATTATTTAAAGCGACTTTAAACAGTTTCATTGTCAAGTAAGAATCATAGTAATAGTCAAAATTGTTACATTTAATAGATGTTTGATTGAAAGTTTTAGAACACTCAACTTAAATAGTAAAATATCATAATTATTATAATCAAATTTCCAAAAGTCTTTTTAATGCTCAATATTTCAGTTTTGTAATAGAAATTAACTATAAATAATTACCAAAATTAATAAATAAAACATCTTAACAGTAAATATGTTTATAATCAAGTATGTCAACAGTCCACAATTTTATAATATTTGTCTCACAAAGAGGAAAATCTTTTACTATTTTTTATGAAACCATGAACAGCATATACCAACTTTTCATTATTAGAATAATTAATTTGATCATTTCCATACAGAATATTTTGAATACTAAAGTCAATATTAAGTTCTGCACAAACGTTCTGCAGTGACTGTCTATGAAAATCATATAAGGGACAAAAAAAAGAAAAAAATGTTTAACACCTTCAATTTGATCTCCACAGTCTACAGTCTGTATTGTCAGATAAGTGATGATGGAGCAAGTGTTCATTTAAATTGCTCGCATCAATTCTTGTCTGACAGAGCACACTATTTTCATTTCTATAATGTTGTGCAATTTCTATATATACATTTGAAAATATGATATATGTTGAAACATTTTATCTTATTACATACACGTGATTACACAACATGTTGATAATATATTATACGTATAACATTATCGGATTCTTAAGTTCAAGACTACAAGAAAAAACAACTCCATATATAAACTGAATTTTGATGGGTATAAAAAAAGGATTCGATGGAAAAATCCACATTACGTCTTGCACGTGACAAAACCAGAAGCGAATGTCTTGCCCGTGACAAAACCGGAAGCGAAATAGGAGGTTTTTATTGCTTGTCCTTATCTAAAAGGCCTAAAAAGACTGAGCAAAACATCCATCTAACTGCATCGAAAAAATGCGTCGTATATCCTTTTTCAAAAGTAGTACATGTACTTTTGCAAATAAAGACTCTTTTTATGAACGAAAATCATGCAGGCACAGTATGTCTGTGCGGGGGCCTCGGTGGCCGAGTGGTCTAGGTAGTTCATCATGACTACTAGGGCGAGTTCGGATGGGACCCGAGATCGATCTCGTGTTACCCGGGTTCCATCTGAAAGTGCTAAAGATAGTAACAATGACGCAATTGAACTATTGAACTCGCTGCTCTTCCAAACCTAGGTCGACCCAGTGTTAGAAGAGATCCAAGATGGCGTCAGGTGGACACGAGTCGGATATGTAATTTAAAATTTTGATCATTTGCGACTTTAATTTGAATAAAATACTAATACTGTTCGATTTTAATTGTTTCTCACAATACCCTTTTTATGATTTGGCGTTTAAATAGCTCGCATAACCCCGTGTTCCGAACGTGAAAGGGCTTTATAGCCAGTCAAGGTCGTCAAAAAACCCCGTAGTAGTATTAAAATTGGTACATTTTTTTTAAATGTCAAATATATTTTTAAAGCAAAGTGGATTCGATTTATTCGTAATGTTTCAAATAAAAAAAAAATCTGTGAATAAACTGCAGCATTTTTTGTATGTTTAACATGGTTGCATTCAAAGTCCGTCCTATTCCTTTTCCATTTAATAACGTAAAAAAATTAAAGCACGATCGACAACCAGGGGCGGGTCCAGGTGAGGGCGTAATGGGCGTACGCCCCCCCCCCCTTTAAAAAAAAATACCGTAATTTGCTTATATTGTATTGAATATGGCAATTTATCATATTCATTAATTAAACACATACTCTAAAATATACATGCTCCAAGTCAGAAACCGTTACATTAGTGCATTTCACAATTATTTTATGTTTTTTAGCAAAAAAAAAGGTCCAAAAAATTTTTCGCCTCGCTTCGCTCGGCTAAATTTTTATTATACGCCCCCCTTTCAAATATCCTGGAAACGCCCCTGACAACTGGACTCGAGCAAGGAGGGGGCTTCGGTGAAAAAATGTTTTCATATTCATATGCGGGAAAAAGTTTTTGACGGTGGAAATAAACCCCAGAAAAAGACGATAAGATATGATTTTGGTTTTCATTTCGAAAAACTATTTCTGACAAAAAAAAAGTCCTCACACCCGGCTTTCCAGAAAATTGCTTTATGCAGTTGTGTGAAAAAAATACTAACATGCCCCACAACATTATTTATTGTTGCTGATACTCTTCGCAAAATCAAATGAACACATGATTTTGCTAAACCAAAGTAATGCCCAACTTCTCTCATTGACTCCTGGTTTGCCAAATAGCACAAGAAAACTAAAAGCTGCTTAGTTGGTGCTGTTTGCTCAACACCGCCACCATAAGTTCTTATCAGATCTGAGGTTATGCGTTCTAAAATTTCATTAAGCAGTTCGCGACCAATACGGTAATGAGTGGCGAAATCTTCCTCTAAAAATTGTGGGATAATGTTTTCAACATATTCATGTATTTTGGGCAATGTTCTCTGAAATGAATTTTTATTGTGCGATAAACAATATTATTTTCAGTATCATCAACAATGAAATCATTCATAAAAGTAAATAAAACAAGTGTATTGTCAGCCATGTTAGAGAGTTACTCGAGATCGAAAAATGCGTTCAAATGGAAAGTTGCGCGCGCTTCATAATTTAGAATAGTATGATGTCATGGACCCGACCCGAGAGTTCCAAAAGAGTCCCATCCGAACTCGGCCCTAATGATCACTAGCCTGTCAACGCTGAGGTTGTGAGTTCGAATCTCACCTGTGGCGGGGTGTGTTCGACTTCGATCTTAATTGACAAGGATTACCAATTTCCCTACCGAAGGTCGGTGGTTCTCTCCGGTACTCCGGCTTCCTCCACCAATAAAAACTGGCCGCCGCGAAATAGCCAAATGTGCTGAAAACGGCGTAAAACCAACACTAAACATAAACAAACAATCTGTCTCTGCGACCACCAGCTCACGTCTCATTTTATCTTATTAGATAGAATCTTGATAATATGTTAACATTATCTCTTATTTATTTTTAAGTTCACGGCCATCAGAAAAACAACTCCGTACACGTATGGTGTTTGCATTTTGATTGAAAAAAAATATGATAAAGAAATTTATTCTCCAAGTATTGTTAGTTTTCATGCTTTGGATATATGGATCAGTTTCAGGTAGGTGTATATCCCATATACTTAAGCCATGTTGCAACGATTATTGAAATAAAAACGCTTAATGAAATAAATATTTCAATAACCGGTGACTTTCAACGCTTATTGAAATATTTATTTCATTAAGCGTTGAAATGCAACGCTTAATGAAGTATCACAAATTTATTTCATTAAGCGTTGCATCTGTATGTCATAACGCTTAATGAAATAATTTGAGAATATTTTTTTAAGATTACAAGATATTACCTAATATCTCCTTTTAAGTTCTACATTTTTATGAAATGACCATTTCACTCACCAGCGCTGAAAACAACATGACTTTGGAGTTTTTAGTGTTATAGTGCTAACATACCTGAAGTAACTGTTCGCAATTAATCCAGTCACCCGACTCGGACACATTCTTCTGATTATTCGGGTCATTGATATATCTCACTAATGCTTTGTGATTAGCGGATATGCAACAACTACCAATTAGGTCTATGGTCTTATCCGACCGAGAGTCGTATCCACGACCACTCGAGATGTAATCATTAGAAAGCAGAAATGACGACTACAGTGAAGCGTACTGGGCAGATGACACCAACTACATTGTCCAGGCGTCGATTTCAGCCTCCCTCTTATACAAAGGCAAAAACAATTTATTGATTAATTGATTTAACGATTAGCAGAATGTTTGTCTTGCACATCCTTCATGTGCTATTTTTTGTTGTTGAATATATGGAACGTGACATCACACAGGGAACAATATGAAGGGTTTCTGTCGAAAGTAAGGTAGGACATACTTACTCTTCCTGATTTCACCCGCCGATTTGCGATTTTTTATCAGTGCGTTTGTTCCTTCGACCGTAATATCTGCATTTCGCAGCTCCTCTGAAATTCCTGAATTGATTTTACTTAAACTCATATCAGTTTGTTATTGCATTTAGGAGCCATAGCCTGTTCCATTTCTGTATGTTGAAGTTGATATCACAAAATTAAATGGCCGGGAATGTTGTTTTTTTTTGTGAGCCCCAAAGCACTTTGGTCTATTTTGGTTTGTCGAGTTTTAAGCGTTTATGGTTGTGCATGTTTACATATGAATTATTTCACATATGCAAACCATGGGTTTAAATGGTATTCGTGTTTGAAATCACAAGGAAATCCGTATCTTATTGTACTACACTTGTCTAAGAAGGTGGCTGCTAATAAACAAATAAAATCTTACTTTTGATAACGTTGATAACTTTGATGCAACCTTCCGGTTTAGTTATCAGGTCTACCGCCGAATAAAAATCGACGAAAACGTAGTTTCAAACGTGATAAATATATTATCTAGCTTTTTCTGCGCATAGATATTGTAAAATATCACCGCTCGACGTAATATGAATTATTTTTGCTCGTTCGCTTCGCTCACTCGCTCAAAATGCTTCACATTACGGCTCGCGGCTGATATTTTAAAAGATATCAATATGCAGAAAACCAGGCCTACTTATTGTCTGGCTTTAGAACGACGCTACTCAAGGTTGCAAATAAGTTCGCGCTGCTGTCAATTGCAGGTCCCTTGTCTGGAACAATGCCGCTACCCAAGATTGCAAATAAGTTCGCGAAACTCTCAACTACAGGTCTCTTGTCTCAGACAATAATTTTTCTTACTAAACTGGTTGTAGCACTGTTCTTTACTTTATTTAAGATGAAGACTAACTATTTAAAACAGGTCGATTGAATTATATAGTTGATCTGGTACACTATGTAGCTTATCATATGTAAGGTGAGAGTTAATTCCCGGCTTTATGTATTTGCAAAAGGTGTGCACACAATTCATAGCTTTTATTTCTAATTTATCAGATTGGCAGTTCATTAGTCAGGCTTCCAAAACTAATAAAATTGGTATTCACGAAATAGTTGAAAAATATCGAAAGTGGAGTTAAACCCCACTACATTGTATGCTCCAGCCAACCAACAGTAACTAAAGTTATTTCAATAAGCGTTGGAAATGTACGTCCAGTTTTCCGAGAAACAGCGAAGCCAACGCTTAATGAAATAATTATTTCATTAATGGTTGCAATTGCGCCGTTTAATGAAACAATATTTCAATAAGCGTTGCAATTCAACGCTTAATGAAATAAATATTTCAATAAGCGTTGAAAGTCACCGGTTATTGAAATATTTATTTCAATAAGCGTTTTTATTTCAATAAGCGTTGCAACAAAGCCATAATTTAAATATTCTTTTGAAATATATCATAGTTGATTCGTTTTTTTTTTTCAGAAATAAACAAAACTGAAAAGAAATATGTATATCTAAACAATAGAACTTTTAAATTTGAAAAAGATATTTGAAACTGTATATTTTGTCCTAGTTTTGCATTAAAACACATGTAAATTACAATAATTTTCAAGAATTCTGTTAGTTTCACCCTGATCTTAAAATCAGTCAGCTCCCCTTTATCATGTTTTCGAAACGGAAGGATTTATTTATTTTTTTGGACATTTTCCACATCAAAAATTTCCCAGAAAAGATGGGAAAAAAACATTCATACGAAAGAAAACATTCTAAACAACGAATATATAATACAGTAATTTTCAAGGATTTGAAAGAGGAATATCGATATAAAAATATTGACGGAGAATGTGTTCTTGTAAATTCAGTTTACATTACATAGACATGGTCGGGGTTTATATGTATCTTTAATAAAGTTATTGTGAGACAAGCTATTCAAGAAGTGGTATCAATCAAATGTGGATATTAAAGAACTCCAAAGACTTACGATATTTTACGATCTCGGTCCATTTTAGTCTGTAACAGCATAAAAACATTTGATTTCTCTACCCTCTATACCACCATTCCTCATTCACAACTGAAGGAGAAGTTGAAAGATCTAATCCATCGATGCTTTCAAAATAAAAATGGCAACAACAGATACACATACCTTGTCATTGGTAGAGATAAATCATACTTTGTTAAAAACCACTCTAAATCTAACAAAAAATATACAGAGGACGAAATTGTCCTAATGATTGAATTTTTGATCGACAACATATTTGTTCAATTTGGTGGACGTGTTTTCCAACAGACAATTGGCATTCCTATGGATACTAATTGTGTGCCACTACTGGCCGACTTGTTCCTTTACTCATATGAGGCAGACTTCCTTGACGGACTTCTTCAGGAAAAACAGAAGAAATTAGCCCGTACCTTTAATTTCAGCTTCCGCTACATAGATGATGTCTTATCACTCAACAATTCACGTTTTGGGAATTTCTTACAAGCCAGGTCCGCTTGTCTCCATTTATTTACGAATTATAGTTTATTTTTCAAATATAAATATTAGATTTATAATGATAAGTTTTATATAAAGTATGGATTTATATAGTTCATTTATCTTCATTTTATTGTCATTTTATGCTACATGTCATTAACTTTGAACTTTCGAAGAATAGTCAAATACTATGATTGTTTAACCATTTATTTCTTATGGTGAAAACACATGTTCACTTAACCTTTGTGAACAAACACCTTAAAGTACAAAATTTTAAAATTGGAATTGTTTTTTATGTGCATCATTTATTATGTAGTTGTAACAACATTATATATTTTTTTTATCTTTTATAAAGATATATAACTAAACTTACATCCTGGAATAAAAAGACAATTTGAGATTTAAATTTTTACTTAATGTAATATCTATATTACAAAATAAAGAAACTCGAATTCGTGTCTAGCTTCTTCTTCTTTAGAGTAAAATCCATGAATATGCCGCTATAACACAAAGGATAATTCCAGATTAGGCATTAGACAGTTCCTGGAGACGTGTAAAACAATCAGTGAATATCTTAAACATAGCACCCTGTTGAAAATTCACTTAAAATATTCTTGTCTGGAACAATTTCCTCAAATTGCTACCAAGCTTTGGTCGAATGGTCATTGGGTTGGCCCCTTTCAAAAAAATGTATCGGATGACCCGGCCACAGCCGAACTTATTTTAACATAAGATCCTAGAGGAATTCGGTTAAAAATGTTTTTGTCTGGAACCACTTGCTCAATGGCAGTCAAAGACATTGGCGATTTAAATATACAGGACTAAAAAAAATCCCCAAATTTCATTTCCTTCGGTCCTGTGTTAATTGCGAAAACTGCAATTGGTAAACTTTGGATGAATGGTCACTCGGTGGGCCCATTTCAAAATTATATCCGATGACCCGCCATTGAATTGAATGGGCGCCACCGCCAAACTAAGTTTAACATACTACCCTATGAGAAATTCACTTAAAAATCTTCGTCTGAAACCACTTGCCCAATTGGAACCAAACTTTGGTGGAATGGTCATTGTGTGGGCCCCATTCAAAAGTGTATCTGATGACCTAGGCAGCCATCCACGATGGCCGTCAAAGCCAAACTTAGTTTAACATAGGATCCTATGGGAAATGCACTTAATCTTCTTAGAATATAAAATGGGGAATATGTCAAAGAGACAACCCGAAAAAAGAGCAGAAAACAGCCCAAGGTCACCAATGGGTCTTCAACGCAAGTAGAAAATCCACCACCCAGAGGCGGGCTTCAGCTGGTCCCTAAACAGTAATGCATACTAGTTCAGCAAAATGGACGCCACACTAAACTCCGAAACATACAAATGAACAAAATTTAAAAAAAAAACATACAAGACTAACAAAGGCTGGAAGTTCTTGACTTGGGACAGGCGCAAAAATGCAGCGGGGTTAAACATGTTTTGTCTGGATTTTACGTGACGACAGCTGACAAAGCGCTTCTATATAAGATCTGTAAGGAATTGTTCTACAGTGTCCAGCACTTCTAGATGAGATATGTAAAGAATGTTAAAAATGTTAAACTAAGTCCAGCTCTTGCATCTAGCTTGGATCCAGATCGGCACGAAAACATAACTTTTGAAGCTGACATTTATCCAAGGATCTTCCTACAACAAACACATTTCAATTGGCTTAGTATTTTATGACAAGAAGACCTTTCTACAAATTTCCCCATAAGGTCCAATGCAATGTAAAACTAACCCGGCTGTGGCGACCATCTTGAATTTCAGATCGCCATAAGAAAAAATAACTATTGTAGAGGTTCATCCAATGCTTGTTTATACATAAAAAAATTTCAATTGACTTTGGTATTTTCTGACAAGAAGACTTTTGTACAAATTTCCCATAGCGTTCAATGTTAAACTAAGTCCGGTTGTGACAACCATCTTGAATTTCCGATCGGCACAAAAACCATAAATTTTGTAGAGGTTCATCCAATGCTTGTTCATACATAAAAATATTGCAATTTGCTTGGTAGCTTCTGACAAGAGGACCTTTGTACAAATTTACCATAGGGTTAATGTTATACCAAGTCTGGCTGTGGCGGCCATATTTATTTTCCGATCGGCACACAAAACATAAATTTTGTAGTGGTCTATCAAATGATCATTCACACATCAAAAATATTTCAATCGGTTGGTAGTTTCTAACAACAAGACCTTTGTACAAAAATTCCTCATAGGCTCCAATGTTAAATCTTGAATTTTCTGAATGGCACAAAAAAAATGAGTTTTAATTCGTAGAAGTTCATCCAAGAATCATTCGTGCAATCAGAATGAATTATCTGCCCTAGTAGCCATGTTGAATATCCAATCGGCACAAAATACATACATTTTGTTCAGAACCATCCAATTAACATTCCTGCCAAGTTTTGTTAAATTTTGACAGGTGGTTTCAGAGAAGATGAAAATGTGAAATATGGACTGAAGACGGACGAACGCAAAGTGATGGCAAAAGCTCACATAGCCTTTTTGGCCAGGTGAGCTAACAAACACAGTGATACGCATAGTAAAACTCAGTTCAAAAGACGCCAGAGTCCGATGTTAGAAAAGGTAACAGAATAAGCTAAGCAAAATGCCAATGACCAATATAAATTAAAAGACTACTAGCAGTTAGTGACATGCCAGCTCCAGACCTCTTGTAAGGGGTTTAGTATCATGCCATCATAAATTATATGAGAACATAACCCGTATCATGCCAACAACTGGTTTTCAAAATTGTATCCGATGAGTCTGCAAGCCATGCAAGATGGCCACCACAGCCAAACTTAGTTACTTTGACGGAATGGTCTTTGGGCGGACCCCTTTCAGACACAGACACACCAGTATAGCCATCACAGCCGAACTTGTTTTAAAGAGGACCCATAGCCTTAGCCTATGGGAAATTTGATTAAAGATCTTGTCTGGAATTTCTGATAGAAATTTATATTTCGCAGATTTTTGTTGATATATACATATTTGACCAAACTTCATGCACGAGCAATACACACCTCTTGGAAGCCTCTTGTTTAAGTCATCTGCCCATAGGGCCATGTGAGCTTTGTCAGCACTTTTTAATCATTTGTGTTAGCGTTATCTGTTAACATTTCATATTTTCATCTTCTTTGAAATCATTAAACAGATTTTAACCAAACTTGGCAAGAATGTTCATTGGATGATCCGATGGAATATTCAACACGGCTGCATGTGAAATTAAGTGTTCGGATTGGTTTAAACGCTGAGATCCTCAGAAAACACAGGCATTTTAGTCGTAAAATTGTAGAAATGATCATTAGGTGGCCCTCAATCAAACTTGTGACTTGGTTTGTTGCCATATTGGAAAAGTGATCTTCTTGTCAAAAACTATGTAACGAATTGAATCTTTGTATGAATCTTCCTTGGATGGTTCTCAACCAAACGTATGAATCATTTGCAGATCGGAAATTCAAGATTGCCACCATGACTCGACTTAATTTACCACTGAACCCTATGGGAATTTGTTCAATGATGTTCTCTCCAAAAACCATTTGACAAATTGAATTTTTTGCATTGTATGAAAGATTCCCAGATGGTTCTCAACCTAACTGGTGACTCTTTTGCAGATAGAAAATTCAAAGGGGCCACCACCATCCCATGAAACCATATAAGATTTTTTTCAGTGATCTTGTCAACAAGAGTTGACACACAAAAATGTCTCGCCTGTCGTGTATTTCTAATGAAAGTAAATGCTATCAGACATATTGCATACAGTATTCGAAAAACAGGCCAAAACACAAAAACTTAACTATAACCACTGAACCATAAAAATGAGGTCAAGGTCAGATGACACCTGCCAGTTGGAAATGTACACCTTACAATCCTTAAATACACCAAATATAGTAGACCTATTGCATACAGTATTCCAAAAACAGGCCAAAACACACCACTGAACCATGAAAATGACATCAAGGTCAGATGACACCTGCCAGTTGGACAAGTACACCTTACAATCCTTCCATACACCAAATATAGTAGACCTATTGCATATAGTATTCGAAAAACAGGCCAAAACACAAAAACTGAACTATAACCACTGAACCATGAAAATGACGTCAAGGTCAGATGACACCTGCCAGTTGGACAAGTACACCTTACAATCCTTCCATACACCAAATATAGTAGACCTATTGCATATAGTATTCGAAAAACAGGCCAAAACACAAAAACTGAACTATAACCACTGAACCATGAAAATGAGGTCAAGGTCAGATGACACCTGCCAGTTGGACAAGTACACCTTACAATCCTTCCATACACCAAATATAGTAGACCTATTGCATATAGTATTCGAAAAACAGGCCAAAACACAAAAACTGAACTATAACAACTGAACCATGAAAATGAGGTCAAGGTCAGATGACACCTGCCAGTTGGACATGTACACCTTCCAATCCTTCCATATACCAAATCTAGTAGACCTATTGCTTATAGTATCTGAGATATGGACTTGACCACCAAAACTTAACCTTGTTCACTGATCCTTGAAATGGGGTCGAGGTCAATTGAAAACTGTCTGACGGGGATGAGGACCTTGTTAGGTATGCACATACCAAATATAGTTATCCTATTACTCATAATAAGAGAGAAATTAACATTACAAAAATTCTTAATTTTTTTTTCAAGTAGTCACTGAACCATGAAAATGAGGTCAAGGACAATGTACATATGACAGACGGAAAGTTCGTAACATAAGGCATCTATATACAAAGTATACAGCATCCAGGTCTTCTACCTTCTAAAATATAAAGCTTTTAAGAAGTGAGTTAACGCCGCCGGCGGATCACCATCCCTATGTCGAGCTTTCTGCGACTTAAGTCGCAGGCTCGACAAAAACTATTCCACAAATGTATTGCATGATGTTCCTAGGATGGTTCTCAACCAAACTGCTAATAGGAAATCCAAGACCTTACTTAGTTTACCAATGGATCCTATGGGAATTTTATTCAATAATCTTATCCAAAATACACTAAAAATTGAATTTTATGCATTGCATTAATGTTTCTTGAATGGTTCTTGACACAACTTGTGAATCATTTGCAGATCAAAAATCCAAGATGGTCCCACAGCCATAGTTTACCATTGAACTCTATACCAATTTTGTTCAGTGATTGTGTTTCTTGTGTAGCAGTCAACACATTATGACATAGGGATCACTCTGTTGTATTGTGTCATCAACGTCAATGCACTTTCTGCTATTATCCGCAACTCCTCATAAATCGCTTTACGGAATTCAACTAAATTTTGATACCAAGTAGGTTTTACCTTGGGACCTATTGATGTGCACCAGCTATTTTGTTTTTATAAAAAAATAGGTTTTTCAAATATTTCCCATAGGATACTATACAGAGTGCAGGCGAAAAACCAGATGACAGGGGCAGATAATCCAAATTAATGTGTAAAACTTTTTAAATACAATAGACTGTACCTAATAGGTGTAGGCTGTGTTTAATCTCAGTTTTAAACACTAATACTTTTACAATTTTTTTTTTTATTAGTTCAATTATTTTTATTCGTGATTTTGAGTTTTTTAAGTATAAAAATTAGTTGAAAATGTGGAATTTTTTTTTTTAAAAGGCATATAATTTCTACTTGTACTAGTTTGAATAAGTGCATTGAAATGGAATATTTTAATGATCGAATAACTTGTGATATGATGTCAAAGCCCAGGTAAAATGTGTTTGCCATTTGTATTATAAATTAACCATTGTTCTAGTTGATTGGGTTTACATCTGAGTTTACCTAAGGGAAAAGTTATGACATTACACAATGAAGGAGTAATAAATCTCTGCTGGAGTTAATAACTAGTTTTGCAATAATTATGTTTATAACCTAAATAAATAAAAACACACATAGATTTAATAATAAAATTTTTAAAAATGATAATAATAGTAATAATAATCATAATCAAAGTGCAATCAAGGCAACAAGAATTTGATATTTTTGCAAGTCCGGCTTTAAAATAATAGTTCCCATTTCAGATTTTCCTGGTATCAAACTCATCCAAGGATTGATCAGTAGAAACTTTCATTCAAATTTAAAGAGCATCAGACAAAAAATAAAGGTGCTATCAAGGTGACAACAAAATGATGACAGACAGACTGATGGATGGGTCAAAAGCATTCTACCCTCAGAAACCTTGTTGCTTTGGGTATAAATGTGATAATCAGTGATACAAAGTGGAAGCTTCTGTTTCTATAAAAATGACAATGAAAGGGATGAAGTTGAATTGAATTTTTCTATAACCATGGTAATCAATTTTTAAAAGTAGCAGAATCTGTGTCTATAAATATTAAAATGGTATATATTAAGTAATCTGTTGAATGAAGTGGCACAATCTGTTTTTACAATTATAATCAACAAGGCAAATCCGTAGAATCTCTCTCTACTCAAACTGGGGATTTGGGTTGTTTTAAACTCACATTCTTTTTTTTTGTGGAAAGGATCATAGAGTTCAAATTATAGGATGACTTGCCCGATATACTCTACTCCATTTTCCTTTGAATTTTGCTGATTTTCACTATTCAAAAAGCAGAACTCCTCACTGGTAGGGGCAACCACAGGTAAACTTAAACTTGAACTATATAGAATGGTTAATGATACTAACGGCAAAGTAGATGACTATTGTGACAAATTAAAATAATAACCCATAACCCATCCTTTATCTGATTTTCCCATCTACAAAATGCACAACTCCTGAAAACTATAAGCATCAAATTTGACCTGTATTTTATGCTCAATAGTGTTCAGTCAACATAAAGTATCATCCAGAAACCATCTTATTATATTGATAAAGTGGCATCTATATAGTTCAAAACATTTTTTGGAAGAGGACATATTAAAGCACTGAAGGGAATCAATTACAAACATTAGGATTCACATATAAATGTATATACTCTCATTCTAAATCTATAAACACAGATGATACAACTTTATATTCCATTTGAAACCTATGTTATGTGTAAAAGACAGGAAACAAAGATAAATAGACAGTTTACTTTGTAAATGAAATACTATGGATTTGTCAAATGTCTACTGAATTAATATGAATACATCAGATTTGTCTGTTAGAAGATGTAAGAAATAATTATCCTTCTGAGCCAAAGTCTTTTGTAAATTCTTCCAATTTCTTTAAGTCTGCTTCATTCACTGTTGGTTTACTGTTCGCCAGGGATGCAAGCATGTCATTCTACAAATAGAAATGAAATAACATTACCTGTAATACATTTAGCAGGTTTCATTTTTTACATAAAAATTTCCTAACATATTTTCTCTGCGGCTAAACAATCAAAGTGTTGTAACAGCACTGATGGAAAGACTTCATTGATATAAGATATATTATGAGTTACAGTGCATAATGATGTATCATGTGGAAATAATAAACAATAAAATTTTTGATACCAATCGTGATGCACAAGATGTGCACATTTCCATTTACGACTCATCAGTTGTGCTCCTAAATTTGAAAACCGAAACAATATATCCAAAATGTTAAAGAGCATATCCAAAAATTCCAAAGAGATTTTTTTTAAGGATTTAGAGTATGTTAAGTGAAGCTAAGCTTTTGACCTTGACCTTGCAGGTATACAATCAAAACTGTTTCATGTCATACCCTCTTGGGCGGTCAACAATTTGATCAAGTATTAAAATATATGAGCCAAACATGCATTCATATTGGGTATGTAAAGTTAAACTAAGTTGATGACCTTGATCTTGCAGGTAGAAAATCAAATAATTTTCAGGACACTCCCTTGTTTTTGTTTGTTTGTTTGTTTAGTTGGGGTTTTACTCCGTTTTCAGCACACTTGGCCAGTTTTTATTGGTGGAGGAAGCCGGAGTACCCCGAGCGAACCACCGACCTTTGGTAGGAAAATTGGCAATCCATGTCAATTAAGATCGGAGTCAAACACACCCCGCCACAGGTGAGATTAGAACTCACAACCTCATCGTTGACAGGCTAGTGATCATTAGTCATGACGAACTACCTAGACCACTCGGCCACCGAGGCCCCACCCTTGTTTTTGAGTTTAAACATTGTCGAAACTGCAATTTTTGGCTTTATATCATCAATTTTTTTACCTGAATTGCAGAAATTTTAAGCAAACTGATTAGGGGCATGTTGAACAGCTGTGCAGCCCCATTTTTCATATTATTATGTAGGTGCAGAATCATTGCTGTTGTGGTTAGTTCTTGTTTTTTCTTATTGCGGACCATCATTGCCATAGAACTACAAATTTCATCAGTTTAAAAACTTTCAGAATTGTGATCTGGATTTGTGTCATACCTCCCAAATTAAATTTACATTTTAATCCCCCTCATGTGAATATTATCAAGTTTTATTTTATCTGGATTAACTTCAAGCTTGGATGGCTGAGATTTTATTACATCATACATTGTAGTATTATTTTGTTTAAAACAACCTCAAGATAGACTATTCCATGATGCCTGAAAGGTTATACTAACACTCTTAAGGGAGACCAGTTGCAGTCTTTTCCAATTCAACTTTGACCAAAAAGAAACTGGAAAAGACGGGATTTGCTTACACAAAGGTTTGTTAGTATTTTATTAATTTTTTTTTTTCACATACGACTGAATCGTGATTTCAGTGGAGGAAAAAAATGACCCAAATCGACAAGCAGTCATGTTTTTTTGTCATAGTTTTCTGTGTTAAGTAATAAAATTCTAGCTTTTAATATATCGAAACAAATTAAATATATAAATTCTTCAGATTTTGATGTTGTAAATTAGTAAAAACTAAACTTTCACTTCATTGAGAGGGAAATTTTACTTTTCCGTAATGTGTAAACTTTTATGATATGTTAAAAGTTGATTTGAAAAGTATCAACAAGTTCATTATTTTATTTCTTATAATTCTGACATAAAAAATTCATAAATTACCAAAATTTCTGTTCTGAACAGATGCAATTTATAGTATTTGCTACATTAGTTGTTGCGGTATATCTAAAAGATGATTACAGATAGTGGTCTTAAAAATTCATAATTTGATGTATCAAATTTATAAAATACCATGACTTCCTATCTTTCAGTTTATATGGTATCTCAAAAAGCTACTTTTTAGCTCACCTGGCACAAAGGGCCATGTGAGCTTTTGTCAATACTTGGCGTCCTGTCATCCGCCTGTTTACTTTCCACATTTTGGCCTTCTCCTATGAAACCCCCGGGCTAAATGGTATAGAAGGACCTTTATAATACTATCCGATTGGATAACATGTCTACCATGATCAAATCATATTTTCTCATTGGTCAAATTTTAAAAATCTTCTCCTCTGAAACCTTAATGACAAATGAACTGAAACTTCACATGAAGCATCTATGGAAGGAGTTTTATAAATTTGTATATTTTATCCAGACAGCAAAACAAATAAAACAATCTTCTCTGAAAAGGTATAGCCTCTGAATAGACAAATGAACTGAAATTTGGAATGAACCATCTCTGGAGGGACTTTTATAAAGTTTGCATATTATTTCATAATACTAAAATGGCTGCCTATTTCTCATTTGTAAAATTAAACAAGAGGCTCTCAATAGCCTGTATCGCTGACCTAGATTTAACATGACCATCTTGAATTGAGCAGGACTAAAAATTTAAGTGTAGCAGGTCATTAAACACAATTCTGAAAGAGGACCATCTAAGTTCTATTGCTTCCAAGTCTGTTCCAAATGGTCATGTGGTTTAAGACATGAATTTAATTTTCCAAAAGGGTCCAATTTTAAACTAAGTTCAGCTGTGGTGGCCATTTTGGTTCATAGTCTGGGTCGTCGGACACAATTCTGAAAGAAGGCCATCTAAGGACCATTGCTGCCAAGTCTGGTTCCAATTGGATGGATGGAAGAATTATTGTTTAACATCCAATGGCAACCATTAAGTGCATATCAGGATGAGAACAAGTCTGGTTCCAATTGGTGAAGTGGTTTCAGACAAGAAGACTTTGAAATGAATTTTCCCAAAGTGTCCTATGTTAAATCAAGTTCAGCCAGTTCACTGTCATGGTCATCAGACACAATTCCCCCTTTTTTTCTATTTATAGTAACTCCACACATGTCGGTTGGAAGTCTGGGATGGCAGACACACTTTTGATAGGGGCAACCAAAGTTTGGTCCCAATAGGCCCAGTGGTTTCAGAGGAGATCTGTA
This sequence comes from Mytilisepta virgata, assembly GCA_028015205.1. Classification (NCBI taxonomy): domain Eukaryota; kingdom Metazoa; phylum Mollusca; class Bivalvia; order Mytilida; family Mytilidae; genus Mytilisepta; species Mytilisepta virgata. Next base: position 72,073,551 of record CM051521.1, read on the forward strand.
AAGGAAAGTTAAACACATTTCTTATTGGTCATCTTTAAAAACAAGAGTGGACTCACTACATGTCTCGTCTGAGTATGCACAAGGACACAGAATAATGATTATTTGATACCCGACATTTTGCAAGTCAAAGGCAAATGTGTTAAAAGAAATTGTGGTCAAGGTCAAAAGGCAAGTGTCATACTGACAGGTATCTACTAAGAACTATCTATTCACCAAATATGGTGGGTTTAGGTATTAAAGTTGCTGAGAAATGGACCTAATCTCAAAAATGTGACGCAGGTCAGTCAAGCATGCAACTGAGGTCTAGGTCCAGAGACAGGTGACAGACTTGCATGTACCCTTTAAGAACTATCCAAAAACCAAACACGGATGGGTCTAGGTATTACAGTTGCTTAAAAAAGGAAATAATCAAGAAATTTGGATGAAAGTCACTCAATCATGCAATTGAGATCAAGGTCCAGAGACAAGTGTCAGACTGGCATGTACCCACCAAGAACTATCTATAGACCAAATATGGTTGGCCTAGGTATTAGTTTCTGAGAAATGGACTTAATCTCGAAAATGTGACGCAGGTCAGTCAAGCATGAAATTGAGGTCAAGGTCAAAAGACAGGTGTCAGACTGACATGTGCCAACCAAGAACTATCTATTGACCAAATACGGTGGGTCTAAGTATTACAGTTTCTGAGAAATTTCACTTAACCAATGATGAAAGTGACAACACTCAATTCGAACTTGATCAGTGTTTGGTGCTAATAAGCATTGTGTATAAGTTTCATAACATTTGGTTGAGGCAAAGTGAAGTTAGAAGGCGGAAATGGCTAATTTGGCAATTTTTCAATTTATAAAGGGACATACATGTAACTCAAGAACGGTAAAAGTGCCACCTTCGAACTTGTGTTTGGTGGTTATAAGCATTGTGTATAAGTTTCATAACACTTTGTTTAGGCAAAGCAAAGTAAGAGTGCGGAAACAGCAGATTTAGCAATTTTTCCATTTATAAAGGGCATAACTCCAGAATGGTGAACATGACCACACCCAAATTCAAACTCGATTTGTGTTTGGTGGTAATAAGCATTTGGTATAAGTTTCATAGCATTTGATTGAGGCTAACTAAAGTTCGAGAATGGATGTACGTACAGACGGACAAGGGTAAATTTGAATGCGCCCTCAGCCCAGCGGCGGGGGCATAAAAATTTAGTCCCCCAAAATCAATAGGTTCTGACTCTCATATAGTATAATAACATTTCCATATTTTGGTTGAATTGTCTTAGGCAAAGTAATGATATTATCTGGAAACCAATTGTGGATGCCCACCAGATCTTCATCAAGCTAATAGCTGAGCTGGGTGAAGATGGTGATAATAAAGCCTCACATTTTATAATTTCTGTTTGTAATATTCTAATGTAACATGTATAGGAATTGCTGTCAATTGTAGGAGATTTGCAATAAAAGGGACACTACAATTTCTAAATTTATAGTATTTGCACACTTCATTACCACTGATATTATGGGTTCTAATAATTTTTCTCCCGGTACATCCATCCAGTTCATCTCTATAGCTCCCGGGGCTCCTGGAGAACATGGGGTTAAGAGGTCATCAACTATTACGTTTGGGTCCTTTCTGCATGGACCTCGTACCTGCAATAAATATTTAATGTCTGTATAAAGTTTTTAAAGTTTTTTACATAAAAAATGTTATACCTATGAAGCATTAACTACATATATGAGTTACATATCAGTTCTTGTACATTAACACTTTATATGAGATATTTCACTTCTGGTGAAACACGGATTATTTACCCACACATCCCTAATGAAATGGTCTTCCTATTTTAATTGTTTTTGTAAATACTCAAAATTATTTTTTTTGTTAAATTTGGTCAAATTGTTCCAGTAGATATGTAGAATATTTAAATATGTTGACATATCAAACTGAATAATGAAAGCTGGACTACATCAAATCATGCAAAATGAAGATATATAATCTCGGCAATACTTCAGCCATAATTTTTTATTATCAAGTTAAAAAAAATAAAAAAAATAATATAACCCTTTAACAAATGATAAAACAAAATCAACCAAAATTTGAAAACTTGTTTCTTATGTTTTATTTAAAAATATATTATATATATTTGTTCATGTTATCAAAACTAAAGGCTCTCAAGATCCTGTACCGCTCACCTGGATTTAGCTTTTCACCTTAAGCAGGACTAAAAATTTAAGTGTTCCAGTAGATTTGGCTGGTTTGTCTGTAGGGTTCTATGTTAAACTAAATTCGGCTGTGGCAACTTTGGTTGACAGTCCAGGTCAATAGACATATTTGTAAAAAAGAACCACCTAAGGACCATTACTGCTAAGTCTTCTTCCAACTGGCTAAGTGGTTCTGCCAAGTTTGGTTCCATCTGGCCATGTATTCCACAAAAGATTTTTAAAGGAAAGTTTACAGCGATGGACAATGGACACAAAGTGATGGCAATAGCTCACATGGACCTTTTGGTTTAGGTAAGCTAACGAGAAATCTTCGCACTATGACACCAAGTAATATGATTGTAGGTCGCTTGGTATCGGAGAACTGAATTCCGACGTAAAACTTAACCTAAGTCAATGAAGCGAAATAAAGTAGGTCGGAGTGACCTAATTTTGATGGGAGGCTGTGTTACTCCCAGAGATGCACCCTGACACCAAGTAATATGACTGTAGGCCGCTTGGAATCGGAGAACTGAACTCGGACATAAAACTTAACCTTAGTCAATGTAAAAACTGGCTGTGGATGTGGGCGCAGAAGCAGACTCCGGGGGTACTCCATTAGTCCCCTCAACTTTGTTGAGGTGAACTAACAAGAGGCTCCCAGGAGCCTGAATCGCTCACCTGGTCCTTAAGCTTTAAGGGAGTCTTTCATGAGCTATTACCCCTATAATGGATCATCTGACAACTTCGACCCAATTCAGACTTTTGTAGAGCTCAATGAGCTGATTGTTTAAGCAAACAACAGCTTTTCTCTATCGACAATAGTTTTCATTCTATAGGGCAAAAACAAGAGAAAACGCTATTTTTGACATTTAAAGGGTCATCTATAAGGCATCAACAGTTATTTTGACATTTAAGGGACAAAACTTCAACTCCTAAAGGGCTCATTTAAACATTTTGCAAACTAAGGGAAATGCTGTGAAAATGGTCAATTTTGATGTTCTAAGGGGAATAACTCCTAAAAGGAATGATCATACAACTGAAGTACAAATTTTAAAAAAAAATCAAGAAAAAGGGCAATAACTCCTACATGGGTGGTTACATCTTCTTCAAAATTTCAAAGCAGGTAGATCTTGAGGTGTTGAACACTTTTGCTTCCCATCAGAATTTTGATATCTGTCACCATTTTTGAGTTATTTGCAAAAAACTGCAATTTACCCCTATGTTCTATTTTTAGCCATGGCAGCCATGTTTTTTTACAAATCAAAAATCCAAACGATAGTTTAGTAGCACTCATGCCAAGGAACAACTACACTAAGTTTGGTTGCAATTAAACTTATGGTGTAAGAGGAGTTAACGATTTTATTACAATGAATAAAGACTGCAAAAATGGTCAATTTTGACGATCTAAGGGGAACAACTCCTAAAAGGAACGAACCTACAACTTCGATCCTGTTACAAATTTTGTAGTTCTTTGTGTGCCTAACAATATGAAATTTAAATTTTTCAAATTTCCTTTATAGTATCCAAGATATTGAGCTTAATAAGTGCAAAATTTGGAAAAAATGCAGAAAAAGGGCAATAACTCCTACATGGGTCGTTGGATCTTCTTCAAAATTTCAGGGCAGGTAGATCTTGAGGTGCTGATCACTTTTACCCTATGCCAGAATTTTGATATCTGTGACCGTTTCTGACTTATTTGCAAAAAACTGTGATTTACCCCTATGTTCTATTTTTAGCCATGACGGCCATGTTTTTATACGAATCAAAAATCCAAACAATAGATTTGTAGCACCCATACCAATTAATAACTGTACCAAGTTTGGTTGCAGTTGGACTTATGGTGTTGGAGGAGTTAACGTTTGAAAAAGTTAACGGACGACGGACGGACGGACGGACGACGGACGCCAAGTGATGGCAATAGCTCACATGACCCTTCGGGTCAGGTGAGCTAAAAAGTGACAGCAAAATTTACTACTACTAGGCAGAAAATTTGGTATTTTTGTGCAAATTCTCTATACAATAAATTATTGTTCACACTGATGGTCATATACTATATACTCTGCAACCTACAAGTATGAGAAAGAATTAGACAATCAAGTACATCAATATGCTATAATTAGCTATTTACCTTCCTAAAATGTGTAGCTGTTTGTACTTTTCTAACTGGTTGCATTAAAGCATCTCGTACAACAATTGAAATATCTGCTCCAGAATACCTAAATGAAAATAATGATTAATATAAATTAAAGATCAATCGTTCTATTGAACTATTGAAAGTTTTTTCTACATACTACATTTACATAATTTATAGAGATAAAACAAATTGTTGGCCGTCTTTACATCTTCAATTTTTTTCTACATACCACATTTACATAATTTATAGATATAAAACAAATTGTTGGCCGTCTTTACATCTTCTAATCAACATGAAAGCCAAACATAGGAAGAAACATATTACAATTGACTCTCATTATCTCGAACACACTTTAGTGGAATTTCCGGTTGAGTCAAATTTTGTCTGAAGTCCCAAATGTTATATACAATGGACTTAAACAGCTACTGTTGAGTCAAATTTCGTCTATCTCGAACAAATTTTGGCTGTCTGAATGTCTTCAAGATAACAAGCGTCGACTGCATATGAGATTTGATGGCTAAAATTTGCAGGACCTTACATAGATGCTTCCTGTTAAGTTTCATTCCATTTAGCTCAGTGATTTTAGAGAAGAAGATTTTTTATATCGGCCAATCAGAAACAAGAACTGCCCCAGGGCGGCCATATTTGTAGTCTGATCGGGACGAAATGAGGCAAGTTTATAAAGGACCTCCCATATATGTTTCCTATCAAGTTTCGTTCCATTTGGCCAAGCAGTTTCAGAGAAGAAGAGTTTTTTATATCAGCCGATCAGAAACAGGAACTTTCCATGGTGCCCATATTTGTAGTCTGATCAGGACAAAATGAGGATAATTTGTAAAGAACCTCCCATAGATGCTTCCTGTAAAGTTTCATTCCATTTGGCCCAGTAGTTCCACAGAATTTTTTTTTTATTTAATCAACCAATGAGAAACAAGAATTTTCCATAGTGGCCATGTTTGTTGCCTGATCAGGATGAAATAAGGAAACTTTATGAAGGACCTCCCATATATGCTTCCTATCAAATTTCGTTCCATTTGGCCTAGCAGTTTCAGAGAAGAAGAGTTTTTTATATCAGCCACTCAGAAACAAGAACTATCCATAGTGGCCATATTTGTACCCCGATCAAGACAAAATGAGGAAATTTTGTAAAGAACCTCCCATTGATGCTTCCTGTCAAGTTTCGTTCCATTTGGCCAAGTAGTTCCACAGAAATTTTTTTTTTATATAATCAACCAATGAGAAACAAGAATTTTCCATAGTGGCCATGTTTATTGCTCGATCAGGACAAAATGAGTAAAATTTGTAAACAACCTCCCAAGTCAAATTTTGTTCCATTTGGCCAAGCAGTTTCAGAGGAGAAGATTTTTGAAAACTCAGCCAATTAGAAACAACAATTGCCCATGGCAGCCATGTTTGCTGTCCGATCGAGACGAAATGAGCAAACTTTATAAAGGACCTTACATAGATGCTTCCTGCCAAGTTTAATTCCATTTGGCCCAGTGGTATTTAAATGTGAAAAGTTAACAGACAGAAGGTCAGATGACATGCAGATGCTAAGTGATGACAAAAGCTCACATGGCCTTTGGCCAGGTGAGCTAATAATATTACAAAAAATAATCATACAACAAGATGTATATTACAAATGACTATATTACAGACTTACAGTGTGAACAAATACTAGAGCCCCCTAGGAGCCTGTATCATTCACCTGGATTCAATTTGCCAATCAACAGACATAACAGCGGTACATGAAAGGCTACTTGGATGGTGATTATGATCAAATGAATGGACATTTTTTCAGAGTTAGCATTTCATGATATTAGACACGGTTCTGAAAGAGGGTCGTCTAAGAACAGTCAGGGTCATCAGTCAAAATTCTTTAAGAGAGGGATATAAGGACCATTTCTGCCCTGTCTGTTTGTTTCAACTGTTTCAGACAAGATTTTTAAATGAATTTTACCACAGTGTCCTTTTCTACTCTTATTTACAGTAGACATACTACTCCAAGGTACAGACAATGTTTAAAGGGGTTCACCTAAAGACCATTCCAAGAAATTTAACCTACTTTGGATCAGCAGTTTCATGAGAATATTTTTAAGAATTTTTTGTTGACCATTTTATTTTCAGTAAAAGTTGCCACAAACTAGTCCAAGGATTTTACATGAGGGCATAATTTAGAAAGGGGACCATCCAATGACAACTTGACCCAATGGTTTTAGAGGGAAAGATTTTTTTATGGAAACTTTACACCAGACCATGACAGAAGACAACTGACATCAAGCCAGAAGAACTAAAAACTTACAGACTAATTCTGTCTCCCAGTTCTTCAAAGTATAAACTTACCCTTCTGTTCTCTTTCCCAGTTCTCTGAAGTCATCCTCTGATATTGAATGAGGTGTATTCCCAAGATGAATTTTAAACATTTCTGTTCTGGCTGGGGCCTCTGGCAATGGTATATAAATTCTCTTCTCAAATCTGTCATATACAGTAAGAATTCTTTTGACCAATTCAAATAAGGATAAATAAAATTCTTCTGTCTAATTACAGCTCATACTAAATATAGTTTCTAACATAAGTAAACAGTAATTGACTTCTATTTATATTGATCCATGTGGAATTCAACACATAATGTAATAAGTTAACTTATAATTAAAGCAAGATTTATGCTTGGAGAAGAACTACAATGTAACATGGCCATAGATTCTGGTAATTTTACAGATGTCTGCAGTTCCAACATCTGGTCATTCACTGATTATTCCATGATTTTAAATAATTCTAATAGCCTTTAAATTTAAGAATTTTTCATGTTTTCAAGATATAAAGAAATACTAGACTACTTTAGTTGAAATAGCTAACCTTCTTCTTATAGCTGAGTCTAATGTCCATGGTATATTGGTAGCTCCTAATACCAGAACATTTTTATTATCTGTCCCTACCCCTTGCATCTGGACTAGGAATTCAGTTTTTATTCTTCTTGCAGACTCAGATTCATTTTCACTACGAGATCCGCACAACGCATCTACTTCATCAATAAATATTATACTTGGTTTATGTTCTCGTGCTGTTCCAAATAATGTTCTTACCAACCTGAAAAAGATAACAGTATATAAGAAGCTTTTTCCCTGAATAGCACAATGAATTTTTACTAACTTACATGTATTTCTAATTACAGAAGTCACTTGCTACGATCATATATTCTGAATACAGTCAAACATGGATATATGTTGAAGTCGCTGACCAGACCCAAATTTCTGGCCATAATTAAGGGCCAAGGATCTCAATGTCTTTTGTCGATTTTTTACCGAGGGAATATCCCCATTCCCGGGCAATTTGTAAAACAATTTATAGCATCTCCTTATAGGCAATTAGAAATATATGTGGTTACGGGGTATGGAGTTAAATGGTTTATGAGATTTGATTATTGCATATTAAAACGTGCTAAAAATGTCTGACATTTTTGAATTTTGCTCTTCAATGTTTTGGATCGTTTTAGTTTTTCAATATTTTAGGCTTTGAGCACAACTCATGAGTTATATATAGACGAAATGTGCACAGCTTGTGCATCAAATCTCTTATCTAAGAATTCACACACACCAAAGTCACAATGATGAAATTCACAATATAAATAAACACACATACATGAAACTAATGATGTAGAAGTCCCATAGAAATTAAATGCAATGGCATATGCCATGGTGGCAAATATCTTCCTTTACACAGCTAAAATAAATGAAGTTTACCAAAAAAAAAACAAAAAAAATACATGTAAATGTTAGACTTACTTTTCACTTTCTCCTAACCATTTAGACACTAGATCTGCTGAAGATACAGAAAAGAAAGTAGAATTATCAGCTTCAGTAGCAACAGCTTTGGCAAGGTATGATTTCCCAGTTCCTGGAGGCTGAAAAAAAATCAAAACCATCTAATTAAGGATTATAAACTATACAAAGCAAATGTATTTAAATGCCACTGACTTACCAAATGTTAACATTAACCTTGCAAATGCAAATGTAAGGATTTTTTTTCTTCGTGGAGGATGATGGAAAATACCAGTATGCAAATTTGTTAAGGGCTGGAGATTGTTCTGTATTATAAATATACAACTGTTGTTTTAACAGGTGAGCAGGTTGGGGAAATTGGCGTCGAGTTAGGACTGGTAGTGTTTCCCTGTCCGATTTCCTTCCGAAGATACAGAAATAAACCTCATATTTGTTGGACATTTCTGAGGAAATTTGTTTTTGAAAAGGGTAAATACACATCCTAAGTTCCATTTTTTACAATGAGTTATATGTATCCCATACCTGGAATTCTGAATTTGCATTCTGAATTTGCATTCTGAATTTTGATTACTTTTGTATTTTACTATCTTACTGAAAACTTGAACTTAATTAAAGAGAATATTAAGTAATAGGAGGCAAATATATAAACATTCTGATTTTAGCAGAGGGAAAATTTTGTGCCTGGAAATGTAGCAACTTTGGAAACTGGCAAATGTACCTTGAAACTAATTTTAAAAACAGATTGATATAATTTTTCAAATGCCTGTAATAATTCAACTAAAACTTCTGCACATACATGTATTATCACTAGATTGGGCACAAATTAGCCAATGTTTAGGATTTTGGTAGGGGGAGGGCTATATTTTGTGACTTTTCTTGATGTTATAGCTAAAATATGATAAAGTCACCACAACTAAATGTCAAACAGAAGAAAAGCTTGAAAAAAATCTTTAAATATATGGTTTAGTTTAGTTTTAGCACATTTTGCTATTTTGCAGTGGCCAGTTTTTATTGGTGGAGGAAGCCGGAGTACCCAGAGAGAACCACCAACCTTCTGTAGAAAAATTGGCGATCCTTGTCAATTAAGATTGGAGTCGAACACACCCTGCCACAGGTGAGATTCGAACTCACAACCTAAGTGTTGATAGGCTAGTGATCATTAATAGTCATGACGAACTACCTAGACCACCTTGCCACCGAGGCCCATCTATAGTTTTACAGGGGTATATTATACAACAAACTGGTCAGCTAACAGGTTGATGAACATAAACCATCCATTCAGGTTGTCATATGAAAAACTGAGGAAAAATGATGTGTGTAGCCATACATGTAGGGATCTACATGTATGTTTGGCTCTTGTGGCCATCTTGGATGGCAGGGTCATTGGATGGATGGATGAATTATTGTTTAACATCCATTGGCAACAAGGTGCATATCAGGACGAGAATATGTTGATATGATAATGAATATGATCCCTGCTTTGTACTAGACCGACACGTTAAGTTGGATTTTTAATGTGCTAGCTCACAAGGTAACTGTCCAAGGAAGACATAACACCTCAATCGGACACATTATACTGACTCGAGCCAACCAGTCTTTGCTCTTACCCTTGGATGCCATGTGCTTAGTGGAGAAGCAGCAAATACCAATTTTGATGTCTTTGGTTTGACCCGGCTGGGGATCGAACCCGCGACCTTCTGCACTCGGTGCAAGCACGCTACCACGAGACCACCGAGGCGGTCTCAGGGTCACTGGATATATATTTCTGTAACAGGATCATGTTAGAACCAGTGCTGCCAATTTGGGTTTCAACAGGTTCACTGGTTTCAGACAAGAAGACTTTTAAGTGATTTTCTCATAGTGAATTACATTGTATGTTAAACTGTTCACCCGTGGTGGCCATTTTTTTAATGTTTGGCAAGGTCAACGAATATACTTTTGATAAAGGACCATCCAAGAACCATTGCTGCCAAAGTTGAGTCTAAATGCCTCACAAGAACATCTTTAAGTGAATTTCCCATTGGGTCCTTTGTTAATCTTGAAAGCAAGTCCTGGGCATCGGATACAGTTCTGAGAGAGGAACACCTGTGGTTTATTCCTGCAAAATTTGGTTCTAATAGGGCAAGTGGTTTCACACAAGAAAATCTAAGTGAATTTCCCATGTTAAACTAAGTTCGCCTGTGGTGGCCATCTTGGATGATGGTCCAGGTTATTGGATACAATTCTGATAACAGACCAATTTTAAGTTCATTTCAGGTAAATTATGTTTTTTTCTATAATTTCTATGATTCAGCAGTACAATATTCTCCTGTTAAGTCACATTCTTGTCTATTTATATGTATCAAATGCAGATTCATATTAAAACTGGTTGATTATTTACTACATGTAGTCAGGTTAGTTTCAGCACAGTTTCTATTGATCACTTGATCGATAAACACATATAACAAGAGGCTCTCAAGAGTCTGTATTGCTCACCTGGATTTAACTTTTCACCTTGAGCAGGACTAAAAATTTAAGTGTTGCAGTCAATTTGGCTGATTTTTCTATAGGGTTCTATGTTAAACTAAGTTCAGCTATGGCAGTCATCTTAGTTGACATTCCAGGTCAATGGAAACATTTCTAAAAAAGAACCATCTAAGGACCATAACTGCTAAGTTTTGTTCCAACTGGCTAAGTGGTTTCAGACAAGAAGATTTTTAAATGAATTTTCCCATAGGTTCCAATATTTAACTAACTTTGGCCATGGCAGCCATCTTGGTTGACAATCCGGATGATCCTACACAATTCTGAGAGGACCATCTGAGGACCATCTAAGGACCAATGCTACCAAGTCTAGTTCTTATTAGCTTAGTGGTTTCAGACAAGAAGATTTTTGAGTGAATTTCCCATAGGGTCCTATGTTAAACTAAGTTTGGCTGTGGTGGCCATCTTGGTTCACCTTCCACAAAATCAGACACATTTCTGAAAGAGGATCTCCTAAGGACCATTACTGCCTAGTCTGGTTCCAATTGGTCAAGTTGTTTCAGACAAGAAGATTTTTCAATGAATTTTCCCATAGGGCCCTATGTTAAACTAAGTTCGACTGTGGTGGCCATCTTGGTTAACAGTCCGGGTCATCGTGCATACTTCTGAAAGAGAACCTCCTAAGGGACGACATCAAAAGTTCAATGTAGGATAAAAAACTTAATTCACATATTTTTTTCACTGACCCCCCCCCCCCCCCCACCCCCCTCTTATTTTAATTTGGGAAAAATTGATTGACCAATATGGGCATATACTTTGAGAGTATACTTTTTGTATCATGGGTCCTGTTTTTCCTCATCAATGTATGTTTGTTCTGTATATTGACTTGGACGTCACTTTTAAAAAATATTGGAAAAAATTGATGTGTATTTTTAGTATGCCTCAAAAAAGGCACTCTTAAATTATAATTTTATATATATCATTCAAAATTCACTATCGATAAAGCGTTTGAACGATGTAGATACTATGATTGATTTCGTCCCAATACTCTCGGCCAAAAATTTGCTTTCCGGTATTTCATGGCTTTTATTTGCTTTAAAAGTCCAAACATATGTCAGGGCCGAACTTGAATCCGAATTTTTCAATCTATAAATCGATGTTGGATAACAAAACTTGCCGCGATTTTTACCCCCCACCCCAATCTATTTGAATAATGTTTTTTATCCGACATTGATCTTTTGATGTTGTCCCTAAGGACAATTACTGCCAAGTTTGGTTCCAACTGGCCTTGTAGTTTCATAGAAGATGATTTATGAAATTCATCCCCCCTTTTTCCTATTTTCAGTAACAGCAGCCATGTAAGTTGGAAGTTGGACATAATTTTGGAAGGGGACCACCAAAGGACTACTCCACCAAAGTTTGGTCCCAATTGGCCCAGTGGTTTCAAAAGAAAAGATCTTTAAAGGAAGGTTTACACCAGATGCCATCTTTAAAGTGCAAAAACTCCTATAAGGGGTCAATCAATGATTTTGGTCATGATGACTTATTTGTAGATCTTACTTTTTTGAACATTTTTGCTGTTTACAGTTTGTCTTTATCTATAAAAATATTCAAGATAATAACCTAAAACTGCAAAATTTCTTTAAAATTAACAATTCAGGGGCAATAACCCAACAAAGGTTTGACCAATTCGTCTAAAAGTTTCATGGCAGGTAGATCTTGACCTGATGAACATTTTAACCCCAAGTCAGGTTTGCTGTAAATGCTTTAGTTTTTTGGAGATATAAGACAAAAACTGCAGTTTAAACCCTATATTATATTTTTAGCAATGGCAGCAATGTTTGATTATGGATCAAAACCTCGGATACAATTTATAAACTAGATACCCTAAGGAACATTCACTTAAAGTTTTGAAGTATTTGGCCCATTATTTTCTGAGGAGAAGATCCTTGAAATAGGTTACGATGGATGATGACAACCTTAACCAAGTGATGGCATAAACTCACATGGCCCTACTGGGACTAGTTAAAAAATTCTTCCCTAATTTTTGCTGAAATACACCTTTCATCAAATACATGTACATTTGTAGGTTAGTTTAAGATGCATGTTTTAGTCAAAGCTCTCCTTATTTTACAAATTTTTATAATATTAATATCTTACTTACACCGTACAGCAGTATCCCTTGCCATGGCCGCCGTTTTCCTAGGGAAAAAAAAACATTTTAAATTTCGATGTAAAACAGAAAAAAATTATTATCACTAACAAGAGGCTCCAAAGAGCCTGAATCGCACACCTGTTACTTTTTGTGTACATCTTGCATCCATGATAATGTTTGCTATCTAATATAAATCTATACATTTTTTGCCATATATTGACCTTTACAATTAAACTATAGAATCCTTAACCCAGATATACATGGTTGCTAGGGACTTTTTCATCGGTTGCTATAGCCTTTTTCAATGACCTTGACTCTTTACCTTTAAACACATGTGCCAATTCTGGTCATAAATGACAAAATTTATGGAAGCCAAACTTAATTTTATTTGTACAAACCTTCATTCTGATATCTAAATTAATAACTCTTTATTGTAACAAATTGTTTTACACATTGAAAAACTACACTGTTGGCCATCTTGATGACAAAAAATGCAGATGGTGACATCATGATTTACAAAATCTATCCAAACACTAAAGAAATTTTTTTTTTCAATATGCTACTATTTATACATGTCCATTATAAGGGAGAAAATGGTGGATATTTATAAAATCATAACCGATTATTTACAAATACTAAAAGTCTGTTGTTCATACTCCAATTTGCACATAAACTAGAGGCTCCCAGGAGCCTATATCTGTTAACTGGATTCAATTTGGCAATCGAACAACTGGATTCAATTTGGCAATCAAAGGCCATAACTGAAAGGCTTCTTGGTTGGTGATTGAGATCAACGGACATTTTTATTTATATTGGATAATCTATATGTAAATATAGTTGCTGCCAAACTTTGTTTAAACTTGATAAGTTTCATAGAAGAAGACTTAATGTAGTAAATTTTTCTATCCGATCACATTAACCATTCTGTAATCAAATTTAGCCTGTATTAAACGCCTACAAAATTAAGTAAAATGTGTGGTATTAACAATGAACAGGTATTGTAAGCATTATCAAGTATTGAATTATTTACCTTTTACAAAACTAAATCAATAAACTGTCATGAAATTTATGCTTTTCTTTCGTCATGCTGTTGTGTCGGTAAACAGTAAACAACTTTTGTAGTGAATATTTTATTCTTTATTTGATAAAAATATAATTTTCATCCAGTTACCCAAAGACAAAATCTTATCTATCTTCCGTGAAATCTTTAATTTTCCATAAAATACTTTTAATTAAGAAAATTTTCAAGATTCTTGCACCTAATAATTTAGGTTTTAGACTAAAAATTGCAAAAAAATTTCAATTTGATAACAATTACCTGATAGTGCAATTTCAGAGAAGGTTAAAGTGCAATTGCCCATGGATGTTCAATGAAAAACTATGTGCCACTGTTTCCACTACTTAAACTAGCCAATCAATACAAATTAAAATGAGGACATTCCAGTCAACATTTCTATAAACTTTAAGACCATTGCCTTGTAGTTTCAGAGAAGATTTTTGAAAATTGGATCAGAAACAAGAATCTGGCAGCCATGTTAGTTGACCAATCAGAACAAAAATAGAAAACTCTGATGCAAAGTTTGGTTGCAATTTGCTGAATGGTCTTAGGAGATGGATGATGGATGAATTGTTGTTTAATGTCAGGACAAGAACATGTTGATATGATAATGAATATGATCCCTGCTTTGTACTAGAACGACACACTGAGCCAGATTTTTAATGTGCTAGCTCACGAGGTAACTGTCTGCAGGAAGACATATCACCTCACTCGGACACATTAACTGACCCTGAGCAAACCAGTCTTTCCTCTTACTCCTAGGCGGAGAAGCAGCAACTACCAATTTTAATGTCTTTGGTTTGACCTTGCCGGGCACTGTACCTGTGACCTTCCACACTCGAGGCTAGCACGCTACCACGAGACCACCGAGGCAGTTTGGTTTCAGCAGAAGATTTAACAGATGACTAATGCACTAAATAACAAGCCAAAAAAGTAGAGATCTGGAAATTCAGAATAACCTAAGCATAATGTCGGCACTATCAATAACAGTGAAGAATAAATTCACTTTAAAAATATCAAACATGCTTATAAGACTTAAATTTCAAAGTTCACATAAGCTTACAGGGAAACAATGAAATTCAAGCACATTTTAATGATAAATCCTTAAATTCCACGACTTTCAAGCAAAGTACCTGCTTGTCAATGACTTTCAAAGACCAAAGTGAAATTCAAAGACTTTCCATGACCTGTGCAAACTATGGCTTAGAAAATCCAAATTCTAAAACCTTATTGCACAATTACAGGTACCATGCAACCACTCTATATAGAAATTAAATAACCCAAAAGTGAAGGAGTCGATGTCACAAGACTGTGTGATGGACGGATGGACCATTGCAATATCCCCAAGCTTTCTTCGAAAATGCAGGATAGCAACATATACAAAATCAAAAATAAGTACTCCTGGCCATTAAAACTTAAACAAGAGTCAGAGGTCAAATCTACAAATGTTCAACAAATTACTTACCAGTAAATAAATGAGGAAATTTAACTGGTAAAATCACAGTTTCTTTTAATGATTCTTTAGCAGCAAATAAGCCCGCAACATCATCCCACTTCACGTTGGGTCGCTCCATGATAATAGCTCCTGAAATAAAAAACAAAACAGTTTACCTTATTATCTGCAGACAGAAATGAAGTTTCCTTAACATATAAAGCAGAGACTAATCTAGATGGCAAAATTGAGATTTATATCACAAAAAATAATTTCAAAAATGCCCCCAAGTTGACAGTTTGGATTTCTATATAAATGATTGAAAAAATGCATATTAAAGAAATTTAAAAAGAAACTAGAAATTGTGTCTGTAAGACAAGGATGCCCCGCCTAAAATGTAGGTCATCATGTATGAATGCTCAGTACTATCCAAGGCACATCCACTGATGAAGTTTCGTTGATACACTATGCTTAGTTCCAAAGAAATGAACATAAAAGCAAAACTTAATCAAAGTTGCTCAAGCGTAAAATGTAGGTCATAAATAACCCCATTATTGTATCACTGCTCAGTACTACCAAAGGCACATCCACTGATGAAATTATTAGGTAACAATCTGCCCATTAGTTTCCGATCAATTGACAAAAAAGTCTTTTCTCATATGGTTTCAATGGAAACTTTGAACAGCTGCAGCCGTCGGTTGAGCAGATCAATCTCAACCAATAGTGGACCATCTGTATTGTTGTCATCAATCCTGCAAAGTTTCAAAACATTTCATACTGAAGTTAATATTCTAGTATATTACATATGCTGTGTTTTCCGTGTTTTCTCATTGGTTAGTTTGGTCACATGATTACCAGGATATTTTATCTCTTATAAAAGCATACAGACTCTGTATCACTAATATTGACTCCATATCACTAAAATTAGATTAAGATTCGTTCGTAAAATTTCTCAATATTGTCGAATGTTGATTTTTTTCAATTTTCTTTGATTAAATTTGTTTAACTTTATGTTTCTTTGTGTATTTGTTTTACAGAAGGCTGAGAACTATCAAAATGCACATTTTACACATTTTGGTTTGAAAAAGATAAAGACAGTTTCTTGATTGAAAACAGACAGTTCGTATGTAATATTACAATTAAGGACTTTTAATTTCGTCAATACATTATATATGGACCTGGTAGAATGATATTGACCTCTGACTAAAATCCTGTAAAATGCTCGGTCGGTATCATTCTACCAGGTCATCCTCGGTCGATATCATTCTACCAGGTCCATATATAATTTATTGACCTCATTAAAAGTCCATAACTGATAAATATCCACCCCTCTGGCAATCATTCCACCATAGTTAAGTTCTCAGTGGCAGTGTAGTCTAAGAGGATAACATTTTAAACTAAAATAATTATGGATGAAAATTTCCAACTGATGATTACATGATACCTTCAATTAAAAGTTTCTAACCTGATATTTGATCATTGAATTTTTTCTTCTCAGGATCATCTTCAGAGTCTGAGTCACTTTCATTCTTTTTATCATTATTTTTCTTTCTGTAAATAAAAAGATTGTGATATTTATTCATCAAGCCAGTAATCATTGTTCAGATATCAGCAAAATAATACCAAACAAAATAGTTGGAAAAGTCTATAAGATCTAAATCAAAAGGAAAGATGCACACATAAATAAAAGACACAACCAAAGGAGTAAAAACACATAGCAACTTATTTATAAAGACACAACCGAAGAAGTAAAAACATATAGCAACTCATGTACAAAGACACTACAGAAAGGAGTAAAAACATATAGCAACTCATGTACAAAGACACTACAGAAAGAGTTAAAACATATAGCAACTCATGTACAAAGACACTACAGAAAGGGTTAAAACATATAGCAACTCATGTACAAAGACACTACAGAAAGGAGTAAAAACATATAGCAACTCATGTACAAAGACACTACAGAAAGGAGTAAAAACATATAGCAACTCATGTACAAAGACACTACAGAAAGGAGTAAAAACATATAGCAACTCATGTACAAAGACACTACAGAAAGGAGTAAAAACACATAGCAACTTATTTACAAAGACACTACAGAAAGGAGTAAAAACATATAGCAACTCATGTACAAAGACACTACAGAAAGGGTTAAAACATATAGCAACTCATGTAGAAAAACACTACAGAAATAGTAAAAACATATAGCAACTCATGTACAAAGACACTACAGAAAGGAGTAAAAACACATAGCAACTTATTTACAAAGACACTACAGAAAGAGTTAAAACATATAGCAACTCATGTACAAAGACACTACAGAAAGGAGTAAAAACATATAGCAACTCATGTACAAAGACACTACAGAAAGGAGTAAAAACACATAGCAACTTATTTACAAACACACTACAGAAAGGAGTAAAAACATATAGCAACTCATGTACAAAGACAGTACAGAAAGGAGTAAAAACACATAGCAACTTATTTACAAAGACACTACAGAAAGGAGTAAAAACATATAGCAACTCATGTACAAAGACACTACAGAAAGAGTTAAAACATATAGCAATTCATGTACAAAGACACTACAGAAAGAGTTAAAACATATAGCAACTCATGTACAAAGACACTACAGAAATAGTAAAAACATATAGCAACTCATGTACAAAGACACTACAGAAAGAGTTAAAACATATAGCAACTCATGTACAAAGACACTACAGAAAGGGTTAAAACATACAGCAACTCATGTAGAAAGACACTACAGAAATAGTAAAAACATATAGCAACTCATGTACAAAGACACTACAGAAAGGAGTAAAAACATATAGCAACTCATGTACAAAGACACTACAGAAAGAGTTAAAACATATAGCAACTCATGTACAAAGACACTGCAGAAAGGGTTAAAACATATAGCAACTCATGTAGAAAGACACTACAGAAATAGTTAAAACATATAGCAACTCATGTACAAAGACACTACAGAAAGGAGTAAAAACATATAGCAACTCATGTACAAAGACACTACAGAAAGAGTTAAAACATATAGCAACTCATGTACAAAGACACTGCAGAAAGGGTTAAAACATATAGCAACTCATGTAGAAAGACACTACAGAAATAGTAAAAACATATAGCAACTAATGTACAAAGACACTACAGAAAGGAGTAAAAACACATAGCAACTTATTTACAAAGACACTACAGAAAGGAGTAAAAACATATAGCAACTCATGTACAAAGACACTACAGAAAGGAGTAAAAACACATAGCAACTTATTTACAAAGACACTACAGAAAGGAGTAAAAACATATAGCAACTCATGTACAAAAACACTACAGAAAGAGTTAAAACATATAGCAACTCATATACAAAGACACTACAGAAAGAGTTAAAACATATAGCAAGTCATGTACAAAGACACTACAGAAAGAGTTAAAACATCTAGCAACTCACGTACAAAGACACTACAGAAAGGGTTAAAACATATAGCAACTCATGTACAAAGACACTACAGAAAGGAGTAAAAACATATAGCAACTCATGTACAAAGAAACTACAGAAAGGGTTAAAACATATAGCAACTCATGTACAAAGACACTACAGAAAGAGTAAAAACATATAGCAACTCATGTACAAAGACACTACAGAAAGAGTTAAAACATATGGCAACTCATGTACAAAGACACTACAGAAAGGGTTAAAACATATAGCAACTCATGTACAAAGACACTACAGAAAGGAGTAAAAACATATAGCAACTCATGTACAAAGACACTACAGAAAGGGTTAAAACATATAGCAACTCATGTACAAAGACACTACAGAAAGGGTTAAAACATACAGCAATTCATGTACAAAGACACTACAGAAAGGGTTAAAACATATAGCAACTCATGTACAAAGACACTACAGAAAGGAGTAAAAACATACAGCAATTCATGTACAAAGACACTACAGAAAGAGTTAAAACATATAGCAACTCATGTACAAAGACACTACAGAAAGGAGTAAAAACATAGCAACTCATGTACAAAGACACTACAGAAAGGGTTAAAACATACAGCAACTCATGAAGAAAGACACTGCAGAAAGAGTTAAAACATATAGCAACTCATGTAGAAAGACACTACAGAAAGAGTTAAAACATATAGCAACTCATGTACAAAGACACTACAGAAAGGAGTAAAAACATATAGCAACTCATGTACAAAGACAAAACAGAAAGGAGTAAAAACATATAGCAACTCATGTAGAAAGACACTACAGAAAGAGTTAAAACATATAGCAACTCATGTACAAAGACACTACAGAAAGGAGTAAAAACATATAGCAACTCATGTACAAAGACACTACAGAAAGAGTTAAAACATATAGCAACTCATGTACAAAGACACTACAGAAAGAGTTAAAACATATAGCAACTCATGTACAAAGACACTACAGAAAGGAGTAAAAACATATAGCAACTCATGTACAAAGACACTACAGAAAGAGTTAAAACATATAGCAACTCATGTACAAAGACACTGCAGAAAGGGTTAAAACATATAGCAACTCATGTACAAAGACACTACAGAAAGGAGTAAAAACATATAGCAAACTCATTTACAAAATAATATCTCAAAGATACTGATATTAGATATAGTAAATTTATACTATGCTATATATGACGCATTTCAAGGAGTTACCTCTCATCAGCAGCATTAAAACCGAAACATTTGGAAGACCAAAAACCAAACTTATTTTAAACAAGAAGTACTCATAACCAAAAATTCCGAAATAGAAAGCCAAATTTCAGCTAAGGAGATCTACCATGTGCAATATAAGGAATGAACCCTTAGTATTTCTATTATTTTTGAATTTTACTAAAAACTGGTAATTTCTTTAACAAAGCAATGAATAATCATGTCAGACAAGTCTGATGACTGGGTTGGCAAATACATTCGGGGACATAGGGTCCACCATGCAGAGGCATTGTCCCAGGAGTTTCAAAATAACAATTCAAAGATACTAATATTAGATATAGTAAATTTACACTATGCTGTATACGACGAATTTTAAAATTCAGTTTAATGTTGTATATTCTGATTGTTTACACAAATATCTTTTTTTCTGAATGTGAAAAACAATGATATTTACATCAATGTCAATGATTTTTGGGAAACAACACTTTTTACAATTGAATAAACAACTTGAGGAGTAAGATAAAAGTTACATTATATGAAAAGACAAATACATCTGATCAATTAAAGCATTCAGGTTCAATTTCCAAATGGTGAAACATGGTTCATACAGACTCATGTTTTTCTCAGATTTGAACATAATGAGCCAACTTTGTAAAGGACCTTCCATACATGTACATCATTCATGTACGTACAGTTTTATTCAATTTGCTACTATTGTTTTAGAGGAGATGATCAAAATATGTTTTTTTCCATAGGCATGTATGTTTAACTATGTTCCTGCTGTCAGCCATGATGTCTGTCGCATTCAAACGAGTTACCTCTCAACAGCAGCATTAAAACTGAAACATTTGGAAGACACTACAGAATGAAGCATATAGCAACTCATGTACAAAGACGATTCCGACAGTACAGATTTCTAGTTATTACTAGTACCATTTTCACGAAAATTTCAGTAATGGAAAACAGGAACAGTGAAACTCTCTTTTGACAACATGAACATACATGTATCTTTGACTTATTAAGTGCTTTGACTCATTTGTATAATGTTTTGCCCTTCAGTTTAAAGTTGAATATTCTGATTGTTTACACAAATATCTTTTTTTATGAATGTGAAAAACAATGATATTTACATCAATGTCAATGATTTGTGGGAAACAACACTTTTTACAATCGAATAAACAACTTGAGGAGTAAGATAAAAGTTACATTATATGAAAAGACAAATAAATCTGATCAATTAAAGCATTCAGGTTCAATTTCCAAATGGTGAAACATGGTTCATACAGACTCTTAAACTTGAAATTCCTTGACATTTCGATGACAGTTTAAGACCATTTATTGCTTTTCCATACCTCACTGAAGATAGTTTTAATGCTTATCTTTAAAGCTAATTAAAATAAAGGGCTTCGCTAAGCGCAGCATGATATGACCACGACAAGTAAAGAATTAAAGTAAATGTCGACAAAAATGGATGAAAAAATTTAATTTTATGTTTCCTCCAAAATTGCTAACTTTTGACGCTTTATATCTATGTAATTGTATGCTCTATTATAGGGCCCTTAATTGGAATAAAGCTATTTCTATTTCTATTTCTATTTCTATATCTCGGAAAAAGCATACCTTAAAGTGAATTAAAAGAATAAATCCTCATAAGAGTTGGATGAAAATTTTTTAAAAATTACTTATCAGGCAATACTGCTTTTTTTTGGCCCTTTTGACCACTTATACCTCAAAAACCATGAATTATAAAAGAAATAAGCTGTCATACTACTGAAAGCATTCATTAAGATGAACAAAAAGAACAAATGCAAAATAAAAATTTTAGGTGTCCTGCAAAATGGCTAATTTTGGCCCCTTTAATCTCCTTTATCTCTAAAATGGCAAAAGTTTAAAAAAAAACGCCTTGAGCAACTTTTATTGTATTTCTTATAATCCCTGAAATAAAAAAAAACATGTGGTAATGATATACAATACACAATTAGCACTTTTTGAATTTAATAAACATCAAAAGTGCTCTTCAAAATTGATACCGTGTTGAACTGCATTCACCAAAACCCTTCCATTTTCATTTTTATCCTGGAGCACAGAATAAATTGCATTGGGATTGTGACAATTGACAATGATACAGGGAATGGTGACCTGTCACTCATTTACAATCACCTTGTATAACAAGAACATCTAAAATCTTGATTAAAAAGGTTTTAAAGCATGCTAGCTTTGATATAAAACAGAATGAATAACATATTTGATGTTTTTTTTCACGTTCATATGAAAATGTCAATTTCCAAAGCAAAAAAAAAGTATTGAATTCACTTGGAATTAATCGGCAATAATCGGGCCCTGTCAGCAATTTTGATATGTTCACGGTATTCAAATAAAGGAAGTTCAACATAAACAGTTTTGAGTGTACTTTGTTATGAATTATACAAATTTAATATACAAGCAGAAATCACTCTATACATGTATCATATAACAAAAGGTACATGTAGGACGGACACCTAATTGTGATAAAGCCGATATCTTACCCTTTAGAAGATGGTGTACCACCATCAGCTACTGGTTTCTTCTTTCCTTTTGATAAATAAGTTTTTAGTTTTTCTGCTCTGTCTAAATATTGAGCACATTTTGATCGTATACTGTCTTTGGCTTTGTCACTCTGTGCTTCATCTATAAAATATAATACATAACAAATTTGCAGTGTATAAATGATATACATGTAAAGGCTCCCAGTAGCCTGTATCGCTCCTCTCGATTTCTTCTGTGGAATTAAAGTAGTACATGAATAAATCTTTTAAATTACAGTCAAACCTGTCTATAAAGGGCACCAAAGGGACAAAGAAAAAGTGCCCTTTATGAGCAGGTGCCCTTTATAGTGAGGTTAATTTTACATGATTTGTTCATGAATGGGACTTTTTCACTGTGCCCTTTATAAACATTGATTTGTTATATAGAGGTGCCCTTTAAGGGCATACAACAGTTTCGATCTACTATTGATTTTTCTTTGAGATTTTGCATATTGGTAGCTTTTTTCACTGATCTTTCTAAAAATGCAAAGAAAATTACACCTGCATATTTTGTGTTAAATGTCCTCTCACCAGTGGAACATAATACTGTGGAATGCGTTGCCTCTGTCAAAATAATTTTTATAGCAATTATTTTTTTCCAAATATTTCTTGAGACAATGACAATTTAAGCCGATTATTTAACTTCTGTTTCTATCCAAAGCAATGATTAGTGTTTCTCATATTTAGGTCTAATTACTATTGTAGTCTCTTTAAAGAAAAGTGAATCACCATAGACTAGGAAGGCTGAGAAATTAATTCTGTAATTTTATTTTTATTAGATGATGTACCAAAATGTAAAAGAATCTGCATGATATCACTTCCTTACAATATGCATGCATCATTTGAACTAAAGGATTTTACAATAACATGTACTATATATCTAAATGTCAACGTATCAGAATCTTTATCTATTCCAAAAGGGACAAAGCTCCCCCTTTTAAGAAAAAAGCTTTAAGCCATGAAACCCGTTAAAACATCACCCTTTAGAGAAGCCTAAAGCGGGTACTGTTCATGCTTCCGGAGCACTTGAGTTCATCCCACTTTTGGTGGGGTTCCTGTTGCTCGTTTCTTTGTGTACTTTTTAGTATTTTGTGTTATTTGTTGTTTGCCTTTTGACTGTCGTGTTTTTGGTGTTCCAGGTCGTCTTTTTTTTTTGTCCACAGATTTCCCCTCTTTTGACACTTCAATCGATATTCCTACTTTTAATTGAAGATATGAATTTTGTGTATGATGTAACCTTGTTTCCCTCATTCATTTCCTCTAGAAAGACTTGTAACTTTATACAAGTACCACTTGTGATGTAATGTAATTTTTGGCGAAAAGGAGACGTCCGAATTAGAAACGTTGCGGGAAAGGGAAAAACAATTTCTGCAAAAAGTTCTGGTTAGACTTTAGCCGGGCGATTATCTCCCCTGTAAGTGTATCGTATGCCCTTAAAGCCGGTTTGACTGTATTAAACCATGGACAGAAAATCCAAAGAGAAAAAAACAATAAATGATTTCTGAATATGCTGCCAAAATAAATTTTTTAAAGTTTTTATTTCGTTACATATTTCAAATATTTTGTTTCCTTTCAAATTCTTTCTGCCAAATAATTACATATTTTGTTCTGTTTTGTTTGTGTTGTATTTTATCTGTGCTGGATTCAATTTTCCTATTTTAATAAAAAGCTTTAACATATACTTATTACTAAATAAAGGAAATTTGCACATACGATACTGAAAGAAAATTGTCAGCTGTATTTTCTACCGTGATATCGATCACCCCTTTATCATACCCCTTGAAATGATATTGGTACATGACTATACTCTCCTGTTTAAATATATGATAAAGCCTATAAAACATGACAAAATCCATATCACATCCTGTATCACCGGCGACCAATATCATCTCTCGGGCTCAATCTACATGTGTGATACTGATTTTGTCATGTATTATTCTCTATTTAGTTCAAAGAATTATTCATTGCACTAGCTGGAACCCCCCGTTTATACACACTTACAAAGCCTGGATATTGATCCGCATAAAACTGTTCACCATGCTTGTCTGTTATAAAGCCAACAAGCATTAAGCAGTGGGTGATAAGGACCAAGAGGTGCATACAATGTATACAACAAAACATGCAAAAGTATCACTCAAGAGTATGAACAGAGCAAGTAGAAAAGAGTGTTTAATCTCAACCAGGAAGACAATTTCTGTTTATTAATGTGTGTTGTCAGGCATTGGAACTAAAGATAAATTGGTACAGTAACATTTCACACTGAGTATGCAAATTTTCAAGGAATCAATTTACAGTTATTGCTAGGGGAGTTTGGTAGAAGACATCCTGACTGGAGTCTACTGTTTTCTGGAACTGCACAAACTATATGTTGGTGACAGCATGATATTAAAAAAATACACAAACTTTTGGTTAACATTGTTAAATATTGCAGAGAAGTAACAGTTAAAAATAAACTATTGAGTTATTGCTACATGAAAGCAGATTAGTTCAGGCAAACATACATAGCAATGCATAAAACAAAAAAGTGTGCAAAGTATACTAGTATGCTTTGCCTTCAAAATATCAAACTATGATCCTTCATTGAAAGAATTATTAATGCATTTCTTGGCAAGAAAAAGGGGACAATCAGATAGTCTGAGAGGTCAAGAAAAGCGGCCTAAAAATGCTTAGTCTTTTTTCAGACTGTGGGCTACCACTCATCAACCTTCATCAACCCACACACCCCTCGCCTGTATTTCTGTTACCGCCTATTATGAAAATGGTTCCTCCTATTAAAATTCTTACAGAAAACACTGTTTGTAAAACTTGTTTATTGCAGAAACATTGGTGAATTAGCTCACGCAAAACAGATTTTAGTTTATCATGTGGGAGGGTTGTATACAGTATGGGGGCCTCGGTGGCCGAGTGGTCTAGGTAGTTCGTCATGACTACTAATGATCACTAGCCTGTCAACACTGGGGTTGTGAGTTCTAATTTCACCTGTGGCGAGGTGTGTTCGACTCCGATCTTAATTGACAAGGATTGCCAATTTTCCTACCGAAGGTCAGTGGTTCTCTCCGGGTACAACGGCTTCCTCCACCAATAAAAACTGGCCGCCGCGAAATGGCCAAATGTGCTGAAAACGGCGTTAAACCCCAACTAAACAATGTATACAGTATGGAAAAATCAAAAATGTTTTTATGCTATTACAATACATGTACATTGTGTAAGTAAGGTCACTAGAAGGGAGATATTCCTGTAAGCATTCAGAATTTTTTAGAATCCACATCCAATTCACACCACTATTTGAAAAGGCCTTAAAACAGTAGCTCTTGAGACCCTCCTAAATTATTGTAAGTTAAGTAGTAACTTAAAGGAGTTTTGAAAGGGGTTTTGTAGTGCATTCAGCAAAGCCTGCTATGTACCTTTGTTTGTATGTGGCAGACATCTTGGATAGCAGTCCAGGTCATCGAATATATTTCTGAAAGAGGACCTACAGAACATTCCTGCTAAGTTTGGATCCAAATGGCTAAGCAGTTTCAGACCAGAAGATCTTTATTAATAAGTGAATTTTCCCATAGGGTCCTATGTTAAACTAAGCACGGCTGTGGTGGCCATCTTGATTGACAGTCCGGGTCATAGGACACAATTCTGAAAGAAGACCATCTAAGTTATGTACAGCTCTGGTGGCCATCTCGGAATCATCAGATAATTTTCTGCAAGAATACAATCTAAAGACCATTGCTGCCGTATTGAGTTTGAATTGGCTCAGTGTTTTCAGACTAAGGGGAGAATATCTTAAAAGGAAAGTAGACCAATACCATGTGATTGCAATAGCTCACATGGCCCTTTGGCTATATAACTAACCCTAATGAAGAATTGCCCATGGTGGCCATGTTAATCATCAGATCCAATGAAATGAGGACTTACATGTATCTATAACCTTCCAAAAATTATTCCTGCAAAGTTTAGTTAGTAATCGCCTTGCTGTTTCACAGGAGATGATGGAACTGTGGTTTTTAGGTTTCATTGCAAACTTATGTACCACTGTAGCCGCTATGTGTTGCACGATCAACATCAAATGAGGAATCTTTCTTATAGATTTTGAAAAGATTCAGCATTGTAGTTTTAGAGAAGAATTTAACCAATCAGAATTAAGGATTCTTTGAACAGGGTCAGTCAATTATCAGTCTTATGATGTTTGAAAAAATTTGGTATTGTAGTTTTAGAGGAGAAAAAATAAGAAATTTGACCAATCGGAATAAAGAATTGTCTCTGGCAGCCATGTTTTTCATCAAATTGGAATGAAATGAAGAAAATTTATAAACATCCTTCCATACATTATTCCTGCAAATAGATGGATAAATAAGAACTAAAAACAACATTCAAATGTTTATTTCCAAGGAAAGTTCATTGCACGTTTATTTCCAAGGAAAGTTCATTGCACGTTCAAAGTTCAATGTCACTACAGTTCAATACTTCATCTGTCCACCATGAGCATCAATAACAGCCTGACAGTCCTATCCCATTGATAGAATCAAATTCCAAATCACCTGTTGCGGGATGTTGTTCCACTCATCTTGTAATGCATTAACAAGTTGCTGTAAGGATTGAGGCTGCAGTTGCTGTAGGCAGACACATCTTTCTACATGTAAGTCATTCCAAGAATGCTCCATGGGGTTGAGATCAGGTGATTTAGACGACCAAAGGAAGCACTGCAATGTTGTTACCCATGAGGAATGCAAATGTCATTCTTGCAGTGTGGGGTCGGACATTGTAATGTTGAAATATTGCACCATTCTGCTGCATTAACGGCAGAACGTGTGGCTGCAGGATTTCATTAAATACCGCTGGGCTGTAAAATTTCCTTGAATGTGCATGAGCGCTGTCCTTCTAGTATTCGATATTGCAGCCCACATCATTACACTCACACCGATAAATCTGTTGACTTCTTGAATGCTTTAACCCGCAAAGCACTCATTTCTTTGTTGGTACATGTATACCGTCGCTCTACCATCCCCCCATTGCAACAGGAACTACGACTCGTTGCTGAACCAAACTGTTCTCTACATGTATCATTGCTGTAGCCATACCCTGTATGTCTTAGCCCATTGAAATTGGATTTTACAGTGTTAGTGTGTCAAAACAACAGCCCTCACACTGCGTCTGACTCGTATTCCAGGTTAAGGACTGTTTGGTCTAAGATCCTATGCCATCCAGGGACTGCTGCTGCAGATGGGGTCGCTGTTGTGAAGCATTCCCACAAATGATGTAACCAGATGTAACAATCCTGGTCAGGTGTGGTCGGTCACATGTTGAACCTCGCTGTCAGTACCTATCCCAAAGGCGAGAAATGGTACTTTGCAAAACATTCAGTAGTCTGCCTACATCTTTCTGGCATTCACCTGCTTGTTCAGACCCAGCATCACTTGGCTCATTGACTGTCTATATGTGCAACTGATTTTGAAAAAGAGAACCCCAGGATTTTAAAAGCCTTAGTTTTTGTTTCAAGTGAAAAGCATGTGAAGTTGATAAACTCATGATAGTTTTTGTTTCAAGTGAAAAGCATGTGAAGTTGATAAACTCATGTGTGTTGGCGCAATCAAGCGAAAAAAAAATTGGGCAAAAAAGAATGACAAGTCACAATTAGTGGCCCTACATTTAAAAGCCATAATGAATTTATTTTGTCCTTACATAATGACAATAAAAACATGCAAGATTTATAGAAACGATCCCGTTCAAATTAAAAATGATGAAAAAATGAGATATTGCGTTTCTTTTTTTGAAGAGTATAAATTTCTGAAAATGCATAGGTAAACTGTAGAATGTTTTGCCACGCTTAAGATGCATGCTCTGTTGTATTTACAATTATTTGTTTATGTTGTTTTTATAGAAAATAAATAAAAAAACTTACATTTCATGGCATGCAGGAAATATTCCACTGCATGTTCATATAGTCGTAATGCCTCCTCATAATTCTTGTTTTTGTCTTCTTCTGTAGCCTTTGTTACTAAGTCAATAGCTTTCTGTAATATTTGTATCAAAATTAATGTGTGCAAAAATGTATATAAGTTTTTGCCTTTGTGACACTCAATGAAAGATATCTATTACTAACAAGAGTATCATATCAAGCCATAATTAATAAATTTTTGGACATCCACCCATTTTACCAAGTAAGCCGATCTATTTTATGTCAATTGTTTTACTACTTTGCATATTTTTTAAACCGCAAGTGGTTTTTCAGGAATATATCAAATGTTTCTTTAAAATGAGAAAGTAAGAAGTATTACACTACCTTTTGTTTCCAATAAAGAACTATTGTCTTTTCTACTGCTGTAATGTCCCAAATATTTTACCACTGCTGATTTTTCAATTTTTGTGTGCATTTCACTGATTTTTTAATCATAAAGTATGTCACCAAAAACAAATGTGATCTTGCAGAATACATGGAATATGTGCAAGTTCTGTTTTGCGAAAGTTTGATCCATGTTGACATACTGAAATGTTATTTTAAACGTACAGAATAGTAATGAAATCCAGAGTTTTTCATCAAGAAATCAGTTGTGAGACAAACAGTAATATCACAACATCCACATAATGGTTCATTTACAAAACTTTCTATCTCTGACGTCACTACAACGCAGATTGTCCTTGTGTTAGCTCACCTGACCCAAAGGGTCAAGTGAGCTATTCTCATAACTTGCCGTCCGTTAACTTTTACAAAAATCTTCTCCCCTGAAACACATGTACTGGGCCAAATGGGTCCAAACTTGACCACAAGCATCATTAAGGTATTTAGTTTAAATAAATTGCTTCGCTGAGCACACCTGGATACGACCGCAGAGGTCCAACCCTGAACAGTTGGGGCAAAAATGGACACAATATTCACGCTTGATAAAGGTCTGAATTTGGATTGTAATTAAATATTTGACACATAATAGGTTTCTGACACAGAATAACTGTAGTCAAAGAACTTAGAATTGGACATATGATTTGAATTTATATTCTATTTTTTGCTTTTTGTGCAATACAATATGCTGTTGCGAATTGACCCCTACCCCCCCCCAAAAAAAACATTGTACCCCCCCTCCCCACCCTTTGTTTTGCAAAATAAAAATTTGAAGACATTTTCTTTTCAATTTCTGAAATCTGAAATGAGAAAAAATTGCCCCCACCCACCACAATTTTTTAATTACCCCCTTCCCTCTTTCCCTTTTTCCAAAAAAAAAAATTCTTTCCCTCAAGATATGGTCATAATCCCTATTCAAATTTCTCATGGAGTTTGCAAACATAATTACCCATTTAAATATATCATAAAAGTCTTAAAATAGAAAATGACATATGGACAAAATTAATATTAATTAATAGTAACTTCTAAAAATAAACTGACAGCTATAAATCACCCCAAGACAATCTACATTTCTTTATACATAATTTACAAGCAGTGTGAGGGAGGTAATTGAATCATACACAACATTTTACTTTAAATGTGTTTGGATTACCTCCCTTACACCAAGATAATAACCAAACAAGAAAAATGCTTATTGGGCCCTTTTTTTGGAACCTAATTCTTAAACTGTTGGGACCAAAATTCCCAAAATCAATCCCAACCTTCCTTTTGTGGTCATAAACCTTGTGTATAAATTTCATAGATTTCTATTAACTTATACTAAAGTTATAGTGTGAAAACCAAATGTCTTCGGACGACGAAAATTTTGCGGTCGTATAAAAATGTGTCCGATGACCCCACCTGCCAACCAACATGGCCAACATGGCTAAAAATAGAACATAGGGGCAAACTGCAGTGTTTGTCATATCTCAAAAACTAAAGCATTTAGAGCAAAACTGACATGGGGTAAAAATGTTCATCAGGTCAATATCTACCTGCCATAAAATTTTCAGACG
The DNA here is from genome assembly GCA_028015205.1 of Mytilisepta virgata. NCBI lineage: Eukaryota > Metazoa > Mollusca > Bivalvia > Mytilida > Mytilidae > Mytilisepta > Mytilisepta virgata. The sequence goes on from CM051521.1 coordinate 72,103,903, forward strand.
AATCGGTCAACATTGCCCCTGAATTGTTAATTTTAAGGAAATTTTGCAGTTTTAGGTTATTATCTTGAATATTATTATAGATAAAGACAAACTGTAAACAGCAAAATTGTTCAACAAAGTAAGATCTACAAACAAGTTAACATGACCAAAATCATTGATTGACCCCTTATAGGAGTTTTTGCCCTTTATCTCCAGGGGAGATAACTATAATTGATCACGGTAACATGCATGTTTTACCATTTTTTTAAGGAAACAAGAAAAAACTTAATTCAGAAATTAAGGAAAAATTCTGATGCACAACAGTTTCACAGACGCGGGCAGCGCCTAAGAAACACACTATGTTTTCATGGCCCCCCTCTTCTTCAGCTGAACACATTATTCATCATCATTTATGTATTTGATCATTTATTAGTGATGGGAATTGGAAGAAACCTCATAATTAATCAATGCTTTTACACAACCAACTGATGATTGATTAAAAATCGAAACAATATGAAAACAGTTTTTTCATTTTTTAAAATTAAACGTGCATCTTTTGTCAATACTCAAATTCAAAATTAAAAGATTATTGATTGAAATGCAGTCTTACTGAGTTCTTATTTCATCTTTAAACATTATATTAAGCTCAAATTGTTTTAACAATATCTCTTTTGCACGTTTTCATTGAGTTATGAAGCCAAACACTCAACTTAATGCCATCAGGCGAAACAGAAACCAAAAGTACTAGTGAAAGTACAAATTTTCCAATTAATCGGATTATAATATTTTATAATCGATTGCTTAGAATATGGCCACAATCGACTGATTTGGAATTATAATCGATCATCAGGACACCACTATACTCCAACTAATGCATTCAATCTTTTATTATTAGAAATAATGTATACAGATTCTCCTTCAGGTACAAGTAAGTTATGGAATTTCTCCACTTGAAATAGTTAAAAAAATTTCAATACGCAAGCCAAGCTTAATTGTGTAAAAATCTAAAAATTTAACTATCGGGGGTGGAGAATTCTACAACTAACGTGTAAACTGAAGGAGAATATGTTTCTCCTATGATTTTCAACAAAAACCTCAAGAAAATGCCATTGCTACGCATTTTGTTTACATGAATGTCATTTCGGAACTTCCCTATTTTATCTTTCCAATAAATGTAAAGAAAAACAGTCAGAATTCCAATGCAGAAATTTAATCACGGGGAAGCAGGGCTCGGCATGGAAAACACTGACCGGGGGAAGTGAGTTCTCCTTCTGAGGCTGACAAGAAGAAGTGGAGAGGGACAGGGAGAAGTCATTATGCGACGTTTCAAAGCATCAATCGGCACTATGATTATGTTTTTTTTAAAGAGCTAGTCTTATTCTAATGTTTTTTTATAAGAAATTCCGATTCATTCTCTGATTTACAGTTCAACTGGGTTAAGTCAAATTAAACCTGCATGCCTTCTAGACCAGTCTACAAAATGTGTATGACAGACAGTAACTTCTTTATGTTTACTCTGTCAGAGTAAACATAAAGAAGTTAATAAAAACTTATCATTACCTCATTCACAGTATCTTTCTCATTGTCGTCTAAACTATTGTTGTTCCGGTCCGACTTACTGTAGTCCGAATTTACCCATATTTTCTTAATGGATTATTTTCCTTTGTTTATTGATTGAAAAAAAAAAGACGGCATGGACTTTATTTTCATTACACAAGTCAGAATTTCCTTAAAATAATGGCTGTTATATTCGTGATTTCGAACATTAAAATTGATCAAGCGAGTAATTAAATTTATTGTCAACTCAAACTTCGTTATGTTTTTCACCTGTCACTACTTCATTTACAGTATCTTTATCATTGTTTTTCTCATTGTCACTACAGTCCAGGACGTGTAAATCATTATTACGGTCTGACTTACTGTGGTCAGCGTTGTAAGTGGGCTGAGTTTACCCATATTTTTCTTATTGCATTATTTCCCTTTGTTATTAAAAAAATTAAAAATGGCGGCATAGATTTTATTTTCATTACACGAGTGAGATTTTCATTATAATAACGGCTGTAATTTTCGAGATTTTGACCACTGAAATGTATCAGGTTAATAATTTTATTTACAGTCAACTCAAACTTTGCTTTTGACACAAGTTCAGACAACAACAATTTTCAGAGCAACTTCAACTTCGCCTCTGACAAGAGTTTTGGCAAAGTGAAACACTACAAGGTGACTTCTTCGTCCAAATCGCTCTCAAGTCAAGAATATACAAAATGACATATTTTTTGTATTTCAATGAAGCACTAGATGGTTATATTTGTAAATACTGTGAACTCAATTAGCCAGAACTATTTTATTTTGGAAGTGATGAATTCTCTAGTGGGATAATTAGTGACCACCCCACTAGACAATCAGATATACAAGCAACTAGTCAAAAGCGTGCAACTGATACCAATATTGCAATTCTTAAACTAATTTAATTTTATATATATAAGTAGTCTGTGGATGAAAACTACAGAAAAGTGTTTTTCCAATTAAAAGAAAACACCGGTGGAAAATTCCCTGATAAACCACCGAGACTCCAAAATGAAAATATTTTTTTAAAACTCTTTTTGGAACATTTTAAGGAAAAATTATGACTATACGATTGAAAGTTAAAGTTTCTTCCATTGGGTCTTTTCTTTTTATCACCGCTCTCATACCATAAAACACTTGTTTTTCGGAAGATTTCAAACACCAAAGTTTCGCGTGAAACGGCATAAATTTTTCAGAGACTTTACCTTTATACATGTATATTTATAAATGTACTTTAAATTCGGCAAAGGGATAAATAACCAGGATAAAACTTTCCTTCAGTATACAGTTTTACTTTTTCAACTTTTTTTTTCAATTTTTGTATTCTTAAAAATACATATTAGGAGACAGAGGTAGATTTTTATTTGGTCTGTTTTATTCCGATAAAAACGTACACATTTTAATCCTATTTCTCTACAATTTTTTTTCAATTCTTTTTTGAATACCCCTTGCAAAAAAACTAATTATATCTCTGTTACAGTAAAACATAATATGAATATTCTTTGGTTTGTCTGTCGGCCTTTGTTTGTTGTTTCATTTCCACCATTAATGAAAACCCCTATCTTAAGTAAGTAACAATTATTTATAGCCCATTCACTATACAATATACACGACTGAACAGATGGGTACCCCCACACGCTTTTTTCCAAAATCTTGTTTTCCCTGGGATTTCCTACTAATTTCGAAATCGTCAATATGTAACTTTCTTACCATCAATCCCATGCCAGGTATGTAAGCTCTTCTATGTGAAAAATAATTGAAAATGTCACTATTCATTCTTTAATTTTGTACTTTGATCAACTTTTCCACGATACTTCTTAAAGAATTTGACAGCACTGGTTGTCTGTCGGTACTTATTTCAAGTGCAAAATAATTTATTTTATTTATAATTTATATGGCATCTAGCATATTCTTCACCTGCATGTGACTATTGCTCTTCCTTCTTAAATTAAATGTAATGTTTAATTTTAACTATTACATCTGGACAGGATCTTGTCACATGATCATGGGACTTGCCCAGTCAGTGACAGTTGAAACCAGATCACTCAAACATTCAGATAAGGAAAGGGCTATCGGTTCTGGAGTTAAAATGCTATTTATTTGCAGAAAATAGGCTCACAGAGCAATGATTTCAAATATTCTTCGTTTTTTTTACATTTGTAGTTAGTGACTGAGTCAGTCCATAAGAATCATAACGCAGTACCAGTGATTGTTTTAATTACCTGCAATGTGCCACTATTAGACATTTAGATAGTTATCTTGTTTTGTGTGAAATCATCAAATCATGAATCTGACATTTATGACAAAACGATCGAAATATTGTCTGCTTTTGACCATTTTTCAACATGGAGAAAATTGTTGTTCCGGGTCACATGACTATACAATGGGAGATAACCATCAATTAATCATAAATAATTCCAAACAGCTACGAATTTAACTGTCTTTTTGAATGCACATTTTTAAAAGTTGAACGTAAGAAATTTTTGCCACGAAAAATCATTTTAATCCCTAATACAAATAAATTCAATTATTTATTTAATACTGATGGCAAGAGAGCTCTTTTTGGATTAGCAAAATTTTTCAAAATTATATATATATATATATATATATCTCATTATAATTGTTCATTAACAAATAGTTGAATAAGTATATATTTATATTTATCATGCCTCAATATGTTTTTTTTTCAATATAAAAATCAAGACAATAATTTTACAATTTTTTACCGGTAAATAGTGACCGGTAATTAATACTGGAAACTATTGACCGTTTAAGTGTTTCGGTTTTTTAGATTAAACATATTTATTAGGATTAGACACAAGTTATCACAACTTAGTACAAGTCCTTTCCTTACAAAATATACACATATACATTATATCTGATGGAGGCAAAATATAAAAAGAAGTAAATAATAAGAAATACTAAAGAGTAAGGAAAAAGAATTGCACTGCTGTATGAATCAGAGGGTAGTAAAAAAAATAAGCTGAAATTGTAATTGTAATTGTAATTGTAATGCTGACATAGAAGCTCAAAATCGTTTCGTGTGTTTAATATATATGCGCACTTTTTCAAAAATTATTGAATTTTGTTCACAAGTATAGTTATCATTTCCAAATAATAAAGTTTCTGGGTCTTTATCCTCATCAGTCAGGCTCCCAAAAAGGATTTCTCTTGCTTCCATGTATAAAGGACATTCAAAAAGGTAATGTATAACATCTTCAAATGGATGTCCACAGGTACAAATTGTATCATATACAACATTTATTTTCAACAAGTCTGCTTTAAGAGAGCTACACTGATGTCTCAATCTAGAATGTAAAATATTTAAAGTTCGCTGTCCTTCAGAATAGTACTCTGGGGCTTTAGCGCATATGCCCTTTATTCTTGATTTAAAAATAGAAAAGGAAGGGGAGTTCCTAATAGGCAGATCAAGTTTATTCCAATCTGTAACAGTAGAAGGTATGTTTCGGTATAAAAACAGTTATTTAACAGTGACCAACAGTCGTTTCGGGATTAGCTATTTTATTTTTGCCCTCCGCTATGCATCGGGAAAATAGTCAAATAAAATGACTATATCCCTCAATAATTTAATATTGGGTGTAACGTGTCATTTGATTGGTCAACTATTTTTCGTCTATCATATCATAGACTAAATTTTCTACACAGGGGCCCGACCTCCGACTTTTGTTTTTTTTTTGTTTTTGTTTTTTTTTTGTTTGTTTTTTTGTTTTTTTGTTTTTGGTCTTATTTCATGAGTACTTTTAATAAATATTTACCATAACAACGAATATTCTGCGTTTATTATAACTCAGTATGTTTTTTCTATATAAAAATCAACACATTAACTTTACTATTTTCTTTACCAGTGTTTAGTTTTCAAAACTAATCACTGGTAAATAGTGACCGGTGATTAGCACTGCAAACTATTGACCGGTAAAGCGTTTCGGTATAATAAAACAGTTATTTAACAGTCATTTCGGGATATAGCCATTTTTTTGTCCTCTCGACACATTTACTATTTCCCTCTGCAATGAGTCGGGAAAATAGTCACTGTCTCGGGACAAATAAAATGGCTATATCCCTCAACAGTGTTAAATAACTGTATAATATATGCCTTCCAAACTCCATTTGAATTTTTTGTCTTCCCACTATTGTAGCAAATGTAATATACATACGTTTGTATTGTATTCACATACCCCAGCTGGGGTCTTTTGTCTTAATAAAAACTTGAAACCGTTTACTATACGGTGTGTATTTTTTATTTTGATTGGTCGACAACGTGACGCCTGGAATCTTTTATTTTCTGATAAATGACGTTAAGCGTATAAATATGTGAGCCAGTAAAAGAGTGCCATTTTACAATGCTCATTGCTTTCTTATTTTACCCTATATAACAGTGTAGCTATTTTCAGTTTGTGAGTGAGATGGTCTCCTTTATGGTGTATAAATTGCTTCGAAACAACTTTTATTATTATAATACAAGAGGCTCTCAAGAGCCTGAATCGCTCACCTGGCAAACAATGCACTATAAACTAAATTAATATATTAATGTTTGTTGTAAATTAAACAGAGTATTAAAGGTCACGTAAAATGCTGAAAATACCTTTAAAAGCCTTTCAAGAACCTCTGGAAAGAAATGGGCATGACTTCTCCCTGCGCATGATTAAGATACACTCATGGTCAATCTGATGATTCACAATACAAAATACAAGCTTTAATTCATCTTCAAATACAAGTATAAATCTTTTGGTCTATATGTTGCCTTCGTTTTTAAAATGTTTGAAAGAAGTTATGTAAAAATTGTGGGTTAAGGCTTTTTATTGTACTTGAAAAGGAAATATTGCAGGAACAATCATGCTAAGTTTCATCCAAATCCCCCCAGTAGTTTCAGAGGAGATGTTTGAAAATTTGTTAACAACGATGATGACAGACACCAAGTGATGGCATATTAAAAGCTCACATATTATGAAGTTTAATCATTGTTATACAACATTCTCATCACCACCATTCACTAAGGATACCATGTTTACTTTAGAAACCAAATATTGTTGAAATCCGAGCAAGTGTAAAAAATGGCGGGAAAATGGCCGTCCAAAACAAACTTTCATCATCACCATTCAACTCGGGATACCATGTTTGCCTTGAAAGTAGCTTTCATCTTCATTTTATTTCTATAATTCAGGAAAAAATAGCAAAAAACAGCATTTTGACCCCTATGTTCTATTTTTAGTAAGGGCGGACATGTTTTTCGACGGATCAAAAATCCAAGCATTCACTTTTTGCAAGATACCCTAAGGAACAATCTTACCAAGTTTCACTTGATTTTGAATAGTAGTTTCAGAGAAGAAGATTTTTGAAATAATAACATTAAAAAAAGCCAAAAATGTCAAAAAGGGTAATAACTCGAACATCAGTTGACAGATTTTCACGAAAATAAGCACACAGGTAGCTCTCATCATGCTGAACACTTTCAACCTGCCAGAATTTGCCGTAACCTAATGATTTTTGAGATACTTGCGAAAAACTGTTGTTTGACCCCTATGTTCTATTTTTAGTAACAGTGGCCATGTTTTTCGACGGATCAAAAATCGAAGCATAAACTTTGTGCAGGATACCCTAAGGAACAATCATGCTAAGTTTTATCCAAATCCATTCAGTAGTTTCAGAGAAGAAGATTTTTGAAATAATAACATGAAAAAAAAAGCCAAAAATGTCAAAAAAGGGCAATAACTCTAACATCAGTTGACAAATTTTCACAAAAATCAGCACACAGGTAGCTCTCATCATGCTAAACACTTTCAACATGCCAGAATTTGCCGTAACCTAATGATTTTTGAGATACTTGCGAAAAACTGTTGTTTGACCCATATGTTCTATTTTTAGTAACAGTGGCCATGTTTTTCGACGGATCAAAAATCGAAGCATAAACTTTGTGCAGGATACCCTAAGGAACAATCATGCTAAGTTTTATCCAAATCCATTCAGTTGTTTCAGAGGAGAAGATGTTTGAAAAATTGTTAACGACGACAGACGACAGACGACGACAGACGACGACGGACGCCAAGTGATGAGAAAAGCTCACATGGCCTTTTAGGCCAGGTGACCTAAAAATGTGATAGGGTGGGGTTATTTCCCTTTATATAATCGTATTTTACCTTTGTCATGTTTGTATATAAAGTGCATTTTATTTCAGTCATTATAACTTGATATGTAATTTACACAAAATAGTTCCTCATATATTGTTTGATGATTTCATATGGGTAATATTTTCTCGGAAGTTGATTTTAATATTTGTTTTGTAATATCTGCAAACATGTTAACCTGTTTATGTAATTGGACAGTTGCAAGACGGCTATGTCGTGAAGGTGGTTCGAGGGATGGTTCAAAACCGGGTTTGACTTTCCGTTGGATTTTTTATTCAAGCCCACTTAGGAAGACATTCGATCAGTCGTGATGCACTCCCCATATATAGCAATTTTAAGCACTTCAAGCAATGACAAGTAATAACAAATTTATATAAAACCAAAATCATCGCATGGTCATTTCTTAAAACTAGAGACTCATGAGAGCCGTTATCGCTGACCTGCATTTACTTGTCCACCTTAAGCATGATTAAAAATCTAAGTGTAACAATCAATTTTGGTGGTTTTCCCATAGGATCCTATGTTAAACTAAGTTTGGCTGTGGCAGTCATCTTGGTTGACAGTCGAGGTCATCGGACCAAATTCTAAAAAAGAACTATGTAAGCACCATTGCAGCCAAGTCTGGTTCTAATTGGCTCTGTGGCTTCAGACAGGAAGATTTTTTAATTAATTTTCCCATTGGGTCTTATGTTAAACTAAGTTCGGCTGTGGCGGCCATCTTGGTTGGCAGTCCGAGTCATCGGACACAATTCTGAAAGAGGGCCTATTGGAAATTATTTAAAGATCTTGTTGTCTGAAACCACTTGGCAAATTAGTCATATTTTTCTCATTTCGTTTTTCTTTATTTACAAAGTCAAAAAAGGTGAAATGTGACGAGCGAGAATCTACCAAGGAAGGCGATACATATGGGGGGGGGGGGAATAGAAGTTCGGGAAAATGGTTGACATTGAGAACATTCCTTCACAAAGAAACATTAATGGAGAGGAATCTATAGTCATATTTGATTGAGAAACTACAGCTAAGAAGATAGAATACACTACATTAATATTTCACAGGATGTTCGTTATTTTCCTACGCTGCATTGCCTAGGCGGACAAAGCATGCTCAACAAATAGGTCGGCAACAGGAACTTTTCATTACACTTTCTCAGCAAATACCATATCATAGCTTCTGAATATTTAGAGTACCAAGCTTGTCACGGTGGTCTTTATCACAGAAAACATTTTCAGATCTATTGATTGTCTAAATTATTTTCTTTTGCTGATTGCTTTACACATCTTTTTTGCCAAATGTCAAAATTAATCAAAGTACTGAAGTACTGAACATCAGAGGACCTCAAGTTATGTTGGATTATTGATAAATGACGGTTGTTTATATACTACCTGCCAGACAGATGTTCACCTTAAAATATAGTACACATAATATAATTTGCTATCATATCTGAGATACTGTCTTATAGTGAGAAACTTATCTTTGTGAATTATCCATGAAATGTTGACGTGGTCAAATGAGAACTGCTAGATTGGCATTATGACCGTATAGTTGCACACTTGCAAATCTTTAGCTTATTACTTATGACAGAGAATCAACATAGCAAATATTTTTTTGACTAGTCACTGAATTATGAGAAAGAGCAAGACAATCATATTAAAACAGATAAATTGTAATATTTGGGTGAAAGATACCACATGAACAGTAAACTCATATATCGATAATATTATGTCTAAAACTGAAAAAGACAAATAAGAGTACACTAGAAACAACATAGAAAACTAAAGCCTGAGCAACTTAACCCCACCAATAGTTGGGGTGATCGCGAGTGCTCTGGATGGGTAGTAGCAATGAGATGATTTTGCGCCATACATATAGATCACAACTACAATATGAATGCGTCGGTCTTTAGAGGTCTGTAAAACAGGGCTTGTAATTCTTTGGTGTATATCTTTTGATTTTCTGTTTGTACATTGATGTGGCCATTAGTTTTCTGATTTACATTGTTTAATATTTGTCATTTCATGGCTATTTCTAACTGATCTTAGTATAGTTTTTTTTCTGATTGTAAAGATGTTGTATGGTTAGCTTTATTTCCTTTTCATCATTTTGTTTCTCTGTCTGATTACCAATCATACCTCCCTTTTCGTTTCTTTTTTTTTAATAATGACAACAGTTTGGTTACAATTTTCATTTATATATGTAACAATATAAAACAATATATATATAATCTCATATTACATCATTAATATTGGTCATTGTTGGAATGTATTCATCTTTAACAATGTACTGTAAAAGTGCTATTTTCTAACAGGTACTTAGTATTATGGTTATTGTGATATCACTTATTCAAAGGACACAGTTCATTTATAGCCCAAAACGGTCTAAAATATAAATCTTACAATTAAACTCCAAATAGTTCACAATTTGGTCGATTTCAAATGTATTAACGCTCAATAAATCAGTTCTTTCATAATAGTACATTACATTCTCCAAATTAGGCCCATTTTGTCCAAATATAATGATTTGGTGCAATTTTCAGACATGAAAGCTTTAGGAAAATTTGGTCACCATCTACAATCCAAAATGTTTTGTAACCAAAAGACTCAAAATTTGATAAAGAATTCATCAAAATAAAAACTTTTCGGAATTGTATGGCAGCCATGGTTAATTATGCCAAAACATATAAATTTCAGACAAAATTGTCCAAAAATACAAATAATGTATAATTATGGGGGCATAGCTTCAAGATATTTAATAGTAGGTGCCAAAATAGTATATTTTAGTCTTAATAGAATTATCACAAGTATTTCTATTTGAAATTTGTAATCGCTTGACCAATTTAGGGCCATTCTAACCCTTCGTGAACCTCTCTTTTCCTATAATATGTAGTAAATTTCTATTTGATATTCCTTAAAATATTCACATATGCCAAAATACATTTTTTTATATTACATTTAACGAGAAACATTTTACATGATCCCATATATTTGATTTAATCCAGTTATATATATGCTAAGCATACAGTTATAATGACTTTCAAATGTAGGACTATATTATATGAACAGAATTGAGCATTTTATTATTTATTTAGCATATCTGTTATGTTTTCAAATCATTTATCTGTATGCTGAGCTAGCATTTGTATAGTCTCTTAATATTCTTAAATGGATTAAAAGGGTCACATGTGTTACAATCAAACTTTGGATTGACCATTAGATAACTTTAAAAAATGTCATAACTGGTATATATAAACATTTGGATTTATTATTGTATTATCCATTGAATTCATGCTATTTCCATTTAATACAGTTCAATAGACTATCTATACCTATTATTAATAGTCAAAAATGCAAAAAACTATAAATATATACATTGGACTAACATATATACATTATTTATAAAAATTAATCATTTATCAAACTTCAAAAAGTTCATCACATCGCATAGCATATACATGTATACATGTAGTTGTACATAACTCTAAACTATGTATAACAGTAAATAATTTGTGAATGTATCAGTGGTACTTGCTTGCATATTAGTTACTATGGGACACGTCTCTAGAATAGTGAAAGAATCACCATTCAATTTTGAGTTTGATTATTTTTTTGTGGGAATGAGCACTTTAAAATAAATAGTGTTTTGTTTAACATTTGTCTGCGGCAAATAAGAGTTATAAATATTATTAAGATAGTAAAAATATTTCCACATATAAATGGAAATATAACTATAATGATAAGAGGGACACAATCCAAATTTTAAATTTATCTGGTTTTTTTTTTGGTGATAATAAACATTGTTTATATATTTAATAACATTCAGTTGAGCCATATTAATATTATAAAACGGAAATCACTTTCATGATGAACAGAGATTTACATACAGACAGACAACGGTAACATTGACTGCCCCCATCGGCTTAGCAAAAAGGGCATTAACATTGTAATGACTAGTATAGATGCATTGGGAATGAGAACAGCATTATTCATGCATTGACAATCTTGTCTACATATATATATCCAAACAGTAGTTCATAGCATACAGTTTTAGTTCAAAAAAAAAAAAAAAATATATATATATATATATATATATATATATATATATATATATATTCATCCGCAACAACAATTTTTCGGTACGTCATTGATATTAAAGATTGTTTGATTAATATACTAATATTTCTAACGACAAAACATTTTCATATTATTAATTTGTATTTAAAAAAAAAATCTGAGTATTCATTGAAAGCATGAATTTAAAAGAAGCGATAAGGAATTTTATTTTGCACTATATAATGTCCGCGGGTCTATAATTTTTATAGGTCGGTTATCATTCCAAAACTAATTTAAATATATGTATATATGCAAATAAGCGGGAAATTTAGGCGATGGCAATACACCCGAGGCCCTGACGGTCCTCTGATGTAAAAATTAGGAGCAACTTTAACCAAATTACGTCATGAAATTGTCATAAATTGCTGTTTTCTTCATAATTCCTTCTTAATATTCCCATTTTTGCTCGGTTTTCTGCATAATTTAGTTTATCGTGACCCACAAAAAAATATGTTTTGACATATGTATATTTTAGTTGGTCAAGCTCATATTATCTAAAACAACCAAAAAATGTAAATATTACAACCTTTGCAGACATTTTTCACAATTTATAGTTTTTGGTCAGTTTTGCACATGCGGTTTGACAAGAACCAACCACTTTTCATTATTACATTGAATTATTTTGTACAGCTTACCCATTTGGTCATTCAATGCAAAGGTTTAATTTGAAATTGGGGACCAAAAATGATTTCAACTACCAGAAATTTGTCAATGTTTCTATAAAACTTTGGGTTTTGCTCACTATAGGTTTTATCTTTACATATGTTAATTTTTTATTTATCCATTTGGGGTTATCTTTGTGAATATTGTACCAATTCTATGCCAATTACAATAAAATGGAAATAAAAAAAAATGATGTGAACATTTATGTGACAGTTCATGTATGAATTTTTCAAAATTTCTTTCAAATTTAATTAGGTTGTGAGCTAGTAAATTTTGTACACTGAAATACATTTAACTGATATGCATCATATGTTTTTTTTACAGGATTATCAAGAGAGTGATATTTCTCAGCTTATGATGGACAGGAAACTTTTAACTGCCACATCTCACCTAACCGTTCCATATTTTCAGGTGGATCCAACAAAACTGGATTGAATTATGATTTCTTGTCAAATTAGATGTATCACCGTGGAAAACCTGTGGACAGTCAAGATATCTAGCCAGCTTTATAAGATTTTATTGAATTCATCAGTACAAACAAAAGTGGACACACTAAATGTCTCGCCTGAGTACGTACACGGACACAGAATAAAGATTATGTGATACCAGATATTGCAAGTCAAAGGAAAAAGAAATAGTTATGGTCAGGCAACAGTTGTCTGAAAAATCTCATGCATGTCGTTCAAGCCTAAAACTGTGTCCAAGGTCAGCTGATAGGCCTCAGACTGGTATATCCCACCAAAAACTATCTATAGACCAAAAATGGTGGGTCTACATACATTTATAACATTTTTTTGAGAAACGGACTTATTTGTAAAAATGGGGTGAGAGTCACTGAAGCCTAAAATTGTGGTCAAGGCTTGATGTTATACTGACACCTACTTGCCAAGAAGTATCTATCTATGGTTGGTCTATCTGTTGCAGTTGCTGAGAAATAGACATTATCCCAAAACGTGAAACAAGTCACTCAAGTATGAAATAGAGGTAAAAGGAAAGGTGTCAGATGTTAAAGTGGTATAAACCCACAAAAACTTCTATCAACCAAATAGAGTACAGTTGCTGAGAAATAGTCTTAATCATGAAAATGTATATTAAGTCACTCAAGCATGAAATTCAGGTCAAGTTCAGCTGACAGGTGTTAGACTGGCATGTATCCACGAAGAACTATCTACACACAAAATATGATTGGATAGGTATTACAGTTGCTGAGAAATGGACTTAATCTCTAAAATATAACACAGGTCACTCAAGCATGAAATTGGGGTCAAGGTCCAGAGACAGATGTCAGAATCACCTGTACCAACTAAAATTATTATCTATTACAGTTGCTAAGAAATGGACATAATCCCGAAAATGTGACAAAGTCAATCAAGCATGAAATTGAGGCCAATTTCCGGAGACAGGTGACAGAATGGCATGAACCCACAAAAAACTATCTATAGACAAAATACGCTGGGTCTAGGTATTACAGTTGCTCAAAAAATGAACTTAAACGTGAAACTTGCAAGTCAATCAACCATGAAATTTAGATCAAGGTCCAGACAAGTGTCAGACTCACATGTACCCACCAAGAACTATCTATTGACAAAATATGGTGGGTCTAGGTATTATTTGTGCTGAGAATCGACTTAACCACGAAACTGTGACGTCACTGGAGCATGAAAATTAAAATCAAGGTCCGGAGACAGGTGTCACACTGGCATGTGCCCACCAAGAACTATCTATTGACCAGATATGATGGGCTTAGGTATTAAAGTTGCTAAGAAATTTGCTCACGAAAATGTAACGCAGGTCACTCAACCATGAAATTGAGGTCAAGATCAAAAGGCATGCCAGACATACATGTACCCACCAAGAACTATCTATTGACTAAATATGGTGGGTCTAGTTATTATAGTTGCTGAGAAATGGACCTAACCACGACAATGTGACATATAGTCACTCAAACATGGAATTGAGGCCAACGTCCAAAACCAGGTGTCAGACTGTCATGTACCCACTAGGAAATTTCTGTAGACCAAATATGCTTGGCCTAGGTATTACAGTTGCTGAAAAATGGATTTAACCACGAAACTTATACGCAGATTTTACATTTATGTTTATGAAGTCAGTGAACCATGAAAACCAAGACAGGGTCACAAGACCAGTATACTGCGGCAAACTTTATACAATAAGGACCAAAAATCTTAATTGTAGGTATTACGTGTGCAAAGTTATTAAGGCTTTAAAGAAGTTTACGCTGCCTCCGCCGCCGGAAAGTAATACCTATATCTCGCCTTCGCGACATTTCGTGGCAGGCGAGACAAAAACCATGTTCTTTTTGGCCATAAGAAAACAGGTTATGATACCTTTTGCATATTTTGGCTCATATTTTGTTCTTGAACATGCAACTTTGTTGCATGTAACTATCAGGTAATTGCTCCTATAATGTACATTAAACAAGAAGGCAAACTCCTAATTGATCCACTACAAAAATCTGGTGCCCTTAACAAACAGTTTCAGTCAGTATTCACACCGGCAACCAACATCTCTCATACAGAATCTGTCAAACAGTGCAACATGCCAAAAAAATACTCAGTTTACACCAATATCAAAATTATTCATAAAAAGAAGGTATACAAAAACTATTAAAAAAGGGGGAACTAAATTTCTGGATATTTTTTTTTAAGTAATCGAAAACAAGCAGTAGTCTTAAAAGGGGAACATCTGATTATGTTTCAGTTGAGTCAGGGGTTCCACTGGGGCAAGTAGTTCCTGGCCCAAGTCTTTTTCTGTATAATATAAACGATATTCCATCCGGTTTTACATCTACCATGCATTTATTTGCAGATGACACCGTAGTTTACTTAGCATTCCACCCAGAAAAGTGTAATGTCATTTCAGTCACCAGAAATAAACAATCAATCACATTTAAGAACACCTTACAACAGCTAAATATAAGGGGGTAACCATCAGCTCTAACCTGAAATGGGATGCACACATAACAATATATGTAAGAAAGCTAATAGCACTCGAGGCTTTCTAAGGAGGAATAGCTCAACATCTATTAAAGAGCAAGCATACAAGTCCCTAGTAAGACCACCACTAGAGTATTCTTCCTCGGTTTGGGACTCCTACTTACAAGACATAGATAGCATTGAAAAAGTTCAAAGCAGGGTTTGTAACTAATAAATACAGAAACACCCCAAGCGTTGAATGGCGCAACCTCTCTGACAGATGAAAAGATTCCCGATTGGTAATGCTATACAAAATAGAACATGAAAAAGTCGCAATTCCTGAGATCAACATAGTAATTCCACAAAAAAGACAAACAAGACACTCAAATTCGAAAAGTTTCAAATTCCATACTGCAAAACACAGTACAGAAAAGATTTTTTTTTCCCAAGAACAATAACCAACTGGAACAAACTACCCAATAGTATATTCACATAAATTATTGTAGTTGTAATATTCATTTTTGTCCTCTATTTTTTATATGAATACAATTAATCTGTCTGGTTGTAAGTTATCCTTCTGTGGCATAATCTTCAATTTGTTGAAGGTGGTCACTAAATGGTAGAATAGAATACCCGTTCGGCATTTTGTAGAAAGGTAAACATTCAGGACAAAGTTGATAATTATTTTTTATTTTTCTGTATCATCTTATTTACACTCTACAAATCAGTCACTCTTAGGAAAATTGTATTTGAAGTTAATTCAATGTCAGCATCATTTTCAACAGGCTCTAAAATGTAGATATTGAATAGTTCAGAATGTGTATGCATCAGAATATGTTGGTAAAATGCCAGAAGTTGATCTAGCCCGGCAGATTAAGTCAATATTCAGAAAAATCATTCAGTTGGTGATACAAGTATCAAAATTTGCATGGGTACTCCCCTTAGGATACATGTTTGAAAAAAAACCCGTTATCCACCTGTTTTTTTTTCAAGATGGCGTCCAATCCCGATTGAAAAACATTATTTTTAATATAAAAGTTGACTAGTTCCATCGTAATGGTTTTGGGTTCAAATAGTACATTTTCTTTTACAGAGAAGCCAAATATATAAAATTTAAACTTTTTTGAAACTCCCACTATCACTTTCGGGAGAGAGTGAGTGTCAGAGCACAACCAGGGCACACTGGTAACACCACTGCTGTGAAACTCAGCATGGGGTTCAGTGTCAGCTAAATATTCACTTTAGTATAGTTAAGTGTCCCAAATGCTTTCTAACAAGCCCCATATACAGTTACCTGTAGTCTTGTTAAATGCAGGACCAGTTAGATAGCCGCACCTGAATTGACAGGATGAGCTAGCGCGGGAGAACCCAGCCAAGAATAATGGGGCATTAGTTATCCGAATGGTTTACAGATCGCAACGGGACTTAAATGACACTGTATGCACGATGGGGCTAGGTGTAGAGCAGTTAGTTTATGCCCGAACCTAGTTGTATCCCATATTTGAATGTGCTTTATAGTTTAAGGTGGTAAAAGGATAATCCCTCGGCCTTAAAACGTTGAAAAGACTTATAGCAATCTATTAAAATTGTGCATATATATATTATTAGGATTTTAAGTGTGACCCAATTGAAATCCAAATCTCAAACTGGTTGGAACAAATGTTGCCTTTGTCAGACAGATAAGAAAGGTGAAGATCTAAAATCTCCAACTCATTATTCATGCAGCAAGGAAAATGGTGGCTATTACAAGGTCGCAACAAACATTCCCCTCTTTCAAGCCATCAACCAACTTCCAATTATTTTAGTTCCCATCAGATTAGATGAAGGGTGATGGTATTGAAGAAACATTGAGACAGAACAATGCCAAATATCACCAGAACTGTAGGTTTTTGTTCAATAATACCAAGGTAGACAGGGCAAGGAAGAGGGCAGCTAGTAGTAAGATCTCTCGAAACGATGGACAAAGCAAGGTTAGAATAACCAGTATTGAAAGTCATGTGTGTTTTTATGCAAAAAGAAAAATCCTACATCTGCTTTCTTTACGAAAAAGAATCCATCAAAGTCAATATACAATTGGACTTTGATATAAATAATTTCAAAATTGATTTGACAGTTGAGCATGAATGGCTTGAGACGGTCAGCCGAATAGAGGCATCTGATAAAGAAGAAGAAAACATTACTTGGTCATCCCACCATGAAAAGGTCCAGTATTTGAAGTGAGTATTACACCGCTTTTACCTCTTCTTCGTGACCAAGCCCATTCAGTGGCCACAGTACGCCATGTCATGGATAAGATCAAAGACACGGTTGCATACCTTAATCCATTTCAGACTCCTCTTATTGCTGCTGACCAGCCAATCTACGCAGTAGCAAAACAGATACAGTGGCATTGGCCCTAAAAGTATGGTGAAGACAAGTTTGTCATTATGTTTGGGGTCTGCATATTGAAATGGCGGCACTTAAGTCCATTGGAACCCTCCTTCAAAATAGTGAATGGACAGGAGCCAATAACTTGAGGAAGGGATTACTTTCTCGGGGACAGCAGAATCCTTTCTTTCTGCTTCAAGCGTCACTTGGTCACGGCAAATGCACCAGGTTACAGTAAGCACTCTCTACAAGCTACTTAAGGAAGCCTACGGGTTTTACTGATGAACAATGAACAAACACAAGTTGTGCTAAGTATCGAAAACTGTTGTAAAAGACGCAAAACTGAAAGTCCACAATTTCAATTCTGGAATCTAGTGTTGACAATCTTGTCCCTAGTCCGATCATTTCGAGAAGCAGACATTACTTTATACCGTCAATCGTTGATACCATTCTTTTTTGCCAACAACAATGTGAACTATGCACGATGGCTCCCTATTTATATCAGAGACATGATATTACTTTAGCATATAATCCTCAGTTGGCTGCAGAATTCTATAACGGAAAATTTGTTGTTCACAAATCTAATTGTGAATTTTCAGCGTTGGCTATTGATCAAGCACATGAGCAAGCGAATATTGTTATCAAAGGTGATGGCAGTGGCATTGGTGTATCAGCCAATTAAGAAGAACAAGACAGATTTCTTTCGGCAAAAGCCGGAACCGACAATGGGTGATTCAAAGGAAAAAACTTAAAGGACGACTGTCGTCTGTTCTCTACACTTTTCATATCCTGTCAGTCTAGAGAATGTGACCTGATGGATTTTTTCAGCATGAGAATCAGTCTTTTCCCGCTGCACTGAGTGATGATGGTAATCTCCACAGCTGTCAGAAATCGCAGCTTGCGACAATTCTGGAGACTCACTTTACTCCTCCTGATACTGAGCCAGAAGCTAGCGTCATCATTTTGGACGGATCGGCTTTAATCAATTAATTGTCTCCAAGGATATCAAAGACGTTTGAAGAATATGTAGCACTAGAGGTAGTCCCAAAAGTACAAACATACAGTTGTACTTACACGAGAATAGATATTGTGTTTGATGTATACGGATCCTCTAGTTTAAAAGCTGAAACACGATCAAAGCTAGGCATAGGCGCTAGACGCAGAGTTACTGACAAAGGGAAAATCCCACAAACGAGGAAAAAACTGTATTTTTTTTATTTTTGTAAATATATATGTAATAAATATGTATAATTTCTTATCAAAAACCGTTTAGTTTCTTCATGCATGACAATTTAACTAATAAAATCAGTTTTGATTACCTAGAATGGCGGCCATCTTAAAAAATGGCCGCCATTTTGAATTTCACGTAGTTAACGGGATTTTCTGAATTAGTAGCCCCAAAGGAGTCTCCATGTCAATGTTGGTGCTTGAAGCACAATGTGAACGATTTTTTCACTTATCTGCTGGAATAATCTAACGACAAGTCTGGTTCCTATTGGCCAAGTGGTTTCATACAAGAATTTTTCCCAAAGGGTCCTATGTTAAACGAAGTTCTGTTATGGCAGTCATCTTGGTTGACAGTCCAGGTTATCGAACACATTTGTGAAAGTGGGCCCTCTAAGGATCACTGTTGCTTACTTTCTTTCCATATTGGACAAGTGGTTTGACAAGATTTCTAAATGGATTTTTCCCATACGATCCTAAATAACACTAAGCTTGTGATCCTTAGAGGGCCCACTTTCACAAATGTGTACTAGTCTCAACACTTTTGACTTAATGATAAGAAAAGCCACACAAATAAAAAATTCTACGCTTATTATAGGTGGAGACTTTAATCTCCCTGGTTGGGATTGGAACAACAGATTATTAAAACCAAACACTAATTACCCACACCTTCATTACTTCTTTGGCAACTCACTCGACGACACATGTCTCATCCAAATTGTTTATGTCCCTACACGTAAAGACAATATTCTTTATCTGATAATTACAAACTTACCAAACCAAGTACAGCGTGTTTAAGTTATTCCCGGCATATCTGATCATGATATCGTGTTTGCCGAATTTGCAATAGCTTCATCAAAACTTAAACAAAAGCCTAGAATGATTCCATTATATAAACAAGAGGCTCTCAAGAGCCTGAATCGCTCACCTGGCAAACAATGCACTATAAACTAAATCTCATCATCACCATTCACTAAGGATACCATGTTTACTTTAAAAACGAAATATTGTTGAAATCCGAGCAAGTGTAAAAAATGGCGGGAAAGTGGCAGCCATTTTAAAAATGGCCGTCCAAAACAAACTTTCATCATCACCATTCAACTTGGGATACCATGTTTACCTTGAAAGTAGCTTTCGTCTTCATTTTCTTTCTATAATTCAGGAAAAAATAAGCAAAAACAGCATTTTGACCCCTATGTTCTATTTTTAGTAAGGGCGGACATGTTTTTCGACTAATCAAAAATCCAAGCATTAACTTTTTGCAGGATACCCTAAGGAACAATCTTACCAAGTTTCATTTGATTTCGAATAGTAGTTTCAGAGAAGAAGATTTTTGAAATAATAACATAAAAAAAGCCAAAAAATGTCAAAAAAGGGCAATAACTCTAACATCAGTTGACAGATTTTCACGCAAATCAGCACACAGGTAGCTCTCATCATGCTGAACACTTTCAACTTGCCAGAATTTGCCGTAACCTAATGATTTTTGAGATATTTGCGAAGAACTGTTGTTTGACCCCTATGTTCTATTTTTAGTAACAGTGGCCATGTTTTTCGACGGATCAAAAATCGAAGCATAAACTTTTTGCAGGATACCCTAAGGAACAATCTTACCAAGTTTCATTTGATTTTGAATAGCAGTTTCAGAGAAGAAGATTTTTGAAATAATAACATAAAAAAAACTGTTGTTTGACCCCTATGTTCTATTTTTAGCAACAGTGGCCATGTTTTTCGACGGATCAAAAATCGAAGCATAAACTTTGTGCAGGATACCCTAAGGAACAATCATGCTAAGTTTTATCCAAATCCATTCAGTAGTTTCAGAGGAGAAGATTTTTTAAATAATAACATAAAAAAAAAGCCAAAAATGTCAAAAAAAGGGCAATAACTCCTACATGGGTCGTTGGATCTTCTTCAAAATTTCAGGGCAGGTAGATCTTGAGGTGCTGAACACTTTTACCCTATGCCAGAATTTTGATATCTGTGACCGTTTCTGACTTATTTGCAAAAAACTGCGATTTACCCCTATGTTCTATTTTTAGCCATGACGGCCATGTTTTTATACGAATCAAAAATCCAAACAACAGATTTGTAGCACCCATACCAATTAATAACTGTACCAAGTTTGGTTGCAGTTGGACTTATGGTGTTGGAGGAGTTAACGTTTGAAAAAGTTAACGGACGACGGACGGACGGACGGACGACGGACGCCAAGTGATGGCAATAGCTCACATGACCCTTCGGGTCAGGTGAGCTAAAAAGCAAATTGGAGCACAATTAAACAAGAAATAAACACTTCATACAAACATCTCTTTGAAAACCAGCAACATCTTTGTGTAAATGAAATGTGGAACAGTTTTAAAACAACAATAAAAAAAACTAGTGAAAGATCACATCCCACATAAAACAGCAAAAACAAAGGAAGGTCAACCATGGATCACAATGGAAACAAAACGGCTCATTAGAAAAAGATATAGACTTAATCAAAAAAATTTGGGAATCAAACTTTTTCAAAACAAGAGGCTCACCAGAGCCTGTATCGCTCACCTGGAGTCTGGTTTTCATTGGACAATTAATCAACTATTTGACCAAGTTTGTTGCAATTGGTTCAATTGTTCAGGGAAAATTTGTTGAAGATTTATTTTTCATAAGGTTTAATGTTAAAATATGTTCCCTGATGGTGGTAGTCCTGGCAGGAATTGACCAGGAATAAGGGTGAACCTTAAATAAATGTAACAGAACCCGACCTCAAATTACACAAACCAATAACTCCTAAATAGAATTTGGAATTCCCTTCAAAATTTCAGGGTAGGTAGATCTCAACATGGCAAACATTTTTCAATTTACATTTCACTTCTATTTCAAATAATTTTGGAGATAAATGCAAAAATGTTAAAATTTTAAAAATTTGACAAAAAAGGGCAATAACTCCTAAATGGATTTTGGGATTTCCTTTTAAATGTCAGGGTATGTAGATCTCAACATGGCAAACATTTTTCAAATTTACATTTCACTTCTATCTCAAATAGTTTTGGAGATAAATGACGAAAAATGTTAAATTATGAAAATTTGACGAAAAAAGGACAATAACTCCTAAATGGGTTTTGGAATTTCCTTCAAAATTTCAGGGTAGGTAGATCTTGTCATGCTGATCAAATTTACCCAATGTCAGATTTTCGATATCTGTAACGGTTTTTGAGTTATTAGCAAAAAACAGCAATTTACCCCTATGTTCTATTTTTAGTAACAGCGGCCATGTTTTTCAACGAATCAAAAATCCGCACATCAGTTCTATGCAGGGTACCCTAAGCAACAATCTTACCAAGTTTCATATGATTTTGAATAGTAGTTTCAGAGAAGAAGATTTTTGAAATAATAACATAAAAAAAAGCCAAAAATGTGAAAAAAGGGCAATAACTCCTAAATGGGTTTTGGAATTTCCTTCAAAATTTCAGGGTAGGTAGATCTTGTCATGCTGATCAATTTTACCCCATGTCAGATTTTCGATATCTGTAACGGTTTTTGAGTTATTAGCAAAAAAACAGCAATTTACCCCTATGTTCTATTTATAGTAACGACAGCCATGTTTTTCGACATTTCAAAAATTTTAAACGATAGAAATTTTCCAGATGCCCTAAAGAACAATTCTGCAAAGTTAGGTTGAAGTCGGTCCAGTAGTTTAGGACGAGTTAACGTTTGAAAAAGTTTACAGACGACGACGACGACGACAGACGACGACGACGACGGACGCCAAGTGATGGCAATAGCTCACATGGCCTATGGCCAGGTGAGCTAAAAATACAAGGAGGTTAAACACCAGGTACAGAAATGTATACGAAAATCATACTGGGAATACAATGAAAGCATCATATTACCACCACAAGATGAAACAAATTTTGGCACTATATGAAAAAATTTTGGACCTACATTAAACATAAAAAAACTGATTATATTGTTATTACTGAAATTAAACAAGACGGCAAACTCTAACTGATCCACTACAAAAAGCCACGGCACTTAACGCACAATTTCAGTCTGTATTCACACCAGCATCTAATACCTCCATACAGAATTTGTCAAACAGTGCAACATGCCACAGAATACTCTTTTCCCACCAATATCAAAATTAATCATAAAAACAGAAGGTATACAAAAACTTTTACGTAACTTAAATCCTAACAAAGCAGCAGAACCAGAGTTGAAATTAAACCCAGATTTTTAAAAGAACTTTCACGTGAATTGCATCAATACTTACCATTATCTTTGAGAAGTCAATTAAAACAGGTGCTGTTCCAGATGACTGGAAAACTGCCCATGTCTCTCCTGTATACAGAAAAGGCCAAAAATATAACCCCGAAAACTACCTCCCTATATCTCTCACATGTATTTGTTGCAAACTTTTAGAACACATAGTAGTTAAACACATCATAAAACATGCAGATAATCATAACATCTTATATCCACTACAGCATAGATTTCGCAGAGGGAGGTCCTGTGAAACACAACTACTCGAATTTATAGATGATGTCTCACTTAACATGGAAAACGGTAAACAAACAGATATTCTGGTCATGGATTTTTCTAAAGCACTCGATAAAGTTTCACTTTCTCTTCTAATTAATAAGCTTCGCCATTACGGGATACAGGGGGAATTAAATAACTGGATAAAAAAATTTCTAAGCAATTGTAAACAAGCAGTAGTTCTAGAGGGGGAAAAATCTGAGTATGTTGCAGTTGAGTCGGGGTTCCACAGGGGTCAATTCTTGGACCAAGTCTCTTCCTGTATTATATAAACGACATTCCAACTGGTCTAAGATCTACAGTACGTTTATTTGCAGACTATACAATAGTTTATTTGGCAATAAAATCGAATTCTGATGCATTCACTTTACAAAAAGATCTTGACAAACTGGCATCGTGGGAAACCATGTGGAAAATGGCATTCCACCCAGATAAGTGTAATGTAATTTCAATCACCAGAAATAAAAAAAAAACAATTGCATTTAACTACAAATCACACAATCACTCATTAGAACATGTAACGACAGCAAAATATCTGGGGGTAACCATCAGCTCAAACCTTAAATTGGATGTACACATAAACAACATATGCAAGAAAGCTAATACCACTCTAGGCTTTCTAAGAAGGAACCTGAACATAAGCTCAACATCCATTAAAGAGCAAGCATACAAGTCTCTAGTAAGACCATCACTAGAGTATTCTTGCTCTGTTTGGGATCTATACTTACAAGACATAGATAGCATCGAAAAAGTTCAAAGGAGGGCTGCGCGTTTTGTTACCAACAAATACAAAAACACCTCAAGCGTTGGTAACATGTTAAAATACCTTGAATGGTGCAGCCTCTCTGACAGAAGAAAAGATTCAAGATTAGTAATGCTATATAAAATTTAACAAAAATAATAAATTAATCCCACAATAAAAACAAATAAGACATTCAAATTCGAACAGCTTCCAAATTCCATCCTGCAAAACCCAGTACAAAAAAGAATCCTATTTTCCAAGAAAGAACTATAACTGACTGGAACAAACTACAGGATACCATTGTAAATTGCACATCACTAGACTCTTTCAAATCTTCAATTTCAAAGCATCAATATTAGTTCAACTATTACATCAAACTTGATTATACAAAACATTTTTTCATTTTTCCTATATTCTTTTTTTTAAAATTTGCATATATATCAATCTATGTCTTGTTGTAAGTTTCCTCCTGTGACATAATCTTCAATTTGTTGAAGGCGGTCACTATATGGTAGAATAGAAGAATAGAATAGCTAGGCTATGGCGGCTATCTTGGTCAACAGTTTGGGTTATTGGATACAATTCTGAAACAGGACCATTTCTGTTAAATGTGCTTCCAATTTGTCACGTTATTTCAGATAGGAAGATTTTAAGTGAATTTTCACCTATGGTCCTTTATCAAACTGAATTCGGCTGTGGCGGCCATCTTGGTACACAAATTTGGTCATCGGCCACAATTCTGAAAGAGGACCATCTAAAGACAATTGCTGCCACATTTAGTTCTGATTGGCCTTGTGTTTTTAGACAAGAAGATCTTTGAAAGTAACAAAAATAGTTAAAGACCTTTATAGAAACATATGTGTAAAGTTTGGGTTCAATCGGGTATATCTTTCTTGAGAATTTTCTCAAAGTTTAGCAAATCAGAATTTAGAATAGGCTCTAGCTGCCATATTTCTTGACCAATCAGCACCAAAGTAACAACACTTGGAAAAGACCTTACAAGAAACATCTCTGTCAAGTGTGGTCAAATTCTGTTTAGGGGTTCTCAAGAAGAATACCAAAATGTACTCTACTTGAAAAGTTAACGGAATACAGATGACGGACGGATGCCAAGTGTTTGTAATAGCTCATACTGGCCTTTGGCAAGGTGAGCTAAAAGTTGTGTACATCATATATTATATTTAAATTTTCCCCCAATTGTCATTCGTTTAGTGGTTCTCAAGAAGAAGATCAAAATGTGAGCTAATAAATAATCAATAATTTTGAAAGTAAAATTTTGCATTTTTATTTAACACGATCTTCACTCATCATCTAAATGATCTGATTTAACTGTGAACATTAATTTTGCTATAATTTTCCATTTAAATATAATATAGGCAAACAAAGTGACTACATAATGTGTGGCAATCACATTTTTGGTTTGTCTATGATTAATTAATAATAACTTTATTTGCTAAGAAAACCCATTTGGGCCATATGAAAAACATGAACAGTAAACAAAATACAATTGTGAAAATACACAATATCTACATAGAATACATAAAATACATGTACATTCAACAATAACAAGAAGATATTGTATATAGTTAAGAGTCTCTTCCCCTCAGTTCTAAAGACTGTTTAATAATAACAACTATATCAATATCTTTGGGTGTTGATGGGTTCAAAATTTTTTTTAAAGACTTTAATTTTTTGAAATTTTCATCATATGTTATAAAGTATTCCAGATTTTTTTTCTTTGTGTGTCATTGATAATAAAGTAAAAAAAGAAATGGTGTTCATCGTCTATTTTGTTACATGTATTGCATAATCTCTTTTCTCTTGGTATTTTTTTGTATCTTCCAATTTCTATAAGTAGGTCATGGTCACTTAGTCTAAATTTCGTTAGATATCTTTTAGTTTCTTTGTTTGGATGTGACAAATAATATTCCATAGAGTATTCTTGTTTTATAAATTTATACAAGTAAATTTTGTTTTTATCATTCAAGTCATTTATTTTAATTTTAATCAAATTCAAATAATAAGTGTTAATATTAGTTTTTATGTTTTGTTTTTTTGGTTTCGTCTCTTTTTTTTTGAAAATTATTTATTTCATCTAAGTCCGTTCTAGTTTCTTTTGATACAGATTTAGCGTATGTGAACCATGAATAAATACCCTTGTCATCTAATATTTTTGCAAGATTAAAAGCTTCCTTAAGTACAGGATTTAGTATCTCATTGTTGAGTCCTGAGAGGTACAAAATTTATTGTGTTTTAACGGAGGATTCAATTGGGATGATCCCAAGTTCCGCTCCAACACACTTCTTCTCGTCCCAAGAACATATTTTATAAAATCAAGTTTAGTTTTTTCCATTGGAGTTTTATCTACAAAGGACAATAATTCTAAATTAGAATTATTTACTTTGGCTATACATTGAGCTCTAAAAGAGTTTTATATAGGAGTCCATAAAGCAAATTTCTTGATTGTAAGTAATATGGGCTTAAATAAAGTATTAAAAAGGTTACAAGACACTTTAACTGGCAAGTTTCCAAATTCTGAGGTATATGATCAAATTGCAAACAAAACTTTTTGGCCTTTTTTGCAAAATCTAAAGAACATGAAGTTAAATTTCCATTGCTGTTAATAACACAGCCAAGATATTTGTAGTTGGACACATTTTCTAATAATTGTCCTTTGTAATTAAATTTATTATTATTTTTATTTATTTTGGATGGGTTTTGAATAACCATCGTTTTTGTTTTCTTAATATTAACCATAAGATGCCAATTATCACAATACTGTGCCAAAGAGTCTAAGCTTTTTTGTAATCCCGACTCAGTTTCTGAAAGAATTACTAAATCATCTGCAAAGAGGAGACTGTCTAGGTATGAGTTCACAAATTTAAGGGGGCTATTTTCTTCCTGCTCAAATAATTTGCTCATATCATTAATAAAAATATTAAAAAGAGTAGGACCAACTGCATCTCCTTGCCTTTTCTTACCCCTTTATCAATTTGAAAAACTTTGGATGTTTTTATATCTAAGTGCACTTTCAGTATTTTGAAATTTTTTTTTGGATAATATTATACATTTTTTGCCAATCCATTGTTCTAGAATTTTAAACAACAACCCTTTTCTCCAAATGGAGTCAAAGACCTTCTGTAGATCTACATAACATACAAATATTTTCTTTTTACTTTGGTTTAAATATTTATATAAAATAAATATACAATTAGACATTCTGTAATTAGCTCTAAAACCAAGGACGTATAACTAACAAGGATTGGTGTCTCGCGGTATCTCGTTAAAATATCGCGTATCGTGAGACTTGTATTTACTCACTACTACAATTATGCGCGCTTCAAGTAAATATTCCCGGTTAGTTACGATAATGTAAACAACTAGAACTCGATCATCATGACAGAAATTCTCTCATTTGTTTTTAACTTAAAAAACTTTGTTTATTATTTTCGATGTTCAAAAACCAAAGAAACAAATATAAAAAAAATTCTATCAAATATGTCTTACATGGTCGTTAAAATCGTATAAATTACAAAGTTATAACATTTTTATTATTGAATAGTAAATGTCTTCTAGAAACAATGATTAATTGGATTAAAACCTTATTTAGTTTGAGCATTTACCTATGCATTCCTAAATCCTGTGATGATTTATAATTAATTATAATAAAAAATAAATTAGTCCCGATTGTATGTTGTTCATTTGATGAGCTTGTGCGGTTTCCTTTCTACTTTTTGAAAGATTGTAAGTTGTAAGTTGTTTATTTAATGAGCTTTTGTAGTTTCCTTTCTACTATTCAATTTAGAAAGGCTATGACCCAAGCTACACTAAAAGAGTCATTGTCTACTTTCAAAATGACCAAAGCTGATTTGAGAAAATTTATCTTGAGAAATATATACGAATATGTCATAAAAAGAACGAGTTGCAAAATCTGCTATTTACTTTTTGATTTGAACTCTATTAACATGTCAGATTTTTTATCTTTGGACACTGATCTTGATTTGGAACTATTGCTAGGGGAATATACAGAATATAATAAATATATTTATTTGTCTAACTATTTCTCTACTGAAAAAAACAACTTCAATGACATACCTTAGTAAAATTATAAACTTAAAGTCTAGTTGTCATAAAACTTTTATTGCATAATCACATCTTTAAAACCGCATTTCTATCCAAATAAAAATCTTTTCTCAGCTGGGCACCTGTATATTCAATTATCAATAGCACCTTACCTTCTGAGGTTCACCCGGCCACATGACATTTGTTAATTAAAGGTGTTATGATTGATTGTATAAACATGGTCTGTTAGTTAGCCTGCCACATAGGTAATTGTTTCAGTCTTTTACACATAAATTCGTACATCATCTACATCATACCACACTACACAAAACCATTCTTCAATTGGCCGTCGGAATTCATAGTTTGCCTCTGACAACTGAGACAGAAGTATAAGACAAATAAAACAAAATATGTATGCTTTTCTGCCAGATAGGAGGCTTAATTTTGCTCAGCATGCTCAAAAACATGTAAGGAACAGAAGACCTTTAAAGTAAAATTTGTTTACTATTCCGATATTGACTTTTGAGCTGCAAATTAACTGCATTGCCCCGGTTCACAGTTATTTTGAGAATGAAAAAAAAATGAAAATTAATTTAAGCAAAGAAAGGCTCAATATCTCATTCATTTTCCAAAATAGGAAGCTCATTTTTTCTCTGCAAGTCTAGATATATGTAATGAAAGAAAAAAAAATAACTGTAATGCATTTGTATGCAATGTGCATGTACCTTATACCTGCAAACTAGCAGCTCTGCTCTGATAGGTAGATATTATGAAACAAAATACAGCTGTTAAAAATTTGTTCATTTTGTAGCTCAATATCTAATCAAATTCTCAGCATAAGAAGCTTAAATTTGCTATGCAAGTGTAAAAATGTCATAGAAATGGAAAAAAATCATGCAATATGTGATTGTATAGCATATATTCAACAAGATAGCTGCAAAATAGCATCTCTGCTCTGATTGATAAATATTTGACAAAAAAGATGGAGGGGGCTTCAATAACTTCAATATTTGACTAACCTCTTAACAAATAAAGTTGAAACTTGCTATGCAAACGTTAAAATATAAAAGGAAAGGAACTCATTCAGTTTAGAAGCGTCTTTTCACACCACAAATGCACATTTAGCTGCAAAATACAAGGCCATTCTCCATGGAAGTCGCCATTTTGTTTACCGAAAAGGACTGGTTTATATGTTATATTACACGTGAAATACACAACAAAAGACGCTCTATTTTCATATGAAAACGTAAATATTATCTAAAAATTGTAATCAAATACTTTTATACAAGTAAATGCAATAAAATTTAAAAAAATCAATGCAACATGACGGGTCATGCCATCTCGGTCCCAGCATCATGGGCAGCATCTGGCATCCTTACTTATGATCTTTTATTATGATGTTTATAAGTGTTTGATGTTGTTTTAATAGTGAAAAATCATTTAATACCATAAAATAACTTCTACTAAATATGTTTTTAATTATTCATATAATGTTTTTATACTTAAAAATTGATGTAGAAATCTCGAACCGGCGATTCCCGCTGCAGCTTTCTGCAGATCTTGTGTTTTCTCGCGATTCGCGATATTTCTCAGATATTATCAAGGCGATATCGGGAGTTTTCTATCCTTCTAATATACGTCCTTGCTAAAACCAAACTGTGATGGATTATATTTATTTTCTAAAAAACTAGTTATTCTCTCATTCATTAAAGCACTAAATACCTTAGCTAAGCAATTCATTAAAGAAATTCCTCTATAGTTAATTAATAAACTTTTGTCTCCTGCTTTATGGATGGCTATAATATATGACTGATCCCATGTTTTTGGTTACCAGCCAGTTTTCAGAATAATATCAAACAGCTTTGTATAAGACTGGAATGTAACTGAGCTACTAAATTTTATAATTTCATTTAGTATTTTATCTGGACCACTAGATTTGCCCATTTTTAGTTTATTAATTATATTTTTTACCTCTCTTAATGAAAAAGGTCAATCAGTAGATTCTTTATATATTGTATTCTTTTACTGATTTTCAAGTGCATGTACTATTATTTTTTGTAAATTCTTGTTTATGTTTAAACAATTTCCTTGATTTTGAAAATGTTTTTCTGCAAGGTCTAGATTTTCAAAAATTTCAAAATTATCAGAATCTTTTTTTATTTTTGGAAGATTTCATGTTTTTTATTATTTTCCAATATTCAATTGTATTATTCAGATAAGCATTTTCAAGTTTTTTGAAAATTTCACTTTTATATTGAGCTGTTTTCTGCTTTACAACTTTCAAACTTTTTTTTCCATAATACTATATTTATTTTTCAAGTTATTGTCAAAAGGATTATCTCTTATTTGCTGTCCTATAGTAATGACATGTCTTTTTAGATCAGTTACCGTTCAATCTGTCCACTGATGTTTTTTTCTTTTTAGTTTTCTGTTTTTGTGGATGTGTCTCGAATGACACAAGAATTTTTTGCTAAAGAATCAAGTATATTATTAAAATCATTTGTAGCCTCAACAACACCCTCTTGACTTTGATTATATTGTTTCATTTCAAACTTGACTATTTTATCAATATTTGCTTTAGTAGATAAACAATTTATCAATTTTATTTTTGACTTTTGAGTGCCCCACTTATATGAAGCTGATGTTGTCCACTCTTTTTTTGGAATATTCTTTACTTCATTATTCCAGTTACATTTGAGAAATATTTGTAACTGTGTATGATCTGATAATAATTTATCGCTTAAGTTTTGAAATATTTGACTGAGGAGAGGAGACTCACTTACTATACCATAATAGCTCTGACCATTATTGGTCCTACAAGTAAAATTTCCTAGAATGTCCCCAACATATCTGCTGTTTAGTATACTTAGGCCAGCTGATATACACAAGTCTAGTAGGGATTTGCCTTGAAATCACAGTTTATTCTTTCAGTACAATTATCAATTGAATAGAAATCTGGTAATAAATCTTTATTACTATATTTTCCTCCCTATAGGTCGAGACTTTTTTACTTTAAAATGACCATTTTACCATTATAAGTCTATGGAGAAAGTATCACATAGACTTTAGGTCCAGAAAATACAGTAGTAAAGTCGTTAAGTTTTGTATCATCGTTTTGAATAAAATCTAAAGAATTCCCAGTCCTTGAATTAAAATCACCAAAAAGAATTATTTTACCTAACGAAGAACTGCTTAAATGGGCTAGAGTTTTTATAGAATGTACTGCAGAACAATACAGTTAATTTTTTTTTTACAGACTTCAATCCCTTTCCATTTCAATATGCTCTGGGATGGTTTTTGATAATTGGTCTGCTAAGGACTGTGATGCTGCACATAAAACCCTTCGATTTAGGAAGTCTATTGGTCCTCCTGTGAATTAAAAATTCATACTATTATCAGGATTCATTAAAACTGATCAAATTTTACAAAACATTAACAAGGAAACATAAATGAAAGGACTTGGGCATGTGTCAATGAACATCCTATCAAAATACATATAAAAACTTATATCAAAGAGTTAAAATACCGAAATCCAGTAGTTTCATTAATATACTAAACTAGAGGCTACCAGGAGCCTGTATCGCTCACTTGGATTTCTTGTGCACTCATAACACAAAACAAAACTTTGACTGCGACAAAAATTTTGGTTGGTAGATTTTGTTAACTCACTTTTTTAAGTTTAACTAATCAGCAGTGGTTTTTTAGGTCACAGGATTCTGGTTCAAACAGGCTCAGTCAGGCTTCACATAAAAACACGAAAGCACTGATGAAGGATCTCAGTGATCCGAAAATTTTGCTAAGTCATTGGATACAACTCTGAAAGAGGACATCCCATCGAGCATTTCCTTAAGTTTGGTTCAAATTTGTTCAGTGCTTTCAGACAAATCATTTTTAATTGAATTTTCCATTGGGTCTTATGTCAAAACTATGTCTTGCTCTGGCAGCCATTATATGGTAGGTAAGGTCATCGATACAATTCTGAAAGAGGATCTCGTAAGGACCATTGCAGTCCAATTGGGTTCATACTGGCCAAATGGTTTCAGACAAGATTTTTAAGTGAAATTCTTGTAGGGACTTTTGTTGAACTATGTTCAGCTCTGGTGGCCATCTTGGATGGCAATTGGGGTCATTGGACACAATTCTGAGGGCCATTGAAGAAAAATTGCTGCCACGTTGGGTTCCAATTGGTTCACTGGTTCCAGACGAGGTTTTTAAGTGAATTTTCCCACAGGGTCTTGCGTGAAACTGTGTCCACTTTTGGAGGCCATTTTTGATGGTGGGAGAGGTCATACACTTCTGAAAAGGTCCACCTAAGGACGACTGCTGCCAAGTTAATTTCAAACTGGGCAAATGGGTTCAGAGGGTAAGATCTTTAAAAAAAAGTTTATGAGGATGCACAGCAAGTGATAGCAATAGCTCACCATGCTCACACAGCCTTTGCAGATATACTCAAATGTAATAAACTAGAATTGAAGGAAATATTACACTGAACCACACTCCTGGATTTTTAAAATAAAACAAACTAATGTAAATATTTAACAAGAATGCACACTATGTCATGCTAAGAATACCCACACTTGTAAATGAAAATATCTGAAAACAGGAAGTAGGTGTCCGACAGATTCGAAAAGTTTACACACATTACATCTCTTCATTGTCAAGCTGATGACCAAGTATGAAATCATTCTGTTCAATAGTACTTGAGAAAAGTGTGACGAAAAATTTGAAGTTCATTCAACATATTGAAATTTCAAAGTCTCGGCAAACAGGAAGTAGGTGTCCGATAGATCTGAAAAGTGCTCACACATTACAACTCATTACTATTAAGCTGCTGACCTTATATAAAGTCATTCCAATCAGTACTTTTTGTGAAAAGTCTGAATGCAATATAGCCCCCACTTCTATGCATAAAAAATATAAGTAGGTGTGCATCATTCTGTAAATAAATCACATACAAACGTTACATATACCCTGGCCTTACCTGCAGGATCAATAACTACCCCTCCTGCCTCCATTACTATAAGCCCTGCTGCTGCTATATCCCAGATATGGATTCCATATTCTACATAGGCATCACCAGATCCTATTGCTACATTTAACATGTTCAATGCTGCTGATCCTAATGACCTGGTTCTTACAAAGAAATCATGTGAAAACATTAAAATGGTTACAATATAAATGTGTACAAAGTTATTGTTAATTTTTTTGTTTTTTGGAACGAACAGTGATCCCTTTCTTCTCTTCTTCACAGGTTGGTTTGGTTGCCAATCGAATTGAAACTTACATCTTGTTTTCATGTTGTCACATAAAGACAACTGAATGATGAAAACAAGGAGGGGGCTGTTTGCAACAATCCATTGATGCTGAACTCTGATATGTTTTTGTACTACATGACACTCTGAAGCCTGGTCAATTTGGTGTCAATAATTGATATATTTCTGGGAAAAAAAATGACATTTTACTCCGAAATCATAGATTTTGAGAACTGACAATGTCTTTAGTTTGCATCAGCTGATTTCTACAAAACTTCAATATGTTGTTAAACAATATAAGACTCTGGGGCATATTCATTTTGGTATCAATCCATGACATTGTTTGTGGGTAAACTTAATTATTGTATTAGACCAGATCTCAGAAAGCCTTTTGCTGGATTCAATATGTAATATATATATTACCATATGTGTCTGTTTTAAGACCCAATTTGATTTCAATAATTGCAATCCAGTTTTTGTCAATATCCTTGAAGACTCTCAAACCTTTAAAAAAAATTTAAAGTACAAGCAAGTGTGAAATTTCAATTCTTTTGATCAGTTGAATTTTAAAGATTGCTATTCCATCATAGCTAAGTATCCTGGAAGACTCTTAGACCTATAATTTATGGGAAAAGTACCTGGAAACCAACATATTAAAAGTAATCAACTGTCAAACAGCAATTGCTTGGAACAATTTGAATTTCAATTATTGTAATTAAATCCTGTCATACTTCTTAACTGCCCTGAGACCTTTAATTTATGGAATCATGGAAATCACCACTGGAATAAAAGTTGCTTTAAACAGCTGAGCTTCAAACATATCAATTCAATATGTAGAATGTTTCTTGGAATGTACTCTTAGACATTTACTGTTTGTAGAACTGGTTGCTTCAATGATATCAACAGTGGAACAGAAAGTGCTAGAAACTATTGGATTTTTTTTTCCATTTTAGTAAATTTCCTGAAAGTCTTTAAAACTCAACTTTTGGGAAACATATCTGCAAATCATGTGTTAAAGAAATCAACTGTGGTATTTCAATTCTGTGATAGTTAAATATTTGGTATGAAAAACTTTCGATGTACCATATCCCATACTCTAGTCTAGGAAGACTTTTCTAAGTACTGTAGTGTTTCATCCTGTCTGTCATTTTCATTTATAAACTTTCATTCTAGTGCCAAACTTACTGAAATATGTACTTTCTGGAACTGAATTGTATTGTTTGTCTGCCATCTGCCTTCATTTAATTAATGACATATGATTTAACATAGAAAATATTGGTTTCTCTGTATTTTCATTGGTTGTTTTTGTATGCATACATAAATTTTTAAGGAATAATGTATGTATTTGGGATTTGTTGTTATTTTTTAAAAATATTTGAATTTTTTTCACACTAGTGCTTCCTTGTGCTTCAGTGATTGCCTTATGTCAGCTATGGGTCACTGTAAAAATGATCACTGGGTGTAATTAATCCTTTGCAGCAAAATGTGGTGAAGAGGTTTAAAAACCAAGTGGATTTGGCCCAACAGTGTAAGGCTCTTGACATGGTGCTAGGCGAATAAGTACCATAGTGTCTCAACTGTGTGAGTTCGAGACTGGCCAAAGGCGATCAAAAATTTAGGAGTATTAAAATCTAATTTTAACATTGTAGAGTTAGTGTTTAGGCCTAGCACCATGCCCAGCACCCTTCAGACAACTCGGTGACATCCACTATATATAAAAAGATAGCTTCAGTGATAGACACTTATCTTGGGATGAACATGGCACATATGTATATGCAATGATTTTTTTTTATACCTCTGGCATTTGTTTGAGGGTAACCTGATTTTTCTTTCTACAATACATCATATTGGATAGTAATGTTTCATTGTCCTACAGTCACATGTGAGTCACAGGAAATACAGTATTTGACTAATTTTGACTATTCATCCATTATTATGACAATCACATAATGTATCTGCCCTGTGGATCTCTGAAGAAATATCTGAGATACAGGGTAATCCTAAATATTTATATACATGTACGTCTGAACACTAACCAAACACATATTGATATCAAATTTTATAAATACTGTAAAATTTTATATATATAGCAAAGGCCTATTTTCTACTAAAATAATTAAATTTGTTTCTTATAAATGTATAATTTAGAAAATCATTCTTTGTATATATTCATTATTTTGTAAAACTAGAGGCTCTCAGGAGCCCGTATCGCTCAACTGGAAATCATTTGCATAATAGTTTGACTATTTTTATCTATATAATTCTAGAAGAGGACCACTTAAGGACAATTGCTGCCTAGTTTTGTTCTGATTGGCCCAGTTGTTTCAGACAAGATCTTTAAGTATATTTCCTGCAGGGTCCTATATTAAACTATGTTCGGCTCTGGCGGCCAACTTTGATGGCAGCTAGGTCATCGGATATCATTCTGAAATAGGTCACCATCCGAGGATCACTGCTGCCAAATTTTGTTCTGATTGGACCAGTGGTTTCAGAGAAGATTTTTAAAGGAAACTTTACCACGACGATGACAGACGGCGGATGACGGACGCCAAGTGATGGCAATAGCTCATCTGGCACTTTTGGCAAGGTGAGCTAAAAATACTGAAGCCACAAACATTGGGAAAAGTCTGTTAATTTGAAATCTTAGGAAAATAGAAGTTATAGAAATCCTGGAAGATATCATCAAATATTTTATCAAACCTCAGTATGACATGCAATACCTCTTCTTCAGCAATGTTCGTCACAAGCAAGACTGAAAAAAAATTGAATCATGCCTGCACATACTGCATGATTCAATTATTAGTGTTATTCAGTCACCAGCTGTAGACCTTAGTCCAGTCTGATTTCCGGTCTTAAGGGTCTTTGATAAATTCATGTCATAAAGCCAGTCTAGATCATAGTCATACAAATGTTTGTCACTGTAATTATACAATGTAATGTAAATCTGCTTACCCATGAGATGACCGTAAAATTGTTTGGAAAATGTTACATTTTCTTCTGAGGATCTCTTGATCTCTGGAATTCCCTCCTTCGAAGTATACTATTGATTTTTGTAGATCTGACAAATAAAACGGTAAAGTCTAACTGGAAATCTTGTAGAAATATTATGGCTATATTTAATGAAGTCTAAAACTGTAAGGCTATTTGGGTTGGTGATTCGGATCATTGAATTTTTTTTTTACATTAGATCATCTACATGTAAATGCCATTGCTGCCCAGATTTGTTTAAACTGGATCAAGTTTCATGCTCAGAAGAAGAGTTTATGTAGTGAATTTCCCCCTCCAATCCTATGTTAGGAATTGGTGGCCATCTTAGTTGAAAGTCTTGGTCAAAGGATGATGGTCATAATGGAAGAATTTTATTTATACCAATGATTCGATGATGCTGCCTGTGGAAGATTACGAGCGTATCCACAGCTCAGTTGCTAGTATTTCAATACTAGCCCAAAATTGATACTTAAAATTTACTGTTATAAAATTGTAAAATCTAAGGAGTATCTCCCTTGTGCATAGCTCAGTCTTTAGATGATTTTGGTTTTACTCCTTTTGGTATTTTTGAATTTGCTCTACAACCTTTTGGATTGCTGTTTTGGTTTTAAACATTTTAGGCCTTGAGCACAACAAAATGCGCACACCTTGTGCATGAAAACTGGTATCAAAGAATTTTATTTAAGTATTTTGTCAAGGGTTCTAATTAGTTGACTTTATCTAGCTGGTGGTCAATCATGTTAATGCCCATAATTGTGTACTTTTGGAAATATTTTCAAAATTAGCAAATTTTAAATATTTTTTTTCATGAAACATTGAGTCTTGTTTCATTCATTATCACTACCTAATTATGTTCCGTACAGTATTTAGTGTATTCTTAGTTTTTCTCCTCAGTTTACACGTATAATGATAAACCAGGGAAAGGCCATGTTTCCCTACAACTTTGAAACATTTTTTAAACGAAGGATTTCATTGGTCAATAAATTTACCAGTTTATTTATTAATAATTATCTTAGTGGAATGCATTGAAATGGCAACAATTTCACGAACAATAACTTTACTATAGAATTGGCAATGTGATTTCAGAAGACTGGCTCCAGTTGGCTAAATTGTTTCAGACAAGAAGATTTTGAAATGAATTTTCCCCTAGGGTCCTATGTTAAACTAAGTTCAGCTGTCATCTTGGTTGACAATTATCCAGGTCATCTGACAAATCCCATATAAGAATAGTTCAAATTTTAATATTTGGTAATATCTGTCATAGGATCAGAAAGAGAAATGGTACACAAAAGTGATGAACATTTTACAGAACTTTATGAGACTGAACATGATGAAGCTGTAACAACAGATTTTTCAGATGTTGAGACTGAAATACCATAATTCACAGACAAACATGCACTACTGGAACACATAGTACTAGTGGAATAAGATCCTAGAACCCCAAGGAGAGGTGCTATACTGCTCAGAAAGAAGAAGAAAGTTGGAACACAGAGGAGACTAGAAGTATGTCCAACCCTGTAATGATAAAGGGTGCTTTACTGGACAATAATTCCTATTTCTAAGGGAAATAACTCTCACAATAATTATCCAATTAGCGTAAAACTCAAACTAGATCTGTAACTCATCATTATAACATCCCGTGACAACGACAGACAGGACGATGATTACTGCAGTGCATGAGCCAATTTTACAATTGCTGCAATGGTGTTCTCACCTCGGAGGAAGGTAAGTCTTGTAATTTTTGAAATTTGTGATATTTTCCAGATTGAGTCTCATAATTAAATATTTCCAATACAACGACTCCTATATGTGGGTGATTGAAACATTAAACTTTCATAATGAGCAACAAGTTCTGTAAACATTCAAAGAAACCAAGTGTTTACAATCAACTTTGATTCCACATGTTAGTTTCTCATCCCTGGATTGATTGTACTCCTTAAATTTGAATGCCCTCTGCTCAAACAGTTTATTTAGCATTTGTTTTGCATTAATTCTTGGGACATGCATTATCGTTTTCCACAAAATCGTAAAGATATCATTTGGCATGCAGTAATCATTATTTGACTTTTAACTGAATTGCAGTAAGCATAGAGACATAATTGTCATTTTCTAGAAATAATATTGCATTACCCAAGAAATAGGGCAAAATAACATTCTAAATAACCTGTTTGACTGGAGGGTATTCAAATTTAAAGAGTGAATTATTTCCATTCTAACAGGACAGTTTCTACAACATCCAGATAGGTATTCAGACACGAAGACGCCATTACACAACGCAAGTTATTCTATGATGTCATTAAAGCTTGTGGGAAACTTTACTATGACGTTGCCAAACAAGCAGTCTGGTGTCTGTGACATTGAAATCAACATATCCATATTATACCATGGATGTAGACTAAAAATGTTTGAAGTAGGTCATATTAGAATGTAATTTATCAACATTATGTATTATAGGTTGGATACTTTAAGTGCACACACCAAGAACTTTGTCAAATGGATCTTTGCCCCATAGGAGCTTAGTTGATTCCAAAATGTGAATATTGAAAATTTTATATCAAATACCTGTTTGTTGTGATGTATATATTTGTTTACCATTACAGTAAGCTCCCTGACCTTTTATGGCTGTAAACATCTGATCTAAAATTGGGGCATATATAACTCCTACTTCAATCTGAAATAATCATTTAATAGTAAATACCTATTGTAATCATATCTTATCTTAACATTATATCAATATATGAAGTTTTCATGATGATATGGTAACATTAAGTTTGTTTGAAGCTATGACATGTATGAGAGACCAGTGTAAATAAAAACAAATGGGTGAAAGGCCTTTTGGGCTCTGGTGAAATCTATCACAAGAAATCCTGTATCAGTGAACTGATACAAAAATAATACTCCAAAATCAAAAATGATATTACCTCAGAATTTTAACAAATGATCTAGCCTCTAATAAATACTTCTGAAAGCACTCATCAAGATGAATTAAAAGAAAAAAATCTTTACAGAAATGTATTATTTAATGAACTATAATAATTTTATGTATCCTGAAAACTGCTCATTTTGGTTCCTTTGACCCATTGCATCTTAAGAACTGTTAAATCTGTTGACATATTAGATTTATTATTGAAAGCATTCATAAAAAATCCCCAGCAGAAGATAAATCAAAATTTTACATACCGAAATTACTCTATTTATTGGACACTAAAATACATCTATTTTTTTAGGAAAATTGGAAATTCGTCGAAAAAATAGAGTTTTCGTATTTCACTTCACATCGTTGTCATTTTTTGACTCCATATGATCGTCCTGGTCAATTTACTTTAAGAATAGGCAATCAAAATAATGGTTCATACTTGCGGTATTGTTATATGATTTTGCTTTCATGATTTATCTTTTTGTATCTTCAAATTAATAGTTAATTTAATGTTGAAGACGAAAACAGTAGCAAACTTCAAACGACTCGCCATGTTGTTGACTAATATGTGAACATCTCACTTTGACAATTTTGAAATCGTCGAAAAAATAGAGTTGACAAAAAATTCAAATTTCCTTGAATTTTCAAAAGTGTCCAATAATTAGGGTTATTACGGTATACAATGTACAGCAATGACGGCTTCCTCTAGTCCCTACAAAACTGTACACACATGGACCCAGAATACAGATTATTGTATATCCGACACTGTAATTCTGAGGGAGTGAATTACAGAAATAGTGTTAGTCATGTGACATTTGTCTGAATTCAAACCCGTCTCAGGTGATATTTTTTCTTTGTGTGGTAATCTACCATAACACCCTCAACTGAAGGCAGTATGTTTATAATGTATGAGTTAGTTTTTTGTTTGATATCTCAATACAGATACAGGTATGAGGTATTTTGTGTACAAAATTTGTTGTTCCACCTATGGGATCTATAACACAGCCACCAATCGCTCTAAGTCACAGCCAAATGCTGTATAAGAAAAAAGTTTAGAGGAATTTCCGGTTGTGACATGGAGGAAACCATTTATGTGACCTTTTGCTGGTAGGTCGTACATTTATGGTCCTGTATGAGGTTTTTAAAGAGAATATGAAAATTCTAAGAATGTCATCATACCCTTTGAAAATTTCCCTGTCACATATTAACAGCATTTTTACATCTGTAATATTATGTTGGCGCTACAAATTTTGGCAGACATAAGTTGAAGTGTTTCATGCTGCAGACGGAATTTTAAATCGTGTTTTCCGGAGCGAAATGGTTGTTTCTGGATAATTTTTTTTTATTCAAAAGGATTCTATTTGACGACCAAACATTCAAGTCACCTTTAATTAACCAAAGTCTTTGAATTGCCAACAAATACGGACTAGGAACTAGATGTGATTTGGAGGAATCAATAATTAGTAAATTCAGTGGAGTATTGTATAATCATGATATAAAAGTTGTCTTTCTGATTTTAAATGTAATTTCCCCCTAGACTCGACCTTGAAAATGAAAGGGGCATATAGTTTTACCCTTGTTCTTCCGTCCGTAAGTCCGTCCCGATTCATTTAGGTTTCTGTTTTGGGTTCATTTCTAAGCAACACTTTGTGCAACACATCAATGATATCCATGTCTGATCATCAGAATTTTACCTGCTGTTTGATTGACAACCCTAGACAAATACAGGTATGAGGTATTTTGTGTTCATAGAATATTACCTGCTTTTTGATTGATAACCCTATACAGATACAGATATGAGGTATTTTGTGTACAAAATTTGTTGTTCCATCTATGGGATCTATAATCCATGTCGGATCATCAGTCCATTTTATTTTATCTCCTGAGGATTCTTCTCCAATAAACCTACAACAAAAACATTTGTAAAATGTTTTTTTTATATATTTGTAATGAAATGAGTTGTAAATCCAGAAATTTCAGACATAAAAAAATAAATACAGTTACAGCAAACTTAATTTATTACCATTAAAACTAAATTCCAAATGTTTCTTTGATATGATCAGTTTCAAACAAAAATTTAAGAACTGTTAGATCATCTATATGTGTATATTTGCTCATCCGAGAAGTTGTTGTTGCGATGTCATGAAGAAGTAGATTACTAAATTATGTACCGTCCATTCTAATTTTCAATTCTAGCAAGCGGTCACCTTGTTGGTAATCATACTGTATTGGTTTTTACAGTGTGTTGTATATACAAGAGTGTCAGGATAGATGGGGGGGGGGGGGGTTGTGTACCCATAAAACCGGTTTAACCCCACCACTATTCAGTGCCTGTAGCAAGTTAGACTATCGTGACTCTCTGTTGTGTTCATGTATGTGTTTTGTACTCCTTTATGTTATTTTTTGTATAGTATTTTGTCAGTTGCTTGCTTTGATTGATTGGTATGTTATTGTTGACCTTTCCTGTTATCCATTTTGTTTATTCAACTTCAGACTAATATTACAATTGTAGAAAATGTTCCTTAGATTGTATCTTCCATTGTCTTTACTTTTTGGTGATCTTAAGATTTGCACAATAAACGTGACACCCCTTTTTGACACTGGTGAATAACCATGCCAAGTATCTTCACTTAACTTCAAACCATTGTCAAGTTATAAGAGTGGACACGATCTTTAGCATAGTGCATGGGGTTCTCAACTTTGACCTAAGTTTTTGACCTTATCCTTTGTACTACAGAGTTGTACATACATTTTGACACACCCTCTGGTGCTAGTGAATATCCATGCCAAGTATAAACTTTGAAATCATATAAAGGTTCTCAAGATATAGAGCATACATGATCTGTTACGGACTAATAGACTGATCATTATCAGGTGACCGCCACTATATGGCGGGGCCCTAATTAATCTGTTGATGCTGATTTTCGAAAAAAATCAGGAGAATTCTTTTACAAACCTATTATATAAATTTCATTTAAATATGTTAAGGCATGTAGATGTGAGAGCTCTTACAAAGTGGGATGGACAGATAGCCAGCTATCAGCATTTTTATATGCACTATGCACAAAAATTGTTTCAGTTTTGAACAAACAAATCTAAAAGTTTGCTTTATTTAAATTTATACAGGTACATGAACATGAATGTAAGTATTCCGTAACTATTAAGACTAGAGAATGTGTCTGTAAGACATGGATGTCTCATTCTCCAGAACATAGAATTCCCAACTATTATCTATGATGGGAATTCATTTTAAGAATAATTTTAAATATATGAAAGTTTCAGGACATATCCTGCTTACAATAATAAATATTTAGCATTAATGAAAAAAGTTTAATGTCAATTGTATTACATCTGCTTTTTTTTATTGTACTTATTTATTTCAAATCAAATGCAATATTAAATATTTCACTGCATAATTCATATTCAGTAAAGAGTACCATTGCTGCTAAGTCTGGTTCTAAAACGAGTGCTATAAGACAGGAACATTGTGCAAATTAAATTTTCCTATAGGGTCCTACGTTAAATTGAATTCCGCTGTGGCAGCGATCTTGGTTGACCGTCCAGGTCATGGGACTGAATTCTGAAAGAGGAATATCTATTATGACCATTGCTACCTAGTCTGATTCCAAATGGCCAATTTAGTGGTTTCAGACAAGAATATTTTTAAATTAATTTTTCGAAAGGGCCCTATGGTAAACTAAGTACGGTAGTGGGAGCCATCTTGGTTCACGTTCCTGTTCTTCAGACACAATTCTGAAAGGGGAGCACCTATGGACCATTGCTGTCAAGTCTGATTCCAATTGGCAAAGTGGTTTTAGACAATATTTTTAAATGAATTTTCCAAAAGGGTTAAACTAAGTCGGCTGTGGTGGCCACAAGAACTTAGAATATTTTCTATCCTCACCATAATTTTTACAGAAAAATATGCATCACACAAATCTATTG
The DNA here is from genome assembly GCA_028015205.1 of Mytilisepta virgata. Classification (NCBI taxonomy): domain Eukaryota; kingdom Metazoa; phylum Mollusca; class Bivalvia; order Mytilida; family Mytilidae; genus Mytilisepta; species Mytilisepta virgata. The sequence continues at coordinate 72,147,314 of CM051521.1, forward strand.
AAGTATAACATTCATCTTTTGAGAGACCACCTACGTTTGTAAACAGTCTGAAAACATTCTTGTTCAATATGAAAATATTTCACAAAATTGTTGAGTCAAGCGAATTTCAAAACTTTTTCCTCTTCACAAGAAACATGAGAAACAAATTAGAATTAAACTCATTTTCCTCATGAACTAATTGACAATAGCTCCGTCTGTAACAATTCATCTACTTCAATGTCAATTAACTCAGTTTCTTTTTGTGAAACATTTCTGAATTTGGACAAATGTTTTTGAATTGGATTCTTCCATACTTCAATTTTTTAATTAGTTTCAATAGTATTAAGCATCCAAGGGTCAGGGGTAATTTTTCTCCTTTCTGAAACATAAAACTGCAGAGACCCATCTCTAAACATATTTATCTTTAATATATTCTTTGTTTGTGGGAAAACTTCCCTATGTCATCACCAAACAGGTAAGTGCCAATTTCCTCAGAACAAATACAAAGTAATTACTACTTCAAGCCAATGTGTGGCTTCAGTAACAGTTTCCTGCCATAAGATAATTCGAAAAATATACTGCATCACTGTGCAGCACAGTCAAAGCATTGGAAGTTAAATTTCTGAGTATCTTGTCAATGTCTTTTTTCATGATCATTTCTACAAGACGAATTACTCGCATAATTCCAAGACCGAAAACACTTTGGATACAAAATATCTTGAGACCTTACCTTTCTGTCTAAAAAAAGACCACATCTAAGTGTTAACTCTGCACAGTACAATAGAACTAAAATTTGCAGGAACCTTATTGTCTTTGACAATTTTTGTTACCGGTACATTAGCTTTTTTCTTCGTTACATCAGTAACAAGCTTTGCTAAGTTTCCGGCAGCATCAAAGCTAAACATATCAACCTCATCAAATATTTCAGGCAACTAAAACATATATTCATAATAATTATTTTCCGGCCCTGGCACCATAAAAGTTGAGAATATTCTTAAACCTGAGAATATTCTTAAATATCGGAATACTCGAATGTGATTGGCTGAGAATAGGAATTTGAGTAAAATTTTCTTTGCTCAGCAAAAATAGTTCTTTATGGCGCCCAGGCCTATGTAACAGTAGAGCATGATTTGTCTCCCAAAATTACCTACCGCACCAACCGGGGATCGAACCCGGAACCTTTGGTTCAGTAGTCCACCGCTCTACCAACTGAGCTAAAGGAGTACTTGTTTGGTGGTTATTAGTCATATTGTCTATAAAATCCTCAAGAAGATGGTATATATTCATAAATTGAGAACTCAGTGAAGTGCTGGGTCAGAACATATAGATAAGTTGTCATACAGTCTTAGAATAAAAAGAGACAGATTTTAACTTGACCACAGATTTTACAGGGCACGGCTCAATTCGCATTGGATGAGTTCATTTCTGCTTCATTGATTTTTCATATGTGTAAATAATGTTCATGATGATGGCTACATGAAAAATATTCACAATCAACCTGAGAAGCCTAGCGGCTGAGCCAACTGATTGATAAATGCATTATATAACTTAAGTGGATTATAGTGGTAAAGTTTCATTGATATAACTTTATCAGAGTCAATTAACCATTAAATATATGTCAAATTGACCCAAATGTTGCTGATCTGCAATGCAAAAACTTTACCAACAAGGGTAAATCTATATGACCCTTCCAATTTAAGTGAAAATGGGATGTATGAGACAAAAAAAACCCATTATAAAAAATTAAAATATATACATTTTGTAACATTGGATAACATGTAAACTACATACATGTTGTTTCTTCGTTACATCGTTTTATTCATTACACATGGTATATTTTATTGGTGCAGAAAGCCAGAGTACCCATGACCTTAGGCAGGAAAAGCATTTTTGGTCAACATTTAAATTTAATGTCTTACTGGTGTGTAGGATATTTCTGTTTAAATGAATCTATTATTTGTTTCTCTACAGCTTGGTCTGTTTCTGTTACAAGGTCAGCAAATGTACTCTTCGTCTGTAAAGCCTTGTCCTTCATAAAAGCTTCTCGCACGACCTAAAATGTATTATCTAAGCTTCCGTAAGAAGGATATGTTGAACTAATTCTTGTCAAAAGTCCTTACATATATCTCACAAAAGTTTAAGCAAAGGAACAAAACTTTTACTGCTTTTCTTTATCCTTAAGTTACATCTTCTTTTACACATGACTTATGTCATGAATTGTACATGTGAAAATTCATCTGTGTCTAGTATCTACATCTGAATCTGATTTAGTCTATTTCTAATAATTACTTGGTAGGAGGCACATTGTCAATTCTACCTTTTTTTGTATTTAGCAAATCATATATGTTAAATTCAAAAACTAATATGATGTTTTGGTTAATGCGAGAAATGTGATAAGATAGATATCAGAGATGTTAAGACTACTAGAAATGTAATGAAATCATTATTACCGGTAATTGATTCTTGCTTTATTGTCAGTTGCCAAATATTTACTAGAGCCTGTATCGGCCACATGGATTTAACATGTCCACCTTGAGCAGGAGTAAAAATTAAAGTGGTCCTATGTTTAACTAATTTCAACTGTGACAGCCATCTTTGTTAACAGTCCGTATCATTGGACACAATTCTGAAAGAGGACCACCTAAGGACCTCTACTGCCAAGTCTAGTTCCATTTCAGGCAACTGACCAAGTGATTTCAGACAAGACTTTTAAATGAATTTTCCCATATGGTCCTATTTTAAACTAAGTTTGACCATGGCAACCATCTTTGGTTGACAGTTCATGTTTTCACAATTCTGAAAAAGGACCATCCAAGAACTATTGCTCCCAAGACTGGTTCCAATTGGCCAAATGGTTTCAGAGAAGAAGATATTTAAATGAATTTTCCAATTTGGTCCTATATATATGTGTAAACTATTAAGTATGGCTGTGACTACCATCTTGGTTGGACATAATTCTGAAAGAGAACCATGTAAAGGATGAAAATAATTTTCTGATAATCAAACTAATATCCAATGTATTGATAAATTGAAAGTTAAAAGATTTCAGATTTGAATTTCTATTACATGTATTTTTACTGTATAATTTTAACTTTCAAAATCTATCAATCATTGTAAAAAATATCCTTAGAATGATGCAACAGCAACATCAACATCATGAACATTTGCCAAATAGAGGATTTGAAGAAAATTGAGTGTTTTCACAGTACATGTAGATTTTGGTAAAAAAAACAATTATGAGCAATAGCGGTCCGTGTATAAAGCGGCCAAACATTTTTCAAATTTATCTGAAAAATTAAAAATGAAATTTACAATTTGCTTTTTTATTTTTCAATTTTGAATTGAAAATTGAACTAGAGGCTCTCTAGAGCCTGTATCGCTCACCTGGATTTAACATTTCACCTTGAGCAGGACTAAACATTTAAGTGTTGCAGTCAATTTGGCTGGTTTTTCTATGGGGTTCTATGTTAAACCAAGTTCCCCTGTGGCAGCCATCTTGGTTGACTGTCCATGTCAATGGACACATTTCTAAAAGTGAACCATCTAAGGACCATCATTTCTAAGTCTTGTTCCAACTGGCTAAGTGGTTTCAGAAAAGAAGATTTTTAAATGAATTTTCCTATAGGGTCATTTATTAAACTAAGTTCGGCTGTGGTGGCCATCTTGGTTCACAATCCAGGTGATCGAACACATTTCTGAAAGAGGACCATCTAAGGACCCATGCTGCCAACTTAGTTCCAATTGGCTGAGTAGTTTCAGACGAGAAGATTTTTGAGTGAATTTCCCATAGGGTCCTACAGATGTATATTAAACAAAGTTCGGCTGTGACGGCCATCTCGGTTCACAGTCCTTGAAATCAGACATATTTCTGAAAGAGGACCTCCTAAGGACCATTTCTACAAAGTCTGGTTCCAATTGGTCAAGTGGTTTCAGACAAGAAGATTTTCCCATAGAGCCCTATGTTAAACTAAGATCGGGTGTGGCAGCCTTCTTGGTTGACAGTCCGGGTCATTTGACTCAATTCTGAAAGAAGACCATCTAAGGACCATTGCTACCAAGTCTAGTTCTAATTGGCTAAGTTAGGTTTCAGACAAGAAGATTTTTGGGTGAATTTCCTGTAGGGTCCTATGTAAAACTAAGTTCGGCTGTGGCAGCCATATTGGTTGACACTCCTGGTCATCAGACAAATTTCAGAAAGAGGACCATCTCAGGATCATTGCTGCCAAATCTGGTTCCAATTGGTCAAGTGGTTTCAGACAAGAAGATTTTTCAATGAATTTTCCCATCTTGGTTAAATGTCGGGGTCATCGGACATATTTCTGAAAGAGAACCTTCTAAGGACCATTACTGCCAACTTTGGTTTCAATTGGCGTTGTAATTTCATGAAAGAAGATTTTTTAAATTCATCCCCATTTTTTCTATTTTTAGTAACAGGAGTCATGTTCTTGGAAGTCGGGAATGCCGGATATAAATTTGGAAGGGGGCCACCCAAGGACCATTCCACCAAAGTTTGGTCCCAATTGGTCCAGTGGTTTCAAAGGAGAAGATCTTTAAAGGAAAGTTTATGATGGACACCGTCTTTAAAGGGCAAAAACTCCTATAATGGATCAATCATTTTGGTCATGTTGACTTATTTGTAGATCTTACTTGGCTGAACATTTTTGCTGTTTACAGTTTGTCATTATCTATAATAATATTTAAGTTAATAACTTAAAACTGCCAAATTTCCTTAAAATTAACAATTCAGGGGAAATTTCATGGCAGGTAGATCTTGAGCTGATGAACATTTTTACCCCATGTCAGTTTTGCTCTAAATGCTTTAGTTTTTGAGATTTAAGCCAAAAACTGTAATTTGCCCTCTATGTTCTAATTTTTGCCAAGGCCACCATGTTTCTCAACGGACAAGAAAATAAAACATAAATTTTATTCTTGATACCCTAAGGATCATTTAGGCTAAGTATGACTGTAATTGGTTCGGTGGTTTCAGAGGAGAAGATCTTTGAAAAAGTTTACGACGGACCCAAGGACACAGCCCTCCCCCCTCCTTAGAAAATCAAATGGTTCATGCCTTACTTTTCTATGTTTTAGTAAAAGTGGCCATGTTGGGTCTGCTGGACACTTATTTTGGAAAGGAACCATTTCACCAAAATTTGATTTCAACTGACCAAGTGGTTTCAGAGCAGGAGATTTAGCAAATTACCAGTATATCTGATCTTATGATAAAATAAGGTCATTTTGATGTGATCAAAGGGCAGGGCTGCCAGACAAAATTTTCAATTAGGACCATCAAATGACTCTTCCATCAAAGTTTGGTTCTAACTGACCAACTTGTTCCAGACACGAAGATTTTTTTGTGAATTTCTTACAGGGTCCCATGTTAAACTAAGTTGGGTGTGAAGGCCATCTTGGTTCTAAATAAAAAAGTAATTTCAGACAAGAAGATTTTTATGTAAATTTTCCCATGTTAAACTTAGTTCGATTTTGGTGGCCATCTTGGACAGAGGTTGGGACCATCAAACACAATTACAAAGGAGGACCATTTAATCGCAGTTTGGTTCTAATTGACCAAGTAGTTTCAGATAAGATTTTTAATGTAAATTTCCCTATGTTAAACGAAGTTCAGCTGTGTGGCCATCTTGGTCAGGGTCGGGACCATTGGATACAATTTAGCAAGGGAAATACCCAAGGATCATTTCAGCAGTTTGGCTGAGATTGACATAGTAGCTTCAGACGAGAAGATTTTAAAATTTTTACCCCCCCCCCCCCTTATTTTTAGCTTGGCCACCATCTTGGTCAAAGGTCGGGGACACCAGAAATACTTTTGGAAGGGGACCACCCAAGGACCATTCCATCAAAGTTTTATCCCAATTGGCCCATTGGTTTCTGAGAAGATTAAAAAATCAGCAGTGCGAACGAAACGTAAACTCTATCTGTAACTCATCATGGTAGACTAACTTACCAAAAATCAGCTTAATACCTGAAGTCATTTAGAAAAAAAGTCTGTTTAACTGTTATTTTCATGAAATTTTCAAAATAGAAAGCCGATAATTTTGGCAAAAAATCAGCGGACCAGAACGAAACGAAACTTGATCTGTAACTTATCATTGTAGACTCACTTACCAAAAATCAGCTCAATACCTGAAGGCGTTTAGAAAAAAAAGTCTGTATAACTGTTATTTTCACGAAAATTATTATGTTATTTTCCAAAGCCCGTAATTTCCAAACTTTATCACAGATTTGTTCTTTTTTATGTGAGATCAATTACAGTGAATGTATTCCTTTTTTCCTGAAATATTGAGAATTTTTTTTTCAAAATCGATGTACATTCCATGGTATGGAAAACAGGATATAATTTTCAGTAAGAGTTCAATCTGTATTAAGGCTTAGCTTTTAGCAAAAGTCAAGTTTTAGTGTCAATATTTGAAATCTTAGTGGAAGTGTTAAAATCAAATTGTCATTATAACAAGAGTGGACACACTTAATGTCTCCCATGTGTATGCACATGGACACAGAATAAAGATTATCTGATACCCAACATTGCTAGTTTAAAAGGAAAATATGTTAATAGAAATAGTAATTGTTAGGAAACATTTGTCTAAAAATTCTCATGCATGTCATTCACCAAAAATATTGGGTCTACATATATGTACAGTTTAATGAGTTATAACATGTGATGATAAATGGACTTATTTGTAAAATGGGATGAGAGTCACTCAAGCCTAAAATTGTGGTCAAGGTTAGGTGTCAGGCTGATGACACCTACTTGCCTAGAAGTTTCTACAGACCATATACAGTGGATATAGGTATTACAGCTGCAGAGAAATGGACTTAATCAGGAAAATGCAATCTTTCCAATAACGAAATTGTTCAATGTTGTCTCGGCCAGGTTCACCAAAACATTTAAGATAAAGTAAAAATATTATTTTTCATTGGATATTTAACTTTGTGGTTTACTGGGACCCATGAAAACCACAAAAATTTGTATACAATGAATAATAATGAATTCACAGTATGTTGGAAAAGGGGATTTCCTGAAATAGTGTTCTTACACCATAATATGCGCATGTTCAGGTCATGAAAAACCACCATATATTTTCATATGATTTGTCTGAAAACCTTGTGTACGTAATTAGTATTCACCTTTTGGCTTATTTTGTTCATATTTGGTATATAATTCCATTTTAATTTGCATATGACAAAATACAAGAATTCCATTTTTCGGAAGGGCAAAATCGTAAAAGTTTATACACTGATAAACCCATATTTGGCAAGTATATTCATGCGCTTTCTTGATTATTTAAAGTTTCAAATGAGACATTTAATGTGGAGAATGCTGTAAAAGAATAAATGTTAAGGATGATACTGACAATATTGGTTTAAATTTAATGAGAAATGGTTTAAAAATTGATGAAAATTGCGTTTTCAAAAATTCAGCAAAAAGTTGCTGCACAGACATCACAGTCAAGATTGCAACGTCATATTCGTAAAAATACTTCCATGTCACAATTTATTTCATATCTGCCCTCAATCTCCTCCAAAATGAATCGTCTTCAAAATCCAATCATCATTTTACCAAGCTATTGTCACATGGAAGTATTTTTAATTGATTTTAATCGTGGCAGAGGTAGGAAATCCAAAATGGCGGCTTATATCCCTTTAGGATTTTTTAGTATAAGGACGTGGATAGTGTATAGCACATTGATAATAAACGCATAATTTGCATTGTTATAGTAAATATTTATTAAAAAGTACTCATGAAATAAGACAACAAAAAAATAAAATAAAAAAGAATTAAATATCCAGAAGTCGTGCCCCTGTGGGACTGACGATAGACAAACAGACAAGGGTATTCCCGTATACCCAACACTCTGCAAGTATAAAAATTTTACAAAAGTTTGCACAACTAATCCAAACTTATTTTACACATTATCTTTATGATAAAATTACCTCTCCTGTCTGTCTTGCAACCTCAACTGCAGATTTCAAAAAATCTTTAACTTCTGTTGATGTCATTTTTTACTGAAATAAATAAATATATGGTTTGTTTTTTCTAAAAAACTAGTAATTACGATGCGAAATATGTTGTAGTTACTTCCCTTTGGCCGATCGTTTGATATTCACGCTTAACTGATTTTGATTTGTGTTCACTCCACCTTTTAGTCTTAAAGTGAATTGTTTTTCCAAATCATTACGTTAGAATTCTTTAGAGTAATAAGATCGAAAAATTTGAAAAATTGAAAAATAAGAAGGTTTTGGTATTTACAGACTCTATAGGGAAATATTTGGATGACATATTTTGCTTGGATTTTGTCGCGATCAGAGGAACCAGGATAAATTCTTTAAGAAACATGATTAAGGGTAGAGAAATATGTTTAGCTAACTATTCTCATATTATTATTCACTTAGGTACTAATGATATAGTTAATAACTCTGTTGACAAGATTATTGCTGATTATAAGGAACTAATTGTTACTATCAAATCTTATTCATACAGTATGAAGATTTTTATTTCTTCTATTTTGCCAAGGCCTGTTGATTTTCTTATACAGTGTAAAAGTGTTAATCTAGAATTGAGCAAGATGTGCTCTAAGAGTAATTTAAGTTATATTAGGTCTTTTAAAAGATTTTTTCATAAAGGCATTCCAGTCAGGTCATTATTTGCCTTTAAAGATGGTGGGCTTCACCTTAATGAAGCTGGGCAATACGAATTGCGCAAGTGTTTTCAGCATGCTATTAATCATATGTAAATAATTTAATATTGTGTATTTTGTCTTTATGTATGTGGTAATTATTATTTAGTTTTTATATGCTAGCCTAAAGGAAGTGTTTCATTCCTTAGGTTTTTGAATTTTCAAGGGAGTGTTTCATCCTTTGGATTCATTAATGTACACACGTATGTCACTTTAAGGTACTCTACTTTTAGGAGAGATTTCCGTTCGCATCTCATAAGTAGATCTAGCAGCTGAAGAAGTGGTTTATTCTTCCTGCTTGGAGTTAAACTTTCAAGAGAGTGTTCCATCTCTTGGGTTTAACCGCTCCTTTAGCTTATTTGGTTTTGTTTGGCGGACTTGTTTGGCGGATATTTAATTTTTGTGGCCCGCCATTAAATGTATTTTCCTAGCTATAACTTAATAAGTATTAGTATTTGTATATGTATTGGTATTTGTTCTTTATATTATTGTAATGAAATGTATGTGAAGATTTTTGTTTTCGGCCAAATAAATTTATATTATTATTACAGTCTTAATGAAGCCAAAAGTAATTGGTTTGTTTTTTCTAAAAAACTAGTAATTACGATGCGAAATATGTTCTAGTTACTTCCCTTTGGCTGATCGTTTGATATTCACGCTTAACTGATTTTGATTTGTGTTCACTCCACCTTTTAGTCTTAAAGTGAATTGTTTTTCCAAGTCATTACGTTAGAATTCTTTAGAGTAATAAGATCGAAAAATTTTCCCACCCTCCCTCCCTTTTTATAGTGTTTGAAAAATATTTTATTTTTATTTATTTTTTTTTTTATTTATTTTATTTGATTGTTGCATATTTTGCTTCAGTGACTTATGCGGCGGATATTTAATTTTTGTGGCCCGCCATTAAATGTATTTTCCTAGCTATAACTTAATAAGGATTAGTATTTGTATATGTATTGGTATTTGTTCTTTATATTATTGTAATGACATGTATGTGAAGATTTTTGTTTTCGGCCAAATAAATTTATATTATTATTACAGTCTTAATGAAGCCAAAAGTAATTTAATTAATTATAATTAAACTAATCTTGAAATACTTCAAATGCCAGAAATTTGCAAAAAGAAAATAAAACATGATATATACCCTTAAAATAATATTTAGTTTAAAATATAACACTACTTTTACTTCAAGTTAAAATACTATATTAAACCTGCACTGCTGCAGGCGTATTTAAGTAGGACCCATTTGTGGAGTCTAACCTTTATGAGCGTGGTGACAAAAATTGGGTTGATGCACCTCTTATCTTTGGGCTCTGGGTCACTTATCTATTTTAAAACACCTGATTAATTATAGGATATCCCCAAACTAAATTTAGCTATTCCATCTAACGCCAGGTGGAGCTGTTTTTTCGGAAGTTATTTAAAAACTGGGTTAAAAATATTTATCAATAGATGACCTGGTACCAGATATAATGTTTACAATTGATGTTTCCGCCCGATGTAATCCCTTTTGGGATTCTGTGTCCGGAGCTATTTTTCTGACTTTGCAGTGGGCGGCAAACCTAGCGTTAACTGGAATTGCTACAAACTTCTTGTGTTTGACAATGACAGGTGATAACATAAGGAGGGGGAGTGAAAGTCATGGGTGCAGGACAAATCGCCCCACTGCAAACTCGCCCCACACCAACTCGCCCCAGCTTGGAAAATATTAGTTACAAACTCGCTCTAACTGTGAAAATAATAGTCACCAACACGCCTCCTCAGATTTCGGTTTTCAAATTTAATTCCCAATTTGCCGAATCCATTTTGCCGACTTCCAAATTGCCGATTCCCAGATTGCCGCGTCCATTTAGCCGACACCCAAATTGCCGATTTTTTCAGATTTCGGTTTTCAAATTTAATTCCCAATTTGCCGAATCCATTTTGCCGACTTCCAAATTGCCGATTTCCATATTGCTTGACCATGTTTTGGTAAGATTTTGCAAGAACAAATGGTTAGCAAAGCTAAATGCAGTAGGGTTTGCAAATAAATGTTTATCAAACAATAAATTATGCTAAATGAGAAGTTTTGTGTAAACACAGAAATATTAATAAAACAACATAAAACACGCTTACCGAAGAACAAAGTCGAGGGCTGGCACAACTCCATGAACAAAGCAGTAAAGAAATGTCACCCTAACATCTACGAATTGTTAAATGTTCTGAAAACCGAGCAGTCTACGTCAGAACGTTCCGTGCGAAGTGCCCGTCTAGGTGCCCAGCCTCCACCAATAAGACCAAAGGCGAGAGAAAGACAGCAAAAGATCAGCACCCTGGAGACACAACTAGACACCGGTCTGCGTTCCATAGACGATTACCTGGCAGCGATGCGACGACATGTTGGTTACAAGAAGCACTAGTGACAATTTGTGACAATTATTATTTCATTTTGTTGCTATCATGTGTCAAATATTTGCAATATATTCCATGTATATCAAGTGCTTAAAATAGTGTTATAATGCAGTGCTAAAAATAAATAATATATCTATAATAGTGTCTGTATTTTTTTTTTCTGTTTATTATCAACCTTTAATTCTGAAGGTGTTCCAATACAGGATGATTATATAGTAGAAAAAGGTTTGTCTTATTATCTCCCTTTTTCTGGGAATTAGTATAAACTAATTTCTCAGATGATCAGCGCGATTCAAGCTGGTACACTTTATATGTCATGCACAAGTTAATGCCCTAGAATACAGATGTTTATTGTTGGTTCATAACTTATGTTGTTGAGTTTATGCTACACAATGACACACTTATAAACACATGTGTGCACTAACGATCATCTGAGACTACTATAACACATAGTTATAGTAGGCTCAGCGATCATACACTTTGTTCTGTCGTTATCCAATACATCCATAATCGTCAATAGTAAACATGTTAGATGAAAATAAACCACATAGAAAAAAAAAGAATTCGGCAAATTGGATTCGGAAATATGGGTTCGGCAAATTGGGACTGTCGGTAAAAATTGAAAATACAAAAATGTCGGCAAACCGGGGTTCGGCTATAAGGACTCGGCAATTTGAGGTTCGGCAATCTGGCATGAATTCGGCCATTAACCTGCAGGCTTTAAATACCTCGGCAGGCTTCTTTTAGTAGGACCCGACCGTTCCACATTGGCAGATGAAAACTCACAATAATATTCATATATCCTTTCCTTTTAATTTAAGAAAGTTGATTTTGATTTCTTTACATATGTAGGCTAATATATGATATCAAAGCCTGAAATTTTAGTTCCAGCTTCTTTTCCCATGGCTAATTTTAAATTCGCATAATAAACTTACTGTGGAAATAGAGGGTGCAGTGTTTAAAATTCTACACTCAAGTAATCTAGAGTAGAATATAGTTATTACTGATATCACTTAAGCTTCAAATACAGCTTATGCTATGTGTGTATATTTGCCAGTATTAATTCCAATATGTGGAATTTTAACTGCTAACACATATCGTGCTTTTAGATTTTAGACATTAGTGCTTATATGAGAAGTAGTGGAATTAACATTAGCTTAATGCTTACTTTTATAGAGGAATGATTTTATGTATAATAGTGACTGGTATTGACTCAAAGCTAATGCGATGTGTAATTATAGGTGGTGGGTTAACTTAACTACGCTATAGTCGAAGTACAATTACACCAGTGTGTTTACCATTGGAACTTTATATTTATTATACTGGTGTCCGCACATATCCCCACACAATGATTTATTTTATATACCTGCAATGCACAACAGTCGCTATAGAGATACCAGTTGCTAACTGTACACTTTCGAGTGGTATTCCAGACATTGGAGGGATGAAATAACAGAAAGAAAGAAAGAAGTCCCCCTGTTTCTTTTTAGATTTTAAAGCATATTCAACGTGAGGAATCACATCTGGTTTTATAACTTCTTACCAGTACTGACATTAATATGTTTTAATAAGTTTTATTATAACTAGTGAATATTAAAAATGAGCAAAAGTTTTATCCATTTTAAGTGAAATACAATATTTTAAGATCACATCAGTCTGAATTTGTACAGTGTTTCTAATTTATTATACCCCCGCGTTCGTTGTGTCCGTCCGTCCATTCGTCCATTTTATATTTTGTATCCGCAACTCTTCCTAAACTACTGAATGGAATTTGATGAAACTTTCAGAGAATCTTCATCCCATGATGGCATTGTGCACCTCCTATTTTAGCATTTGATCGGACCAATTTTTGGGGTTTCCCATAGAAAAACATGGACTTTGACTTTCAATGTGATAGGGGGTACCACGATGCCATCCGCAACTCCTCCTAAACCACTGAATGAAATTTGATGAAACTTTCAGAGGATCTTTATTACATGATGCCATAGTGCACCTCCTATTTTAGATTTTGATCTGATGAATATTTGGGGTTACCCATACCAAAACATGAACTTTGCCATTCATTGTGATAGGGGTACCATGATGCCATCCGCAACTCCTCCAAAACCACTGAATGGAATTTGATAAAACTCTCAGAGGATCTTTATTACATGGTGCTGTAGTGCACATCGTATAGATTTTAAAGCATATTCAACGTGAGGAATCACATCTGGTTTTATAACTTCTTACCATTACTGACATGTATATGTTTTAATAAGTTTTATTATAACTAGTGAATATAAAAATTAGCAAAAGTTTTATCCATTTTAAGTGAAATACAATATTTTAAGATCACGTGAGTCTGAATTTGTACAGTGTTTCTAATTTATTATACCCCCGCGTTCGTTGTGTCCGTTCGTCCATTCGTCCGACCTTTGTATCCGCAACTCCTCCTAAACTACTGAATGGAATTGATGAAACTTTCAGAGAATCTTCATCCCATGATGGCATTGTGCACCTCCTATTTTAGAATTTGATCGGACCAATGTTTGGGGTTTCCCATAGAAAAACATGGACTTTGACTTTCAATGTGATAGGGGGTACCACGATGCCATCCGCAACTCCTCCTAAACCACTGAATGAAATTTGATGAAACTTTCAGAGGATCTTTATTACATGATGCCATAGTGCACCTCCTATTTTAGATTTTTATCTGATGAATATTTGGGGTTACCCATACCAAAACATGAACTTTGTCATTCATTGTGATAGGGGTACCATGATGCCACCCGCAACTCCTCCTTAACCACTGAATGGAATTTGATGAAACTCATCTCACTGCTGTTGGAGTTTTCCTATCCAAAATATGGACATTTCCTTTCATGTATCTTATGTAAGGCAGGGGTATCAAGTAGTCAGCTTTGCTCACAGTATTTCTAGTTTTATTCTAACATGGTTAAATTGTTTTCACTTAACATAAAAGTTTTTTTTGAATGAAACGCATTTTAAAAAAATTCAATAATATTTTAATGCTGTGACCCTGCAAATAGGGTGGATTTCCAAAAGAAGAAGAAGAATACCTCCGAAACATTTGACCCAGACGAATGCTTCGTGTTAAACAACTGTAAATTTATGCATACGAACTTATTTGCATACTTTATCAGGGTAAATTCTTTGTAATGTTTACATTTTGCGTATGAATATGGTAAATTGTTCCACAGTACATTCTAAGTTACTTCCAGACAATGATTTTTATTATGATGTTTAAACATTTAAACATTTCAGTAAATTGATCATTTATTTTATTGTACCTTTAAACATAATCATACACAACATTTTACTTTAAATGTGTTTGGATTAACTCCCTTACACCAAGATAATAACCAAACAAGAAAAATGCTTATTGGGCCCTTTGTGTTAAATAAGACTACAAATTTTTTGCAGTATATGAAATAAATCTGCCTGCCCGGTACTTAGTAACTTAGTCAAAACTTCGAAAATAGTCGATATCAATTAAAAGGTCACCTCCCTTAAGCGGTCATTTTTTCGGGATTTTCTCCCATTGGTAGCCTTGAGCTGTTTTCTGCTCTTTGGTCGGGTTGTTGACTCTTTGACACAATCCCCGTTTCCATTCTCTATTCTAAGAGTTGTAGCTTTTGTGCATGAAAATTTGTTCGAGGTACACGGTCAAGACAAGAAGATACACTAATTTATGTTATCTTAGAGTCGATCTCCTACAGGGAATCTGACCATTTATTCCCCAGACAATTTGATAATCAATTAAGTGTCAAATTAGCATATTATAAGATACAATGTATTATCTTATCTTGATGATGCAAGAAATATGTAACTGGGCAGGGATTTCTGCAATGTCAATATATGATTGGGGATGTTTTCAGACATCCAGCGACACTGGCCTTCGTACCAAAATTACTTGAAGCCACCCTCCCCTCCCGTGCAAATATTACACATACTTAAATGATAAATTCTGTGTCAAATGGGTAATAGTTGTTTTTATCTTTTTTACATTTTGTTGTTATTTTCTTCTTTTTTATATATATATTTCGGATATGTTCGCGTTCGAGGAGCTAGGGTTCACATCACAATGATAGCATGCCTTTAAAGATCTTTAAATGTATGTATATCTTATCCACACCACAGGAACTTGAAATCTGATCAATAAATGTCTAAACAAGTAGATAGTAAAACAAAACGTCTGTATACTCACAGAGAAGAACTTCTCTTACTTGAAATCTTATCAATAAATGTCTATAAAGATAAAACAAAACGTATGTACACTCACAGAGAAGCGCTTCTATCGTAGTCTTTTTTATTCCTTTGGTGAGAAGGGGACAAACAGAACTTTTTAGGCTAACGGAAGAAGTTTTACAGGTAAATGTAAAGGTAAAAATGACGCAAATGTCAATTTTTTCCGGCGCACATGTCCATTATTTGTCCTGTCGATTGGCGCAAATGTGCATTGCCGATCTTAGAAGTGGTAGGTAGATGCGTCAAAGTGTTCACTTAATTTACCTGAAATGATTAAACTGATTGTACTTTATTACTAAAAAACTCCATTGGAAAAAGTAAAACTATATTCAGAACAATATATCTGATGCATCCCAATTTTACCATATGGCCTGAATATTTCGATACCTAGAAAATGAAACCAATAGTAGAACATATTTATATTATACATGTACAAAAATTCAAAGAACTCGATGTTAATTTGATTTGCACTTTAAACTTTTTTTGACTTGCGGTTGTTTGATAAAGTTGTATGTATGGAACTTTGTTTTCCCTTATTTCCTTTTTCACTTTATCTGTTTATCAGAATGACTAATAATGTTCTTAGAAGATGATGTCAAACACTTCAAGTTTGATAAATTGATCATGAACAAGCTTCTATCCAAGTTTTGTTAAAATCCAGGATGGCTTAAGGAAGTTAGTAATGTTTTAAAAACTTTAACTGCTGACTGTATGTAATGTTAACTGCATGGGAGAAAAATTAAGGTCTAACTCCTGATCATTTTGTCTCGCTTCCGCGACAAAAGTCGCAGGATCGACAAAGAAAATAAGAACAGGATTAAACATAACCCTGAATCATGCAATGTTTTATTTTGTAAAAAATGCAGGGTCATGGGGCCGCTATGAAAAAATATACAGGACACAAGATCACTTCCTTAACCCCCATCCCATCTCCAAAAGAAAAAAAATCTGATGGATGCTTTCTTATGACTTACACATTTACGGATGTTAATAAATAACTTATCCCGTTTATGAAAATAAAAGTATCTTCTATAAATTCCGGGTGAAATGTTTGACAACAACATAAAAACGCGAGATTGCTATCACATAAAATTCTAAGAAGGTTTATTTGAGTCTATGTTAACTTCATGACTCCTAACGTTTTTCAGTCGTTATCACGAATTGATTGACCGATACGAAGTTTTTATCTCGCGTATGAGACTAGATATATTCAATTAGATTTCACGTCCATCTGGACAATGCTGGAATTGTCGCCACTTCACTGGTAGTACATGCTAACACAATGTCACTCCCCGGAATAAACAGGAAAAATGGATATATAACACGAAAGGTTAACAATAACATACCAATCAATCAAAGCAACCAAACTGACAGAACCCCGGACAAAAATAACATAAAGGAGTACAAAACACAAACACGAACACAACAGAGAGTCAGAATAATCTGACTTGGTGCAGACAATGAATAGTGGAGTGGTTAGACCGGTCTTATGGGCACCTGAACCTCCCCTTATCTATACTGACTCTCTGGCTTATACAACACACTATAAATGCTTTCTTGAAGACACCTGTCGAGAAATATAAGATGTGAAAATTTTAAATATAGATAATAAAAGTAAACTAAATCTTTAAAACAATAAAGAAATCTGAATTCAAGTCGGAGTATTATTTGAACTTCCCTGACTCCAAAACCAGAAGACTTATATGTAAATTTAGGACTAGTGATCATTCTCTAGCTATAGAAACTGGTATATACAAAAATATTCCTAGAAATCTAAGATTATGCAACATTTGTAATGTCATCGATGATCGATGAAATCCATTTCTTTCTTAAATGTAAAATAAATGACAATATTATATTATGATGCGTCCAATAACAAACTTATATATTTATTGAATCAGAATTCCAAAGAAATCTTTAAGCTCCTTCATTAGTTGGAAACGTGTTGTTCGTCTTATGTTAATTTTATGTTTGAACATTGTATGTATGTATTTTGTTATCATGTTGTAGGGGCCTCGGTGGCCGAGTGGTCTAGGTAGTTCGTCATGACTAATAATGATCACTAGCCTGTCAACGCTGGGGTTGTGAGGTCGAATCTCACCTGTGGCGGGGTGTGTTCGACTCCGATCTTAATTGACAAGGATTGCCAATTTTCCTACCGAAGGTCGGTGATTCCCTCTGGGTACTCCGGCTTCCTTCTCCAATAAAAACTGGCCGCCGCGAAATAGCCAAATGTGCTGAAAAAGGCGTTAAACCAGCCCGACAACGCTGGGATTGTGAGTTCGAATTTCACCTGTGGCGGGGTGTGTTCGACTCCGATCTTAATTGACAAGGGTTGCCAATTTTCCTACCGAAGGTCGGTGGTTCTCTCCGGGTGCTCCGGTTTCCTCCACCAATAAAAACTGGCCGCCGCGAAATAGCCAAATGTGCTGAAAACGGCGTGAAACCCCAACTAAACAATTATGTTTAGGGGCGTAACTTGTGCTAATAAAATATTGGATATATTGAATATAAAAACCAATACACTATGATTACAAAACAACATGAACAAGGTGAAGAAATTAGAGTAAACAGTACATGATTTAGATAGCACGGTCAGAATAGCCTCGTTTAAACAGTAAAACTAGTTAAGACTCTCATAGCTGCAGGTCGGATACTGTTCCTCTACTAAACGAAAAAATCTGAAATATCACTTCCATAAAGAGTTTAATGCTATCTCGTCATAGATTGTAATAGAAATCGGCAGTATTTGTGAGAGGCCAGTATGTATTTAAAGTCTTCAAGCCATTGGGAGAAAGAGAAATTTTTACAGAATTGCACATAATTTCTTATTTGTATTCTTTACTGTGAAAAGATTTTAAGTAACTACCAAGTTTACAAATTTGCTAGTGCTTTAATTTCTGTGCTGTATTGTTCTAGTTTTGTTTAGTTCATTATACGTTTTTTATTCTTTTTGTTATACATGTATTCTTGTGGCGTTTGTTTGTTGTATCAATGGCCATTCGGGTCACAATGCAATTGTTGACATGTTCGCAAACAAACTGTGTCACAGTTTGTTTGCGTACCCTAGAGTAACGCGGCGTAAGTAAGTGGGTAAGTAATGTCTTTATTTAAAGAGGGTAACACAGTTAGTATTAAAATACTAATCTTCCCCGAGGCCCTCAATTAAAATATAAATTAATAACACACACACAATAAATTAATCTAACATTGATCCAAATTCTACAAATAAAGATCAACAACATGAGGACCATCTATATACATATATACCTATATATAATCAATGAAATTGTTAATTCAATATAAACATTGAAAGAATAGAACATCTCGCCTTCCAATACTATGACTATAATTTAACAAATTTAGAAAGCTTCACGGAGCTTTAAGTAATCTGTATACTTTCTTTTGAAGGTTTCTATATTTTTTCAATTTTAGGTCTGTTGGTAAAGCATTCCATAAAATGATTCCAGAATAGTAAAAACTTTTCTTCATAACATTTGTATTTGGACGAGGTACAAACAAGTTTATGCTTTTTGTTGATCGTAAAGAATAAGTTGAAGCATTATTAGCAGTATTAAAGACATTACATAAATATACTGGAGCAAGATTTTTGACGCATTAAAACATTAAAACACCTTTGTGATAATCAATTCTTTTAAAAATAGCCCTTTTTGTAACTTATACAACTTTTCTAAATTTGCTAAACTGGCTTGGCCCCATATTGTACAACAATAATCAAACACTGGTAAGATATAAACATTATAATACAAAATTAAATGTTCATAATTAATTAATTAATTTATATGTTCAGCCCAAGATAAACAGTTGTCAATCATAACACCTAATAATTTTTCATATTTAACATTATCCAGCAATGTATTATAAAATAAAACATTGATAGTATTGTTTCTAATCCTTTTACTGGATGATACAAGCATTGATTTGGATTGTGTTACATTTATCATCATATCATTTTCATTACACCATTCTTGCACATTTCGTATATCAAAATTCAATTTGCTATTGATGTCACATATATTAGAAAATGAACAGTGAATGATAGTATCATCTGCATATAAATCAGGACAAGTGTTTTGTAAATATAATGGTACGTCATTTATATATAAAAGAAAAAACAAAGGCCCAAGAATACTACCTTGTGGAACACCACAATACATATTTTGGCCATTTGATTCAAAATTATTGATGACAAGTTTTTGTGGTCTTTCGATAGATAAAAGTTAAACCATTTCATAGACAGCTCATCAAATTTATCTTCTCTTAATTTAGAAAGTAAGATATTATGATTGACTAAATCAAATGCTTTCTTAAAATCAAGAAATAGAATACCAGTATAATTGCCTTTGTCCATTTCCATAAGAATTTCATCTTCCATTTTAGTAAGTGCTGTTAAACATGAATGTTTTAATCTAAAACCCGATTGATTTCGATGTATCAAATTATGTTATGTTAGATATTCATATATTTGAGAATAAACAATTTTTTCAAATAATTTAGATATAACTAGAAGTATTGAAATGGGTCTATAATTATTCATATCTGCATTATTTCCGTTTTTATACAAAGGAGTAATTCGAGCTTCTTTCATTTCTGCGGGAAATATACCTGTATATAAACTAAGATTCAATATATGTGTAAGAGATTGATATGTAACTAGAGCTGACACCTTTACTATGTTTGGACTGAGACCATCTAATCCACTTGATTTGTGTACATTGACAGTTAACATTTCTGTAAAAACCTCCTCTGGTAAAGTACATGTATAAGAAAAAATTTCTTCTTTACCTTTGAATTGATCCATTGATTTAATTTTTAAGTGGATCCATAAAGTTTTAAATTAGAGATAATAGTTTTACAAATGGAAGTAAAATAAGTGTTAAATCTTTCACAAATTTCCGTCATGTCATTTATTTCTTCATCCCTTACTACTAAACTTGTTATTTTACTTTTTGAAGTTGCATTTATATCTTTTAAATGTTTCCATAATTCATTAACATTTTTACCAGATTTTATAGCTTTATCGGAGTAACTAGCATTGCTATTTCGCATTACAGATGTTAACTTGTTTCTGATTGTTCTAAAATTATCAAAATCTCTTATTTTATGATAAGTCTCTTTGTCTTCTTAAATCAACAAATTCCTTTTTATGCAACTTTGGCTGTACATTCCGTTTTACACGTTTTAAACATATGGGAGCATGTTTGTCTAGAGTTTTAAGCAATTTGTTATACCATAATTCAGGAACTCTATATGAAGTTAGTATTATATGATCCCTGCATAATTCAAGTGCCTCGTCTGGATCCAAAATAAATAAAATTTCATGGAAGTTTTGTTTTTTAAGATCATCCATAAATGAACTTTCATTGAATTTCTTGAAATTCCTATACTTAATGACAGTGTGTTTATTAGAACAAGAATCAATGTTAAAATTCACACTTTTTACAATACAGCTCACAGGATAATGGTCACCTGGACAGTATGTTGGAACATGTACCTGTATTATGTCCTCGGGCCTTGTCGTATAGATATGTTCAATTAAAGAGACACTTTCACTTGTAACTCGTGTGGGACTATAAATCAGTTGATCTAAGCAATACGTTAACATTATATTACTCCAGTGACTTGGTAACGGTTTTAAGAAATCTATATTTAAGTCGCCTGTAATAATTATGCAGTTATTTTTTGAGAATGCATTAGTTAACTCATTTTCAAATTTGCTGTTGGTTCCTTCGCGTTACTTAGAGCAACTGTTGCAACTGTTGCACGTTTGAAGTTGTTCATGGTATAAGCGATATCGCTTACATTTGTAATGAACTCGTCTGTTCAAGGAATTCAAAAATATGTTCTAACCAGTAAAATTTGCCCTAACTTCACAATTTCAAACGGAGGACACAAACACTGAGTGATTATCAAACGAAAATTAGTGCCTGTTTCAGAGAAGTATTGTATTCAGACCCTATTAATGATGAAAAGCTGTCATCAGTTCTTTCAAAGTTATCATTATATAACAAGACATATATTTAGATTTGTTTCTTGACATAGACAACGAGGGACATAAATGAAGCCATCCATAAAGATATATGTATCATTAAAAAAAAAGATTGGGAAAATTACAAAATTTGGAGAAATAAATCGACATCTCTTATAAATTTGGCCAAGAGAAATTAGTATAAAAATACAATAGATGAAAGTAAACCTTTCGAAAGAATTATGAAAACATATCAAAGAACTTAATCCCAGAGGTGAAAATGTTTTTCCATCAAAATTAGAATACGAAAATAGGATTTATCATGAACCACATGATATTGTTCACATGTTAAATTTTCATTTTTCTACCATAGCTGACAAACTTGTTGTTAACCATGGGAATAGTGTAGATTTTACTAGTACTTTACTGCAAGTTTTTACTTCGGGCAAGTTAAATAAGAGTGACGTCACGACAACGGTAAAATTTTGTTTATTGGAAAATAACATCAATAATTTCAGACAATCATAAAACGTCTTACAAACCAAATTAATACATTTGAAGACAAACGTGATGACTTCGACTTTCCTATTGTTAACTTTCCCTTCTTGGGTAATAATATACCATCATCGGCTGCATGTAACATCTACATTTCTCAGCTTATCCGTTATTCAAGGGCATGCGTGAGTTATCCTGACTTTCGACAAAGAGGATTACTGCTGTCACAAAAGCTTCTTGCTCAGGGTTTTATCAAGGATAAGTTGATGTCATCATTTAGGAAATTTTACGGTCATCATCACGAATTGATTGACCATTACAATGTTCCAATAACTAAGAAGATGTTGGACCGGTTCTCGCTGTCGTAACATTTCCTGTATCTCCATCCATTTGTGACTTCCACCAGTTTGACATTGTTGAACTTCACGAAGGGTGCCGTATAAGGAGCAGGAACTGCTTACCCTTCCGGAGCAACTGGGTTCACTCCTGGTTTTTACAGGAGTTCGTACGCGTGTTGTTCATTTTTATTTTAGTTTTCAATGTTTATTTGTTGTGCTTGTGGTTGTTTATTTGTCTTCCCGGTTTTGTCTGTCCAATGGATTACGTTTTTTATTTGCTACTTAGGTATATATGTCCTCTTTATATGATGTATTGCACTGCATATTCTATGATACAGCGTTGTAGGACCATTTTGAATACCTAGGTTTTATTTGACCTCAGATTTCATGTGTGTGTGTGTGCAATTTTATATTCTGCTGACCTGTCGCGTGATGCCCAATCTAATTAAAAACCGATCTCTCATCGCTCCCGTTTTCTGATATGTCGCATGGGAGATCTAACGAAATCCGCTTTGAGGTCACATGTGAGTGAACTGGAACTTATGAATATATAATGACATGCAAATGAGTTGACTTCCTATCAGTAAGCCAATCAAAAAAGTTTATGAATTCTGGGGACTAACGATTTCTTCGTTAATAAAATGAGTTACATCCCTTTACCACACGATCAACTTACAAAATCGCCTACGCCGCAATTTCATTGGTCGAACAGGACACACCTACGAGGTCACTCACATGTGACCTCAAAGCGGGTTTCGTTAGATCTCCCACGCGACATATCAGAAAACGGGAGCGATGAGAGATCGGTTTTTAATTAGATTGCTTGATGCCATTTTCATGGAATCATAATCTAAATTTGATTGGCCAATTAAGCATCAAATAAACGCTTGCTGCTGCAGAGAATAATGTGTAACGTGTTACTCTATATTACGTGAATTAACTGTTACGCGTTGCTCTAGGGTACGCGAACAAACAGTAACGCGTTTCTGCAGCAAAACGTGTAAAAAATTGCATTGTGACCCGAATGGTCCTTCATATAGTTGTGTTCTATTCTTCTGACTTTGTCTTTTCCTTGAACTTCGAATTTGTGGACTTTTCCCACAGTTTTGTCGTTTCGGTATTCTTTTGCCGATATTTAAAGGTAACCCTGATATATGTGAACTTTATTGGCTGAGTATCTCACCATTTGACATTTCTACAAAAAGCTTATATAATTTATAAAGGTTTTTATTTCCTTTTATGTAAACTATGCTTTCGCTTTAAACAGGAAATAAATGGGCATTCCCATTGAGATATAATCTTCACGAGGTGAAAGATTACCGCGGGATACAATATAACACAGTAGTCTCAGAATCAAGGATGAGCTTAAGGATTACGTCCGGAGAAAATAATTTAGCCAATAACAGTTGGACATTCCTACTGCAGCGTGATAAAAAAAATTCAACTTGATACCGAGACTGACCTTAATTTAGCATGCATGATACGGAAGTCAGTGATACCGAGGCTGACCTTAATTTAGCGAACCCCAATTGTGAAATATATTCTTATCCTCATTATTATTATTAATTATTATTATTATTATTATAGGATATATAATAAGGCCGGAATATCATTATACCGAGTCAACTCCTATATTAAGTACATGTTGTTCTGAAGAAGTTTCAATTTAAATACTGTAGTGAATTCTTAGGGTTTTCTTTTTATTTTTAAAGAATTCGCATTTGATTCACGATAAAAGTTATAAAATTTGTAATATCATAAGTTGCGTTTTAGGAGTTTTTCAGAACTTTTTGAATTGTGTTTTGGTTTATATATTTATATACGAATATTTTAAAATAATTCGTTTAATAAGTACAAATAAATCTTCAATGAAAACTCTACATAGACATTTTTCTCATTTATCTCGACCATTTATCAACGTATTTAAATCGCTATGTAATTAATTACCAACATTAAACTTGTAAATACTTGTTTAGGTGTAAATGATGTTACTACAGAAAGGCTACACTATAGTAATATATTTTGGATTTTTTGACGGAGGAAAACAGCTTATTCATGAAAACAGACCGAAGTTACGACCGATTTTCTTCATTTCAACACAGATGTTCAGTTTCCTCAATATTTTTGAAAACCGAAAAATGACGCAAGCTTAAAGAAAATAAAACATGAAGAACGACGAATGGAAGAATTGTGTGGACTTGATAAATATTTCTTTTACATTTACTTAAGAATATTTCGGCGATTTTATTGTGACGAGACAATTTTCAATCACAAATAAACCACAAAGGAAGAGGAAGGTCCTCAGTAAGGTAGGTACATATAATATACATTAAGGTGTGTTCCCCGAATTACTACTGGACTAAAACAACATCTAATTATACAAGGGATTCAGAGGTCCTCAGAGGGGGAAAATACTTGTATAAAGGTATACCATATTGAAACAATGAGATGTGAAAATTTTCAATACTTTTTCCAATGTTCTGGTTGAACATACAGGTTTTATACATGTAAAATGTTTATTCAATACTTTTTAAAACTGTATAAAACAACCATCAGAATTGCCAAAATATCGGTCACAGTTCACAGCCAGAGCTCTATGTCTAAATGTTTTGTTTCTGTGTCTGTTAATATGTATATAAATGTATATTTGCCTATACAGTACTTTACTGTAATGATCTACGAGAGGTTGACTTAAGAAAAAAAAACCAAAGATGCGGCCATTCAGACCGCCACATCAGTCCCGTATATCACCTGTACATTAGTATTGATTACGAAATTTAAAAAAATATTCTTACTTAATATAATGTGTCACAGTTTTACAATACAGATACGTTTTTGATGAAATTTAACAAAAACAATATTACTTTAAACTTTACTGTATTTATGTAATGGGACAAACAATATTCAAAACATTATATTTTATTTATTTTGTTAATCCAAGTGTTTAGTTCCAATGCTTTATATCTTTAAATTGAATTAAAAATGTTATTTTCCTTCCTTTTTAAAAATAAGTTTTGACCCACTACTTTTCTTTGATTTCTAAAGTGTATGGACATGAATTACGCTTAATAGTTTTATAAATGTTTCTCCTGAAAATGAGAAAGTTAAAATTTTACGCTTGTGGAACATGTAGAAAATGGTTTTCTAAGAACGTCTGTACCACAGAATGGAGACTCTGAAATTAAGAATTGTTATTGTCCTCGCCGCAACGTGATGGAGGGATTTAGTAATGGTCCGTCCGTCCCAATACCTTTGTGGACGCAACTCGTCTGAAACTACTCCCCAGATTTGATTTATAATTTGCAGGAATGCTGCATATATGACATGAAGATGATCACATTGTTGTATTTTATCGCATACCTTGTGGACACAACTCCTCTGAAACTTTTTGGCAGATTTAGTTTATCTGTTTTACAGGATTGTTATCTATGATATGAAGATCATCATACTATACCGCTATTTTGATTTATTGATTTTTAAAGGAGTTATGGGACTTTATTATCAATGTGTGTCATATGCATACCTTGTGGACGCTACAGCCAACACATCAACTATAGACAGCACTCTGGACTTAATTTTCGCTTCAAAAGACATACTGGACTTTCAAACAAATACTTTCCCGTACCATACGAAGATCATATTTGCACCTCCAACAAGAAATTGCTTTTTAATATGAACACAAAGGAGTCCTATTTGCGATGTTGTGGGCCTTTGCAAGTATATTCAAACCATACATGTATCATATCAGTTAAAATATCAAAACTGTTTATTATTTGTCCAATTTACTATATGCTCTACATGTATATTTGTCAGTGTCATGGACTTTCTTTCAGACATTTCTATTGAAGTTTTTCCAAATCTTTTTTTTCAGAATTCCTTTATATTGTCCATTTCGCATATCTCGTGTCAGTTAGGACAAATTGTATTTGCTGATTTATCTATTGTAGCGGGGGGACATGTGGCTACTGTATCAATCTTGTTTTAACAGGTTGACATTGATCAGGATTAATGAACAATCATTGCCCAGGAGTCAGTTTTGATGAAAATGATGGTGCGTTTCATCTTCAACCTTCGTATTTTATTAAAGTTGCCCAAAAAATTTTAATTAAAAAAAAAATTAAATGAATAAAAAAAAGTTACATATTTATTCATGTTGTGTACATTCAGTCAGTGATGGTTTCGAAATATCAATGAAAAACCAAAGCCAAAACTTTATATACACAAAGCTTTTCCATAAAATACATGTTAAGATAAGGTTGTGAAGTGTATCTATAGCAAAAATGGTTACAAACATTATATCATCTGAACTACGTTTCCACGAAAAGGGATTCAATTAAGCATTAAGTTCGAAATTCAATATTATTTACATCAACAACTGTCTCTTATGACCATTCGGTGAATAAAAGGTTATACCAATTTCTTAATAATATTTGATTTTTTGTTTTGTGTTTTGTTTTAATTTTTTTTAAACTTTTTAATGCTTATATATTTTGTCGTTTGACCAGTATACTAAAGAAATCAGTATTGATTTTTAGTTCTTTTGATTTTTTATGGCAAAAATATGTGCCAACGAGCGAAATTAAAAAAAAATTCTTGAGGACTAGATTTTTTCAGGCGAAGATAAAATTTACGTGCGGCACAATTTTTGCAAGGAATCGAATAAAACTCTACTTTTTTTACCAAATTTTAGGAGTGGACGAATACTTTTTTATTTTCAATTTCTTGAAAAGTGAAGAATTTGGGGCGAATTTTCAGCATTTTTTCAAAATAAAGCGGCAAAAAGATTTTTCTTAAAATTAACAAAATCCGAAAATTGTAGCGGCGAAATCAAAAGTACTAAAAATCAAGTTGGTGTGGCCTATGTCCTGTATGAAAGTCGAAGGAAATATTTGCCTGAAAAGGGGTAAGCTACGCCACTGTTTTGATTTCCAGAAAAAGAAACCAAAGATAAACAACTAAAGTCCGTTATATTTTTTTCCTCGATGCAGTTTACATGTGAAATCATCAGATAAATTATATTTACTGATATTTTCATGCTTGGTTTCTCAGGTGGACAGTGATTGATACTTTTTCGATCTCTTCCGTGTTCACAAAAATTAGTAAGTTTGTAATGTAAATCCAAATGTATACGTTACATGATAAAAATATGAGGTAAGTAGTAATTGTTACCATTATTTAAAGCAAAGGCATATATATATATATATATATATATTTGAAATAAAAATATGAGAAATTTCGCGTCTTACTGAATGTACCAAAAAAATAAATGCTACTCATAAAACGTGAATATACAAAAACTGTATCTGCCTTGATTGTGTGAGTTTTCACTCGAATATTGCTTGTTAGTTTTTTATTCCATTATCAATAAACACACTTTTCTTTAACAAGTTTGATCAAATCGAAAGGTCAAAATAATATAAGTAGTTTTAAATGAGTATAAGTATACCTAACACTTGGTAATTACTTATCTAGAGAAAAATAACGGAAGTTATTAAACTTTTATAATGATTCATTAAATTTCATGCAGTTTGCAAGAATACGCACGATGTTCAGAACTTGCGGTAAGATGTATTATTTTTGTTAACTACATCTGTTTCAGTAAGTTAAATTTATTCATATTGAAAAAGGAAAAATTGTCCCCGAAAATCATCAAGTGCTTGAATTTTTTCTCCCTTCTATTTAAATTCTTCAATTTCTTAATATGAATGAAACACTTATAAAAAAGGTTACTGTTTAATAACACATTTTGTTTTTATTTTAGCTTCATTTGATCTAGATTTCGGTTTTATTTTAGATAAGTTTGAATTGATAAATTTATTAGTTAAGTTTTTACTCAATATATAAACTGAAAATCAAAATACAACGTGAGACAAAAACTGAATGTTTGTTATTTATTTATTTTTATATCTTTCTCCTTTTCTCCTTTAAATTATTTGTATATCATTGTCAGTTTACATTGTCAGATATTTTTCAATTTTCGTTACATGCCTTAAAACTATTATTATTATTATTATTATTTTGAAATCAATATGGCGACGTAAAAACAGTTGTAAGAATTTGGTGTTTTGTACTGAGAAAAAAAGGCATAAATAACTATGGAAACGTTAACAAATTTATATAATTAGTGAACAGTTACAGTGATTAATAACCATAATGTATGATGACTGGACGTAAAAATAATAGTATAAATAGTGCGTATTTCTGCGTTTTTCTTAATTTGATTTAAACACATATAAAAAGGTTACTGTGTGGTAAAAGTATTGGTCTTTAATATAAAAGGGTTACTGTGTGGTAACAGTGTTTGTCTTTAACGTTTCGTTTTCATTTTAACTTCTTTAATCTATTTCGGTTTAGTTTTTGATAATTTTTTATTAACAATTTTATTTTACTTATATAACCGGAAAAAAAAATAGCAGACTAGACAAAATTAAAATTTTTGTATGCATGTATGTATGTGGTTCCCTCGTGTATGATAGAATTTATAGAATGGTAACCATAGTAACAGGATGAAAATCACCTACCATCAGCTGAGCTAGTGGAGTACTCCGTTTACTCAGCTGGTAGAGCGGTGGACTACTGAACCAAAGGCTCCGGGTTCGATCCCCGGTTGCTGCGGTAGGTAATTTTGGGAGACAAATCATGCTCTCCTGTTACATTGGCGCCAAACTAAGAAAACCAGTTGGGTTGAAGTTGGATATCAATGTTTTAGGACGATGACTCTTGAGGTGGACATTTAAGGGGCTTCCCTCGTGTACGATTAAAGTTATAGTTATTTATTTCTATATATTTTTAGCTCATCTAACCCAAAGGGCCATGTTAGATGTTGGCATCACTTTGCGTTCGTCGTCCGTCATCGTGATCCTAAACTTTCCTTTAAAGATATTTTCTCCTAAAACCACATGGCCAACTGGGATTAACTTTTGGTGGAATGGTCCATTGGTGGCCTTCCGAAGCAAAACTGTGTCTATCATCAACAACTTCCAACCGATATAGCTGATGTTATTATAAATGGGAAAAATGGTATGAATTTTAAAAATCTTCTTCTACATGGTCAGATGGAATACCAACTTGACAGAAATGGTTCATAGGTTTCAGAACTGTTTCCGATAACCCGGACTGCCAAATGGCCGCCACGGCCGAACTTAATTTAATATAGGACCCTATGGGAAAATTCATCTAAAAATCTTTTCTAAAACCACTCTCCAGTTGGAAACAGGCCTGGCAGCAATGGTTCTTTGATGTTCCTCTGTCAGATTTGTGTACGATGACCCGGACTGTCAACGAAGATGTCGCTATGTACAGTAGAACATAGGTTAACATGGAACTCTATGGGAAAATTCATTTAAAAATCTTTTATTAAACCATTTGGCCAATTATAACCAGACTTGACAGCCTGCTCCTCTCGTATGACTCGGGCTGTCCTTAGATGGTCCTCTTTTAGAATTGCGTATGATAAGATGAAATGGAAACTCTGAAACTACTGGGCAAAAGGGAGCCGAAATTCGGACCAATGACCAAGACAACTACGATGGCGTGCCAGTAGTATCGGATGGGAAAATTCACTTCTTAAAGTCCTTTCCGTTGAAACTTGATCCAGTTTAAACAAAACTTCGCAGCAATGGTATTATATTGATACCAATCATCAACCAAGTAACTGGAAGAGTAACCCGAGCTTCTTTTATTTTGTCGGAAAATTTACGTGTATATTAACAAGATTGAATATATGTATAATAAATTGATATGTACTCGACTATGTTTAGACCAAGACCATCTGATTTGTGTATATTGACTTTTAACATTTGTGTTAAACCCTCTTCTGTATGAAAAATTATTACTTTATACACACCTTTGAATTGATCCATTGATTTAATTTTTCATTGGATCCATACATTTTTCAATTAGAGACATTAGTTTTAGAACTTTTAGGTGAAAAGAGTGTTAAATTTTCCACAAATTTTTGTCTTCGTTCTTAACTTTTAAACTTGTTATAATTTTACTCTTTGATTCATTAAAATTTTTACCAGATATTTTATAGCATAGCAGTAACTAGCTGTGATGTTTTGCTTTAAAGATATTAACTTATTTCTGGTTGTTCTAAAATTATCAAAATCTCTAAGATTATGATGAAAATATCTTAAATCAACAAATTCCTTTTTAGGCCACTTTGACTGTACATTCCGTTTTACACGTTTGGAACATATGGGAGCATGAATGCCTAGAGTTTTAACCCTTTAACGTTTGTACCGGT
This sequence comes from Mytilisepta virgata, assembly GCA_028015205.1. Taxonomy (NCBI): domain Eukaryota; kingdom Metazoa; phylum Mollusca; class Bivalvia; order Mytilida; family Mytilidae; genus Mytilisepta; species Mytilisepta virgata. Next base: position 72,177,692 of record CM051521.1, read on the forward strand.
CAAATTTGACCGGTAAGCGTTCAACGTGTAGTATCATTCCAACAAAAACTTGATAATTGCCTCAATACTCAACGGAGTTTGGCCAGAAAGGGCTTGATTTAAAGCCAATAATTTCCTTTTTCACATGATTATAATTCTATAAAATATTTGTTTGTAAAAAGACGAGTTATTATGGTGTAAACGTTGCTACACTTATTCAATTAAAGGGTTAAGCAATTTATTATACCTTAACTCAAGTGCCTCTTCATGACCTAAGAAATAAAATTTCATTGAAGGTAAAATTTAATGTACAGGTAATTGTCACATGGAAAGTATGTGGGAACATGTACATATATCATGTCCCCGGGTCAAGTCGTATAAATATGATCAATTATTGAGACATTTTCACATGTAACTCGTGTGGGACTATAAATCAATTGATCTAAGCAATATGTTAATATTACTCTGGTGACTTGGTAACGGTTTTAAGAAATTTATTTTTAAGTCGCCTGTAATGATTATCCAATTGTTTCAAGATTTCAAGATTTATTATTAATAACTCAGACATATATGAATACATGTATGTTACATGAGCACAGCTGGATACTTAATGTATATAACAAAATATAGTAAAATTATATACCGCACATCTGAAATCGCCAATTTTTTTTCATAAAAAAAAATAAATAAATAACTACATATATGTTATACAAAAGTAATTTTGATATTTATGAAAGTAAAATATAGATTTAAAACATTGTTGAAATTTGCTTGATAAATAAAGAAAGCCGTTTATTGACTTCATTTTCAAATGGGTTTGGTTTTTTATATAATACGCAGGCAAATATTTATATTTCTTTGATTAACTATATGTAATGGAATACAATACAATATGGTTCCTTTAATGAATTTTTTGCCGACAATTTACCATATGGTCAGTTTTTAAGGTATACTTTTTAAATATTTAAAGAAAAACCACCAAACCTTCATGACTTAGTTTTTAAGATATATGACACTGATTTTGGTATATTTGAGCCAAAAACCCTAATGTTTTTATTTTTCAAGACTGTCACAAAAACTAACTTTTTAATGAAAAAAAGATAACTTCACTGGGTCTTTTGTAAAATATTACCAACTACATATACATTGTTTTCTGATAACTAATCAGGAAATTATGCAAATTTAAGCCAAATAATGAATATTTATAATAATTTGGTAACTAAATTAGATGCATGTTGGAAAAAATCCTGTACTGACTTTTAGACTGATTGTAGAAAAATTATCTTGAAGTAATAAACTTCTGTTTGAAAAAGAAAAAAAATTCGGGTCCATGTGCTTATACAAATATATATAGTTGCTAGAGACTTTTACATCGGTTACTATGGATATTTTCAATGACCTTGACCCTCCATTATACTTGTAGAGCTACCATTTAATTTATTTCAAGTGATGTTCTAAACATGTGACAAAATGTCATACCATTATTTTTACTGATAATTACTGTTTTCAGGTACATTATCTTTCAAAGGCAAAAACTCCTATAAAAGGTCAATTGACGATTTTGATTGATGACTTATTAGTAGATCTTACTGAACAGTTTTGGTGTTTACAGTTTGTCTTTATTTATAATAATATTCAAGTTAATAACCCAAAACTGCAAAATGTCCTTAAAATTACGAATTCAGAGGCAATAACCCAAAAATGGGCTAACCGATTCGTCTGAAAATTTCATGGCAGGAATATCTTGACCTCATAAACATTTTTACTTGTTGTCAGTTTTGCTCTAACTGCTTTACTTTTTGAGATGTGAGCCAATAAGTGTATGTACACCGATGTTCTATTTTTAGCCATGGCAGAAATAACCATGTTTCTTGATGGACAAGAAAATAAAACATAAAATTTATACTAGATACCTTAAGGGAGCCTAAGTTTGACTGAAATTGTTCATGTAGTTTCAGAGGATTTTTGAAAGTTTACCAAGATGACGAAAAATATGCGAAAAATTGTCTTTAAAGGGAAAAAACTCCTGCAAGGGGATAGTAATATAATGTCAATGTTTTTTTTTCTTTTTCAGACAACCAACAAATGACCAGAACAGCTTGAATATTTAAACTGCACGCAAATTCCCAAGCATTAGAAACAATGAATACATCAAACACGCCTGATGCAGAGAGTCAACTTGTTCGTCTTAATGATGATAAAGCGTTGTCTTATCTCCCAGTTATTATTTATATGATTATTTTGATGTTTGTGGGAATTTTTGGCAATATTTTAGTCTGTTGTGTTTATTACAGCAAACAAACTAAAACGTCATCCCATTATTTCATTCTTGCCCTTGCAATGTTGGATTTACTTACATGCCTTATTGGCATGCCAACTGAAGTAGCAGACCTTCGGTATCCCTATATGTTTTACGCTCCTTCAGCTTGTAAATTGCTGAGATTTATCGAATCAGTTTCGACAATTGGCTCATCGATCGTTCTTATTGCTGTTGCTTTCGATCGATACTTTCGAATTTGCCGTCTGGGAAAGCACCTTAACGTAACGTATGCAAAAATAGCATGTGTTGTTTCCGTTGTTGTTGGAATTCTTGCTGCATGGCCAGCTTGCATTTTGTTTGGTGAGAAAAGTGTCGATATTGGTTTAGAGGGGGTAAAAGCTATAGACTGTTCAACCGACGATTCTGTACGAGGAACTATTTATCCTACATTGTATTATGGATTTTTATTTTTACTTTTCACAGGATGTTTTGTATTTTTTACTGTTATATATTTACGCATTGGCGTTGTTATATGGACACGTAAGCGATCAAATATTGGATCAAAAGTACCAGACAAGCCCAACGCAAAGCAAAGAACGATGTCTGACTATGTATCAAATGGTCACATTAGCACGGGAATATCATCAGATAATGATGGAGGCTGGGAAAGTGAAAGAAGTAAATCTACAATTTCTTCACGCAATTTCAAAAAGCAAAACTCAAAGAATCAGATAAAAGTGACTCGAACAACCGTGGTTTTATTTTCTGTAACCGTTGCTTACGTTATTAGCTTTCTCCCGTTTCTTATTGTTATGGTTCTGAGAAGTACAGTAGAAGATTTTGAAGAAAATCTATCATCCGCAGCTGAGCTGGTTTACAAATTTTGTTTAAAATCGTTTTTCATCAACAACGCCATAAATCCATGTATATACAGTTTTCTGAACTTAAATTTTAGGAACGATACAAAAAAATTGATCAAAAGAATATTAGCCTTATGTTGTTGCAGAAATCGAGCGACTACAGTGTAACATTGTAAATAAAAAGCTGTGTGTCAATTGTTGGGTAAAAAAAGTTTTGGAACTCAAACTCATGGTTAGCATTAAATGAAGTCGATTTTCTGTATATGCAGTGACACGTATTTCTTTTATAGACTACTTTTTATTATTTGAGTGCAATGAAAATACATGTATTAATTTCATTTCATCAATATTAGATAAGAATATAAGAATATACGTTTTTTTCCGGTGTTTATTTTGTTTGAAATAAAAATAACTCTAGCCATAACCATCATATAATGAATAAATTACCCACAGATGAGGAATATCGGGTGAAGAAGGATAGGTTTTAGAATAATAAAGTACGAAAACATAAACTGAACAAGCTTTAGGTTAATTACAAGGACATGTGTATACTATTTACGCTTGACTTTTGTGATAGCAATTGTAACATGAACTGATAAGTTAAATTGTGAGAAAATGAGTGAAAAAATGCCAGCAATGATCCTTGCGTGGTCCTCTTTCAGAAGTATGTTCTGGACTGTCAAACCAAGATAACTACCAAAGCCGAACTTAGTTTAACATAGGATCCTATGGAAAAAAAACCAGCCAAATTGACTGTTACACTTAAATTTTTAGTCATGCGGTGGACAAGGTAAATTCAGGTGATACTAACCTTGGCAGCAATGGTCCTTACATGGTCCTCCTTCAGAATTTGTCCGATAACCCGGACTGTCAACCAAGATGGCCACCACAGCGAGACTTAGTTTAACATAGGATCCTGTGGAAAATTCATTTAAAAATCTTCTTGCCTGAAACCACTGAGCCAAGTGGAACTAAACTTAGCAGCAATGGTCCTTAGATTGCCCTCTTTCAGAATTGTGTCTGATGACCCGAACTGTCAACTAAGAAGGCCACCACAGCATGACTTAGTTTACCATAGGATCCATAGGAAAAAATCATTTAAATATCTTCTTGCCTGAAACCACTGAGCCAATTGTAACTAAACTTACATGGTACTCTTTCAGAATTACCCGAACTGTCAACCAAAATGGCCGCCAAGGTCAAACTTTGGTTAACATAGGACCCACTGTGAAAATTCATTTCAAAATCTTCCGTTTTCTGAAACCGCTAAAACAATCGATTCGTCTGAAAATTTCATGGCAGGTAGATCTTGATCTGATAAACATTTTTACCCCCTCACGCTTTAGTTTTTGAGATATAAGACAGAAACTGCAGTTTACCCCTATGTTCTATTTTTAGCATGTCGGCCATGTTGGTTGGTCGGACTCATTTTTAAAACTAGATATCCTAATGATGCTTTTGGCCAAGTAGTTTCAGAGGAGATGATTTTTTTTAAAAGTTAACGGACGATGGCGGATGACGGACGCCAAGTGATGAGAAAAGCTCACTTGACCCTTTGGGTTAGGTAAGCTAAAACGGGAGAATTTTAAAAATCTTCTTCTATGAAACTACAAGGCCAATTGGAAACTGACTTGGCATTAATGGACCTTAGAAAGTTCTCTTTCAGATCTATGTCCGATGACCCGGACTGTTAACCAACATGGCCACCACAGCGGAACTTAGTTTAACATAGGGAATTATGGGAAACTCACTGAAAAATCTTCTCCTCTGAAACCACTATGCCAATTGGGACTTCCTTTGGTGGTGCCCTTCCAAAGTTATGTCCGGCATACCCTATTTCCAACCGAGGTGACTGCAGTAACTAAAATTAGTTTTTGTTTGTTTGTTTAGTTGGGTTTTAACGCCGTTTTCAGCACATTTGGCTATTTCGCGGTGGCCAGTTTTTATTGGTGGAGGAAGCCGGAGTACCCGGAGAGTACCACCGACCTTCGGTAGGAAAATTGGCAATCCTTGTCAATTAAGATCGGAGTCGAACACACCCCGCCATAGGTGAGATTCGAACTCACAACCTCAGCGTTGACAGGCTAGTGATTATTAGCAGTCATGACAAACTACCTAGACCACTCGGCCACCGAGGCCCCAAACTAAAATTAGAAAAAAGGCGGGATGAATTTGAAAATTCTATAAAACAACATGGCCATTTGGAATTAGACTTGGCAGTAATGGTGCATAGGAGGTTTTCTCACAGATTTATGTCCGGTGACCCGGACTGTTAACCAAGATGGCCGCCAAAGACGAACGTAGTTTAACATAGGGCCCTGTGGGGAAATTAATTGACACAGGAGCAAATATAAAAAAAACGTAATCCATTGGACGGACAAACCCGGGAAGACAAATGAACAACCACATACTGAAAACTAAAACACAATGAACAACACGATCTCCTATAAAAGCCAGGAGTGAACCGAGGAGCTCCAGATAGGTAAGCAGATCCTGCTCCGTGTACGGCACCCCTCGTGGTTCAACAAAGTAAATCCGGCGGAAGTCACTTATCGGTGGAGGCACGTGAAATGTTGCGACAGAGGGAACAGGTCCAACATCATCTTAGATATTGGAACACTGTAACGGTCAATCAATTCGTGATGACGACCGTAAAATTTCCTAAGTTATGACATCAACTTATCCCTGATAAAACCCTGGTTAAGCAGCTTTTGTTACAGCAGTAATCCTCTTTGTCGAAAGTCATGGTAACTGACACATGCCCTTGAAAATCGGATAAGCTGAGAAACGTAGACACCATATACAGGCGATGCTGGTATATTGCTATTCAAGAGGGGAACAACAATAGGAAAGTTGAAGTCATCATGTTTGTCATAAAGTTTTGTCTTCAAATGTCCCTCATTGCCTATTTCAAGAAACAAATCCAAATATGAAGCGAACTATGGTGTATCTGTAGTATCCTTAATTTCAAGCTCACTGGGGTAGTTGAGATTTAGAAAGTCTTGGAATTTGCCATTATTTAACGAAAACACTACATCTATATAACGAAAAGTGAAATTAATGGTTTGGGCAAGTTTTTTTTCACGTAGTAGCCCTTGAAAAATATTCGTCTGAAACCACTTGACCAATTGGAACCAGACTTGACAGCAATGGCCCTTAGATGGTCCTCTTTAAGACCTCGTTAAGTATTATATCTGATTACCTGGGCTATCAACCAAGATGGCCGCCACCGCAGAAACATTATGATATAAACTTTGCAGCCGTATCCTTGTCTTGGGACCTTGACATTGTTTTCAAGGTTCATTGACTTCATAAGCATATGTAAAATCTGTCAACAACTGTAATACCAAGGCCCATCATATTTGGTATAAAATAGATCTTTTTGGGTGCTTGCAAGTCTGGCACCCGTCACTTGACCATGACCTTTTTTTCAGGTTTGAGTTACTTGCAGAACTTTTTTGCATTTAAGTCTGAGCAACTATATTTGGTTTATAGATCTTGGTGGGCACATGCCTGTCTGACAACTTGATCGCATGATTAAGTCATTTCTCTATAGATGTACCTATACATACCATATATTGTCTGTAGATACTTTTTGGCAAGTATGTGTCAGACTGATGCCTGTCAATTGACCTTGACCTACATTTCACGTTTGAATGATTCTTGTCTCATTGTCACAAATAAGACCATTGGTCTATATGTCTATTAATATTTCTTGGTAGGTACACACCAGCCTGAACCAGTCAGCTGACCTTGAACACAATTTTAGGATTGAGTTCTGTGCATAGATTTTTCAGAGATATTTTACATGATTCCTTTTGAGTTACAATATCCAGTATCAGATAATCTTTATTCTATGTCGGATGATGGACGACATACCCAATATGTAAAGTGATGGCAAAAGCTCACATGGCCTTTTAGGTCAGGTGAGCTAAAAACTACTAAACAACCATTGCTGCAAAATGCTTGACATTAGTGTGTCCACTCTTGTTAACTATGTTTCAATCACCTTCTTTGAAACCACTGAGCAAAATGAACTTACAGTAGGCAACTATGGACCTTTGGTGAGCCTTTTTCATAAATTTATCTGATAATTTTGACTGCCAACCAAGAGGGCTTGTTACAGATGGAACATAGTTTAAAATATGGCTTGCATTACCTGCTGCGCAAGCCCTTGTAATGTTTGCCCACCTTTTCTCTTAAAAATTTTCCATGCAGTTTTATGTACTATTTCCAAGTTATTTTGTTCAAAACGTTGTGCCAAAGCCAATACAATGTGGACATAGGATTTGCACAGTTCTGGTTCCATGTTTGAAAAGGACGGACGGAAGAACAGAGGTAAACAGGTAAATGATATTTTTGACTCAAATCCAACAGGTACATATAGGTGCCCCAAACATGTCTGAAAGCAGCTGTAAATAAGACCATATAGAAAAACTTGTGTAAAGGCTTTTGTGATATTTATAACCAAATAAACATTTAAAAGCCATTTTAAAATTTTAATAGAAAGATAACAATAGTCAATCACACCACTTTCCGTATTTTAATTTGACTTCCTTCAGTAAGTTCTCTTTCTTCATCATGTCTTTTACCTCTCTCCTATGTCACTTGGGGTACCTGATCAGTGTTTTTATCCAGTATCTTTTGGAATACAAAAACACAGTATATAGCTGAAAAAATAACAATAAATAGTATAATTTTTTTTCATAACAGATATTCCTTGCTTATTTGCATTTGGACTGGTTCTGATTTTATTGCCAGGGCTGTTATGAAGATGTTCTGCTTTTTTTTTAAAAGCATAGCTGATTAACATTCACTCAGAAAAGTCCTACATTCTCATTTAACTCTATATGTCAGAATCTTTCTCATATATTTTGGGTATTCAGTAAATAAGTAAATATGAAACTGTAATAACAATAATTGTTAACCAGACATCATTGTGTCCTTAGGAAACTTGCCCCTTCCATATCAGCTTTGTCATACTTGAGAGTGAGTGTTTGTTACCATGGTTACGACAAAAGCTATTTAAACCATGACTTTATGCGTGATAAATTTTGTAATCACTCCAGAAACAATAAATTAATTGACTGTCACCTGGCAGTCCAGCAATCTATCAATTTTTAGAGGAAACAATTCTATACTATATAACATTTTTCAGCTCATATTGCAGTAAGAAAATTGAAAATTTTCAAAACAGGAAAAAACATTCCTTTTGGGGATATGTTGACTCTCAGACTTATCTTCAAGAAATATACAATGTAGACTGATAACTAACATGTAAAATTTACAGAGAATCCCCCTAGTTTTAACATATATGGTCTTAGTTCATTTGAATATAGAGTTTCATCAGAGAAATTTGAAAATCAAATGTTTTGATATTAAATGGCAGCCATTTTTGTTGTGTGAGCAGAATGAAATATACCAAGTGTACATTGTATACTGATTCTCCCATAGATTAGGCCTGACACAGGTTTCGCTTTTTCAGTGGCGGCAGCCCCAACAAGTGATTTCTTAGCAAATATTGCATGTGGTTTAACCAAATTTGGTGTAGTGGTTGCTTATGAGCTGAGCATGTCAACCAGCCATTGTCAACTGATAGTAACTTTATTTTCATATGCCAGTCCTCAGATTAAAGTTTTTTGGTTAGGTCAGTTTCTCAGTAACTGTACATAGTAGGTCAACTATATTTAGTATGCTGATTTCTTATAAGGAGTATATGTACATGTCTATCCAACAGGTGTCACAAGTCATTGTCCTCATTTCCATGCTTATGTGGTCAGGTTAAAGTTTCTGGATTAACAAACAACATTTGATATAACTTCATTTAGACCAATGTTTGTCTGTCAGATAGGTTTTCCAATTTTTCCTTTACCTTATTTTCATGCTTCAGTGGTGAGGTAAAAGGTTTTGGATTCTCAGGAGATGTATATTGTAGGTAAACTATATTTGGTATGAGGTTGATGTGATGATTTTATGTTCATCTGTCTTTTACCTCAGTTCATTCTCTAGAGGTCAGGTTAAAGTTTTTGTATTAGGTCTGTTTCTCAGTAATTATACATGCTAGGAAAACTATATTTGATATGTAAATTTAGATGATTTTATGTCTGTCATACCATTGTTGCATGTCATTGACCTATTTTTCAAGCTCCAGTAATACAGGAAGTAATAACACTAATTTCCATCCCTTTTCTCAGTTTGTCTCCAAAATTAAACACATGGTGATTAGAGAAACTTTGCATTCAGACTCAATTTGCGAAAAAAGTAAATGATGATCGTACCATATTTGTAGCAGTTTTAAAATCTGCTATTCTTTTGCTTTGCAATGAGGTATATGTCATTCAGAACTTTACACCTATACGTTCAGGCTGACAGTTTGAAATTTGGCCAAAACTTGCAGGAATATGTTAATGACGTCATAGGGTATACGAGACCCAAGTAATATGATTGTAGGTCCCTTGGTATCGAAGAACTGAACTTGGACGTAAAACTTAACCTTAGTGAATGAAGTGCAATTAGTAGGTCAGAGTGACCTAATTTTAGTGGAAGGCTGTGTTACTCCCTGAGATGCACCCTCACATCAAGTTCATATGATTGTAGGTCACTTAATATGTTAAAACTGATTTTTGATACAAAACTTAAAAGTCGTGTAATATGGGTCATGTGACCTTTATCCCATGTCACATGGTCAGTCTCTTCAATGTACACTTGCACACAAAAATATATGACCCTATGTCAACAAGTAACTGAGAACTGGCTGTGGACACGGATGCCAGGGGTACTCCATTAGTCCCCCTCAACTTTGTTGAGGCGAACAAAAAATGGTCCACTTGTTTCAGACAAGAATAATTTTCTTTTCGGTTCCCATTGTAAACTTAGTTTGGCTTCAGCAGACATACTGGATGGGCAGTCCAGGGAAATGGATCACCTAAAGGCACATTTTTGGTCCAACTGCTTCAGGTTTCAGGCAAAAAAGTGAAATTCCCCATTTAGTCCTATGTAAAACTTAAAGCTCAATATGTCGATCATCTTGGTTTGCAGTCTGGGTCATAAGATACAATTCTCAAACAGACCAGAGGCTCCATGGAGCCTCAATCGCTCACCTGGATTTTAGGTGACTGACAAAGTGCTTCTATATAAGATCTGTAAGGAATTGTTCTACAGTGTCCAGCACTTTTAGATAAGAAATGTAAAGAATTCTTCCATGGTCCAATGTTAAAAATGTTAAACTAAGTCCAGCTGTAGCAGCTAGCTTGGATTGGCATGAAAATATAAATTTTGTAGCAGACATTTATCCAAGGATCTTCATGCAACAAAAACATTTGAATTGGCTTAGTATTTTTTGACAAGAAGACCTTTGTACAAATTTCCCCATAGGGTCCAATGTAAAACTAATCTGGCTGTGGCAACCATCTTGAATTTCAGATCGGCATAAAATAAACATAACTATTGTAGAGGTTCATCCAATGCTTGTTCATACATAAAAATATTTCAATTGGCTTGGTAGTTTCTGACAAGAAGACCTTTTTACAAATTTTTTCATAGGTTCCAATGTTAAACTAAGTACGGATGTGGCAACCAATTGAATTTCCAATCCGCACAAAAAACATACCTTTTGTAGAGGTTCATCAAATGCTTGTTCATACATAAAAATATTTCAAATGGCTTGTTATTTTCTCACAAGAGGACCTTTGTACTTTCCCGTAGGGTTCAGTGTTATACCAAGTCTGGCTGTAGCGTCCATAATGAATTTCCGATCGGCATATAAAACATAAATTTTGTAGTGGTCTATCAAATGATCATTCATACATAAAAAAATTTCCATTGGATTGGTAGTTTCTGACAAGAAAACCTTTGAACAAAATTCCCCATAGGCTCTAATGTTAAACAAGGTCCGGCTGTGGTGGCCATCTTGAATTTCCGATCGGCACAAAAACATGATTTTTAGAGGTTCATCCAATGCTTGTTAATACATAAAAACATTTCAATTGACAAGAAGACCTTTATACAAATTCCCCACAGGGTCTATTGTTAAACTAAGTCCAGCTGTGGCCGCCACCTTGAATTTCCGATCGGCATTTAAAACATAACTTTTGTAGAGGTTCACCCAAGGATCATTCATGCAACAAATCAAATCAATTGGCTCAGTAGTGTCTGACAAGAAGAGCTTTGAAGATAAGTTCAATCAGAATGAATTATCTGCCCCTGGTAGCCATGTTGAATATCCAATCGGCACAAAAAACATAACTTTTGTACAGAACCATCCAATTAACATTCCTACCAAGGTTGGTTCAATTTGGACTGGTGGTTTCAGAGAAGAAGATGAAAATTTGAAATGTGGATGAACGGATGATGGACGACATACCCAATATGTAAAGTGATGGCAAAAGCTCACATGGCCTTTAAGGTCAGGTGAGCTAAAAACTACTAAACAACCATTGCTGCAAAATGTGTTTCAAATAAGTACACTGGTTTCAGACAAGAAGATTTAAACTAAATTTCCCATGGTGTCCTAAGTTAAGGTAAGGTTTGCGCTCCCCTTGGATTTTTATAATTATAATATTGTAGTAATGTGACATATTTATTTGTTCATTGGGGGAACATCTCTTATTTAGTGGCATTTTTAAGAAAATCGCCCGTCCAGTTTTTTTGTAAAAACAGCTCAAAATCTGGATTTTTGGTAGTTTTGTCACAATGTATTTATTTTACTATTTTCAAGAAATAATTTATGCAAGTATTAAAACTATTAAAGTTTTTAATGAAAATTGTAAAAATGATTATGTTCTAGATATTATTTATCAAATTTGCAAGAAAATGTAAGAAAAATCACGAAAACACAACATTTTAACATTTCCTTGCAAAAAATAGAGACGTTACCATGGCAACAAAAAGGTGAAAATGTCCTGTTTCCGGGTCCCACGATTTCATGAAAAATTGAGAACTCATAGATTTAAATATTTCCATTATAATAAAATAATAAAATTCATATGTCCCCGATCTCGTTTCCATGGAAACGGATGCTATAATAATCCCTCTTAAACACATAAATAAAGTATTTTCCCAGTTTTGTAAGAAAATAAATCACTGAAAGCCGTTTTCATCCCATAATTTATTTTCCCCCGCCGGAACGCATTGCGGGAACATAGAAATTCCGGGCGTCCGTCTGTTTGTCCTTTCGTCTTCATTTTAAGCGCTCTCATGCCTATATTAATTTGCGGATTTTGATGAAATTCATATGGAAGTCTTGTTTTGATAGTATCTAAATCAAGTTTGAATTCGAGTATAGTAAAACAAAGTACTAAGCAAATATTGTGTTGGATCTGTTTAACATGCATCGTGGTGCAATGTATATTCAACTATAAAACATGCCTCATGCATGGCATGTGTTTTTTTGGTTTTTTTTATGTATGAAAAATACTGCATAGTTTTCCCTTTTTATATTCTAAATAGAAATAAGAAAAAATATCTAATTATAAATGTAATAGGCTCTGACCTGCAAGAAGGAACCCTTCCCTCAGCTAACCATATCCCTACCAAATCATAGCTCTACAGTACAAAAGGGGGCGTAGATGAAGACCAGAAAATCAATGGACATTTTTATTGAACTAATGAAGTCAAAATACACGTAGCTATTCAAAATCTCTTCTTGAACTGTTAAAGGTTAGATTTTCAATTCGTGGAAAGATCAGGATTTATGACCTCCATGAGTTCGTTGTTTGAATCTCGTAGCAAGTAGAGACTCTATTACATGTACATGTAATAAATTTTTTTTACTGTATCCTCATAATTTCTGGCCATATCAAAGACGATCAGTTACTGAAATCTAATAATTCAAAGCATCGGTAATGATGAAGTCGTCCATAAACATGAGACTTTGTCGTTTTAAAAAATATTCTCCCAAATCAACGTTGATCAATATTCAACACATAGATACAGCAGTTGTGTAGACTTTCACCTGTTTCTGGCAAAAAAAGCTTTTCTTAAATTGAGATTGATCTAGTTCCCGAATGCATTCCAAGCAAAAGAGCAACGTTTTGATTTTTAATCGTTAAACATGTGATTCGATTCGTTGCTTCGATGTGTTGACATTTTGTCAGACGAGAATTGTACGCAACGCGCTTTTTCGACGTTGTTAAAATTCACCGGATTAAACGCTTAAGTGATCAGAACTTTTCAATTCGAGTTATCTCCCTGTGGCCGCAAACCTTACCTTAAACTCAGTTCCTCTGTGGCCTAATTCTTCATTGGTGGGCCATGCCATTGGATACAAGTTGTATAGAACTGACAGTTATACCGCAGATTGATTTTGAGGGGGGTTTGTGATAAAGATCTCAGGAAGAATCTGAGAAATGAAAATGCTCGTCGACACAGATTTTGGGGGTGGGGAAGGTGGGACTATAAAGACAGTGAAATCCATATACAAGGAATAATGAAATGCTTAAGAAGAAGAGAAAAGCGTGAGATGGAGAAAGGAGGACAAGGCAGCTTTGGCAATGCATTGAAGTAAAAAGAGCTGTCCTTCGGTCGGAAATATGAGATCGAGGACATGAAAGTGTCCCATGGAAAGTTTTGGGAGAGTATAGAGAAGATAATCCTAAAAGTATATTGATGGAAGGCAGACAATGGATGCCAAGTGATTGCAATAGTTCATATTTTGGACCATGTGAGCTAAAAACACAAGACAATAAAAAAAAAAACTTACTTGTTGCTTCCCATTCTGCTTGAGACAGAGTGCCCTGAAAGTAAAACAATAATCCTATATCAATGAACTGATATTTAAGTCTCCCAAACCACTGAAGTTATAGTACAAATTAACAACATCACCTTCAAGCAGACAATGAAAACAGAGATTATGACTGTTCTGAGTAAAATATTTTATTTGATTTTTTCATTATTTTAATTTTGTTTCTTTTTATTATACTGTGGCTACTAGGTTCTATCTTCTTTAGATATTCTTCCTTTTTTTCTAAAGTTTTGACATGAATTTACATTGTTACGGTATCTTAAAAATCTTCTCTGAGACTTACCGTAATACTTTTTTGATGAAATAAATTTCAATTTCACATTGAAAACACCAAAATTTTACTTTTTCAAACATTCTTAGGATGATACTCATATCAGATTTGTGATATAAGATAAATGTGATTTTTTTTATACTGCTATTGTTTTCTTGAAGTAAAAATACATGTTTCAAACTTGACATATGCTAATTTTATACTTTTATAAAGTTTTGACATGAATTTAGTTCATCCATAGTGTTTTCCCCAGGATTTAGGTAAGGCATGGTAAATTGTCAGTCTTGGGGCACTTTTACGCGGAAACTTTTGTTTTGGGGGCACATCGATGGTGTACTGAGTCATTGCTATTGGCATCCATGACATTTATGTTATCTGTCATTTTTACATATTATGTACATGTGCCTAATGAATTAGTTTATTTTGTAGGTATTCATGAAAAAAAAGTTACTCAGTATTACATGCAACTGGATCAATTTCCCTTCAAGGATTTTTTTAAAGAATATTGTATAGTAAACAAAGCCAACGTGTAGGGCTAAAAGCATAAATAAAAATGTTTTGAATATTTTTCTTATTAGTTCTTTCAGCTGTGAAGGAATTTTCTACACCCCATATTTATGGCATCATTGGTCTTAGTTTATAGGATAATGTTCGGAACGGATATGAACAAAATTCGGAAAATGAGAAGAAAATTGAGCAGGATGAGATTTTTATGGATAAGCAGCGATGTAAATCTATCAATTAATTAACTGGTCTCTTAAATAAAGTTTGAATAAAGATACTGTAATATAGCCAATTACTTTTTTAATAAATGCAGTTAATTTGAACTTTTTTTTATTTAAGTTTAATTAGTCAGTTGAATAAGTGGCAGTTTTTCTTTTGTATCCACTTTTTTGCTTCTCTCTCAAATGGAAAAATCTCTCTGTTGTCACCATTTGTCTGTTTGTCACCACTTATCTATATCAGCAGTATTCGATGTAGATTTAACACTGATATCTGGCTACAGTGGCTGGTTACACAAAGTTTGATTCTTGAAAATACCCTTTCACGCTCACTGGAACTGATGCATAATGTTGATGCTATGCTTATCCCATGATATATATTCGGGTATATCTTTGACAAGGATGGTCACCATTCTGTCAATGTGCATAACATATGTTGAACTGAGCATTTATCTTTTTCCGGAAGAAACATAGTCTTGAAATCTAACCATTCTTATAATGTTGTTTCTTCATTTAGGCCAAATTTATTACATATGAGCTGGATGTCTTTGTCGCCAAAAAATGTAACATTGTCTTCTTGTGACTGTCGGAAATCTAGTGTACCTAAGTGCTTACATACTCGGAATAAGACAGTCTGTTATTAATGTTGGTCTTAAGATTGTCAATAAAACAGTTGAGTGGGGTTTCCATGTCTCTGGTCATTACGATGTTCAGGCGTTCACATATGTCGTTGATTTTTCTGTAGTTAAAACCTTTCTGTTGTTTAAGACAATCAATGGTGAGAACTGTAATCTGAACTTTTGGATGGACAACAGTCAAGTCTATATTTCGACTTTCAAATAATAAAGCAAGTCTGGACAAATGCGGTAGCCAGTCGGCAAGAAATGTTAGAATGGAGAGTGTTTTGAAATTTTTCTAATTTTTGAGAAAACCACTTGCAGTTGGACCAGAGTTAAAGCGGATGTTTTCACAATTTGCAGATACTGCATTCTTCAAGTCAAGAAGAATAGCCTTGTACGATTTAGTGATGGCTTTTACAGCAGCTTCATGACTTAGCCATCTTGTGTGTGCAGCCTGCTTTATTGTTACTGTTTCTTCAGAAATAATCTTCTGGATTTCGTGCAGCGAGTTTGTACGTATTGCACTATTGTGGTAATACTTAAAGAGGGCTGAAAGAGTTTCATTTACTGCTCGGAATTCAGTAATTGACTCAAAACTGTCTTTTGCTGCTAAGGCTAGTTGGTGGTTCATGCAATCTAGGTCTATAATACTGGGATTGTGCTGTTTCAACTTTGTAGCGACACCATTCTTTTTTCCGGTCATAACTGCTGCACCATTGTAGTCAGGGAGTCTATCTTTGTTAAAGGTATGGAGTTGGCATTGAAGTAGTCGGTGATAGCTTTAACTATGGATTGACTTGTTCCATCAGTCACCTGAGTAGTTTTTAAGTAGACAATTTCAGGCATACCGTCGCTGATCACTTTAGCACAATGCACAAGTTCTTTACGAATGGATTTTAACTGTAACATTTCCCTAGGAGTTCCCTGTTTTGTTATGAAACGTTATTTTAGCAAATACATTTTGTTGACTGTCCGTTACTTTTTACTTTTGTGTTTCATTCATAGAGAACATGTGTCACATTTAATTATCCAGTTAATATATATACATATACCTACCACTTTAATAGGTCCATCATCTTTATTATCTGCTTGGTTTTTTTGATTTAGCTGTTTTACCATGGATTCTACAATGCCGTAGTGGTCAAGGTTCTCACTAACTAAATTATTGTCTCTTTCTGCCGGGTATGTCTGCAACACAAATAGAAGTATTGGGTAATTAAGGTAGGAGGTACCTAATCTGCTAAATAAGGAATTTTTTTTTCAATGAAATTTTACATGTAACTAGAATATTTGGAATTGCATCTAAATTTAAAATAATTACCTTTTTTATTTCTTCAATAAACTTGATTTAAAATCCTTGAAATAAAGATATTTTACTGTAGATTTCATATAAATACAGCCAAAATTAATAGAAGAATGTGTACATGGGACACGGATGCCCCTGCTTATAGATATGCAAGAGTCAATGTATTAATTCAAACCTACTGTCGTTTTGTTTTCTTTGAAACATAATTAGAGATTGGTGGATAGTTTTAGTGCTCTCATTGTCATAGAGTGCGCAAAACAGGAAATGTGGCAATTTTCAATTTTTAAAGTGGCATAACACAAAAACGACCAAAGTGATGCTACGCAAAATCGAACTTGATCAGATTTTGGTGGTAATAAGCATTGTGTACAAGTTGTTTTTTAACATTTCGTTGAGCCAAAGTAAGGTTAGAGTGTGGAAACAGCAAATTTAGCACTTTTTCAATTTATAAAGAGACATAACTCAAGAATGGTAAAAGTGGTGTCACCCAAATTCAACTTGATCTTTGTTTGGTGGTAATAAGCATTGCATATAAGTTTAATAACATTTGGTTGAGGCAAAGAGAAGTAAGAGTGTGGAAATGGCAAATTCAGCATTTTTTCAATTTATAAAGGGACATAAGTCGAGAACGGTGAAAGTGACACCATCTTGAACTTGATCTGAGTTTGGTTGAGGCAAATTAAACTTAGAGTGTGGAAATTGCAAATTTGGCAATTTTACCATTTATAAAGGACCATAACTTGAGAAGGGTAAAAGTGATGCCACCAAAATAATTTGAACTGTTAAGCTAAGTTCTGCTGTGGCAGCTATCCTGGTTGACAGTCGGAGTTATCGGACATACATCTGAAAGAGGATTATGGAAGGACTATTGCTGCCAAGTTTAGTTTCAATTGGCTCAGTGGTTCAGACAAGAAGATTTTAAATGAATTTTCCCATAGGGTCCTATTTTAAACTAAGTTTTGCTGTGGTGGCCATCTTGGTTGAAAGTCGGGGTCAACAGACACTTATGTAAGAGGGCCATCTAAGGACCATTGCTGTTATGTTTGGTTCCACTTGGCTCAGGGTTTTCAGACAAGAAGGTTTTAAATGAATTTTCCATTGGGTCCTTTGTTTCGCTAAGTTAAGCTGTAGTGGCTATCTTGGTTGACAGTCTAGGTTATCTGACACAATGCTGAAAGAGGACCATGTAAGGACCATTGCTGACAAGTTTAGTTCCAATTGGCTCAGTGGTTTCAGACAAAAAGATTTTTAAATGAATTTTCCCATAGGGTCCATGTTAAATTAGTACAATTGTGGTGGCTATCTTGGTTGACAGTCTGGGTCATCGGACAAAATTCTGAAAGAGGACCTCCTCAGGACCATTTCTGACAAGTCTGGTTCCAATTGGCCATGTAGTTTCATAGAAGAAGATTTTCAAAATTCATCCCCCTTTTTTCTATATTTAGTCACAGCAGCCATATCTGTTAGAAGTCGGGGATGCCAGACATAAATTTGGAAGGGGGCCAGCAAAGGACAATTCCATCAAAAATTTCATGGCAGGTAGAACTTGATCTGATAAAGATTTTTACTCCTTTCAGTTTTTGAACTGCAGTTTACCCCTATGTTATATTTTTAGCCATGTTGGCCATGTTGGTGGGCATGCTGGGCCATCTTGGTTGATCGTCCGGGTAATCAGACACAATTTTGAAAGAGGACCATTGCTGCATCCATGGATTTCTGAAAAATGGATCTAAATGCAAAAGATTAAACAAGCTGGACAATGATAAATCTATATACGCCTTCCACAATTGTGGACAGGGCATAAAAATATGTTCTTACTTCAAGAGCTTTCATTTTCTTCAGTAATGAGTTATGATCACCTTGTTCAGATTTTTCTTTGAAATATTCTGCAAAAGTTTTCCATAATATCAACTTCATTCCAAATCTTTCTGCCATTCTAAAAAAATAAAACACTGCTTTACATCTGACACTAATGATCAGTACAAACAGATTTTTATTTATTTATTTTGTTTTTTTGCAATATTTAACTTTTGTTTAACAGTTTTTGTCAATAGAGTTGTGGAGGCAACTGGAATTCCCAGAAAGAACCATGTACCTTAAGCATGAATACTGGTGACACTTGTCAATTCAGATTGGTTTTGAAGTCCAATACTAGCATCTATGGCTAAGAGATTCCTTGCAATACCGGCCTCTTCAGCACCAGTTGAAAGACTATTTAGTATTGCTGGCAAAATCTTGTCGCTTGAGTGATAATACTTTCCTCAAACTGATCATGATTAAATGCAATTCTGACTTCTGACTTTAAAGCTTTAATTGATGCTAATGTAAATTTTGTTATTTTCCACTATAAATATGTTGAACAGCATTATTGTTGCAACTTTTTCAGAGTTATATCTTTTTATTTTGTAGAATGTAATTAACTGTAATCGAAAAGTAATGTAATTACTTTTGATAAAATAATCGATTGTAATCGATTACAAAAAAAAATCAGAGTAATTGATTATTAATTGATTACACCTAAATCCTTCATGTAATTGATTATTAATCAGTTACATTTGACAGTGATCGTGCCCATCCCTGTTTTGAACACATCCCATTACAAGAGATGGATTAAAACTTGCAAAGTGATCGTAGTTTTCATTAATGTTTACAATTCAGCCTCAAAGCAGGAAATGGCAGTTATTCTAATCTTACTCAAATCAACAGATTAAGAAATAATTCATGGCAGCCATGGGCTTGTTGGAGATTTTAATATTGGCAACGTTATTTGAGCAACATTTTATACCGATCATTAGCAAGGGGTAAAATTTAAGCAAAGAATGTTACCCATATCAAAATCTACATGTAATACAAAAATATGGCTCCCATGAATTATTTACATTCTAATATGGCAAAATATGAAGTTAGGTAAACGAAGTGGTATTGCAAGGCTTTTCATGTGAAGGCCATTTTATTTTTGGAACTTTTAAAAAATAAAATCAAAATGGAAGAACGTAAATGCAATAAATTTTATAACAATAAAACTTTCTTATAATTTGATTTTGAAGCATAAAAAATCCAAACAGTTATAGTGTTTCCCCGTTCTGTCAGTTCCTCTGGTGAGATCAAAAGAATGGTGTTGTAATTTTGACTATGACGTCAGGCACGTGCTACCCATAATAAATAGAAAATTTTAATACACCTTTATTTGCAGAGGGAAAGCAGCACACCATATCAGAACACATTTATTTCTACTGGTACAGCTACAATAGGTATTAATTGAAGCAATTTTAAATCTGAATTTGCAACAACATCATATACATGTATATTATCATAACAGTAGAAGACCGTAAGGAGTAAGAATATATACGGTTATAGGGTCGGGATCTCAAAGGCTTCAAAATGACAAATAAAATTCTATTTTGAGGAACAGGACATACCCCTAGAGACCTCCAATATATGTCTATGAATATATCTTCTCAAAAGGAGTAAGAAAATACATGTATATGGTTATATGGTGGGGATCTCAAAGGTTTCAAAATTACAATAAAAATCTAATTTTGAGGGGGTGAGGCATGCCCAACTGACAGAACTCTGGACTCATGTGTCCTCTGTGGGCTTCGGAAAAAATCCTTAAAAACTGTGAAAAAATGCAAAATTCTTATTTTGACCTTGACCACTGACCTTATGACCTTTCTCAAATTCAGTGGTCACTGAGGTTTTGCAGAAGACCCCATTTCTTTCTCTTGTACCATCGTCAAGTTATGAACGAAAAACCGTAAATTTGAACATTCTAGGGGCAATTACTCCCATTGAATGCCCATTGAATGCTGTCATACAACTTTGACCAAAATGTAACAAAGTTGCATCTCAATGTAAGAAACAGTTCACCCATTACATTTCGAAATCATGGTTATCTTCAACCATTTCAGAGGATTAGTGATAACAAGCAAGTGTCGAAAATTAGAACGTGACCTTGTCCTTTGACCTTGACACCAAACTGAAGATTACACATCCATGATGTCAACACAAAAGACCTCAGGCCTTTATCTTTTACCATTGTTGAGGAATAAATGACAAACCAAAAATTTAAACGTTTTAGGGGCAATTATGCTTATAAAATGACGTCATACAACTTTCACCAAAATGTAACAAAGCTAGATCTCATTTTTATTGGTGTACCTCAAAGAGAGAAGTCACTTCTCCCTATAATTATGAAGAGTGGTAAGCCTTGTAGGAACCAAGTTTTTCTTCATCAAGGTCCTTCTACTTACAGGTCAGCATATTCTAAAATTTGGCTGTTCTCCAGAAGATTTTTGCATGTATTTCCCATAGGGTATTATTTTAACCTAAGTCCTCTGCTGATTGGCACCAAAGTAACAACACTTTGTCAGCACCTTATGAGGAACATTCAGGCCATGTTTGGTTTCAAGCAATATTGCAGTCCTGTATATATTTGTTATATGCCATAGACACTTTCTGTCAAGTTTGGCTCTATTTGGCCAACTCTACTTGGCCAAGTAGTTTCAGAGAAATTTTTTTACTAAATCAACCAATCAGAAACAAGAATTGACCATGGTGGGCATGTTTGTCGCCTGATCTGGACAAAATGAGGAAAATTTATAAAAATCCTATCACAGATGCTTCCTGTCAAGTTTCATTCCATTTGGCAAAGCGGTTTCAGAAAAGGATTTCTTTAAATCAGCCAATCAGAAACAAGAATTGCCCATGGCAGCCATGCCTGTCGTCCAATCAGGATGACAAAAATTCATTTCATAAAAGAATTTTCATAGATGCTTACTGTCAAGTTTGGCCCATGAAGCAGTTCCTGAGAAAAAAATGTTTTTTAATCAACCAATGAGAAATGACGGCCATGTTTGTTGCCTGATCGGGACGAAATGAGGAAAATTTTTAAAGAACCTCCCAAAGATGCTTCCTGTCAAGTTTTGTTCCTTTTGGTCTAGCAATTTTAGAGAAGAAACAAGAACTGCCCCATAGCGGCCCTATTTGTAGTCCAATCAGGACGAAATAAGGAAACTTTATAAAGGACCTCCCATTCCCATATATGCTTCTTATCAAGTTTCTTCCCATTAGGCCTAGCAACCTCAGAGAATAAGATTTTTTTATATCAGCCAATCAGAAACAAGAACTGCCCATGGTGGCCATATTGGTAGTCCGATCGTCAATTTTTTAAAGAACCTCCCATAGATGCTTCCTGTCAAGTTTCGTTCCATTTGGCCCAGTAGTTCCAGAGAAAAAAAATTTTCTAATCAACAAATGAGAAACAAGAATTTCCCATGGTGGCCATGTTTGTTGCCTGATTGGGAAAAATAAGGAAAGATGGTACAGAACCTCCCATAGATGCTTCCTGTCAAGTTTCGTTCCATTTGGCCAACCAGTTTCAGAGGAGAAAATTTTTGAACACACAGCCAATCAGAAACAACAATTGCCCATATTTGTTGTCCGATTGGGACGAAATGAGCAACTTTATAAAAGACCTAACATAAATGCTTCCTGCCAAGTTTAATTCCATTTGGCCCAGTGGTTTCAGATTAAAATGTGAAAAGTGAAAAGTTACGGACGATGGACACCAAGTGATGACAGAATGTGACCTCATTTTACTAGGTAGGCGTCAACTCTATCTTACAATTTGTATGATACACCAGAAGTGAAAGTCGTTTAAAGGGATATTCCATCTTTTGGTGTGGCCCTTGAAAATGGAGAAAAAAATGTTCGATTTCAAACTTCAAAATCAACATTGTTCCCATTGAAACGTGATTTTTTTTGGCTGCAAATTGAAGTTGGTTGTGGTTTGACTAGAAAAATGTGTTCCACAATAAAGAATTCAGCAATAAATTCTTAAATTTTAATAAATATTCACGTACAACAAACACATTTGAAGAACAGGAAGCACAGGAACGGTGCCTAAATTAAAACGTAGTCGGAATACTGCAAACCCAAAACAGATTCCAATATCAATAAATAAAGAAATAAAAATTAAAAAACATGAAGTGTAATTAAATTATTGCAAAAAATAATATATCTTTAAAAACTTTTTCGTTAAAATAATATCTAAGCAGTCTAAGATTCAAAGAGATGTTAAATCAGCTTAATGTAAAATCACCACTTTACAAGGATTACAGCAGAGATGGACAACGATTACTCATACTAGTAATCGATTGATAATCAATTGATAATCAATTTTTGTACCAATACTATGAAATCGATTAGCAATCGATTACTTAACTTTCTACTATGTAATCGATTGCAATCGATTATTTTGGACAAAGTAATTATAATTACAGATCAATTACAGAAGTAAATAAACAAATTTATTATAACACCTTCATGATAAAAATTCTGCCCATTTCCTGTTATATATCTGTATTGTATAAATAAAGTAGATGTGGAGTTTTGAAAAGAAAAAAAAATGAAAAGTAATTGTAATTACTTATAAAATTTTCAGCTGTAATCGATTAAAAGTAATCGAAATTCATATCAGTAATCGATTACTGTCAATTATTCAAAAAAATTCAACTAATTGCAATTGATTTTGATAACCCCAGGTCTGGATTACAGTCACATGGCACATGATCACCTGATACATTGGAAATAAAAAATGGTTGTCGATTTCATGCAAAAAATCGTTTCAATTAATTTATTTCAAATATATCATCTCTATTCCCTGTGAGATCACAATTATAAATTAAGTAATGACTAAAACAAACTTCTACGCTAATGAGACAGTGTGCAAAATGGGACTGGGATTTCCGATTCGAAAGTCATCATATTGTCACATTTTGGTCAAAAGAGAACTTATATTGGCATGTATATTATGCACCCTCCTTATCAAAAACGATTTTTAGGGTAAAAAACTGAGCGTAATACACACCAAAAGACAGTAACTCCCATGAAATGTCGTCATATCCTTTCCTGCCAAATGTAACAAAGTTGCACACAGATGAACAGAAGACATTGCAAAAGGTTTCAGGTCGATATCTATTACGGTTTCTGATGAGTAGTGATAACAAGCATAAGTGTTACATGGTACATGGAAATTGGTAATTCACCTCATGTTTATTAAATAGGAGGGCATAGCCCGATGGTTCAATAAACATGAGGTGAATTACCGATTTATTCTATGTTTGACCTTGTCCTTTAGTTATCAACCAACGTGAATTTCACCCTGAAAATAGAGTACAGAAATTGTAGGTGGTTGTCTGTTATACAAGGCACACCATAGCAATGAATTCCAGGTGTCTTTTAGGTTTTTAGAAACTAAAATCTTTTATTTCAGATAAATTGTCAAGTTTTCTTTTGCTGATATGAGATAAATAATTAAAATTTCACTATGTTACATTTTCCCGGTATCTGTTCTATTGAAAGCATTAATAATAATAGAACAATGTAATTCATTTCAGGTAATTTGACTAATTTGATACTATACATTATATGCATATGAAGGTGTACATTATGTATTTGCATTATCATCTGTAATCAACAGAAAACATGATTTTTTGTATTCTAAATCATGGTTTTGTGTGTTTAATTCCCCATCTATGTGAACTGTTGATCACTATTTTCATCTGGACATTTTTTCATTGGAACAGAATGCATGTGTTCTGTTTACTTGGAATGAACTTTTCCCGTTTGCTAAATTTATTAATTTACACTGACTGTCTGTTTTGTAAAATTCTTGCAATGAGACAGTTGATATAAAATTTCTGCAAATGTTTATGACTGTGTAAAATGAGTTTTAAAAATGATCTAACAGTTCTGTATCATTTTTCTGTCATCATCTTACCAGTCTGTTGATAACAGATATCTCTACAAAACTTAGAGGAAAATTAGTAATTCCACTATGAAAAAATCTGTCAGTTATCTGGCTATGTTCACTGATTGACAAAAGTCTACCTCATTAATATGTATTACATAGAATGCTTAATATATACCTGGAATTCTGGACAATCAACTATAAACCTTTTCTAATTCTGGAAAATATACCAGAAATTTGTAATTATTTTAACAGGCTGGAAAATCTATTAGAAGTTCTGAATAATCTGCTTTTCATATGTTGGAAAATATCTGATAGGTCAATCAATTTACTTTTCTAATGGTGGACAAAATAGCAGAATTTGGTGAAAGCAACTTACTTTTCTAATGCTGGAAAATATACAAGGAATTCAGGACAATCAACAACACCTTCTAAATGAAAGTTGTACTTTGCACCAAATAACGGAATGTTTTCAGTGTTGTCCCCTTCATAAGTAATTCTGTATATATCATTACCAAAGAAATTGTCTGTTGACTGACGTAATCTGTGTCTGTAAAATAATATCATTTAATTAAAAACTTAATATCAGTTAAATTGTTTTATTATCCTTCAATCTAAATTGAACTTGCAGCAAGACATTTTAATCACTGCACTTTTGAACAAAGGTCGGGGATGAAGCGATTGTCTCGGTCCGTCCATCCATTTCTTCTTCCTCCTCCTTCAATTTTGGATTAAGGAATTTAATTTCTATAAAGAATGGTTGCTTACCAACTGTAGATGTGTAATAAGGTTTTAGATATTTTGATTTTCTAAACAAGGGGGCTACAGGGGCCGAACTACAAAAGTTTTGAATTCACGCTATAATGGCCATGTGAGCTATTGCCCATCTTACTAAAAATAGAAAAAAGGGGGAATGAATTTCAAAAATCTTCTCTGAAACTACATGGCCAATACGAGCTAGACTTGGCAGCAATGATCATCAGGAGGTCCTCTTTCAGACTTGTGTCCAATGACCTGGACAGTGAACCAAAATGGACGCCACGGCCTAACTTGGTTCAACATAGGACCCTATTGGAAAATTTATTTAAAAATCTTATTGTCTGAAACCAATGAGCCAATTAGAACTAGACTTGGTAGCGGTCCTCTTTCAGAATTGTGTCCGATGATCTGTACTGTGAACCAAGATAGTTGCCACAGTCGAAATTAGTTCAACATAGGACCCTATGGTAAAATTCCTTTAACAATCTCCTATCTGAAACCACTGAGCCAATTAGAACTAGATTTCGTAGCAACAGACCTTAGATGGTCCTCTTTCAGAATTGTTTCCAATGACATGGACTGTCAACTAAGATGGCTGCAACAGTGGAACTTAGTTTTACATAGGACCCTATTGGAAATTTCATTTAAAAAAATCTTGTCTGAAACCAATGAACCACACTTGGCAGAAATAGTCCATATATGGTCCTCTTTCAGAATTATTTCCGATGACCCTAGCTGTCAACCAAGATGGCAGTCACAGCCAAACTTACTTTAACAAGATGGCAAGACCCCATGGGAAAATTCATTTATGATCTTCTTGTTTGAAACCACTTGACCAATTTGACTCAGCAGCAATAATCTTTAGATGGTTCTCTTTCAGAATTGTCTCTGATAACCCAGACTGTCTGTCAAGATGGCCAACACAGCCACAGCCAAACTTAGTTTAGGACCCTAGGGGAAAACCAGCCAAATTGTCTGCTACACCTAAATTTTTAGTCCTGCTCAAGTTGGACATGTTAAATCCAGGTAAATGATTGCATACTATTTTCGGAGGGGAATAAGGTTTTATATTTTTTACTATATGTAAGTGCCCCAACTACTTATAGGGGGTGCAGGGATCACTGTCAATTCTGACAATACAGTTTTCTAGTTCCCTTTGTTGAAGGCCAAATTGATGTTATAAGATGATGAATAGAGGCTCCATTGAGAATGTATTGCTCATCTGGATTCAATTTTCAAATCAAAAGCTATAAAAGCATCTAAGGACCATAGCTGCCTAGTTCGAACTGCCTCTGTGGTTTCAAATTAGAATGTTATAAAGTGAATTTCCAAATATGGTCCAATCTTAAAAGAAGATCTGCTGTAGTGGCCATCTTGGTTACCATTTCATGTTATTAGACACAAGTCTCAAAAAGGACCATCTAAGACCATTGCTGCCAACTTGGTATGGACCAGGGATCCAGAAATTTCATCAGCCTCTGACGGACATTTTTTGATAGACATGAATTGTCAGTTTACACTCTCTTTAGCAATCTCAACATGCGACCTTATTTCATACAAATGGTGTTATGTACGATTAATAAATGTTTTGGGTAAAACGTGAAAATAAATGTTGTTAACTAGTTAAAATTCTGTGCGTTGTTGTTAATTTCGATGGTCCGTGTTTGGTACCTATAAATAGATCGATACGAAAATGGACTACCGGTACATAATAAAGTAAAAATAGACTGAATAAATGAATAAAATAAATTCAAGTTAATAGACTTTGAAATCAGTCTGTGAAAGTCTTCCCGAAAGACAAATTTTTAATTACTTTTTTTCATATTTAACTACAACGATTCACACATGCTCAATGATTATTTACTAAACTACAGGTACAGAAAATGGCAACAATGAGAAAATTTCTAAGTTTTGGTGAGTTAAAACTACCAAGGTGTTTCTAATCTTCTCAAGTTTATGAATATGAACTGTTGAATGTCCAATACATACCTTGTAATGGATTTTTGAAAAACAATTAAAATTTTAGGTGTCAGCAAACAGGATGTGGCTGCACGACAGATCCAAAAATAGCTTACACGCTATAACTCAACATTATCAAGCTGTAGACAAAATATAAAATTATCCCCTTTAGAAGAAGCCAAAAAACTTTCACGAAAATTTTACTAGTGTTTTGAGTATTGTTGAATTTTTAAATATCGGCAAACAGGAAGTGGCAGCACGACAGATCCAAAAAATGGTTGCATGCTACAACTCAACATTATTAAGCTGCAGACAAAATATAAAATCATTCCATCTCCATTTGAGAAAATGACCACAATGAGGTCACCGTTCTACCGAACTTCGAAATTTTGGTGATGTGACTTTTCAGTACATCTTTTTATCAAAAGATTGAAATGTCCGTTTGACCCTTTTTATAACCAGACAAAAAAATATTTCCCCAATAATGTCCGGAAAATATATTGCTTTTGGAATCCTTGCTATGGACCTATGTTAAACTAGGTGGGTTTGGTTGTTATTAGACAGTCTGGATTATTGGACATAATTCTGAGAGAGGATCAACTAAGGAACATAGAACATGTTCCAATTGGCCCAGTACTTTCAGAAAAGCAAATTTTTATATGAATTTTCACATAGGGTCATATCTTAAACTAAGTTCAACTGTGGTGGCCATTTTGGTTGATAGTCCAAGTCATCAGAAACAATTCTGATAGAGAGGACCATATAACGACCATTGCTTGAAAGTCTTATTCCAATTGGCCAAGTGCTTTCAGACAAGAAGAATTTTAAATGAAGTTATCGGTCACAATTCTGAAAGAGGACAATCGTAATAATTATTGTTGCCAATTTTGGTTCCAATTGGCCAAGTGATTTCAGACAAAAAGATTTTTAAATGAATACATCAATAGGGTCCTATTTCAAACTAAGTTCGGCTGTGGCGGCCATCTTCTTTGACAGTTCAGGTCGTCAGTCACAATTCTGAAAAGGGATCATCTATGGACCATTGCTGCCAAGAGGTTTAAAACAAAAAGATTTTCAAATATATTTTCTCATAGTAACCTATATTAAACGAAGTTCTGCATGGCCACACACATAATTCTCAAAGAAGACCATCCAAGGACCATTGTTGCCAAAACTGGTTCCAATTGGCCAAATGGTTTCAGAAAAGAAGATTTTTAAATCAATTTTCCAATAGGGTCCAATGTTTAACTAAGTTCTGCTGTGGTGGCCATCTTGGTTCACAGAATGGGTCATCAGACACAATTGTACAAGTTAGAGGACCACCCTTTGACCGTCGCTGCCAAGTTTGCTTCCATCTGGCACTGTAGTTTCATAACAGAAGATTTTTAAATTAAATTTCCCAAAGGGTTCTATGTAAAACTAAGAACCATTACTGCCAAGTTTGCTTCCATCTGGCCATGTAGTTTGGTCTAGGTGAGCTAAAAAGTTGGGTCCATACACTTATATTACAGAGAAATTTAAGAAAAACCCCAAATTTTAGGATGTGATAATGCATAGCTACTTACGACGTCATTACGACAGCCTGCTACTATAGTATTCCCTTAATGTTTCTGTAATTCTAATCAGGAACAATGGCTTACATGACTTTCATTTGAAGCGTGACAAAAATTGGACATGTTTTTTTTTTTTCATATTTTATTGAAATCTGTACATTTGTTAATTGAAAACATTAAGTATCAGTACCTCATCCTGGCCTTGTTCACATTATCATAATCAACTGGACATGTTAATTTATTCTTCCTGTGTTATCTATATAGATACCATGTAATGAAAACACCTCACATTTTTTAGTTTTTAACATATTGATAGATGGATGGATGAATTATTGTTTAACGTCAAGTTGCAACCAGGTGCATATCAGGATGAGAATATGTTAGTATGATAATGAATACGATCCCTGCTTTGTACCAGACCTCCACGCTGAGCCAGATTTTTAATGTGCTAGCTCACGAGGTAACTTTGTCCACAGGAAGACATATCACCCCACTCAGACACATTATACCAACTCCGAGTAGACAAGTCGATCTTTGCTCTTACTCCTAGATACCATGTGTTTGGCGGAGAAGCAGCAAATACCAATTTTAATGTCTTTGGTTTGACCTGACCAGGGATCGAAACTGCGACCTTCCACACCTGAGGAGAACATGCTACCACGAGACCATCGAGGCGGTGAACATATTGAAGAAAATAATTTGATCACATACATGATTTCATAAGCATTAGGTGTAGTTCCTATAAAATACCCTCCTGGCTTCAGACATTCACAGGCATTGCAAATCATCATCTCTGCTTGTTGTAGACTCTCAAAACAATAATGAAACGAAAACTGACAACTGCAGAGGTCAAATGTTGTTTCTGGTTCTTTATACAATTCTTTTAGCCTGGCCTGTAAATAAAGCAATATACCTGATCATGAGGTTTAATAAACCAAACAAATTATAACAACAACCCAATAAACAGCTGTGCCACGAGCACATGATATGCCCGTCGTCTTGTGAATAAAACATAATAAATGTTTTTGGAATCCTTCTTTATTTAGTGGAGCAGCTGGTGGGATGTATATGGAAACCCGGCAAAACATCAGCATTTAAACTTTTAAGCAATAGAGCTACGGTGCAAAATGTGACCAAAAAAGTCTACCTTTTTTACCAAAAAGCTCAATAAAAATTCAATAACTCAAAAATAAAATAAAGAATCATCACCAAAAAGTATACAGATCTTCAGATTAATAAAACTAACAAGTGTGTGAAGTTTTATTCAATAATCATAAATAGTTTCTGAGATACGGCACAATATGTGACAACCCCCTCCCCACCCCCCGTTTTTTTTACAAAAAACTCAATAACTCTAAAACAAAATTTTGAATCATCACCAAAAAGTGTTCAGATCTTTAGATTAATATAACTAAGAAGTGTGTAAAGTTTTAAGCTATAATCATAAATCGTTTTTGAAATACGGCGCGACATGTGAAAAAAAAACACACCCCTGTTTTAGTTACAAAGTCCCGTAACTCAAAAAGTTTTAATCTTATTTTCAAGTATACAGATTGTTTGACCATCAAAAGAAACAACTATGTTAAGTTTCATGAAATTTGGATAACTTGTTCTCAAGTTATGGTGCTACATGTTTACGATGGACAGACGGACAGACAGCGGACATTTGTATATCATAAAATTTTGACGATACAGTTCTCCATACTGATGCTCTATGCCAAATATCAGGAAGATAACCTGTGTGGTTCCTGAGAAAAATGTGACAATTATATTGTGACGCTGATGAAAACGACGGATAGTGGTCCCTATATGTCGCCTCTGCATAATGCAGATGACACAAAAATCTTATATAATCTTATTAATTACTGTATTTTCTGGACTATAGGTCTAATTGATACCGATAGACTTTTAATGGTGAAATGGTCATTTTTAAAGTAAAGAAGTCTCGACCTATAGGCAGGAAAATACGCTAATTCAATTTTGCTGGTATATTTTACCTTTGTACAATCTGCTGGTATAAATTCTGCTGAAAACATTGGCTGGGGATATCTTTCTCTGGAATTTCTATTCACCATATCTCTGTATCTTGACTCGCACTGTTCAACAGATGTTTCAGCTATATCTGTGAATAGCAAGTAACTCTAACAATAAACAAGTCTAAATTGTCAGTTCAACTGCTTGAAAAGGACACAACAGAACAATAGAATACACTTCTGCTGCTTGCACAGTTCACATTTTAGGGTAGCAAGTATAAAAAAAATTCTATAGAACAGAAATTTCATTTAAGTGTTTTGAAAAATACTTGAATATACTAAAGCAGGGATGATTCCAAACATTTTAGAATGGGTCTACATAAAGCAATGATCGTATATATTTTGTGAGTGTGTGTGTGTCAGTGGGGGGTAGGGTTTTTTCTGGGATCAAACTCTTTTTTTTTCAACAAAAATATGGAACAAATATTTTTTCAATAACGAGCAGGAGCAAACTATTTTTTTAAATCAACTTTTCTCTTTTACTAAATTCTTTTTTAACATTTTTACTACCGGTTATATTTTATTGGCAAAAACAGAAAATACATCAGATATAAAATTCAACAAGGTTTTGATACCATGAATTACTCTAAAAGTAAATGACTTAGTTTAATTATCATTATAAGGAATATTGTTGAAGTTTGCACCCACGGGACTTGCAGACCTTACGAAAAAAGAAAATGTAGCTACCTTGGTTGTAATAGTAATATTATTTATAATGTTTCAATTCAAGACTTTAACAGCACGTTGTGTACGACTATAAGTGGGTCCTTTGTGTAGGAAATAATAATAAAAATAAACACAAGTTCAAATTAAGAAATAATTCCTGGCATACTGTGGTTTTTTGGGAGATTTTACCACGGGTGTGCCTTATTTTTGTAAAAATTTTACCCTGGGCATAGCAAGAGGTAAAACTTACAAAAATAAGGTGCATCTGTGGTAAAATCTCCAAAAAACAACAGTATTCCATGTATATTATTTCTATTCTAATAGGTAAAATATGGTATTCTAATAGGGAAAATACGGTAAAGAAATCAATGTTTGTAGCTGTTCTCTCAAATAAGTACTACTTCCTCTGATGATGTGCAAAATAGCTATTTTATGTTTATAGAACCTTTAAATGCCCTAAAAACACCTCAAAGGAATTTTGCTTCATTTAAAAACTTAGTTCTGCGATTGGAGAAAATAGATAAAAATTGACGAAAGTGTGATTTTCTCTAATTTAGGTCACAAATTTTTTTCTTAAACTCTCTTATTACAACAAATGATATTTCCTAAAAGAACATTAAAAATTATTTTCTTTATTCCATGCTGTCCAATCAAATTCAGCTATATATCAGAAATAAAAAATATAGTTTTTTTGCCTTTGTTAGTCAAACTGTCTGTTCCTGTTGTACTGTCTACAACAACTGTTTCTGTTTCAAATTTTTTGAAGCCAAATTAATGTTGATATAATAAAGTTACCTGCACATATAAGTTTTGAGATTCTTGCTTTTTTCCATTTAAGGAGATCCCCACCTTTACCTGCACACAGATCTAATACTGAAATTTTAACATCTGAGGTAGCATCTTTTTTTATCATGTTGATGGTTTCACCTGAAACAAAGTAAATAACTTGTAACATTTGGTGAGGGAGGCTCTTAAATTATTTCTGTGGAACAACAAATAATGAAAAATTTATTTTTAAATCCATCTATGTAAACTTACTTTCTGATACAGTTACCCCAACATAATAGTACAAATTGGAATTACAAATATAAAACAAGAGCTATGGAGGATAACCTCACAAAATCCCCTATACACGTAATATACAGGACTATCATGAAAGCAAAGCAATCAAACTGCTATTCCTAGTATTAAAGGGACAATGAGAGGAGGGAAATCTCTCACCCCACTGAAAATTCATAATGTCCTGAATACCAGCCCAAGTGAATTCTTTGCTAAATGCTGTTAACATCACATCTGTACTATTGATGGACATAGCTGTAACTTCAATCAACAAATTACACATAAATTTAATACAAAGAAATCTAAACAAGAGGCTCTCAAAATTACGTGTAGCAGTAAATTTGGCTGGTTTTCCTATGTTAAACAAAGTTTGGCTGTGGTGGCCATTTTGACTGACTTTCAGGGTCATCAGACATAATTCTGACCCTCAAGTCAGGTTCAAATTGGTCAAACGGTTTCAGACAAGATTTTTCAATGGGGCCCTATGTTAAACTAAGTTCGGCTGTAGTGGCCATCTTGGTTAACAGTCCATGTCATAATCACACAATTCTGAAAGAGAACCATCTAAGGACCATTACTGCCAAGTCTGGTTCCAATTGGTCAAGTGGTTTCTGACCAGAAAATTTTTCAATGAATTTTCCCTAAGTTCGGCTGTGGCGACCATTTTGGTTGACATTCTAGGTCATAAGTCACAAATTTGAAAAAGGACCATCTAAGACCCATTGTGACCAAGTGTAGTTCTAATTGGCTCAGTGGTTTCAGACAAGAAGATCTTTAAATGAATTTTCCCATAGGGCACCATGTTAAACTAAGTTGGGCTGTGGCTGCCATCATGGTTGACAGTGCCAGTCATCAGACATAATTCTGAAAGAGGACCATCTAAGGACAATTGCTACTAAGTCTAGTTTTAATTGGCTAAGTGATTTCAGACAAGAAGTTTTTAAATACATTTTCCCATACTGGATCCTATCTTACACATATTTCGGCTGTGATGGCCACCTTGGTTAACAGTCTTGGTCATCAAACACAATTCAGATAGAGAACCTCCTTTGGACCATAACTGCCAAGTGTGGTTCCAATTGGCCATGTAGTTTCATAGAAGAAGATTTTTGAAATTCCTCCCCTTTTTTCTATTTTTTATAACAGCAGCCATATCTGTTGGAAGTCGGAGATGCCAGACATACTTCTGGAAGGGGGCCATCCAAGGACAATTCCAGCAAAGTTTGGTCCCAATTGGCCCAGTGGTTTCAGAGGAGAAGATCTTTAAACATGTTAAAAGAAAAAATTATGCTGGACAACGAAGGACGATGGCAA
Source organism: Mytilisepta virgata (assembly GCA_028015205.1). Taxonomy (NCBI): domain Eukaryota; kingdom Metazoa; phylum Mollusca; class Bivalvia; order Mytilida; family Mytilidae; genus Mytilisepta; species Mytilisepta virgata. The sequence goes on from CM051521.1 coordinate 72,211,547, forward strand.
TAGCTCACATGGCCTTATAGGCCAGGTGGAAGCTTTGTATTTATTGTAGTGAAACCAATGCACTTCTCATTATAACTTAGTTAACAAAAAATAAATCTCTTCATCATAAATCACAGCCTAAGCATGTGTTGGTAAATTCAATTCAATGTGCTATCTCTACGAATTAAGGGCGAACATTTTTTTTTTTAACAGGGGAACTTGATGTAGTGAAAATTCTGAATTGCAAGATCAAGCAAAATAATGTCACTTCTAAAGAAATATTAAAATGCATGTATTATGTCCTATAATGGCATGAAATTCAAGTCTTTTCTAGAAGGGCCAATCTTTTCTACAAACTTATTAAGTAACAAACCTATTACAACACTTTTAATCCAGTTATTGAAATTTCTGAGGAAAAATATTCGACTTTCCTTTCTACTTTCCAATCCAGCTTCTTGTAATTCATTGTAGTGCTTGGCAACCATTCCCGTTAAGTCTTTTGTCTGCAAGAATTAGAAATTCTACAGACAACTATGAAAACACATAATATATCTAACTAGAGTTTCCCAGGACCTTGTATTGCTCACATGCATTTTATTTGCCATTAAAGTTAATATTTGGGGTCAATGGACACAATTATAAAAGAAACACTTATGGTCAGTTTTAAATTTTAAGTCCAGTTTCAGTATCAGTCATCTTTAATTTCCAATCAGTAACAAAGTAACAACTCTTAGTTAGTACTTTGCAATGATCATTCAATACAAGTTCCCAATGGCACAAGTCAATTCAGAGAAGAATATCTAGGAAATTTGACCAATTAGAAAAGCCCAAATTTGGGATTTTGTGGTCGTTTCTTAGCAAAATGGTACAAAAATATAAAACATTATTTTGTTCTTCATAGGTATCACTTCCACCAAGTTGGGTATGAATCTATTTAATAGTTCTTATGAAGAAGAACTTTGAATACATTTCAAATAAGGCTCAATGTTAAGAAAGTCTGGTACCCATCTTGGATTTCTATAGGCAACAATGTAAAAACTCTTTGGTAGAATGCTGAAGTAAATGTTCATGACAAGTTTCAAATCATTGGGGTAAGTAGTTTCAGAGATGATCTTCAAAATTTAACCAATTAGAGAAAAACCTTTTTTGGGCCTTGCAGCCATGTTTGATAGTGGAATGGTACCAGAGTAACAAAAATTATTCAGATCCTCATAAGTATCACGGCCATAAATCAGGTAATTCATTCTTGAGAATAAGTTTCTCAAAATTCAGCCAATCAGAAATTAGTAAAGGCTCTGGTGGCCATATTTCTCAACCAATCGGCACCATATGTATCAAAACTTGGGAAGGACCATACAAGGAACATCTCTACCAAGTGTGGATTAAACTTTGTTCAGCTGTGTTATCAAGATAAAGATCAAAATGTGAAACTTAACTGACAGACAGTTGGACAACAAATGCCAAGTGAGGTTAGGTGAGATAAAAAATAAAGGCCTTCGCCGAGCACAGCAGCATGATATCACTGTAACATTTTTTTTTTGCACCTTAAATCTCCTGTATCTAAAGAATGTAAACAATACTAAAAATGTATTGACATACCACTGAAAGTACTCAACAAGATGAATTAAGAGAAAGAAATCTCCAGTGAAATTGGATTGAAAATAAAAATTTAATGCTTGATCTAAAATTGCTAACTTTGACCCATTGTATCTCAAAAACAACAAGAACAGCATTCCAATGTCCCCACCATGTGGCAATAACTCTAACAAAAATAAAAAGGACAGCACTGAAATTCGAACTTGACCGAGATAATACTAAATCACAACTATGTTAAAAATTTAAATAAAACCCATTAAGGTTTGCAGGCGTGACAGCTCATACAAGGAAACTTGACAAAATATTCACAGTTCAAAGGACAATAACTCCAATAAAAATAATGGTACAGCACTGAAATTCGAACTTGACCAATAAAATACTAAATCACAACTATGATATAAATTTATATAAAATCCATTAAGGTTTGTAGGCGTGAGAGCAGTTACAAGAAAAATACATGACATTTTCAGTTCAAAGGCCAATAACTCCAACAAAAATAACGGAACGGCACTGAAATTCAAACTTGACCGAGATAATACTAAATGATAACTATGATATAAATTTTATAAAAATTCATTGAGAAATGTAGGCTTGAGAGCGCTTACAATGTCAGACAGACCAACGCAAGGACGGACGACTGGAATTTCTATGTCTCCACAGAGCCACACCGCATTGACATTTTGCAAGTCAAAGGAAAATGTGTTAAAAGAAATTGAGGTCAAGGTCAAAAGGCAGGTGACATATCGACATGCATCCACTAAGAACTATCTATTCACCAAATATGGTGGGTCTAGGTATTAAATTTGCTGAGAAATGGACCTAATCTTGAAAATGTGACAAAGTCACTCAAGCATGCAATCGAGGTCAAAGTCCAGAGAGAGGTGACAGGCTTGCATGTACCCACTAAGAACTATCTATAGACTAAACATGGATGGGTCTATGTATTACAGTTGCTTAAAAAAGGACTTCATCAAGAAATTTGGATGAAAGTCACTCAACCATGAAATTGAGGTCAAGGTCCAGAGACAAGTGTCAGACTGGCATTTACCCATCAAGAACTTTCAATAGACCAAATACAGTGGGTCTAGGTATTACAGTTTCTGAGAAAGGACTTAACCATTAAAAAGTGATAAAGTCACTCAAGCATGAAATTGAGGTCAAGGTCACAAACCAGGTGTCAGACTGACATGTACCCACCAAGAACCATCTTTTGATTAATATGTTGGTTCTAGGTATTCTAGTTGCTTAGAAATGGACTTAACCATGACAAAGTGACAAATTCACTCAAGCATGAAATTGAGGTCAAGGTAAAAAAACAGGTGTCAGACGGACATGTACCCACCAAGAAATATTTATTGACAAAATTCAGTGGGTCTAGGTATAGACTTAACCACGAAAAAGTGACAAAGCCACTCTAGGTCCAAGCCATGTGTCAGACTGGCATGTACCCACTAAGAAATATCTATAGACCAAATATGATTGGCCTAGGTATTACAGTTGCTGAGAAATGGATTTAACCACGAAACTTGGACGCAGATTTTAAATTCATGTTTGTGAAGTCAGTGAACCATGAAAATGAAGTCAGGGTTACAAGACAAGTATAACTCTGAAAGAGGACCAACTAAAGACCATTGCAGCCAAGTTTTGTTCCAACTGGCCAAGTTGCTTCAGACAAGGTCCTTTGTTAAACTAAGTTCGGCTCTGGCGGCCATCTTGGATAACGGGGGGGGGATCGGATATATTTCTGAAAGGGGACCACCTTAGGACCATTGCTGCTAACTTTTGTTCCAATTTGCAAAGCGGTTTCAGACAAGATCTTTAATTTCCCATTGGGTCCTATGTTAAAATTAGTTAAGGCTCTGTCGGCCCTCTTTGGGTGTCGGGCGGGGTCATCGGACATCATTCTGAAAGAGGACCACCTATGGATCATTGCTGTCCTGTCAAGTTTCGTTCCATTTGGCCAAGCGGTTTCACTTTCAGAGAAAAAGATTTCTTTTTATATCAGACAAGAGTTGCCCATGGTAGGAATGCTCGTCTTCCAATCAGGATGAAAAAAAAAATCATAAAAGACTTTCCATAGATACTTCCTGTCAAGTTTGGCTGACAGTTTTGGCCAAGCAGTTCCAGAGAAATATTTTTTTAATCAACCAACGAGAAACAAGAATTGCCCATGATGGCCATGCTAGTTGCCTGGTCGGGACGAAATGAGGAAAATTCGTAAAGAACCTCCCATAGAAGCTTCTTGTCAAGTTTGTTGTCCGATCGGGACAAAATGAGCAATGTAATAAAGGACCTTAAATAGAGGCTTCCTGTCATATTTAATTTCATTTGGTCCAGTGGTTTCAGCGAAGAAAATTAAAATGTGAAAAGTTAACAGACGGACGTACGCCAAGTGACGCACTTAATAGCTTAGATAGTACTTTAATGATGAAAGAATGTTACGAAGTTTTCAAAAATCTTTGACCTCTGTACGACAATTATGTTATTATGGGGATATAAGGGAAGGTGAAGCTGTTTGATCTAAGTATTTTAAAATATATTTCAACAAGGGATACTAGTTCTGTTATAAGAAGTTTGCACTTCGTTGCGACAGTTTGTGATAGGCTCTGCTTTTAATATTATTCTCAAGTGGAAACTCAGTTTTGTTTAATTTCAGCAAACAGTCTATATAGTTTAAATACGTACTTACTAAAGAAAAATGCATTCCCTTTATATGATATAATTCGACTGAAGTGAAGAGGATAATTGATAACAGAAATTTAAATAGTTTGCATTATGAAGGAATAAATCCGTTGATTAACAAAGGTGAATTTGTAATATCTTGGGTGTAGAAAGATTGATGTCCTAAAAAAAATATGAATACGGATAATTTTTATTAAGTCAAGCGTGTAGTGAGATATTATAGTTTGCCCTGGTGACAATAACACAGTGCATAACTTGGCAAGAAGAAAAAACATGGTTATTATATGGAGTATCGTTCAGGCTGTTTTTGTTCGATGTCTATTATTTATTCATAGCTTTTTATGCATCTGGAGATCAGTAGATGTACAGAAAAATAATTTTTTTTGGTTGCTTGGTCTTGGAAATATTTTACATATTGTGGAACTGGAGCACAGAATTCTGAAAAAGAAGGGACAAGAGGACAAATGGTATGGTAACAAAAAAAATATATAAATAGAAACATGTACATATCTTGTCGATAAATCTTAATAAGGATCTTGAAGTACAAGATATTTATTATTGACATTTGATCATATGGAAATGAATGGACAGATTGGGATGTATGTTAAAGGGAATTCCAGAACGTACAAAAAGAGTTCGTATGGCCTTCAACACAGGGCCATTTATTTTGCTTTTTTTTTTGTTTTTTTTTTTTTGTTTTTTTGTTTTTGAAGCGCAACCCATCTTCTTTCATTCATAGTGTAAGATTCATAACGTAAAATACTATTGCGTAATTATAGGAACAATAACTGAATTTTCCGAGATAACTGTAAATTTATATTGGAATTTCCGATACAACATATAGTAGTTAGCACCCTTATTCTAAGTGTTCCGGCAATAGAATTTGCAAGTGAAGCGATTTTTTTTGTAGATATAAACATTTTCCCCAAGGTCCAATGTTATATTCTACAGATCGAATTTGGTGAGTGTAAATCACCCAATCAGTGGCAAAGCTTTTATTTATTTGTAGAGATATCCCATATCAGCGTCATTAGACCTAGCTTTGCATTTCTAAAGAATCTCCGAAAATACAATGAATCCCATATCTTTTTAAGATAATTTTAATTTTGTTGTTGTTGAAATAATAAACGTTTCTGTCGCCTTAAGTACTTGTAAAATTATAATTACAAATAAATCTCCATCAGAGTTTTTATGAAATATTGTAAAGAGAGAGAGAGCACATGGGAATTTGTTCGAAATGTCGAGTTTTATTATTCGTTTGTGCAGTGTGTGTTACACTTTCAAGTGTAATATTTGATGTTATTTCATATCAGAGAAAATTTATTGTTTTTATTGGTTAAAACATGGTCATGTGGTATTTATTAATCTGTGTTAAAATGCCAAGCAGGCATAATCATGATAATGCCCGCGCATTACCACACGGTAATGCCTGCTTGCAATTTAGAGTTAAAACTTTATAAAACGCAAACGTGATGCAGCAGTTATTAATTAAATTCTAGACATTTCTAGATGAAATTTTGGTTTCAATGAAATAAAAACAATACTTGCTCAAATAGTATTGTTGTAATATTATATATAACAGGGAGCCTTTTCTTATGGACTTAGTAGGTATGCATATTTCGAATAATAAATTCTTGTCAGTAATGCTTGAAGTATAAAAAAAAAATATATAGATGTGGGGAACTTCCATGAATGTACAATATACCAGCATAGCACCAAAAGTAATGACAAAAACATAAACACACATCCAGAGGTCATCATGAGGTATCCAACATACATGTACATGTAAGGAATCCACGCCCAGCAGATTTATATTCTTCAATGAAATAAACACAATAGTTGCTTATATAGAAGGCATTATCATGATAAATTGACTGCCCTCGGGACAGATATTGCCTTCAACATTGACAATGCCCTCGCCTGCGGCTTGGGCATTATCAATGTTTCAGGGAATATCAGTTCCTTGGGCAGTCAATTTATCATGATAATTCCCTCTATATAAGCAACTATTGTATAATTATTATATATTATCTTATGATGGTGCGTTGTTATCTATTTCTCGCGCGATGAATTATTTGTCATAACTAATTCCCTGTCATATGATATAAACAAGTGTTACAAGAAATTCTTTAATTTGATTGGTCTTGATCCAAACGTCGCTGTTTTCTGATTGGTTGAAATCTACGCGGTAATCGTTGAAAACCACCGTTGCATAGCAACATTTGACGTCACAGAAAAATGAACGTTAAGATTTCCCGCGGGTCGGACGCCGAATCACAAACAAACAAGTATTCCTGAAGAATCATAAGAGAAATGGTTTGAACAACTCATGAAAATTAGATACCGCTTGATATCAACTCTCGTTATTTAATTTGGACTTAATAATAAACTCGCCAAAGGCTTGTCTATTATTATATCCAGATTAAACAACTCGATTTGATATCAAGCCATATCTAATTCTCACCATTGTGAAACCTATAATTACTACTTGAAAAACAACTATGTTATTTACGTTTTTTATTCAACATTCCGTTATTAACTAATTAAAATAATTGGATTTTTTAATTTTTAAATTCTAAATTTTGTGTCGACCCACTCGTAACAAAAACAAATTTCAAATAATATGTATAATAATTTGTAAATCAGTTAAAAACTTTTTGAGGTAAACACGTTTTTCGTTATTAAAACATACATTTTGCTCATGGTGGAAGGGGGTTAAACTCCAAAAACTAGTATCACATTACCGTGATCACCCTCATGGTGGGAGGGGATTAAATCTCCAATAACAAGTATTACATTACCGTTGATCACTAGCCTTTCAACACTGCATGAGGTTGTGTGTTCGAATCTCACATGTGGCAGGGTGTTTTCGACTCCGATCTTAATTGACAAGGATTGCCAATTTTCATACCGAAGGTCTGTGGTTCTCTCCGGGTACTCCGGCTTCCTCCACTAATAAAAGCTGGCCGCCGCGAAATAGCCAAATGCGATGAAAACGGCGTAAACCCCCAACTAAACAAACACACATGACAGTGAAAACCCCCCACTGTGTAATAACTAGTATCACATTACCGTGATAACCCTCTCGATGGGAGGGGGTTAAATCTCCAATAACTACTATCATATTACTGCGATAACCCTCACGGTGGGAAGGGGTTAAATCCCTTGTAACAATTATCACATTACCGTGATAGGCCTCACGATGGGAGGGGTTTAAATTTTCAATATGTAGTATCACATTACCGTGATAACCCTCATGGTGGGAGGGGCTAAATCCCCAACAACTAGTGTCACATTACCCTCATGGTGGGAAATGGTTAATCCCCAATAGCTAGTATCACATTACCAGGATAACCCTTATGATGGGAGGGGGTTAAATCTGCAATAACTATTATCACATTACCGTGATAATCCTCATGGTGGGAGGGGTTAAATCTGCAATAACTAGTATCCCATTACCATGATAACCCTCACTGTGGGAAGGGGTTAAATCCACAAAACAAATAACTAGTATCACATTACCATGATAACCCTCATGGTGGGTGGGGGTTAAATCTCCTGTAACTAGAATCACATTACTGGGATAACACTCATGGTGGGAGGGGGTTAAATTTCCAATTACTAGAATCACATTACTGGTATAACCCTTATGGTGGGAGGGGGTTAAATCTTCTATAACAAGTATCACATTACAGTGATAATCCTCACGGTGGAAGGGGGTTAAATCTCAAATAACTAGTATCACATAATCGTGATAACTCTCACGGTGGGAGGGGGTTTAATCTATAACAAATATCACATTACCGTGATAACACTCACGGTGGGAGGGTGTTAAATCTCAAATAACTAGTATCAGATTACCATGATAGTCCTCATGGTGGGTGGGGGTTAAATTTCCAATTAGTAGAATCACATTACTGGTATAACCCTTACGGTGGGAGGGGGTTAAATCTTCTATAACAAGTATCACATTACAGTGATAATCCTCAAGGTAGGAGGGGGTTAAATCTCAAATAACTAGTATCACATTACCGTGATAACCCTGACGGTAAAAGGGGGTTAAATCTATAACAAGTATCACATTACCATGATAACCTTCACGGTGGGAGGGGTTTAATCTCAAACAACTAGTATCACATTACCGTGATAACCCTCACGGTGGAAGGGGGTTAAATCTCAAATAACTAGTATCACATAATCGTGATAACTCTCACGGTGGGAGGGGGTTTTATCTATAACAAATATCACATTACCGTGATAACACTCACGGTGGGAGAAGTTAAATCTCAAATAACTAGTATCACATTACCGTGATAACCCTTACGGTGGAAGGGGGTTAAATCTCAAATAACTAGTATCACATTACAGTAATAACTCTCACTTAGGGAGGGGGTTAAATCTCAAATAACTAGTATCACATTACCGTGATAACCTTTTCGACTTAATTTGTTTAATAGAATTTTTTGCTCATGAAAATTCTATACTATAGATAATAGAAAGACAGTATACGACAGTTTTACAGTTAAACAAGAACATTTTACCATGCTATTTAAATCATGTACCGTCCAACCAATTTTAACATTACAACCTAGCGGTCATCTTTTTGGTTGTCATACTGTATTGGCTTTTATAGTGTGCTAAATACAACAGAGGCTCAGGATATACAATTGGGGAAACCAATGCTTTCATAGTGTGCTAAATACACCAGAGGCTCAGGATATACAATTGGGGGATACCAATGCTTTTATAGTGTGCTAAATACACCAGAGGCTCAGGATATACAGTTGGGGGATATCAATGCTTTTATAGTGTGCTAATACAACAGAGGCTCAGGATATACAATTGGGGGATACCAATGCCTTCATAATGTGCTAAATACACCAGAGGCTCAGGATATACAATTGGGGGATATCAATGCTTTTATAGTGTGCTAATACAACAGAGGCTCAGGATATACAATTGGGGGATACGATTTACCATCACCACCCCTCAGTGTCTGTACATACTCTACTTTGCTGATTGTTGTTTCTGTGTTAATTTTTATCTGAGGTCTATCGATTTAATAGCGTTAATTGATTGTCATGCCATTGTTAACTTTTCCTGTCGTTCATTTCGTTGTTTATTCATGTTATTAGCAGTGACCATTTGCAAAGTGCACTCAGAAGAATAAAATAAAAATAAACCATGATTTGTCAATCTCTAAGATCATATGTCTGTAGGGTGATAGACCATTCATTACCCCAAAAAGTTTGCTGTCAAAATAAACAATTTTTTGCTCAGGAAAATTCTATACTGTAGATTTGTAGTTGAGCATGACACTTTCTTAGATTTGTAGTGCAGTAGACACAACCATATATAAAAATAACTATATTACAGGTTTTGTCCTTGTTTTCTTATCCATTTGATCAATACAATTCCTGCTATATGGTTATTGGAGTTTGATCGTCTGAATCGAAACGACAATCTTCTTGTTGCCTCTAGTAATACCAGCAATATAACTACTGAAGACGAAGCTGAATCCTTATCATCTATAGAGGGGGTAAGTTCCTTTTTCTGCTACTTCTGGATCAATGGGATGTAGAGAATATAAAATATCGGAAAAAGAATAACGAAGCGAAATAACAGTGAAAAAAGTCAACAAATTCGAATGTCCCCTACTGGCTTGAGCTGTGATAAAACGCAAAATCTCCTGGAGTATGTGAATTAGACGAAGGCGTATGGACAGAGTGATCTCTAATTTGCTGACAAATGTTTGATAAATGATTTGGAATTTATTCAGACAAAATATTCACAACATATTTCTATTTTATTTTTTAGCATTTTAAAACTATATTCCCACTTCGGATACATCACTTATCTTCAATTTTGGGGGTATTTTGTCGCATCCATGTATTTTTCTTTTCCTTTATTTTTGTGGGAAAGGAAGGGGTTCAAGCATTTTGCTTCCGAAATTATTAATTTTTAAAATGCAAAAACAACTTATTTTGATTTATTTTCTTCTTTTATTTACAGTTTTCTTCTAACTGCAACATTTTTACACGTGAGCTTGGATGTAAAATAATTCTGTTACTACATGTAAAACTATTACTTAGCCTGTATCATCTGTTGAAGGCTAAAGCAATCAATAGAAAGATGATTTAACCTTATCTGTCTAAGGCAATAGTTAACATCTCGTTTGTCAATTAAAGTGTAACTTTTTGTGTGAAGTATATGTGAAGGTATTTGTGTGTTTCATTGTAGACTTGTGCATTAACTCTCAAATAGATGAAATGAAATACATGTACATGTATCTGTTTTTCTACTGTCAGTTACAGTAACTGTACAATTTTTTCAATTTTTGATAAGATCAGTAGCGTCAACTATGATTTGTATTTCAGATTACTATTCCAGTAAAACTCGATCCAGACACGTGGACTTCAGTGTTAGAACAAGGCTTTTTGTTCATTTTATTACTATCACGCTGGATATTACCACGTGGTAAGCTCACTAGAGATCAGCTCTCACAACTTTTATTCATGTATATTGGATCTGGCTCTGATGTCGTGGAACTTTTCATTATATTTGAGGAACCAGAAATTCGAAGTGATAAGACATTCAGTTATGCGATTCTAAGTATTTGGACAGTCAGCTTATTCCAATTTACTTTAGTTCTTACGTCAACAAGAAAAAAGAGAGGTGGTTTTACTGAGACAAGTTCGATGGAAATAGATGAATCATATTCAAATTGTTGTGCAAAAATGGTAGAAATGGAAATATGGAGTCTCTTTGTGGCTATGATTTTACAGGATGGACCATTTCTAACAATACGACTTTGTGCTATATTTGTCAAAGGCGTACTCAGTTATGGTATTATTTTTTTCGCCAGTAAAAACATTCTTATGCTTATGATGCTGTTTTACAGATGCATAGTAGTAGGAAGTCATAAAAAAGAATTAGAAGAAAAATCAAAGGAGAAGGAAGAAAAAACTAAAAAAATAAAAGATAAACTGGATAAAATGGAGGAACAGACAAGAAAACAAAATTCTAGAATGAAACAAGCAACCACGAGGAAACAGGAAAAATTATCCTACGACGAACGACCAAATTACTGGTCAAACTCTTATGGGTTCAATTATGGATATTACGGATACTACTAAACCAGATGTTAAAATATTTTGGAGCAAAATCCGTAATTTGGTGTGATCACACCAGGTCAACTGTCACTGACATAATGTTACCGAACAAATTATTCCAGGAAACAACAATTAACCCGTTTATATTCAGAATGCCTCTGTATTTTATATGCACCAATTTTCTACCTACAATTTCTAATTACACAATTCTTTAAATATAATTGAAGAATATAATATGAAGCACGTATACACGTTATATTACTATTGAAGTTTTCAAATAGAACAGGTACTTATATTTACTGTGAGTAAGCTTAGCCTTAGGAATAAACCAGGGTTAGGGTTAAAGCTAATCAGAATTAGGTTAAGGGTTTAATTTACAGCTGGTATCCAAGTAGGTTCAGTTGGAGTTGGAACTAGGGGTTCTAAGAAGATTATAGGTCTTGTGTTAGTGTGAGGTCTGTGTTAGAATTTCTTTTTGTAGTCATTTAATATTAGATTTGCAGCTAGACATTACGTTATCAGCAACAATAAGAACCTTCCCTCCAATTCTTTTTGTTGATTTTACCTTCCCCCTTTCTCTCATGCAGCAACTCCTCACTCCTCTTCCTTCAAAGTATGCGAGTATAGTCATGCGTACCATACATTTATTATTTAGCAGCTCCAGTGTGTTATGAGGACCGATTAACCTAGCCCTATGCAGTAATAAAGGAAATTCCCTGGTCCTTCTGAACAGCAGTATCAGCAGCAACTCCCATCTCACTTCATCAAAGACTGAGATAAGCACGTGAGTATAATAGTCTTGAGCAGCTGGAGTAAAGCTGTGAGCAGCTTGTGCATACATATAGTCCTATTGGTGATATAAATATATCCCCTCCTGGTCAGCAGCAAAAGCGACCCCCATCTCACCTCATTTACCTGAGTATTGATAAGACTATTATACTAATATCTATCTGAATTTTCCCATATTGTAGTATGAGATTCCTCAGAGATCAAAGATACTGATCGTGAGATGTCAAAGTGCACTCCATATAAATATATAAAACTGGAATATTTTGGGAGGATTTGTCATTGTCTTTAAGATTTCAGAGAAGATCTTGTATGTTTCACTTCTGTAACAATATACAACTAGAAATCTGGACTGTCGGATTCGACAGTAATCCCCACACCTCCTGTAAGTATTTGGACAACTTACCTATAGTCAAAAATATAATATCTTATTCCCATCCAAAAATAGTATGCAGTCGTTCTATAAGGAATTAAATCAATAAACCTAATGAAAAATGACAAAAACCTTAGTTCACAAGCTTAAACCGACAATTTTTTAAATTTGACCTGTGTGAGCCCCTGGATCAAATCGATATTCTAAATCCTTATTGTGCAACTAAATATAGTGTAGACCAATACTATATATAAGCAAACTGAAAGAGAAGTTAAGGTCACAAGCTTAAGGATGATCGCTGGTCTAAAAGGAAATAAATAGGATTTGCAATAGGTGTTTTAGTTTGAGAGAACATATGAATAGTAAACAAATAAGCAAGAAAAAAATATAGGTTCATGTGCTCATTTTAGAGCTATAAGGCCTTGAAAATTTGAAGGAAATGGGTTTTCTCTGGATTTTTCCTTGTCTTTGCATTGACAACTTCAGTCTCTCAAAAATGTATGAAAAAATAAAAAGGATTTTATAAGATTTTGTCAATTACCATTTTACGGTATATATGGTTGAATTATAAAAGAAAAAGTTGGGGTTCATGGGCAAAAAACTTCATGTTTAAGAAATGGATAAAACCTGAGGGTTCCGAAAATCTGACAAAAAGACCAAAATATGACCAGCGAGCATCCTTAAATTAAAATTTTCCGACCCATGCGGACTCCAATTTTAGAAAATTAAAATTCTAAAATCTTATTGCACACCTGCATATGGTGTTTGACAATACTGTATAGAAATAAAATGCATAAATTGAAAAACAAAAGTCAAGTTTATGTCACAAGCTTAAATTGATAATTTTTCAAAATTCGACCCCTGTGGGCCCTTGTTTAGAAAATCAAATCCTAAAACCTTATTGCGCATCTGCATATGATGCATGACAATACTGTACAGAAATAAAATGCATAAATTGAAAAATGACAAGCTTGAATTCAAAATTTTTAAAGTTCAACCCATGAAGGCCCCTTGTTTATAAAATCAAAATTCTAAAACCTTATTGCGTATCTAGAGGTGGTATGCAACCATTCTATATAGAAATTGAATTCCTAAACCCACGAGTGAAGGAGGAGTTGACATCACAAGAAAGTGTGATGGACGGACGGACGGAGACAATCGCTATATCCCCGAACTTTCTTTGAAAGTGCAGGCATAATTACGGCCCTCATTAGTGGTAGACATTCAGATTTGGCAACCCGAGAGAGGTTGTTTTCCCCGACAGCTTGCCTGAGGGAAAACAACCTGTCAATGCTCCGGGTTGTCAAATCTGAATGTCTACCTCAAATGAGGGCCGTAATTGTTTTACTATTTTTTCCACAAGAGCAAGACATAATTTGACTCTAATGACTTTTAATGCAGATGAATTACGCAGTAGTCTCCCTTGCGTTGAAGGTGAACAATAGGTTTTTTTTCCCGCGATTACAGTGTTTTCTCCCTTGTCTGGGGAAAATTGGGATGTTTGGAGGTAAACAATAGGGTTATTTTCTGCGATGTTCAATTTTTGTAACGACATTTTTTAATCAAATGACAGTTTTCATCCAATGAGAGTATTTTAAAATATTTGAAAAATAATAATCTGATTTATTATCCCGGAAAATTATTTTAGTCAAGTTGAGATTACCGTTGACCATCCAAAATGAAACTAAAAGACACAAATTCATCATACAAGCATTTGTTCTTGATAATTAACATCATAATAGAAAGGTTTTATTCCATAGAACTAAACTAAAGTGAACCATACACGGTTTTCTCGGATGGATGGATGGATGGATGAATTATTGTTTAACGTCCAGTGGCAACCAGGTGCATATCAGGACGAGAACATGTTGATATGATAATGCATATGATCCCTGCTTTGTACTAGAACGACACGCTAAGTCGGATTTTTAATGTGCTAGCTCACGAGATAACTGTCCGCAGGAAGACATATCACCTCACTCGGACACATTATACTGACTCCGAGCCGACCAGTCTTTGCTCTTACTCCTAGATGCCGCGTGCTTGGCGGAGAAGCAGCAAATATCAATTTTAACGTCTTTGGTTTGACCCGGCCGGGGATCGAACCCGCGACCTTCCGCACTCGGGGCGAGTGGTTTTCTTGGAAGGAAAAAAAATGCATTATTCATATAACACTGTTTTTTTCATTTAATTATACAATTATGGTACTTTACTGACATAAATGTCATGTTTAATGGACCACTTACCAGCAATACTATCAAACGGCAACGGCAACATGGAGCCCAACAAAAATTATGGGGTGAACCCAGGTGGACCAGATTGGTAAGCAGTTACTCTCTTGTAAGATACCCCTCCATTTTGGTTTACTGACTGGTTTCAGTCAAGAAGATATTTCAGGTGAATATACAAATAGGGTCCTATGTTAAACTACGTTCGTCATTAATGGTCAACTTGGATGACATGCAGGTCATGGGATATATTTCTGAAACAGGACCATCTAGGGAAAACTACAGCCAAGTTTGGTCCCAATTAGCTCACTAAGTTTCAGACCAGATGAAAAGTCAATTTTCCAACAGGGTCGTATAACAATCCAAAGATACCAATATTAGATATAGTAAATTTATACTATGCTGTATACGACGCATTTCAAGGAGTTACCTCTCATCAGCAGCATTAAAACCGAAACATGTGGAAGACCAAAAACCAAACTTATATTAAACAAGAAGTACTCAACCAAAAATACCGAAATAGGAAGCCAAATTTCAGCTAAGGAGATCTACCATGTGCAATACAAGGAATGAACCCTTAGTATTTCCATTATTTTTGAATTTTGCTAAATACTGATAATTTCTGTAACAAATCAATGAATAATCATGTCAGACAAGTCTGACGACTGGGTTGGCGAATACCCTCGGGGACCTAGGGTCCACCAGCAGAGGCATCATCCCAGGAGTTTCAAAATAACAATCCAAAGATACCAATATTAGATATAGTAAATTTATACTATGCTGTATACGACGCATTTCAAGGAGTTACCTCTCATCAGCAGCATTAAAACCGAAACATGTGGAAGACCAAAAACCAAACTTATATTAAACAAGAAGTACTCAACCAAAAATACCGAAATAGGAAGCCAAATTTCAGCTAAGGAGATCTACCATGTGCAATACAAGGAATGAACCCTTAGTATTTCCATTATTTTTGAATTTTGCTAAATACTGATAATTTCTGTAACAAATCAATGAATAATCATGTCAGACAAGTCTGACGACTGGGTTGGCGAATACCCTCGGGGACCTAGGGTCCACCAGCAGAGGCATCATCCCAGGAGTTTCAAAATAACAATCCAAAGATACCAATATTAGATATAGTAAATTTATACTATGCTGTATACGACGCATTTCAAGGAGTTACCTCTCATCAGCAGCATTAAAACCGAAACATGTGGAAGACCAAAAACCAAACTTATATTAAACAAGAAGTACTCAACCAAAAATACCGAAATAGGAAGCCAAATTTCAGCTAAGGAGATCTACCATGTGCAATACAAGGAATGAACCCTTAGTATTTCCATTATTTTTGAATTTTGCTAAATACTGATAATTTCTGTAACAAATCAATGAATAATCATGTCAGACAAGTCTGACGACTGGGTTGGCGAATACCCTAGGGGACCTAGGGTCCACCAGCAGAGGCATCATCCCAGGAGTTTCAAAATAACAATCCAAAGATACCAATATTAGATATAGTAAATTTATACTATGCTGTATACGACGCATTTCAAGGAGTTACCTCTCATCAGCAGCATTAAAACCGAAACATGTGGAAGACCAAAAACCAAACTTATATTAAACAAGAAGTACTCAACCAAAAATACCGAAATAGGAAGCCAAATTTCAGCTAAGGAGATCTACCATGTGCAATACAAGGAATGAACCCTTAGTATTTCCATTATTTTTGAATTTTGCTAAATACTGATAATTTCTGTAACAAATCAATGAATAATCATGTCAGACAAGTCTGACGACTGGGTTGGCGAATACCCTAGGGGACCTAGGGTCCACCAGCAGAGGCATCATCCCAGGAGTTTCAAAATAACAATCCAAAGATACCAATATTAGATATAGTAAATTTATACTATGCTGTATACGACGCATTTCAAGGAGTTACCTCTCATCAGCAGCATTAAAACCGAAACATGTGGAAGACCAAAAACCAAACTTATATTAAACAAGAAGTACTCAACCAAAAATACCGAAATAGGAAGCCAAATTTCAGCTAAGGAGATCTACCATGTGCAATACAAGGAATGAACCCTTAGTATTTCCATTATTTTTGAATTTTGCTAAATACTGATAATTTCTGTAACAAATCAATGAATAATCATGTCAGACAAGTCTGACGACTGGGTTGGCGAATACCCTCGGGGACATAGGGTCCACCAGCAGAGGCATCATCCCAGGAGTTTCAAAATAACAATCCAAAGATACCAATATTAGATATAGTAAATTTATACTATGCTGTATACGACGCATTTCAAGGAGTTACCTCTCATCAGCAGCATTAAAACCGAAACATGTGGAAGACCAAAAACCAAACTTATATTAAACAAGAAGTACTCAACCAAAAATACCGAAATAGGAAGCCAAATTTCAGCTAAGGAGATCTACCATGTGCAATACAAGGAATGAACCCTTAGTATTTCCATTATTTTTGAATTTTGCTAAATACTGATAATTTCTGTAACAAATCAATGAATAATCATGTCAGACAAGTCTGACGACTGGGTTGGCGAATACCCTCGGGGACCTAGGGTCCACCAGCAGAGGCATCACGTATGTTATGTTAAAGTAAGTTTGGATGGCGGTCAGGGTCATCAGATAAATTTTGAAAGAGGATCACCTAATGATCATGTCTGCAAAGTTTGATTCCACTTGGCTTTGTGGTTTCATATAAGAATAGTTTTAAGTGAATTTCCCATAGGATCCAATGTAAAAAAAGTTTGTCTGTGGTGGCCATCTTGGATGGCATTCCATGTCATCGGATACAATTCTTAAAGAGGACCAATGAAGGACTGTTACTGCTAAGCTTGGTTCCAACTGGCTAAATGGTTTCAAACAAGAAGATCCTTTAAAGGGTACCATCTTTAACTCAGTTCACCTGTGGTGGCCATCTTGGATGGCAGACATAGTCATCTGATACAATTCTGATTAAAGGACCATCTAAGGATTATTGCTACCAAGGTTGGTTCCAATTGGCTTACTACTTTCAGACAAGAAGATTTTTAAGTCAATTTTCCCACAGGGTCCTTCCTATGTTAAACTATGACGGCAGTTGGGATCATTCAATATAGTTCTGAAAAAGGTCAACCTAAGAACCATTGCCACCACATTTTGTTTTAATTGGCCTAGTGGTTGTTGAGATCTTTAAAAGGATGGTAGTATAATATTAGAAACTAATACGGAAAGGCTATGTAAAGAATTCGTAAAATTGTATTTACTAACATACTTAAATTTTACAATATATGGCTCCCTGGAGTATATTGTATTAATAAACAGGGATATCTAATAGTTCACTGGCTATTAGATAAATTGTTTTACAGTGAATATTGTGCAATAAAGAGAAGTTTAAGAGTTAAAAAGAAAAAAAAGAGATCTTTAAAAGAAAGTTTTCAATGACGAGGACAGACGGACAAGGATGGCATTTGATAATTACAGCTCGCATTGGCCTTTGTTCAGATGTGCTAAAAACCATCACATTACAATGATGTAAGCATGTACAAGTATATATTGCTTTACCTGTTGTTGTTTATCTCCATTTGCATCTTCATCTGTATTTCTATCTTTAACTTCTGTATCAAAAAATAAACCCTCTTTATCCCTTTATATCTAGAGATACGATATTAATAATGTGTACATGTACTAATCCGAATATTTCTTTATTTAAGAACAATTCAGTCAATTGGTTCAGGAGGATTTTTTGGATACAAGACAGCCAAGTTTCTTGGTCTAATTTTCCTAGGGTCCAATAGTCACATTGATTACTAGTATACCAACTATGGGAGCATATTTTGAATTAAATTTGGTATCTATGGAAAGCTTAGGGTCTTGG
This sequence comes from Mytilisepta virgata, assembly GCA_028015205.1. Taxonomy (NCBI): domain Eukaryota; kingdom Metazoa; phylum Mollusca; class Bivalvia; order Mytilida; family Mytilidae; genus Mytilisepta; species Mytilisepta virgata. The sequence continues at coordinate 72,230,186 of CM051521.1, forward strand.
TAGAAGTTTTTAATTATTGACATGAATTTATTCAAAACTATTCTGGATGTGCAGACTGTCAAAGATGACCATTAACTAGAGGAGCCTGTATTGCTCACTTGGATTTAACTTGTCCACCTTCAGCAGGACTGATAGTTTAAGTGTAGCAGTTATCTTGGCTAGTTTTCCCATAGGTTCAATGTTAATGTTTATCAAACACAATTCTGAAAGAGACCATTGCTGGTATTAGTTTGTTGTCCAAATGGCCAAGTTTAAGGTATGGTGACTGCAAATAGGGTCTTATGTTAAATAAGTACAACTTTGGTGGCCATCTTGATAGACAGACTAGGTCAGCGGACACAATTATGAAAGGGGAACAACTAATGACCATTGTTGCCAAGTCTGGTCCTTATTGGCCAATTGGTCTCAGATCAGAATATCTTTTAATGAATTTTCCCAAAGGGTCCTATGTTTAACTAAGTTCAGCTGTGACGGCCATCTTTGTTGAGATTCCAGGTCATAGGACATACTTCTGAAAGAGGAACACCTAAGGGCCATTTCTGTCAAGTGTGGTTCCAATTGGATAAGTGGTTTCAAACAAGAAGATTTTTTAATGAATTTTCCCATAGGGTCCTTTGTTTAACTAAGTTCGGCTGTGGCGACCATCTGGGTTGACATTCTAGGTCATGCTGAATTTCGGATCGGAATAGTTTTTCTCTAATATCTTTGTTTTTTTTAAACTTTTTTCATTCTTCAAATAGTTTTCGTAAATTGTCAAAGTGTCAAAAGAGGGGAAGTCTGTGGACAAAATGCACAACCAGGAACACCAAGAAGACAACAAAGGACAAATTAAAGTAACAAAAAAACAAAAATTACACACAGAAACGAGCATATTTATGTGGTAAAAAGACACACTGTTTTAATTTTATTTTCTCCAGACCTTAAAAAAAATATAATCAAGAACAAATATAAAAATAAAAATTGTTGAAGGATTACTAATAAGATCTCATGCAAACTGGCATGAAAATGGAGAAAAATGTTCTCAATATTTTTGTAAATTGGAAAAAATGAATTTTGTTAAAAAAAACTATTACAGAATTAATTGATGACCAAGATAAACATATTTCAGACCAGTCTAAAATTCTACTTGAACAGCAAGATTTTTATAAAACCTTGTATTCCAAGAGAGTTTTGGACACTGATAATACTGTTATGTCCTTTTTTATCATAATGTTAAACTCACAGAAGATCAAAAGAACTTGTGTGAGGGTAACTTAACATTTAAGGAATGTGGGGAATCATTGAAAAATATGAAAAATGGGAAAAGCCCTGGATCTGATGGGTTTACATCAGATTTTTATACATTTTTTTGGAAGAATATTGGCCCATTTGTTTTTCGTTCTCTCCAATGTGGATTTGAGATTGTAACCTTTTGGATTTTCAGTATCAAGGTGTGATAACTTATATACCCAAAGAAGGTAAAGACAGACGCTTTTTTGGTAATTGGCAACCCATTAGTCTCTTAAATACTGATTTTAAAATTGCTTCTTCCGTAATTGCAAGTAGAGTAAAAACTGTATTACTGCTAATTATCAGTGACACTCTAAAAGGTTTCATAAAAGACAGATTTATTGGGAAAAATACTTGATTGCTATATGATTTGATGCATTATCTTGAAGAACAGAATAAGACAGGTTTATTACTTCTTGTAGATTTTGAAAAAAGCTTTTGACACAATAGAATGGGAATTTTTGGAAAAATCTCTGAAAAGTTTTAACTTTGGACCCTCAATATGTAAATGGTTTGAAATTTTTTATCTTAAAGCAAAAAGCTGTGTAATAAATAATGGGCATATGTCTGAATTTTTCTCCTTGGGGCGAGGTTGTAGACAGGGTGATCCACTGTCTCCTTGTCTTTTTATTATCGGAGTTGAATTATCAGATCCATGATTATTGGCAATAAAACTGAAATCTCACGAAAATATTCATGGAATTGTAGTACATGAAACTGAAACCTTAATAAGTCAGTATGCTGATGATACTTTTCTTGTTTTACATGGTAGTAAACTCTCGTTAAAGGAAACACTGAACTGTTTTGATTCATTTTATAAAGCTTCAGGTCTGAAAAATGAACACCTCAAAAACAAGAGCTGTATGGGTTGTGAATATGAAGTATTCAGATCTTATTCTTTCCCCAGATAAAAAACTACACTGGTCATACTCAAACTTTAGATCACTAGGATTAGATTTTTTACTGCAACTCAACAGTATTGTGGATATTAATTTCTCAAAGAAAATTAAAGAGCTATCTTCAATTTTGAAGAGCTGGCAACATAGAAAACTGACTTTGCTTGGTAAGATCACTGTCATAAAGACCTTAGCATTGCCAAAATTAGTACATTTGTTAACATCTTTACCAAATATTTCACAGTCAAAATTACAGGAGATTAACACACTATTTTTTAAATTTGTTTGGGATGGTAAAACAGACAAAATTAAACATAACACTCTTATTGGAGATTTTTCACAGGGAGGATTGAAAATGATACATCTTGAGTCTTTCAATATGTATTTAAAAATCAGTTGGATAAAACAAATCCAAATGGGGAATGGCAAAAAATTCTTCTTTCATACATTGAAAAGTATGGCAGTGATCGAATCTTCAAATTTGAGAAGTAAAAACTTAAAAATATATCCGTAAAATTATCAAATCCTTTTTGGAAAGATGTTTTTAATAGTTTGCATTTTGCAAAACCTCGTACAAAAATTGATATTCAGGAATTGTTATCGCTCGATATTCTTAATTTTATACCAATTGAGGATTTCAGTTACTACATTAACTGGAAAAATTTTGGCATTCAGTATCTGAAGGACATTTTTGATGTTTACAGAAAAGACTTTTTTACTTTTAACCAATTAAAACAAAATTTGAATACAGATAACTTTTTGAAATATTTTAGCTTGCTTTCCAGAATCCCGAAGACTTTCAAAGACTGCATTTTGAAAAATTGTGCAACTATTGATTTCAATCATTTCCATTTGGAAGATAATTATTACCAAAAAATAGTGTCAAATAAAAAACTAAAATTTGTGTATAAAAATCTTGTAGACAACATAATGCAATTGCCCCAGGACAAATTTTTAAAATGGGAAACTTTATTGGAAAGAGATATAGATTCTTGGTCAAATTATTTCATTTTGTTGAAAAAATCATGTAATAGTACACAGCTTATAAATTTTCAGTATAAGCTATTACACAGAATTATCCCTACAAATTCTTTTTTGTTTAAAATAAAGCTCAAGGACACAAATTTATGTACTTTTTGTAAGAATCATGATGAAACCATAGAACATTTGTTTTTTGAGTGTCCAATAGTGTACAATTTTTGGATAACAATCAGTGAACATTTGAATTCGAAGTTATTTTATGTAAATTTTCAACTTGATAAGAAAGATATCCTGCTTGGTTACAACCAGGAAAGTCTTTTTTTGAATTTTTTAATAGTCATTGTAAAAAAATATATTTATAGATGTAAGTTAAAGGAACAGATGCCACATTTCATAGAAGTTAAAAATATTATTAAATGTAATTATAGATCTGAATTATATACTGCGACAAAAAAACGGTAAAATAATTACATTTGAACATTTTTGGGCTCCTTTACAACAGATATTTCCATAATTATCAAAAGTAAAGAAAATATAGTCTGTTTTTTCTTCATAGACATATTATAAAGTGGCCTTTTGTTGATAATGGACTGTTATAACTTTTTTGTTTTGTTTTGTTTTGTTTTTTAAATATTGTAATAATTATTAAACTTTTTCTCCTTAAGTTTTTGCAACGAAGTTGATAGTGTATGAAAATGTGAGTGAGTGAAGATTTTATTTATAATTTTTTTTCTCTCTTTTGTCTCCTTGTAAAATTAAAATATCCATGTATAATTCATATTTAGAGCTGATTAAAATAAGCCCTGTCATACCCTGGTCAGGTGGTAATGTAAGGGCTTTTGTAAAAACCTGGCTACAGAAAAACTAGAGGCTCACCAGAGCCTGTATCGCTCACCTGGAGTCTGGTTTTCATTGGACAAAGATTGTTGCAATTGGTTCAATTATTCAGGGAAAATTTGTTGAAGATTTATTTTTCATAAGGTTTTATGTTAAAATATGTTCCCTGATGGTGGTAGTCCTTCTTGAAGTGCTGACATGCTGGACAGTATTCTTCAAGGGACAAAAAAGGGCAATAACTCCAAAACGGGTTTTGGGATTTCCTTTAAAATTTCAGGGTATGTGGATCTCAACATGGCAAACATTTTTCAAATTTACATTTCATTTCTATCTCAAATAGTTTTGGAGATAAATGACGAAAAATGTTAAATTTTGAAAATTTGACAAAAAAAGGGCAATAACTCCTAAATGGGTTTTGGGATTTCCTTCAAAATTTTAGGGTAAGCAGATCTTGTCATGCTGATCAATTTTACCCCATGTCAGATTTTTGATATCTGTAACGGTTTTTAAGTTATAAGCCAAAAACAACACATGCACCGCTATATTATATTTTTAGGTACAACAGCCATGTTTTATGTCAGATCAAAATAAATTGAGGATCGTTTGTAGAGTACATGTCATAGATCATTCCTATTAAGTTCCAAACCAATCGGCCCAGCGGTTTCAGAGGAGAAGATTTTTGAATGAAGAAATTTTGAAAATTTGACAAAAAAATGGCAACAACTCCTAAATGGGTTTTGGGATTTCCTTTAAAATTTCAGATTAGGTAGATCTCAACATGGCAAACATTTTTTAAATTTACATTTCACTTCTATCTCAAATAGTTTTGGAGATAAATGACAAAAAATGTTAAAATTTTGAAAATTTGACAAAAAAGGGCAATAACTTCTAAATGGGTTTTGGAATTTCCTTCAAAATTTCAGGGTAGGTAGATCTTGTCATGCTGATCAATTTTACCCCATCAGATTTTTGATATCTGTAACGGTTTTTAAGTTATAAGCCAAAAACAACACATGCACTCCTATATTCTATTTTTAGCTACGACAACCATGTTTTATGTCAGATCAAAATAAATTGAGGATCTTTTGTAGAGGACATGTCATAGATCATTCCTATTAAGTTTCACACCGATCGGCCCAGCGGTTTCAGAGAAGAAGATTTTTGAATGAAAAAATTTTGAAAATTTTGACAAAAAAAGGGCAACAACTCCTAAACAGGTTTTGGGATTTCCTTTAAAATTTCAGGATAGGTAGATCTCAACATGGCAAACATTTTTCAAATTACATTTCACTTCTATCTCAAATAGTTTTGGAGATAAATGACGAAAAATGTTAAAATTTTGAAAATTTGACGGAAAAAGGGCAATAACTCCTAAAGGGGTTTTGAAATTTCCTTCAAATTTTCAGGGTAGGTAGATCTTGTCATGCTGATCAATTTTACCCCTTTCAGATTTTTGATATCTGTAACGGTTTTTAAGTTATAAGCCAAAAACAACACATGCACCCCTATATTCTATTTTTAGCTATGACAGCCATGTTTTATGTCAGATCAAAATAAATTGAGGATCTTTTGTAGAGGACATGTCATAGATCATTCCTATTCAGTTTCAAACCAATCGGCCTATCGGTTTCAGAGGAGAAGATTTTTGAAAATCAGAAACAAGAATTGCCTCTGGTGGCCATGTTTCTTGACCAATCAGAACTAAATGAGGAAACTTTGTTGAGGACCTTCCATACACCACTCATGCAAAGTTTGGTTCGAATTGGCCAAATGGTTTCTGAGGAGAAGATGTTTGAATGAAAAGCTAACGACGGACGGACGGACGCCAAGTGATGCCAAAAGCTCACCCTGGCAATAGCCAGGTGAGCTAAAAAAGAAAAAAAGAACAAATATACCCCCCCTTTGGTAATAAATGTAAATGGTCAGTGCCTACAATGTACTAGTAATACAAATTGGGGTTTGTACCCTAATTAGAGTACAGTAGCTATAGACTCCTAATTGGATACCCATTTTGTTAGAATAAATTATCCATTTAACAGGAATGTGCAAACAAGTGGAATTCTTTATTTTTAAAAAAACAATATGTGTCATTTCTACTGTCACTAATTGTGATAAACATGTGTTTGATGAATTTTGAAAACAATTTTGTTAATTAATTTGATCTAAAAAGCCATTAAATTGTGTTTGTTAATTTTGATAAAATTATTTTAGTAAACGTTTCCTTAATTTATATTAAATTTTGGCAAAACATTCATGATTTAGTCAAAATTATGCAATTAAGAGTAGTATCTTAACAATTCAGTATGGGATTATCAGGAGTAATTAACATTGACTATGGTAAATGGTTTGGTTATTGAAAATATTCTGCAAATAAGAGGAATATTCTATTAACCGTTATCCAATTAAGTGGAGTTGACTATATTATATGCTTTTGAAAAAATACATATTAGGTTTTGCAAATCTATATGGGGAGTTAAAAAAACTTTAACTTGGTAGACTACCCCTTGAGACATTTGTATCAAAACTCAAGTAATCACCTTTTATTCTAGAATTAATACACAAAACATTTTAAAACTCCTTAGTTAAAGACGCATTTACTTTAAATAAGAAATTGAGTGAGGAGGGCCTGTACACTTGGCACATAACAGCTTTGCCACCTCTATTATAAATGAAATTAATTTACATAAAAATATTGACATAACTTATTAAGAAGTAAAGAATAAGGTGAAAAATAAGAGCAAAAAAGCTATTAGACTTTTATGATGAACTCTTTTTACAGAAAATAAACAAATTTGACAATACTTCAAAACTATACCTATACAGTTAATCGAAGACAGATTTAGTTCATGCAGACTATTTCATATTGAATAACTTTAACACCCGTAGATTATTAACAAAATTCTATATCAGTGATCATAATTTAGAGGTGGAGCTGAAACGCTATAAAAAGATACCCCGTGAACAAAGAACATGCAAAATTTGTAATGTTCTTGATGATGAATATCATTTCTTCTTAAATTGGAAAATCAATAAGGAAATACTAATAAAGTTTCAAAACGATACATGTATTATAAATGTGCACCCTAATTATAACCAGCTTGGCTCTCTAGATAAATTAAGAATTATTCTAAATAAAGATATGAATGTTTTGTCCAGTGTTGTTGACTTTATAAAGCAGTCTTTGGCATTGCAAAATGAGATGTTGGTCAAGTGTAAACATATTTGGAACTATAATAACTTTATGTATGTCTCTTCTGCTAAGTATTTTATATATTGTATTAATGTTTGTATTTGCTCAACCCGTCAGGGTTTCATTTGCAATATTATCATCCTTCCCTGTGATTCTATCAGCTTGTTAAGCAGCTCCGAAAAAATTCGTATCAAGAAGCGTGTGCGCTGAGTAGGAGTTATCGACAGTCAGCAGGACTTATCAACAAATTCTCCCAACGTTTGGCAGCTTAGAACTTATTAAAGTGCTTTCAAAATTGCAAAAAAATAAATATATCAAGATTTGGTGTTCCTTTTTTTATATTATGGCATTTTATTTAAATGAACGATGAAGAAATTTCTAAAAGTGACATCAACAAAATGTGTCTTTCCTCGATGCTGAGAATGTCTGCTGGGACTTCTTTCCGCTCTGTCCATTGCATTTCATTATTTGCGATTAAATCAAATCTTTAAGCGTACGCTTTATTTTTATGTCCATATTTTCGTCTGAATTAGTATAAAAACAACTAAATGTTGTTTACATATGACGTCTCCTTGGTTAAATTTGAGTGATTATTTTACGTTGCGCACATTTTAGTCAGAAGTTGTTTCGCGAATGGAGACGGACTATGACGTTAACAAGGTTGCAAGTTTGAAAGCGGGTGCTTTAGTTTCCCAGAAAATCATGAACAAAGATTTCCAGACTGATTTTGTTTTTAAAACATGATAATACACCTTAATGTCGGTTTTTATATCGTTTATAAGATATTTTACATGAACATTCAGAAAATATATACTTATTGGTACAGTAAACAACATAAGGGAAAACGTGTCATTGCAATGAAGAATCCATACTTTTCCCATGAAAATTTAAGAGAATTCAGAACGTTTACAAATATTTACGTTTCAGGTAAGTAATTAAGATGATAAAAACAGAATATGAAGATTTGGGACGCGTTCGCTACGATCATTTGTCCCAAGCTTCATATTCTGGCTCACGGGATGATACTTTACGATATCTAGCTGTCAAAATGCAGATAATATATATATATACAAGTTCAGTATATATATGGTATACACTAAATTGGGATATTTGGACAACAACACCCTCTTATCCATAAATGTTCTTTCCATGCACAGAAATTATTTGATAAATACAACACAACGGGTATAGTCATTACAGGTAATTCTGCGAATTAACATGAAAATGATTTGAATGTGTCAATTAAATGCTGCACAGAATTACCCGTCAACATAGTAAATATCTGTTAAAACTATGACACTTGTAAACACATTAATATGTTACCGCGTTGTATGATAACAAATTAAAAGAACAAACACTATTCTTCATATTTGTTACCTTTTCATATCGGAGAAAAATGAATTCAATTATCATTTTTAATCTTTTATGTACTTATTTTTTAATTATTCTTTAGAAAGAAGAAATTGGGTTAGCTCTCTTAGAACAGCGTGAAATAAACACGAAATTTAGAAAAATAATGTATATAAATACTTTTAATTAACTTGACTTTTCTCAAAAATGTTTTTAAAAGACTCGATTGAAAGGGAATTCAAATATGGCCATTTGTGATACTATATGCACAAAGATTATGTTCATAAATGCAAGTATTTAGTGTTTATTTTGCTTCTAAAATGGGTACAATATCTTTTACATTTTGCTTTATTTCTTTTAAATTCAATTATATTGTGTCTAGTTGGTATCATATATTCATGTCAGTTAATTTTACCTAAAGATTTATTGAAGAAAACAGGTTCATGAATACACCATGAAAGAAGAACTACCCCAATTTATGGTTGTTCAATACCTGTAATAGGTCAAGTGGAGCTGACGTTTACTCTTAGTAATCAAGAGCTAAAATGAGGAAGCATGGAAGATTGCGGGATATTGCATTTCCATAAATAATTATAAATTCAACTCACTTTCTGTATCATTCATTTTGTAAAAAATGGAGTGAAAATCGTAGTCCCAAACTTCCTGCCCCCGATGTCTCAACTTCCAAGCAAGGATCGAAACCCACACGATTTTCGTTCGCTGAAAGAGTTATGATGTATAAGGTAGATTACACTAGAAGAACTTCACATATGCAGCGAAGGTATGTACAGTGTATCCGGTTTCGATAATTACGCCCTCTATTTTGCAATTCCATGTAAACTCGTACCTTTTCCACCTCGTACCCTTATATTTACCAACTCGTACCTTCACTATTCTACCTATTCTAATGTAACCAACTCGTACCTTTACTTCAACTACACTATACTTCAATATTCTAGTAAAATGTGAAAATATATGAGTGCCGAAAAGCTTCATTTGAGATCTTGTAAATACTCACTCGGAATAAATAAAAGATCAACTAATTTAGCTGTCATGGCAGAAGTTGGTCGATATCCTTTATTATCAGATGTTAGAGACGAGATCAAAAGTTCAATGTAGGATAAAAAACTTAATTCACATAGTTTTTTCACTGCCCCCCCCACCACCCCTCTGTTAACATAATTTAGGAAAAATTGATTGACCAATATGGGCAAATGCTTTGAGGGTATAGTTTTTGTATAATGGGTCCTGTTTTTCCTCAACAATGTATGTATGATGGCTTTTATTTGCTTTAAAAGTCCAAACATATTTTAGGACCGAGCTTGAATCCGTACTTTTTCAATCCGAAAATCGATGTCGGATAACAAAACTTGCAGCGATTTTTACCCTTCCCCCACCCCAAACTATTTGAATTAAGTTTTTTATCCTACATTGAACTTTTGATCTCGTCCCTTATTGTTAACATGTTTAAATATTACATCCATTTAATAAAATCAGAAAACAGTTTATTAGCTGATGCTTTTATAGAATCCAAAACTCTCTTTAACCAAAACAAAAATTGTTGGTACACTTGTATCAATGCATTATCTCAATACCTTAATTTAGACATTAAAAACATAACAAGTTTAAAAACAAAATTGAAAAGATATATATTAAATAAATTGAAACCAAAATATAATGAAATTTGGAAAAAAAGACATTTTTGATGACAACAGGTAATAAACTAAGAACATATAGACTCTTTAAAAATCATTTTAATGGTTCAATTGAAACATATTTGTCCCATGGTATACCCAAGGAAAGAAATTTAGTCACAAAATTTAGAATAAAAGCCCATAAACTGGAAATTGAAATAGGTAGATATCAAGGTATAAAAGCAGAAAATAGAATTTGCAAGTTATGTAAAAAAAAAGACGTAGAAGATGAAATTCATTTTCTGCTACAGTGTGAAACACTACAAAATTATAGAGAAAATTTACTTTGTGATTTGGAAAACCAATATCCCAATCTTAAGAATATTGATAATCAAATCTAAATTCATTTGGCTAATGTCTTGTGAGGATAAACATGTTATTAAACAATTATGTTCTCTATTATACAAACTAGACAGTGCAAAGGAATATTTATTATCAAATAGAGAAACATAATATATCTACATGTGTTCATTAATTTGTATTATTAATAATTATGATACCTATTTATACATGTCTTTTACTATAGAGACTGGATACACATGTTAATTTTTGTGGGTCACTGTGCTTGATGAAACCCCACCTTGACAATATTTTCAGCATTTATTATTATTAAAACTGTATTGTAATTATCTGGATTCTTTGGAACTGTATATAAGTTGTAAAATCTTCTCAGATTTGGGCGTCAAATTGACAAAATAAAAGATATTCTATTCTATTCTATTCTATTCTACCAATAACAAAGTCTACTGCATGGCAAAATGCTGGGTACTTTATTCATGGCATTGGCATCACGTGACTTCCGCCCTTTTAATCAAATTATCTCCCTTAGTTGTAGATCGAAAATGATAAAATTGTTTGAATTAGGATAATCGGGTTTTTTCCCGTCTCGGCTCTTAAACTAATGTGTCTGAAAACTTCTTTTGGCGGATATTTACAAATTGTTTGTTTAATTCTGAGGGGGAAGGCTTCAGATTTGAAGGATATGGGAGACTTGAATGGTTTAAAAACATTTTGGCGGAGAAGTTATGAAAACAGGTGAGATAAAAGTTATTTCCTCATAAAGTTCATCCTCCTATGCGGACAATTTATGTATGATCTCGCCTTGTATCTGTATTTGTAGTTTGAATTAATTTGCATTTTCCGACTAATTTTGATTAATTTATATAGTAGTTATACTACGGTTACGCTTCTGTTTTTTAAACTGAATTGGCGGAAAATTTTCAATACTGACAATGTTCATTTGCACATGAAAACAAAGGTAATATTGTGTAGAATGTACCTATATGCGGACAATTTGCTTATGAGTTATAAGAATTTGAATATTTGCATTTTTATTTTTAGGTCAAGTATAATGCTTTGTAATGAATGTCGTCAGAGCAATCCAAAATGGCTGCTATGCAAATTAGCAAAGTACCCGCAATTTTGAATGAGGTAACGTTAGGTGCAATTATTTTAAATATTCTCTTATCACTGTATGGTAAGAGCAACGGCAACGCTTAATTGCTTGACAAAAAAGGGTACAAATGTAAGCATATTATTGACATATTTTAACTTTTGCAAAGGAGATAAGAACCACAGAGTATTGTATGTACTTTACTATGAATTTCCATGTAAAACCATACAAAATTTGATACTAGTATCTGTTATTATACCTTACAGTATAATTAAATATATCTATTGGCTAATAAATGATCACATGACATAGAATAATTCAGATATTTCATTATAATCGGTGGTGCCGGGGAATAACCTCGACAAAATTTCTCGTGGAAATAACCCTTCAACGGGGTTGACCATTTTGGATATCTCCCTCCTCAGAGGGCCGTAATTGTATATTGTTGAATATCCAAGAAATTAGCATATATGAAGGAGAGTTTGACTGTCTCTATTAGTATATGTCGTTGTATTTTGTTGCCATTCTGTACACATAGGTGAATCTAAACCCCTTCATGATGGTTCTTCATTGAGAAAACTATTCTCCCTTTTGTGTTCAACAATATTCCACTGCGGAAAAATCGTGAAAATTAACTGTTGCAAGCGAAATGTTAACCACGAGGGTGAAAGGTTCGTGTACGTGTTTGGTTTTATATAATAATTTTTGTACCAAACCGTACGCGTATATAAAACCAAACACGTATACAGTAACCTTTAAATATCTCTTTCGTCAAGTTGTTTCATTTCTGCTAAACCCGAAGCGATACCAAAGAACCGTTGCCGTTTCTCTTACCTTACAGTGCTTATTTTTGTGTGTCTTAAAATTATCTATCTCACGGAATAAACCCAGGATTAGCCACTTTTTCCTTCATATTTCAATGTTTACTGTTAAAAAAAGAGAAACGCAACCCTATTTCATTTTTCAAAATGCAAATTCTGCCATTAACCAAGTAAAATTAAATGACCAATTTAATTTTTGATGTCATTAGTTTCAAATTTTAAATGCCTGTTCATTAGATTTGGCTCGGTGCCACATCTGTAAAGAAAGTGGCCTTTAAAAATGAATATCCCATACATCGCCGTGAAAATTGGGTAACGTTTTTCCGGCCACGAGCACTTTACGGTTATTTCAACTGTTAAGCTAAAGCATATAAAAGGACCAAGTTTAATGCTTAACTTTTATTACAGAGTTGAAATGATCATCCCAAGGTCGGACCCTGCCATTCGAAATGTCGCTATCGGTCGTTTTCATGCCAGAGAGTCCCAAAATAAAGTTGCACAAACTCTGAACGGTATCCACGGCTGTGGAGCAGATTCCAACAAACTGGTGCAGCTAATACTGCCAGAGGAATGGAAGACCTCGCATAGCAACTCCTGGTCAAACTATCGGGTCTTTCATCTACGGAATCGAACCGTTTCCGCATCAACCACTCCAGTCGGATTACCTGGATTGCAAAGAATAAGCTCGCAAACAGTCCGTAACTGGTTTAAACAGCAAAGCATTAGACCAGAAGGCCGCATTTTGGGGCAATATTGACGCCATTACACAGATGTGAAAGAATCCGTTTGGTGCAACTGATTGAGGGGCTAGACATTTCAAAACTGGCATAGCATTTGGTTCATCTACGAACTCCCGCTTTCCTCTGCAGAAACGTGATGGTAGAATAGGGGTATACAGGCGTCGGAATGAACGTTTCTCTCCTCTTGTGTTCAGAAAGTGGATAGCTTCGTTGGAGGGAGTGTTATGATGTTGGCAGCGATCTCAAATGACAGCATCAATTGAAAAATGAAAGATAAGTTTAGGTCACAAGCTTAAATTCAAAATTTTCCAAGTTCGACCCTGTGGACCCCTTGTTTAGAAAATCCAAATTCTAAAACCTTGTTAATTCACATGATTGCGCATCTACAGGTAGTATATGCAACCATTCTACATAAAAATAAAATTCCTAAACCCAAAAGTGAAGGAGGAGTTGATGTCACAAGAAAGTGTGACGGACGGACGGAGACAATCGCTATTTCTAATGCAACATAACATATAACGTCCTTTTTGATTGGATATCGTCAAGCGTAAAATCCACGGTTTACCGTCAGAACCATTGACGACAACGTTGCGCAAACGCATTTGACGTTTCCTGTTTACTTTTTATTCTATTTTTTTTTACGTTGAACGGAGGTTGCAATATAATGGGGATAACTGTATTGTATTTAATCAGTTGCCGACATAAATCCCCGAATTTTATTCAAAGGTGGCCAATTGTGACAGCTTCCGGTCACGTGATACACAATTCTACATAAACGGAACGAAAAGTTGCACTGATCTTATGACAAAATGACGGAATATGTTGCTGAAAATTCTGCTTGGAAACAAGGGATTGCATTGGATTGTGAGTATGCACTAAAATTCAAGTTCTAGCAAATTTACTCATATTACCATCTGTAAAAATATTACTACATTTGTAAATATCCCGGCCTTTAGAAGCTTAGTTACAAACATAATAGAAATTCTCTCTTTTTGTATTCAAAACGGGTCCGTACAGATTTACGTGTAAAGTTTTTTAAATTATAAATGCTATAAATTAGCTTACTGAATAAATCTCTTACACGCAAACTTCTTTAAACTTTAGTATACTAATTTTCTGTGCCTCATTAATAAAATATAAGTAAAAAATACTAGTAACAGTTTTAAACTAAATTAATTTGATTTTTGTTCGAGGGTACACTTTTTCTATTTTTTAAGGGTTTTAAGTGGAAAAGAGGATTTAATTTGACTTCCTTTGCATATATTTTGTGGGTAAATCAATCAAAAACGTGATGAAAAGATAGGTCAACGCACTTTAATGATTTTATTAATGTGCCTTTTTCCCAAAATTCAGACGTTAGTCAAGGCCTAGAAAATAAACTTTGGTATTCAAGCATTATATAATTGTACTTATGATAAGAATTCAGAACACTTCTGCGTTTTTCAGAATACATTTGACAGTGTATAGTTTGCTTATAACAGACTAGTTTTCTACTTTAATTCCTGACATTTGGAGAAAACCTGAAATACAGTGGAATTCAAACTTTCAAACAATTTTTTATCTCAAAACTTAGAATTTAATTTTTGTTTTAGTAACGCATTTGATACATGTATGTCGGTGTGGCAGGGTATCAGTACAAGACACATAGGCGTGAAAATAATTCATGCAAAACTTGTTGGATGTATTACGTGCTGTTTACTAAATAAAAATAATCAGTTCGGATATACAGTCCTACCCATTGCCCGACTCTGAAATTTGTTCCCGACCTGTCCTATATGAGTTCTAACAAACCAATATTCCCTTTTCGTTCATCGTCGTTCTTCTCAACAACTACAACAACAAGTTTTATTTGTGAAAAAGTACAAACAGCAATAATTTCATTCAATGTATATATGCGTAAAAAGTCAATGTATTGGATAATAGGCCAGCCATGCAATCTGTACTGTCGGAATCGACAGTGATTCCCGCACCCCCTGTGAGTAGTTGGGCCACTTGCCTATAGTAAAAAATATAAAAGCTTATTCCCATCCAAAATTAGTGTGCAGTCATATTATAAAGAAATTAAATCAATAAACCTAATGAAAAATGAAAAAAATCTTAGTTAATTCACAAGCTTAAACTGACAATTTTTTGAAATTTGACCTGAGTGAGCCCCCGATTTAAAAATCATATTCTAAATACTTATTGTAGATCTAAATATAGTGTAGAACAAATACTATATATAAGCAAAACGAATAAATTGCAAAATGAAAGAGAAGTTAAGGTCACAAGCTAAAACTGAACGCTGTGGACCCCACATTTAGAAAATTAGGTGTTTGACAATACTGTATAGAATTAAAATGTTTAAATTAAAACAAAAGACTATTTTATGTCAGAAGCTTAAATTGATAGTTTTTCAAAATTCGACCCCCCGTGGACCCCAATTTTAGAAAATCAAAATTTTAAAACCTTATTGTACATATGCACATGGTGCCTGACAATACTGTATGGAAATAAAATGCATAAATTGTAAAATGAAAGAGGAGTTTAGGTCACAAGCTTAAATTGACAGTTTTTCGAAATTCGCCCCCTGTTGGCCCCAATTTTAGACAATCAAAATTCTAAAACCTTACTGCGCATCTGCATATGGTGCCTGACAATACTGTATGGAAATAAAATGCATAAATTGAAAAATCAAAGACGAATTTAGGTCACAAGCTTGAATTCCAAATTTTAGAAGTTCAATACCTGTGGGACCCTTGTTTAGAAAATCAAAATTCTGAGACCTTATTGCGCATCTACAGGTGGTATACAACCATTCTATATATAGAAATTAAATTCCTAAACCCAAAAGTGAAGGAGGAGTTGATGTCACAAGAACGTGTGACGGACGTACGGAGACAATCGCTATATCCCCAAACTTTCTTCGAAAATGCGGAGATAAATATATTTATCTTTTACAAAAACAAAATTCATTGAAAATAAATTCACAAACTTAGTGATTGATAAAGTGAATTTATCAAAAACACGCATCATGTAGCACAGAAGGACAAAACATAAACATGGCCAATACAATTAAAGAGTCAAACCCTCGAAGGAACTAGCTGTCAATCCAGGTATGGTTTCAACTAAAATTCCTGTTAGACGGAATGTATTTTTGCCTGCCCTTTATTAGAGTTACTTGGGAAAATAAAAGCGATCTTAGCGAAGCAAAGTGAGCTCTACCGTAACACAAATATATGTTCTTAGCTCTATAATGATGGCTTGAATTTCGTAAGTCAAGAAGGCAAAACCCAACATGCGGCAATCTCTGGGTTGCTCAAGTTCAATGATGCAAGTAAAAATAACCACCAAAATAGCAAAAACTAAACTACATGCAGAAAACTGGTGTAGTAAGACGAGACATAACATTGCCCAACAATTTCCTGGTTTGGGACAGATGCATGACTCATGCGGAAGGGTAAAACCAGTTTTGTCTTTGAAGACCCCCCCCCCCCCCCCCCTCCTTAATTCAGACCAACGTAGAAATAAATATACACCCGGATACAATTCGAGAAATCATTCCATAGAACAAATTCACAACTCAGATATCTTAAAAACACGTACACGTACATATACTTCCTAAAATAGTGTAAAACAGAAACAGACTATATCAGAATCTTTATTGCTTTCTCATACCGTAATCGAATTAGTAAGACATGAGAAGCGACATTTTGGTTTGTTTGGTCAGTTGATCTAATGTTTATACAAGAATGCTACAATTTCGCAAATTTTAATTATTGTCAACTGATTGTCCAAAAAAAGACGACCAATTTTACTGAACGAAGATATAAAGTTTAGATTATATGAAGATGCTGAAACAATTTAAGTAATATTATGATATGTTCAAAATAAACTCTGTAAATAAAGCGATTGTTTCCTTTTTTGCATCAGCTGTGGGCGTATACAATTAGATTGTATACCGTCTGGCTAAGATAGCCATATAACGAAGTCTTTGGGCTGGTGTGCTTGTCAAATCTTTTCTGGAAACTCATTTTTTCGCCTTGTAGATGTAATTAAGTAGACATATATTTTCCGATTCGATAATTTTTTCCAATAAATGTTTGTATTGACTAAATCATAAAATACAGATTGCTTATGAACAGGAAAGAAATCAGATTTGACGTGTTATTTAAAAGGCAAATTTGATCCGCTCTGAAAGAACCTTATTAAAATTTGACAAGATTTTAAATCTGTTCGTCACACACTATATAAGGACAGGTAAATCAATAATTTCCCCACCAGGTGACGTTAGCTATAGTGTTTACCCAGATAAACATCTCCTTTGGAATCTCAAATGTGATATTGATAAGTCTCGAGTAATTGTTTTCAAGTGTCAATTGGTGAAATTTGACATTTCAGTTCATTTGTTTTGTTACTAGATAATTATATCATTTACTGTTACAAAACAAGTTTCCGATAGTCAGCGATTTAAATATAATAAGGTAGGTGTTTTTTTGTTTATTACAGTTGATTTATTTAGTTTACCTTAGCAACCAAATACACGAAGTCAACATTTGTAAGAAAATGTGTATCTGTTAATGTATGAAAATGATAAATAATAATATAAAATGAGAACTTCATGTTCCAACTTGACGATGACCATGGTTCAGCATACAATAGCTTCTTGTTTCGGGGTCAATATGTACATATACTAGTAATGATGTGTGTTTATATTATAGCGATGATAGTGTGTTCACGGTTCTCCAACATTTGAAAAATCCAAATCACGTTTATCAAACAAGTATCAAACACTAGATTCGTTGATATTGGCTTGATGTTTATATTAAATTTAAAATTGTTAACTGGATTCACTCGCGATAACTCTAATTACAGATAATTTTAATAAATCACTTTTTCTATTTTCTCCAACAAGAAATTATTCACCTCTTATTAAAAAAAGTCAAATGTTGGCGAGTCGTGATTAAACCGGCCACGGTTTACAAATACCCACTCCCTCGTCTTGACACTGGCCGTGAGTTCTGAGCAGGTGGACTCGAACTACAGTATTACCAAAGAGGACAAATATCACAGGCGCTTGTCTCAGACAAATATACCTAAGGAGCAAACCAAAAAAACACAATCCATTAGACAGACAAACCCGGGAAGACAAATGAACAACCACAAGCACAACAAATAAACACTGAAAACTAAAAAACAACAAACAACATGAACTCCTATAAAAACCAGGAGTGAACTCAGGTGCTCCGGAAGGGTAAGCAGGACATTTCTGATATTTCAGTTGTAAGTCACTGATTAGTCCTTATAAGAACGTATTGACAAACAACTCAGTACAGCTTTTCGGCATGAAATGGTTCAACACTGATACAATTGCCTTCGTAATATATGGTTCACGTTTTTATATACAGTATATATTTTGACAAAGATTAATGCCATCTAGTTAATTTTATTGTATAATACTAGTATATTATTTAGGATTTACAGGCTCTTAATTTATCAGAGCCTGTAAAGGACTTCATAAGTTTGGCAAATCCTTTTTTTGCATCGTCTGTTTGGCCAATCTCATTTAGGTGATGTATGTGATGGCCTAGTCCGCCACAGATTGTGAAATATTGAATTCATGTAGGACTAATATACATACATGTATAATTCTTCATATTAAAACATATAGAACTCTATTCTTTATTGAACGTTTTGAATTAAATCTCCAAAATCTTGTCGAAAATGTCGTGTTGCCAGTCGAAATTCTAAAGGACAAGACTGCAAACAAATTTTAAATACCAATTCTCTGTAAGGACTAGACTTTTTTCAGGAGGGTCGAGAAATGCATGGTATTAGAATTTATTGCAAAATGGACATATGAACCACCTATGATACTATTAAAACAAAAAACATAATATTACTGGAAAATTTCAATCAGTTGCCATGGTAACGAAAATCAACTTTTAACCCTAATTTTGTATTAAGATGTCTAAAATTTAAAATTTCCCTATTTTTGCTAGATCAGCTTTACATTCAAATTTGTTTCTTTTTGAAATTCGTTTAAAATGAAAAAATGGGCCACTTTAGCCTGACAAAAATAAATACCTGTTGATCATATATGCAAGACATCAAAATGGTTTCAAAAAGTGTTCTGGTTTCTTTCTAATTAGCCCCCCCCCCCCCAATTACTTAGAGATCACATTTTTCCATTTTAAGGGAAGTTTACAATAGACAGTTTAATATTTCATTCATCAAAAATAAAAATGAACTAAATCATGAATTCAGAATAAATGTTTACTTTTTGTTGCAATTTTAAAGTAAAAATGATATTTGCTGTTGAAATTCAGTCTCTGCAATTTTGCACATGTCTAAGTCAGAGCAGTAAAATGTGAGAATTATCTGCTACCAGTATGTTTCCAACTGTGAAGTGGGAGATAATTTAAACTTTATATTACAGCATCTATTTGATTTATATATATATATAAATTTCTCCACCCTCAATAGTTAAATTTTAGATTTTAACACGCTCGCTAAAGGCTCGCGTGTTGAAAATCGAAAATTTAACTATCTCGGGTGGAGAAATCCCATAACTCACTCGTACCTGAAGGAGAATCTATATTTATCATTGTTTGTCTTTATCTTAACATAGAAATGTATTCTTTCAAATACAATAAAGCTATGTGATGTAACTTTATGCAAATCAATATTCTTGATAGTCAGATTCTGGATTAAATTGAAGAAACCACCAGTTTAAACATCGTCGGAAACCCACGACCGGTCGCGCTAACGCTTTGCTATAAGTGTAGCAAAGCGTAAGCGCGACATTCCGTGGGTTTCCGACGATGCAGTTTAAATGAATTGTCAATTTTTATAGGTTCTCATAATTTTTTTAGTGACTATGTATTTAACAGATTGTGTCTTATATTTTGTAGAAAATATTTTTTTGCTTGTGTCAATTTAATACAAAGCGATAATCCGATATGTAGGGTATTTTTGGTAACTGAATGGGTAGTTATTATAAGTAAGTCTTAAGAGGACACATACCAGGCTATGGTCTGATAGATTTTGAAGGTCATAAGAAAACATTTAGAAAATGGCCCAAGATTTAAAAAAAGGCCACGGGAAAGTGGCCCCACTCTTTAACATTTAAACACATGAAGATGATATTTCCAAAATGTTATATTTAAAGAGCTTCTGATTGAACTAGGAGGGTTTCGTATGTTGCTTATTTTTTAAAGACAAATCCCTCTATTCAGATCTGCCAATAATATCTTCTTTAAATTTTTTTCCCACTTTAGCCTAAGTAAAAGCTTTAAAATCGGCCAATAAAAAAATGGGATCACCGACCTCGTTTTCGATCTATAACGCCATCTTTTTCACAAAATTTAGAAATCGGAACTTGTAGTTATTTACAGTTTAATTTTTTATAAAATGTCCTAATCACATGAAATTGGTTTGTTTTGTTAACGATATTGTTTGTAGAATTTATATTATTCGTATTATCATCTTCTGAGGAACAGATGATGACGATATGTTGCTAGAAACATTTTCCCGCCTTTTTTGGATAAAATATCTATTTAAAATCCAGTATTGTAAAAAATTGACCAATTTTTTTTCTATAATAATTACATAGAATATTCATTTTTGATTATTAAACAAAATGAAAAATAAAAACGTGGGGTCACCGTACTCTAAAAAGAGATATTTCAAAGAAAAGGCATTAAAATTGAAATGGCGGGAAATTATTGCGCCAATTCTGAAAGCAACGTCTTTTAAACGTTAGACAGAGTGGGTAATGTTTTCACGGGTTATATGGACTATTATTAATTAACTACTGTGTTATTTGTTAAATAACAGTTAATCTGTCAATACAATACAGATAATCGAACAAGGCCAATATAGAAAAACTCGGCCAATACGAACTTTCGGTCTGTATTGGCCGAGTTTTCCCGTATTGGCCGACATCCGGGGATTTTCGCACATGCAAATCTATAGGGACGTCGCACTGTTGGACGATTGTGCAAAAAGCTACTTAAATTTTTTTAACTATTCATTTTTTACCCCTCTTGTGACCATTCATTTTACTTATTTCAAAAAGTTTAACTAGAAAATAGATGATTTTTTTTTTCATTCTTTACAAAAAGTATACGTTGGTGCATAAGATTCCCTTGAGCTCTTAGAGAATTGTGGTTCAATTTCACAGACTATATTTAAAAGATAATTCTATGTAATGTTTATGAAAAGTTAATTAATAAAGATATTATTAATTGACAATTTGCGTATTGGCTGAGTTATTGGTTCTCGGCCTGCTGTATTGGCCTTCGGCTTCGCCTTCTGCCAATACAGCAAGCCTCGGACCAATAACTAAGCCAATACGGAAATTGTTAATTAATAATATCATAATATAAGTCTACGGACGCCGACGATGACGACGACGACAGGCTTATAACATAATACGACCACAAATATTTGCGGTCGTATAAAGATGAACTGGATATATTCAGAATTATAAGTGAACATATAGTAAGTGTACTGATTCTAGCTAGATACATGTATCCGTCAGTTATAAAAGAATTTCATATGTTAAATGATTTATTTAAATGATCTCGGGTGTACCATATTTACAGTTTTTATTTTCTTTTATTTTTTAATGAAAAGTAATGAAATGTTATTGATACTAACACCAAAAAAATGTAAGAGAGTTAGTGGTAAGGAGTATGCAGTACGACATTAAAAATTGAATTTCCGTCCAGATAACGATAAGGATAAAGATTAACGAGAAAAATCTATTAGTCAAAATAAAGCTAGCGGTTGCATTAGATAATAATAATTATAATATTTATTATAATTTATAATAATAATAATTAAAAAATACAATAAAACGTTGATTTCATGTTCACTAATTATACTTTAGGACCTGAGATATATGAAAATTATGTGCATATAGTCCATACCGGATAATTTTTGTTGATATTTATTTTATTTTAAAAGTTTAAGACACATATGATTAAATACGGTGCATTTCTATCTTAAAAATCGTTTAACGTTAACTTTTGTGAACCGTCCATTGATTCCAGTCGTCTTTCTCTTTCCTTTGATTAACGTCAGAAATTCGCGGAAATCGCGACGTCACAAGCCAAATACGGCATAAAACCGTTGCGCTGCTCTATGCGCAAAAACAATAGAGGGATTTGTCTTTAAATTTAAATTTATTTGTAAAATAAACTTCCTGCTTTACGATGCCTATCTGGACATTAAATTTATAGTTAAGATTAACATTTTGTTTAATTTCAGGGAGCATGCCTTCTACAAAGCCTCCGGTAAGTGAATCGTTTCAATATATTAGGTTCGATTGAAAAACTGTAAATCGGAGAATTCGTCCTTTTCCATAAACTAAATATCGGAAGGAGGGGGGGGGGGGGGGTTCAGATAATCAAAATTTCGTGTAAAACGTTTTAGGTAAAATATATTGAACAATGAAAAAGTTATTTGTTTAATCTGAGTCGGTTTAAACATGGTGTAAATTCTAACAGATTTTATAATGAATAGTTGGAATATTTTCTCCGTGATTTTTAGTCGAGTTTCACTCGGCCATTACTTTGATGAAAGTCGGACAGGCGGTCGTCCTCAATTCGTTTTTGGGTGGTATCTTTAGATTTCCCAACCAATTGACACAAAATTTTGATTTTGGATTTAGTTTTTGGGAAAGACTTGAATTTTTAGCTAAGGTCCATGTGAGCTATTGCCATCACACGGTGTGTTTCGTCCGAAGACTTTTGCATTATAATCGTCTCTTTCTATAAAAACTAGGCCAATTGGGACTAAATTTTGGTGGAATGGTCCTTGGCTGGTCCCCTTCCAAAGATTTGTCCTCCATCACCGACTCCCAACTGACATACACTCTGCTGTTACTAAAATCAGAAAAAGGGGTGATTTTTAAAAATCTTCTCTACAATTACACAGTGAGATGAAATCAAACCTGGCAGCGATCCTTAGCTGATCCTCTTTTAGAATTGTGTCCGATGACCCAGACTGTCAACCAAGATGGCCTTCATAGCCGAACTTTGTTTTTCATAGGACCGTATAGAAAAAATCATTTGAAAATCTTTTTGTCTGAAAACACTGAGCCAATTGGAAGCAGACTTGGCATGTAGTCTTATGATCCGGACTGTGAACAAAGAGGACCACCGCAGCCAAACTTTGCTTGACAAATAACCCTATAAAAATCTTTTTGTCTGAAATAGTTTAATCACTGGGCCAATTGGAACCAGACTTAGAAGCAATGGTCATCAGATTATTTTTTTTCAGATTTGGGTCTGATGACCCAGAATGTCAACCAAATTGGCCGCCACAGCTGAACTTAGTTTAACATTGGACCCTATAGGAAAACTGATGTAATCTTGTCTCAAACCACTTGTAACAAGACTTGGCAGGAATGTTCCTAAGATGGTCTGCCTTTAGAAATGTGTCTAATGATCTTGATTGTCAACAAAGATGGCCGTCACATCTGAACTTAGTTTAACATAGGACCCTGTAAAAAATACATTAAAAAATTTTCTTGTCTGAAACCACTGGCCACTTGGAACCATACTTGGTAGCAATTGTCCTTAGGTGGTCCTATATCCGAATTGTGTCCACAGGACGTACTTTTCATTCTTTAGTGACTCCATTAAATTTATAGTGTTTGGGTACTTATGTCATAAACGGAATTTAGTACTGTTGATTTATTATTTTTAATGGGTAAACGTTACTGTAAGCAGGATATTTTATGAACTTTCATATATTTAAAATAATTCTCAAAACTATTTCCCGCTATAAATAATAGATGGGGATTCGGTGTGCATGAGGACGGGACATCCGTGTCTTACAGATATACAATCTCTAGTTTATAATTGTGACTGATGACTCTGACCACCTACCAAGGAGATCCCACACCAGAAGTTATTTTAACACTGAACCCATGTAGACAATTCGCCCAAAATTCTAACCTGAAAATACTGCGTAAAATGGAACGGAACTTGGCAGCAATGTGCTTTACAAAGGCTTGGAAAATTCAATTCATCAACTTGATCCACTTGAAACAAATTCTGGCAGCACTGGGGTTTACATGTAAAGGATCCAGAAAATAAACCTGACACTGATCCTAATCACCAATCAACTAATCTTTACTGCTTTTATGGCCGTTGATCAGCGAATTGAATTCAGCCTATCAGGTTAGCGATACAAGCTCTTGGGAGCCTTTAGTTACTCAGAAATCTCAGAGCTTACAATAACTTCAGTTTGCCTCTGTCGATTTTTACCAAACTTCAATAAGTTATTAAGAAATATGAGGCTCAATAGTCTATTTATTTTTGTGTCAGTTGGTGACAGATTTTAATAATTGGCAATACCTTTAGTCTGCCTCTGCAATATATATTCATTTTGGAATTAGTCAGTGACATACTGTTTTTGGAAAACACACAGGGATAGCAATTCCAAATTGTTGGTTATATATAGGACAATTTAATATAGTCTTTGAAAGAACAGATAATAATGACAGTATTATTATTTTAGTACGAGAAAGCTAAGGGCGAAGTGTACGTCATCATGAGGTTCAAGAAAGACGTAACAGAGATTGTGCGAACAGCTTGTTTTAGAGAGAAAAAAGTCATCGAAAATTACGATGGACAAGTTTTGGGAATTGCAAACGGGGTAAGTTTTCTGTCATGTAACTTGGTATTGACTGCAGTACCCATTAAATAAAAGATATGTAAGTTTATATATCTCCCAGATGGCTTGTGACAAAAACAAATATAAAACATACAAGAATTAAATGTTTTCTCCGTTTTCTGTATTTCCTATGTGTAAATTGATTTTATTTGTTTTCTCGGAAAATTAGAAGACGATATTTGGTTTGTCGAACTGTTTTTAATTTTTTAATTTTTTTTCGCAGAAAAATGTGTAAAAGAACGTCAAAATATCTTTTTTCAGCTCCTAAATACAACAATAAAGTAACGTTATTTACTTCCTCGGGGTTAAATTTTTAAGGAGTACATACCAGTGAAATATTCTCAAAATGTTCCTTACATATTTCCATTTAGCAAGTTATAAGAACGAATTGTAGGGTTTTAGGTGACCCGACCAAAGGATTGGTGTCAGTCATTCGTTATTTTTTCACCCTAGATAAGTATTTACCAAAACTTGGCAGATATATTCCCTATAATGTCTTTCCCAATTTTTTTTACTTTCGTGCCAATTGGTCAAGAAACATGGCCTCCTGAGAACATTCTAATTTCTGATTGGCTAAACTTGGAAAAAATTCTTCATATGAATTATTTATACCAGATTGAACCCAAACTTTACAAACATAAATGTCCTTAACAAGTGTTACTTTGGCGAACGATCATTGTTCATCAACTGTGGTGTTTAGAGCAAATCGTCTGGGTAAACACATTTCCTTGGTATCCCCTTGTGGAGTTAATACATGTTATGGCGAAATGACCTCCCTCTTCCCAAGCAACTCTAAAAATGAATCAGTGGTTTGTTATTTGGCTGTTGTGTTTCTGGCATATTGTAAGACAAAAAAAAAAAAGAAATGGATAGCTTATATACAAAGTTTATTAAAACGAAAGTTAAACGCATCTTATGGAAAAAGTCTCTTTGACACATTCCCCGTTTCCATTCTCTATTATATTGCATCTTGAAAAAAAAAAACGTTTCTACAAGAAATGAACAGCGAAATGAAATTTGACAATGTTCTTTTGTGAAGAATTAAAGTTGAAAGTAAAAACTGATAAGATGACTTCCCTTACACCTATAAAATGTGGTTAAAAGTTATAAATTATTGAATAAAAATTGTTAACTAGTAATTCAGGGGTCTCGGTGTCCTAGTGGTCTAGGTAGTCCGTCATGACTACTAATGATCTAGCCTGTCAACACTGAGGTTGTGAGTTCGAATCTCACCTGTGGTGGAGTGTGTTCGACTCCAATATTTATTGCCAATTTTCTTACCGGAGGTCGGTTGTTCTTTCCGGGTACTCCGGGTTCCTCTACCAATAAAAACTGGCCACCGCCAAAAAGTGCTGAAAACGACGTAAAATCCCAACTAAACAAATAAAAACTAGTAATTCATAAATGTTGTTAAAATTCAGTTCTGACGAAATGAAAATGGATAACATTTTGCGGCTTTTTTGGGGGGGATTGAAAAATATTATATATATATGCATTTTCGTGCTATCCTTTTTGTTTTTCCATTCAGTTAGTTATTTAAGAAAACTTCAGTATCACTTCATGACCCCCTGAAAAACCTCCTACCCCCTTGCTGATAAATAACGAAAATCTCCTTTTTGTTGTTCGAAAATCCAAGATGACTGTCCTGTCGAAATGTATATAAAAAAAATCTGATAGTTATGTGGATGAAAATAATTTATATTACTTTTGTACCTTTCTACTAAAAAAACATGGCCGCCAACCCCCAAATTGAGCTTTTCTGATTGGTTTAATTTCCAAGATATTCTTTTCTAAAACTACTTGACCCATCAATTTTAAAATTGCCATGAATGTTAATTATAAGGTACTACACAAGTACAGTACTGACGGATTATTTTTTAATGTCCAGTAGCAATTATCACATCTGTTGATATGATATGTACATATTATCAGGTTTTCTGCAAACGTATATCGTAAAATATCAGCCGCGAGACACAATGTGAAGCTTTTTCGGCGAGTGAGCGTAGCGAACGAGCCAAAAAGCTTCATATTGTGTCGAGTGGCTTATATTTTACAATATTTGTTTGAAGAAAACTTGATGATAAATTTATCGTATTGTTTACTAGCAATCTTAATGGAATTTCTTACTTTCCAATGGCCATCCGCCTATAACCGGATGTTTTCCTGATATATTCGGGTCAACGTTGGGTCAAACATTATGACGTCGCTGATATATTCGGGTATTACATTAAAGTACAAAGAGCAATTTTTAAATGGGATTTCAAAGAGTTTCCAATGAGTTACTAGTACTTAATATAACTGAGGAATTATCTTTATTTCCTAAAAACCTCATATATTGAGATGTTTGTAACTCTTCCAAATTTTTTTTAGAGTAGGTGTGTAACCTAATACTGTAACAAAATTTAGTTAGTAAATGTAACATTTAGCTCTTTTTATCTGCTCTAGGTAACTATATATGAAGGAAACTGTTGGCCAGCAGACCAAGCCATGCTAGTTCTCCAGTTCAGTAGCCAAAAGAAAGCCAATTTATGGTTGGATAGCGACCGAAAGTTCCGAGACAAAGAATGGCCGTCACCATCATCTGGTCTAGACATAGTGATGTTACCCTTAATATATAAACCACCAAAAAGTAAGTTTTATTCATAGAAAATACGTACACAGGAAATTATTTAGTTTGCTGTGTTCGTCATTCTTGGCTTTAGGGGGAGCATATATAATGTAGGATACGTTGGAAAATCGTAGGCGATAAAGATGCAGAAAATATTTAAACGAAATTAACAGTCATAATTTATTAAACAAGTGGCAGCCAAGTATAGAAAAAAGAAGGAAATCTTCCCTTTTCTTAGTTAGACATATAGTTAGGTTCGTTAGATTGTTCATAAAGGTGTCAAACTCGTATATATTCAAGACTAAGAAATATGAATTTTTATTTATATGAACAATATGTATTCTTTTTTTCAGCTGCCCTTACATTTCAGATGATAGAATTGGGCGATATTTTAGATGATAAATTCCAAGATGAATATCTTTGCAAGGTAACACCCATCATGGACAAGTGCTTGATCAAACATGGTGTTGCTGCCACATATAAAGTTCAGAATGTGAGAAACGGATGGGTTGGGAATGGAAATTACTTTGTACTAAACGCATATGATTCATCCAAGGACTTTGACGCATTCTATTATTCTGGTAAGATTTTTTTCACAGGTAGATGCTACTATGATCTTACAAAAAGACAACTTCTGTTTTTTAATAAAATATCTGTGCATAACATTATTTTAAAGGATAATCTAAAGTTGGGTAAGATTTTTTTACAGACGCTTACACTCATGACCTTACAAAAAGGTTAGCTTGTGTGGGCATGTACCGGTAGATTGAGAAACAGAAGTACACAGGACAAAGATATGTACAATAAGGTCTTAACTCTACACTACACTCTCAGATGCAAAATCTATTTCTTCTTACAAGGGTGCAAAAAGGGAACCTCAAGGAAATGATGAAGGAACTAGTTAAGTTGTATGTAATATGATGTCTTTTTGTTAAATACAACGTAAACAGGGTGTCAGTCCTCATAAAGTAAGATTCTAAGTTCAATATGTTTTACTTTTGGAAACTATTTCTTAATAAAGTACGTTGCACCGAACTGAGTCTCTCAGTTTTTGATCAATAACAATCGTTTGAAGGCTTTGTGTGAAAAAATGTGAACAAATTTCTGAAAACGGAGGTTTAGCCGTCCATTTTGCTGAAATAGTATACATTATTGTTTAGGGGCCAGCTGAAGCCCGCCTCCGGTTGCGGGATTTTCTCGCTGCGTTGAAGACCCATGGGTAGCCTTGAACTGTTTTCTGCTCTTTGGTCGGGTTGTTGTCTCTTTGACACATTCCTCATTTCAATTCTCTATTCTA
This sequence comes from Mytilisepta virgata, assembly GCA_028015205.1. NCBI lineage: Eukaryota > Metazoa > Mollusca > Bivalvia > Mytilida > Mytilidae > Mytilisepta > Mytilisepta virgata. Next base: position 72,258,932 of record CM051521.1, read on the forward strand.
TTACTCATTTTCACACTTTGTTTTCTGCTCTTTGGTCGGGTTGTTGTCTCTTTGACACATTCCCCATTTCAATTCTCTATTCTATTACTCATTTGCACGCTTTGTTTTCTGCTCTTTGGTCGGGTTGTTGTCTCTTTGACACATTCCCCATTTCAATTCTCTATTCTATTACTCATTTTCACGCTAGTCAAAGATTGGCCTATGTTTATAAATCTTTAAATAAGTATTGGACAACAGAATACAATTATCCTTTGTTATAGTTATTAAAGAGGTATCTAACAGGTATATATGTGAAAAGAGGGGTCTTTTTTATCAATTCTGAATCATTATTGCGAAATAATAAAAGTTTCATGTAGATTATCATTCAATTAGATTTGAATTAATAAAGCAAACTTATATTAAGCATCTATAGAAGTAAACTGTTCCAAACCCCATTTTGGTTTTAATTTTTAATTGAATTTTCACTATTATTGCCAGTTTATTTGGTTGTACTATGATAAAAAATACAGGTAGAATGATTAAAGTAATGTTATAAGGAAAATACACTTTGCAATATTTCTTCCATAACCAAAAAAAAAATAAGAAATAATTCATGACAGCCACATATTCGTTGGAGATTTTTATTTGGTAAACTATTTGAGCAAAATTTTATCCCGAGCGTAAGCGAGCGGTAAAATTTAAGCAAATAATGTTACTCATATTAAAATCTAATACGAATATTTGGCTCTCATGAATTAGTTCGATTCTCATATGAAAAAAACGGAAATAAGGTAAACGAAGTGTTTCTGCAAAGCCTTTTGTGTGACAGCTATTTTGATGTTGGAACCTCTGAAAAAGAAATCGAAAACGGTAGAAAAGTAAACAGTAAATTTGATAGCAATAAAAGTTACTTTTCATTTGATTTTATTGTACTGAGGATAAAAAAATGTAGTGTTTCCCCGTCATGAAATTCCATCTGGTGACATTCAAAAGAATGGCATTGTAATTTTGACTATGAGTCAGGCGCAAGCAACCCATAATAAATTTTAATACATATTTTTTTGCGAAGGGAAAGAAGCGCACCATATTAGAATAATGATTTAAGAACAAACTTGACTTTTTAAAAAATCGCACAACGTGACAACATTACAAATCGCTCGATGATGTACAGATCTTCCGTATAGAGTGATTATTATATTTTAAAGAAGGGTGGAAATAGGAGATTTGAAAAAAAAATCCACGTGTCAAGATTTGGGGAAACAGCCTATGCTTAAAATGTTATCAAAAGTTTTCGACTATAATCAAACACTCGTAAAACTTTTTTGTAAAATTACGCGTCCATTACTACAAAACATATATATAATTCAGGATTCGTGGTAAATGCGGAAAAAAATAAATCCAGGATCCTGGTCGCTCCATTATGTAATAGTCTTAATTTATGAAATATTTTCATAACAAACTTATGAAAAAGCAACAATAACGTGAAAATGTGTATATGTCAAAAAATTTGTATTAGCTGATCCATGCATCTTTGAATAATGGATCGTTCCAACCGTAAACCGTTAGAAAGTTGAACTTTATATTGTATACTGCAAAATTGGGTGGGTATAGGATAAAACGCAAACGGGTAACAGTTACCGGTAGTTCTGGACAACACATTTATCCAATTTGTACGAAAGAATGTTGCTATAGTTGGCACTGAGTGTCAAAAATGTGAGAGACTCAGTTCCGTGCAACGCACTTTAGGTGTTTTTCATTTTTTTCTATCTATAAGATAATTAGTTTTTCAAATATAGAGGGGCCTCGGTGGCCGAGTGGTCTAGGTAGTTCGTCATGACTCCTAAAGATCACTAGCCTGTCAACGCTGAGGTTGTGAGTTTGAATCTCACCGGGTGCGGGGTGTGTTCGACTCCAATCTCAATTGACAAGGATTGCCAATTTTCCTACCGAAGGTCGGTGGTTTTCTCCGGGTACTCCGGCTTCCTCCACCAATAAAAAGTCGCCGCTGCGAAATAGCCAAATGTGCTGAAAACGGCGTAAAACCCCAAACTAAACAAACAAACAATCAAATATAGAAATTCTTGGTGCCCTTAATCAACTTTCAAAATATTGAATTAACCTGAGCTTTGCAGATGGACAGTATGAACTTTTGTCATCACATGGCGTTTGCCGTCCGTCAAATTTTCACATTTTTATCATCTTTTTTTTTAAAACTTGGGGACACAATTTAACTTGACGGAGATAAAGTACTTTCTTGGTTTTGTTACTTTGGTGCCGATTGGTAAAGTTTTATAGCTGCCATGACCAATTTTAAATTCTGATTGGGTAAGCTATGAAAAACTTTTTTCTCAAGAATGATCGATCATATGTTTCTATTTATATAAAGGTCTTTAAAAAGAGTTGCCACTTTGGTGCCGATCGGTAATCCAAGATGGCTGCATGTGTCGGACTGAGTGAAGATAAGACCCTATGGGAAATACTTCAAATTTTTTATGAGAAGAACAATTAAATATATTGATACCAATTTTGTCGGCAATGCTACATATGAGGAACAGAATAAATTTGTTACTTTGGGGCCATTCTGATAAACATGGCTGTCATTCCCTAAATGATAGATTAAGTTTCAATAGTCTTCCTTTCCGAAACCACCCATTGACGAGTGTCATGAATATCGTTGCGATGTATTTTCCAAGTGTTGTGACTTTGTTGTCGATTGGAATTCCACTATAGCTGACAGCATCAGACTAAGTTGACATTGGAACCTATGGGAAATGTATTTAAAATTCTTGTAAAGAAAAAGTATTAAAGTGATACCGAACTTCATGTACATGTGAGAACCCGACTAACCATTCGTTGTGTCGTTTTGCAAATTACATGGCTACCATGCCCTTTTTAAGGGCTTTTCTAATTTGGTAAAGTTTAAAGATTTTCTTCTCTGAACCTGTACTTGTCCGATTGGATTGAAACTTTTATGAATTATCTTTGTAAGATACTTTCTTAGTGTTGTTACTTTTATTAATTTAAGATACTGCAGAACTTAGTAAACATTGACCACAGGAGTTTCTCTAATTTTCAGCCAATTTAACAGTCTCTCGACCCGTGTTGGAAAAATTGATAATCTCACTAGTGAGGTTTTTGTTCTCGGAATATGATTGGTCTTCAAACAGTTTCCTAAGTTACATATAAACCAACGCGATCCTATCGTCTGCTTTGTAATAAAAGATGTTCGTAAACGAGTTTTTGAAATCGGAAAAAAAATCCGACTTGTCTGCTTGTCCTTTCTGTCCGCCATTGTGACAGCTGTTGTGAAATACAGGAAATATAGGATTAAACAACAACTGACGTGTGGATATACTCTACCGTGTTCAACAATGACGTTATTAAATTATATGTAATAAAATTTTGTATTTTATTATGATTGCTAAATACTTGGAAAGTGTCGGATATTTTTTAATACAAGATTCGCATGAATACTGGTGACCATATATATAGTGACGGGAAGACGTTGGGAGAATATGATGAAATTGATTAGTTTTTAAAGCGTTTTGAAAATTACAGAAACAACGTCTTACATTATGACTTGTGGATTAATCTCGATAGTTAAATTACGGAATTTTAAGCACTGCTTAAAAATTCCGTAATTTAACGCGAGTGCTTAAATTTCCGTAATTTAACTATCTTGGTTGGAGAAATCAGATAATCCACTGTAACAATATAAGAAGCTGTATTTCTCTTGTATATTTGTGTCAGGTGACACCACTACCAATACAAATGAAATCCAAATGATCGATACGGGCTCATGGGAACCTATATTAAAAAAAATCATGTTCTCTTATTTTTTATTTATAGATGATTACTCCCCTTTGAAAGAATACAGACAGTCAGCATGCAGAACAGAAAACATCGTTTTTACACTCGACCCAAACCTTACTCCACCAGTATCTCAGTAGATATTTGAATTGACTTCAAATAATTTTGTCATGCATTTCTGTCCAAACCATTACCTCAGTAACAAAGTCATTTGCTTTATACTGATATTCATTGTAGCTTCTTTGTACTAATAACATAGATGGATTATAGATTCCATTGCATAAAAAAAGACTGAACACAAATCTAAAGAAAATATCAGCAATATCATAGTGCAATTTTCTGAAACAGAAGACATCATCTGAACAGTGGATGCAAAAATAATTGCGCTCGTTTATTTTCTCAGTAAACAACTTTTTAAGTCAAAATGAAAATTTACAATATCTGCAAAAATTGTTCCTCTCTGTGAAATCTTTTCTTCTTGTAGCATTTTTAAGGTGATATCCAAGAAGCCTTTGTGCTTTAGTTCAGAAGACTAGAAACTAAAGACTATGTTGCACATATTATCATATGCTGTGAATATTATTTATTTGTTATTCATATATTTGAAATAAATTTTGTTCAACTGAATAGTTCTAACTACTATTCTATGGCATGAGATTGGACTGCCTCCAGTGGACCCTAACTATATTTACATGAGGCACACAGGAAGTGATAAGCTGCTTGTAATCAGATTATAAATTCTGGTAGTGCTTAATGATATTGTGAAAGTTGAAGTATATGAGGACCTAATCCAAACAAAGGGTTCACCTGGCTTTTATTATATCTTTAATTTTGTATCTACAAGGCTTTTAAAGAAACGCAAAATGTCAAAGTAACCTTGACCATTGACCTAAAAACCGTGCATCATTTGCATCTGTCCTTCCATACGAGTTGACTGCCAGCATTGGTTACAGTCTGCCCATTAGTTCCTGGGCTGATGACAAAAATTCCATATGGATTCAATGGAAACTTTGAACAGATGAATCTCAACCAAAAGTGGACTGTTTGTAGAGGGTATTGTCATCATCAATCCTGCAAAACATATCATAATGTAGTTTCAGAGGAAAGGTTTGAAAATTGGCCAATCAAAATCAAAGATGGCCTCTGGCAGCCATGTTGTTCATCCAACCACAACCAAAGTAATGTTTTTGGTTACTTTCTGCCCATAAGTTCCTGAGCAAATGACAAAACAAATCCTTTCCCGTATGGACTCAATGGAAACTTTGAACAGCCACAGCCGTATGTTAAGTGGATTAATCTCGACATAAAGTGGATCGTTCGTAGAGGGTTAATTTATCATCCATCCTACAAAGTTTACAAACATTTCATACTGTAGTTTCAAAGGAGAAGATATTTGAAAATTGGCAAATAAAATTCAAAGATGGCCTCTGGCGGCCATATTGTTCATTCAACCGGAATCTAAGGTTCAAAGTTGGTAGAGGTCCTTCCTGTCAACTTCGGTTACAATATGCCCATTAGTTGCTGAGCAAATGACAAAAGTCCTTTCTCTTATGGTTTCAATGGAAACACTTTGAACAGCCACAGCCGTCAGTTGAGCTAATAAATCCCAACCAAAAGTGGATCGTTTGTAGAGGGTATTGTTGTCATCAATCCAGCAAAGTTTCAAAACATTGCAACAGACTATTGGTATTCCTATGGGCACTAACTGTGGCGCCACTCCTAGCCGACTTGTTTCTTTACTCCTATGAGGCAGACGTCCTTGACGACCTACAGAGGAAAAACAGAAGTTAGCCCGTACCTTTAATTTCAGCCCCCGATATATATAGATGATGTTTTATCACTCAAAAATTTACGTTTTGGTAATATCTTACATCTCATCTATCCCAGTGAGCTCGCAATTAAGGATACCACAGACACTGCCAAGTCTGCATCTTATCTTGACCTTCACCTCGAAACACACCAGAGGAAGGCTGAATACAAAACTTTACGACAAACAGAATGACTGACATTTCAATCGTCAGCTTCCAATTTTTGAGCGGCAACATTCCAAGGGCGCCGGCGTATTGAGTGTATATTTCACACATATATTATTCCAGAGCTTGTGACATATACATTAACTTCCTTGACAGAAAAGGTACTCATAATAGGGCTATGTTGCCCCTACGTTGCAGTAATTCTTATTAGTTTTATGGACGTCATCATGACTTTTTTAAAAGGTATGAAAAAAACCTGTTGATGTTGTCCCTTCCTGCAAAGTTTCAAAACATTTCATAAAGTAGTTTCAGAGGAGATTTTTGAATATTGACCAATAGAAATCAAAGATGGCCTCTAGATCTGGTTGCCATGTTCTTCATCCATCCGGAACCTTAATAGAAGTCCTTCCATACATAATTTCTGCCAACTTTGGTTAAAATCTGCCCATTAGTTCCTGAGCAATTGAAAAAATGTCTTTTCCCATATAGTTTCAATGGAAATTTTGAACAGCCGCAGCCGTGGGTTGAGCAGATGAAACTCAGCCAAAAGTGGATCGTTTGTAGAGAGTATTGTCGTTATCAATCCTGCAAAGTTTCAAAATATTTCATACTGTAGTTTCAGAGATTTGTTTAATTTGGCCAATAAAAATATATTATTCCTACCAAGTTTGGTTGCCACCCGCCAAGTAGTTTCAGATGAGAAGATCAAAATGCGAAAAGTTTACGATTGATGATATACTAGTACGAGTATAGTTACGAAATCCACTCTGAAATCATTTCGACTCCTTTCATAGCCAATATTACTTCAATGAAATAATTCCCGTTTGATGAATATATATTGCCCCATTCAGATACAATTATTGTTTGAAAATTTGTTCCGAAGTAATAATGGCTATGAAAGGATCGAAAATTTCAGAGTGGATTTTGAAGCTATACTCATATGTAATGAACTAGAATCAAACAAACAAATCAGAAAATATTACAGCGTATCACATTCTTTGATTCTAGAAATAAAGCAGCCGCGTTTTACTACTTATAGTAAAATCAGCCATGTTGGTTCGAAATCAAGGACGCTGGGCATATTTTTTGGAAAGGGGGGGGGGCACACAATAAAAAAAACAATGTAACAACTATTTAGTCAAAATGTTTTATTTGGCATCTACTCCAGACGAAAAATAAAAACAATTTCATCATGGAATATTTACAGAATAAATCTTGTATAATGCAACCTTTCTCCACACCAAGGACTATCCCTCTCATAGATCAGAGAAGACAAAAATTAGTTATGGGTGTCTAGTTAGGAAGATTATAATATTGTCCAATGGAATGATAAAGTTTTTTGTGACCTACATTAGTGGTTGGGAATAGTCCTTAGTTTTTATGATATGTGATATTTTACAAATATTGCATTAAAAACAAAGAAAGCTTTAAGGAAGGAATGGTATGCATGAAAGAGGTCCAAAGGTGAGAAAAAAAACTTACTATTTCATAACTTTTGTTTCTGTTTTACACGTCTATAATTGAATTTGGACTTATAAAAATATTTTTAAAACTTACTGGAATAATATCAATTTCATGAAGATGTTCAGCTGTGGTGCAATCTTGGATGACAGGAGGGGTCATCATATACAATTCTGATAGCCATGTTGAAAGCATAGAGAATAAAGATCCAAGCTAAACAGTTATTAATTATATTCATTCCCATTTAAAGGAAACAAAAACAATCCTTTCTACAAATGTTTTAGAATTTATGAATGTTTACTGAAACCAGCAAAATCCATCACTTATTACCAGAACACGAGTTGAATGAGCATTACTGTCATTCAATATTATTTTGTGGAAGCCTAATATGGTCATGACCTAATTCTTTAATTATTGACAGGTATCCTATGTTTCACAGATTTACCATGTTTAGATACAAATGGTCAGATTTGATATTGTTTAATTAATTATATAATAATAATCTATCTAACTATAAAGAGGGGATAGGGATTAAAGAGGTTGAACAGTTTGGTATTCTTGATCTTGTAAAAACAGAATCACTCAAATTCTGTGGAAATTTGTTTGATAACAAGAAACTTCATAAGCATAAAATTTCACTTACACTTAATCAATATTTCAAGTAAATTTAATCTACAATCAAATTATCCTAAATGATTTTTAAAACAATATACCCTTAAAATTCATAGATAAAAAGGAAAATCTCTGGAACAAACTGTGTAATTAATATGCAAACCATGGGCAGTGCTGAAACTAAACTATTATGCAAAATAAGGATTTCAAATTCAACAAATGAGGGATAGCAAATAATATCAATTATTACAAACAAAGGAGACTTCATTCCAACTAAATATACAAAATAAATATTTAAGCAAATAAATAATAAGAAAATCTTACAATATATTGCTAGCACCAACATTCCATGTAAAAACTTAACATTTACATATTCTACAAACAATTGTACTGGAAATTATCTGGGAATTCATAGCTGTCTTAATCCCAATTATCAAATTTTAACAACTATAAACCAGAAACTCAAGTAAAGCTCACTTGATGACCTCCCATTCTGTCCAAAACATTTTAAAGGAGAACATTTATGCAAATTCTACAATCAGAAATAAGAAGTATTGATCCTTTTCAATATTGTCCAAATGAGATAAATCAGACAAGTACACAAATGTATTTTTCAGACAGAAAATTTATCAGTTGAAACATCTGACCCCCAGACATGAACACTTGCTATGTAAGATATGTTATTTGCAAATGAAAATGAAATTTGTGAATTTTACTTACACCCTCCCATAAATAAAAGTTTCTGAGCTTTTTTCAGCCAAAGCAACATTGAAAACCATTGAATTCTTCTGTCTATACTGCACATTAAAAAAAAATTTAATCTCAATTAAGGGGTGTCAGTATACAATATAACTAAAAATTTTTTTTCAGGTGTTAATTTTGATCACAGAAACAATCAAAATCGATCATATTTCTGAATGAAATATTCTAGTAATTGTTCTTGATTTCTTCACTATATATTTATCCTGTTACCCTGATTTTTAATTATTTTACAAAACAAACTTAATTTGATCTCACTAAATTGGTCATGTATGTGTGAGGATATCTGGGACATGCTATAAAATTTCATTCACCTCAGACTCAAAAGAGCAATCTTATGGTTTAATCAAAGTGCTGAAACGTCTATGTCGTAAACATTGAATTGACAGCAGTGTGAATATTTGTCATCATAAAACATACGATGAGATAAAGAACACCCATATTTATGTTGATACTGTGTAAGAAATGAAAAATAAAAGTTACAGGTTATATGTAATACAAGTTTGTACGAGTCCAAGTCATTCTTCTAATAAAACATAGTCTCTTGAATCCAAATTTGAAAAATTGTTTCTTATAATTTTCTTTGTATTTCGGAATTGCAAGGGGAGTTTAAAAATTCTGTTTGGTCAGTCTCAGTTTCCCTTTGTCACATTAATTTTATCTATTTTGCAAATGAGGGGATTATCAGCTGATTATCATATCTGGATTGTGATTTCAGTGGAGAAAAAGTAATAAAAATTGAGAGAAATGTTGCTTGTTTTCCTAGTATGTATCAGTTTAAAGTAATACATAGCAATGCATTTTTGTCTATTTGCATTCCAGTCATGTGTTAACACACACTTTGAAAGAAAAATGGAAACAAATCTACATTTGCAGGGTTGGTGCTGGCATTCCAACACTTATCACCAAAAATATTTCCAAAGTATAATTTTTCTCGACAGTTTCAAAATTTTTTCTCCCAAGTTACCCCCTTTCCCCTTTAAAACAATTATCACATGCTCTTTATTGTAGGAAATAACCAGACTTGAGAAGCATTTTTGATGAAATAGTTTTCTTGATTGAGAAGATTTCTTAAGTTTGATACCAAGCCTTATAAAGCATCTATTTCCAGGTGTGTTTGTTTAAGCTGAAATAGGAAGTGACATCCTAATCCATGCAGAATGGAAACTTTATGAATTATGTTTTTAAAAATGATAAAGGCATGCATTTTTATTTTCATGACCTTATCAAAATTTAAAAAATATAAATATTCTTTGCTTTGAGTTTGTAGACGGAATTGTTCCTAGAGGGTGGTCGATTAATTCTGTGGAACATGAGAATTTTTTATTTTCATGTGTTCACTTTCAACAACCAGGGTTATTTAGCCAGAAGTAAATTGTTCAATTACTATAGATAATTATATGAAGTTCTTTAGTCGTCAGTGCAAAAAGGTTTTCACTAATATGGCAACAAAGAATGTCAGTACAAAAAGCTTTTCACTTATGTGGCAGTTTTTTTTTCAAAATAGATATTTTGACACCAAGTATAAAATTCTGTCATCAGATCGGAATACAAAATCTAATTTTGCAACTTTTACAAAGCCCACCACAACCCCTGCGATCACGGGAGATACAGTTTGTGTTTATAGGAACAGAATACCAACTTAATAAAGATTTTTTGGGATAAATTCATATTTTACACAAGACCCACCATATCTTGTGTGTAGACCATAAAGTATGAATGAATGATTTTTTTATCCTGTCACCTGTGATACACATTTGTATTAAACAGGTTAAGCGTGGATGGGACAGTGATATGCACAATAGATAAACAAGCATTTCATATTTGAAATAATTAAGAAAAACAATGTTTCTTTTCCACATTTTCTTTTTGAATCTTAATTTTCTTGTTTGTTTCGTACTAAATGAACCGAACTCCTCAAATGATCTATCTTGGTCTTCAAACGGTATGGAACTATATTCTGGTGCAGAAACAAATTTTTGTCGCACATATGACTAGCAAACCATAATTCAGTCAAATCAAACTGGCAACATAGGACAGATTGTTACATAATATTTATGAAAATTTACTGAATTATAAAATAATAAACTTTTAGCACCTCTGATCACTATTAATTAATTCAAACATCAAAAGATCAGATCAATTTATCATCAAGTAGACTGTTTTAGGAACAAATGTCACCGTCTTGTCAAAACAGTCAAATATTGCAATCAACATACACTTGGAATTAATTTTTTGGACAGTAACTGTAGTAAGTAATTATTTAAAATCAACAAAATATTCTCACTTCAATCTTAATTCTGTTGTGGTTGAAGTTAGTGAATATTATAGATAGCCGAGTACATGATTCGTTACATATTTTTTGTCGGGTTTTTTAAGTGAATTGAGTGGACCCATTTTTTTTCTGTAAATAAAGTGGATTTTGGGTGTTTGTCAGCTTGTAAAATAAATCTAAAGGATGAAATGTTTCAAAATATCTTTATTTCATCAAAACTGAATCACTGTTTGTTAGTTCTAAAAGATGAATAATCAATGGAATTTATTCATCCATCCCTGATCTGAATTTTTTCCAAGCAATTTCAGATGTAAGAAACAGGTGTGTATTTTACACAAATGTGAACAAGATACAGTAGAATTTAGTACTATGTTTTAGACAGTTCTTTTTTTTTTGTGACCAAATGATGTTGGAGGATGAAAAATAAAAAAATCAATAACTGACTATGAATGCTTCAACAGCAGTTTCAATTCATTCAACCAAGGGTTTTCTTTGAAGATTTTTTACAAAACTGAAAAAAAATCAGAAACAAATATTAGCATATTAGAGTTTTAAAGAATGAAATATGCTAACATTATAAAGACTCCTTGACAGATACTTCATATAAACTTTGTTTTATTAGGCAAAGAAGTTTAGAGATTAGAAAAATTCTAACCAATCAGAAACATGTATAAACTAGTCCAAAACAAATGAAGACGGACAGCAGACCCATATGATGACAAATTTGGGCCAGTTGAGCTAAAAATTTAGAAAACTTTTTTCTGATATTTTTGTAGAGATTGTCAAATTAGAAATATCACAGGGATAAACACTTAAAATATTTTGACAATAGTACTCAAAATTAAAATTAAAGCAGAAATGCAACAAAAAATATAAAAAAAATGTACACAGGAAATTTTCATGCAAAGCATAACAAAAGGATACAAGCAGTCTGTGTTACTCATCTGGAATTCATCTGCACATAAAAAGAATAAAATGTTTGTTTCTAACTGATTTTAGACAAGACTATCTATTTGGGTTAAACTAAGGTTGGCCGTGGCAGTCATCTTGGTTAGGTGTCTGAGTAATCGTTTGCTAGTCTGAAAGAATACTGCTGCCAAATTTGGCTCCAATTTGGGTGTAATAAGACATTTAAATGTGGTAGCCATCCAAGTTGTAGGGTAGAATTCTGAAAGAAGATTATCTATTAACTATTGCTGCTAAATTTATTTCCATTTCAATCTATAGCTTCAGACAAAAAGGTTTTAAATTTTCCCATAACATACATTAAAGTTTTGCTATGGCAGAAGTCCAGGTTGGTGGTCCAGATAACTGGATTGGCCATTCAACCAGATTTGGTCTAAACTGCTGTAGATGTTTCAAGACAAATTAAGATTTTTAAAACATATATTTGTTGATTTGTCTATTTTTAGAAACAATGGTAATGGCAGTCATATTTGATTAGAGGTTCCTAGACACAATTTTCATAGGGGACCACCTATGGAACATTCCATCTAAGTTTGGTCTCAAATGCCATATTATTTCAAGAGGAGATTTTTAAATGTTTTTTTAACTGATTTTTCAATGTCAGCAGTATTGGTCAAAGGTCTGCATCCTTGGGACAGCTTTTAAAGGGAAGCACCATAGAACCATTCAATAAAATTTTGGTCTCAATTGCCACAGTGATTTCAGAGGATAAGATTTTATACATTTCTTGATAATTTTTCTATTCTAATAATGACAGCCATATCAAACAGGTCTTGACACAATCTTAAAAGGGGAGCAACTAAGAGCCATTCTATAAAAGTTTGATCTCAATTCACAAGAAATTTTAAAACGTTTTTTTGCTGATTTTTCTGTTTTTATTAATGGCTCCTATTTAGGTCAGAGTCCAGATCCGTAGATACAACTTTCAAAAGGACAACCAAAGGAAGGACCATTCCATCAAAGTATTTTCTCAATTGCTACAGTTGTTTCTGAGGAGATTTTCAAATATTTTACTGCTGATCTTTCCATTTTTTAGTAATGGCAGTCATTCTGGTCATCAGTCAGTTTCGACCCCCCACACACTTTTAATCTGTATGTATATATATATTTTTGTCAAATTTTCTATTTTTAGTAACAGCACTTTGGACCACATAAGAACCAAACTGACTTATTGGTTTCTTCAGAGAAGATTTTTAAAAGAAAGTTTATGCTGGACAACAGATACCAAATGATGGCAACAGCTCACACTAGCCTTTGGCCAAGTGAGCTACAAAATGACAAGTTTAAAACCTTCCAGATACCTCTGAATCAAATGCTATTAAGTGCTTGATAAAAAGCAAATATTTATCAAAATGGATTGTAAATGAAGATAAAATCCATAATTTATGATATTTGTAAGTGAAGGTGTATAAATAGTAACATGATTTGTTAACTTATATTATTCAGGGATGACTTTGACAACTATAATGATACTTTAGCAGCCATTTTACTATGTGTAATAAAGTAACCATGAGGGCCAAATTTAGTCTTCCAAAGGAGAATTCCACTAAAAATGAAATAGATGTAAAATCATCCCTGATTACTATAAACAAAATATGGAAAACCAAAAAGAAAATGGACAACAAAAATAAATATGTAATGATGAAATATCAACATGCATATTGCAGTGTTACTGTCATGTATGTTAAAACATTAAATACTGTCATGAAAATTAACAATGAATTGAGACAGATTGCACAATGCAAAGTACGATAAGGGGAACTTAATTATTTTTATTATAAAGGGAGATAATATCTTATAATAGTATCAAATGTAAAATTATATGAAAATAATTGCAAATGGATTTTGATTGAACATCTTTCCAGAGATCTTGAAAGGTGGGGTTTGAAAACAAAATGCTGTATTAGTAACAATGCAGAACAAATCTACAGAAGATTTTAATTACCTTATGTTCATTAAAATTTGCAAATTGAATATCAATTTTAAAATATTAAAATACATCTCTTTCCTCCAAAAACTGAAAATGTAAAAGTATGTTTTGATCGGTAATGCATATGATTACTGAAATTCATTAATATTACTGACATTCTTGAAAAATTGTAATTAAAGTACACCAAAACTGACTATCTAGATTAACCCAATGCTATACAATAGCATATCAGTTTTTTACATCTTTTTACAGTTTATCAACTTTCTCAAATGCCCAAACGAGCAATGCACTGAACTTAAATATTTCAAATAGTTTTTTGTCTCAAATATTCATGTCAAAAAAAAAGTTGGACACAACTCAAATAAAAATTTGCTTATTTTAAAAGAATGTACCAATAAGACATATATACACTATCAGAATTTGATTATGTTGACAAATAAAAGAAGAATGTGTCCATTGGACACAGATGCCTCTGCTTTATATAAATATGATGAAACTGATGCCACTCAAATTTGAGCTTGACCAGTGTTTGGTGGTAATAACTGCAAATTCAGCAATTTTTCCATTTATAAAGACATAACTCCAGAACGGTCAATGTGCTGCCACCTAAATTCAACCATAATCTGTTTGGTGGTATTAAGCATTGTGTGTATGTTTCATAACATTTGATTGAGGCAGAAAATTGGAGAACAGAAACTAATTTCAGGACATACATATGTACGGACATATGGACATGGGTAAACCTTAATGTCGCCTTCACCTAGCTGCAGGGGCATAAAAACTCTATTTAATTTGATACTGATAATTCAGAAATTACTGAACAAAAATAGAGACAATTTAAAAAACCCTTATAAAAAAACAAACAAAAAATAGCACTAAGTATCTTATTTTCAAATTTTTTTGAACATTCACAGATCTGTTACTTGGTAATGTGCTCCTGAGGGATTCTGTGAGGTTGGCTGTCGACTGTAGGGACTAGCACTGTACTGTTGGTTGTACCTATAATTATCACCATTCTGTGATGTATTTTTAGGTGGTGCTGGACGACTAGGGTACGACTCAAGACTTGCTGGCATGATCGCAATACTGTCTCTCTGTTTGCCTGTGGAGTCGGTCAGTTTATTCTGAATATTGTGTGTATAGGGGTCAAAGTAAAACTGCTCATCTGGAAACATTACAGATAATTTATGGATATGACAACCATGACACAACAAGTGCTCTTCCAGTGGATAACATCGTTTTCCTGGTTCATCTGTTAACTGTAAACCACAATCCTGAAAAAATTAATGGGATACTCAAATTTAGTATATATCGCAGTACAAATGGGACAGTACACTTAAAACATAAAATAACATTGATTTTTTTTTACTTGCTGTATTTTCTGAACTTCTAATGAGAAAAAACATAAAATTTGAGTAACATGTGACACTAACAATATATACTACAAAAGAAAGTAACAATAAAACTCCTCTAAACTGGCCAGTCATGGGACCATTGAAAAGGGCTGGTGTCATAAGATATTTGGACCCCGCATGTTCAAAATATGACGGGTAAACTTTTAAATATTACAGGGGGTTGATTTTTCCATGGCTGAGAGGGTAAAATACCATGGCAGATAATATTTCAATTATACATGGTTACTAGGGTGGGGGGTATACTACCCTGACAGATAAACTTTTAGGATTATCCAAAGTGAGACAAGAGTTATTTTTTGATATTTTGTAGGATTTGAATGTAATCAGTACAACATATATATATTTTAATGTGACTATTCTAAGTTCTGTATAGAATATTCATGAAAATGTTAAGGATACAATATCAGATATCATTTATTTTAAAATTATTTTGCAAGGATAAATAACAAACTATATTATATCTTGAAACAAAACGTTGTAAATATACCGATGTACAAAAAAATTACTGCATCTGTAGTTCTGTGAATGTTGAAGCACTTTTGTTTATTAAAACAGCTGACCTCATTATTGAAATTGACCGGATTAGATTGATTTTTATGTAACTGTTACTAGTACGCTTGATGCGGCCAGTTTATTGAGGGAAAATATCTTTGATTCTAACTAAAGAAAAACAATAAAAGAACAGTGTTCCAGTGTCCCCTGCCACATGGCACTTTGTTTATTGGAGAAAGTTAAACTGGAATTTGAACTTGATCTAGATGCCATCAAAACCCATCTTCCATATGAATTTCATCAAAATCAGAAAATAAATGTTGGGTGAGAGTCGTGGAAATAAATGCCAGCCATTTCCGGTATGAAAAGATTGCATTGGCAATTTATTTATATATCCTAATAAATTGTGTACATATGTAGTGTGAGCATGGATAGTACAGAATAGTAGATACTGTCTCTTAGTTTCGAACTATATTTGCAACCATTCAAGAAGTCTGGTGAAAGTCAACAATATTATCAAGTATCATTTAGTTTCGATTTTGTGAGCTAGACATCACTTCATACGACTTTGTTTATTTTGATATAGGGTACATGTAAAGTTAAACTAATTTTTTGACCTTGACCTTGCAGTTAGATAATCAAACCATTTTCACTGGTGGTTGTCAATATCAGCAAGTTGATTGAATTCCTTTTAATAAAAAAAATTCTTGTAGTAGCCCTATGTGCAAGCTGATGGAGTTTTAATTTTTGAGTTTTTAAAAACTGTCAAAACTGCAATTTTTGATCTAATATTGTCAATTTCAAACCTGAATTGCAGAAACTGACAGGGTGTCATTTGTAAGTATACTGATAAGCTGAACAGCTGTGCTAGGACACAGACATCATAACAAGACCGATTACATGTCTGGACCTGCGTCACTGTCATATGTTTGTCAGGGCCCTTGTGGGCAACATAGTTAAAAATATACAAAGTATGTACCGTTCACATCATATTTTGCTGAAAAAATGGTTAAAAATGCCAAAATTAAAAGTAAAAATTTGTCAAATTTGCCCCCAAATAGGAGGTAAACATCTTATATGTATATAAACACTATGCAAAGTTTGAAAAATATTGGTTCAATACAGTCAAAGTGACAGATTACACAAAGTATGCACCGTTTTTGCATGTATTGCTGAAAATGTCTAAGTTCAACATGCAAAAATTCATAGTAAAAATGGTCAAATTTGCCCAAAATAGAAGGTGCACATCTTCAATATGTATTTACACACTATACAGAGTTTTAAAAATATTGGTTCAATAGAGTCCGAGTTACAGATTACACAAAGTAAGTACGCCCAAGCATGACGGACGGACAGAGTTGAGCGGCTACAAGACCTGCTTTCACCGTTAGTGGCGCAGATAAAAATATAGGTACATGGATGTTCCACCAGTTGAAAAAGCTCCAATAGCCTTTTTTTTATTCGATCATTCATTGTCGCATTTTGTTTACAACCTCAAGATGGACTATCCTGTGATTCCTTAAGGCAATATAAAGATACCATGATTCCTTAAGATGATCATATACTAAAACACTTATATAAGACCACTTTCAGTGTTTTCAGGGTTAATTTACAGTCACATTTGACCAAAAAGGCCAGAATTTGTCCTATGAATGTGTGTTAGTATCGCAGCTTGTTAATTTTTTTTACAGACAGCCGATTTTTCAATGAAGGGGAAGTAATTTACATTTGCACTATTTCCGGTAATCTAAACCTCTGTTTTCTATAGTTTACATGTACTATATAGATCACAATTGTCCTTAGATGGTTTTGGTTTAAGTGATATTCATCTAAGGCAAGACAAAAATGCAACTATGTTAAGTAGAAAGCTGTAGGAACAATCTTAACTGGTATATTTTTTGCACTCCAAAGAACAATTTTTCAATGGGATTGTAAAAAAAAAAAAAAATTAAATCTTTTTTTCATTATTTTCTGACAATAACAATTTAAACAAGCATTAAACATTTGGATTTGTATTTTCCACACATATTATTTCATAACAGTTTTATTTCATTTTGTGCAAGAATATATATATTATATATATAAACTGTGAAAACTGCAAGTCAAAATTTCAAAAACTAAATCCTACTTTAAAAAATTCAACAATTAAAAATATAAAACTGATCAAACTTCAAACTTCAAACACATGCCATCAAAGCTAAAAAACCCTAACTACATAAAACTCAAACAAATATCTTACTGTTCTAACTTCACTCTAGATCTGTGGAAGCAAAAATAAAACATCAGACATGATTACACCCAACTACCATAAAACCATGCCACACAAAAATGCAGTTAAAAGTATGAATATTTAAAATGAATGGAAATAATACTAAAGGCTCCAAGGAGCATGTATTGCTCACCTGGATTCCTTTGCTTCATAAATACCACTGTTGCCATGGTTGATTAGAATTAGCTCAATGATGACAGCCAAGAAGATCACAAGTGATTTTTTTTTTTTATTAAATTCTATGTTAAAAAAAATTTGGCTGTAGCAGCCATCTTGGTTGACAGTTTGAGTCTCACATACCCTTTTGAAAGAAGACCACCTAATTAGGGACCATTGTTGCCAAGTTTGGTTCCTTCTGGCAATGTAGTTTCAGACAAGTCAAACTAATAGAGGCATTGGTTGCCATCTTAGTTGGTGCTTCAGATCATTGGATAATCATTGGATACATTAAGAACATTTGTTATCAACTGTGGTTCCTGTAGCTATCCAGTTTCAGACAAGAAGGTAGACTTCTGTGAAAAACTAAGTTTGGCTTTGGTGGTCATCTTAGTTAAAATTCTAAGTCATGGCTACAAGTTTGAAAAATTGAATTTCAGATCGGCTGCAGAAACATCAATTTTGTTAAGGACCATTATCTGATCATTCAGGCATAATATTATTTCCATCTGTTCAATGGTTTCTGGCAAGATATTTGTGTGTATTTTCAATAGGATCTTATGTTAAATGTCTCCCATGGTGACGGTCATTTTGGATTTCAGAATATATAAGACCATATAAGGATCATTCCTGCAATATAACAATTCAATTGCCTTTGTAATTTCAGAGAAGAAGATTTTTTAAATTTCAGCCAGTCAGATTGCATAAATGGCCCTGGCACCCATTTTTAATCTTGGATCATAACCAAAAACATAAACTTTGGACGACCCAATGAACATCCCCACCAAGTTTGGTTTCAATTGGCCATGGGGTTTTGGAGAGGATTGAAATGTGAAAAGTTAAGATACAGACAGACGACGAACACCAAGCGATTACAATAGCTCACATGGACTTTTAGGCCAGGTGAGCTAAAAATAAAAAATATGTAAAATTGGGCAATAACTCTTGCAAAAACTGATCCACCTTGAAATCAATATAATGTGTGCATCCTCAGGTCGTGCTCAACCATGATATCAAATAGGAACAAAATCTGCCAAAAGATAAAGGACTAGTTGTGTACAGACAAAAGATATGAAAAGGGACAGTTTAAAGTGCACTGATGACTAATACACTATATAATAAACTAAAGAAGTAGATATCTGGAAATCCGGAATAATATAATCAAAAGGGAACTATTGATAACAGTGAAGAACTAGAACAGACAATTGTTGACAGAACAATTGCAAGATCTTCCCCATGTTAAAATTGACTTTTTATCCTAAGCTGGTATTTATATATCGTTTCTAAGGTGTTTTATGCTTAGCTGCTAAGGATATTAACTATGACCTTGATTGTTGACCTTCTATTTTGACTTGTACAGATATAAAATACAGGATCCTGAACATAATTATATATGGTTTCTAGATTCTTTTTCAATGGTTGTTATGGACAGTATCAATGACCTTCACCCCCAACCTTCCATTTTCACCTGTACAGTTAAAATATAGGCTCCTGAACATATATATATGTGGTTGTTAGGTACTTTTTCATTGGTTGTTGAGGGAGTTTTTCAGTCACCTTGCCCCTTGTACAGCTTAAATATAGGGTCCTGAAGATAAATATATTTTTGCTAGGTATTTTTCCATAGTTGCTAATGTCTTTTTCAATTATCTTGACCCTTGACCTTCCATTTTGAAATGAGTTATTTCAATAACAAGGTTAAAGGTCAACGGTCAAATGCGACCTTGACCTTTGAATCTTTTTGAAGGATATGACCTCTGTGGACGTTCGGTGCAAGTCCCAAGTCTCCATGACTAACGGATTAGGAATTTTTACCATTTACATCATATGCAAATATTCAACTGCCAATAACTCCAATATAACATGTATAAGGAGGCGATATACCAAGTTAACTGAAACATGAAAAAGTTCCATCTTGACAAGATGAACATTTTTCCCAAACATATTTGATCAGCTATTTGTTACAGTTTCCATGTTATATCGATAAGTCACAAGTTCTGAGATATCGATCATTTTCCACCTTTCGCTTTACCTCTGTTGGATAGTACCTTACAGTGATCATTCATGACAATTTTCAATCCCATGGGCTAAGTTTATTCAGAGAAGATGATCTAAGAAATTTCACCAATTAGAAAACACACTTGTTTACCAACCGAATGGCATGCCAGTAGGACAAATTATTCACTTCCACAAAGTTTGGTTCTATCAATCTATTTAATTGATCTTCAAAAGAATTTAAATCCATTTACTATAAGGCTCAATGTTAACTAAGATAGGCACTAGTGGCCATATTTCATTTCCAATTGGCGCCACGGTAACTATTCTTGGGAAGTTCCTTGTAATGACGATTCATAAAAACTTTCAAATCCATGGGTTAAGTAGTTTCATAAAAGAACTTGGAAATTTAACCTATCAGAATAACTCCCTTACACTACCTTTTCTGTTGCATTTTCCTACACATTTTCAATGTATCTCTTGTCTTATTAAAAACACAACCAACTGATCTTAAATCTTTTAACTTACCTCACAATGATAACAGTCCACATGATAATCTTTATCCATTGACACGACACGAACAGTTTCTTCTGTACCCTAAATATATCACAGAATTTCATTAAATGTTTTAAACTTAGAATCTCCAACAAAGGACTATATGTTTATTAGGGACGATTATGTCTCTAATCTATTTAAAATTATCAGGGATCACCATGACCTTTTTAAGTGTGGTGGTCTGCTGCTCTTAAATTTTCAGCATGACCTTAATATTTTAGCACCATCCTTAAATAATTGAGTGCCAAATATTCATTCCCGACAACAGCAATTTTTTTTTCAGTACAAAACGGGGAAAGCAGCATACAAAGCTTAGTTTGTAAGCTCTTAAATTCTATAATATCGGTAGTATATCCAAAAGAGATCGATAAAAAATGAGACAACCGAAAGTAAATCGTAATCTACATCAAATACATTTGTTTTATTAGAAAAATAGAATCAAATAAATATTTGTATAGTTTGTTTAAGTTGTCCTTTAGAACAAGTTTTTCAGCCTATCAGAAATTATAACAGGCCCTTGAGGACATGTTACTTGACGAACTGGCACCAAAGTAACACATTAGGAAATACCTTAAAAGGAACATCTTTGTCAAGTTTGAGTGTTTCTCAAGAAGATCAAAATGTGAAAAGTTTATTTATGACAGATCCACTGTAATGGACAATGCAGATGAACAACGAAAGGACAACAGATGCCAAGTGAAGACAATAGCTCACATTGTGACCACATAAGTTGCTGTTCTAGCAATTGGAGCTCATTGCTTCAACAAGGTCCCATCTATGACTAAAAACAAATTGTCAGCTTAATTTGTTTTCTTAACATTCTTAATACCTAATTATTTTAGATTTGGCTTTAAAGACATTGAATGTTTAAAATAAAACAGATTTTCAAAACTGTCAGTAACATATAAATCTTACATCCGTAGGTGTAATGGCTTGTCCACATGATGCACATTTAGGAGCATACGTTCTGAAAAGCACCAAAATATAACAATTAATATAACACATTACACATTCAGAAGCACACTTCATGTTACACCTTTAAAAATTTATAGTTTAAAAAACATAACTAGTGACTACTAGAGTTACTGTGGTCTAGTGGGCCACAAATACCCCCCGCGCCAACTGCTTTGTAAACCTGTCCTCATAATCTGTCCTTAACGGACTATTGATACCCCCCGATCATGCATCTGTTGAGCCCTCTGCACTTTAGAAAGTAAAAGCTGTAAGAGGAGTAGATGAAACACCCTGCAAAGTTTCAGACCATTGATTTAAAGCTGTAAGAGGAGTTGATTACACAAAAAGGGTACTCTTCATATAGAATATTGTTGGAAAATGAGCAAGTTCAAAATGCAAAAATGATGATAGAAAATCTTAACGACTTGCTGCAGGTTTGTAGATCACCAGTAAAACATGCCAAGTCAAAATCTATGGGCGTTTGCAAAGTTCTACCATCAGTCGAAGTGCCGTGAGGATAAGTCAAAGTTCTTAAAGGGGGGAGGGGGGGGGGGGGGGGGGGGGGGAGACATTTGCTGTAAAAAAAAACTAAGAGAGAGAGTGAAAGACAAGCTGGGACAAATTTCATTTATCCTAACGAAATCATACTTGTCTTTGTGAGAAAGTGTTTTTATGTTGATAGTTGATAAAATGATCTACATACCTGCAGCAAGTCATTAATCTGGAAACATTTCCTTAATGCAAATTTTAAAGAGCGGAGCTGTACTAAATGGAAATTCATTTTGAGCTATGATTGTGCACATCAGCCACCCTCGTTTTGTCCTTTTTTTGATTTTCGGCACTTTTCCAAATTTGTGAGACTTCACCAGTAAAATTTACCTCCGTGAGCACATGGAAATATTTGTGAGACTTCACCGACTGACATACATAATATAAAGGTTTCGCCTTTTGATGAAGATTGAAGGAATTTCCAAAGATCAGTGTATTCACGTTTGGCTGGCATGTTTTTTACTGGCTTCATCATGCCGCCATTAAATGATGCTGAGTCAAAATCTTATGAGTGTTTGCAAAGACGAAAGTTCTACCATCAGTCAAAGCGCCGTGAGGATAAGTCAACGTTCATTCGAGCGTCCTTTAATTTTATGCCTGGGCATATCGACATGTCGCGAAAGGTTCCGAGAGAACTTTGCGTTTTTCTTTTTTTACCGTTTTACTTAGTTGACGTAGAAAAACGTTTAAAAGGGCGGAAGGTGTAATTTTGGGGTCTGAAAATCGTAGTGATAACGCTAAAATCGTAGCGGTAAACAGGTCCGAATAAGCTGTAACTGGAATTGATAACACAAGGCATGTACACGAGGTTCGGACAGACGGTCAGACGGACAGACAGACAGACTGAAACCTATATACCCCCCAAAACTTCGTTTTCGGGGGTATAAAAATGGCCTGTATGGCTCACCAATTCAAAGTTCATTGGTGTTATTTAGTGAATTTTTTTTCAATTACAGTAGTCATATTGGTCCACAATCTAGAAAATGTTCCATGTACAAACTAGAGGCTCTTAAAATAAAACCTGTATCGCTCAATCTGAATTTAACTCGTCAATCTTGAGTGTTACAACCTAACAAATAAAAATCTGTTGTGGACTAACACAAATAAAATAAATAGGTTTAAAAATAAGTATCTCATGTAACTCAACTCTCAAACAACTTTCTCACAATATTTAAAAGGCAATCAGAATTTTATTTGTTTGTTTGTTTAGTTGGGGTTTTACGCCGTTTTCAGCACATTTGGCTATTTCTCGCCGTCCTGTTTTTATTGGTGGAGGAGGCCGGAGTACATGAAGAGAACCACCGACCTTCGGTAGGAAAATTGGCAATCCTTGTCAATTTATATCGGACTGTAACACACCCTGCCACAGGTGAGATTCGAACTCACAACCTCAGTGTTGACAGGCTAGTGGTCATTAGTAGTCATGACAAACTACCTAGACCACTCGGCCACCATCCAATTTTGATTAAAATATATACATGTACTACATTTCGGACTATCTTGAAATTTCAACAACTCAGCTTAAGTTTCAACTGAAGCGAGTTTGAGAAAATGAGAGTTGACTGTATCTTCTATACTTTGCTTAAATTACCTGTGATAATCTCCGATACAATATATTTTATTATCGACATCAATAGTGAATGGTACACCATCCAAACATTCATTACATACACAACATCGGAAACAACCAGGATGGTAGGATTTTCCCATTGCTTGTAATATCTGATAAAAAAAAAATGGAATTATTTGATATATTCACTGTAACATGGCTTATACAGAATTTTAAATAAAAATACAAACTTGAAGACTTATTACTTACTGTAATCAAATATTTACTTCACAATGTTAAGACCTGTATTTCTGAAGCAAGAAAATTAAATGGACAAAAAAATTCCACCAAAGTTTGTTCCCATTGGCTAGGTGGTTTAAGATAAGACCTTTCAAAGCTTTGGTCATATATATTTGGGATCGTTTTAGCCAAATTAGCTGTATTTTGGTGGCCAGTTTCTGCAGGACAAATTTGATTAAGAATTAAGAACCAGAAGCTCCCAAGCATTCTTTTAACATCAAAATACTGCAGTGTTTCAGGATGATATCATAACTCCTTCATGAAAAACTACCTTAAACCTGAACCTTAACCTGGATTCTAATATTGAAATTCCATACAGAAATTCAAAGTCGATGACCTATGACCTCAAGGTCACAGCATCCTATTTGCAGAAAAATTCTGATGTTCATATCACATGCTATCCATGTACAAAGTTTCAGGATGATACCATAACTCCTTCATGAAAAACTACCTTAAACCTGAACCTTAACCTCGTACGGACGGACACACAGACCAAACAACTATATGCCTAGCCTGCCTTAGAGGCAGGGCATAAAAACATAACATGGTAGTTTGGTTTCAATCTTTACTGAAAATTATAAATATGTTTTCCAGGGATGGTGTAGGTGCTCTGGCCACAAATACAGGTGCAATACAATATCAAATAACTGATACTCACCATTTCCATAATCAAATGACCACATACACAACATTTCTCTGCTGTCTGTTGGAAACCAGAATACTACAAAGAATTAAAGCTCTACATTCATTTTCAACCTCCATCTATATATGCTGATCATAATTTGAGTGACAATTTCATTTAAAGTGACATTGATTTAATATTTGATCACTACCAAAAGAATCAAAGTTTATTTTATTAGTATATTTTATTGTGTAAATTTGTTATGGGCAGTTGGAGCTAATAAATTGTTTATAAGTGCTGTGCCTTATGCCCATGACAGGCCCGTCCCCATCAACAGTTCTTGAAGTTGTGAAGGAGTAGGAAAAAATTTACTTTTCTTAGCAAATTAAGTGTCCTGTTACTTTTTAAACGGCTTAACATATCTTAATTATATCACTGCAACAATAAACTAAATATCATTGTGTAAATAGGAAATTTAATACTAACAATGATACTTACATTAAAATGCAAGTTATAGAAATCAATTAGTGATACAGTTGTGACATTTTAACAAAATTGCACTGTAACCAAATATGATCCCACACTAAAGTCTAATGTACAGTTATCAAAATGATTATGATGTCTGCCCAGCATGTTTCTAACATGCCAAACTTAAAATCATTGTCAACATCTAAATGTATGGCTGAGTAATTAAAAATACACTGTAGTAAATACACCAAATATCGACAAAAAGTATACTAAACTAGAGGCTCATCTGAGCCTGTATCGCTCACCTGGTTTTTATTAAGCCATTATAAAATGTAAGCTCTTTTGTATTCACACGACTTTCAAAGAAACACAAAATGCCAAAGTAACCTTGATATTTGACTTTTGACCTAACCAGGTGGATCACTTGCATCTGTCCTTTCATATGAGATACTTGCCAACTTTGGTCAAAGTTTGCCAATTAGTTCCTGAGCAGATGACAAACTAGAGGCTCAGAGGAAATGAAAACCATTTTTATTGATGTACCTCAAAGAGATAAGTCACTTCTCCCTATCATTATGAAGTTTGGTAATCCTTGTAGGAACCAATTTTTTTTCTTCATCAAGGCCTTTCTACTTACAGGTCAGCATATTCAAAAATTTGGTGGTTCTCCATAAGATTTTTCCATGTATTTCCCATAGGGTCTTATTTCAGCCTAAGTCCTCTGCTGAAGGCCATTTTGAATTAGGGATCGGCACCAAAGTAAGTAACAACACTTGGTGCGCACCTTAAGAGAACATTCAGACCATGTTTGGTTTCAAGCAATTTTGTGCTTCTGTAGATTTTTGTTATATGTCATAGACACATTCTGTCAAGTTTGGCTCTATTTGGCCAAGCAGTTTAAGAGAATTTTTTTTTAAATCAACCAATCAGAAAAAAGAATTGTCCCTTGGCGGCCATGTTTGTCGCCTGATCTGGACAAAATGAGGAAAGTTTGTAAAAAACCTCCAAAAGATTTAATTCCATATGGCCAAGTGGTTTCAGAGTAGAAGATTAAAAAATGAAACGGATGAAAGAAGGATAGACAGACGGATGCCAAGTGAAGACAAAAGCTCACATGGCCTTTCCCATAGGAGAATATTTTTGAAAATTGGCCAATCAAAATCAAAGATGGCCTCGGTCAGCCATGTTGTTCATCAAACGGGAACCAAAGGTAGAAAGTTGGTAGAGGTCCTTTCATAAATCATTCCTCAACTCTGGTTACAATCTGCCGCTTACTTCCTGAGCAAATGACAAACAAAACCTTTCCCATATGGATTCAATGGAAACTTTGAACAGCCGCAGCCATATGTTGAGAGGATGAATCTCAACAAAAAGTGGATCGCTTAAAGAGGGTATATTTGTCTGACATCAATCCTGCAAAGTTTCAAAACATTTCATAATGTAGTTTCAGCATGTTCAGAGGAGAAAATTTTGAAAAATGGCTAATAAAAATCAATGATGGCCTCATACCATGCATTTTGATATTTTCGATCTTCAGACTTTTCTTTGTCAAGGTCGATCACGTATGCAATGAACTGATACCGAATGTCAACTGTTGAGGGTTGAGGACTGCATTGGCAATATAATAGTTTGGTAACCATTTCACTGAGTTCATACTGGTTTACGATACATGATATGTGCATACACGAAACCAGTTCATTGTTTACTTTTCAATCGCTGAAACACAAGAAAACCGTCACCAATCACCCAAATAATCAGACCGATTTTACTGATCTTTTCTCTGAGCGATATGATGACCGAAATAAAAACAAACAACACTAGGAATCACCAAGTAAGGGTGAAATTAAAACATCACCCCCCCCCCCCTAAAATTTTCTCAACAGAATTACATGTATCTCAAAAATGACCAAATAGGCATCAGAAAAAGCGGAAATCCGCAGATCCGCGGAAAACTTTCATCCCTGTTTAATGGAGGTCAATCCATACATCATTTCTGCCAACTCTGTTACAATCTGCCCATTTGTTCCTGAGCAATTGACATAAAAGTCTTTTCCCATATGGTTTTAATGGAATCTGAGAACAGCCACAGTCATCAGTTGAGCAGATGAATCTCAACCAAAAGTGGATTGTTTATAGAGGGTATTGTTGTCATTAATCCTGCAAAATTTCAAAACATTTTATACTGTAGTTTCAGAGAAGATTTTTGAAAATTTGCAAATAAAAATCAATTAACTCTGGAATGACAAAAGTGAAAATTGTCAAAAAAATACACAGACCCTCAGACTGCCATTTGCAATAATGTGTTAAAGTTTGAAGAACATCATTCAATGTGTAATAGAGTTAGTGTGCGACATATTTACACTGGAAGGACAGAGGCACAACGGTATACTGTAATCTATCCGTCGTTAACGGGCATATAAAAACTAAATATTTCTCCCATGAGAACAAGGTTATATTTATATCCAAGAATAAGACTTATCGATCTTTTTTTCAATTCTTATTATTATTATTATTATTTATACAACATTTTCAGAATGAATTTTTTACATGTACATTATTGTCAAATCCATTCTTACTACCCTTGGCAAAAACAAAATTCTTGATTGCCATAATACATTTTAAAACTACCTAGACATTTTTTCTATCTCAAGATTACAGAATAATATATTTGAAGCTGAAGTCAATATTTTCCTGGAAAACATCAATGAGCCTGCCTTTTCGCAGCATGCAGGTAAGTGCACCAAACTGATTTTCTAAATAAAACTACAATTGTATTTGATTGTGGACCATAAATCTTAATTGTAAGTATTACATGTGTAAAGTTATTAAAGTTTTAAAAAAGTTTACACAGCCGTCGCCGCTGCAGGAAGTAATAAATATATCTCGCCTTCGCGACTTTTTGTCGCAGGCCAGACAAAAACCATGCAGTCAAGACTATTGTCATTCTCTACAGGATGACCAATTTATTTATACTGACACTGATGTTGGCCAAATCTGTTATTACGAAAGTAAAAGAAACTATGAAAAATTTAGATTAGAATTAAAGCAAACATAACGTTAATTTTTAACATGTTTTTTCCACAGTCAAACGAACCTTAACCTGGTAACGGATGTTGACGTTCAATGAGGTCAATAACCAGCCAACATGGATCCAAAAAAATGTGGGCATTGAGCAATCCCCTTAAACTGAACTGTAATCTATATCTTACCAAATAATCTTCCTCACAGTAAACTTTTCCGTGTACGTTATAAAATGCTTTTCCTCTAAGTGTTCTTCCTGAAATTATATAATAAATCCAATCATTGTTCGGTTTTATTGTGGCTATGCATGTATGTACATGCATGCATGGTCACTAATACGTTCTCATGGTAAATAAATAGGATTACAATGTAGCTAGTCAGATTATATTTCTATGAAATGAACCACCACATTTAATCGAAGAAAATTTTGTCTGTTTCCTGTTAAACACTGAAACCCAGGAATAGATTGTGCCTGTAACTCTCATATCCAGTCTGGATTTTTCACAATACTGAAATTTCCACATCACTATACATGTATGCAGATGAACAGAACAATAATTATATCTACTATTCCAAAACCTATGTTTGTGGAATTGATTTTTAATATTTGAAGTGAATAAATTCTAGAATACTAAAAACAGATTTTTGTTAGTTATTTACAGTAATTTTTGGACTTTAAGTCGATGGGGACGATACGTCAAATGGCCCATTTTCAGTCAAAATTTTAGACCATGCTTTAGAAAGGTCGGTTTGCCAGTCAGGGCAAATTTCGTAGAAAAATAATATCTCGGTACTAGGTACGTATGGTAAGTATAAGATCGAGATCAATCCATCTTTGTGTATATAGTAGTATTTTACAAATAAAATGATTTCAAAATTGTGTTTTTTATTTTATTTAAATAAAATTAATGATTGTGTTTCCTCAAAGCTTGCTGCCATCTGCAATTACATATTTAATATTTGATCATGTTTTGACAGTGTGACCTGTGTTTTGAATTGATCTGTTGGCGTCATATCATACATGGGTTATTACAAGGATGTGATTGGAAGCTTTTTAAGTACGATGAGATTGCAATGCAGTCACTCAATTTTGCCGACCTACCAGCTCAGTTTCAAATGATTTTTTTGTGTAGTTTCAAAGGAGAAGATTTTTGAAAATTGGCCAATTAATATCAAAGATGGCCTCTGGCGGCCATGTTGTTCATCCAATCAGAACCAATGTCGGACCTGGAACATTGCTGTCAAGTTCCAATTGTCTCAGACAAAAATATCATTCCGTGAACTTTCCCATAAGGTCATATGTTAAACTAAGTTCCGTTCTGGCACCCATCTGGATAGTGGACGGGGTCATCCGATATATAGTTCTAAAAGAGGATCAACTAAGGACCATTGCTGCCAAGTTTTGTTCCAATTGGCCAAGTGGTTTCAGATAAGATCTTTAAGTAAATTTCCCATAGGGTCCTATGTTAAACTATGTTCTATCCTGGATGATGGGAATTTTTTTTTTAAAAATTCATCACCCCTTTTTTCTATTTGTAGTCACAGCAGCCAAGATGGAGGGTGATCGGGGATGCCGGATGCAATTTTGGAAGGGGCCGTCCAATGTTTGGTCCCAATTGGCTGAGCAGTTTCAGGGGAGAAGATTTTTTTTGTTATTGTGGACGGACAGACGACATGATTTTTTTTGTTATTGTGGACTGACAGACGACATGATTTTTTTTGTAATTGTAATTTTGTAATTTTAGGCCAGGTGAGATAAAAACAAAGTTTTTGATCATTTCAACAATTTTCCTAATGAAAATTTGTCAACAATCTGAAACCAGAATTGAGACGAGACAGAAATGATACGGCACTTTCAACTTTGCTTAAGGGATATCCACAGTCAATTTCTTCTTGTGCAAGGTGACTTTTTCACCCACTTTGCCAAGTTTAGTGGGCCTTGCCTTTTAGTGAATTTCCCTTAGGTTCCAATGTTAAACTAAGTTCAACTGTGGTGGCCATCTTTGACCATAAATGCCAAATCTGGTTCAAATTGGCCAAGTTTTTTTAGACAAGATTCTTAAATGATTTTTTCCCACAGGAGATTCCGCATCAAAGTTACTCACCACAGGAACAACAAACAAAGCATTTGGTATGATACAGGTTATTCATTGCTTGACATGCATCACTTGATCCTGTTACTCTTTCTCCACACTTAAAGCACTGGCCTGAAATAAAGACAATATATACATGTATATCACTTATCGTCTATTTTCCCATTGTAGATAAGGTCTACCAATTATACATGTACATATGAAAATGTTGTCAGGATAAAATTTATACTCAAGTCCAAAGTTCTTAACCACTGAATGGAAATTAATATACTTTGTCTATACCAGTCTTTAAACTAGCAAATACATGTACTTTGGACTGTCAGCCCTAAACCTCAAACTCCTCAAAATTCAGGGTTCTCACTAAGAATTTTTCATGATGAGTCCTGGGACTCATCATTTTTCAGAATGGTGAGTCCCAGCTGATTTTGATGAGTCCCAGGACTCATCGCCACATTTTTAACGTACACTCCTGCATGATTTTGACCATGGTAGGCCTATTGTACTATTGTTAAAGTTTAATTAAAATCATGTGCTGCCTTAACATACTGACGAATATAATTTGAAATTTCAAAAAAAAAAAAAAACCAAAAAAACAAAAAAAAAAATTGGACTTATGCAGTGGTGCTCCGAACTTGGGAGAAAATTTCTGTTACAGATATGAGCAAAAATCTTTGCACCTTTTGACACAACTTATTTATTATTGCCATTTTATTTTGTAATATTTATCTATGTATAATCTTTACTATAATTTTTTCTCAAACATACTCTTAAAATTCTCCAATTGACATTGTTTGAACACCTTAATAATCAATATTGACAAAATTTCCATTTGTGCATAGGTAAGTCAAAATCCGCTAAATTTATTTTTAAATGAGGTCTACATATTGTTACCGGTTGTAATAAACACTGTGGCCAATGAAAAATCACGAGAATTCCAATTGCCGCCATTTTTTTAGCTTACTTTTTGGCGTTTCTTTCCCTTTCCCCCTTTGATCTCCAAGAAAACAAAAAATGGCGGCTCGAGATTTTAAATGAAAATAACGGTCTTCAGACGCAGCTGATTAGATCTACATGCGTCCCAGGGACGCATGAGTTTGAAGGAT
The DNA here is from genome assembly GCA_028015205.1 of Mytilisepta virgata. Lineage (NCBI taxonomy): Eukaryota > Metazoa > Mollusca > Bivalvia > Mytilida > Mytilidae > Mytilisepta > Mytilisepta virgata. The sequence continues at coordinate 72,290,238 of CM051521.1, forward strand.
GACGCGTCCAGTCCAATTTTAGCGTGTCCAGGACGCATATACGCGCCTTAGCGAGAACCCTGAAAATTATGTCAATTTAATACAATGTATATATAAAACATCAAGAGAACATTTTGAAATTGGTCTTTACTCTTAAACGCCTGTAAAACCTAGACCCTGGTAAACCTGGTATACCACTACTGTGTGTCTTTTTCAAACTAAAAGTGGGTTTTCGGAAATATCTCAAATGTTTCTTTAAAATGTCAATGAAAGTAAAAATTATTACACTTCCTTTTGTTTCCAATAGTCGTAACGAATTATTGTTGTTTCCACCGATTAATTGCCCTAACTAATTTACTAGAGCTGATTTTTCAATTTTTGTGTGAATTTCATCGATTTTTGCATTTGACATATATATGACATCATGGGTCATAAATATATGTGATGTTGCACAATATGTGCAATTTCTGTTTGAAAAAGTTTTATCCATGTTGATTATGACTTTTAAGACATACATTGTACATAATTGTTATAATAAACGTACAATAAAATGCTCCGCAAATGAAGTTGAGGAGCAAATAGTTTTTAGCCTGTTCATGATCATCCATCTGTCACACTTTGTTTTATTTTTAGGCTGAAGCTTTTTATCTATGAAGATGGCTAGGCACCTGTGATGGATCACAGGAGCTCAACCAAAGGGCTGCCTAGAGCATCCCCAGCTGGTAGATAGTGTTACTCTCTTGTTGGGGGGGGGTTGTTAGGTCATATTATGGAATGCCTGACTGTGGACCATAGTGGATAACATGTTTGGAGAATACCTGACTGTGGACCATAGCGGATAACATGTTTGCAGAAGGCCACACTCCCTACAAGCTAAAGACCCCTTCTGTAATTTCCAAAAAAGAGTAAGCTTATGCCCCTACAGAAGGCTAAATTATCTTACCCTACCCATCCATCCACCCTTTTACAGAGGCAGTCAAAATTTGCTACTCTCTGTGTCCCATCCCGCTCCACCTTTATTTTAATTGTTCTTGATAAATTGTTGAACTGGTTCTCATCCTAAGAAGCATGAAATATTTGCCACTGAACATTTTAGCAAACAACAATCAATCAATCTGTACTTCTGTACATGTTTAACCATGACAATACATGGATTTTTCTACCATTCAGCAGGGTCCGGTAAAAGGACCCATTCCCAATGGAAATTATTTCAAAATCATGCAGAATTCCCAAAAAGGTTAACTTACCCCTCTAATTTTGGTTCCCAATTGACCAAAATTTTTCCCAAAATAGGCCAAAAATGGTCCTTCCCAATAACCCTGGATAAACCCCTGCAATACAAGATAAACACTCTGACCAATGTTAATTTTCAACACGTTATCATTAGCATTTAGGAAAAAATGCCATACCTATTTCTTTTGACCAAAAAAAAAGTAGTGGATTTGTGAAAAATTAAATACTGTCTAATATTCATATCAACCTTACCAAAATATTCACCCTGTGGAGTCTTTTCAAATTCATCTTCCAATTGTTGTGTTAATGCTGCTATCTTTTTCTCTGCTTCAGTGGGACCTTTGGTTGCTGGAGTTACATTATATGGCAGCTGAGCCTGTGGACGCACAGCCACAGACGGCGGATTCCGTCCAGCCGACTGATGAAGTACTCCTTGAACAAACATCCGCTGTGAAGATTGTGTATATCGCGGATTTCTGGGTGGTATAACTGGAACAGGTTCTGTTTTATGAGGACCATGATAAGGTGGAGGTGGATTTTTAGGAACGTTTGATTCTAGAGAATTTTTCCGAGATGTTATTTGCATATTGTCCTGCAATTGTTGAGTCAATGTTGCTAAAGTCTGTTCTGCATCGAAATGATTCTGTTGCATTCCGTTTTGATGAATTGGAACACGTGCTGGTATTGCAGGTGGTGGTGGTGTGTAATTAGGAGATGGATTAGAAGCACAAAGTTGTGGAGAAGAATAACCTTGCTGATACATAATGTCATTATTTGTCCCTGAACTTGGTAAACTGGCTTTTACTTGAGACACTGCATGTTCATTAAATCTACTTTCATTCATTATAGGTATATTTCGATGTACTAAATTTGATGGACCTTGATAAAATGAATTAGGTACACCATGGTCATGGGACATGACTATACTTGTTCTTGGACTTGGATATTTGTCGTACATGACACCGGACATTCCTGCTAGACTTGTCCTAGGACTTGAATTCTTACTCTCCAATGAATTTCCACTGTAACTTGAACGTGGGCTTGCCAAACTTGACCGTGGACTGCCAAATTTTTGTTGATCATAAGGCGGAGGGGGTTGTGGATTTGCTGAACTAGCCCGTGGGCTAGAATTTTTGGAATCATTTCCTGTTCGATAATAATCTGATCCTTGCTTCCCAGCAATATTATAATTCATATTCTGCTGCAAATGTCCTGTGACATTACGATTACTGGATAGAGTAACGTTTTGTGAAAAGTGTTGACTTAACATTTGTTCATGACTAGGTGCCGGATATGCCTGTCGTTGAATATAAATACTACGATTAACATCATTTATATTACCTGAATTCGCCCCAGGTATCATCATTGGTTTACCCTGTACCTCACTTGGAACCCCATTGTTTTGTGGGAATTTATTTTGCTGAGTTAAGCTCTCAAATTTGTGATATCGATCTGAATTAGCTGAAGAGTTAGCTGCCAATAATTTCTGACTTTGCATTAGCCGTAGTCTTGCTGTTTCCTGTTGAAGAGACGGTAAATTTGCCATGGTCATGGAAATTGTTGGTGCCAAAAACAATTGCTTGAAAACAAATGCTGTTTTAAATGTATTATAACGATTTCAACACGATGTCAACATTCAGGACCGATTTGTCAATATATTTGTCAACCACAAATCATTTGTATTTTTCAATCATCACAAACAAGTAAGTAAACATTCCCAACATATTATCGAATACACAACACATAACTTTGTGTTTTCTTTGACAATGGCGGCATGCGGAAGAATATTATTACTTTCACATGTTGCACTTGTTTCATTTAATATGACATCTACTTATTTATACTTTGTTTCAAATCAAATTATTATGAATATCAGAGATTTTCCCTGGAACAGTATTTATAAATCATTGAAACCAATGTCACATTCCATTTGGACTATTTTTGTAAGTTAACGCGGAAGTATTTATCAAATTTACCGTTATTTTTTCTAACTCCACATTCTTTTGTGAAAGGATCAAAACGGGTGTACTTCCCAATGACTCACATACTACCTTGTGTGTCACACTTGAGGTTTAGTGAATTTTGGATAAACTTACAAGCTTTTTAATTTTAAGTTTATATGTTGAAAGCTTTGCATGAGTACGGACTAGTAAATAATAAAACTATTTGATGACATCATCAACGATGTCTTCGTTGACGTCCGCTTTCTATTTTGAGGGTGGTACAGGGTTATTTTCAGAAGTTTTTCTTTTACGTTGGGTCGTGCTGATAGGTTACCGTGTTTCGTGAAAACCATGGAAAGTGAAATGTGCAGGCCCAATTCTTTATTTTTAGCTCATTTATTGCTCGTTCGCCCGTTTCCATTTCATCCCTTTACGACCCCCTTTTTCCAAACAATTCTCAACTAACATTTATCATTATAGTTGGCGATAGTTGGTATGCATAGAACCTAATTAATGCTTTTAAATAACGTAAATTCTAAGTTAAGAGTCACGCTTAGATTTTAAACAAAATATATTTCAGTCATCTTATTTTACATACATGTAAGCGTTGTTCATTTCATCTTGTGCGTGTATATTACAGAATAGAATAGAATATCTTTATTTCAATCACAAAACATAAGTAGTATAAACAATAAACATAGAAGAACAGTTTGATTTCAATGATTGCATATATATTAGAGTACAACAGGAAAACAAAAAAGTTAAAATGGATATATTTTAAAGTTGATTGGGAGTCAGCGGGTCAAAGGGACACAACTCAATATTATACAATATACCTCACAAAATATCAGCTAAATATTACATGTATATAGTATACCTCATAAAATATCAACTCAATTTTATATAATGTGCTTAATAAAATGTCATACAATATAATCATGGCTTAGCATAATTAGAACCTCTGACAGTATAATTATTACTCAGATAATCACTAAGAGACAGAACAAATTCTGCATTTTCGTTGGACATAACCCAGAATGTTCAGATTTGAAAAAATTGGATACTTGTGAAAAAAGTTTCTCTGTTTGTTTTATAAAGTGTACACTCAAAAATGAAATGCACTTAATTTTCTATAGAAGTTTTGGTACCTCTCTGACATGAATGAGTTTGTGCCAATAAAGGGAACGACTAAACGGTACATGAACAGAATTTCACAAGACCAAAAGTCTGACTGGACAGAAAGTCACACAACTGATAGAAAAGTCTCATGACAAAAAGTCACAATTCATATATTTGCATATAGATCGAAAGAACCTAAAAGTCACAATTTATTTCTCACTTAGACTATTGTATTTAGGACAAAAAGTCACAATGCAAGAGTTGTCATTCTGATATATCATGTCACAATTCAAATATTTGCGTATGAAAGGACATTTAGGACAAAAGTCACAATGAAGAATTTCTCACTTACACTAAAAGCGGGGAGGGGGGTTACTTAGGACAAAAAGTCACAATTCAAATATTTAAAGATATATGAATATATAGTTATCCTGACAAACAGAAGCCATGATCAGTTGTAACCTTGTTGTGCTAATTAATGACCAGTGACTGTTTATTTATCAATTAAGGTGTGGAATTTAAATGATTATTATTTCTTATTCTGTCATTCACCAGGCTGTTTCTTTTATAAAAATTATTCACATACCATTTATTAAATTGTTGATTCATCAATTGCCAGTTATGAAACTTTAGTTTTCTTTACAATTATAATAATGTATAATGTTTAATACAAAAAAACTTCAAATCTTATAATCCTGACTACTTTAGAATGGTGGCCCAAATAGTAAGTCAAATTAAAATTGTGAATTTTTGTGCCAAATAACATGTCAAAATATGAAATGCGACTTTGTTTTAAATGATATGTCAAATTATGAATTGTGACTTTTTGTCCTGTGACTTTTCGTCCAGTGACTTTCTCTCCTAAAATCGACTAAACAGAGTCTGGTGGCAAAATATCGGAATATATACATGTTTGATAATATTTTCTTGTCGTATTAGTGTTATTATAACATCATTTCATCAATTTTATAAATATTTATCATAATTTATGGTTTGTTGCTCGTATTTATGAAGATCGGCAAACATTTTCGTTTAATGTCGTGGCGGAAAGAGAGTCTGGTCGAAAAATATCAGATTATATACAAGTATGTCAATATTTTCTTTTTTATTAACGTCATTATTATTTCCCCGTCTGTATTTTTTGAAAAAGAGTAGGCTAATGGCCGCTACAGAAGGCTAAATTGTCTGACCGTACCCAGCCATCCTCCTTTTACAGTAACAGTCAGAATTTGTTCCCCAACCCTATTGAATTGTTTGATATATTGAACTGGTTCTCGTCCTGAAGAAGCATGAAATATTTGCCACTGGACGTTAAGCAACAATCAATCTATCAATCAAAAGAAAGATAAGTAGGCGTAACACTGAAGAAAATAAAATTACGGATTTTGTTTGCAATGTGTTTTATAGCAATTACTGTTAATATTAAGCTAAATTTGACATTTAAATTACCCTTTGGGAGAGTAAAAGTTCATTTCAGTCACAGACGACTTAAATTAACACGTAGAACTAGACCAGCAACCGCATTATAGAAATTGAGGTAGTGTAAAGTCTCTTGGGGAGGAAAACGTCCATTGATATTGAGTCATGTGGTCAAATGTTAGGGTCACCTTTACTTAAATAGAATTATATAATTAGATAATACTTTATTAGACCCTTGGTAGTCCTTGCCCCTCTATTCATAAAATATTCAAAGTGGTTGAGATCCATCTAAACTGCTAAACAATGTATATTCTTGTTTGTGATCATACGATGAATTCATATCCTGTAGATACCTTGTTAGTCTGAGGACAATCTCCACAGTTTGATACATGTCTGAATTGAATTTCTTGAAAATTGGTTGAGACTACAAAGTTCTATAAAACCATATATATTCTTCTTTGTTATAAGAAGACGAATTAAATCAAATATTTCTTTTAGTCCAAGGAGGTAATCTCCAGTCCATACATTTTATAACTAGAGGCTCAAGTGAGCCTGAATCTCTCATGTGGATAATGAGGCATAATTTATATGATATAGTTGCATATTCAATTTTGTTTGTATACCATTTAAGGCTTGTAAAGGACCTTCCATACATCCTTGCAGGTTTGGTTAATATTGACCTCAAGTTTCAAAGGAGATGGTGAAGCTGTGATTTCCCATAGGCTTCAATGAAAACCTATGTTCCACCGTAGCCATCATGTATGTTGCTCAATTATCAGGAAATGAAGAAACATCGCAGAGGGTATCCCATTCATCATTCCTATAGAGCTTCCAAAAATTTGGCATTATAGTTTTAGAGGAGAAGAAATTTGAAAATTTGACCAATAAAAATCAAAAATTGTCTGTGGTACTATTTTTTATTCATCCGATACACATGAAATGAGGATATTTTTTTTTATAAAGGACTGCAATGCCTTATACCTGCAAAGTTTAGTTATTACTGGCCTTGTAGTTTCAGTTTCAATTGGGATTTCACATGGGCTTAAATGCAAACCTAGCCGCCATATATGCCACCCGATCAACACGAAATGATAAATCTTTGTAGGGGGTTTGGAAAGATTTGGCACTATAATTTTAGAGGAGAAGAAATTTTAAAGTTTGACAAATGAGAATCACGAATTGCACCCGGTGGCCACGATCTTTAATCTGATCGGAATGATATAAGGAATGTTTATATAGACACCCTTCAATACATCATTCCAGCAAACTTTAGTTCAAATTGGCGCAGGGGTTTGGAGATGATGGTTTAGAATTGTCTAAAGAGGGACGGACTGCCAGGTGAGCTTAAAATGATTAAATTTCTTTAAAGTGGTTCAGATAGACCCTATCCCACACCCTGCGTGCAGTTATGCAAACCGCGGATAAATTTGGCTCCGCGGTAAGAAATGTCCATTTTATCCATTATTTACTGATATGAAATCCGCGGATACATTGGATCCGCGGATTTCATATCATGTTCTAATGGTAAACATAGATGTATCTTACCGCGGATCCAGATTGATCCAGGGTTTGTATCCCATATATAGTCATATTTGTCACTATAAGATGAATTCAGTGAGATAGTTCAATTTGCCAATCAACGGTCATAAAAGCAGTATTACATGTATTAATTGATGATTGGGACCAATGAAAGATTTTTTGATATTGTATCATCTACATGTAAATATACCATTGATGCCAAAATTTGTTTAAAGTAAATGAAGTTTCGAAGACTTTATGAAGTGAATTTTCCTATCCGGTCCTATGTCAGTCAGTGTTGGTTATCTTAGTTGAGAGTCTTAGAGAATAAATTTCATTGCTGTAAAATTCTGCTCTCTTGCTGCATGGTTTCAGAGCATATTTTCATGTGAATTGTGTGCAGTGCATGGGTCCTGTGTTTAATTAAGTTCAGGTGTGGAAGTTATCTTGATAAGGGGTCAGGGTCATCAGACACAATCTGGTTTATAGGAAAATTCTGAAAGAGTACCAACTTTATAAGGACCATACCGGCCCAGTAATGTTATAAAGTGCGTTAAAAAGATCTGGTATAGTAGCCATCTTGGTTAGCTGCATGACAGAATTCTGATAGACAACCACCTAAAGTCTATAAAACATGGGTGTAATTGGCTCAGTGGTTTCGGACAAGAAGATTTTTAAATGAAATTTCCGGCTAAGGCCACACCAGATTGATTTTTAGTTCAATTAAAATTGTGAAAAAAATAGGTGCGAGCGCTCGAAATTTAATTTATTTTTTTTTTCTTGAGGACTATTATTTTCACGCGAAGATCAAAGTTACGTGCGGCACAATTTTTTAAACTAAAATATTGCAACAGATGGAAAGAATCCCTGTTTTTTTACCAAATTTAAGAAGCGGGCGACATTTTTTTTTTAAATTTCTTGAAAATTGAAGAATTTGCGACTAATTTTCAACTTTTTTTTGCAAAATGAAGCGGTAAAGAAAAAAAATTCTTCAATCTTACAGTCTGAAAATTAGAGAGGCGAAATTCAAAGAACTAAAATTCAATTTGATGTGGCATAATAAGAACCTACGTTTGGCCATATTGGTTGACAGTCCATGTCATTGCATATAAGTTTGAAAGAAGACCACCCTAGGACACATGCTGCCATGTTTAGTGCTGTCTGACTCGGTGGTTTCAGGAAAGATTTTTCAGTGATGATTGCGTAGGATTAACTCCTGATAAAGCTGCCATATTTGACGACGGACCAGTAGGTCATTAGACAAAATTTAGAAAATAGATCACCTAAAAACCACTGCTTCAAAAAGATGAATTTTCCCACAGAGTCCTAAGTTAAACGAAGTTCGGCTGCGACGACCATTTTGGTTGAATGTTCGGGGCATAGGACACAGTCCTGAAAAATTCTAAATACTTACAGGAAACCTCTCTTTTAGTGAACTTACCTATTGTAATAGCATAGAACCTTTTTATTTTCCGACACTGTATACAACCTTCCCACATGATACTTTAAAATCTGTTTTTCGTGAGCTAATTCACCAATGTTTCTGCACTAAACAAGACTTACAAAGATATGCCTATCTGGTACTAATAGGTAAGGACAAGGCGTAATTTGTCAAATATTTGTCAAAAAAGAAAAACACACAATGATTCTTACAAAGAGTACTATGAGAGTGATGTTGTTAATATGCGATTGAAATCAAAACTTTATGACAAACGTGATGATTTTAATTTACCGATTGTGAATTACGAACTTCCCCTTTCTTGGAAGTAACATGCCCAGATCTACAGCCTATTGGCTGTACATTTACAGTTGATTCCTTGCTGCCGCGTATGTGATTTATACGGGTTTTATCGGCAGGGCGAGATTGCTGTCTTATAAACTTCTAAGACAACGTTATGTTCAGTCTCTGTCAATTTCATCCCTCCAAAAGTTTGACGGTCGTCATCACCAATTGATTGGCCATACAAAGTTTTTATCTTGCGTATTAGACTAGATACCTTCTGGAATTGACACCTCACCTCACCGGACTTAATTGATACTTCACTGGCAATGCGACGGGTGCCGTTACCGGAGCAGGACATGCTCACCCTTCCGGAGCACTTAATGTCACTCCCGTTTTTCATTCTTTTTATTGTACATGTATCCTTGTGGCGTTTGTTTGTTGTGTTCCATTCTCCTGACTTTGTCTTTTCTTTGGACTTCGAATATGTGGACTTCCCATTGTTTTGTCACTTTGGTATTTGCCGATATTTCATGTTTAGGTTGTACTAATTAGATTAACCTCAGAGATTTCATTTAAGTTTTATAACGAAAAGGTTCGTATGGGATTTTTTTTTTATTGGGAATGGTACATTTTTACATTTTAATAGCAAATGGTCTTCTTGTTCTTGAGTGACAAACTGTTCAAACTTATAAAAAGACATATAATTTATTCCTGGTTAACCAGGATACTAAATTTGAAACGGGAATGAGGTTTTCTCTGACACCAATAATCAACAATCGATGTTTTTTAATACAGGTGATAAATTTGTATAATCTCTTTGGTGGATGGGGTTTGAAATTAAATGGACATTAAAAGGTTTTAATTTTGGTATGTATAGCTTGCTTGTAATATTCTGGCCTTTGACCTCTCCACCTTATAGTTTTCAGTAAACACTATACATGTATATATTATCATTTATAGAAATCAGGTTCTCTAGATTTTTGTATGTATTTCCTGTATGGTCTAATGTTAAACTAAGTCCCCCGCTGGCAGCAATGTTGAATGATGGATCGGCACCAAAGTAGCAAAACTTAGTCAGCACCTTTTGGTTCAGGTGATCGAGCTAAAAAGTTAACCCCAAATCCCAAATAAACAAAGTATTCAATATAGTAAACGTATAATAAATTGTTGCAACAATCACTGAAAATACAGGGTCCTCAGCGACAGACAAATATAGATTACGTACAGGATAAACCTGTTTTAACTGATTACCATCTGAAACTGTTAAATCTAACTCAGAAAATAAAAACTAGAATCAATTTCATTATTTATTAACATCAGAAAATTTAAATTTTCTTTCTAACATTTTTGTACTTAATCGTTCATTTTTAAATGTCATTTTCTGTGCGCAATTGTACACTTAAGGATTTTCCCGCAGCCCCATACATTTGTAACTGACTTCCAAGTCGTTTATAGCACATTCACAGCCTTCATAGACCTTATCTCCCATGAAGACATCTAGTCCGCTGGCTCCATCTTGATAACAATTGCCATTAATATCCCTGCATTCTGTAATATAATGTTATATTTCCATTAGGCCATATATAGTTTTTTTTAGGTTTTCCTTCTCCAGTACTTTACCTATTCTTTAATTTTAACTATTCGAAAAAATATCTTTATGTTGCTGTTACAGCAGATAATAAATGTAAAAAAAAATAGCTTCACTTTTGGAAGACTTTTAGTTAATGAAACGAAAACCAATTAATCTGATTACATGTGTTGCTCTTAGAAATAAAATTCTATAATGGGTTATACCTAGTTGACATTCAATGCTAATTTTCAGCAAGCTAGTCAAATCTCATTCTGTTGAAAATATGTAGTCACAGTTAGAATTGTAAGTGTTCCAGTTCCTTGTAAGTACTACTGACCATTATCCTGTCCACCCTGAGGTTGTGATTTATTTGAACTTTTGTTGTAACAGACAAAGACCGCCAATTTTCGGGCTCTTCTGTTGGTTTTTTTTTTTTTTTTTTTTGGGGGGGGGGTATTTCCCAATTAGAAAAATAACAGTCCACAGTCCAAATACATTTTCTTATGTCAGATGAATTGGGTGGTACCATCTCCTTGGGAAAGGGAAATTAAATTACAAAAGAATTCTGGACCATACAGATAGAAACAAAATTTTTCTTTTTTAAAACATGTCTCAAACATGTGATACAATCTTGTTAATTCTGTCCCCCCATTAGATTATATATATATATATATAAAGTTGTCATAAAAATTCTCAAAACGTATTTTCATCAGTTGAGTAATATTTATATATATTGTTTATTCTCATCTTGGTTGGCATCTGGGTTATGGATACAATTCAAACTACCTAAGGACTATTACTATCAAGTTTGGTTTTGACATGAACAAATTCTAGAAAAAAACAGTTATTGAATAAAACCCAGTATATTGATTTTTGCATGTAAAATGGGGAGGGAAATGTATCAATTAATGTTAAATGTCTTAAAAAGGAACTAATTTTTTTTCAAGGACCAACAATGAAGATATTGAATAATATTTTATTAATTTTATGTTTGGCTTATCATTAAGTAGTATTAATATTAATTTAAATCTTTTATAAGTGATAATGATCTCAATATATGTGAAATATGTGAATATGGGGTGTATGATATGTATAAATTAAATAATAGCGTAAAAGAATCATTATAATCTCCACATGAGATTTACATGTACATGTACATAGAAGTTATCATCTGTTTGGATACCTTAGAAAGGTAGACCTTTCACATGTATGTATTTTTATCTTTTCAATATATATGACACATTTTGATCTTTTCGATATTTGTCTGTTTTTGTTTGCGTATTATTTCTTTTACGCTATTATTGTGTTGTCTTTGGTGATAATTCATTTATTTTGGATCTCAAACCAATAAAGAATTTGAATTTGTTTGAAAAATTTCATATTGTATCCAATTTATAAAGAGTAATATAAATAGAAAAAAAATATTAACAGCATGAAAAAGGCTAGTAAATTTTGAAACAACATTTTTGATGAAAATTTTAAACTCCTGATCATCGTTGGGTAGTTTGTCAAACGTATGATGAGTCTAAATCCTCAATTTTCTTTAAGACTTACCGTATTCAATGATGTCCTGGTAGTATGTGTTGTCTTTGAAGTTGCATTGTTTGGTGACACATTGATTTGGAGAGTTGTCTTCCCACTGCGATCCAACTCCACGGAAGACATCATTCTCATCTTTACATCCTGTTGGTATAGAGATTTACATATTTTAGGGTGAATTTACACTCTTCCATTCGTTTTCATTTTAAGCAAAATCCTTTCTATGACTTACTTATTCTTTCTAATATCTCAGAAGTCCTCAGTTAGACCCCAATATGAGAAACAGCAATATTATTAATCCTTGTTCACAAAAATGTGTCTTATTTTGGGATTTTATTTATACTCATCAAATTCCTTTGCAGTTTGTTTGCTGGTTTCAGAAGGAACTTTAAACCTGATCATTTATCTGTTTCAATTATCTAAATTTCTAATAATCTGTATTTTATATTCTTGTATCGAAAGTTTTTATACTGTCATAAGTTGATAGTGAACATTATAATATACGTTCATATCAGTAGATTTGGAAATTTAAACAACCATAACTTCTGACGCAAAGCCGAAGGATATACAAGATACTGAAATGTGTTAAAATCTCCATATCTATGGATATGAACATCAATAACAGATTTATCGAAAGCCTTAGTATAAAAAGATAGAATTTTACGCTATATAGGAGAAATTGAAGGAATGTAAAAGTCTGTTTTTGTTTTTTAGGCATGTGGGATTAGCCAATCATAATTCAAGAAATTTACCGAGACAGAAATAATAAATGTTATCCTTCATTTTATATTCTGTTTTTTTTTTGTCTTCTGTTATTTCAAATTAAATTTACTATTTAAAGGCCCAGGTTGATTTTCAAGAGATTTAAAACATTACATATTTGTTGTTTCCAAGTTGTACCACTCTCTCCCCTCTGAACATGGGCTGCTAAGTACAAAAACAACATATTTTAGTGATGCATAAATGATGTTCTCTTTCTGTTGTGAGTGGGCACAATATTTCTACGCTTGAGATAGTGTTGGCAAATATAATACTGATAGTATAAAATATAATTATAGATAAAAACATGGTCTTTTTCAAATTTCCCTTGTTGTCAGCCCGAGACCTTGATATCAGCCACAAGGGCTTTTGCCCAAGGGACGATATTAGGCGAGGGCTGATAACACAGGCAATATGAAAAAGACCATGTATTAATCTATTTATCACATATTCGGCCACTACCAACAAATAATTTTACTGTTGAATTAGATTTTCCAGTCTTCAAGCACGTTTGTCAGGTATTTGACATCCCTGAATACAAGGTTCACATTCACAATGCTACAGCTATTAAACAGTGTTATTTCTTTCACCTAGATCTATAAATAGATTTCATAAGCCCCTATTTGAAACTGCTTAGAACATTTATGAATGGTTAATTCACCAAAAATAATGATCAGACTATTATTTACAGCTGAGCGGAAGTGACATCGGTGAGGCTCACGAGAGGGCAGATAACATGTTATCTTCCCTCGTTTGATGTTATTGCCCCAGGGGCAAATAACAATCATCAAATTATGTTTTTATGACATATGCGTTTCTGATATTGCTATGAATGTTACTTACAACATTATGTCAGGAATCAACTTCCAACCCACCAAATTTGCAAATTCAGAAGATTTTGGATATTGCATAAGACAATTTCTTCTACTAAGAAATTAGTTTTAATCAATAGGCCATGCAGTGTTGAAATAAAATAATAGGAAAAAATAATTACAATTATTGAATACAATGTAATCAGATAATGAAACTATTATGAAACAGTAGCTGTACTCTCCTTACCCCGCTCTGCAGAAATTGTGGGTACACCCTTTACAAGTGAACATGTGTACTGTATAGGATCAACTGAATCTGTCCACATATCCCCTATATTGTAACATTTCCCATCAAGTTGACACTCTAGAAAAATAAATATACATAATAAGAATAATATTCCATTTCTTACACATGTGTAATTTTTTGTGCTTTATTTACGTGGAAGTCTGCAGTGCATCGTTGTTCAGGATATATCTATTTTGGAGCCTCATAAAAATAAGACATAAATTTTCAACAAACAATGAAAATAAGTCAAATTTACAATAAAGAAAAGAATATTGCTTCAATTTAGCCTTCTTAATATCAAACTAGAAATACTGTGAGCAAGCTCACTAATTGATACCCCCGCACCCCCTATCACAAGGAATGGCAAAGTCAATGTTTTGCTATGGAAAACCCAAAAAGTTGGTCAGATCAAAATCTAAAACAGGAGGTGCACTATGGCATCATGTGATAAAGATTCTCTGAAAGTCTCATGGAATTCCCTTTAGTGGTTTAGGAGGAGTTGCGGATGGCATACTGGTACCCCCTATCACAAGGAATGGCAAGGTCCATGTTTTGGTATGGAAAACCCCAAATGTTGGTCAGATCAAAATCTAAAACAGGAGGTGCACTATAGCATCATGTAAAAAAAAGATTCTCTTAAAGTTTCATCAACTTCCATTCAGTGGTTTAGGAGGAGTTGCGGATGGCATACTGGAACCTCCTATCACAACGAATGGCAAAGTCCATGTGTTGGTATGGGAAACCCCAAATGTTGGTCAGATCAAAATCTAAAATAGGAGGTGCACTACAGCATCATGTAATAAAGATCCTCTGAAAGTTTCATGAAATTCCATTCAGTGGTTTAGGAGGAGTTGCGGATGGGATCATGGTACCCCTATCACAATGAATGTCAAAGTCCATGTTTTGTTATGGGTAACCCCAAATATTCATCAGATCAAAATCTAAAATAGGAGGTGCACTATGGCATCATGTAATAAAGATCCTCTGAAAGTTTCATCAAATTCCATTCAGTGGTTTAGGAGGAGTTGCGGATGGCATAAAGAATGGACAAAGCATCTAGGAGTTACTCCATACCGAGAAGCTGAGTCGTTAACCAATCTCCCAAACTTCACTTGAGGAGGGTAAAATAAGCTTAATTATGGTAAATTAGAAATGGGAACTACAAAAATATCAACCACACATCAGTCAACAAACATCAGAAGCCTGTGTCGCTCACTTTTATTGCATATATATATGCCATTCAATTTTCATAAAAAAAAATTGGAACAATATCGTTGAATGGTTATTGCTGATTTTTTCACTAGTAATGGACCATTTCACCGAAGTTAAGTATTAATTATGTAAACAGTTTCTGGGGATTAGTAATTTTTTTTTACGATTAGTAATTGTACTCATATTTGTCCAAGGTCCAGATCCTTGATATAAAACTGAAATGGAACCATCCAAAGACCATTCCAACAAATTTGGTCTCAACTACATGTACCTCATTAGTCTCACAGTATAAAATATTAAATTATTTTTTTGCTGATTTTTCTGATTTAAGTAACAGGAGCCCTATTGATCTGAAGACCATACTAGTTTCAAAGGAGAAGATTGTGAAATTTATTTTGCTATTTTTCTAATTTTAGTAATGGCAGCCATATCAGTTGGAGTTGCAGACCTCAGGAGACCACCTAAGGACCATTCCATCAAAGTTTGGTTTCAATTGCCCGGATATGTCAAAGGAAAAGATTTTTAAATATTGCTTTGCTGATTTTTTATCTTTAGTAAAGATGGCCATACTGGTTGGAGGTGTGGATGTTCAAACACAATTTCAACTAGAGGCTCCCAGGAGCCTGTATCGCTCACCTTGACTATGTCCACCTTTACTGGCAGCCTGGAACTTTGCTGTCAAGTTCCAACTGGCTCACTAGTTTCAAAGAGGAAGATCTTTCAGTGATGTTTCCAAGTAGGTGTCCTATACTAAACTATTTTCTGCTCTGGTGGCGATCTTGGATGATGGGTGTGGTCATCGGATATAATTGAAAAAGGACCAGCAATTTTATTAGACAAGGAGATCTTTAAGTAAATTTCCCATAGGGTATTATGTTTAACAATGTTCGGCTCTGGTGGCCATCTTGGATGGTGGGTAGGGTCATCAGATATATTTCTGAAAGAGGACCACCAAAGGACCATTTTTGCTAAGTTTTGTTCCAATTGGTTAAGTTGTTTCAGATAAAAACATCTTTAAGTATATTTCCCATAGGGTCCTACAGTATATTAGAATATGTTCGGCTCTGGTGGCCATATAGTATGACGGGTGGGGTTATCGAATATAATTCTGAAAGAGGACCACCTAAGGACCATTGCTGACAAATTTTGTTCCAATTGACCCAGTGGTTTCAGACTAGAAGATCTTTAAGTAAATTTCCCATAGCGTCCTATGTTAAACTAAGTTCGGCTCTGGCAGCCATCTTGGATGACTGGCGACGGACCCCAAGTGATGACAACATGGCCCATTGGGTGAGCTAATAATACATTTAAAAAGGGTAACACAATTAGTAAAATCTCATAAAGTTTTTATTTTTAGTAACAATAGCTATAATGGTCCAAGGTCCAGGACACAATTATGAAAGAGGACAACCAAATGACTATTCCATCTAAGTTTGGTTTCAATTGCCCCATTAGTTTAGAGAAGAAGATTATTATTATTTGGCATACTTTTTTCCAGTTTTAGTAACATTGGCCTTATTGGTCCATTAGACAGATTTCAGAACGATTTTGAAAGCAGACGAAAAAGGACCATTCCTTTATTTGAGTTCATGTTTACATGTTTGTTTAGTTCGGGTTTTACGCCTTTTTCAGCACATTTTGGCCATTTTGTGGCGGCCAGTTTTTATTGGTGGAGGAAGCCGGAGTACCCGGAGAAAACCACTGACCTTCGGTAGGAAAATTGGCAATCCTTGTCAATTAAGATCGGAGTCGAACACACCTCGCCACAGGTGAGATTCGAACTCACAACCTCAGCGTTGACAGACTAGTGATCATTAGTAGTCACGACGAACTACCTAGACCACTCGGCCACCGAGGCCCCCTGTTTACATTGTACATTTAAAGTCCCTGCTTCAAAGATAACTGAGATGTTACATATCAAGTAACTTACTTTCGGATATTTTGATAAACTCAGCTGAGTCCATTGTTTTAATACATTCATACAGAATACAATCATATTCCATTTTGTCTCCTACGTTATATTCTTTGCCATCAGCTGTTTTACATATTCGTTCTGAAAAAAAAGTTAGAAATTATAACAGGGAATTTTTCATGTCAGAACAATTTATAACCATTAAGTCCTACTAGTAACATGAGAGCCAACATACATGTGATTAGGGGGAGTGAGGATCTCCTTTTTGTTCTAAAACACTTAGCAGTAGAGAGAAGATTTCAAAATATGTTTGTTTATATCTTTTTCAGTAATGGCAGCCATATTGGCCCAAGGGCTGGATCCTCTGACCAAGACTGTGAAAAAGGACCATGTAAGAAGCATTCCATCAAATTTTTGTCTCAATTTTCCCAGATGTTTCAGAAGATAAGATTTTTAAAATATTATTTTGCTAATTTTTCTTTTTTTAATAATAGCGGGCATTTAGGTCCACTTTCCAGATCCCTGGACAGACTTTTAAAAGATGGCCACCTAAGGACCATTTCATCAACTTTAAGTCTCAAATGCCATAGTATTTTCAGGGAGAAGATTTTTTTAATAATTTTGGCCAATTTTTCTACTTTTAGTAACAGGGGCCATATTTGTAAGAGGTTTGGACCCCAAAAAACAAACCACCCAAGGATTCCACCAATGTTTGGGCCAGGTGAGCTAAAAGTTGTTATTTTATATGCTTCATCAATGATTTTTACTGTTTTTTGAATTCTGTAATTTTATGTAATGTGTATCTGCTCTTTTATCATTATGTTTATTTACAGTAATAAAGGTTATTTTGAAGGAATTTATCAATGTGTAAACTCAGGCAATTCGCTCACAAACTACAGTCCAAAGGACTTTATGCAAAGTTTGTGATAAGCCCGAGTTTACACACTGATAAATTCTGTAAAAATAACCTTTATTACTTAATTCCAAAGTAATGCAGAAATATGACGTTTTCCATTTGAAATTAATATTTTCCTCATGCACTATATTGCATGCGTACATATTCATGCGCATGATGTCATGAAAGGAATTTATCAAGTTATAAACTTTTTACTGGAAGTTGCTGTTAGCAAATGAAATTACGGCATTTGATGTTTTGAAAACAATATTGGAATTATCGTTATGTATATGCTTAGGAATTAATTGGCAGATTGTAACCGATGTTGGCAGGAATGACATATGGAAGGATGCATGCAACTGATTCAACTTTTTTAGGTCAAAGGCCAAACATCCAATGAAATTTTGCGTTCTTTAACAGCCTTGTGGATATGTTCATAGCTTACATTTTCAAATGTGCTAATAGAAACCAGGTGATCTATACAGGCTCAGGTTAGCCTCTGGTTCTATTTTAGTAACAACATCCATGTTGATTGGTGGACACTGAACACAATTTTTGAAGGGACCCAATTACCATTCCACCAAAGTTTGGCACTAATTGAACAAGTGTATGTGGTTTCTGATGAAAACATCTTTAAATTTTACGTTGACGGCCCAGGTGAGCTAAAACTTACGTCATAACACGAGCTTTGATTGCATTGTATTTTTTTTTTCAAATATGGCAGTCAATATGGAAAGTTTATTTGAAACCTAAAACTGCAAAATTTCCTTAAAATTCAAATTTTAGGGGCAATAACCCAACAAAGGCTTGACCGATTCGTCTGAAAATTTCATGGCATGTAGATATTGACCTGATGAACATTTTACCCCCCATGTCAGTTTTGCTCTAAATGCTTTAGTTTTTAAGACAAAAACTGCAGTTTATCCGTATGTTCTATTTTTAGACATGTCGGCCATGTTGGTTGGCAGGCGGGGTCATCGGACACATGTATTAAACTAGATACCCTAATGATTCTTGTGGTCAAGTTGGTTCCATTTGGCCCAGTAGTTTCAGAGAAGAAGATTTTACTAAAAGTTAGCAGAGGACGATGGATGAGAATAGCTCACTTGACACTTTGGGTCAGGTGAGCTAAAAACGCCTTCATCTAATTCAGATAACAAATATTCCACTATAAGTGTCACTGTATGCGTATACCTTGTGACACCAGTTCTAAGTCACCACTTTCTCCACAAGTATAAATCTGCGTCTCTAGGCCATCCATGTATTCGTATGTCTCACCAAGCTGTATACAGTAACCACTAGGTGTCATACATTCTGTAAATATCAAAGTACTCTGTTATGTAAACTTCAAAATACACCATCTGCTTATTAAAACTTAAGAAATAAGTTGTGGTCAATCACTTGGTAATATTTATCAGATTATACATCTCATATGATTGATATTAGATCACATCGATCAGTCTGGCTTCTGTTTTTCACATCTGTTGATATTTGTATACATATTTAGCAGTATTTGACAATTGACGAATTTTGATACAAGATCAGCCTAGTGATTTCAATTAAGTTTTATCATGTGGATGTACAGCCTTTATACAGGTAATTGGAATTATCCTCTTAAGCCCTTTTGTAATACTGGTACATTATATTTATAATTTCTTGATTAAAAGAAATAAGGAGAGTCTAAAATAAAATATAGAAAGCTCGTCATTTTCCATTATGAAATGCGATATAAATTAAGCTACATATATCTTTGGTATACATAAATCTATATTCATTTATTCCATTAAATTTTTTTATCATTTTTCATAAATGACTATTTAAAATCAATCCAATTTAATTAGTTGAAAATTTTATCGATGTACTGCATTTAAATTTATCTACCCAAATGAAAAATGGATAAACACCTCCTACCGATCTAACCACAGCAAGGTGTCTGCTAATCTTTTTGTCCAAGTGGACAACTTATTAAATAAATTATAATTTTAATTCCAAAGGCATCCATATGTAATATATAATGGATTGTTACAACAAATAGATATAATGTAAATGACACTTCCATTACATCAACATCTTTTAGTTTTTTAAGGAATGATGTTTATCAACAAAAACATATTAATTTAAAAACAACATGGGTCAAAAGTAAAAATATTATTAATTATCTGTATACATGTATTTTTCAGCATTTCGAAGTAAATAAATTTTCTTTATTCGTTTATTTATAATAAAAAATTATTAAATTATTTGAGTAATCTAAACTCCCCAAAATGTTGGAACAGATTGCCTCAAGTAAATGTGTCAGTTAGATTGTGTTCAGTACAACAACAAAACATACGTTGTAACAGTAAAAATTGCCTGATGTGAACAAAATACATCTGTTACAATTTGAAAAAGGATGTCAAAAACAGATTTCTACTGCTATAAGCACAGGAGAGGGTTGTATCAGAGAAAATGTGTTTGTATCAATGCAAAATAATTATGTTGTTGCAGTAATAATTTGTTTAACACATTTTCACCCATTTGTAGCTCTTTTCGGCATTCATATTTTGTCCCTAAATATGAATGGAAACAGTTTTGTTAGATTTATGTCGAAGATGTTACCAGTTTATCAGAGTATTCAAGAACACAAATGTATCTGTAGCGAGTACTCAATTATTAAATTTCAAAAGTTTTGCCAACCCTATTTGAAAGTAATTATTCTTTGACATTTCTGGATATGAACTTCTCTTCATTTTTTCTATAAATTTTAAAAACTCTTATTTATTAAATCCAATAATGATAAGCTTCACTCTGGCATTAAATAATTCAATGCATTGTGGGTAAATCACTGGGATAATATATTGGTGAGTACGGTATAAAACCACTGACATGACATGATCCATTACTTACTGTTTGCTATGGTCTTTGTAAAGCCACCTGGGAGACAAAGTGTAGTCATACAGCCATGTGTAAATTCATCTCCTACTCTGTGACAGTTGTGGAAACAATCATAACACCCTGTAATATATATAAGGACATTAATTTCTTCAAACAAACCACATCTGATGGTTGTAATGCAATGAGAGTTTGAAATTTAATTTCGGATTTATGTAAGCAAAAATAGCTTTTTGTCCTTGATTCTGATACTAGTATATAGACTGTTAATGTATCATTCACCTGGACTTCAGATGAAGACTCAGAATAATTGTTTGACTGTGTTAAGAATTTATTACCAAGTTGGATTACAATGTTCAGTGGTTTAACAAGAAGATCTTTCAGTGAATTTTCTCATATGGTCCTATACTGAACCTGTTGTTTAATATAATCCAAAAGGACCTCCTTAAGACAATTGGTGCCAACTTTTACCAAATCGCTTAAGCCATAGTTGTTTTTTCTCTGTTTTGTGTTAGTGTGCGGGTAGGTTTTTTGCCTCATATGGTCAAAAACAAACACAGACATATTTTTCAATCGGTAAAAAAAAATGCAGAAATTTGTCTCATTCTGAACCGTGGTTTAGTGTTTTAGCTCCTTAAGTCAATGGTGCACTTTAAAAAGGGTTCCTGATCGTTATTATTTTCAAGCATTAAAAACGATGGTTTTTAATTTTACGAAGTAACCCTGACCATGAATATTTTTTCAGTGCATAGTTGATCTTTTTTTAATAGTTTAAACAATAAGGTTTTTATTAATTTATTTTATTCATGTAGTACTATACTTTAGTGAAAATTAATTTCAGTCTATAATTTTTTCCAGTTTTTACTTAAAAATGCAATTTGTTTATCATTTTATTTTGTCCATTTGGTTGTTTTATTGTAATTTTTCGATATTTTCATGTTTTTTCATGTTAATGTTTGTGAAGAAAATTAAAACTCTATATATTTATTTAAAGCAAATAATGCAACAATGGACAAAGGGTAAGATGTAAATGGCCCCAGCTGAGATAAAATATCACAAATTACTTTCCATTTGAATCTCTTGTTCTTTCTGGTGTCACAGAAAAATGTTCAATTGCAGTTTTACTCTCATGAAATCTTTATGAGGAGTAAATGCCTTGTGTGTTTTTTTCCTGGCTGGCTGCCAGGTTTTTACAGTCTCAGTTGACGCAAAACAAAGAAAATAACAGACACAGCCTAAATGATTTCACACAAAAAGACCTTTAAGTAAATTTTTCATAAGGTTCTAAATGTTAAACTAAGTTGGCTTGTGGTGGCCGTCTAGGATGGCAATCTGGGTCTGACACAGTTCTGAAAGAAAAAAACCTAAGGATCATTGATGCAAAGATTTTTTCTGTTTTCTGATTGGTTCTGTACTTTCAGACAAGAAAAAATGACTTATCTTAAGGGTTCTATCTTAAACTATGTTTGCTTGTAACAGCTATTCTAGATGGTGGTTGTGGTCATCGAGAAATAGTTCTGAAAGAGGACCACCTAAGGACATGGTTGAAATTGGTTCAGTTGTTTCAGAGAAGATTTTAATATAAAGGTTTACAGATGAAAGTACAGAAGGTGACAAAAACCGGAAATTGGGAAGAATCCAATATTTTTTTAATATTTCATATAGGAATATCTAGAGACTAAAATGGTCAAAATCAAGAAATCTGGCAAATTCCGGAAACTTTCAGGCATGCAGATGGACTGAGGAAGGATGCCAGCTGATAGAAAAAATTTGGTCCATGTGAGGTAAACATTTGTGGTGAGCATGCCTCTCTTGAATTTCAAGGTCTTGTATGGATAGGTTTTGTCTGTTTATACCTATTTAGAATTTCATGAAATATTTTCAATTCCCTATTTAAGTTGAAAATATACAAAAATAAGCTGGAAAACATTGTATCAAAGAATTTTATTTTTGTTCGTTTTGGCAATACAGTATATCGAAAAGTCATTGGGATTCTCATGGGTACAAACTGTCCTTCTTTTACTGCCGACTTATATTTACATTGATATGAACAGAATTTTATGAAAATCTCCTTAAAGGTGAAATACATATTCATGATAAGTTAATTGATATTTTTAACAACAATTCAGGTATCCTGATAATGAACTAACTGTTGATAGCCCTGAGATTTTAGTATATTACAAAAGACATTTACTGGTATCATAAAGGACTACAACCGAACACAGCTCATATGAATAGCAAATGTTATCCTTTCACAAATCTCAGCATAAATATCGAAAACAGGAGCATATATACAAACATTTCTGATAAAAGTAAAGACTGAAATTTTCAAAATGATTGTATTATCAATAAACAGCAAACCAGATTTTCATGTTTCACTGTTTGGAGCTGCCTACCTGAACAGCCATATGCTTGCCGCAATCGCCAAACAAATTATTTTTTGTAGGAAAATCTTGTTGCTTCAATATTTTTTCTGCAGTTTTCTGTGCTCTATTGTTTAATTTCTACATAAAATGTCAAACAACAATTGCGATGCTGTTTGACATACCCTGGTAAGCAAGTTTAATTTCAACCAGAGGCTCCATGGAGCCTGAATCACTCACCTGGATTTTATGCGACAACAACTGACAATGCACTCCTAGATAAGATATGTAAAGAATTCTTCCAGTGTCCAATGTTAAAAATGTTAAGCTAAGTCCAGCTGTAGCAGCTAGCTTCGATTCCGATCGGCATGAAAACATAACTTTTGTAGCAGACATTTATCCAAGGATCTTAATGCAACAAAAACATTTCAATTGGCTTAGTATTTTCTGACAAGAAGAGCTTTGTACAAATTACCCCATAGGGTCCAATGTAAAATTAATCCGGATGTGGTGACCATCTTGAATTTCAGATCGGCTTAAAAAAACATAACTAATGTAGAGGTTCATCCAATGCTTGTTCATACATAGAAATATTTCAATTTGCTTGGTAGTTTCTGTACAAATTTCCCATAGCGTTCAATATTAAACTAAGTTTGCTGTGACAGCCATATTGAATTTCCGATAGGCACAAAAAACATACCTTTTGTAGAGGTTCATCCAATGCTTGTTACTACATAAAAATATTTCAATTTGCTTGGTAGTTTCTGACAAAAACAATTTTGTACAAATTTCCCATAGCGTTCAATGTTAAACTAAGTCTGGCTGTGACAGCCATATTGAATTTCCGATGGGCACAAAAAACATACCTTTTGTAGAGGTTCATCCAATGCTTGTTCATACATAAAAGTATTTCAATAGTTTTTGACAAGAGGACCTTTGTACAAATTTCCCACTGGGTTCAATGTTTAACCAAGTCTGGCTGTAGTGGCCATATTGAATTTCTGATCGACACAAAAAACATAAATTTTGTAGAGGTTCATCCAAGGATCATTCATACAACAAATCAATTCAATTGGCTCAGTAGTTTCTGACAAGAGCTTTGTACAAATTTCCCCACTGGGTCTAATGTTAATCTATGCCTGACTGTGGCGGCAGTCTTGAATTTCTGATCGGTAACAAAAAACATATCTTTTGAAGATAAGTGCAATCAAAATGAATTATCTGTTGCTGGTAGCCATGTTGAATATCCAATCGGCACAATGAACATGTTTTGTACAGAACCATCCAATTAACATTCCTGCAAAGTTTGGTTCGATTCTGACTGGTTTTCAGAGAAGAGGATGAAAATGTAAAATATGGATGGACGATGGACATAAAGTGATGTTAAAAGCTCGGAGCTACATGGCGTTTTAGGCTTGGTGAGCTAAAAACTTGGAAACATTGGCCCAAATGTTTTTCAAACTCAAGCAAATTGATTTACATGACGTTAATTGGATTCTAACCATGTTCTGTAATAAGTTTGGTATCAATAAAAGTTGGTCCTTGTTCAGCTATGACACATTTCTTCCAGCAGCATTCTTCTTTTACTGTTTGGTATAAAGGAAGACATCCACCCTTGTACTCACAACCTGTTAACAATAGAAGTAATGGATTAACATGAACTGTTAACAATAGAAACAATGGATTAATATAAACTGTTAACAATAAAACTCATGGATTAACATACATTATTACAGACCAAACTGCCTATTCAATTGTACAGGTGATTTTTGTTTCAAATTTTGTGATAATTTTTAATATGGAGAATCAAATGACTGAAAAAAATTAGGGGGTCACTGAACTTGCTTTGTCTCCATATCAACTTTGATTTCGTGTGTTTTCTCTATATTGCTGATCTGTGGTACTTATTAGAAATAAAAATGTATTCTTAAAATATCTGCAACACAGACACAATTTTTTGACAAGATGAACACATTCAATTCTTAGTTATAGGTGCTAATTTGTTCGATATATTTAGTTTTGATTATAAACCTGAGGCTCCTAGGAGCCTGTATGGCTCACATGGTTTACAAATAGTGTGGATTCATTAATATTCGTTGTATACCAATTTTCATGGTTTTCGTGGGTCCCAGTAAACCACGAATTTAAATATCCAACAAAAAATAATATTTATTTTCAGCTTAAATGCACTGAAGTTTGAAACCACGGAGTTTTGATATACCTATGAACAATTGCATTTTTACAGCATGTACTTGGATACTGACATGTGATGAGTCAGCTATATCCATAGAGGACATAGTGTTTAGTGTAATTCTGTCTTTGGTAACATATAAACGCTCAAAAAAATTTCTTTAAAAATATCTTGACTGTGTAAATTGTCGCGAAATTCACTTCCGGTTTTTTTATTCAAACATTCAAGAAAAATTTTAATCTTAAGTAGGCCTAAACAATACAGACTTTCTCATAAATTACAGTAAAACAACTTGTCAAAAGATAACAAAGCAGACATTAATCGGATTAAAGATATGTATGTATATGCCCCGAGGTATTTGGTGACAAGTGATTGCTATTTTGTTAATTCATATTTCACACCTAATTAGCCTAACAAGTAAATAATTACGTTAATCTTGTTAAATTCATGACAAATGTGAAGAATCTGTTTGTTAGACTTTTGTTTCATAAGAGCTTAAAATCAGTACTTTACTGTACAATATAAAAGTCTGATCGGCACGTTTTGTCGCAGTATTTTCATGATATTTTCATGATATCTGATGTGCCAAGCCACGAATTTCAGTATTTTAACAACTTTTTAATTTTTTTTTCTAAGCCAGCAATCCATGAATTTACGTATCCCACGAAATGCCTTTTTTTTCTCTATCCACGAAAATAAATGAATCCACAGTAGCCCAAAAAATCTCATTTAATGACTAGCCTGTCTATTTTGCCCTTTGAAGATGAAATGATTATTCTTTGTAGAAGACCTCACTACAAATTTCCAATGGCAATGTTTTAGCCATATCAAGAAGATTTGAGAATGATTTTTGTCAGATCAAGTCAAGAAGAGGGATCTTGGTTGAAGATCTCAATAAAATCACTTGTATCAAGTTACAAATCATTTGTTCTTGCAGTTTCAGACATAATTCTGACAAAGCACTATCTAAGGACCATTTCTGCCAGGTCTGATTCCAATTGGCTCAGTAGTTTCAGATAAGAAGATTTTTTAATGAATTTTCCCATTTGATCCTATGTTAAACTATGTATGGCTGAAGCAGCAATCTTGGTTGACAATTCAGGTCATTGGACAATACTGAAGGAGGACCATTTAAGAACCATTGCTGCCAAGTCTTGTTCCAATTGGCCCAGTTGTTTCAGATAGAAGATTTTTAAATGAATTCCACATAGGGTCCTATGTTGAGTTTTTTTTATATCGGCCAATTAGAAACAAGAACTGTCAATGGTGGCCATATTTGTAGTCCGATCAGGACAACATGAGGAAACTTTGTAAAGAACCTCCAATAGATGCTTCCTGTCAAGTTTCGTTCCATTTGGCCTAGTGGTTCCAGAGGAGAAGATGAAAATGTGAAAAGTTTATGACGGTTGACGACAGACAACAGACGCCAAGTGATGGCAAAAGCTCACATGGCCTTTGGCCAGGTGAGCTAAAAAGTGAAGACATATTCTGCTATAAAAAATATTCTGAAGTTATTTTTTTTCTTTAGATTTACTATACATTTAGAATGTTAGCTGTTGTCTTGATTAATTTTATAAAAATTTGTCTCGTATGTTTTCTTTGTTGTCTATTTTTTCAGTGTAATAGTTGAATGTACACAATTTTTCTCCACATGTTATTTAATGATCACGAAGAAGCTTCTGTCAAAGTATGGTTAAAATCCAGGATTGTTTAAGAAAGTAATTAAAGTTTTAAAAATTTTAAATATAGACTGTATATAATGTTAACTGAGAGAAAAGCTAAGTCCATTTATAAGTAAAATATGGAAAACTGGAAAAAAATTATTACAAAATTTTCCTCTGGATACTATCTTTTGATCATGAACAAAGTTCTGTCCAAGTTTGGTAAAAATCCAGTATGGTTTTAAGAAAGTAATTAGTGTTTTAAAAACTTTAACTGCAGACTGTATATAATGTTAATTGGGACAAAAACAAGTCTATTTATAAGTAAAATACGGAAAAATTGAAAAATTTAGAAATTATAAATAAACAATTTTTACTAAAATATTGATGCCAATTTTTACTAAAATATTGATGCCAGTACCATCTATAAAGTATTTCCATTTATTTTGTATCGGTTTATCAAATCAACAGGGTGGATATTCTGAAGTTTACTGGATTACTTACTACGTTTATTGCTTTCTGACTTTTATAGAAATTTTATATTAATTGTATATTAAACCCGAAAATACCTATTTGATTGTTGGAAGTCAAATTCATTATGTACATGTTTGATTTAAGGTTTTCATTTTTATTTGTTCCCAATACAATTTCCTAAAAATCTATATGCTCAGGCATTATCTTAAAGAACCCTTAGGATTTTTGTGTGAACATATGCAAAAAATAGGAAAAATATTTGGGTTTATAATCTTTGAATGCAATAATTGTGAGGACTAAACAAAATTTGAAAGTACAATAAATGATTTTTGCTGCAAGTAATGCATTTAAAAAATAGATCATATTTGTGATATTATATAACTTTTTGCCTGACAAAAATATCATGGTTTATTTTATAAATATTTTTTTAAAAATTATACTAAAAAAGATGTACTCTGAGCCATTGCTCACTAGTGATACCTCTGCTTTTCAATAAGGTAAAAAAATAAACGAAGTCATCAAACAGGAAGTTGATGTAGCCTTGATCCGAAAACGTATCCCACAATATGGCGTACCTATAGGATTGTGACAAAATATCAACTGGCTGTGATGAGTAGTTGCAGAGAACCAGATTTTTTAAGGAACCTCTGTTCAGAAGTTTTACTATATATGGGAAGAAAATTGTATATGTTTATTCATACCATCAAATTATTAAACAAACTATTATTTGCTGGACACATCCAATTTTGGGGGTAAAATGTTTTTCCAAAGCTTTAGTAAATTTTTCTGATGTGTATCTTCTGAAAATTTTAAAATTTAATGATACCAAACTAACTTACTTAATTTTATGTTTGTTTTAATTATGATATAAAAATATATATACTTGAAATTAATGAGAATATCTGATGTATTTACGGGTTATATCTTTTGTCAACTGTCATCAAGCTTATTTTGATAACCATTGAAAATAAACAATATAAATATAAATGAAAAGACCTACCAACTTCTGTAGGTACCATTTGACCTTGTTTACATTTGAATTTAACGCAGTCTTGTCCATTAACTCTAGCTCCAGGTCTCACACACTTTTCACCTGTCTGACATCCTGTAGACAAAAATAAATATAATGTAATAACTACAGGCTTCCAGGAGGCTATATCAATCACATGGATTTCATCTGCCATTCAAACACCATAAAAGAGAATTAAACATAAATGAAAACAAAGCCTGAAATCTGTGCTTTTTGCTTTTTTTTTCACTACCAGTGAATATCTTGCTATATGATCCTAACCCTGATCCCTGACCTTAAGGACCATTCAACCAGATTTGGAATAAACTGAACCCAGGGTTACAACAATAAATTTGTTGATTTTTTTATTTTTAGTTCCAGACCATTGGAAATAAATTTGATAAGGCACTGCCTAAGGACCAATCAATCAAAATTTGGTTTCAGAATAGAAGATGTCTTAAAAATCTTTTTGTTGATTTTTTATTTTAAGTAAAAGCAGCAATACTTGTTGGAATTCTGAAGCCCAGGACATAATTTTTATAGGAGACAACTTTGGGCCATGAATTCATCAAAGTCTTGCTTATTTGTGTCAGGATTTTCATAGATGAAGATTTCTAAATATCTTTTTCTTTATTTTTCTATTTTAATAATGGCAGCCACATTAACAAGAGGACTTGTGTTCACAAGATGTCAATGCTGCAATACCCCACAAAAATGGTCAAAGTCCCATAATTCCCATAAAAATTGTCAAATCAAAATGGTGATATAATATGATCAACTACATTTTATAGCAAACATATTTCAAAGTTTAAATGTTTTCTGTCAAACAGTCTCAGAGGACTTGCGTTCATAAAATGTCAATATTGTGATAGCCCCCAAAAATAGTCGAAGTCCCATAACTCCCATAAAAATTGTCAAATCAAAATGGCAATATATTATGATCAACTACATATGATGGCAAACAATATTTTAAAGTTTGAAAGTTTTTTGTCAAACATTCTCAGAGAACTTGCATTCACAAGATGTAAATGTTGCAATACCCCTTAAAAAATTGTCAAAGTCCCATAACCCCACTAAAATTGTCAAATCAAAATGGCGATATAATATGATCAACTACATAAGATGGCAAACAATATTTTAAAGATGAAACTTCATATGTATTTTAAAGGAACCATAATGGACAAATCCAGACTTAGAAAAGCAGAAAAGATCAGGACAAAAACTAGTGTCAATACACTATAACATGATTAGACTATCAATCATTTCAAGGAGTACAAAATATTCTTACTTTTTTAATTTAAAACATTTCTGAACATTAAAATATTAGATTTTCTGAACACATTTTCCTAAAATTAATCAAATGTTTAATAATGCAAATTTTTAAAAAATGACAATGAAGGATAATGATAATTTTACACCAATATTTGTCATTGTCAGTTAGCCATACCTCATGGGTATGAAAACCCCCTCTCATATATACAAAAAAGATATCACTTTTTTCATATTGATTGTAGATTGAGAAAATTTATTCTTTTATTGATATTTCAAGAAATCCAAATTGCTTTAAGAGTGCAAACAGCAGTTTTTGTATGAAATTCCAGATTTCCTGTCTAAAAAATTATAAATAACCGGTAGGGAATTTTTATAAGAACTGCACACTTTTTTTTTTTTATACTTTTGAGTATTATCGTCTAACCAGTGAACGTTATTCTAGTTGTATAACAATGCCATAAATGTTAAAAGTAAAACATTTTAGAGAATATTAATTAATGGGAGACAACTCCTTAAGCATCCTGATTATAGCAGTGAGAAAATTCAACATTTTTGTATTGGATAATGTAGCAATTTTGGAAACTTGCAAGAGTACCCCAAAACTACATGTTGTAAAAATTGAACTGAGAAATGTCTTCTAGTCTTACCTGATACCCTTTCCACAATATCTACATCATTTGTCTCTGGATTGTAGGCACACTTATAACCAAGACAGGTGTCCTTGTCAAACCATTTGTCGTCTATTTCTTTACAAACTCCATTGAAATTGCAAGCTACAAAATTCACAAAAATGGTATTTTTTTTAATTCAGGCTTGATAAAATTCATAGATTCAGGACAATTAATACATTTAACCTCTGCTCATTTAGCATGTTTTGTTGTCTATAAGATGAAATGTTTACATATAGAAACTATTACACAATATAAAAACTAAGAAATGTATTGCTTTCTCACTATACCTTCAATTTCATGAACACTTTATTACAATCTAAAGATTTTGTTTACATGGCCTGAAATAAAACAATTCATATATACTGACCCATAAATGGTAAATTAATTTAAGATCCACGTATTAGTTTTTTATGACAATTTTTAAAACTCTTCCATAGTGAATTCTTCATAGATTTTAATATGAATGTCCAGTTTACAGGTTTTGTAAAATTTGATCTATTGGAAAGATAGCATACGTTCAATACTGCAAATACGTATTCTTCTCTTTGGTTTATCTCACCACTACACATTTGTCTTTAAAAATAAAAGAAGAATGTGTCTGAGGACACAAATGCCCCTGCTCAAGCTGGCTTATAATACTTGAATATAATTTTTGAGAGCAATTTTCCAAGTTATAAAGGGGTATAACTCTAGAAAGGTAAATGACTCACTGTCTGTGTGTTCTGGTTCTTAGCATTATGTATGAGTTTCATAAAATTTGGATGAGGCAAACTTAGAGTGGGGAAACCAAAATCGGATGGACAGAAGAATGGGCAGTCAAGGGTAACACTTTTCCCCCTTCGCCTAGCGACGGGGGCATAAAAATTAAAACCTAATTATTCAATAGAAATATACTGCATATAGTTACCCATGTGTACAGGTTGTAGTGCCAGTGAATATGGATCACATTGATATTTGTTGCAGTCAAACTCAACAGTACTTCCTGGCATGATACATTCACCATCAAATCCCACACAACCTAAACATATAACACCGTCATTATTATCAGTCTTTAGCTGTTTTGCATATTTGACCATTCTGACATATAAAGCAACTAAGGCATTTCATTTATCTAAACTTTACAGAAATGGGGATATATAAATAGAGGATATTTTTTACATGTAATTATGTATACAAAATGTGATAAATAGAATTCCTTTTTTTTCAGTCTGAGGTAAATTCCCATCCTTAACACAGGGCAAGCCCCTTAATGAAATGAACATTATAGCCTGGAAAAACTGAGAAACTCTCCTATTCTATTAAAATAACAACCTCAATTTTTGAGGCTGTCATTATGGTACACTGACAAAGAATCAATTAAGGCTTTATGTGTTACAAACATATGACTCGCATGTTATATGAAAATTTTATTTGTCATGTATTTAAATCATAATTTGCATACGGTTAACAAATTTTGATATTTCTGGTTCATCTCCTATACAATTTCATTATTCACAATATTGGAAAAACATGCTCAAAATAAGTCATTATTTTATTACTTTTATCCCCTGTGATATTCACTATCAATCAACCAATATAACTGCTACTGCATTACTTTAAAATCTGAAACAATTCTAATATGTATGGACAACTAGGATCATTTACTACTCACACTATACGAAGTGCATTCAGACCGTAATGTATTTTTGTGTCATCTTTTTGTTGTCAAGATTTTATTTTTTGTACTTTATTAAGAGCCACATGGACCATTTCCAGTAACAATTTTTCATATATTGATGATTTACTATAAATCATGCTTTAGTTTAGGATTGGGAAAATGGGTGAAAAAAAAACATAGAGTCTAACTCCATAATCATTTGTCTTTTTGTCTTATGGCTTTCAATTTTAATATATAGGAATTAAAACAAAACATGACAGAGTAATTTCCATTGTCTATTTTATAAAAAAAATGAAGAGAAATTATGGGAGAAGGAAACAAGGTAGAGAAGATGAGGAAAGCTGCTCAACCTGTCCAACCCTTACTGTTAATAAATATAAATTCATTAGTTTTAAATTCAAAAAGCCCAATGGTGCCAAATGCTGATGATTTTTTCTTCAATGATAGTGGCCATATTGTTCACAATCTAAGCTTAAGTTTTTTACTATTCCTGGCCATAACTATGAATAAGGACCACTTCGCCATATTCTAATCTCAATTGCATCAGTAATTTCAAAGGAGATTATTATTAAATTTTTTTGCTGAATTTTCTTTTTCTTCTAGTAACAGTGGCCATTTTGGTCCCAGACACAATTTGGAAAAGGGACCTGCTAAGGGTAATTCCATCAAAATTTGGTCTAATTGGCTAACAGTTTAAGAGGAGAAGATTTTTAAACATATTCCGCTCCCATAGTCTCAAAGCAAACATAATTTGAATCATCTATAGTTCAACTCGATGAAATCAACAGAAGTGCGGATGTAAATAGGAAAGGGGAGATAACCAAGAAACTTTCAGAAAAAAACATTTACAGTCCGTGTTATTATGGACTTATCAGTGTTGTATAATGTTTTTATGATTATCTTTTATGAACATTTCAATTACCATTAAAACAAATGTTACGAAGCGATATACCTCAAGGTATATTTTAACTTATTCAACCCCTGATGTAGACAAAGTATGGGTTTTAAGATTTTATCTTTATATTATCAATGTTTTTACTTTTTGTAATACTCACTTTTACCTTTTAACTCGTGCTTATATTACTGCCTTATTACATTTGTATTAAATAATTTGAGATTGGGACTGTAAGTTAACCAATATTTTGGCATCAGCCAATTTTGACTAAAATGTAATAGAATACTATAAGTTTATATATACCCAATGGGGACTTTCTCAAAATTTCAACTCACTCAAGTTTCGAGTAAATTGAGTTCAAGAGAACCAGAGTAAACTATATGTTTCAATGATTTTTCTACTTTTAGTAACAGCCACCATATTGGAATCCCAGACACAAATTTGAAAGAGTATCAGCTAATTACTATTTCAATTAAGTTAAGTCGAATAGTTTCAGTGGAGATTTAAAATTTGTCTTGGACTTTTCTATTTATGGCAACAGGGGCAATATTTGTCCATGGTCAGGGGACCTCCTGAGGACCATTACACCAGAAGCCTCAATTAACCCAGTAGTTCAGAAGAGGATTTTTTCGTATTATTTTTTTGCTCATTTTTCAATTTTTAGTAGCAGCAGCCATATTGGTCAAATGTCTGGACCCCTACATGTATACACAATTTTGAAAGTGAACCAACTTAGGACCATCCCATCAAAGTTAGTCCCAATTGACCCAGTGGTTTCAAAGAAAATTTTTTTAAAGAAGGTTTAAGTGGCATTACATGTTGAACTAAAAGAAATTCACACACACAAAAAAATTATTATGGTCCATATTGTACACTTCATTAATGTTCAAGCAGTGACTATTTGAGTATTACATCCGAGAGTATCCCAATCCATATAATATTGATAATTGCTTATTAAATACATGACAGTGAATTAATAAAATTTTCAGAAAATATATGAGTCCCATGGTTTGTAAAACATAAAGCCTTCCATGTACGAGATGATGATGAGGTTTTTCAACACTTTATTTGACTTCTAGCATACTTTGTTAATCCTTCTCTTAAAGTTGATACATTACATTACCCACAATCCTAAACTTTTCCTGTTTTTACTCTTCTCATACAGTTATGTCCACGGTAAAATTTTATCTGTTGACTTAGAATGACAATTTCCAGCACTGTATACTTAGATCATCTTCGACAGTTGTACTTACCAAAACTTTCTTCCTTAAACTGACCTCCAGACTGGCAAGTAAATGTCACACAACCATCTTTAAATGTTTCATATGGTTCATAACATTTACCATCAAGAGCAATACAACCTAAAATGGATTAAGATGGATGATGGAGAATTACACACTTAATCTGACGAATCAATTTAAAAATATACTTCTGCAGTACTTCCTGTTTTCAGAATAATCATTATATATACATATATGTATGTACTTATTTCATGGAGAATTTAAAAATTAGTGAAACATTTGTTGTTTTATACCATAATTTCCCCACTGTAATATAACAATGCAGAAAAGTACAATGATCAACAGTGACAAATTTAACACCTGACAATTTAGGAAGTGATATCTTATTTTGGCAAATTTAATGCAACATTAATCTATTTTTCATGAAGAATTTGGTAGATTTTCTTTTTTGAAGTTTTCTAACGAGGGGAAACTGTCATAAGAAAGTAAATTTTCTTTTTCTGAAGAAGTAGAGTATAATTTTAAGATATTCTCATAGTTTCATCAACAATTTAACTAAGCAATCATTTCTTTCCATGATAGTATTATTAAATGTAGCAATTTTAATAAATTCCAGGTGTCCAACTCAGCAGCGATGTCATTTTGTATTCACCAAACTGGAACCACAATAGTGTAGAAATAAATGGAGAAATAGTAAACCAGTTCTCCGATGAAGTATCAAAAACAGTCTCCCTCGAAATGTCTCATGATACTTTAATGTATAGAGCAATCAAACTACAAATAGAATTGATTTTAGCATCAAAATTATCCTGTTTATTTCAATTTTGAATAAAAAACAAACAATCAATGTTATATTATTCATAATTATATGAAGTTAATATTCTATACCATGCATTTCAATAATTTTGGTCTCTACATAGTTTGATCCTTTCTCAAGCAGTGCACATGTATACCAGACACAACCTTCCTGCCAGTGTTCATCTATACCGTAACATTTTCCATTTCTTTCACATCCTGTTATTAAAACATATTTAAAATATGTAAAAATTCAACATCATAAAGTGTATTAATAAACATCTGTGCACACAACCCAAAAATCTTCTTTGCAAGCTAATTTTTAATTTCACAGCTTTCTGTAACAAACACTAGTTATTTTATAACCTAATAAATACCTTGTTTAAATATAGTTTAATATATATAAGATGAAAATCAGAGATAAATACATTAGTAATCAATGGTCAATCAGTTGTTCAACAAACACTTTCAAATTAATATACATGTATTTGAGATTAATTTTCAACAATATGTTATATTATATGGTTCTTGCATGAATATTGGTGAATATTATACTGAGCAGACTTTACACGGCACGAGCTTGCAAATTTGTTCACCTTTACATTATACTTAATCATTGTTAATAGTAGCTCATATCGGCTCGTTTTGCAGATGTTTGTTTCTTTAGAAAAGCATTTTCAACAACAGACAATTTTCAAGTCAATCTCATTCCCGTCATTTTAATTTCTGCAAATAAGATGCAATAAGTTACACATCAATATCGGAAGGCATCTGTTCTTTATGGAAAAAGACTACACTTTGCCTGCAAATACAAGGATTTATTGCGCGATCGTTTTCTATTGAAATTAATAGGAAAACAATTATAATTATTTCTCATTTTAGACGCTAAATACCAGCTGCTAAAATAAAACCTGTCAATAATTTACTTTCTTATAGCAATAAATAATATAATCAAAACAAAAAAGTTCTGTTACATATTTTCATTAAATAGAGGAAATGTAACCACTAATAAATCTGCTACACAGTACTTTAGTAAATACTCCTGCTTTAAAGGCCTTAGAGATGAGACAAGTGAATAATTCTGGAAAGAACAATTTTTAAATTGTCTGGGTGTTTTATTAGATTACCTGCTTTAGTGACTTGGAAGTTTCCTTTAGCATTACATACAAATTTGTTGCACCCTTTTTTTCTTCTCTCTCCCTTGTTGAAACATTCTCCACTTTCACCCTGACAACCTAAATTAAACATTAACCAAATATAATGTAAGAGACACACATTCATATATTAAACCTGAAGGTTTCAAAGATTATTTGTCTGTATACTGGTGTTTTTATAGCTGGAGGATGCCAGAGTAACAGGCTAGAATCTTCCACAGGAAAACTGGCAACCCCAAGAATTTAGATCAGAGTGTAATAAGCTTCAATCTGAAAACACATCCTACTGGTATATATTGACACAGTAGGGATCATTAAAAGAAATGATGAAAGACCTAGACAACTCATTCATAGAGGCCCCAAAATTGTATATGTAGTGTTTAATTTACACATTTTTATAATTATTTATTTTTAACAAATGTTCGACTATTATTGTATTAACAGCAATCATAAAGTAATTTATTGGTTATCTAAAAAACAATTACTTCTCTATTAAAAAATTTTCTTTCAATATCATCTGAATAATCTTAAGTAAAAAATTAATTAAGATTGGTATTTCATAATGCAGTTTTTTATTTTTCTGATCTGATCTTATATGCTTACCATACTGTTTCTCTGTTATGAACAAATCTTTCAAATCGTTGTCATACAAACATTGGTATGTAATACATGAAGATGGATCCAACCAGGAGGAGTTAAGGGGTTTACACTCACCCCAGTTCATACAACCTTAAAATACAAAAAATATACAATGTCTATAGCATAGTGATGGAAAGAAATAATACCCAGTATTAGACA
Organism: Mytilisepta virgata; assembly: GCA_028015205.1. Lineage (NCBI taxonomy): Eukaryota > Metazoa > Mollusca > Bivalvia > Mytilida > Mytilidae > Mytilisepta > Mytilisepta virgata. The sequence goes on from CM051521.1 coordinate 72,327,209, forward strand.
TTAAAAAGCCTTGCTTTCCTGTTTTTGCAATTATCTAGTTGTTAGAGTTTGTGACCACATATAATGTCTAAGTTTTGCGGGTGAATAATTTTTATTTTAATTTCCTTATTAGTTTCAATATACAGACTTATTCCAAATTTTTATTTAATTTTTTTGAAAACTTTTGTGTTTGTACATGTGCATGAGCCTGCATGCACGTATCAGTGTGGTGATGACAGTGGAGTATGAACACTGATGATGTTCCATTCAAATGTCAAGGTGACAACAACCCAGTAATTAAATCCACAAAAATACAACGTAACAAACCTTCTCCAGTAATAATTAAACCACCACGGCTAGCATCACAGAGATAGTCTGTACATTCATATCTCTTGGTGTCTCCATTACGTAAACATTCTCCTTTCAAACCTCTACAGCCTAAAAAACAAATTAATGATCTCCTGAATCAAGATTTTGTATATATGTCTGCCTAGCATTTCTACTTTGATTAGTAGATCATATACTTTTTGTTCACCACAGACTATACATCATATCTATTTTTTCAAAAGCTGTGTCTGCTTGAAGAGATAGCAAATAGAAAGTAATATAAAAACAGGAGAATATTCATGACATCCTTTGATATGTCAACAAAACTAAGGTTAACCACAGGCTCCATGGAGCCTGAATCGCTCACCTGGATTTTAAGTGACCACAAATGAAAAAGAAATTCTAGATAATATCGGTAAGGAATTGTTCTACAGTGTCCAGCATTTCTAGATAAGATATGTAAAGAATTCTTCCAGTGTCCAATGGTAAAAATGTTCAACAAAGTCCAGCTGTTGCAGCTAGCTTGGATTCCAAACAGTATGAAAACATAACTTTTGTAGCGGACATTTATCAATGGATCTTCATGCAACAAATACATTTCAATTGGCTTCGTATTTTCTGGGTTCAATTTTAAACTAAGTCCGGCTATGTCCTGCCAAAGTTTGGTTCCATTTGGACTGGTGGTTTTCAGAGAAGAAGATGAAAATGTGAAATGTGGACGGACGACGGATGCAAAGTGATGGCAAAAGCTCACATGGCCTTTTAGGCCAGGTGAGCTAAAAACCAGGGGTCATGCTGGGCTTTGGCAATATCGCACAATGCAAAGTTTTATTCCATCAGTCGATATAATTTTATACTTGGCAATATTTCTGGAGACAAAAAAATTCTGTATCAGCTTTGAAAAATCTGACACATAAATGAAAAATATTTTGCATTGATGACTAAAGAACATCATTTGTAAGTTTTATAAAATTATCTATGATTATTGGACAATTAAATTTACTTCAGGCTCATTAACCCGGGTGTTTGAAAGTAATAAGTAGCATTGATACAGGTCATTTTACAATTAACTGACCACCCTCTAGGGATACTTGCTGTCATCATAGCAAATAATATTAACATTTTATAATTTCAGATAATTTATTAATTATGGAAATACATATGTATGCCTTTTATCACCTTTAACAAGAAGGGACACACTAAATGAGTTGCCTGAGTATGCACATAGACACAGAATAAAAATTATCGGATAACCGACATTATAATTCAAAAGGAATGCATTTAAAGAAATACAAAATGTAGTTATGTTCATGCGACATTTGTAAGTCACTGAAGCCTAAAATTGTGATTATGGTTAGCTGGTATGTACCCATCAAAAAGTATCTATAGACCAAAACATGGAGGACCTACATATTACATTTGCTGAGAAATGAACTTATTTTTGTGAAAATGCGAGGAGAAGCGTAAGTTGTGATCAAGGTCAGGTGACTGGTGTCAAACTGAGATGCACTTGCAAAGATGTATCTACAGACCATATATGATGGGTATATGTATTTATATACAGCTACAGAGAAAAGGCCTAATTCATGAAAATGGGACAAAAGTCAATCAAATGTGAAATTTATATCAAGGTCTCAGATGTGCAAGTACCCCCCAAGAACTATCTATAGACAAAATATAGTTGGTCTAGTTATTTTTTGTGTAGATCTTGCATCAATGATTATTTTTGCTGTTCAATGTATACCATCACATTTTTTGCCTTAATAAAAACATTCCTTTAAATTAACAATTCAAGGGCAATAACCCAACAAACAGTTGACTGATTCATCTGAAAATTGCATGGCAGGTAGATTTTTACCTGATGAACATTTTAACACCATATCAGTTTTGCTCTAAATGCTTTATTTTTTAGATATAACCTCAAAACTGCAGTTTACCTCTTATGTTCTATGTTTTTGACGGTTAAAAAAAAATATAGCAAAAACTTCATACTATATACTCTAAGGATTATTCCACTTAAGTTTGGCTAAAAATGGTTCTGCAGTTTCAGAGAAGAAGATCTTTGAAAAAGTTTACGATGGACAGATGGAAAAAGCTCACATGTCCTTTTAGAACAGGTGACCTAAAAAGAAACATTTCTCTGAAAGAAAAAAGAAATAGCTTGTATCAAACTTATAATTTTCATGACCAGCAACCCCATCAAGGTTTGCAGAAACCATCAAGGAGTTTAGCAGGAAAAAAAAATAACAATTGATGATTTTTACCTTCTATTTGTATAGTGTGCATAATCACTTTAGTAGGCCCAACATTTTCCCTTTTGCATCTGTATCGTGTGCATGTTTCTCTGTTAATCCAAAAAGCACCATCTGGTTTACATTTGCCTTCCCAAAGACAACCTACAATACATTAACATAATTTATTGCCCTTATAGACATAAAAAATTACTTGCAATTGCAATATTTGTGCGTCCCTTACCAAAAAGGAATGTTTGCAGCAAGCTCGCAGCTGGTCTGCAGCAAACCTGCTGCAAGCAACTTTGTTTGCAGGTAGCTGCAACCTTCTTGCAAACATTGCTGCCGACTTGCTGCGGTATAGCAGAAATCAATATTTGCAAGAACATTGCAGAAAAAGTAATTAAACTTGGGCATGCCTAGTTTCCACTTCCTGTTAGTTTAAATTTGAAATTGGTAGGAATGACCATGAGCTAAGTTGTTCTATGAATAAGTGCATAATTGATGGTATTCCATGAAGTAAGATATGTTTTATTTATGTTGATTTAAACACAAAATTCATTGTTGAATGTTTTATATAAATAATAATGTATAGTTATGGCAATTACAGTTGCACGCATGTATAATTAAAAACTGAAATCAATATAAATATATATTACATACATGTATCTATAATTTGTATTATGGAACTTCCTTTTTTTTTTAATTTAGGACAATTAGCAGCTAAAAGAAATGGCTGCTAATTTTTGTTGTGAATTTAAACTGATGCAAACAATTGTGTCTTCACAAACTGAATTCTTCCAACAAAAGACTTCAGACATATCATAAGTGCCATTTAATGTAGCTAAAATATTCATGCCCACCTAAACCATTTATTTCTTTATATAAATATAATACAAGTTGTCAAGTTTGATAATCCATACAAGAATTGATGCATTATGTGTATATAATTCTAATTTTTATACATATAGTGTAGTTCCTGCAACCTTCCTGTGATATTCGCAGAAATACCACAGAAAACCATATAAGGCTTTCTATGATTGCGGGAAGACTGCAGGAACCGATACAAGGCTATCTATGTTTGCCACAGATCTGCTGCAACAAAAATTTGTATTGGTCAAAATCTTTCTGCAACCTTGCTGCGATGTTCGCAGAAACATTGCAGAAGCCATATAAGAGATTTTATTAGTTTGCGGCAATACTAATTTGCATGGTAAACATATTACAGCATATATGCCGCAAACATTTACTGCAGACTTGCCACAATTTTTGCAGCAAGCTTGCTGCAAACATTTGCAGGAAGGCTTTTATTTCGGTAAGGGTGATCATCATACCTATTAAAGTTATTTAAACAACAAACATCTAAATACATAAATATTTATGTTTTAATCTTTTTTTTTCAAATGTTGTGTTTTGTAAAGATGCAAATATAAATGCAAACATTTAATAAAAGTATTTGAAGGCTTGCAGAAAATTTATTTTTTAAAATTGGTCATAAATATCACTTCAGGGTTCATATACATTTTTTACCACAAAATTCAAGGACTTTAAAGGACCAATTTCCAAATTTTCAAGGACCAGAAATCAACTGATATGGAGATAGTCGTTTCGGCCATACTACCAGTTCGGCCATGGAATATTTATACGGAATCTAACAAATATTTAACAAGTTCTAAGCTCAAAATTTAAGTTTTATTTTATATATATAATAAATATTTGGAAATTAATCATGAAATTTCAGAATATTATTTATTTACTAGATGATTAATGATCAATATAAACCAGATCTTGTAGATCAATCGTAATTAATTGCAAGACAAATAAAATGTAACTATGTTCATTACTAAAAAATATGATAGTCACTGTGTGATGCCAATAAACCCAGTCCTTTAATAATAGATTTAGACATACAGCTTGACCACTTTAAAAAGTTTAAGTATCGGTGCCAAAACTTTTTTCTTCTACTAAGTAAACTACTAAGAATACCTCTCGTAAGAAACAATGATGCTATTAAGTATATATTTCATTATAAAAAATATGGCCGAAACGACTATGGCCGAACTGGTCTATGGACGAAACGGAATATGGACGAACTGGTTTACGACCGAAACATCTCGAAAGCATATTTAAATCCATATGGTTATGACTTGTATGTAATACATCCGAGAATTTACATTTCCCAGGCATGTCATCAACGTTCTTTCGAACTACTTTCAGTTTTCGTTTGCTCACAGTAACTAAAATTCATCGGCAAAATACATTTAATCAAGTAAATCAAAGATGTTTTATTAGTTAAAGTTAACTTAAGTTACCAAAAAATCAATCTGGATTGTTTAATTACTAAAATTCTTACGCAGTCAGATTTATTTCTTGACCGCATCACAGAAATTACTACGCACCGGTTTCACTAGAAAAGTAGCTATTTTTAGAAAAGGGAAAAAACGCGAAAATTGTATAAAGTCTTGACAAAAATACCGATAAACGCGAGACCGAGTGATCTTAATACGAATTAAAAACACTTTTATGACAGAAAAGTTAACCAATTTTTTTGATTCTTCAAAAACACAGTTTTTCAAGGAGTTTCAAGGACCTTCTTTGAATTTCAAGTACTTTCAAGGCCTTAATTTCCAATTTTCAATTTCAAGTACTTTCCAGGTTTTCAAGCACCTGTGCGAACCCTGTCACTTATAGTGGTCCAAAAAAGAAGGCAAAAGTTTCGTCAACAATATGTTCTTATTGACTGGGTATGGGGGGGAATAGTAAGTTTATTATCCCAGCTGTACCAACAATTGCCTCGATGCAAAACCGAAGGCAAAAGTTGGTATCATGGGAATAATAAACTCAATATTCCCGGAATATGCATTCCGTAAGTGTTTTATTAAACTGAAAGACAATTTACTCATTACACTCACATTAGCAATACATGTTCTTATCTGCTCTCATTAACAAACTAACCTGTTTCTACTGCTGTTAGCTGTCCATATCCATTACACTCATATTTAATACATTTATTATCAGTGTCTGTTATCTTTACACCAAATGGACGACAATTTCCTTTCAAATCGAAACAACCTAAAACATGTTTACGTAAAAATTTACTTACGATTACAATTCTTTTTTTTCATTTTAGTTATACAATAGTTTTAGTAAAACTTAATCTTTACAATGACGTGAAATTTTTATTGGCAAAAGAATCCCGACACATGACAGCAGGAAAAGGGCCCATCGTTGCTAATTAAGATACAAAAAAAATTCAGTTATATCTCCTTATTTTTAAAATTTTCTGCAATATCTTTATATTTTTTCACACACCCTAGGAACCTGCAATTGAAAATCACGGAACAAAAAATGTGTTGGATCATAAGGTACATTTGTGCAAGTCAACACATTGCCTGAATTTTTGTAGAATCCCTCCCTTTAATATTTTATAGCTTTTAATCTCTTGCCATGATATACATCATACCGTATGGAGATTGGAATACTTCTGGGAACATGTTTCCTTCCTCATATGCACATGTCTCTCGGACACAAACTTTCCTGTTTACCCAGGAAGAATCCAAAGGTTTACATCTCCTGCCTTTTTGTCCTGTTGGGCATCCTGGTAATAAAAAAATAAATAGAATCACTCTATGCCTTTTGGTCCTGTTGGGCATCCTGATAATAAAAAAAATAAATAGAATCACTCATTAAAGTTTACGCACAAAGTGAAATACCTCAAAAATGACTGATCTGCATTTTCAAGCATGTGCTAAGTAAGAAAGATCCACTATGATACAATAAAACAATTTTGTATCAATAAGACTTCAAGTTCTATAATAATATTAACCAGAATGCACCTCTCCCTGGACCCAGTATCCAAATTTTATTAAACTTATTTCCATGGAAACAATCATAATTTCCAAATGAATTTAAGATATTAAGAAACATTCTTTTGATTGCTTGTATTTTTGTCAAATTTATTGTTTTCAGTAAATGTGGCCATAAGGTCCCTGTAGACTACTCAAGGCCACATCATGGATAGCAAATTCTCTCGTCATACATTGATAAACAAAACAAAAACTGATTTCAATTCAAGTCATGTGTAATAATTTCTATGGTTCTCAGACAATGCTGTTCCCTTAAAAGTCTGCTGTATGTTTACCGGAGAATAGCACGAATAACAGTTGAAAATTTGTGCAAACAGATATTTAATGTGAACTTTGTCTGTGATGTAAACCCCTTCAAATAATTTAAAAAGTTTAATATTCTGTTTCAGTTGGTAAACCAGAGACCAAGTATAGTGACCAAACATAAGTAGTGAAATTTTCTTGACAATATTTTTTCATTAACAATGAAGAAGGAAATAAGAAATCCTTCAAACTGAAAACTTGGACAAGAAAAAAAAGCAGCATTTGCTGTTATCCTAAAGTTATTTTTATAGTATATGCCAAAGAAAGATATTTTTTGTTTCTAATAAAAAATTATAATTATTTTGAAAATTTTCTCATCTATTGGAAGAAAATTGACTATACAGCTACCCCCCTTTCCCCCATGCCACGTTTTCGATTAATCTTGTTACATGTTAGTTGGGGATTTTGAAATCGTCAATACTTGTTCACTAGTAAAAAGCAAAAATAAATACCATACCTCCCCACCCAACTTTTGAAAATCAATTATCTGAAAACCATAGAATTTTGAATGACTTTATTCTGTTCTGCATGTATCTACCGTATGGAGAACATCAAATAGATTTCAAATAGATATACCTATTTTAACTGGGACAAATCTTGGTCCAGTATCAGTTCTCTGACATTCATTGACTACACATCTTCTTAGTCTCCTTCTGGCACCAAATTTAACACATTTGTTGTTGGCTCTACAACCTAGAATACAAAATTTTGTTATTTAACTGGTGTGGTCGACTGCAGTTTTTTGAGGAAAATTCTGTCATCTTTATTTCACTTGGATTACTGAGTAAGACGTCGTGAGTTTCCTCATTAATCAAGAATGATTAGCTTTCGCAGGATTTTTACTTGTATAATTTGATTGATTTGACAATCACACCTTTAATTTTAAAATTAAGATTTTTAAAAGCATTTCTTCAGACCAAGATCGTAAACTTCCATGCAATTTAGGAGATATTGAAGTTCAAAGTTCAAAGTTCTCAAATTTGAAGAATTTCAAATGAAACTAATCATAATTTGGGAAGAAGAATATTTTCTGACTTTTCACTTTTGTTATTTTGTTATCATTCTTCAATTTTATTTGTTTTATTACTTCATAAATATATTTTCTTATCAATTGTTTAAAAAAGTGTATGTAAACTTTATTCAAGTACCATTCTATCCACATGAAGTATTGCATGATGGAATCCTTTCCTCACATTTGCGAATGTACACAGAAAACTGTGGTTTACCGCATATGTTTGATAGAACTACTGACACTATAAGATATTTATATTATAGCAAATCATGAAATTCCAATACCTAAGATGACCAAACAAATGCAGGGTTTTCCACAGATGCGTCATATCAAGTTACAGTTCAATTGGCTTTGCGGTTTCAGAGGAGAAGATTTTTGAAATTTTGACCAATCAGAAATAAGAACTCATCATGGCAGCCATATTAGTCCAACTGGAACGAAATATGCAAACTTTATAAAGGTTCTTCCATAGATACTTCACACCAAGTCTCTGTGCATTTGGCCTAGGGGTTTCAGAGGGAGGATCAAAATGTAAAAGTTTACAGACGGACGGACAGACGGACAACAGATGCCAAATGATGACAAAAGCTCACATGGCCCTTTGGGCCAGGTGAGCTTAAAATGAAAGGATATATTTCATCCAGGTATTTGAACAAGAGGTTTGCCTGGCTTTTATTAGACCATTTTAAATTGTAAGTTTTATTGTATCCACAAGGCTTTTAAAGAAACACAAAATGTCAAAGTAACCTTGATATTTGACCTTTGACCTAAAACAGGTGGATCATTTATGAGATTTCTGCCAACTCTGGTTACAGTCTGCCCATTACTTCCTGAGTAAATGACAAAAAAGTTCTTCATCCATCCGGATCCAAAGGTGGAAATTCAATAGAAGTCCTTCAATACAGCATTCCTGCCAACTTTGGTTACAATGTGCCCATTAGTTCCTGAGCAATTGACAAAAAATTATTTTCCCATATGGTTTCAATGGAAACTTTGAACAGACACAGCTGTCGGCTAAGCAAATGAATCTCCACTAAAGAGGATCTTTTGTAGAGGGTATTGTTGTCATCAATCCTGCAAAGTTTCATAACATTTCATACTGTAGTTTCAGAGAAGTTTTTTAAAAATCAAAGATGGCCTCTGGCATCCATGTTGTTCATTCAACCGGAACCAACAGTGGATCTAAATTCTCAGAAATGCTTATTCCAAACTTTATGAAACTTCATGTGGAGGTATGGTGCCATGCAAACATGTGGACAACGGTATTGATATTTTAATGAGAATTTATCCTAGAACTCAGATACAACAAATGGAAGTGGAGATTTATCTACTGATATCACTTATTAGATTAAACTTACCCCAAACCCACGATTTGACTACTGGAAGCCCAGTTTTGCTGCTAATGTCACACTTGAACTTTTTGCACATTTCATCATTTGCCCATTTCTCATTTAATGGCCTACACTCTCCATCAAATTCACATTCTATAAACAGATTATTGTTTGGATGAAAATTGCAATAATAAAAGTTAACATTGTATTATATGATGCATAATTTATTTTCATATCAAGTATTAAAACTTGCATTTATATTTATAAAAATCTCATCAACTTTCATACATTTAAAACTTGAAAATTACAAGTCCAATACAAAACCAACACACTGAATTTTGTTATATTGAACATCCTTATATGATCACAAATAAATAGCTTATCATTTGTTACTAAGCTCGTCAATGGTAACAGTTACACAATAACTGTACAATCTGTCATTATCATCAGAACAGTAAACACAATAGTTGTACCCTGGAAACTCATCATGACAAACAAATACTTTCATAAAGTGATTCTTTTTCTTAATTTTACCTTTAGAGAATTTTTCACATGACTTTTGACTAAAATTACATTTTTTATTAAAAAAAAGTCAAACTTATATGCATTAAAAAATATTCATTGAATACTTTCAGGTTAAGTTGACAGTAAAAAAACATAAAACTTGAAGCTAAGATAATTTCATGTGAAATCAGGATGTAAACTAAATCTGTGTGAATTCACATTATGAATTTCCCGTAAATCTGCATTTCATGAAAAAAATTCAAAGTACAGAAAATTTTATGTCTGCATATATAAATAGCTTACGTGGATCAGTAATCTTGAAAGTTCCGTCCCTTGTACATACAAATGTACTACAGTCCTCTACTTTCTTTGCTCCAGGGAAATAACATTTGTCATGGTCCAAACATCCTAAAAACACAAAAATACATATAATATTATTATTTTTAAGGCCAAGAAAAATTCTATTTACCAACTACTCAACCAACCCTATGTATTTTTGTCCTCTCTTGAATATTTAAAAACCCCTAATCTATACAGCATGTCATTGGAAACTGAGGTATTTTCATTCTTGCTGATCCCCTGACCCAATTTTAAAGAAGACCAACTAGGGACCATTCCATCGAAGTTTGTGGTTGAGGAGATTTTAATATATTGTTTTGCTGATTTTTCTTTTTTTTGTGATGGCGGCCATATTAATCAGAAGTTCATACCTGCATACACACCTTTGAAAGGGAACTAAATAAGGACAATTCCATCAAAGTTTCAATTGCCCCTGAAGTTTGAGAGTAGAAGATTTTATTATTTTTTTGGCTGATTTTTTTATTGTAACAGAGGCCTAAGGTGTAGACCAGCAAACATAATTTTGAAAGGGATTATCTATCCAAGGACCATACAACTAAAGCTTGGTACCGATTAGCTCTGTGGTAGAAGAAGGATGATGGATTACAATGGCGATAATGACAGAAGCCATGTGATGACAATAACTCAGATGAACCTTTGTACCAGGTGAACGAAAAAGGAAAAAGTATCATCAGGCCACAATTTTTCCCAAAGAAGTACTAAGTCACATATATGACAAATATTTCTTTTTAATATTAGATGAATGCCATAATGATAGTACATGGTAAGTTGTATATTTTATAAAACAATTTAACAAAATATATGGTTCTTTCTACTGTTTCTAATTATTTCTACTGAAAACTAAACTGTATCACAATTTGTGTGCTATAAAGCATTTCACAGAAAATGGTTAACTCTTGACTTTTACTATGAAATAAAAAACTATCATTAACCACAAACCCAGAGAATGATTCAATAAATGCTTTGGAAAATTACTAAAAAATCAAACTTTAAAACGGAGAAGAACAAATTGTCTTAGCATACCTCCTTCTTCAGTGAGAATCTACTACTTCTTTTATATAATGCATGTCTTTTTATTACTGATAAAATCATACCTCTGATTTCCTTGATTCTTGTTGCTATGAAACCATCACCAGGTGACTGCTGGGACAATACACATTTATACTTTATACATTTTTCTTCATCAACACGGAACTCGTTCAGCTGGAGGCAACCATATTCGAATTCACACCCTATTTGTTCAAAACTAATATGTTACATCTATAGGCAAATAATTTATTCATAGTCATAAAAATATGGGTGTCCAACAGACAATGTTATAAGGACAAAATCGTTGAAAGAGCTGTGAGGTAAGCCATTATTAAATATCCCTGTTCAAAGACATTATAGACAAGTCCAAAATTTAGACAGCATCATTTAACAGGATATAGATGTGGTACGAAATCTGTAACTACCTTACAAATCATCATGGTTATGCTTCACTCCAACTATGAATTAGTTTTCACCTAAAGCTGCTTAGAATTTCACGACAAAATATTTTCTTCCCATAATATAACTACAATCACTTAACATAATATAACTATAATCACTTAACAATTAAACTGACATCAAAAACAAATTTGACATAAATTTTTAATTAAACGTTCCCTTCTTCTACAGATCACCTTATCTTTACACTAAAATTCACTGTCTAGAGTGTCACATTATTTCAAAAATGTTATTAAAAGTAGCGATGAAAATTTTGATTTGATACAGTTTATTCCCAAAGACACCTTTTTGAAGTCCATAATCCAGGCAGAAAATATTATTTATAAAAACCTTGTAGAAAAATTAGGTAGGGAACTGAAAGACCGCGGTAAATCCTTGCCACCAGAATTTCTTTGTGGTATTCTGTTATCATTTGGTTTCCGGTATTATTCTGTACTTTTAACATTTAAATGCGGGAAACAAGTTGAAAATATTTGACTGTCTTAAAATTGATGCATGTTATAGCTTCCCTCATTACGTCACAGTGATTTATATATTTTATTGGTTAAAGTTCTATGAATTCCACAGGTCTAAAATCATGTCAACAACATGGCCGTCGATTTTGATTTGCAGGACTGTACTGCGGTAATTTTGATTCTGTGGTGCATTCTGAGTCAATGGGTACTTTGATGTGAAGGAATGTAATCCAAGATGTCATTATCAAATTATTCAACAAAAATGTAGATGGGGACGATGTAACACTTATGATTTTCCACTTGGATAGTTGGTCAAAGAAATTTCGAAAGTTCACATTCCCAAGTTTTACTCATTTTATACTGTCAAAATGTAGATACTGGACAGTCTTGAGTGAAAATAATGTACAAAATGACGCCACTCCTTACGGATGTTTTAAACTTTCCATAAAAAAATACTTTTTAAAGTTTAATTAATGGCAACCAAAGGAAAGAAGTTATATTACTAAATATATGTATAAATGAATGCACAATAAGCAAGGACTAATAAGCTTAAAAGGCCTTTTCCACATTATCTACCTCAAATGATAATATACCTGATATATTGAAACCGAAGTTATTTTTACGTAGTTTGAACAAATTGCTCTCCAAAACATAAAATTAAGGTTCCTCTTGTGGGTATACTTAAAAGGCATTATTTTTTATTGAAAATAACAATCCATATTCTTCAAGCTTGTTCTATTAGTACCTGAGAAGGTTGGAGACCAATATTTTTTTTCTATGTCGCGGTATTGGTTAAGTTTAAACATGTATATGTGCAATTTAAGATGTTCCCTTTTCCGTTTTTCAACCAAAGTCAAATGAACAGCAATATTTCTACAAACTTAACAGCTAAATAATGAATGAAGATGGTATGTTCTGTTACTCTACTTGCTGTAATGATATATATATATAGATAGAGATGATTTGTTCCAATTGCAGTAGTTGAGGTTTTAAGACAAATTTTAATATTCACCTTCTCTGAACATTTTGTCTATAGACTTATTATATGAACATTTTTTCACAATGAATTTCAACATCAATAGAAACTTTTCTTAAATAATCCTTCAGTAAAAACCTAGAGTCTCAAGTGAGCTATAAACGTTCACCTGGATAATGAAACAGGTAACATACTGCATATTTGATGTTGTTTGTATAGCAAGGCTTAGCAGATCATATACTATTCGTGCTAAGTTATTTGTAGTTTAAGAGAATAAAGAATTGTCTCTGGAGGCCATATTTGTCATCTGATCCAATGAAATGAGGAGTTATTTTTATATAAAGGACCTTCAATACATTATTCCTCCAAAGGATCCTTGAGGATTCTTTTAAAAGGATCTCAAAATCATTTCTATAAAGATTGAAAGGATTTGGCTTAAATGTAATAGGTTAAGGGGATAAGGAACCTGAAAATATGACCAATCAGAATCAAGAAATTGCCCCTGGTGGTCATGTTGTCATCTAATTGGAATAAAATGGGGAAGTTTGGTAGGCGCCCTTCCCTAAACCATTCCTGCGGCGATTGGTTCAATCCGGCACAGTGGGTGAGAGGAGATGATGAATTGTCTAACGACGGACGGGTGGATGATGGACGGATGGAAAGACGACGGAGGAAAAGTGTTGAAAATAGCTCACATGGCTTTTTGGGACAAGTAGGGTCGGGTGCAGGAAACAAAGATATTTTTAATGGTAGCCCAACTAGAAGATCAATTAAAACTGGTGTATCCAGGATCCTATATTTCCTCTTGTCTACATATTGTTATAAGCTTATTGTATACTATGCTGTATTCCTTTGGGACTTGTAGTTACTTTTGTTCAGTTTTTGATACGATTAATTCTGGGCCCATAGGTGCTTGTCTTGTCATTCTGTAGATGACAAAACAACACCTAGATGTAATCAATCCTTTACTGTGATAAATCCTATGTGATATTGTCACATTGCACCGTCTATAATAACCATTTTATACAGTTGATTCTCAAACTCTTTAATCTCAAAATGTCTGTTATTTTCAAAATAATTTATTTGTCCAAAGATAGTACTCTATTCTAAACACACTCCTCAAAATTTCTGTTATTTCAAATATATTTTATTGTATTTTCAGATTTCAGATAACTATATTTGGGCTTCTATTACTCAACATCAAGTCATGACACATCCAGGTCAGATGCTGAATGAAAAAAAAATGCTTAGATATCAGCAATTTAAATGTGGTTACCTGCATTACATGTATCAATGGAATTGCAATATATGTAAATCTTTCTGAAATGTATGAAATTTTCGTGTCACATCCACAAGCTATCAAACTATCTGAAATCCATAATGTGGTTAAAAAATGCTATATTTCTGAGAACGTGTTTGGTATATATATATATCATACTGTCAAAAATTTGTATTTAAAATTTGGTTACGTTCAACCTGATCTACAACTAATTACCTACCAATTTTATTAGGTACCAGTTCTCCATTGTTACATTCATAACTGATACAGGCATCCTGCTCAATATCTTTTCTGTCATTGACACACTTATCATCCAAGTTACGACAACCTGTAAGTAAATCAAAATAGTATAGTTAAATAACGACGGCTAGAACTCAATCATCACAAACTAATCATTAAATTTGATACTGTAGATTCGGAAATTATTGCGAAAAATGTGATAGGGTTGTAATCACAATAATTTAAACTTGCATTTTGGAATTTTTTATATGAATGAAGTGGGATTTTTCTCAACATTTCAAAATTTTCAGTTTTAGAACACTTGAACAAACTTTTCACTTAACTGAACTGAATGACAAAAGCCTGTCAGAGTAATTTGTGGCATACATAATTTTCACTTGTAATAGAATATCACCTTTTTGACATCAGTGAAAATTTTGATGATTAAATATCTGTTTTGTGGCATCAAAATTAAATGGGAAATTTAATTATTGGAACATAGACTATGATGAAATCATCTTTGGATTAACTAAAATAATCAACCTTTTGGATATTGTTTCGGATTTATTTGTTTCCTCATAATTTTCAAATGTCTTCAATCTGTTCAATTGTTTAATTGTTCTTCAGAACAAATTTTTTTAGTACACTTTTCCATAGGGTCCAATGTTAACTAAATCAGATGTTGGCACCACAGTTATAACACTTTTATAGAACATTTATAGAAATATGTTTGTAAAGCCTCAATCAGACAAATCGTTTTTTAAAAGAATTGTTTCAAAATTTAGCCAATCAAAAATTAGAATAGGCTCTGGCAGCCATTTTTCTTCTCCAATCAATACCAAAGTAACAATATTTGGGTCGGACCTTACAAGGAATATATCTTACAAATTTCTCAAGAGGAGCATCAAAATGTTTTGACCTTTATGAAACTGAATTCAAAGTGATATGTACTTCATACCATAAGTAACTTCTTCAATATCCAATCCATCACCATCTTCATCTTCAAAGCATCCATAACGCCTGCATGTTTTTCGGTCAAACCATGTCTGGTTCAGGTTTTTACAATCTTGTTTCCAAGGACATTCTAAAATCAGAAAAAAATACTTTGAAAGAAGAAATATTATAAATATAAACCAGATTACACTACAAAGTGCTGCATTTTTGCAATCATCTTATAAAATTGTTTCTAAAACTGATACTTTAAAGTGACTCAAACTCCAAACTGCTCAAATATTGAACATACCTATTGCAACTACACTTAAATATATTTGTACAAAGAGTCATTCTGATATTTACAGTGATAAATTTATATTTCAACAAATTGTTATATGCAATGAAGCACTACACTGCCATTTTGTCGAAAAAATGTAGGTGGTGACGTAAGGATCTACAAAATCTATCCTAAAATAAAAGAGGATTTTTCCACAGAGTGCTACCATTTACATATGTCCACTAGATGGTGCAAAATGGTCAATAATTACCAAATGATAACGATTATATCAATTAAGTTAATCTGCGTTATTTGTTAATTCTAACTTGGGTAAACTTGGTAAACCATATTTACCAAACATATTCATATGTAAAGATAAATTTATTAGATAGATATGAAGAATTACAATAATTGTACAGTAGAACCTGATTTGAACGACCACCTCACTTTTCTGACCGGTTTTCGTTTGCATGGATACATTTTATGATATTTTTACACTGCTGTGAACTACCACCTGTCAAACACGACCTGTGACTGCGATTTTTGTACCAAAAACGTAATTTTAACCTGTTTTGGACGACCAAATCTGAAGGACTTTTCCAAAATAATGACTGTTATTTTAGCTGATTGACCGGAAGTTGTGTATATTGTGTTATAAATTTACCTCAATTTACCCCATTACCGGCAAACTTTAATATAAATAGGAATGGTTGTTCAATAAGATAAATTTTTGTCGCCAGAAATTGTGCCAAGAATAAAATTCTATCGCAAGATGGAATACAAAATCACATATTGTGACAATGACGAAAGACCACTGCAACCCTTCCTTGCCCACAGGAAGAGTTTGCATTTGTAGAAAAAGAATACAAGATGAAATACAGAATTATATTTGCAAAACTGACGAAGCTCAACACGACTCCTGATTTTATAATGTTTATATTATGTATAATTTTAGTGATTTTAATTTTGAATATTTAAAACATAAAAAGTAAACCAAATTAGAACTATGACCAAACTTTTCCAATTAATGGTAAGTTAAAATATGATACACACATACTTACTTGAGTCTACAATTTTAAAACCTTTTCCATTTGGCATACACTCGTATGTCTGACAATCTTTTATATAGGTTTCTCCTGGGCGTTTACAGTCACCTTCCTCTAAGCAACCTTATAAGGAAAGAAAAACAAAGAAAAAAAAACATTAAGAAGATACATACATTAAGAAGTATTAAATTCATCAACCATAATAAATTCTCTATAAATATTTTATTTAACAATGAAAACTAACTATCAAGTGAATAAACCTTTAATAGATGATGCTTTTATACATGTAAATGGTCCTTTGTGAAAGGGTTACTTCGAATAAGATTCAGAATTCATTATAAATATATAATTACTGCCTTCATTGCTCAAAGAATACAGGGCCAAGTCATCCCAACCGCCGTACATCCCCAACCTAAAATCCAGATTTTTTCCTTCGAAAAGGCAACTAAAAATAAATTGCTTCGCTGAGCGTAGCTGGATACAACCGCAGAACTCCAACCCTGAACAATTGGGGCAAAAATGGACACAATATTCGCACTTGATACAGGTCTGAATTTGGATTGTAATTAAATATTTGACACATAATAGGTTTCTGACAGAATAACTGTAATCAAAGAACTTAGAATTGGTCATATGATTTGAATTTATATTCAATTTTTTGCTTTTTGTGCAATACAATATGCTGTGGCGAATTGCCCCTCCCCCTTCCTTCCCCAAAATAATTTACCCCTTTTTTTGCTTTTGTGCAATACGCTATGAAGTTGCACATTGACCCCCCCCCCCCAAAAAAAACAAAAAACCATAAAAATTATTGTAACCCAACCCCCCTTTTTTTGCCAAAAAAAATTTGAAATTTTCATTTT
The DNA here is from genome assembly GCA_028015205.1 of Mytilisepta virgata. Taxonomy (NCBI): domain Eukaryota; kingdom Metazoa; phylum Mollusca; class Bivalvia; order Mytilida; family Mytilidae; genus Mytilisepta; species Mytilisepta virgata. The sequence goes on from CM051521.1 coordinate 72,344,658, forward strand.
AATTTCTGAAATCTGAAATGAGGAAAAAATTGCACCCCCCCCCCCAATTTTTCATTTACCCCCCCCCCCCAAATTTTGTTTTCACCTCCCCCCTCCCATTTCTTTATACATAATTTACGACTTGTAAGGGAGGTAATCGAATCATACACAACATTTTACTTTAAATGTGTTTGGATTACCTCCTTACACCAAGATAATAACCAAAAATGCTTATTGGGCCCTTTTTTGGCCCCTAATTCTTAAACTGTTGAGACCAAAACTCCCAAAATCAATCCCAACCTTCCTTTTGTGGTCATAAACCTTGTGTTTAAATTTCATAGATTTCTATTAACTTATACAAAACTTATAGTGCGAAAACCAAATGTCTTCGGACGACGACGACGACGCCAACGTCATACCAATATACGACCGCAAAAATTTTGAGGTCGTATAAAAATATTGGGTATGAATTATTCTATCAATGTAGATCAAAATCATAAGGTGTGGCTTCTACCATAACCTTCAACAATGAATCACTACCCACATTCAAATACTAAATTACAATGTATGCACTAAAATAACAGCTACAAAACCTATGCAAAAAACTGTACCACCATCAGGCACACCACAAGTCAACTACAGAAAAGAGGTAGATAGAAATTTTACCAGAAGTAAACTATTTTTATAACTACCAAATTGAGGAAAGATATTTATTTTTGGACTTTGTCCATTATCCACAGCATAAAACATGGAAAAAGTTCATTTTCAATTTCACTTTTTCTGATCACTTGTGTAAATTATGATACACGCATAGTGTTTGTCATCTGCTGGATGAAACATGGAATATCAAACCATATTTTTTTACAAAGTTTCGATGAGAATGTTAATATATTATGACCTAATATATCTGGTTCTCAGATGCACCGTCTGTGTTACCTGACCATAATATTGGTGTATTTGTTTGATTGTTTAGTTGGGGTTTTATGCCGTTTTCAGCACATTATTTTGGTTATTTTGCAGCAGCCAGTTTTTGTTGGTGGAGGAAGACGGATTACCCGGAGAAAACCACGACTTTCAGTAGGAAAATTGGCAATCCTTGTCAATTAAGATCAAAGTTGAACACACCCCGCCACAGGTGAGATTCGAACTCACAACCTCAGTATTGACAGGCTAGTGATCTATAGACCAAATATGATGGGAAAAAGATATTACAGCTGTTAGAAATTGAGGTCAAGATTAAGTGGCGTGTACCAAACAAGAACTATCAATAGGGCAAAAATGTATTACAGAGAAATGAACTTAATTACCCAAATGTGACACAAGTCACTCAAGCGTGTAACTAAGGTAAGTATCCACCAAGCACTATCTAAAGACCAAATACAACTGCAAAGTTTATTTCATATGGTATCTGTGTACCAAAGTATTATGTTTGCCAAATTATAAAGGTTTTAAAAAACCCACCAATGCTGCTGTTGTTGATGGAAAGTAATCCCTATATCTTGCCTTCAGCGACATTCGTCACAGATGAGACAAAAATTTATTTTGCATATATTTGCAGGCTACTTAAAAGCTATGATTGTAAACTAATATAAGAAGACACAAAACATAAAAATTTGTACGGGTTCCACGGAACCAAGTGTCTTGCCTGTTTTTGCTGTTGTCTATATTTACAGTGTAATAGTTGAATGTACATAATTTTTCTCCATATGTTATTAATTGATCATGAAGAAGCTTCTGCCAAAGTTTGGTAAAAATCCAGGATGGTTTAAGAAAGTAATTAATGTTTAAAAACTGCAGTCTGTATGGAATGTTAACTTGGAGAAAAACTAAGTCCATTTCTAAATAAAATACGGAAAAATGGGGAAAAAAATTACTACAAAATTTTCCTCTGGATACAATCTCTTGATCATGAACAAGCTACTGTCTAAGTTTGGTAAAAATCCAGGATGGTTTAAGGATGCTCGCTGGTCATGTTTCAGTCTTTTTGTCAGATTTTTGGAATCCTCGGGTTTTATCCATTTCTTAAACATGAAGTTTTTTGCCCATGAAGCCCTACTTTTTATTTTATAATTCAATCATATATACCGTAAAATGGTAATTGATAAAATCTGATGAAATCCTTTTTATTTTGTCATACATTTTTAGAGACTGAAGTTGCCAATGCAAAGACAAGGAAAAATCCAGAGAAAACCCATTTCCTGCAAATTTTCAAGGCCTTATAGCTCTAAAATGAGAACATGAACCTATATTTTTTTCTTTCTTATTTGTTTACTATTCATATGTTCTCTCAAACTAAAACACCTATTTCAAATCCTATTTATTTCCTATTAGACCAGCGATCATCCTTAAGAAAGTAATTAATGTTTTAAAAACTTTTAACTGCAGACTATGAGTAATGTTAACTGGGGAAAAAACTAAGACCATTTATAAGTAAAATACTGAAAAATGGAAAAAAAATATTACACCATTTTCCTCTGGAAACTATCTTTTGATCATGAGGAAGCTTCTGTCCAAGTTTGGTAACAATCCAGGATAGTTTAAGACAGTTACTAATGTTTAAAAAGAATTTAACTACAGGATGAATGTTAATGTTGATGTTGCCGACCCCGACAGAATGTAGGATTGCTATGTCACACAGTAAAAGTCGCAGGCTCGACAAAAATTAAGTAATATATCTGTTTTAGCCCCTCCTATGTATTTTTCCATAACAATAGATAACTTACCGTAAGGTGATGTAGCTACTTCAGCTTCACCTGTGTATTCATCCTTGAAACATGAAAATGATAAACAATCATCCATATCTATCCATTCCTCTCCTGCTTCATAGCATTTGTCTTTGTATTCACATTCTGATATCATAAAAATAAACTTAATTTTAGTTTAGAACCTCATCTGTGTTAATTAAGCGATTAAGAATTTAAGAATATATTAGATATCATGTACAGTAAACGAAAAGAAGAAATAAACTGTTATCACAGAGATATGTCTCGCCTTTTTGTAATTTTGATTATGCAAATGTTGAAATCATAATAGCAATACCTAAACATCTTACACAAGTTATGCAAATATTCAAAGTCAATGAACCATGACTGAGTTACATGGTTAAACAATCTCCATTTAAATGAGATGTGTGAATGCTAATACAACTGGATACCAAATACCATTGACTTATTATGTCGTTCCCAAACCTAAATACAAAAATTTTGTGGGAAAAATTTGGTTGATTATATAGGAAATCACTGATGCGTGAGTGGAGTGGGGGCCCCCCTTAGGTCAGTCAGCCCCCCCCCCCCCCCCCCCTTACAAAAAGTTCTGGATCCGCCACTGATAGCAATACTTTAACATGTAAGTTATGGAAATATTCATTCAATGAATATGCACGAATTAGCCTACCTATGTGTAGCTTTTCAACCCAACCTCATCATGGCGAGACATAAATCTTTTTGCTTGGCTTTGTGTCCAATGAAATATAATTTTGTTTGTTTACTTATAGTTACTTATAGTTCATTTCCAGTACAGGATCCCTCAAGGTTCCACTTCACCAGACTCATAATATATGTAAAGTAAGCAAACCATTCAAAGTCAATAGACCATGACTGAGGGGGTGGAGCCAAATAATCTCCATGGCAATGAGATGTAGCAATGGTAATACATCTGCATACCAATTATCATTGACCTACCACTAGTGGATCCCCATAAACTGACCTAATCACAAACTAATACATGTAAAGTAAGTAAACCATTCAAAGTCAATAGACCATGACTGAGGGGGTGGAGCCAAATAATCTCCATGGCAATGAGATGTAGCAATGGTAATACATCTGCATAACAATTATCATTGACCTACCACTAGTGAATCCCCATAAACTGACCTAATCACAAACTAATACATGTAAAGTAAGCAAACCATTCAAAGTCAATAGACCATGACTGAGGGGGCGGAGCCAAATAATCTCCATGGCAATGAGATGTGGCAATGGTAATACATCTGCATACCAATTATCATTGACCTACCACTAGTGGATCCCCATAAAACTGAGCTAATCACAAACTAATACATTGTTGACGCCATCGCCGCCGCCGCCGCCGCCGACGCCGGAAACAGCATACCTATGTCTCGCCTTTTGACTCCGTCAAGGCGAGACAAAAATCGAAACACATTTACACTTTTTGAAATTATATTATGATTCAAGTACAAAGGAAGATTCATTTTGTTCAATTTGAGAATCCAGCAGGTTTTTTATGCAATTTGTATTCAATCAATTAAATGTATTGCACAATTTACCAAACCCAGCTAACTGATGTAAATTATCTTAAAAAAATAAACAAGATTGCTATAGAATGTTCTTTGCTATCATTAGTTGACTCAACAAGGATGATGTACAGATATAAAGTGGGATAAAAATGAAAAACATTTAGATCAACAAATTGACATCATAAATGAAGATGTGAAACCTCATTAACTTCAAATCCATTCATTTGAAAGAATATTTATATTATTCATGTTATAAACTGATGGAATATGTTCTTAATTTAAATTCTCAGTGTTGATAATTTTTTTCAAATTTCATATGTATAGATTCACTAACCTTCTTTCCTAAGGATATGATCCTCATAACATTTATATTTCAAACAAGATCCAGGATTTACATAATATTCCCCAGGAGCAAAACAATTTCCATTTTCATCTTTGCAACCTAAAAAATAATTTAAAAAATTTCATATTTTATTTGTACTTTCATAAAAAATATTGTTTAAAACAAGTATATATAAAGTGATAGGAACTTCATTTAACCATGATAACATATTTTGTCTCCTTTTAACAGGACCTGTAAGATTAAAAATATGACTTGTAGCAACATTAAGTTATATTCATTGTTCAACAGTTTCCTCAGAAAATCTAATGAAACAAACATCAATCATGATTCTCACGCCAACGATGTTACAGTTGAAATTGTAATGTCATAAATCTAAACCAGATATTCATGGAAAAAATAAACAATTTAATGGATCTGGCATGCTCTGATTCGGATATGTTCGTATCTGAAAATCCCAAAAGTATCGTCCGACCCACACTTGATGTGGATATCATTACATCTCATCTAAAAAATTGACATTTCAAGTAAAGAACTATGACTTTTAGGATTTTTGTAGCAAGTTTTCTGTTGCATCTTGTACTTTCGATGCTGATTTTACACCATTATCGGGGATTAAGCAACAATAAAAGTATCCTGGTGATCTAGGCGTCACAATGGATTACTTCATGTCTGAACTGGACAACAAGACTTTGTTTCTAGCTTGTTTAAAGTCCCTGGCACATGCATCGACACTCGATTGGTTGACCCCTTGAGAACTACGACCCCCCTCAAATGTACTATATATCTCATTCAAATTAAGTAACGGGATCCATGTTAGGTCTACCTTTAATATCAAAGCTGCATATGGTTCACATTCCAGGAGTTTTATTAATTTTGAAATTTTAAGGTATGACTGGGACACAGATGAAACCCAAGCTTGAAATGAACTATGCCAGGATAAACTGTCAGGAAAAATGATATTCTTTAATATGATGACCATTATATAGGTCCAAAACTTTTAAAAATTACCTACATGTATATTGTCCTACCAGAAAAGTGATAATTTATTTTAATAATAAATAATTAATTAACATTTCATATTTTGTTGGAGATTTTAACATGGGTACTATAATATCTGTTGAAATTTTAATACAGATATCAATGAAAATCATCAAAATCAAAAGGGAGTTTATGATTAACCAACACCTTAATAGAAACATTTATATTAAAAAATTTGCCCATCCATGAAGTTGCAAGGAGTAGGAAAATATTGTTTTTTTTTAGCAAAATTCAGTGTCATGTTACTTTTTCAATGGCTTAACATATCTAAATTATAACAATGTAACACAAGCTACATTGTAAATATCATCTTTGTGTAAACAGGAAATTTTATACATAAAAAATTGCTTATATTTGGACAATCTAAGTCCCATAACTTTGGAACGACAAAAGTGAAAATCGTCAAAAGTATACAGACCCTCAGACCACCATTATAATTTTAAGAATGTATAAAAATCAGTCAAGGCCTACTGGACTTAGTGCTCGACAAGTGAAAATTTGCTTACATTTGGACAATCTAAATCCCAATAACTCTGGAACGACATAAGTTAAAATCGTCAAAAAGTATACAAACCCTCAGACCAGCATTTATAATAATGTGTTAAAGTTTGAAGAAAATCAGTCAAGGCATACTCGAGTTCATGCGCGAAAAATATTTGGACAATCTAAGTTCCATAACTCTGGAATGACAAAAATTAAAATTCTCAAAAAGTATACAGATCCTCAGACCATCATTTGTAATAATGTGTTAAAGTTTGAAGAAAATCAGTCAAGGCATACTTGAGTAAGGTGCAACATATGAAAAATTGCTTATATTTGGACAATCTAAGTCACATAATTCCAGAATAACAAAATTGAAAATCATCAAAATCAAAAGGGAGCTTTCTTTCGTCAATCCTACTATTGTGTTAAATTTTCATGAGAATAGATTAAAGCAAATTTGAGTTATGGTACGAAGTGCTGACGGACTGACAGATGAATGGAAGGTACGACAGACGGATGGATGGACGGACGGATGGACATTGGTATACCATAATATGTCCCGTCTATGACGGTGTTTACAAAGGACATATAATTGAATTTTTAAATTGATTGTATGGCTAATTAGTGATACGGTGACCAAAGCTCTCAAAGTTATACGCCTATTCCTTCATATTCATTTTTTGTACAAACTTTTACAACAATTCATGTGCTGAACAGTTGTCCATAAGCTGCAATTAATCAGTACAGAATCCAAATATTTCAATCCTAATACTGTAAATATGGAAATTATTGCGATGTTTTTATTATTGCGAAAATTGCGATCGGTTTAGCATCGCAATATTATAAACTCGCATTTTTAATGCATATTTTCATGTCCGATGTATTCTAGATTTGTCCCCCTTCGTTTTCATTTACTCGGGTAAGTGTCTGGTCATTGATTTCCGACATCAAGAGACAGGTTAATTGGTAGAAACTTTGTTGTATAGGTATTGTTTTCACAGCTATTATATATATAATAACATTTTGAATTCTAATATTTTTAATCCCATTAATTAAAATGATTACTTTATATAAAACTTCCACTTTCAATTTTTACTCGATCTCTGATGGCAATAATAAAACTTTTTTTCACATGGGCGGCGATCGCAATAATTTAACCTCGCAATTTTGCGTTGGGTAGAAGAATCGCAATAATAAGTGCACGTGAAAATTTCCGAATTTACAGTATCTGGAAATGACACTGTTACATGTTTGGTCATGGAGTATGAAAAGATATACCTCAACTTCTGGGCAACAATATTACCAAGTACCCCGGTATATTTTAATTACTTCAAGGCATTAATAAGAGTCAGGCAGAATTTTGTATAAACTTGTTTATTTAGATATACCTTTTTACATATAACTTATATTTGGAAAGTTAATTAAAAGGTTCTTTATTTATCATCAGCACACATTTATTATAAAAGTGTTTGTAATATGTCATGAAATGTTTGGAAATGTTTAACTTGATTTTTTTCATATAATCTTAAGAGAAAAGGTTTATAAAGATTGCAGATTATATTTTTTATACCCTCTGAATTTTGAAACCTAAGATACCTCCTGTGAAGATATAGACAAAAGAATGATAACCGAGGTAACATGGTAGAATTTATTACATACCAAATCTTTTCCTGTAATATACAGCTCCTAAACCAGGGTCAGCTTTGCAGACCACATGTTTACATCTTTTTCTATCGATCCAGTCATCTCCAATGTCATAACATTTACCATTGTATTCACATTCTGTAAAATTTGTAAAGGACACTTATATATATACGTATATATTCATAGTGCAGCATTGATGAAGGATCTCAATAACCTAAAAATTTTGATGTTGTTTTGCAACTTATTAGACTTTCATTGGATGTAGAAGATGCTGACTGTTTTCAAAAAAGTTAGAACATTGTTTTTTTCAACATGAAGAATATATTAACAAATTAAAACTAACAAACATTCTAAGAGTATTCCATATTCAATACAATGCCCCTTGCAGTTTTGAGACAAAATGTCAAGTTTTGTACCTATATTGTAATATATGTTGCTGTACATGTATATTGTATAGGAACATATTTCTAACTTTATCTGTAACTTCTCTTAATGTAATTAATACATGTAATTAATTACAGATCCTTGTATATATCAAACTCATCTGAGGTGTTGATGATTGGTAATCTTGAATCAAATTTTAAAGGATCTGACAAAAAATGAGGGTGCTATCAAGGCAACAATAAAGTGACGATGGGCTGGTTGATGGATGTACAAACTGACGCTCTGACATTATACCCCAAACAACTTCATTAATCAAGTCCTTTTTCATAAAATCGTTTTTTGTTACATTTCAACAACAAATAACAGTATTCATACTACCATATTACATACAAAAACTTATATGAAGCGTAAAAGTTTTCAGGACTGATGTTCTAAACATTAAAAACTTTGTTATATATTACATACTATCATTAAATATTCATATATAATTCTATTACTCAGAAAACTTACGAGCAGCAACTCTTTCCAGTTTTCCATTACTCTGACATCTGTATGTTTTACAATGATCCTCAAATTCTTCACCTGGTTTTAGACAGTTTCCCTCAAAGTCATGGCACTCTGTTAATATATATAATATTAAATTTGGGATCCCTTAATGATACTTTAGAAAGGTTGACTGGCTTCTCACCTTCTGCACTGTTACTTAATATCTGAAGGAAATTTTCAACATAAACCATGGTGAAGCAAAAAATTTTTTAGTGCTAATTTTGTACTATCTTGCATGTATGCACTGACTTCACAACTTCTAGTTTGCGCATATTTGGATCAAAGTAAACTACTTACAAAAAAATAATATTTATAAATCCTACTCTATTTGGAATTCAAGCAAGTTTTATAATCAAATGCCATTGTTGGAAAGATTGGATTTACAGCAGTGTGAATATGTGTTATCATAACACATGTTATGAGAGAAGGAACAATCCATTTACATGAATGTTGTAAAATGTAGAAACTTAAAATATAGGTACAATGCAGTCCCCTATGTCTGTGCACCTAAGCCTTTTCGTAATAAACTGAAGACCAATAGAGAACAACACACAAATATTTGTTAATGACATAGAATAATTGTTCTTTTGTGAAAACCATAGGCAAATTGTTTCCAACTGTTACACATTTTCCCAGTAATTCCTGTAGAAATACCATACCCCTTGTTTCTGTAAGACCATCAAATGTCCCCTAATTTTGCACACCTGGATCAGAAATTGCTATTGGCAGCTTTGTACTTCAAAAACAGGGAACTGCATCAGAAAAATCAGATTCAGAATGGTGGAAAAAGTTTAATATTCTAAATTATTTCAGCAAAGTATTGTTTCATTTTGCCAAGAAAGCTGTTTACAAATGGGATCTTAGCAAGATTTTTCAGAAAAACCATTAGATAGACGGACTGTTGACTCACACTAAGGGAGCAACCATTTGATTTATTATGGGGTGCTAAGATGAAATATTTGATCCAGCCTATTTTTTTCACAAAAATTCTGGTCTTGGATCATTTTTCCAGCCTCTTTCGTGGCCTAAGTTTTTGTGTTCATTTAAACTAAAAAAATTCCAAATTGACACAGGTCCTGCAATTTTGTTCACACTAAAAGTGATCTTGGCTTTTTATTTTGCTGAAATTCTAGTCCTGCCTTTTTATTTCAAATTTCATCATAGACCCCCCCCCCCCCAACCCAAAATCAAATGGTTGCTCCCTTATTTAAAACGTACAATGATGTTCTTTAGTCATCAATGCATAAGTTTTTCCTAGACCCCCACTTTGACGACAGATACAGTTTACATTGGTAGAAATAGAATACCAACATAACAAAGTTTGTTTTTTCATAAATTCATGTGATAAAAGTTTTTCGTTTTGTGTATAAACAATATAGTATGGACAGAAGGAGCTGAACGGAAGAGTTGTTTATCATATTACTAACATATGTTATTGTGAACAGTAAATAGGTACAGCATGGATCCCAGCGTGGAAGGGACAGCACAGATTTACTATTGTTCATTTGAAATGAAAGAAGCAAGCTTAAGGAAATTCACATATTTCCTGTTGGTCAGTGCCTTAGTTAAGTTCATTATCAAAATCTATTCAAAAATGACTTAGGAACTGCAGAATTGGAGCACATTTGTTTTTACAATAAATAACACAAAAACTGCAGAATTTAAGAATGTTTTTTCCAGGAAATGGGAAATTTGAGCATGTTTTTTTTTATTAGGAAATGGCATGAAAGTTGAAGTGAAAGTTATAAAATGGCACCGGATGCAACAAGATAAAATAGAATCAAATATATCAAAGTGAAGTAGGGAGGAAGGAAGGAGATGGCAATTATAGTTCAGGAAGAGGAAAAAGTAAAGTTTAGTCTGTTCCTACCAAGTATCTTTTCTATGTCTGTTTCCACTGATCCCTCATCAGACTCTCCCATTACACACTTAAATACAGCACATTGTCCTGGTAATCTCCATCTGGAATTTACTGGTTTACATTCACCATCTACTTCACAGCCTATATTAAAATCATGATTATTCCCTAATTAAATCACACATTAAATAAATTCATAAAGAAAGCTTGTAGATTATTTGTTGCATAAAGGAAGCATGTATTAATTTTGAAATGAACTATTAGTTTTTTAATTTTATTGGGTTTATTTATTTTTTAATATCTATTTTTCAGCTTATTTGGCTTTTTATTATACAAAATTATGAACAAAATCCACCAAAAGATGAATGACCACTTGCTTACACTAAATACCCAGTTAACTGATATGAAAACGGCTATAACTCTTGCCAAAATTCAATCAAATCGGTAAAATACATGCGTGTTCGAGTCATGCCAAATACAAAACAACATTCGCCAAAAGACAAATGATAGGTAATCCATATAAGATATTCTGTCAACAGTTATGAAAAACAAAAAGTGAAATAACTCTTAAAAATTTATTTGTATATTTTTGGCCATCTTTTTTTTTAGTGAGATACTAACCAGCCTCAACCAGTTGAAAGTTTCCCTGTTTATCACACTGGTATTTTATACATCCTTTCTGTGTAACTACATCCCCTTTACTGGTACAACTTCCATCATCTCCTTTACATCCTGAAAAAAAAGACATGTAGTTTTACTTATTTATTCAGTATAGTTTATGATATATTTTTATTTTTTCAAACTTTATATGTTTGTGTAATCTAACAACTTTGACCATTAATATCAAGCAGACAATCATATAGTTAGAAATAAGAATAGACTTAAATACCTTTTTTGACATGAACATAATGAAATATCCAGAAATTTGTAATTTTCATAGAATTAAAAGATTGAAAATGATGAATTCCATGTTTTAATTTTTTATTTATCAGACTATTTAAATTGGTCTAATTAGTGCAAGGTAAATGAACAACTACAGTTTTATTAGCAATAAATTGTTGTCATCATTTTAAAATGGTATGTCATGTACCTTTAATGAGCTGTGACTACCTTTACTAACTGAAAGCTGTTTGAAAGCACAATTGATGCCATATAAAGATAAAGTAACTCCTTACTATCATGACTATTCTGGGAAACCTGAATTACAATATTACTACTAGAATATGGGTCGTCTGTGATTTTTTTGTGTTTTCAACGTACTTGTATTATTCTTAGTATTTGCATACCACGGTTTGTTTCAATGTGTCCAAATACTTTTTATTGCTTTAAGTTATTTTCTTATTTCTAAATAGGTATTTTTATAGCTTCAAAGGTATTTTTGTACATCATTTAAATCATTACCTGCCACCCTCTCTCTCACAACCAGCCTGTTTTGTCTCTTAGAATAAGCACAAATGAAATTTGTGCAGGTACTTTCTTCAAACCATTTTTCATTCTTTTCCATGCATTTTCCATTGAATTCACATCCTGCAAAGAACACAATATACATACCTTAAAAGAAACTAAAGTAAAACATATCAAAATTGTAAAAACATATTAAACACTTTCATGGGTATGAGTAACAATACATGTGACAAATATATCTTATACTTTAGAGCTGGGCTCATTCTTGTTCTGTCTGAAAGATAAAATTAAAAATTATGTTTTCCCCTAAAATGCCTCAAATTCTCAAACAGTCTTAGTTCATTTTTAAAATCTCAACTCTTACCATTTTGGATTGATCATACTAGAAAATACTGATGTGGTAAATTTACTTCAAGAAGGTTATAACACAGATACTGAGTTCAACAGAACATACATCAACACACTATTTAAATAAATGAATATTTACTTGATAAACATTTATCTTCAAACTGTATATAAATATTAGATATCAGCAATTTAAAAAAAACCAGAGCATACAAATTGGTAATATTTTCAAAAGAATTGACATATAGAGAAAATATATATATATAGCCATTTTTAGGAAGAAACCAAAAGATCACTGGGAAATCTTCAAAATCTTTTATTAAACAAAATTAACCATGGCAATCTTTTAAAGGTGAAAATTTATAAAGGAAATAAAGGCAATTTTGAGGAATTAACAGTGAAACAATTTTTTATACTTTGAATCAAAAACTTTCATTTATTTAAATTTCCATAGGTATAAAGATAACAAGTTGAAGATTGATGGAATAACATTGTTCTATTTAGAACAATCGGTAGAACTAATTTTTCTCATATGTACTTTACAATTTTATATAATTTGCTCTTTTACTTGGTAAATTTGTCAAATCTTTTTATGACAAAAATAAACTTTGGACTTGATTTTTTCAATTCATTGTTTTGCAATATATCTCTTCTGGCTTTGTAAAAATGAACAATATGCCATTTAACATGCTTATGGAGGAGTTTGCACTTTATAAACTCTCCAAAATTATGATTAAACGTAACCCATGTTCAGAATATTCAAGTATTCATTCCTCACCTTGTGACTCTAACATCAATTCATATCCCATGGATTTGTCGTCATAACTACAGATAAACTGATCACAAACTTCCTGTACTCGCTCTCCAAATGGAATACACCTGCTGCCATATTTACATGCTACAAAATGTTTAAAAAAAAGATTATCATCAAGCTGTATAAAAATTGATTAAATAAAGATAAAATAAATAGAATTCATGATGACCTATAGAATGATCTCAATTCAAAAGCTATGCTGTTGAAATGAACTTTTTGGAGGGTAGTTCTTTAAATTAAGAATGATGGTAAATGATTTTTTTTTCTTTTATCAGTTAAACAATTGGCCTTTACCACACTCGTTAAATACATTCATTTGTGGTAAATTTTTTGCCACTTTTGAGTAGTGAAAAAAAAAAGGCTTTAATAAGAAAAATGTCATTTTATCTTTTAACTAAACCCAAAACTGCTGCTCTCTGACCAAATGTAACTAGTGACAGGCAACTCAAAATTGAGAAAACGTCAATTTTCAGGCATGCCAGAAAAGGCCTTTCAGTGTCCGGTTGATGATATAAAAAATATTCTTTAAGCTTATTCAAAATATGTAAAATTATTTTTATTCTAAGTATAAAGCACTATTTTAACATATATGGTCACTCATTTTTTATAATAACAGATGAAAATCTGACCATTCATTTAAACTGGCAGACTCTTCAACTCACAGCTTATGACATATTTTTTCTTAGTGTGCGGTATTGAAAGTGCAAATTTCACCATCAATTTGCAAACAGGTACACACAGATAGATTTTTAACAAGTTAATATATTTCTATATTTAAGACAGAAACAGACAATGATATTAAAGATAAAATTTAATCAATAAAGACAGTGATTCATTTCAATATGAAAGGTAAAAGGTATGAGCAGAACTTAAGATGTAACAGAACAATAAATAAAGGCCTATCTGAAAGAAATCATATTTGATACATGTATCTTGCTTTAATATACAAAATCAAAAAATAAACTTGAAGCTTCAAATATAAAGATAAAGCTAGTGTAGCAAAAACCAAATAAATGTCAATTTTTGTGCAATCCTGCAAAGGGTTATCTCCCTTTAACACTGAAAATTCTAGTCAAAATATTTTTATTTCTCTGTAAGAAATGTTTAAACAAAATTTGGTTACGTCAAAAGTTTTAGTTCGGACTTAGATAATTGTATCTGTCTGCCAAGCAGTAAGATGATTCAAAATGATTAAGGTACTAAAATAAGGGAAAATCCATTCCGCAGACTGACGGTAGTATATAAATGTTTGATTTGTTTGTTTGTTTAGTTTGGGTTTTACCCCATTTTCAGCACATTTGGCTATTTCACGACGGCCAGTTTTTATTAGTGGAGGAAGCTAGAGTACCCAGAGGGAACCACGACCTTCTGTAGGAAAATTTGCAATCCTTGTCAATTTAGATTATAAATTATCTGCCACCCGGGGACGCGCTAGGCAGCTCTATAGGTTGAGCTCCCATGATCTGTCACAGGTGCCTACCATATATAAAAAAGATCCCAACAAAAAGTTAAGACAAGTATTAAAATGTTATATTTATATGTCTCCCTTCAGAACCAGAAATCCATGATTACAAAGTTTGCCTCATTCCCCCATTAATTTTAGTGTGCGACTGTGTAGCTCCCCGAGATGCACCCTTTCAGCAAGTAATATGATCGTAGGTTGCTTAGTATCGGAGAACTGTACTCAGACGTAAAACTTAACCTAAGTAAATGAAGCACGATTAGCAGGTCAGAATGACCTTATTTTGGTGGGAGGCTGTGTTACAAAGACAGATGCATCCTCACACCAAGTAATATGATTGTAGGTCGCTGGGTTTCGGAAAACTGAACTTGTAGGTAAAACTTAAACCAAGTCCCTTTGTATGTTAAAAATGATTTTTGACATAAAACTTAAAAGCCAGGGGGCTGTTTTTATGCTGTGTCTCCGGATCTCTATTGGTTCTCTACTGGAGAACGTTCCACAAAAATGGAAATGGAGCTCTCCGGTAGAAATTCTCGGAGGAGGCAAAAATACACGGCAGAATCAAATATGGCGACCACATTAGTAAAAAAAAAATTAAATTAGTTAAATGCTTTATGTTGGAGGAGTTTTTAGACGATCCGACATCAGAAAGTGAAAGCGATGATGATGACAATCATACCACCGCTCTTATTTTATCAAGTTTACCATTTGTGTGAGAATAAATTGGACAAAAACAACTATAACTCTTTGTTTGGTACTTGTAAACATAAAATACTACTGACATATCAGAGCTCCAGAAGAGACGCACCTTGCAAAAAAATACATGTGGAGATCTCCAGTTTCAATCCAACGGCCCAAAAAAACAGACCCCACGTGTCTCTTCCGGATCTCTTCCAACTAAACTACCTTTTGACAATGGAGAGATATCAGAGCTCCAGAAGAGACGCACCTTGCAAAAAAATACAAGTGGAGATCTCCAGTTTCAATCCAACGGCCCAAAAAAACAGACCCCAGTAAACTGTTTAATATTTGTGATGTGACCTTCATCTTATGTAACATAGTCAGTCTCTTCAACGTGCACCTGCACACAAAAATATATGACCCTATGTCACAGTATGTCAACTAGTAACTGAAAACTGACTGTTGCCGAGCACGAGTACACATACCCTGGTGTACTCCATTAGTAATTTAAATTTTGTCTGATAATCGACCTCATCCAAGGTATTAATTGACAGATCAAACTCATGCGAGATATTGATGAATGGAAACCCTTATTCAAATTTGAAGAGGATTTGACAAAAAATAAACTTACTATACAGGAGCTAAGAATTTAAATGTGACATTTTATAAATCATAATGCCCCCCTCCTGAAATAGCGGTCCCCCATTTCAGATTTTTTTAATGAAATGAAGAAACACTGGACACTGCCGCAAGTGTTTATCTAAGACTAAAAGTGTTTTCCAAAACTGAAGAACAATTGCAAGCTAGGGTTATCCTTCTTGATGCAATCAGAGACATATATAACAAACCATCCTTCGGCGTCAAGATTAGTGGTTAACGAAAACGGAGACCAATTTGTACGTTTCAAAAATAATGTACAATGAAATATTCTCTCCATTTCTGATATTACGTGATCTATAAATGGGAAGAACAGGTTTATCCGCCAATGTTTAACCGTTTAACCGGGGTTGTTTCAGGGTCAGCGTTTTCCCGATGTACCTGGCGCCCAACACGTCGCTTAGGTTACACTCCACTAATTATCTTAGTTTCAGAGAAATGCACCCCATTATATGAATATATGTATAAAACCAAAAAATACCTAAATGATTGTTGGATGTCAAATTCATTATGTACATGTTTGATTTAAGGTTTTCAATTATTTGTTTTTAAGAACATATATCATTTTTTTTATGAACAAAAACTCATTTATGAACATATATTTATGTTTTATGCATATATAATTTATTTTATGAACACATATTTTGATTTATTGAATATATATTTTGTTGTTATGAACAAATATTCGTTTTTACGAACAATTATTTAATTTTATGAACATATATTTAGTTTTTTTTGTGAATATTGCAACGTTTCACACGCCATAGTGCACGCTATTTTTATTTAAAATAAGACATGTCTCGAGGAAAATAAAAGTGTTTGATCTGCAATTTGCGGTTCATCAAAAAACTTAGGCGATTTTGTTCTCACAAAATTCGTTCAACTGGTTATTTCTGAACTAAGAAATACACTTTTCGAGTTAAATGCCATTTTAATATATAACTTACCAATATCAACAGGCATAAATTCTGCTTGGACGATGCCCATAAACTGTGAGGATTGACATTCGTATGTTATACAGTGTTCTTCATATCTGTATCCAATGGCTCTGCATTTACCATCAGGTCCTACACATTCTGTATGAAAAGAAAATCAAGGGAAATATGTTTAAACATCCGAATTATTTTGTTTCCGACGATCTTTGTTTAAATGTATTTTTCAGTTTGACACTCTTTATTTGTCTACTAAATAGGCTAGTTGCAGGATAAAAGTAAAAAATGGTCACTTAATGTATGTATTTTCTTGACTCTCTATTGGAGTAAGTAATAATTAGAGTCATTTTTTATTTAAGATACGTATATACTTATACAAAAATATCTTATCTTTATATGTTATCATTTATTTTGGTTCTGATTTGACTTCTTTGTAAAAGACATAATGTATTATTTACCTTTTGTTCTTAATAAAGGAACAAAAATCATCGCTGTTCTTTCGGAGTTTGGTAGATTTCCTCTTTGTTATAAAATTCTTCTGCAGATGTTGAAGTATTGATGTCTTTTTTGCGTGGCACATCATTTTACTAGGGGTTGTTATGATCGTACATTGATTTCTACTATGATGGAATCAAAATGGAAATATACGGTCACACTTGAACAAATCAGATCAATCGTTGATTGTCATAAGAAACCTTGTAAAATAAAATTTTCCTAATCTAGGTGTAAACATGCAGAAACCATAATTGGTTTGGCTTACTGTTACTTTTTGTTTGTTTGGACTCATTTGTACTTACCCCTACTAATCATGACATATTCGCTATAAACTTCATCATCATCTTCGCGTCTGATACATTTGTACAAGGCGCAAATGTTTGCATCTTCTACAACCTTATTCTCGTCTATACATTCCCCGTTAACAAGACAACCTAAAATTTGAGTTGACAGATTAAATTGACGTTTACAAAAAAATGTATCTTTAGTAATTTCACCTCCAACTTTGTTTTTCTTTTTCTTTTTTCTGTCTTACATGTGTAGCACAAGACACAAGAGTCTTCATTATTTTTAATCTTTATGTATGATGACACTTTAAACGTAGTCAATAACTGTTGAGTCTTCATAGTAAATCTGACATTGACTTTTTTTCAATTTCTCCTAAACCTGAATTTCAGATCTTATCTAATTTCACAATTTACTGAAATCATACGTACATTTTTGTAGTTTTCGGAGGTTATTTAAAAAGATACCTATTTTTCTAGTCTACCATTATATACATCTTTTCGATTCACAAAACCTTGTGATCTACATCTATATCTCCCATTTATTTTGAAGAAATACACACCTGCATTTACCAATCTGTAGTCGTACTTTGGACAGAGATCTCCATCACAGCTACCGGCCTTGAAACATTTGTAATCATAACAGTCTTTTGACCTTTCTTCTCCCCATTTGATGCATCTTCCTCCATTGATACATCCTATAAAAATATCGTGTTTTTTGCGAAATTTCTCACTCTCAATTTTTCATGCGTTTTGAAGACTCCGAAGTTTGTTTTCATACCGTACGTAAACTGAGCAATGAAATAGAACATATATATAACATTTTCCACAAATTTTATACTCTAATAAAATATTTATTTAAGTTGCAACGAAAAATAGATGATAAAGACAGATTTCCATGTTAGGCATTCTACACATAATTAATGTTCTTTTTTACATTTTAAGGACTTCGGTCATCAAAGCTTCTGCATGTAATCAGTAATTTAATAATTATATTTTTTGTTCTTTGTGTGTTTGTTTGAACATAATTCTAACTTGTGATTTCAAGCTAACTTACCAGTAAACCCGAGTTTTTTCCATTTCTTGTTGACACACTTAAATGTTCGGCATCGTTTCTCCACAACCTTTCCTTCCTCGTCACAGGGTGAACCTTTAAATCGATTGAATTAAAAAATATTCTGTTAAATTATGAAAAGCCTCAACATGACATAAAGGTAATATGAGATAGGTTTTTATATGTTCCAGTTCTGTGTATTGGATTAGAATAAGAAACTAATCTATATAACATTTGAACATAATACATCTGAAAAGATGAGTTTTTATTTCTGTACTTCATCTTGAAAGACGCCACAAGGTCTTAAACAAAGAGCCGGAAGAACAAAAGTAATACGTTATATAGATAGGTATTCTTCTAAAACTGACCACACTAAAAATTTGTTCACATCAAAATTTGACTACTAATGTGAAGTAAAGCTTGGCAACAAGGTAAAGTATCTCCTGCTGTTCATATATCACCTGTCATGACTCAAAAGGCACTTGCATAATACAGATAAATAAACATGCAACAAGAAAAAATAAAACTTATCGAACCCATCTACATGTAACGGGAATATTTATTGCGCGATTAATGAACATTACATTTGCGAGAAAGATTTACCTGTACGTCTGTTACGATTTGGTGGAGTACGCTTTTTCATAGATATATTAAATATATTATTTAAGCATAATTAAATACTATATGAGATATCTTGAATTTAGAATAAATAGTAAAACGGCTTGCCATATTAACAAGGTATTATGATGTTTACAGGTAACTTAATTAAATTTTACAGGTAATAATCGCTCCACTGTATATTTTTTCCCTCCCCATTGTATGCCTCTATTGAAGCCCTATTTCGCACCAATGTAATGCGCCAAAAATCTGCGCAAGTGTAATGAGTTTCTGAGCGCAAATACAAGATTTCCCCCGCGCAATTGTCATGTTTATCCGCTCAAATGTAATACACAACAGTTTATGAACAAAGATACAAAAAATACGATCATTATTTGAGAGTGTCCAGATTATACTACTAAAAAGAAACACGATAAATAATATTAAAATATCATTATTGTAAAACTTACCGACTTTGATGACTGTATTTTGCTCTAACACTGAAATAAGAGAATTGAAAAGTTAACCATCAAACACTTTTGCAGCTTTTGATTGAACTCAGAGAGAATCTCGTTAAAAACTTCATTCACTGTTTTCAGGATTTAACTGGAACCGTATATTTCATAGATTTATAAATGCTTAATTACCGGACAGAATATCTCATTTAAGGGAATACGATTAAAAGCAGAGGGTTGTAATGACGTCATCAAGAATTTCACATCGTGACATCATCATTTATCTCCCAAAAGGAAAACCCTATAATGTTACATAGTTTTCTTCAATATATCAATAACGAACACATGGAGCCCCACTAGTTTTGCGAACAAATGTGTGTTACATCAAGAATGTTACACTAAAATTTAAAGACAAACCAGTATTATTTTTTACATGCATCTTAAACAAACCGACAGCAATATTCTTTATTTGACGATATTTGCATAATTCATATCATCTTTTAAACCTATGTCACCAACTTTAATTCAAACTGCGAAAGACTGATGAAATATTTTTCTCTTAAAGTTTCACATATTTTCGTCTGAAAGATTAAAAATAAAATGAGGTTTTCGGCTCAAATGTTAAAACATTTATGTCCAAAATCTTTTAAAAATTGTCTTGAAGGTATTTTTTCTCTGTATGTGTAGACAAAGCAAAGTTATTAAAAAGGAAAACACAAGGAAAAAAATCAATAAAGGAACCTTACTGTTTCGTATTTCATTAAGGTTTCCGAATGTATAGATGTCTTAGAGTAATCTCCTTCCATTGAAGTTTTACAATATGGTCAATTTTATGTATACTATTTTTTATACGCAAAGAAACGCATACCTTCACAAGCTAGTTTTTTCTATATTTGATACTTATTGTGGTATATTTAAGCTGAAAAAGGAAATTTTTCATTTTTCAACACTTTCACAAAAATTGCCTAACTACTTAACGCAAACAAAAACGTTCTAGTCCTAATTGGGGATATTTAAGAAAAACCGCGGAAGTCCATGTTGAATCAACTACAAGTCATAGAGTAGTGATGTTTTTTCAACATTACCAACATTTAATGTTTGATAGATAAGAAGGTCTATACGTAAATCACGTCACTCTGATCAGCATAAATATATTTTGTGGTTCCTAGCAGTTGGCCGTTTAACGGATAATATTTCTGCCACTAACCTTGTAAATTGCAAATGGGTCCACAATGAATAAATATTTATCAACTTTTAACGAAGTCAATACTTAATAAACGGACTTAGTAGAGTGATATCGAACGAGGACGAGGTCCATATACAATGTATTGAACGATAAAAGTCATTTTCAAAATGAACAAAACTAACAGGCGGTATATAAATTTAGAGGTTTCCCTAGACCAATTTAGCATGGTGCTGCACCATGCCTCCATCTTCAAGCACCAAGCTGCCCTCATGATGAATTTTACAATGTGCCCCCAGGTAGCAAAAACTAACTTTCATTTTTTAATTTAATCTGATCTTTTTGAAACTGATTTACATTTAATCATGTGCCGGTGTTGTGTTGGCACACTTTTATGACACGCTTACACCATCACACAATGCTGAAGGCTGTTTATTTCAGGTTTTGGTAAATATACTCCCCTCATGTCAAGGTGGGGTGCCCCCGATATTATCTTTTTTAACCAATGAATGCCCTCAAAATACGAAATTTACCATGCCTTCAGAAATATTTTGGGGAAAGCACTAAAATTACAAATATATATATGTCCAAAAGAATGTTTCCAAAGTTTAATCCAGATCGTATTTTTAGATCCATTTTTTATATGAAATATAACTCTATGTATAGATATTTGGTAAAGTATTAGGATACCACCAATGTGCCTCCTAGATTTTAAAGCTTTTTCATTAATCGAATTATACCTTTCCGTGGAAATACATATATCCTTTTCATTTGCCTTCCACGTTTCTCATAAAATATTTATGAGACTAAATATTTGGTGAAAATTTGGCGGACAAAGGAGAACAAAAGTCAATTAAAAATATTCTTGTCTGAAATCAGTGAACCAACTAGAATCCAATTTGGCAGAATTCCCCTTAGATAGTCCTGTTTCATCAATGTACGCTATGACCCTGCCCGACACCAAAGACACAGTTTAACATAGGACCTTATGGGAAAATTCACTTAAAAATCTTTTTGTCAGAAATCGCTGAGCCAATTGGAACCAACCTTGGCAGCAATAGTCCTTAGATAGTCGATGCACCGCCATCAAAGATGGTTGCCACTTTCGAACATAGTTTATCAAAGGAACCTATGCGAAAATTCAATAAAAACATTTCTTGTCTGAATCAGTGAACCAATTGGAACCCAGCTTAACAACAAATGTTCCTTAGATGTCCTCTATCAGAAGTGTATCCAATGACATCGCCCAAGAGCCGAAAATGAAGCACCTTATGAAAAAATTTACTCTGAAACCACTAAGCCAATTTAAACCAAACATGGTACCAGTAGTTTTTAAATGATCGTTTTCAGAAGTATACCTGATGTCCCTTCCCGCCATCCAACATGGCGTCCACGGGCAAGCTAAGTTGAGCATAAGATCCTATAGGAAAAAATACTTTCAGATCTTTTTGTCTGAAACCAATTTTAGCCAAGTGGAACCAAAGTTGACAGGAATGGTCCTGAGGTGATTTTCTTTCAGAAGTGTATCTGATGACCAGGACTGCTACTAATGTAACAAAAACCACAACCGAACTTAGGTCATGAGAGGTATGGAAACATTGTTAAAAGAACGACACCACTTTGACAGTTCCAACCAAATTCATAAGCAATGGTCCAAAGATGGTTCTTTTTCAGAATTGTATCCATGACCAAGATGGACATAGTCAAACAATTTATTCTGCTTCAAGTCTGCGAATGAAATCAAGGTAAGAGATACAGCCTCCTGGGAGGCTCTAGTTTCTATTATGAAACTTGGCTATTTAAATATATGTACGAGCTAACATATCTCCATTTTAAAAATATATTTACCATTATACTTTAAAATAATGAAGGGGTGCTTATTTTATTCCAACTAACTTGACCATTTCCAGATGATTTAGAGAGCAAAATACTTTATCGAATATTATAAAAAAATTATGACAAAATTTGTTTCACCTACCTGGACAAAGTTTTGAAAATATGACAGATTCCAAATTAACAAGAGCATTGTAATCCTCAATCATTTGTATATTACTCTCTGGTGGTTCCCATACCAGTTCCATAATTTCTTGCGGGTTATTTTCGAGTTCTTTTCCAATGGCAAGAGCATAGATTACAACCCCTTCATCTTTAAGCTGCTGTGCATAAGGTATTGTGTACGGTTTGTTCAAGTTTGACTTTCCATCAGTGATAAGGACTACAAAATTAGTAACATCATCTCTGTCACCATTTCCCTTCTTGAACATTACATTTCTGGTCATGTTCAACCCTCCTGCAATGTTTGTGGCTCCTGCAGTGTACTTCAGTTTGTTAATATGGGCAGCAATCTCGGCTGATGTTTGGTATTCATTCAGTAGAAATTCCAGTTCGACAACAGTTGAAAATGTAACGGCACCGACTCTAACAGATCCATCACTGATTGCCGAATGGTCAACAAAATCTATCAGGAATTGTTTAAGTTTACGGAAATTTCCAAAGCCAATACTGTTGGAAGCGTCAATACAAAACACAAGGTCTAGTTCGCCAATTACGCAATCTGGTTCAATTCCTATAAAGGAAGGTTAGTTCATTTTAAAGTTTAATCAATTATAATTATTAAAATGTAAGATTATGGGATAGATATTTGACACAATCCTGCATGGATGTACAATGTTTGTAAGATCGCAAATTTTTAGTGTCTTATAAGAGTATGGTGCCTATCGACGTCCGCGTGCAATTGGGTCTCAGCTCATTTACTTTTGATCTGATTAACATATACTCATAACATTTAAAAAAAAAAAACAATTTTGGTATTGATTTTGGAGATTCTGAACCTTTCCGGTTTTTTCTCGGTTTCGATATGGGTTTTTAGATAATTTTCGTATATTTTATTTCTATTTTCATCCGATATTCATTATGTTCCTTGCTGAAAAAAGGGAAAAATTAATTTATTCTGATCCATTTTTTCTGAAGTTTAAAGGATATACGTCACTTCCAAAGTTTTGAAACTTTTGAACTTTTCTTATCAGATTTTGATGATTTTCTTCTTCAAATGGTTCTCTATGACAAATACAATAAAACTTGGCAATATAGCAAGAATCATTAAATTTTTAGTATTCATCTGAGTGTTTTCAGTAGTATGTGAATGGATATATTCTATCCTTTAAGTTTTCCCAGATAAAAGCGGTCAAAGCGGTCAAAATTAGCAGTGTTGCAGGAAACGTTTTAACGGGAATTATTTTATTTATGGTGGTTATCTAACATATATCTTTTCTTGTTTTTTACGTTCTTCGTTCAATTGGTTGAAGGGGTGGAAAAAACGATATTGCAAGATATGTTAAAATTTCATTTTAATATGATTTTCTTTAGTTCAATTCTATTATTGCCTGGGCGCATGATTGAACCCCAAAATGAATATCACACTTGCCTTA
This sequence comes from Mytilisepta virgata, assembly GCA_028015205.1. Lineage (NCBI taxonomy): Eukaryota > Metazoa > Mollusca > Bivalvia > Mytilida > Mytilidae > Mytilisepta > Mytilisepta virgata. The sequence goes on from CM051521.1 coordinate 72,368,979, forward strand.
GCTTTCAACTGGTCAATATAATATTAATTCGTAAATATTCGGAATATTCTTGAAAAAAACTTATTTCACACGAATGATTTAAAATGTGTGCAATTTAAAGATTTCAATGGTAGACCTTCTGGTTTTCGGAAAATTATATACCCCTTTTCAAGTTAATTTTCAAGCAAAAAAGTAACGAGATTTTGAACAGCTTTAAATTATTCCGTTAAATTTTCGCCATGACAGAATGCCATAATTTTCGTAGAAATTAATATGGAACTTTATATAATTTTACTGCTTATCGGGGTACCCACATATGAGGAATAACCTACAGAAAGGCTATTTTTTTTTTAATTCTGTAATGTATATATTATAATATCCAACACTTTACTAGTACAAGCATAAATGTTCACTTAACAATTGTTCTCCTGTCAACATGCTGCGATCGTATCTGTTACTCCTTCAATTTATCAGTCATACACACGAAAATAATAACTACTGTTGACAAAGAGAATGTTATGTAGAATATTAATACAAATTAGACAGTTCTCTTTAACATGTTTAGATTCTGCAACTGTTGACTTATATATTACTAGACATTGAACCCGCGCGAGCGCGGGAAAATAAGCATTTTTTTGTGTTGGCCATATTGACTTTAAAAAGATTTTGCGGCCATGGCATTCGTGGAACAGGAACTCAATGTGGATGTTGTGGCAGGCTTCCCATAAACTTTTCTGTCAAGTAGGTGGTATCAACTGATAGTTTCGTGACTATATCTTCTGTAGTATTCCAGAAATGGATATTAATGCAAACTTTAACCAAAGTCAATAAAGCGTGAAATATAGGTCAACGTGACCTAATTGTCATATGGTTGTTCGTTACTACCAAAGATGTATCCACTGATGATACATGAAGTGGACTGTATGCCACGTAGAATTACCAAAATGGACCTTAAGGTTCCATCATAGTCAAATCTATGACGAAAATACAACCACATAAATTGTCAATATGTTTATGTTACAATTAATTGTGAACTGGAACTTGATGAAAAGCTTTCATTAAATACACATTTCATAATGCATTACCTTTTTCATTCAGAATAAATATGAAAAAGAATGTGAATAAACATTTTCTTAGTGACGGATGAATTTTTCAAAAGATGCCGTGAGTTAAGTAGAGCATATTTTTGGAAAATAATTGTTCCAATTGTTCATTGTCATCATGGGCAGGGCAAGCGAGGCTTAATTTCACAAATAAATCCAATAGACGATAAAAGCATTTTTAGTGTGTGGCTGAGTGTGCTGTCCACGTTTATACAGATGTCCGAGATAAATTTCGTCATTAATGATAAAGATGACCATTTGTTAAAAATATTTTTATCTAGGGCTTACAGGGAATTGTACGGTAGAGATATATTTAGACAGGTCACATGACAAATAATGTAAAAATATGGATAATGGCTGGTTTTATCACTTTGTGCAAAGTAAACATCCGAGCAATCCAAAAAACAACTGAGTTAGGAATCCTCTGAACTTTGCCTTACTTTTTCATAATCTTCAAAGTTCATAATGTTTATAGTTAGGAGAAATTGAGTTATTGTAGAAAAAACAATCCTGAATACATGAAGCGGAAACATCCCACTCGAAGGAGAATGTTTTTAATTTGTTTTATTCTTCTTCCGTAATTTCAAACAAAAATACATTTAAAATATGTGCATAATTGTTTATTTAAATGAATGTGTTAAAATGATGCATTCGAGAACCTTCTAAGGGATATGTTGGGAGAATTCATACCGGGAAAGTCCATGCAGATTCCATTTGCACATAAACAAAACTGCAGTTTAAATTTATAAATGCAGATTGTCAAATCCGATAATAACCTTTATAATCTGAACCATACATCGTTTATTTTGAACCACGCGTTTTGCCGCCTATTCGGCTAATTCGTAAATTTAGTATTATAGATAGATTGTCAAATCCGATAATAACCATTATAATCTGAACCATGCATCGTTTATTTTGAACCACGCGTTTTGCCGCCTATTCGGCTAATTCGTAAATTTAGTATTATAGATACGAGGTAAAAAAAAAACATTATAAATCTAGATGTTCTGTTTTATTGGACATAAGAAGTTACGGTAAATGTTCATGAACCAAATGCAATATCCCATATATTATAAACAGAAAAAATGATTACATCTATAGATATAGAGGAGAGACAGCTACAAGCCAAACGTGTCAAAGATGTAACAAATTTGCCAGGCAAACGTGGTGTTACAGGAACATGTATCAACATATGATTTAAAACAGGTATAAGACTTTACACATTTGCTGAACCGTTTTAAGTTAGCAACGGAATTCTGTTAGTACATGATTCATTCTAAAGGCAGACTGCAAATATTTACTCGATATATCTATATTTGGTCGTGTATCGGTTCATTGGTTGTGTTCAATGTTGGAAGCAGACACAAAAACCCAAAATGTGAAAAAGCAGTTTAAAATTCAAATGACCCAAAGGATAAAGCCAAAATCATTATAAGGTCAGGGCTAAGTATCATTATAAGGTCAGGGCTAAGTATGATCGATATTGCAATATATTTTTGACTAAAGAAAAGTAATGCCAAAAATGACCTAAGGAACTAAATTGCTTTTTGTTAATAAAAAGGACACTTCTAAGGATAAGAACTGCTAATAAAAGGACTTATATTTTATGCTTTTAACTTGGAAAACAAACACTTGTAGAAAAAGGCAGGTGTAGCCCTCAGCGTTTCACCCCTATAGACAAAACATTTAATTTTTTTTAAAATCGATAACAAGTCGACTTGTTAGTGAACATTGTCTTTACTTATTCTATTGAAGTAATTTAAGAAAACATTTTGGGGTATACGATAAAGGGTCCGATATGGAATCTTGTCCACGGACACCAGTGTTTGATTAATTCAATGCAATGTTTATCATTGCCCATATACGGCTAGTAAGAAGTAATATTCTGCACAGATAAACGTATTGAAACATATTGTAAACGACGAGACAATATTTATCTAACAGATAGACCGATTAATTACAAAGATCTATGAACTCACATTTTAAACATGAAGCTCATCATAAATGAAATCTATAATTTTTCATTTTATTATTATTAGTTTTTGTCTCTTCTATTATATTTTTCCCTTTGTGTGTGTGTGGACGTGTGCGAGTGTTGTATCCATCCCGTAGCAAATATGCTTCAAACCTTACCTTGTGCCACAAGCTGATTAGCAGCTATGAACGCCACTACACTGATTAGCAAGGACCGGGACATCGCTGAAAAATAATGCAATGCAATAACTTATATTGATTACAAAAAAGTTGATTTCACTGTCGATTCATCCCAATGTTAACGAGCTAAGAATTTAGGGAGTATATTGTATACTTAATTAAACATTCCCTGATAACAATTTCTTCGTAGTAAGATCCCATACTTTCGGCATAGTAGTGCTTCAGGCCAAAAGTTTGGACAGACGAGATAAGGCAAACATTGTATCGCAATTTTAAGTGTTAAAACGGCTGAAAATTAAGTAAAAAAGTTGGCGCCACAGTGGATTACAAACTGTCAGAAATTTGAAATCGTTCTTCCTTTGTGAATAAATTGTATACGGATAAAAATGTTTTCTTTAAAGATAATTTTTTTTTAAATTTGAATACTAGCTGATAATGCTGGAATACATTTTCAACTATATAAATTTTTTATAGGCTACATATGTAATTACAGAATGTTTTCAGGTCTTATCAGCCGTGTGCACAATGTAAAATGTGGAAACCCGAAACAGTCCGAATGACCTTGCTTACCACAGATTCATATTCCAACATGTTTACAAAAAAAAAACAAAAAATAAAAAAAAAAAAAAAAAAAATTATAAAATAAAATAAAATAATAAAAAAAAATAATAATAATATTTCAGACTTTGAAGAATTGGAGTACACAATTTGTATCGGCGTTTAACGTACTCAGTAAAGCGTGGGTCAATCACATTTATACCGAGATTACTTTCTTGATTTTCAGTAAAAGGGTTTGCTTACCAGGAATGTCTTGTATGATCCAGTCTGCAGAGGATGTATGGTTTTAGGACGTGGCATTGCTTGTTTTTATACTGGGATTTGTTTAGATTGTTCCTTCGTACAGGTATCCATCATATTACAAAGAAAATGACAAGAATATTTGTTAGAACTGTCTGTAGGATTATGATACAATAGATAAAATAATTCTTAATCTTGATTAATTTTTACTTTACTTATTAGATGAAATCAAGTAAAAATGCATATACGTATATGGTGATTCATATCTATTTGTTTACAAAAATACTATGAACAATTGGAGAATTGTGGCTAACCCAAATATATGATTAAGTTCAAAGGATCTAGACATATACGTTCATTGTCTTCAAACATTGGCTTTTGATAGAAACTTGTTTTTAAAGAAGATAACCGTGTACTTTAAGCATAGCTAAAGAATTAACTTGAATTAGGTTGACGATACACTCGTAAGTGTTGTATAATCACAATAATTCCTTAGATAGAAGACCTTTGAAAAGATCAAAACTAGAACTCTTAATATGTTACTCTATTGCATATTTTCTCTGTACCAATTTAGTTATTTGAATAAAGATGATCTGATCTGGTAAGGATATCCGAAAAAGCCAACCTTGTAGTGGGTGTAAAACACAGTGATACAGTAGTACCACTTAAATGTTGATTTAGTTTAAACCGGGGTTTAAACATATGCTATTTACTAATTAGAAGCAAATGGAAATGGACAGAAGTTATAAAACATCATTGAACGTACTTTCCATTATATAAAAAAAAGTCCCAGCGACTAGCAAGAAGAAGAACGACAATAAAAGCCTTCTGCAATTGCATTTTTCATCACTGTATATCACATTTATTAAATACTTTAATGTTGTTATAAAAAATATGATAACTACTGAATTGTACATCTTATGTGTTTATGTAGTATCTCTTTTTAACATTAAACCAACATCTTTCAAAGACACGAAGAAGGATTGGGTTTATATGTTAAGCATGACTGAGAATAGGCAAGTAAGAAAAAAAAATGTTTTGTTATCATACTAATATCTGATATATAAGAAATAAGTTTACACGTTTACGATTTACATTGGAATATTAATCTTTTGTCGGTGTAAACATTAACTGTCAAAACTATTTTTATGTGCCATCTGCCGGTAATCTGATTAGAAATATAAATAAAATTACTAGTATGGTGTGATCTTGGATGTGATAGTTATATTACCACTAAACAATAATATTCTGCGTACCAGGGACTGGATCAAACGACTGCATGTTAGAAAATAACATTCGGTATAAGTAACCATTTCAGAACCTGCAAAACATGCGTACATCATAAGAATATTCTTTTTTGTTTATTTCATCTCATCTACCCCAGAAATCGAGAGTAATACACTCATTTTAAGTAGATTTACGTTATATTTATAATGTATTTACAAACTCATGTCTCCCACAATACATTGATGGAAATATTAATTTTAAAACTTTTAACTACTTTTTAAGAAGAAAGTCATTTGAAAATGTAAGTAATCAAATTATGGTGAAAAGTAGTTTAGATCTTTACCGTTCTTTTCTGACAGTTAAAGGAAAACAACCTTATTTAAGTAATATTAATGACTTTCTTCAGTCCAGACTAAAAATGTTGGAGAATTGCCTTCGTCTGAATTCCACCTTAGCTAGAATGAAATTGTCCAAATTAGATAGATGTATACTATACTCTCTCAACTCTCCGGAAACGACGCTTCATGTACTATTAGAATGTTGGACATATTAAAAATTAAAGCGAAAAGACTCTACTATATATAACCACGAATCCATAAAATCTAGCATCACTGTTTCCTTCTCAGAGTTGTCTCCCCTATCACAATTACAATCTGTAACTACCTTCAATGGTAGGATGATGCTAAACTTAGCATCGTTTTATCTACAGTATGTCAATTTGTGTCGATCTTAATAATTATGTTGTTTTTGTATACTTAATTACTTTGTACATAATGATATATATATACTTTGACGCAAACGTTGGTACCCCGCTGACGTTTGCCCCCGTTTTAAAGGGGTAGTTTCAAAATACTACATATGATATGATCTAGAGGTATCATGTCCTATTAACAAAATAGTGGGACTTTATTCAACACTAGTATTTTTAAGCAAAACAATTTAGATACTAAACATGGTAAATATTTTTTAAAGACCAATAATATAATTTTATTCCATGTCATATCAGCCGATAAAGACTCATTATTGTGAAATGAATTGTCATAAACGAGTAATATATTTCATACTTATCTTCTCAAAAAGCTGTCAATAATCTACAAGTAGTCAATACTATATAGTTTTTTTATTATGTTTTCGTTGAATTAAGATTGGACAAACAATAAGTATTAATAAAATAATATCATAAAAAATAGGAAGCATGTGGTCATGTATTTATTAAGAAAAATAGCTTGTGGTTTCAGACTATGAATTGAGGCTTGTTGTATTGTTAAGGATATCTCATTTTACCCATATCTGGTAAGTTTCTGAAACTCGATAGAATGATTTAAAGCCTATCTAGTTCAAATACAAGTTATGATATTTCGAAAATACATTTCTTAAACGAAACAGTCTTAACCTCACATTAGGTTTGTATTCACAATGAAATGTTTCGTTTTTTAATTGGAAGATAAACAGATAAACGAGTAATACAAAATTATATCGTTAATTTTTCACCATATGTATATTATCCGATCAGAAAATATGAGATTCTTTGCTAGTTTTACACTTAAAACGAGCACAATCTAACTTATGTACCGCCCAAACAATTTTTACAGTTCTAGCAATCGATCACCTTGTTGGTAATCAAACTTCTGACTTTTTATAGTAATTTTTATACAAAAGCGTGTCATGGGGAGGGGATTTGGGTATCCATAAACCTGTTTAAACCCACCATTGTTCAGTTTCTGTACCGTCAGACTATCCTGACCCTCTGTTGTGTTTGTGTTTTGTGTTCTATTATGTTATTTTTGTCCGGGGTTCTGCCTGTTGGGGCATTGATTGACTGGTACGTGTATTTCATTGTTGACCTTTCCTGTTATCTACTGTTTTTTCTTTTTTTCTGATAACGGTACTACATACTGAACACCTGGTCCCTAAACCTACTCTACATAAATACATAAAGAGTTGCGAACCAACAACACCACCAACCACAAGATAGCAAAAGAAACAATATGTGCGATGGACACTGATATAAAATCTAAAGAATTAGGGCCATTTTCGCCTGTATTTATTTCACTTCTGTGGCAATTTTCAAAAAGTCGCCGCAAACGTTTCAAAATGTCTGTTGGCATGCATTGTCTGGTATATGGTGTCTAAAATATTTCTCTACAGAACTGAATATCGCTTTTGTGGTTTTGTGGACAGTTTTAACAAAAAGCCAAATTAACGTCTTCAAGGCATTTTTTCAACGTGAAGAACACTTGGAACCAAAATTATTTTTTGTTGCATGTCAGTTTATGTTTCTCCTTTCATATAACAGTGGAATTGTGTTGGTTCTGAATTTCGTTCGTGGCGATATCCCAAAAAGTGGTAAAAATTAACCCAAATCTCCTTTATGCACGACTTTTGCTGGCAGAAAATGTGAAATTATTCATAATTAAGCATAACATTTCTGCTTGTTAACATAAAAATGCAATGTATACAATGGTTTACGATAAAAAGTAGGTAAATATTTAAGATAAAAAAAAAATCAATGGTTACGAGTGAAACAAATACAGGATAAAGTGGCCCTACCCCTTTATTGTATAGTAACGTAATATCCCAGGTAGTACGTGGCCAAAATTTAGCGTGCAATATTCTACCAAAATTGCTTTCAAAATTAGAGATGTAGCAAATAAAACTTTTTGGAATTTAAACATACACAATAATAACCACATACTATTACAACAATGTATTACGGTAGAGATATTTTTCATCCACATAATTCTGAATTTTAGAAATTAGAATTGAAATTTACTTTGTAAGAAAAAATCTTTGTCGAGCTAATTCTAGAATAAATCTATGACATCTGTCGTAAAACAACAAGTGAAACCCGAAGAAAGATGATATACTGTAAATTCAGAAATTATTGCGTGCATTTATTAGTTGGATTTTATGAAAATATTGATATACTTCTCACAAACAATCATAGATATTATCAAAATTCTGCCAGCTTTGTAACAAACGAATACATGGGTTGTCATTAATAACATAACTGACAAATTTAGCTATTTCAGAGACATAACAAGACTTATAATACCACTATGCATGCCTGTTTATAACCAAAAACGTGGTGTTAATTGTCATTACCCTACCAACTGATCACATTATAAAGAAAACATACAAGTATAACGAACATTAGCTGTGCATTTATAAACGTTGCAGTAGTAAGTGGTTCGTTTTTATTCTTTTCTTTTCCTTTTTGTTATTTTTAACAACAATCAGTCTGTAAGTGTTTGGACTGCCTTTACTTCTCTTGAAATTTACTGTGTTTAATAAATTTCGCTTGTAGATGGTCATGTATTCACTGGTTAAAGACGTAGCCTTTTTGAATTGCTAAAATTTTATTCTTATATGTTTAAACATTTGTATTGTGTTACGGAAACACAACAAATGCATAGTTTAACTTATTTTTTTCCTGTCTTGATGTGATTTTCGGAACATTGAACTTTGCTGTCCAACATTGTTTGGATTTTGAGGTACTGAGGTAGCATAGGATGTCTTTTAGTTCTTTTCATGAACAATATTTTAGTAATTTTCTCACAATGTCTAGGTTTTCATTATGTCTTTTTGTCCTTTACAGTATTTTATCAAAATGTTAAGCATTATGTTATTTTAGTTTGTATTTTGCCCCTTTCAGTAGATTATCTACTTTTTTATACACCTCAGTTTTCTTGTTCATAGATTATTTATAGGTTGTTAGTTGGCCTTTTTATCATTTGTTCTCTCCTGCATTTTATATAGGTTTGTAACATGTCTTTTTGTCCATTCGATAGATTATCTACGTTTTTAGTAAAATGCATGCATGTTCGTCCTTTATTTCAGAGTATTTATTTTTGTGCTTTTTCAGAAATTATTTTCGTTTTCTCCTTTTCCGTAGATTAATACGCATTTCTGTATTTGTTGTTAATCTATTAAACGGTTTATATCTTATTTGTAATTTAAATTACTATTTTCTTTGAAGACATGATGAAGTTACCACTTAGTATGATAATGATATTCCTGTCGGTGCTTACCAAGGAAGTTTATAGTAAGGTTAAAGGTAAGATATTATTGTTTACTGAATTTTGCGTACAACTAGTTTTCATCCTTTTCACAAACCTTGGTAGTATCAAAGACTCTACTATAGAAAACGTAGTTTAGAAACAGAAAATATGTTCTACCTATAACTGTGTAGCCTTCACATTAGGTTTTACGACAAATATATAAACTGGTTCCAAAAGTCAAATGATTTTGCATACAACAAGAACATTTGGATGACAAATATATGGTTTGGTAATTTGTGTTCCTTATAATAATTAGACTAAATAAAACAAAATAGCCACAAACCGTAAAAGGTAACTTCACTACTCGGAGTTGAAATCTTACTTTTACTATAAACTTATTTTAAAACTAAAATCTCAACATAAACCAAAAATAACTATCACATATCTGACTAGTAGAGAATAAACTCGGTTGAAAATCGATAGTCAAAGTTCCTTAATTGCAAGTTTTTTAAAGTATGTTTTTTCTCAGTTATTCCGTTTTTATTTAATGTAAACTCAATATTTAGGAAATGGGATGAATGATATCTTAATCCATTAAATAATATGATAAAAATAGCCTTAATATGGCAAATTTGGCACCAACAATATTTTTACGTTGCCCTGGTCTTTTATAAACACCGATATTTATATGAAAATATATCCGATTAATTATTAATACAGATTTTCGACCCGGAGCAATATGGAAAGTCATATTGCCCAGTAATAAAGTCAATATGGAAAGAGGGCAATATGGAATTCCATACGGACCGGCAATTTGGAAACAGGCCAATATTGAATTCCGTACGGACCTGTTTTACAGGCTATTTTGTCATATGGAGTGATCATACGGACCAGCTGTACGGACTATTAAGATTATTACATAATTAGATAAAAGTGTTACGAACTTGCTGTACAGCAAACATTGAATCAATGCAAAAGGAAAATACAGAATCAGCAAGTTAGTAACACTATATTCTTATCCACGATGAGAAACAGCAACTAAAACCACTATTCGTTGTTTTTTGTATTGCAGTGACTATTTTCTCATGAACAATAACTTCATATCCATTTTTCCCTTATCAATAATTCAAGTATTCATTGAATACAAACATTCTTCCTTGTTAAATGTTACGTCTAGGTACTAAACTCAATTTAACGTTCTAAATACTTGCATGAAATATAACAGTTATGAGTTAAGAGACAACATCCTATTTCCGAATTGAATTGACTAAAACTAGACATCTAGAGGGCAATTTCGGAGCTAAATATCGAGGTTCAAGAAAACCAATTATTATGTAAAGGGTTTTCTCATCCAAATCAAGAATAAATATAAACGTCTCTAACAAGTGCTAATTGGCCACTAAAACTCGGGAATACTTTAATATCGTTTCTCCGTATCGACTTTAAAATGAAAATTAATGTAAATATGTTGAAATTGCCCTTTATAACATACTTTCTTATGATACGCTTGCTTTTACCTTGCTGATATGGGACAAACAGACAACCAGCTTATATTGAAGTCCTATGCTTTTTCACTGGGAGAGGACTAATATAAATAAACAATCCATGATGTTGAAGAATGTAGACTTAAAATAATTAGACTAAATAAATTATATTCAAAAACATTTCAGAGTTTATTATTTTTGGATTCCCTAAACGACCTTCATTATGTTTTTTTTTAATTCGTCAACTTATATATCTGTGATATAGTTAAAAGTCTAAGAAACCTAGACGCGATTGCGGAATTAAAGGAATCTCGAAGAATTCTGATCAACTCAAATAAATTGAAGTATCAAAATTCACTGTTTCTTTAAAATTTCAACAACTGAAATATATGATGAATAGATTATAACATTTATAATAAAATATAACATATCGGTCCATGTATCATCTCTACCTACATCCTATCTTAAGCTAAAACATCGTGTCCGGGATGATACAAGGACTGAAATGGAAAACGACTGGTTATAATCTATAATCTCCAAGTAACCTGAATAATTTAAAGTTATACTGGCCTCTCACGAATACTGCGGATTTCAATCAGACCCGTGGTAATTGTAACCAGGAAATATGATCAGGCTGATTTTCAATCCATTAAAAATGTATTGAATAGACATGATTGGAGTAATCTCTTTATGAATAGTAATGTAAATGAGAATTACTCCAATTTTGTCACAGTCTTGAATGAAGCATGTACAAAACATATTCCAACTAAAATAGTAACAATTAGACCGAATGACAAGCCATTTATGAATGGTTCAATAAGGAGGGCTATTCGGAAAAGGGATCGCCTTCATTATCGAGCCAAACGTACAAATAATACAGATCATTGGGCGCTATATAGACAGCAGAGGAATGAAGTGATACGGTTAGTTAGACTAGCTAAATCAGAATATAAGCTGAAACTGACGTCACAATTGGTTGATAAAACAGTACCACCGGGTAAGTGGTGGCGTATTGCAAAATCAGTTTGCAGATTAAATAAAAGTAATAACGTTATACCCCCATTAAAACACGCGGGACGGATAATAGTTCATCCAACGGATAAGTGTGATATATTCAATAATTTCTTTGCTGGGATTTCTCATATTGAGGAAGAGCCGGAACTTCCTCCGAATCTGAATATTGATCCAAGTAATATTTGTCCAGAACTTATTATAAGCGAGCAGGAGGTAAAAGACCAGCTTGATATATTGAACTGTTCTAAGCCTTCTGGTCCAGATGGCATAGCTCCGTTTATATTAAAAAATATATCGCAGTCTCTCATTTCCCCCCTTACATTATTATTCAACCAATCCTTAAAGTGTGGAAGACTTCCATATATTTGGAAATGTTCCTATGTTACTCCCATATTTAAAAATAAGGGATCGACATCGGATATTTCAAATTTTCGTCCTATATCTCTGACGTGTGTATTATGTAAAGTTATGGAAAAAATTATTGTTAAACATATGTATAATTACGTCAAAGAACATCGGTTATTAAGTAAACATCAGGCAGGATTTCAACCTAAAGATTCTACGGTGAATCAGCTGTTAGAAATTCATCATACTATCCTTAGTAATTTAGATATTGGGCGGGACGTAAGATTTGTATTTTGTGATATATCAAAAGCCTTCGACCGAGTCTGGCATAGAGGGTTGTTATTTAAACTACGTAAAATTGGTATTAATAATACATTAGTAAGTTGGTTAAGTGACTATCTTAGTGATCGTAAACAAAAAGTAGTTCTTGATGGATATTCATCCGGATGGAATCAAATTGACGCAGGGGTTCCACAAGGGTCTGTTTTAGGTCCTTTTCTCTTTCTTATTTATATTAATGATATAGCCGAAGATCTTTTTTGCAATATCAAACTATTTGCAGATGACACTTCTTTGTTTGTGATTGTAGACGATGCTGATTACATTCAGTCATCATCCTTATTAACTCAGGATCTTTCTCATATATTAGACTGGTCAAAATGCTGGGCCGTAAACTTTAATCCCAATAAGACTGAATCTGTTTTATTTACTCGAAAAAATATTGATTGTCCTCCAATTTATTTTGGAAGTCCTAACAATGTGGTGACAGATGTAAAAACACACTGTCATCTTGGTTTGGACTTTCAAAGTGATTGTAAATGGAAAGATTATATTATGAAAATTTATAATAAAGCGTGTGATAGGTTGAAAATTTTACGAATGTTGAAATATCAAGTAAATCGTAAAGTTTTGATTACGATATATATGTCTTTTATTCGTCCTGTCCTTGAGTATTCGGATGTTGTCTGGGATAATTGTACAATTTTTGAGTCTAACCTTTTGGAAAGTGTTCAAGTTGAGGCAGGGAGAATCATAACTGGTCTAAGGGTAAATTCATCTAAAACTAAAATGTATGAAGAACTAGGCTGGGAGCCACTTTTCAAAAGGCGTCAAAAACACAAGTTAATTTTATTTTATAAAATTTTGAATGGACTTGCTCCTGATTATCTTTATGATATTGTTCAGCCTTTTACTGTAAATGTTCATAATTACGACCTTAGGCAACCTATCTCTGTTACTAATTTACGAATTCCCCATTGTAATACTGTTTCATATAATAAAAGTTTTTTCCCAAGTACGATACACCTTTGGAATGATCTCCCTGACTCTACGAAATTAAGTCCATCTATAGAATCTTTTAAGAAGAAACTTAATTCTGAGTTGTTGAAAACTAGAAGTTATTACCATATTGGGGATAGGAAGGAAAATATAATTTATTGTCAAATAAGGAATGAAGCAAGCGGATTGAATCAGCATCTTTTTCATCAACATTTAATAGATACTTCCAAGTGTCCTAATTGTGACTTTCAATGTGAAAGTGCGACTCATTTTTTCATGAATTGTCCATCTTATACAAATATTAGAAACGATTTAGTAGAAATTTTCAGAGAATTGGATGTAAACTTTAATATACAGAACATACTTTATGGAAATGAAAATATTACTTTAGAAAAGAATGAAAGATTAGTCTTGGCTGTACACGCTTACATTAAAAAAAGTAAACGGTTTAAGTAAAAGAAAACAATTCAGAGGTGTTGACAATTTGTGTTTCTTTTTCTTTTTATATATATACATATATACATATATATATATATTAATAAAATTCATTGTTCAAACGTTTTTCATTTATATTCTCAATTATTATTATCATTTAAGTGATATTCGTGTGCATATTAATTAGTATTATTCTATTATTAAAATTGTGTAATTGAATGTGTGCAACACAAATGTCAGAAAAAACACTCATACAAGGTTAACGTACATAGCATTCAAATACTATATTTAAATACATTATTCTCAATAGCGAATATGTTTTGTAAAATAATATATTTGTTAGTTTTTTTTTTTTTTTTTTTTTTTTTTTTTTTTTTTTTTTTTTTTTTTTTTTTTTTAACTTATGAAGTATATTGAGAGAATTATTTTTCTTTTGCTTAGAGTAATTATCTTTCTCTGAGTTGCTGCTTTTGCTATATATATATTATACTGTATATGCATTATATCTGTATATTTTATTATCTATTGCTGTTGCCTTGTATAGGAGAGGATTTATATAGGCTATGCCTGTTATCCGATCCGTTTCACATTTGTTGAATAAAATATTGTTTAAATTAAATTGTAACCTGTAGTCAGCTGTAATTAACATGATTAATGACATTTTTCATGTAATCCGATATAATCTGTAATCAGAGATTATTCAGATTACAAGTAAACGTAATCTTATCAAAGAAATTAATTTTTTCCTGTAATCATAATTACATTTTGATTACTTTTTGATTACTTTTATTGTTTATTTTAATTTTTTCACAACCTAATAATTTTCCATAACACATATAAATGTGAAAAAATGTGTAATAAACAAGTATGTAAAGATTGTGGCTTATCAGCTAGATTATACTGCTTGAAAGGGGTATGAAATGCATTCTTGTGGCAAATTCAAAGTATTAAGCTTAACTTTCAAAATAAATCAGTAATCTTAACGATTACATTTCCGGATTTTTTAATAGTTTTATTTTGGGTATCAGGATTAGTACCGAGATACTAAAAAGACCAAAAAAAAGTTATAATATGGCATTTTCACAAAATATACAAATCATGTCTCAGAATGTAGATTGTAACATAATATAAAACATTACGAAATGCCTTTACAAACTGTTGTATTTACAATTTACCAAAAAACCATTTCCGATTCCAATAATTTGTAATAAGCGTAAAGAGGACAAATATACTTAAGGAGCAATCCAAAAAACGTAATCCATTAGACAAACAAATCCCGGGAAGACAAATGTACAACCACAAGCACAACAAATAAACACTGAAAACTGAAAAAAAACAATGAACAACACGAACTCCTATAAAAACCAGGAGTGAACTCAGGTGCTCCGGAAGGGTGAACAGTTCCTGCTCCGTGTACGGCACCCGTCGTGAAGTTCAACAGAGTCAATCCAGTGGTAGTCACAAATCGGTGGAGGTACCTGAAACACTACGACAGTGGGAACAGGTCCAACATCATCTTAGATATTGGAACACTGTAACGGTCAACCAATTCGTGATGACGACCGTAAAATTTCCTAAGTGATAAAATAATGGTTAAAAATCTTTTGTGACAGGAGTAATCCTCTTTGTCGAAAGTAGGATTTCAAAATTTCTCGGTGACCCCGATTTCTTCTTGTACATTTTCACTTTAATATGAACCTTTATTATATAAATTTTGACAATAATAGATGTGTTTTTTAAAGAATAAGAATTAATTATAAGAAAATTACTTCATCTCGGATTCCCCGTTTGTCACTCTGTAAACAATGTAAACACCATAACAATTTAACAGAATAGTCAATTTCATAAAAAATAGGCATTTAGGGGCACAAGTAGGTGACCAGAGAAATATTTAACATAGAGTTTAAAAAAATACATACCTATATATGTCCAAAAGTGATTTAGTGTATTATTTTTCTAGAAACTCTTTGGTTAGAATTTTAAATTCCGCCAATACTGACAATTATTTCTTTTACCTAAAATCATAACTTTAACCTTATTATTTATTGATATACAGAAGCATTGTTTCCCCTATCAATCTTTCGTCGGATATTATACATTGTAATTTCAATTACATGTATTTCTAAAAGAAATTGGCACGTTTAAAATCTGAAGTCAAACAAAAACGTTTGTCGTAACTTATTTAACAGATGGAATCCCCAGGGACCCGAGTTCATCATTTGAATAGTTAGTATTTTTGTCAAACCTATTACTTATTTAACAGAACTATAAGTTTCTTGCCGTTTTTTAGTTCCTTGCCATTATTACAAATATGTGTATGATCATCGAGAGGAATATACAGACGAGAGATTGCCATGTAAATTTTACCGTTGTGACAACGGGACATGGATAGAAGGCTATAGGGGTAAGTTTATAAATAAGGCGCGTCTAATAAACCTTAACCATGTAGATTACGTTGAATGGAGGATTATAGAAATACAGATTCTCCTTCAGGTACGAGTGAGTTATGGAATTTCTCCACCCGAGAAAGTTAAATTTTCGATTTTCAACACACGAGCCTTTAGCGAGCGTGTTAAAATCTAAAATTTAACTATTGAGGGTGGAGAATTCCATAACTCACAAGTAAATTGAAGGAGAATCTGTTTCTCCTATGATTTTCGACAAAAACCTCAAGAAAATGTCGTTGCTATGTAGTTTGTTTACATAGACGTGATTTCGGGACTTCTCTAGTTTATCGTTCCAATAACTGTAGAAAAAAGGGCGGAAATTTAATCACCGGGAAGTGGTTAAAGATTTTATGTATGTTTATTTCACCGATTAAACACGTCAAGAATAGGAGAAATATAATTACACGAGAACATCTTATAACAAACTATAATGGTGTCGATTTTACCGTTTTGACAACGGGACAAGTAGATGGATACATGTACAATGAGCAAATACAGTTGAGCTCAGTTCTAACCTCTCATTAAAACTGTCCTAAACTGTCAGAAGAACTGTTCTAGCACAGTTCTAGAACTTTCATGCTGACACCTTTAGAACCGTTTATGACATGGTGTGTTCTGACCTAGATCCATTTGTAACAGTTCTACCCTAGAACCAATCTGGACGGTTCTACGTTCGAACCATTTATGACAGTTCTACCTTAGAACCATTTATGACAGTTCTACCCTAGAACCATTTATGACAGTTCTATCCTAGAACCATTTATGACAATTCTAACCTAGAACCATTCTGGACCGTTCTACCATAAAAACGATGTTGCGTACACATGGTCACGACAAAAAAGAAAAAGAATATTTTTCGGTATTGACAGCATTATACACAGCTGTTACCATGATGAATAGTAAGATATCATTTACGAATTTTTTATCTGTATCAAACACATTACTTTTTCAAATGAAAATATGAAGTCATCACCATCATCGGTATCAATAGAATAAAGTCTTCTCAATCCAATCCTCCATACCCACTTTTGGTGACTAGATGCAAGTTAGACACTTAGTTTCTCAAATTTTTTGGTGTTTTCGGGGTATTCGATCAGTTGAAAAATATAGAACCTTACTTGGCAGGCAGTTTATTTATAGAATTCGTAATTTAGAATATTAAGCATTATTTAGTGGTAGAATGTTCTTGTTATAATTATCTTACATTTTCTTGATTTATAATTTTTGCTATATAAGCTCAAGGTTTAGTTCAGTTTACAGTTGTTTTTAGAGTTCACGTCCGAATCACATTGTATTCATTGCAGACTGTTACAGTCATTTCGATGTAAACAAATCGTCTGAATAAAAGTAACTAGAGGCTCACTGAGCCTGTATCGCCCACCTGCCTTCTATTATGCCATTTAAAAATGTATGGTCTGTTGTATCTAGAAGTCTTTAAAAAAACGCAAAATGTCAGAGTTACCTTGACATTTTACATTTGACCTTATAAAATATGGATCATTTGCACATGGCCTTCCATCTGAGATTCCTGCCAACATCGGTTACACTCTGCTTATTACTTCCGGAGAAAATGAAATAAAAGTCATTTTCCATATGGTTTCAATAAAAACTTTGAGTAGCCACAGCCGCCAGGAGAGCGATTGAATTTCAACCAAAAGTAGATGGTTTGTAGAAGGTATTACCGTCATGAATCCTGCAAAGTTTCAAAACATTTCATAATGCAGTTTAAGAGAAGATTTTTAAGAATTTCCCAATCAAAATAAAAAATGGCCTTTGGCGATCATGTTGTTCATTCAACCGAAATCAAAGATGGGTCGTTTTAGAGGTCCTTCAGAACATGATTACTACCTAGTTTGGTTACAATTAATATGCTAAGTAATTTCAGAGAAGATCAAAATGTGAAAAAGTTATGGATGATGGGCGCATAGTGATGACATAAGCTCACATGAAAAACTGAAAGCAATTATGTAACAATAAACACAAGTTTTTCCTAACAGCATTAACAATTTAAAATTTGAAAATAAAAAAAAAACAATGAAAGAACATTACTATATAAATGCATCATTTTTTCATTGCGTCCAATGTTCGCAAACTTTCGAAGTAACATTCTGTTTCTTTAATTCTGTCAACAGTTTCAAAATAGCCGTAATAATATATAATTCACCATGCATCCCGTACTGACCATCTCTCTTCTTTCATATGACGAAATATATCAATAAGCTACATTTAGAAACCAAATTGCTAGTAGACCCCCTTGATTATCCATCAAGAAACCTGCTGTAAATTCCCGTTAAGAGACATTTTTATTTTACACATAATCTTGCAGATGTTCAAGGAAGTTTGTTTACGTTGCTTTGAGTCTTCGAAACACATCTAGAAATTCGTAGGGGATTTGCATTTACCGATATAGACCTACTAACGGCTTTGACTACTGGGCAATACGACGGGACATGCTTCTCTTTCCGGAGCACTGGAGTCTCTCTTTGTCTGCCAGTCTTGGTCCTTTTTGGTTTGACTCGTTCTGGTAATGTCCTCTGGAAAAGACAACAAATGGAATCGTATGAAATGAAAATTCTTTTGTGATGTCAATGTTATATTTTTCTTATTTGAAATTAGAAAATTAGAAATTTAAAAATTAATCTATACATATTTCTAGTTTGAAAAATTTGAAAATTAATGTAACATTAATATGTTAATACTTATAGTATCATTTAAATATAATACAATTGTAAGATTTTTGTCTTCCAAATAGTAAAATGTATGAAAGAGGACAATAACAACTTTATTGTTCCTCTCGTCACATGCTATTTCCCTCGGGTTAGCTCCGGAAAATAGTTGGCGTCTCAGATAAAAATAAACTTTCTGTTGTTTCTGTGATAACGAGGCATGGGCATGGATAATACGGGGGTACATAAACTATGTGAACTTTGCTTATGTGACAAATAGGTATGGAGTAAGATATAACGGCAAGTTTATAACTATAGGGGACATCAACGATGCAAATTTTACTGTTGTGTCAACGATACATACATGTACATAGTAAAATCAAGAAATTCCAAAGGGATATTCGAAGGAGAGAAAAATCGTAACAACTGACAAACTCCGGAGAACAACGAAGACAAGACCAAAACAATACGTGCACTACAATTAAAAACTAAAAACATATGAACAACATGGACCCCATGGGGGTAGACTCAGGTGCTCCGGAAGAGTAAGCAGTCTCTGCTTCCTGCAGAACACCCGCCATGCTGCCCATGTCATATACAGTATGAGGAAGGGATAATATCAGTGGAACAGGTCCATTTTCATTTGGGAAACGGTTTTTTTCATACCTGTCAACCAAGTCATAATGACGCCCATAAAACAATAGAGAGGTATAGACGAAATGTAGTAACTATAACTATATTATACGTGGATAGAGAGATTAGAGTTATCTATAATTTTTTTAATTATCTATTACAGCTTGTGTATTTAATCATCAATGTTACCCAGCAAATAGAAAATGGACACACAGATGTCACAAAATGAAATGTGTTGAGGAAAAGCCTAATGAATATGAAAAGGTCTACAAAACGGTTATTACATCACCAGGTAAGACATTAAAACTTTCGTCGCATTCTCATGTAAGAATCCCGCTTAATTTCCCCTAAAATGGTCATACAACTTGCGATTTAAAAAAAAGGCTCTGCTTATCATGACACTAAAAGTATTTAAACCGAAACAATGGTCAATGCAACATTGTATGATTAATATAATTTTTCAAATTAAAATAAGATGTGATAAAACCCATAATATATGGAAAAAGTCAATCCAAGTTTATAGTACATGAAAGAAATTCAAATTTCGACTCACCAAGGGCCATGTGAGTTTTTGTTATCACTTCGTGTCCGTCGTCCGTAGGTCCGTTAACTTTTCACATTTTTGTCCTTTTATTTGAAACCCCTGGGCCAAATCAACTGAAACTTGGTATGAGGCATATATGGAAAGTCCTTTGTAAAGGTTTCGTATTATGTGCCGGTCGGACAAATAATATGGCCACCATGAACAAGTCCCGTTTCTTATTGGTCAAACTTTCAAAAATCTTCTTCTCTGAAACCATATATCCAAATAAAATGAAACTTGGTATGAAGCATCTATCCTGTCTGATGAACTTTAGCTCTTGGTTTAAAATAGAGACGAAGTTTATTCTTTAAAATCAGCAATCAAAGTCTATATCAGTTTATTACACAATATTTCACCAGATTCACTTTATTAAAAGTTTAGAAGTGCAAAAATATTCAAAGTCATGTATCAGAAATATACATTTTTTTTTAAATTCAACAAATAACCAGTTTCGACCAAAACTGTATTTTATCAGGTGAAATAGCTTTAAATAAACTAAGAATGAATAAAGTTGACTGAATTAATGTCATACATAAATTGAAACGAAATTAAACCAAATAATGTATATTGTTTTCCTCATATCAGGTTGCTAAGAATAACCAACTTGAATTGTTGATTAAAGTTAACTCATGTGTATGTTATATAGAATGTTCAGTTGATGGTCAATGCAAGAAGAAAGGAAGCACATGGAAAGATGGTTGTATGACATACACATGTGACTTTAAGATTACAGACACACCAAAAGGACCCATATATGAAGAGAATGTAATCACTGAAGCTGGTAAGTTTTTGTTTTACATGTTTTGTTTATTAAACTTGGCATCTTAGATTATTTATCACAGTGCATGGAAGTCCAGGATGGCTCAGTAAATCATTCGCTAGTATTCCGCTACTGGCATGGAATAAATACTTACAAATTTAATGTTATAAAGTTAATTTTTGGCAAGTAAGGAATACATATATCTCTCTAAGGCTTTATCTGATTTTTGCCTTTACCTTTTTGCCAATTTTGACATAAGAGTTTGCCTTGCAATATTTGGATTATTTTTGTCATTGGGCATTACGGATGACTCATCTCATGAAACAAAATTTAAATCATAGAATGCTTATGTTTACCTTTGTCATATTGACTTCTTGTCGATGTCGTCAAGGACAATAGCGCCTGGCAAAAAATAAAGAAGAAGTACAATACAAACGTAACTTTATTAGGAAATCTCCTTACAATTTTTGAAAGAGAATAAATATTTGCAAAAGAACACTGAATCAGTGGAAAACGTCCGTAAGATCGAAATCCAAAACGCAAGACAAACTGATGAGAATGCAAATTAATACCTCAAGGATACATAAATATATATAGGATGTGACGCGTCATTTGATTGGTCCAATTTTTTTTCGTCCAACATATCATAGACTAAATTTTCCACTCTACCATGACGTCATTAAAGGTGTTCGATTCCAATCTTAATTGACAATGAATGCCAATTCTCCTACTGAAGGTCGGTGGTTCACTCCGGCTTCCTCCACCAATAAAAACTGGCCGCCGCGAAATAGCCAAATATGCTGAAAACGACATAAACCCCAGCTAAACAGACAAACAATAAACGTCATTAAAGGGAATCCCAGCATTTTAGACGTCAAAACAACAGTTTGAATTAAATTAGAAGGATTGACTGAAATTTTGTTTTCAGTACATTCGAAATAACCTCAATGCACTATATGGTGCACACTTTCAAATAACCCGTTAAGGTGTGCACCACATGACTGAGGTTATTTATTCAAAGACTGAAGAAAATTTACAGTCAATCCTTAAATAACTAAAAGAATAAACAATATATAATAAACTAAAAAACCCTACTGTCGGAATCGACAGTGACCCCGAACCACCTGCAATTAGTTTGGACACTAACCCAAAGTCAAAAATCTAAAACTTTTTGGATTTTATGCAATAATTCTGTGAACAAATTAAAGTTCTAAATCAAAAGTAAAATGAAAAAAGTAACAAGCTTCAATTCAGTATTTTCAAAATTCCACCCATATGGGCCCCAAGTTTTGAACATAAAAATGCACAGCTTCATATAGTGTATGACAATACTGTAAGAAATAAAATGCACAAATTGAAAAATGAAAGAGAAAGTTTAGGTTACAAGCTAACGAGAAGATATCATTTCAGCCATTAGTCCTATCTGACATGAACAATTAAAAGTTAGATTTCAGATTCAAATTTGTATCATTTTTATCGTATAATGATCAAACTTTAACAATCTGTCAATCATTGTGCAAAATTCCTTCCTATGATGCATCAGCGACGTCATGGACGTCTGCTAAATCAAGGCTTTCACGAAAATTTAGTGTTTTCACAGTAGATTTTGGTCAAAACAACAATGGGCATCAGCCTTGCCTAAAAATATTTTCTAACATAATGTTAGTCTAATATCTTTTTCAGCAAGGCTGTTGCCCACATCAAAATTTTAATTTAAATGTCCAAAAATGAGTGAACTTTGGTGTTTTTCAATGGTTTCTTCAAAATTAGCCATTTTTGACAGCATATTGCAACTCTTGCAGAAATGTCTTGTTGAAAACAAAACATGTTCCTTAAAATACAATATTTTAAAAGTACATAATGATAGCTGAGAGTAGGTTTTTCATTACTTTTTGATTTTGGAACTCAAGGGGCCAAATATCAGGCCAAGTCATACCATGTTCTTTACAATTTCCGAAATTCTTAAACCTTATTGCACATCTGCATAAGGTGTTTTTTCGATACTGCAAATAAATAAATAAATAAATGCATAAATTTAAATATGAGTAGGGATTTGAGGTCACAAACTTGTATTAACGATTTTTGAAATTTGAGTCCCTTTGGGCCCAAGTTTTGAAAATAAACATTCTTAAACCTTATTAAGCTTCTACATACACTGTACAGCAATAATGTAAGGAAATGAAATGCATAAAATGAAAAATAAAAAATAATTTTTTAGGTGACCAGCATAAATTGACAATTCAAAGCCTTTGGTCTTCAGGTTTACAAAATCGAAATTTTAAAACCTTATTACGCACTATGTATCACAATACTATCCAGAAATACTAGAGGCTCAACCGAGGCTGTATCGCCCAAATATCTTCTATTAGCCCATTTGAAAATGTAAGGTTTGTTGTATCAACATGGCTGTTAAAGAAATGCAAAATGTCAAAGTGAGGTGGATCATTTGCATCTGTCCTTCCATATGAGATTCCAGCAAACATCGGTTACAATCTACCCGTAAGCTTCTGAGCAAATTACAAAAAAATGATTTTTTAACATTTCATAATGTAGATTCAGAGGAGAAGATTTTTGAAAATTGGCCAATAAAAATCAAAGATGGCCTCTGGCGTCCATGTTGGTTCAACCAACCGGAATCAAAGGTGAATCGTTTATTGGGGTCCTTCCATACATCATTCCTACATAGTTTGGTTTCAATCTGCCAAGTAGTTTCAGAAGGGAAAATCAAAATGTGAAAAGTTTACGGACGACGGATGATGCATAAATTGAAAAATGAAATAGGAATTTAGGTCACAAGCTTTAATTCACAATTTTCAAAGTTGGACCTCCTGTTGGTCCCAATTTTAGAAAAATAAAAATTGTAAAACCGTATTCGCATCTACAATTGGTACGCAACCATTTTATAGAAATTAAAGTCCTTAAACAAAAAGGGAAATGAAGAGTTGATGTCACAAGAAATTATGATGGAGGGACAGTCGTAATATCCCCAACCTTTCTTCGAAAGTGCGGAGATAATTAAACAGAATGGAACAAAACAGTACAGAAACTAAAACACTATTAATGTGAATTCCCACTAAAGATCGGTAGTGACATCAGGTGGTTCGGAAGGGTAAGAATATCCGTTAAAGGCACATCCTTTAGTAACATCCGGTAAAGTGTCAAGACCGGTGAGGGGTCAGTCGCAGAAAGTAGAGAAATTTGCGAGATAGAAACTTCGTATCGGCCAATCTATTCGTGAAGGCCACTGTAAAATTTTTGAATTGATGTAATCAACAAGGACTGAAAACAACCTTGTCTCAGAGGTTTATGTGACCGCAACTTTGCTCTGCCAAGAAAGTCGTCATATAAATTACATGCACGACAGTAATGTGTGAACCGTACAGACCACAGGCTTGAGACCTTGGTATGAAAAAGGGGGGGGGGGGGTCCACAGTTAGAAAGCTGAAATCATCACGTGTGTCAAAAAGCCTTGATTTCAGTCTTCCATTATGGCCCAAGTACAAGTCTAGATATGAAGCAGAAGTGGACGGGTCTGTCGTTCCATTAATTTCAAGTTCATTGGGATAGATAAGATGTAGGTGGTCTTTAAAATTAGGAAGTTTAAGCCAAAGAACCTCGTCTATGTGTATAAGCTGTTTCTCTGTAGCACCTCCTGTAAAAACTTCTTTTCATATGAAAACAGAAACAGATCGACCAAAAACGGTGCGCAGTTTGTCCCCATTGAAATTCCGAACAATTGATGAAAAACCTTTTCTGCAAACTCAATACAGATGTTGTCGATGAGAAATTCCAGCTTGTTAACAACTCACTCTCAGGGTATTATTTTTAGAATCGTTGTGTTTTTTAGCAGATAGGCATATCTTTTGTATTCCTTTTTATTGGTGAACTTGATCAGGAAAACAGTTTATTATTTGTAAGGATTGTATACACTTCTATAGGTAAGGCTACTAGATTGGGGATATTCCTGTCAATCTATCACAATTCTACATCTGATTCACATCACTCGTTGAGTATCCCTTATCACAGTAGCTCCTGAGTCCGTCCTTAATTGAATTGCTATAGGTAACGCAATAAGGACTTTTGAAAGGAGTTTAGTAGTGTACTTGGCAAAGCCAGCTATATATTTGTTTTTATGGACTCTTATGAAATTATCATTAATTGGGACAAAGGTTATTATTGTCACCATTTACAGTAATACTAAAGGAAGATAGAACAGATACATGTATATAATTATTGATTATATCTTCCTTTGATATCATAATGTGCGTGTAAGTGGTAACATATAGCAATTTTGAGGAAATTAGGATACGCTGAGATAAATAAATTAATTGTATTTTGTACGATTTCAACTTATGAAATTCAAATAAATCATTTAACATATCATTTTTAACCACAGTGAGTATCAAAATTCAAATAAAAAACATTCCAAAGTAAAGTTAATAAATATTTGGAAATGTACAAAACTCAGTTGAAATTTAATGGACATATAAACAAATATTTAAAACAAATTCTTCTTTTGATAAAATGAAAAAAAAATATATTTAACATTCTATAAAAATATCTATTAAAATTAGATATTATTGTTGAAATAAATTAGAATAACTGAAATTAAATAACTTACCTCTTTACAATACAAACATAACATTAGAATCTCCATGAAATTGGAAATAACCTTATTTAAACAGACGACCGCCTCACTGGAGATTTCCTTTTCCTCGCTTCATGATTAAAAATCGTTGTCAAATATTCTGTATGACCGGTGATGTCTGATTTTCAACTATATACAGTTTTTTAGTTCAACCTGTCTTCTATGTTAGATACCTAACACTCAAACAACTTACACTGTGAAGATGTTGCATATACATTTTGAAACTTCTGCTAAACAAAACAGGAAATATGATACTTTTACAGACGCGGCTATAAATTTTCCCATTTGTGTTTGATGTTTTTATTCTATACTACTATAATACACCAGACGTTTGAACTGAATACTGTTTTCGACATATGTTTTGTATGAAAGTGGCGACTTTTGGCAGATGAAGGTTTCACTTATCTGTGCTTTTTTTTAAAAAAAATGCCAAGACGTTTTACAAAATAAAAATGTACTGTTTAGTAAATGATCTTACTTGTTATGTAGAACAACTGTTTAAAACATGTAATAGACAATGGTTTTATTTCCAGGATGCAAGTGGGAAAGGAAATGCTTAAAAAACGATGAAATTGTTACAAGAGATTGTCAAACATACAAATGTCTCATATCCAAAACTAATACAACTGTTTACAGAAACATGAAACTCGATAAAAAAGGTATTGTAAATGTTATTATGTTGTATATTGTAAGTTTCCAGACGCTATGAATATTTCAAATAAAAAGTATTTAATTTCAGTAGCAAAAAAGGTTTATGTTTAATTGTGCAGATACAGTGAATGATAATTGATAACACAGAATTGAATTTTCTATCACTGAGTCCACCACATACCTCTGCTGGTGAACTCAAGTTTGCAATGGTATCACTAGTTAAGTGGTTACTATATAGGTACCGACCGTGACATTGATACCCAATACTCAAACCTGTTAAGGATGTTCCTGCTCAATTTCAATATAATAAGCTTTTCATAACACTGGTAAATATTGATATTGGATTAATAAAGGAACTTAATGACAGAAAAAAATCATAAGTCCTTGTGCTCGTTTTCGAGATATAAGCCATTGAAAATTTGGCGGGAAAAATATGCTCTCTTGATTTTACATAGCTTCACCATTGACAGGTTTTATTTCTTAAAAACCATCAAATAATAACAAGGATTTTATAAGATTTTTACAAATGGCTTATTATTCTGCATGCAAAAGATTTATGAAAAGAAAAATGCTAATGAAACGTACATTGGTAAAAATTGGTAAACACATTTGAAAAAGCCCATCATACGGATTTACATTGATTTCAGTATAAGAAGGATGCTATTTTTCTCTGTTATTAAAGAGATTAAAATAAAAAAAAATCTCCACCAAACTGTATAGATGGCTATATTTATTATATCGGATGAGTGGTAAAGGCTCAAATTCTGTTCTTTTGTGTTATTTACTGGATCTATGAAATTACGGCAAATTAAATGCAAACACTACGCAATATTAGATACACTTGTAATTTTAGCGATTTTTTCCACAAAACAAAAAATGACTTGTATTAATTACACTTTACTAGATTATTAATATAGATTGAAAACTGATTTTCCAATTACTTTGTTGTTACACAGCCTGTTATGGAATAAATGATAAGAAATCATGTATTCCGCTCGGACAGACAGATGTATTCGGATGTTCTACTTATGAATGTCAACAAGTTGGAAATTTTATGGAGATGAGACTCACACGTTATGGTATGTTTTATTATAATGTCTGATATTCGGAGATTCCTCTGACATCAAATTGACTTGTTTTTTAAGTCTTACGTATGTATTCTTTTGGTATAGGTTTACGTCCTATTACCAGATTTAGTTTAGTCGCGTATAAAGCTTATTTTTAGAACTAACATCTACTTGAGGGATTAAAGTATGCTCATTTCTGTTAATTCCCTGAATTTTGGACAATTTAATAAATTTTTGTGTTTTTTTTCTATTTATGAAATTAGATCAGGTTTTTAAGGTCTGTAAAATGGCGTAGTATGTTTTCGTACTATTTATTAAATTGACCGTAATGGTTTTGCATACGAGTTTGAAATCGGGAAATACCGGTAGTTGATTTTCAAACTTTGGCTTTAATTTTTTGTATTAATATTTTCGTAAGTATAGTTTCAGAAATTAATTCTGTGTATTGGTCAACTGAAAAGTGGCTTCAAAAATTAGTATCTAATGTAAAAGCCTGCAAAATTCTATAAAAAAAACACTAAACTTTCTGACAATGAAAATAGCTAGTTATAACCCTTCTAACCACATGACAGTCACATGACTAACAAATCTGATGTTGAACGCTCATATTTATATTGCCTTTCAAGATATTTTTTCACAGACGCGGGAGAAACCATAAAAAAATGACAGAAAAATACACAATTTTACTTAAAAATAATACTGAGATCAGTTAAATTGATTTGAAACATTAATGTCAGTTGTAACGTGTTCTGTGTTTACAAAAGTTAGTAACATAAAGTGACATGCAAACCCTACACGTAACAAGAAAATAAAAAGTAGTCCGAAAATATATGCCACAGTGATATACATCGGAGAGATAGGTGACCGCTTTGAGGAACACTTACGTTCCATAAAGAATGGACAGCCCTGTTTCACAATCACTTCCGACTGCCTGGTGTAACCTATTAGTGTCACCAGAGGAAAGTCATACAGACAACGCCTAGAACAAAGACTGATATTCAACCTCTGTACCAAAATACTTAATTCCAGTGCTCAAATGTCAAAAATATTTTCGTCCTCATTTCACATTTTTCCGTTAATCTACCCGATAAACGCACCATCCAATTCTTCATTATTTGCCTATTTACTGAATCAGTCTTGGTTTGGGTTTTTTAGAGTTGACATCGTTTGTTTTCAGCTGTTCGTGTACAAAGCCTGAAACGTTTTGCCATTTTAACATATATCTTTTGTCACTGATTGTAACTAATTTTACTTGAATTTTACATTTTATGCGTTTTACCCGGGGTAGAAAATTTATGTTATATTACAATCTTTTTGAGTTACTGCTGTTTTGTGTAAATCTAACAACTAGTCTCGCAATTTCTGAAGATCTTTCTGGTGCAACTATAGCCAAATCAACGGCCAATTTTTTAAAGTCTGAATTTTGGAGCTGATCTTTTGCAGAATGAATTCCTCCCAATTTGAAATGATAGTTTTTGTAAGTCAGATAATTGTTTTGACCTCTTATGACAGGAGGTTGACCTCCCCGCTACAAGAAGTAGGTGACTAAAAACAAAATTATCAGTTTTTTGTCTTAATCTGATTTGGGCTAATTTGATGAAACTCTAATTTTAATCCGAGGATCTGAAGTTAAAGTGTGCCAATTTGTGTGAAAGCATTTATTCCTCCCCGTCTGGAACTGAAAGATACGGTCTTAATGGGGAAAAAGACGGAAATGATAACTACTGGATTTATTTGTTGAACTGACTCCTCTTCGGAGCACCTTTGGTGGCTATTCTCCTCTAACCTTCTAACCTCGTCACCTGCCCCCAAACTGAGCATGATTTTATGGGGCTCTGAACGACAAAACAATCCTAAAAAAAAATGAATTCTTGGCAATGAAATTACTACCAGAATTGCCATTAGGTTGTGTTTGGAACATATAACAGTACGTAACCGAACAATTCATTACTTTCGAAGAATTCTACTCAATAGGGATATTCGACGATCTGCTATGTATAGGTAACGTGCATTGCCTATAAGAACTAGAAGTAAACCCTTTTCTACCTCGCTACATGATATAGCAAGAGGAATCTAAAATTCTATTTTGTGCTTTGATAATAAAACGCTCTTTCTTTTCAGAAAATTGCTGTCGAAATGAATTGTTGTGAAACAGTTTTTCATATACCTGTTTGTGGGTTAAAAACCATATACATGTTTGTGGTTTTAAAACCATATATCTGTTTGTGAGTTTAAAACCATATACCTGTATGTGGGTTTAAAACCAGTCTTTTAATTACTATTTGAAACCCTACAATTTTTCTTTATTTTTACTTTCGTCTTCGTTAGCGTATTTTTTTGAATATTTGATTATCGTATTGGGCACTGTAGTCCCTTTAATTTCTTTAGCAGATCAGGTGGGTAAAAAATACTCTTATCACCCTGTTCTGGGCTTTTTTCTGAATTATTTTCACTTCTGTCATGCTCATCATCTTGAGCTATACCGTGCTCATATCTTTTCTCCATGATCTAGGCGAACTTTCCGTCTCAGTATCTGAATCTTACTCGTAATCTCTATTACCTGTTCAAATTTTGTTCTAAAATTCATTTATGTTGCCCTGAGAGACATCTTTATGACCCTGAAAGGCATTTTTATAACCCTGAAAGGCATCTTTATTGCCCTAACAGATATTGTTGCCCTGAGTGGCATTTTTACCAATGTCATTGTCTGATACCTCATCGAAGCTTGTCTAGAACGGGTATCATTCCCCCTAGAATACTGAGTACAAAGCCTTCACACAAAAAAAAGATTGATTGAAAAATCCTACATTCTAACAGGCGGGCTAAAATTGAAAGCAAGAGTTTCATGGTCAGTTGGGTTGATATAAATATAGGAGATTTGGTATGAACAGCTGATTAACTGGCGAAATCAAAATGACGGCATGTTTAGTGTTCTGTCTAACTAATTTTTCCGAAGTATAATCTTCTAATTATTAAGAAGTTAATTGATAACAGCTGTATAGACAATTTGTGTCGTATACTTTTGACATGTCCAATATATATTTTTGAGGATACTTTTTCAAATAAAACATTTTCTTTGCGGAAAATCAATTTAGAAAACATTGATAAAAATGATTACAATACTTATAAGGAATCAACAATCTTGTCCTATTGTTAAACAGGTCGTTTGATTTCAGAGGAATCTAGAACTACATGTTTGAGGTATTTTTATTTTTTAATCATACCAATGATTTGCTTTGTGTTTTATTAGGAATTCAGTTTGACATGAAAAAGGGATATGGCGGATAATTTCTTGAAATAGAAAAATCCTGAACAATCATTGAAAAAAGTTCAAGGCAGCTTTTAATTAGTCTTCTAAGAGAAAAATTTCTTATCTAACTGCATGTTTAGAACTGCAAATATCACAAATTTAATGAATTTACTTACACAAGAGCACTTATGAATACTGATGCTTACAGTTTGTTCCAAATAATAATCAAGAACAATGGATCCAAAATTACAGTGAGTTCACACTTGGACATTTTCCCATATATTACATATAAAGCCACAATTTTTCAAAATTTTTCCCTGAAGTAAGTTTTTGTCATATTTTAACGACATTTGTATTGATGACCAGAGAAATATCTATAATTTATACTGATAATATTAAAATATTATAATATTTTATTGTTTTTTAAAATCCACAATTTAAAAACAAATATCTATTTTTGACAGCATTTTCTCCATTAAACCTAATATGTAATTTTGACACGCATAAAATCTTATTTGCGTTTAAATAATGATTTCTCCAAAATTCGGAATCACAGAAAAATTTCAAAATTATCTAAAGAAACGTGAAATATTTCTGAGATTGGTTGTAAAAATTGCATCATTATAGGATAAGAATTAACATTAGGCCGGTATTTTGAAATAAAGTAGTTTTATATGAATTGTATAGCGAAATTTACAAGTTGGAACTTATTGATGTCCACTGAGTGTATATGAGACAAAGAGACAAATCTTGTTTATACTCAAAATGTCATATTTCGTTTAATATTTGTTGACTTATTTACACCATATCTTTCATTGACACATATGGTTCATTTTACAAGGATGTAAAGATTCACATGGGACTTGTGTGTATGAAGGAGGCAAACAAAATTCTACCGGCTGTACACAGTTGACTTGTACCAATAGAGGCTGGGCTACTGACCTGTATGGTATGTAAATCAGTTATTATAATATCTGGTATTATTTGAAGATTTAAACGACTATTTTTTGGAAAGTGTATGTAAGATACGCACACAAACGTCAATCTTGCTTTTGTTTTCCAATTACTGCATTTACCTAAAAATTTTTATCGGGAGTAGATTTTTAATTTTACAACTTGACAACATCACATTAAAATTTCACATTGTTGTTTTGTTGAACAAGTAGAAGTTTTCTATTTATAAAGCTATTTTAAATTCAAAAATATTTTATTTTCTCAAATATAGTAAAAGGGATGGGACACAAGTTCAACCAAGTTATATTGAATTCTCCCGTGTTACAGTTTAAGAGCATGGGAAATATCAGTATCATATATAAACTAGAGGCTCCCAGGAGCCTGTATCGCTCACCCGATAGTTCATTGCCTATTACATATAGTGACCAGTTCCCACAGGGATAAATGTTAATATAAAGCATAAAAGGCTGTGGCCGTGGCAATGGCAATGTAGACTATAGCACTTCTCATAAGGTTCTATGTTAAACTAAGTTCAACTGTGGCGGCCATTTTGGTCGGAGATCGGGACCATTTAATGACCAATCCGCCAAAGTTTAGTTCTGATTCAGACAGGAAGATTTTTAAGTGAATTTCCCATCGGGTGCTGTGTTACACTAAGTTCATCTAGGTCGCAGGTCGGAACCTTCAGACATAATTTGAAAGACAATCATCTGTTGACTGTCCTCTTGTAGGCCTGGCCTATTCACTGTTTACATTTTGTTGCAACATTTGTTGAGCTGTTGGACCAAAATGCTGTTGTAAGAAGGACAGATTCTGTTGATGACCATGATTTAACAGAGATAAACATGGGGAGCTGGTGGAAAATAGTTTTGATTTGGTACATCCTCTGGATAAATTCTTCATCCATCCACGAATAATTTGTCCTCTGTGAAGCGAACATCCCTCCCTGCTCTTTGTTCCTTCTTAAATATTGGCCACAGTATGTTTCTACGCGCCATAATTTCATTTGGGAATTGCTCATATATACTGTACTCAGTTTCTTTCAGATTTGCTGGAGAGCGGCCTTAAAGACTCGGTCTCGGTTCCTTCTTCGCTCAACCTTTGCGACAATTGTTCGTATTTAGTACATTATATGTAAAAAATCTGTACATTTGATTGGACAATGAGCTTTCACTATTTTTTTACCGGTCTTTTGTTAATCTTAACTACGGGAGCACTATATCTAACGACGGGATTATATTTATTTCACGTGGAATATACTTATTTGCCCTCGATTTTTAAATTTTTTTAGTTACGATTATCCTTCTTTGATAGAGGGCATAACAAATAGTTATCGTTCGCTAATAATTGGCTGAGCTGCCGGGTACAAGGTTTGGCAAGTTTTGTGATTTTTTATTTCAAAATGTTAACAATTTGCTTTTTTAATAATTAGATGTTAAAATGAATGACTTTTTGTTTCTTTATTTTGTTACGGCAACAATATTATAAACCACTATACCTAAAATGACACATTATGTACTAAATGTATTATGAACTTCTTCCTCAGGAACGGCTGGGGCACTATACCTCACCAGACAACACTTAGGAAAACGGTTCTTTCGGGAGAAGTCCATACGGCGAGGACACTATAGCTCAACAGAAAACACTATAGGAAAAATGTTTCTGAGACAGAAGTTCATAACAGATTAATAACTTATATATGTATACGTCTAAAGTAATAAACAACGTTCAACTTACTAGATGTTGGACCGATAATAAATTAACGATATTATGCAAACTAAAAAATAATTGAACGTCTGAAAAACAACATCAAAATAAAACAAATTAAATTTTGAATTACAACAGTAATTCAAATTTAGCAAACTTTTGGGATCACTGAGATCCTTCATGCAAGGGCTCATACTTAAAAGGTCATTTTTAACCTTATTACATGACATGTTAGGTATTGATGTTGCAAGATTATGATTGATAGTAGTTCTTATTCTTAATAATTTAATAGATTTGACAAACAAGCACATCCACTCTCTTGATAATGCAATAGAACTGTTCAAATTATTATGTCATCATACCGTTCCAGAATGTTCCTTCAATGGAAAATGTATACCGGAAGGGGGTTTTGTGTTCAACCAAACAGATTGCACCAAACGAACGTGCATCTTGACAAGGAAAGGAAAAAGGAAAAAGAAAATAATCCTGATGGAAATGGCAATAACAGATAGTGGTGAGTTGGTGAAGGTGTCCAGCTACTGTCAATAAACACCAGGTCAAGAGTTGTCTAGAAAAAAATATAAATTAAACAATTCACCACTGATTAAAACAATTCTGTTTTTTAAATTTAAAGACGTAGTGCACGCTGTTGCAGGTATTTTAAACCTTTACGTACTTCCAGTGTTGCCGTGAATAAGAGAGGACGAACGAACGAAATTGTTGAACTATAAAAGAAGAATTAAATATTTGCAATAATAAGAATTTTTGGGAATAAAATCTATGCAACAAAATTATATCAACCTTTTCCAACGATAAAATTCGCAAATTTCGCAGTAAGTTTTAACTTGCAAAAGTAATTACAAATGTTAAATCTGCGAGAACTTTTGAATAGCTAAACGTAGTGATCGCGTTTTTGGTGTATTTGTGTGTGTGTGTGTGTGTGTGTGTGTGTGTTGTTTTATATAATAAAAGATGTACTAATAACGCAAGTCTGATGACTGACTTTCAAATACTTGCATGTGTTGTTCCCGAGCTATTTATGCTAAGTAATGATTTATTTTATTACTTACTACGAGTAAAAACAAATTAAAGTGATTTTGGAATGCGTTTTTCTTTAATTTAAATTTGGTAAAACCTTTGGCGGATATTTTGTTATTTAACAAAGCAGTTCTACTTTTACTGCGTCTAGTCATTTTGTTTTGCCTGCAAAATATCTACATTTACGTGTTTTATACAATATTTAAACAAATGCAAAGCAATACCTAATGTACGTAATACTAATTAAACAATATTTCAGAAGTGTGTTTTTCCTGAAAAAAAAAATGTATTCAAAAATTCAAATATGAACTTTTTTTCGTTTTCATTTTCAATAAAATTTCCGGTGTCTAGTAACTTTTTTATGGTTGCGTTTCGGACTTGTTTTGTAATTTACACGTCACCACGCGTACTATTATTTTTCTAGTTCTTTTTGGTTTTAGTGTTAATACAATTGTAATTATAAACGATAATAATTATAATAAAAATAATGATAATTATTATTTGATTTTATTATTTCTATTTTTACAACATTTATTAAAAAATTCAACGAAATGGAAGAAAAAAAATTAAAGAATAGAAATATTTTCGTCTTAAATTTCGTGTAATTCACATCTTAATATAATTTTGTCTTCAGAATATAATATTACCTGCTGAAAATTTAAGAAAGTCGGATGAATAATAAATAGAAATATGTAATTACCGAGCAATAGGTACATGCAAGGTACATTTTTTATACGTGTAAAAATTAATAGATAATATGTAAATGATTTATTTTATAACAGAAACATAAAAATGGTGCAACGTTATGCACACATTCATGTACTGTATTTTAAAAACATTAAAAGTAACTTAATGAATGAAAAATCTTTTTGGTAAAAAAAGTATTACTGGCACGTAGTACTATAGCATTTCAAATAAAGTTACGTTAGTGAAGCCCCAACACTGTGTGCTATGTCAAAATATAATTTTAAATGGAGGATTTTAAATCGAACAATACATCTACTAAAAAACTGAAAATACTGAGAAAACAATGAAATTACTAGTGCAAGCATTTAAAATTTGTGAAACCATTATTTTTCAATAATTTTTATTGACTTTATACATATCTAATGGTATTCAGGAATATTATACTTTATTCAAGATAATCTCAAAAGAAGATTTATCTCCATTTTAAATTGAAAATTCATTGGGCTCAACATTTTTTACTAAGGGACATGATTTAAGAAAGTCAGGCAATATTAATTGTTTTAGTTATGTATTTTTGGCGTGAGGAGTAGGCCTATCATGAAAATAACACACAGAAGTTCCTATCACATGTCATGTATAATTTATAATTATCCGAATTAAAAATGTATATCTTTTTTTAATAAATCATTCATTATTGTTTTTTAAAACATGATTCTGCTCATATGTGACGCTATTTGTAATTACAAGCCATTTACAATATAAATTAAATTTACCAGGATGTCCAGTAAACGGTCAATGTAAAAAGCCTAACGAGAAGTGGACAGATAAGAATTGTGCAGAGAGGATTTGTAAAGTTAAAAAACTTAAGAATGGAAATGTCCAGAGAACATCTGATATCGTTAAAGCCAGTAAGTACACAAAGAAAAACTTCAAAATATTGTTTAAAAAACTCGAATGTGAAGGATTAACCAGGGAATAGTCAAGACATACATATAAAATATAAAGTCAGATAAACAATTAAATATACCGATCTGACTTTTTTCTGAATGTTTCAAATGTCTCTTGTACTTTTTTAATTTCCAAATTTGACCAAATAGATAGATAAAATCTTGATAAAAAGACAAACAATATTATTGTAATTCAAAATAGGGTAAAGCCGGTTGGTATGTATTCCGGTAGCTTTCAGAATTACCTCAAAGAACAGCTTTAATATGCCTCGAGGATTTAAAATACATATTTTTCTCAAAATATATGGAGTAAGAGTTTTCAGTATATGGATCGATAAAATGAAATAAAAAGATGGGGTCAGCAATCGGGGGTGGTCTCTATTAAAATACACAGGGCTAATGTGGAGATTACCACTTCCAACACTTTAGCCCTTTGAAATGAAATTTTACAAAAACTTCATATACAAACAGACTGAGTATAAGTAAATGTGTTTTAAAAAATGTTTAAATAATGACACATATAAGGAAATTATGATATTTAAGAAAAAATCGTAAAATCATTATTATGTCTTTTCATTTCCAAATGGAAAGATATATAGCTATTCTTATATTATTATTTTTTTTTATTCTATTTGCCGCCAAATTTTTGAAGTCTTCCTTTTTGAACAGTATAAGACAAATAATTACGAAACTTCCTATATGATTATGTTATGGCGTGTGAAACGTTGCAATATTCACAAAAAAACAACAAAATATATGTTCATAAAATTAATTGTTCATAAAAACGAATATATGTTCATAAAAACAAAAAATATATATTCAATAAATCAAAATATTTGTTCATAAAAGAAAATATATATGCATAAAACATAAATATATGTTCATAAATGAATATTTGTTCAAAAATTCACATATGTTCATAAAAACAAATAATTGCAAATAAAAACAAATAATTGTTCACAACAATTAAATATGTATTCAAAACAAAATACATATTCATGAAATAAAACAAAATATGTATTCATGAAAATAAAATATGTATTCATAAAATCAAAATATTGATTCATAAGATCAAAATATTGATATCGTTTATGACTCGATAATAGTATAAAATAAAGTTATGGGAAAATGCAATGAAACCAGGGACCATTGACCTTGAATAAGGTCCCAAGGTCAAATTTTGAACTTTATTTTTTTTCAGATTTTTAAAAAAAGTATTTAAGACTTTTTACAACAATTTAAGCTAGAAAAAGATAAAACAAATGAATATTTGATTGATATTATTTATCTTACTGGAGTTATGTCCCTGAAAGAAAAAAATTACAGTGTTTCATTTAAAACTTGATAGTTACATGATAAATGTCAGTATGGGATCTTTTTTGGTAACACAAGATCAAGCGCCAAGGTCACTTCCTAGATATGAACTTTGCATTTTGCACATATTTGGGTAGTTTGTCTGACTTTTAAAGTAAATCAAGCAAGAAAATGTGTAACATTTAAACTTAATTGACCTAGTAAAATAAAGTACTGATACAATGAAACGGAAAAACCTTCAAATTATTTTCTGAACAATTTTCATACTTTTATTATCTGTCGTTACACAAAAAAATTCACTAATTCCTCCTCAAATGTATAACAGAATTTGTATAAAAGTTAATGAAATGTTGTCGATTAGAAACTACAAAGGAACTGGGGCTTTCAGTGTCATTTAAAGGCATTTTTACCAAACTGTAAAAATGCTTTGGTATTCTTCCATATATTTTTAATGATCTACAAAATCCTTATCTATTTTATTATTTTTTTAAACTTTTGGTGCATAAATACAAAAAATAAGCAAAAGCTGGTGATTTTTGGAAATATTATATAATCATCTAAATAATTATTATATAATCCAACACAAAAGTGAATATTATGTTGCACATCATTATAAATTATAATATGTATTTTTTTGCAATACATAATACTTAATGGTGTTTTTCAATATACAAATATAACACAATTTTGAGAAAAGAAATTATACTTGTGAACACGATGTTTAACATTAGGATAAGTTATTCCAATTTTACAGTTTAGCAATATAATATTCTTGTCAAAATACATTATATTGGGGTACAGATGATTTTTTACTGTACAAATCGGATTCTTGGCCATATGGAATATACAAATATTGATAAAAAGTCATTAAAACCATAACATAAATTATACCTAAAAAAATTATGTTTTCTTTATGGTTCCTATACTGAATTTTTGCTGAAATTTTACTATATGGTCAATTTTTAAATATTCTTTTATAAACAAAGAAAACTATACCTTCATTGCTTAGTTTTTAAGATATTTTGACACTGATTTTGATACATTTGAGTCAACAACTTCTCATTTTTCAAGACTTTCACAAAAATGTACGTTACTTTTTATCAAAAAAATATAACTTCACCGGGTCTTTTATAATATATTTCTAAATCAATAGACGTTGTTCTCTGGCTAATAAATAGTGGCAAATGTCGATAAAATAATTAGAAAATTATGGAAATTTTGGTTAAATAAGGAATATTGATGTTAATTTGGCATTTTAGAGGCATGTAGAAAAAAGTCTTCTACAAATTCTGAGAAATTTGAGCATAACCTCAAATTTTTAGATGTTATAAGGATTTTATTTTTTTTAGAGGTACTATGACGGCACAATATGTATATTTTGCCAGTGTATCGTATTCTGTTAAGTTAGGATGTACCTAATTGGGCTATATTTTAGATTTCTATAAAATTTTGCATGCAAATAGAGTATGTTGGGCTGCCCTGAATATAAAAAATTAACGTATCTCACTTAATATAGTTGATTTCCACAGCAAAACCGAAACTGGTGACCCTATCTTTATTTAGTATCAATGAAACGGAAAAGTTACTAGCAAACATATATCATTTTTATAGAAAATTCTATGGATTTTTTTTTTAGAAATGTCGATTTCGGCAATTTTTTTATGAAGTCAACGGTAAAAGACCTTTGTTTTAAGGATTTAAAATTGACCTTATTTGAAGAAATAAAAAAGCTTAATATTTTTTTTCGATATTTAGATACAGTTTCGAATATTCCTTTCATAAAAATCAGTAATTTAGCGGATTTAGGTACATCTTACATGTGTACCTTAAAGCTGCCTCGGAAAATTTAATCGAAATTCAATTTATGACAAATACGAAATTTTCCTACAAGGGTAGCAGGCAGCAAAATATACAAATGTTGACATGTCATTAAATGTGTCGGTTTTTATGTCGATTTATAATTGCAGACTGCAAAGATGCCTATGGAAACTGTGTAGAAATTGGTCAGAAAGGCTTTAGTGGTAAAGTTGACGATATTATCTATGACAACTGTAAGTGTCTACGACAAGGGCGCAAAGGAAACAAGATGGTATGCGAAAAAACAAAAAAGGTCGTCCACGAGTAAATAAAAGGAACGAGTGTACTTTAAAATTTGTCTTACTCTAATTCCTCCCCTATGGGAAAGGAAAATATGATTGATACATCATTTTCTTTTATATTTCTGTATAACAGTTTGCGTTACTTTATTCGGCTTAAAATTTTAGCTCATCTGCCCTACATTGTCATTTGAGCTATTGCTATCGCTTGGCATCGGTGGTCCATCTTGAATTTGTTTTACAAATCTCCCCCAAGATCACCGGACTATTTCAGTTGAAACTTGCATTTATGAAAAGGTATCTATTTTTTCTCATTTCAACCCTTTTAGACAGATAACACAATGGAAATAGCAAACATTTGTTTCTGTTTGGTGATTTTAAAAAGGATTATGTTCTTATTCACATGTTCGTCCGAACAAAAAGCACTTCTTTTCTTTACAGGCACGAACAAAACAAAAACACAATACTTCTTTCGGACGGTGAGTTTGCAAGACACATCGAGACAAAAGGTGAAGGATCAATATTAAATGCTAAGGTTTTCGAAACTGATAAATTTTCCCGCATGATATTAAACGTTTTTACGTATCCGTCGTTTGCATTTCCATCTAGAGCGCCACCTCCCGTGAGACTTGAACAATCTATCGGAAGGTTACTGTTTCAAAAGCGCCGACACTTCTATGTAAACCAAATACAATCTTGTTAAATCCTAAGGGCTTCACGGGCTCTAACAATAGCTCACGTGCTCTCGTATATAAATGCACTTTTTTGTCCGGAGTTCTGTCAGTTGGGTTGCTTTGATTGGTATGTAATTGTTGACCTTTCCTGTTATCCATTTTGTTGTTTAGTACTGATTGTTTCTGACACCGTAAAAGATGTTCCCTAAACGTCCCCATTTCCACGAGTTACGTCAAAATCGGATTCACGGTATATGAGATATCGCAATTTGGAATTTTAAAAATGACTGCCATACAAGATACCCGCCATGACCTAATTTTTTAAACTCGCGGTAAGTAGGTATTGTTTTTCTATTTATATAGTACCAACTTTCAATTCCATTCACAAAAAATAAATCTTTAAACATTTATTTTGATTTATTTTAAATTTTGACCGGGGCCATCTTGAAAATTTTGTTTGGCGTGTCTTTATACAAAGGTAGAGTACTATTTTTGAGCCAAGTTTCGTTTCAATCCGCATAGCTGTTTTCTCGGAATACCAAAGATCTCCATTTTGACGGCAGCTGTCTTGAAAATGGCGGCCATTTTGAAAATTCTAAAAAAAAAAAAGTTGTGCACATCTACAGACCACAATAAATAAGTCTGCCATGTTTCATACAAATCGAATGGATTCTGTTGAGGACTATGCCAGAAAATGATTCAGATACAGATGCGAATTAAAAGCCTCCTAGGGTCTATGAGCACTAAAGCTAAATCCATCTTTAAAGACCCTAAGGTTGTTGAAAATTTTACTCGCCTCCATGACAAATATGTAGTTGTCCCAGAGCTATTAGAAGAACTATTATTTTGAGTGTCTTAGAAACGAATTGGGAATAGATAACACTGCGGGTAACCCAACTTATACAGCGACCACACTCACCAAGCAGGAAGTCCTTGATAACCACAAGACCGTTCTTCATTCCTTTGGCATTTCTACAAAGGGTGAAGAAATGGACCTTCCTGCTCTTTATTGGATTCCTAAACTACATAAGAATCCGTTTAAACAAAGGTACATTGCTGGGTCAGCTAATTGCTCTACAAAACCTCTTTCAAAGATTTTAACATTCATACTGACATGTATTAAAGAGGGCCTTCAGAATTACTGTGAAACATCATATTCCACCAGTAGCGTCAATCAGATGTGGATTCTTAAAAACTCCAAAAATTTACTTCAATATCTAAAATCAAAATCTTTGGCTACATGCAACAGCATAAAAACATTCGACTTCTCTACACTTTACACTACCATAACACATTCTTAATTAAAAGATCGCTTAAAGCAACTAGTTCATCAATGTTTTTTCAAGAAAAATGGGACACGCAGGTATAAATTTCTTGTTCTAGATAGAGAAAAGGCCTATTTCGTGAAGAACCACTCTGATTCTGACCAAAAGTAATCTGAAGATGAAATTACAAACATGTTAGATTTTCTCATAGACAAAATATTCGTTGAATTTGGCGGTCTAATTTTTTCAACAAACAATCGGCATTCCAATAGGAACCAACTGTGCTCCTCTCCTCGCCGATCTCCTCGTTTCTGTACTCATATGAAGCGGACTTCATTCAAGGGTTACTACGTGAAAACAAAAAGAAACTAGCCCAATCCTTTGATTTCACTTTTCGTTATAAAGATGATGTGTTGTCATTAAATAACGACAAATTCCAAGACTGTCTACATCTTATCTACCCCAGTGAGCTTGAAATCAAGGATACTACAGATAAACCAAAGTTCGCTTCATATTTGGATTTCTTTCTTGAAATAGACTATGAGGGACATTTGAAGACAAAACTTTATGACAAACGTTAATTTTCCCTTCTTGAGTAGCAATATACCAGCATCGCCTGCTTATGGCGCCTACGTTTCTCAGCTTATCCGATTTTCAAGGGCATGCGTGAGTTACCCTGACTTTTGACAAAGAGGATTAATGCTGTCACAAAAGCTTCTTAACCAGGGTTTTATCAGGGATAATTTGATGTCATCACTTAGGAAATTTTACGGTCGTCATCACGAATTGATTGACCATTACAGTGTTCCAATATCTAAGATGATGTTGGACCTGTTCCCACTGTCGTAACCTTTCATGTGCCTCCACCGATTTGTGACTTCCCAAGGATTGACTTTGTTGAACTTCACGACGGGTGCCGTATACGGAGCAGGAACTGCTTACCCTTCCGGAGCACCTGGTTTCACTCCTGGTTTTTATAGGAGTTCGTGTTGTTCATTGTTTTTGAGTTTTATGTGTTTATTTATGGTGCTTGTGGTTGTTCATTTGTCTTCCCGGGTTTGTCTGTCCAATGGATTACGTTTTTTTGATTGCTCCTTAGGTATATTTTTCCTTTTTATATGACAATACTGTATAGAAATGAAATGCATAAAATGAAAAATGAAGAAGGAGTTTAAGTAACAAGCTTAAATTGCCAATTATCAAAATTCAACCCCTGTGGGCTGGGGCCCAATTTTTGAAAAACAAAATTGTAAAACATTATTGCACATCTAAATACATTATGTGACAAACCTCTGTATAAATTAAATACATAAAATGAAAAATAAAGAGGAGTTAAGGTCACAAGCTTAAATTCACAATTTTCCAAATTCGACCCCAGTGGGCCCCAATTTTTGAAAATCAAAATTCTAAAACCTTATTGCGAATCTAGATACAGTATGTGACAATACTGTATATAAATCAAATGTATGAAATCAATAATGAAAGAGGAGTTTAGGTCAAAAGCTTAAAATCACATTTTTTCGAAAATCGACCCGTGGGCCCCAATTTTTGAAAATCAAAATTCTAAAACCTTATTGCACATCTGGATACAGTTTTTGATAATACTGTATAGAAATTAAATGCATTTAATGAAAAATAAAAGAGTTGTTTAGGTCACAAGCTTAAATTCCTAATTTTCGAAATTCGACCACTGTGGGCCTCAATTTTTGAAAATGAAAATTGTAAAACCTTATTGCGCATCTACATACACTGCATAGAAATTAAATGCATGAAGTTAAAAATGAACGAGGAGTTGAGGTCACAAGAAAGTGTGACAGACAGACGGACGGACAGATAGACAGACGGACTCACGGACGGATGGACAGGCGGATGGGGGCGAAACAATATTCCCGAACTTCGAAGTGCGGGGATATTAAGAAGAAACCGAGTAAAAACAATATTTTCCCGTCAAACTACCTTTGGGGAACATAATAGTAAGTAGTACCGATTGTTTCAGTCACCGAAACATATGTTACATAAACGCCCCATTGCCCCGAAGTTGCTTAAGGTACTATGCAATATTCTTGGTTGCTAAGGATACTGGTCCTTACCTTGACCCTTGACCTTCCATTTTGACTCGGGCAGCTAAAATATGTGGTTCTGAACCTAAATATACATTGTCGTTTGGGACATTTTCTCTGAACCTTAAACTTCTAATTTGACTTGTACGACTAAAATATAGGGTCCTAAACCTAAATATATATGGGTGCTAGGAACCTTTTCATCGGTTACCATGGACATAATGAATGACCTTTATCTATGACCTTTGATCTTGGTACCAAAATGTAGGTTATTAAACTGACCGTTTTGTATATATACATTTTTTTCCTATCTTATAGTTTTCGCGTTATATAATAAAATGTGAAAGTGCCAAGGGCAATAACTCTATAAGGGGTCATCGTACAACTTCAGACAAATGTAGGTCTCAACATTGTGAATCTTTTTCCCATTTAAAATGCGCTTCTATCTGTTACATTAAAGGAGATATCGTAATTTAAATTTTTAAAATGGCCACAATCAAGACTTAATTTTTTCACTTCGTGGTAAATATGCATTGTGTTTTGCTATTTATATAACAACTTTCTTTAGATTCAAAAATGAATAAATTGTTAAGAACTTATTTTGAATTTTGACGGCGGCCATTTTGAAAATATTATTTTTCGTGTTTTTCATAATGATCGACCGAACCGTTTCTGAGGAGATTCTGTGACAGAGTTGATCGGACGAACAAAGAAAAAAAAATAAGAAGAGGAAATCAAGTAAAAACAATATGCTCCCCTCAAACTACGTTTCTTATTTTTATATTCCCCAAACGAATTTTGAGGGGAACATGACGCAGATAACGAGTCATCATTCTACAAACAATTCCTAGGACAACATATAACTACCAAAAATAAAATAAAAACGACCAAAAAAAAAAAAAAAAAAAAAAAAAAAACAGCAGATATAAACTCATGTAAAATGTGTTTTGAAATCTTTAAACAATTGTCTTCTGTATCTGAAAATTCGAGCCCACCATCTACATATACTAAATAGGATAATCTTTTTAACGCCAAACTTTTAACTAAAGGTCGGATGATTTTGTGAAAAAAATAAACCCAACTTAATCCAAAAGGAAAACGTGTGAAAATGAAATCTTTGACTTTACTGCCAAATAACTATCATATCAGGTAGAACTTGTAACAGAATCTGCTAACAGCAGCGAATATTATAACTTCCTTAATACTTTCGAACTTGTATCAGAACTTGTCAGATAATACAAATGTGTTTACCTGTCTAATGTCATTGAGAAATTCATTGCTTCGAATTTAAACCTAAACTCTGTCTTACTTGTGACAGCTTCATTAGGGAGCCTATTTCTAAAGAACTGAAAGTCTGTTTCTTTTGCTGCCCTAGATCACAATCTTAAGTTTTTGTAAGTGAACCACTTTCTATATCCGATATTAGTACTTTGTACTAATCTGTTTCTTTTGCTGCCCTAGATCACAATCTTAAGTTTTTGTAAGGGAACCACTTTCTATATCCGATATTAGTACTTTGTACTAATTTGTTCCCAAAACTTCAATTTATCGGTGAAAACTATAGTTAACTGTTTTCATGTACCAATGTAAGCCCTCGAATAAACTAATTTACACCTGTTAAATTATTATACCCCCCGCAAAGGTTTCAGTCTGTCCGTCCGTCCGTCCGTCCGTCTGTCTGTCCGTTTGTCTGTCCGAATTAACGGTGTCCGGCTGTTTGGA
This sequence comes from Mytilisepta virgata, assembly GCA_028015205.1. Taxonomy (NCBI): domain Eukaryota; kingdom Metazoa; phylum Mollusca; class Bivalvia; order Mytilida; family Mytilidae; genus Mytilisepta; species Mytilisepta virgata. The sequence continues at coordinate 72,413,966 of CM051521.1, forward strand.
CTTAGGCAATTTTTAACAAAACTGCGTTCCATGTGTAGTCCGCAAGTCCTCCTACGTTACTTGATTCTCATGAAACTTTATGAAGTGTTAGATCACTATATGGAGGTGTACATATTGTCAGAAAGTTCTGTTTGGACAAGAAATGTAAAAGATGTGCCTGTTTCAACTTTTTTAAAACAAAACTTCGTTCCATGTGTTGTCTGTGATATACATACGATTAAAAATAATTATACAAATAACTTAAACAATCCGAAATGTATTCCTGTACCGAAAATAAATGTATATCTTCTCCTCTGACACCACTATGCCAATTGCTTTGAAGTTTTTTTGATCATTTACGGAGGTGTCTGTATAAAGTTTTCACATTTCATCTAGGTTGGAAAACTAACATGGCTACTGTCGCAAATACTTTTCTGATTTTAATTTCTTTTTTCTCTACAACAATTTGGGCACTTTATCTGAAACTTGGCGTAAAGCATGTAAGGAAGGGTCTCTATGAATTTTTCTAATTTTGTTCCTCTCATACAATCTCAGACAAGAACCATTCTGATTAGTTTGAAATGTCTTCTGCTATGAAACTGCTTTACAAAATAAAATAAATTTTCACACAAACATCAGTAGTATTAAGACATATTTCAATGTATTTTTTACTGCAACAGTTATTTCCAAATTCCTTGGGTTAGCGCAACACATGCACATCAAAACCAGATTTAAAATCACCTTATTTCACTTGATCTTTATAGAATTTTTCACTGTTTCGTTCATGTTGATTGAGTATTGTTTATAAGGGAGTGACATTTTGTATGAATTTATTCATTTGAATATCAGCTTTATAGTTTGGCTTTGACGCTTTTTAGGCTGTAAATAAATAAAATGACAGGAAAACAAAATTATACTGAATTATTTTGAAACAGGCACAAAAGAAATGTAAAGAATAACAAACAGTTTAATAATGTTTTATTGTTGCTCTATATAATATATCTATATTGTATTGTACACTACAGTAAAGTACACAATTGTACTTTGAAAGAAGTAGGGCCGCATTTCTCTATTTCTTTCATGCATAACAGTTAATTTTAAGTATTTACAAAATTATGTTTACATAGAGAAAGTTATTGTTTAATTACAAATATGTTCAAATTTTCCACTCGCAAAGGCCGTGATCTGTTGTGATCAATTGACAAGAATTATGCATTATTCCTTTTAAATATTCTCATAAAGAAAATTTCCAACCAAAACACTTCTGTATAGTACGACTAGATAATTATTTAATTTCATTTAAGAACCAAAAACGACAACTTTAAAGGTAAGTCAAAAGTCTACACATTACAAATAAACATGAAGACTGGCAAAATAATTCAAGTATAATGGATAACATATTTCCATCCGTCACTTGTTTTCGTCCAATTTTTCAGGTGAACAAAGATGAAAGATTTTATCTCAGGTATCAAACTTTTTATTTCAAAACATGTATATTGTAACATGTCACATCTTTTTGGTATCATTTTTTTCTAGTAGTAGACTGTTATTTGTCGCAGATTTTCAGATCTTCCTCTTGCAGATTAAACATTTGTCTTTTACATGTTTCGCACAAATCGCACATTTTTGTTCGGACTTTAATTTGTAGTTAGTCGTACCCTACACAGATGAAATCACAAATTATACACCATTGCACGCATGTCGGTATAGCTATCAAATGATAAATTTTAGTAGATTCAAATTTTCTTTAGAAATTGAAAAATGTTTGGCTGTTTTATACACGGACTCCAAGCGTTTCCAAAAAGCAATGCTCAGTGCTCTAGAGTATTTATTAGCAACTAATGTTGTGATTATTATTATCAACTTTTGAAAGGACACATGTAAACATTCATAAAACAGCCTCGTCATTGAACGTTTCATTAGTTTTATTCTCAGTATAACCTTTAAATTGATAAAAATCCTAACCATTGGCAAAATTCTGAATGCAGACCACTTAAGGACTATTTTATTAATATCTAGTCCAATCTGGCCAAGAATTTTATGAGGGTGTCTAAATATTTTTAATGCTTACTTTTCATGTTGACCCAAAGTCTGAACCTCAAACTTGAAAGAGGACAACTTTAGAACCAATGCAGGACTATTTGATCTTAATTGGCTCATTAGTTTCAGAACAGAAGATTATAAAATATGTTATGTTAATTTTTCACTTGAGATGATATATAAATACATAGGTTCTTATTTTATAAGGAACTGTCCATCAAAATTTTGCCCAATTGACCTTAATTTCAGAGGCGATTTATATTAAATTTTTTGCTGATTTCCCTTTTATAGTATCAGTGCACATAATGATCAAAAGCCCGAACCTCCAAACATATTTTGAAAAGATTAAACCAAAGGACTATTCTACGACAATTGGTCACAAATAGGCCAGTAGTTGTTTCAGCGTGGATTTTTAGAATCTTCCACGTTAGCTTTAGTTTTTAAAGCCACAGCCAAATTGGTGCAAGGTTCAGACAGTGGCATTATTTTAAAATGGGACCACTCAAGATCCATGTTAAAAATGTTTCGATGAACAAGCTTACAGAAGATATATTCTACGTGATCACAACAGCTCAAAGGGACATTTTGTCCAGGATTTACTTTTGTGTAAAATGTAACATTTAACACACAGACCAGATTACATTTTTAATATTTCACGGCCTATATACGAACAACTTTATACCTATTTATTTTATATTTATCACTTTTAATCTGCTTAATATGTTATGTATAGAATGAAATACAATATCACAAACAATGCTTTGACTGAAAATAGAAATCACACAAAATCCACCAGTTGGAAAAGCACTGTGGTGTGTCTTCCTCCTTTTGTAATATATTTCAGTTCCCTCTTTATTCGTTCAACCCGTGCTGAAATACAAATCAAGTATTTATAAAACTTGAGGCTCACTTGGGTGGTTGTATATGCGATTCAAGTAAGTATTTGATTTCAATGGACATAATTATCAAAGAGAAACATATATAGTTGCACAGTTAGTTATCTTGGATTTAATCAGCACCAAAGTGACAACACCTTGATAGCACCTAATCAACTTTCATATGAAGTTTTAATCCCACGGGACAAGTAGAATAAGAGAAGAAAATCTATCAAAAGTAACTAAACCATTCCCACCAAGTTTGATATCATCCTATTCAATTAATCTACATGAATATCTTTAATACATTTTCTCATAAGTTCCAGTGCTAACTAAATGGACGCTAGCGGCCATCTTCGATTTCCTATCGGCACAAAAGTAACAACACTTTGGTACATTGTGGTACCTTTCAATGATCATTAATGATCAGTTTCAAATTCATGGTTCCAGTAGTTTCAGAGATGAAGATCCTGAAAATTCAACCATTCCGAAAAGACTCTTTTAGGGCCTGACTACTATATTTGTTGGCAGAACAGTACCAAATTAACAAGAATTAATCGTGTCCTCTTAGGTATCAAATCCACTAAGTTTGGAAATAACCTACACATGTATCGAATTGCTCTTTGGAAGAATTCTAAATACATTTTTCCTTTGGCGGACATCTGGGATTTCCAATTGGAACCGGAGTAACAACACTTGTTAAGGACCTTTTTGGAAACATATTTGTATAAAGTTTTTGTTCAATCGGATAAGTTGTTCTTGAGAAGAAATTTTTCAAAGTTCAGCCAATCAGAAATTAGAATAGGCTACGATGGAATTTTTCCTGACGAATCGGCAACAAAGTAATAACACTTGGGAAGGAACATGTCCGTCACGTTTGGTTTATTTTGTTCAGAGGTTCTCAATAAGATCAAAATGTGAACAGGTAACGGACGACAGACGGACGAAGACGCCAAGTGATGACCATAACTTACACACGCCTTTGGCCAGATTAATTAATAAATCAGAAACAAAACGTATCAAGATAAAAAAAACTTCATGGTATTCTGATGGAATGTTTCCTTAAATTTTGATTGTTAGTGAACAAAAGATAAAGAAAGATACTATAGCGTATAGCTATTCAGAGTTATATAATAATCAGATTAACGAGCATATTAAGTCTGTCGATCAGATGTTATCCTTCCTAGCTTGTGTTACCTTGTCAGTTATCACAATGTATATTATGTCGTTTTATTCAGTTTTATACATTTGAGAGGTAGCCTCGATAAAAGGGGTAGAAAGTTATAGTGTCGACAAAAACAAGTTTCATCGCAGACTGTCGTGGCTCTCTATTATATTTTTCTGAGTTTCCTGTTTTTGTTTTCTGGTTGGATGTTTATTTGATGCCATTGATCAATTGGTATGTTAAGCTTTCCAATTATCAGCTGTTTATTTCTATTAAAGAAATATTGCGTTTCTATATATTGATTTGAAAGTAGGACAACCTTTAACAAGTATACTTCAAACAAATGCAAAGTTTAGAGATCAGTGATAGTTCTGGGCGTTATCACAATAAACTGTGTCCCTTATGGTTTTTCAAGATGACTACAAAAATCACGTTTATCTAAGGAATGACTGTAGTTGTTTTCAATCAATGAAGAAATAAACTTAATCACGTGATGCACACTGAAAGGGTGCAGCATGTGCATTGAGTTTATTTCGAATAGGCTGAAAACAAAATTACTGTCAATCCTTATTTAATTCCAACGGCTATTTTGACGTCTTTATCGTCGAGATTCCCTTTAATGACGTCACAGTAGAAAAGGAGAATTCAGTCTATAATATGATAGACGAAAAAAATCAAATGATGCGTTACATTCAATTTTAAATTATCTGCAAATGCATGACCACTTATGCACAAAACACAGGTTTTGAAACTCAAAATTTTTTTTTGAATTTTTTAATTAGTGAATATTAAAATAAGATACAAGATAAAATATGGATGTGCAGTTAATGTACACAAGACACTAATTTATGCAATACTTGAGCAGCATTATACGTCCGCAACATGTCAGCAGGTGAACAGTAATTGTGCACACCATACTATAACGCGAATTTGAACTTCGTGCAACCCGGCCAAAAATCAGACGAATAAAACAAACCTTTACATAATAAGCCATGTTGCTTTTCTGGTCCATTATAAAAATTATAAAATGAAACATCTCCATTGAAATCGGATGAAAAAATAAAATTTTAAGTTTCCTCCAAAGTTGCTAATTTTGGCCACTTTGGCCTCTTGTATTGACAACGATATAAGACCGAAAAGATGTATTGCCCATTAATAAAAGCACTCATCAAGATGAATTAAAACAAAAAATATCCATTCAAATCGGATTAAAAATTAAAATTTTAGTTGCCCAGCAAAATCCCTTTTTATCTCTGGAACGATAAAAGAAACACATATATGCTGGAGTATCTTTTATTGCATTTTTAATGACGAACCATTTAAAATAATCATCAAATTAAGGTGAGTCCCTTCTTCAGCCCTTATATCTTTTAAACTGTAACAATTAGTGAAGAAGGGATTGGAGAAATTTTAGCATATTCAGCAAGGAACATTAAAAAACGAAAATCATAAAAATCGAATAAATATTTTAAAAGTTGAGCCAAAATTATCAAAAACTGTTACTGACCTCCAGAAAAAAAAATACAGACTAGAAAATGTGTTTGTAAGACGCGGATGCCCCGCTTAAAAAGGAAGGTCATCGTGTATGAATGCTCAGAACTATCAAGGCACATCCACTGATGAAGTTTCATTGATACACTATGCTTAGTTCCAAAGAAATGACCCTAAACGCAAAACTTAACCAGAGTCACTCAAGCATAAAATGTAGGCCATAATGACCCGATTATTGTATGACTGCACAGTACTACCAAATGCACATCCACTGATGAAGTTTCATTTATACACTATGCTTGGTTCCAAAGAAATGAACCTAAACGAAAAACTTAACCGCATAGTTCGGACGTACGGGCGGACAAGGATAACTCTATATGCCCCATCCACATTCATGGGCGGAGCATCAAACATACAAGGGGCCAAATTTCCAAAAATCAATCCCAACCTATAGTTCTTATGGCGGACCATTTGGGTGAACTTTTATAATGAGATGTTGAATAAACAAAAGTTAACTAGACTGAGGCAGTCGGAAACGACGGCTATTCCCGCACTACCCACATTTTGTATCCCTGCACACCTTTTTGATAATTATACCTTTGAAAACAAGCCCAAATTTTGGAAAATTAAAATTCTTAAACCTTATTGCACATCTGCATACAGTGTATGACAATTCTGTATAGAAATAAAATGTATAAAATGAAAGAAAACTTTCAGTCACCACTTAATTCACAATTTTTTAAATTCGACCTATTAAGGCCCCAATTTTTGAAAATCAAAATTGTAAAACCTATATACAGTGTATCTAAAATCTATATAGAGTGTATGACAATACCGTAAAGAAATTAAATACGTAAAATGAAAAATGAAAGATGAGTTTAGGTCACAAGCTTAAATTGCCAATTATTAAAATTCGGTCCCTGTGGGCCCAAATTTTTGAAAATAAAAATTCTAAAACCTTACCGCGCATTTAAATACAGCATGTGACATTCATTTATATAAATTAAATACATAAAATAAAAATTGATAGAGGAGTTAAGGTCACAAGCTTAAACTCCTAATTTTCGAAACTCGCCCCCTGTGGGCCTCAATTTTTTAAAATGAAAATTCTAAAACCTTATTGCGCATCTACATGCATTGCATAGAAATTAAATGCATGAAGTTAAAAATCAACCAGGAGTTAGGTCACAGGAAAATGTGATGGTCGGACGGATAGACGGACAGACGGAGGGGGCGATAACAATATCCCCAAACTTCTTCGACACCGATGCCGACAGGCTCATACCAAATATTTGTGGTCGTATAAAAAGCAAGTGAACATGAGGGTATCAACAACTCAGTTGCTAGTATTTCGATACTAGGTCGAAATTAACACATACAATTTACTGTTACAAAATTGTATAATTTGGAAAAAAGCTAGGGAGTATCTCGCTCGTGCATAGCTCTGTCTTAGATGGTTTTGGATTTACCCTTTAGGTCATTTTGGCATTTTTGAATTTGCTATTCAACTTTTGGATTTTAGTTTTTGTTTTCAACATTTTATGTCTTGATCACATCCGATGAGTCCTACATCGACGAACTGTGCATATCATGAGCATCAAAATTGGTATCAAAGAATTATATTAACCGTTGTTTTTCATGAAAAATTTCCCGCTTGGTTAAATTTAGAAGCTGACAGCTTTAAAACTAAATCCGGCAAACAAAAGTCTGTCAGAGTAATGAACTTAAATTTAAATCTGACTAATAAATAAACTCACGGTCATTTAAAAATTCTCTGGCTTGTTTTAGTGAGGCGAATCTATGAATAGCCATCATACTCCTGGAGGTTACCCACATCCCACGTTCCATGATGATTCTATCTGTCCACACAACAAATGGCTCACATCGGCTATATGTACTATCTTTCGTCAACAGTTGTTCAATAGGATCTTTCACATGTTTAATAAGACCTTCTTTATCCACTATATCTGGGTATTCTGTCATGACAAAGGTGTTGCATTCGGTATCTGGAATTCAAAAATAGAATGGAAATAAGTTTGCATCAAATTTATTTCGGTATTTTGTGATACGTTTTATTGGTTTTTATTATTAATTTCTTATTATACAGATCACTTCTCTTAGAAGGTGAAAAATTTAATCAATCGTCAATGTTCCAAGACTCGCACCAAAAAATCTTTAAAAAGATACTGTCTAATGATGCAAGTCTGTAGTTTGATAAACATTAAGCATATGCGAATAAAATGATTATATAAAATGATTTTTCATGACGCCGGAACAGACAATTCGCCTTAAAGTTTTTTTTATTGTTATCTGAATGTTTTGAAATTCATTTATGCAGCTGTAAATCAGAAAATATATTTAGCAGTTATCGAGACCTAGCCATGACCACTTATGTTTTGATGTATCAGCTCCGCCTTAGAAAATCTTATGGGGTTTACAGATCTTAAAAAAAATAGATGGCTACATTGAAAGTGAATATGTCATGTTGAAGACAAGTTATATTATGAAAAAGTACCATTTATAGGAATATAATTAATTTGACATATAAGCATTTCCACTCCATACGGTTCGGGGAAAGACGATATTTTAAAGTCAAGGTCATAGTGGATCCAGGTTTTGGCAGAATCAACTGTTGGAAACCAAAGGCAGAGAATTATATAATCTGTAGAATATTCCTGCTCCCCTATTCCCTTGCCTCCTCCACCGGCTTGTTCGTACCAGTACTCTCCCTTTCTAACCATTGGAGATTTAATATGCCAGTTTGAAAAGTCTCCCATTACGCTGATCTGAAGAATAAATAAACAGCCTTCATAAAGATTTGCTGATTATATGCACTAAAATGTAACACTTAATATTCTATACGTAGCAATATATGCATATAAATATATATATATAGTATACATCGCACAAAGTTTTTGAATGTTGCCCACAATAAATATGGAATATTATATGAATTTTTTCATATCATATCACATATCAACCCAAAGATACCAGTTTTACGCCAAGAGCTTGCTCAAAGGGGGATATTGGCCGAGGGTTTGATTTGCGGTATAATATTAAAAAATCCATATCATATTCTCTATATCATATATTGTTTATTTTGACGCTAATTGTACATTGAGATGACATGATTCTTTCCGGTGCACTGTACAACCTGCAGTGATAATATGGCAAGTTCACTTCCTGCTGTACCTATATCAATTCTAAACATACGTTATAATGATATACTGCATCTGCAATCATGTACATCATTTTATAAAGACAAATTACGCAATGATATCAAAAATTTCAGAAGCAGTAAACGTTTTAAAAATGTGACGTACTTTTCTATAAATTATATGATGATTTTGCTCAATATTGGTACATAGAATACTCTTAATGCTGCTGTGGAATGAAATAACACTTTATCGCATTAATCTTTAAAAGGAAAAAATAATAATTCATCTTTTTAGTCTGATATTTTAAAATGTAAGATTCCAATCAATATCATGTCATATATTATGCTAGTGCTGTTCTGACAGTTTCTTCCAATATTACATTGGTAAGTTTCCTATCAGTTCCATATTCGTTTTTTATCCCAGCACTTTCGAGAAAAGTTTGTTATCCCCCCGTGTGTCTGTCCTTCCATCACACTCTCTTATGGTCTAAACTCGTTCATTGTTAACATCATGCACTTTATTTCTATACAACATTGTTTTACACAATATGTAGATGTCCAATAATGTTTTAGAATTTTGATTTTTCAAAACATGGGGCCCTCAGGGGTTTAATTTTGAAATTGTGAAGTTGAGCATGTGAACTTAACTCCTTTTTCATTTCACCTAATGAATTTTATTTCTATACAGTATTGTCATACACTGTATGGTAAGGTTTAAGAATTTTTATTCTCAAAAATTAGGGCCCATATTGAAACATATGATTGTTAAAGTGGTTACTTGGGATATAACTTGTGAGGATTGCGGTGATAGCTGTCGTTTCCTACTGCCTCCATCTAGGTTTACTTTATTATCACTTAGAGAGTATGCTTGATTTTCCTTATTGAGACTCTCTTAATCAATCGAACCTGATCGTTTTACATAATATGCAATATATCTTTTTTAATTTTAAAATTAAAATAATGAAAGATTACAGATAAATTATAATCTAAATACCGTGTTAGGAAGGGCTATTCCTTTCAGATGACCCGACATTTTCAGAATGCTTTTATGACGCTGGAAGGATTTCTTTACGTCAGAAAGGGCAGCCGCTTGGGCTCTTATAAACAGATACGCCCCACTCTCTACCCGAGATAACTGAAAATAAAATAAAAGATTTAAGTAAGCTAAGTATGATATTTTAAAGGTACTAGAATTTGACATTTCAAGCTTTGACATCACTGCTGACAAGATCTACTTTCTTAATAAAATATGTAACAATGAAATGGGAATTGTCTCATGTCTTATTTTGAGTTTCCAGTATGAATTGTAGCGTTAATTAAAGCAAGATTTTAATCGTAAATGAAAACAAACTCCTGATCTAACGGTCGTGCAAATATCATGTGAGGTTAATACAAGATTTGGAACAGCTAACATGTACAGGGAATTTTAATAATTTTGATAATGAAGAAATCAAGCAGAGGTAAATATAAGATTTGGAACATCAGTTAATATGTACCCATATACAGTAAGAGGAAATTGTATTCATAACGAAATCAAGCAGAGGTTTATATAAGATTTTGCACAGCTAACTTGTACCCAAATATAGTAACAGGGAACTTTAGTTTTAATTATAATGTCATCAAGCAGATGAAAAAATATAACAAATGGAAATACAACAAAGGAAAAAAAGAAAAGCATGGTATTATATATTTCTAAAATAATAAAAAGCCATATACAAAAATTAGCAGATCATATATTTAGTATAAAAACAAAACAAACCAGTCAAATTATTACACACCAAAAATACGGAATTGAAATCTGATAAAAAATCATGTTACCAATGATTTATCAACCCAAGAGATGTAATATTCAGCGTTGGCCTCCTTGAATATCACATGTCTGGGGTTCGGTGCATATATTGTCTCTGGGTTCTGTGAAGACAACTCTGGGTTTCGGTGAAGATCACATCTCTGGGGTTGATAAATCATTTTATTAACTAATGTGTTGAAATACAGTAAAAACTGTCCAGTTAATACAAAACCGGAACAGGTAATTAAATACAGGTCTAATACAGGATTTTCTAATGACTAGTTCCGGTTTTTCTGTATAAAACCTGTATTAATGACCCGTTTCAGACACATGGGATTGTATTAAATAGACAATATATAATGTATTTTAAGTCATTGGTTAATAAAGTACTGTAATTTTAAGTCATTAGTTAATAAAGGTGTCATAAAATGGGTATTTTATATAAAGCCTGCATTATGTCCTCGTACAGTTGCACTGCCTCGGCCCTATACAATTGACCTCGACCCAATACGACTGACCCGGACATAATACAGGCTTTATATGAAAATACACATTTAATAACACTATAATATCAACCTCTTCAAAACTAAATAATTGTATAATACTCACCCTATCAATGTTGCCTTTGTAATCATTCTGTGAATACAAGAAACAAAAAATTATAATAACAACGTGAAGTGCTCTACCAAACTCCGTAAAGGTGAAATACAGAATAATGATATATCAATTGACATTTTTAACAACACCTTCAGGAATTTAATGATGTACTTACTGTTGACAACCCGGGTTTCTGAAAAATCAACAGAGACTTATCCAAACAGCTAAATTTGAACAAAGCTACTATGCTGTTGGCATGGCCAATGATGCAAGCACAGCAATATAAGCCCTTTCCGGAAACTGATTTCCGGTATCACGATTCTGACTTTGTAATTTGAAGTAAGTTATTTCCCTTACTTTACTTACTTCAAGCAAACGAAACTTTTTTCTAGCCTTAGTATGTAGCACAATATGGCTGCCCCCATTAAATAAAGACTTTTCGAATTACCCATATGTAGAAAATGCATATCTCCTATAGCGCTCGCTGTGCTCGCTAATACTAATAGGAAATGCCGTCCCTTTTAATATCAAAAATGGAAAGATGTATACTAAAATTTATGATAAACGAGATGACTTCATTTTTCCAGCAACTAGGTTCTGTGCCTGTGACACCACGGTATAACGTAAATATAATATATACTGCTTACATTAACCCCCAAAATTATAAATCCACAGTACTAAATTCTTTGTTATAAGGACACAAATACTAATTTAATGGAGCGAGACACGCCAGCATAAAATGTAGACCATGTGGACTTACATGTTAAAGATCTGTATTGAACTAAAGAGATGACTGTAGTTGTAAAATATAATTTATATATCATTACAGGTTTTTTTAGTAACAGAATAAATACAAAAATTTAATGAAAGTCACTCTACCATAAAATATAGTAGCTGAGCTGTGTTGTACTATATAAGATAAAGTTATTGTAAAATAATGTACAAGTATCATTAATAAATTACCATAGGTTCTTAAATAATAGACCTAAATGAAAAAATTTAATCAAAGTCACTCGAGCATAAAATGTAGGTCATCGTGACTAAAATGTCGCCGAGTTGTTTTGTACGTAATAAGACGACTGCAATTGTGAACTATCATTAATACATTACCATAGGTTCTTTACTAATATACACCTAAATGCAAAAATTTAATCAAAGTCACTGACGCATAAAATGTAGGTTGTGGTGACTCAAATGTTTTGAGCAGTGTTGTAAGAAATAAAATGATTTATTTCTGGATATCATCAATACATTACCGTAGTTGCTCTAAACATATACCCAAATGCAAAAATTTAACCCAAGTCACTCAAGCATAAAATGTAGGTTGTGGTGACTCAAATGTTTTTGAGCAGTGTTGTAATAAATAAGATGATTGTAGTTCTGGATATCATCAATACATTACCATAGTTGCTCTAAAAATATACCCAAATGCAAAAATTCTACCAAAGTCTCTCAAGAATAAAATATATTGATATTTCTCAATTGATATCTGAGATATGGACCGAAACGCACAAACCTAACACGATCACTCATGCACGAATGACCAAACATTTGATGAAATCCATTATATAATGTGAAAGGATTATGGTGGTGAAGTATCATTCAGAGACACCTTTTATTCCTAGGATATGAAATTAAAGGCAGAATTTTATCAGTCTCTCCTGCATTAAATGTAGGTCAGAATGACCCAAATGTTTCTCATCTGTGTTCAGTGTTATTAAAGGACTGTAGTGGTATACAACATGTATCATCTTAGAAAATTAAAATTCCTACTGTGCATTCCTCGATCTTTACAAAAGTAGGAAACTTACTTGCGGAGCTATGTATAAAGGCAACCTTTGTTGTGCATCATATTCATACTCCATATTTCTATGCCGAACCTAAAAAATATATTTAAGTTCCATATTTTAATACATGCATCAAATTAAAATAGGTTTTTAAACTCAGTTACACTTGTCACGAGTATGTTAGTTTTGATATAGTTCTTTCTCGACATGTCTTTTCTTGCAAGGCAAGTCTTACAAGAAAAATTGAATTTTGAATAATATTATGTTGTATACGGATCAATTTTCTTCTTTCAGTAACAGATACACTTTGAAGCAAAACATGATTGTTTTAATCTCTATGAATGACATTGATATTATAGAATGTATTCAAACTTAAAATATTGAGTTAGTATATTAGTCAAACCACCTGGGAACTTAATTTGAGTAACACAATTCTTTAAAGTTTACTTCAATAACCACAAATTCAAATGATGTTTGCACTAGTTTAATGAAACTAATGTGTTATAATCTAAATACATTTGTGGAAGCAATAATGTGTGCTTGTGATAAATTTACATAAAAGCTACAATTTACATTATTTGAAACAACAAAATGAGAATCCTTGCAAATAGTTTTTGCTTTGTGCCTTTGTTCTTTCTTTATTTATTTTTGTTATTTCAAGGAAAGGCAGCTACCGTAATATATACTATCTGAAACCGACTCTCATTTCCCAAATGGTAAAAAGCTTTATGCAATCAGCAAATATTTATATGAGTCATGCATGTCTCATATGTTATCCGTTTATTGATTTAATTTTCATGTTTGAAACAATAGTCATACATAACATATTAAAATTGACCCCTTTTAGGATCTTTATGTCCTTTACCACTTATTCAATTAAATATATATATATATATATATATATGTAAACTGTATATGTACCTCCAATTATATAAATCACTTGTATTTGATTGCTTGCTCTTAATGGGCCCTTAATTGGAAATAAAATTCTTTATCTTTATTTTTATCTTTATTCAATTAAAAAATATTTCATTGATAAATACATATCAAATAGATTGGACAACAGACTGGGCCTATACATTATTACCACTAATGACCTTATTGCATAATACTATATCTCAGACTGTATTCATTTTTGACAGTTTATCCATTAAAAACTCTTCGTAGTCTGAAGTATCAAAAAATGCTTACTTATTTCAAACGATCGTAAGATGTAAAATGTCTTCAACTTTGTTGACAGACAATTATATTTACACACAGTGATTATTCCTGATACATATATTATCTGTTGTACAAATAATAATGATGCTTTAGTTACCCACTTGTTATTCTTAGTAACGAACCTTTGCTGAAATAGTTTGGCACCGACCATTTTATTCCTGGTGGGAGGGGGGGGGGGGGGGATTACAGAGGTTTAAAAAAATACATGTCCAGATTGACCTGCAAAAAAATTCCATTTACTACTTTGGTGAAAAAAAGCCTAAATATTGAACAAAACCAAGTGTTCCATGGCATAAATTACAACAAACGTTTGTAGCTGAACCTCGATGATGTGTGTTTTGAGTAGATCTAGAAGGTCGTTGAAGACATTGTCAACTATATATTAAAGAACTATAGATCATTTTCCACATATTAAACTCCGTTGGTATTAATTGCACTATTAATAGGCCCTTTCGGGCTTAACTGTGTGGTATTGGTCAGGAGCTTTCGAACAGGCGACTTAGGGAGACAGAATGACGACGTCACAATTTTACATGGAAGTGTGTGTTTGCCTCCATCCCCCATTTCCCGTCAGAAAATTGTAGCTAAGCAGTTAAGGGAATACAATAAAGTAGCACTAAAATACCGCTACATAAATGATGTTTTTTCACTCAACAGTTCACGTTTTGGGAATTTCTTACATCTCATCTATCCCAATGAGCGGGAAATTATGGATACCATAGATACTGCCAAGTTTGCAACTTATCTTGACCTTCAGCTCGAAATTGACACCAGAGGAAGGTTAAATACAAAACTTTATGACAAACGGGATGACATTGACTTTCCAATCGTCAACTTCCCATTTTGGAGTATATATTTCACAACTCATACATTATTCCAGAGCTTGTGACATATACTTTGTGTAATCTAAAACTCCAACACCATAAACAGGACACTTCTGACATTGTGTACAATTATTCTGAACAGACTGAAGAAAAAAATTGTCAAATGTTTCATTTGTTGAACTTAGTCATTTTCAAGCGCATTTGGTAACAATGGTACCAAATCTGAAACTCCAACACCTTAAACCTGGCACTGCTGACATATTGCACATTTATATTGAATATGCGCATCTCTCCTTTTGGGATGATTTTAGAACAAAAATGTCACATTTATCATTTGTTGAACTTAGGTTTTAAGGATACCTAGTTTATGTAATTTGAAACTCCATCACCTTTCACCTTGCAATTCTGAAATTTACAGTTATTCTAACCACAGTGTAGATGTGCACTTTCTCTTTTTTGCTAATTAGATCAAGATAGAATAACCCACTCCATTCAAAGATAAATCATGCAATGGTAGATAACTTATGTCTTATTGAAACTGAGAATAGCGGATGCTAACAATTGTCTTATTTGCATGCGACGCAGGTCCAGACATCTAACTGGCCTCGTTTCTTTTTGTCTCGCCTGCGACGAGAAGTCGCGAAGGCGACATATAGGTATTAACTTTTTCCGGTGGGTGCGTGAACATTTTTAAAAACTAAAAACCCTTATAACTTTCCATGCATAATACCTACACTTAAGATCTTCGCAGCAGTATACTTGTATTTTGCTCTAACCTGGTTTTCATGATTCATTGACTTCATAAACATTTGTAAAAATCTTCATCCAGGTTTCGTGGTGAAAACCCATTTCTCAAGAACTGTAATGGTTAGGCCAACCATATTTGTTCTATATATAGTTCTTAGTGGGTACATGCCCGTCTGATACATGTCTCCGTACCTTAACCTCAATTTCACGATTGAGTGACTTCTGTCACATTTTCGTGGTTAAATCCATTTCTCAGCAACTGTAATACCTACACCCACCATATTTAATCTATAGATAGTTCTTAGTGGGTACATGCAAGCTTGAAAGCCGTTTCCGGACCTAAACCTCAATTTAACGCTTGAGTGACTTGTGTCACAATTTCGTGATTAGTCCATTTCTTAGCAACTGTTATACCTAGACCAACTATATTTGGTCTATAGATAGTTCTTGGTGCGTACATGCCAGTCTGACATCTGCCTCCAGACCTTGACCTCAATTGCATGCTTGAATGACTTCCGTCACATGTTCATATTTAAGTCCATTTCTCAGGAACTGTAATACTTAAAGCCACCATGTTTGGTCTATTGATAGTTCTCGATTAGTACATGTCAGTCTTACATATGTTTCCCGACCTTCACCTCAGTTTAATGTTTGAGTGATTTGTGTCACATTTTCCTGATTAGGTCTCAATTTCTTAGCAACTGTAATTCTATCATACTATATCTATAGATAGTTCTTCTTTGTTATATATCAGTCTGACACCTGTTACCAAACTTTGGCCTACATTTAATGCTTCAGTGATTTGCATTGCATTTTATTATTATGTGCATTTCTCCGCAACTGACCAATCATATTTGGTCTATAGATAGATTACATAGATGACAGGCTAACATCTGTCACCTTATCTGGATCTTAACCTCATGCCTGAGTGATCTGCCATAAATTTCCGTGATAACGTATATTGGTCAACAATTGTACTAACTAGATCCACAGTATTTCGTCGATGGAAGTTTTTAGCGCTTATATACACCATGAACTTTGACCTCTATGTCACGCTTGAGTGACTTGCATCAATAACCATTTCTTTTAATGCATTTTTTTGGAGTTACAATGTAGGGTATCAGAAAATATTTATTCTGTGTCCATGTGCATACTCAAGCGAGACATTAAGTGTGTGCACTCTAGTGATATTTCGAAAGTACATAGCAAGGAGGCACTATTGTCAAAATTTAATGGAAATCTCAATGGTAGATCTTTACCTTAAGCCGAAATTATCGATAATATGGACTCCTTCGGAATAAATAATAATAAATAAATAAATTTATCTATATTATGGACTCCTTAGGAATGGCTGTTAAGCTAGACTTTCTTCTAATTGATATGATGTTGTCATATGTTATCATGTAGGGACCATTCAATTTCATAAAGATGTGCAATTCATCTATTTTGGTTATTGTAGTTATAATTTATTTGGGTTTACTTACGTTTCTTCATAAAGAAAAATTTATATTATATTATTTCGGCTTGAAAAATTATATGTAGAATTTTTAATGAAAATGCTAAAAAAAAATTCTCATTTTCGTTTTCTTGGGAAAAAATTCTGCATCACTTGATGTGTGAAAAAAAAAGATTTTCTCCAGACCTATAAATATATTATCAAGCTTAAAAAAAAATGGTCGGTGCCCTATTCTGTTCAACAGATACATGTATATGACCATATCATTTCTTTTAATGCTCCATTTTTAAAATACACATTTTGCATTTGTGCAAGCAACGGATCAAAATTCCTTTAAAACTTTCACGAATACGTTCAAACCAAACGATCTGATATTCCATTGAAACACACAATGTCTTATATTAGTTTAGAATATCAATAAAAACACAGAATAAAATGGTACCCAACGATTTCCACAATGAAGTTTTATCAACGATATAACCCAACAAAGAAAGGACTTATATTACAACATGTCAGGGTCTTTAAATAATAAGTTTGTCAATGCTAAAATCTCGAGAAAAAATATTAATATCTTAGTTAAGCTTTAAACACAATGCCTTGGTTATGTAAAAAGTACATACAGCTTATATTACATTTTTACGAGTGCTAGAAAGTCCCATTACAAACATCAGACATATACATAGTGAAACAAAACGATTTTGTAAAAACTTATCTACATGATTAATATCATATGGTGACAGCATAAAACACCAATTCCACAATACAATATATATACCACGACACGAATGACCTACTTGTTTGCTACGTGTATAAAATGGTGACAAGTGAAAACACCGATTCCACAACATACCACGACATTGTCTGTTTCCCAACAGGCATCATTACAAATGAACCTTAACAGACATGGTGAGAAAGAAAAATAGTATATCCTCACCTTGTTAGCAAGCATTACATAAAAATATTTGGAAAAATTACTTTAAGTCTTTTAAATTTCTTGTTTGCTACATTCAAATTCTTTTCCGCAATATTTGCCTGATGAGAATAAATCTGGTATGTACTATAGCTACACACAGCAACATGCAACTATTCTAGATGAAATATGGGCTAACCTTCTTTTCTTCCGGTCGGAGATAGATATCGTCTATATATTTATCTCGCTGTTTACTAGTATCTGGAGTTTCCGTTTGCGTATATTCATTAGCCTAAAAGCATATTACTCTTTCCTTAAAAAGGAAAAGCTAGCTTCAAATAGGCATTGTATTTTTAATACAAATTTTATTCTTTCAAGAAACGATAAATGATGCATTTGTTGGAAGTAGTTACGCTAAATACTAATATAATCACATTTACATGTATCTATTTAAGGCAATCTCGCCCTAACAGAGCATTCAAAATATGCATTCTTTTTAATACGGACTGAAGTTGGGGAAATGAAATTACATATAATTTGCGTTCACAAAAGCATTAATGCTTTGATTTTATCCAGTATTGGTAAACTTTCTTTACAGTGTATTTCTTTAAAATATTAGATATAAACAGAGATAGAGAAAATTAAAACCAAAGCAATTTACAAATATATACATGCGTGTAACGTTGTCCTAATGCAGCATGACGTTTTTCACTGGAATAAATAACAGAATATCTTAAACGCCAGAACTTTTAAAATATTCGTCCTTATTATTATTATTTTACTGCTCTCGGTTTAATTTAAGTAAACGTTAGTAAAGATAGTTTAATTTCTATACATTAAATCAATTGAATTTACTCATTGGCTTATAGATTAATAAAGGAATGCTAACTATTTTGTATCTATTTGATACCAGTAGTAGTGTTTCTTATACTTGCAACACTGATTTTTGATAACAATCTTCACTTATCACTACCATACTATTGGCGATCATAATATTACCAATAGAGACAAGCTATAAAGGTCTTGGAATTTCTGTACAGTCGACGAAATTGTCAATACAGCTTGAATTTTAAGATAAAAATATTAGTATAATTTTTTTGGATCACCTGACCCAAAGGGTCAAGTGAGCTATTCTCATCACTTGGCGTCCGTCGTCCGTCGTCGTCCGTTAACTTTTACAAAAATCTTCTCCTCTGAAACTACTGGGCTAAATTGAACCAAACTTGGCCACAAGCATCATTAGGGTATCTAGTTTAAAAATTATGTCCGATGACCCTGCCTGCAAACTAACATGGCCGACATGGCTAAAAATAGAACATAGGGGTAAACTGCAGTTTTTGTCTTACATCTCAAAAACTAAAGCAATTAGAGCAAAACTGACTGGGTAAAAATGTTCATCAGGTCAAGATCTACCTGCCGTGAAATTTTCAGACGAATCGGTCAACCCTTTGTTGGGTTATTGCCCCTGACTTGTTAAATTTAAGGAAATTTTGCAGTTTTAGGTTATTATCTTGAATATTATTATAGATAAAGAGAAACTGTGAACAGCAAAAATGTTCAACAAAGTAAGATCTACAAATAAGTCAACATGACCAAAATCATTGATTGACCCCTTATAGGAGTTTTTGCCCTTTAAAGACGGCATCCAGTGTAAACTTTGCTTTAAAGATCTTTTCCTCTCAAACCACTGGGCCAATTGAGACCAGACTTTGGTGAAATGGTCCATGAGTGGCCCCCTTCCAAAATTATGTCTGGCATCCCCGACTTCCATGGCTACTGTTACTAAAAATAGAAAAAAGGGGGGGGTGAATTTCAAAAATCTTCTTATATGAAACTACAAGGCCAGTTGGAACCAAAGTTGGCAGTAAAGGTTCTTAGGAGGTTCTCTTTCAGAAATATGTCCAATGACCCGGACTGTTAACCAAGATGGCCGCCACAGCCGAACTTAGTTTAACATAGGGCCCTATGGGAAAATTCATTGAAAAATATTCTTGCCTTAAACCACTAGACCAATTGGAACCAGACTTGGCAGCAATGGTCCTTAGATGGTCCTCTTACAGAGGTGTGTCCGATGACCTGGACTGTCAACCAAGATGGCCGCCACAACTGAAAATATTTAAACATAGGGCCCTATAGGAAAATTCATTCAAAAATCTTCTTGTCTGAAACCAGTTGACATATTGGAGCAGGACTTGGCAGCATTGGTCCTTAGGAGGTCCTTTTTCAGAAATGTGTCTGATTTCGTGGACTGTGAACCAAGGTGGCTGCCACAGCAGAACTTAGTTTAACATAGGACCCCACGGGAAATTCACTTAAAAATCTTCTCGTCTGAAACCACTTAGCCAATTAGAATAAGACTTTGTAGCAATGATAATTAGACGGTCCTCTTTCAGAATTTTGTGCGATGACCAAGACTGTCAACCAAGATGGCCGCCACACCCGAACTTAGTTTAACATAGGGCCCTATGGAAAAATTCATTGAGAAATCTTCTTGTCTGAAACCACTTGACATATTGGAGCCAGACTTGGCAGCATTGGTCCTTAGGAGGTCCTCTTTCAGAAATGTGTCCAATCACCCGGATTGTAATAAGATGGTTGCCACACCAAACTTTGTTAAATATTGGACCCTATAGGAAAATTCATTTAAAATTCTTCTTGTCTGAAACCGCTTAGCCAGTTGGAACAAGACTTAGCAGAAATGGTCCTTACATAGTTCTCTTTTAGAAATGTATCTGTTGGCCTGGACTGTCAACCAAGATGACTGCCACAGCTGAAATTAGTTTAACATAGAATCCTATAGAAAAACCAGCCAAATTGACTGCAACACTTAAATTTTTAGGTCTGCTCAAGGTGAAAAGTTAAATCCAGGTGAGCGATACAGGCTCTTGAGAGCCTCTAGTTTGTTACCAATTTTGATGTCTGAAATTGTATCTGTGTATAATGAAAACACACACATAATATATATGTTTTCGTAACTGTAAATTTAATATATCAACTGATACCCTCGTGGACTTGGAGTCCCATTTTTATGTACAAGTAATACACATCTAACCAATATGATTTATAAGTAAAAATAAAAAATGCCTGGTTACATTAAATTTATAGATATTCACCAAAAGTAGTGAAGTTTACTTCTTCACTACTCTTCCTGAATATCTACTTAAATGTCTAAATTAAAAGTTTTTCTCTATGTACATAGTAGATATTCATAGTTTTATGGCCATACTAGAACAGAATTTATGAACACCCTACACGTATGTGAAATATTTGTTCTTAAATATAGCACATATATAGTCAAATCGGTTAGGATAATATTTGCTGACAATGGTTTTTGGGATAAGAGGTCATATATTTATGCGAAATTTCCCCTATTTATCTTTTCAAAAATTTTAACAAATTAAGAGTTATAAAAGCAAACATGCAATGAAATAACAAAGTAAGAATACATTTTAAATCTATTTAACAAAATCTCACAATATCACAAACTGGTCTAGTCACTAAATACTAAAAATAAGATGAGTTAGTGGATTTACAAAACTAATTACTATAAGGTATAACTAAAAAGAAAAACGAAGTTATTACAATAGGTTAGTAAATCAAGCAATGCTGGTTGCTTACCGGAGTTTTATTCATCAAATGTGTGTAGTAAGTCTCGGAAGCATAAGGTTTGAAGTTGCCTTCATGCATTGTTATTTTTTCATATTCCTTTTTTCGCTGCGCCTCACCTCGCCAAGAAGGAACATTTTGGAAATTCTGGTTGTAATTATCATTCAAAAGCATTCTATTTTGGTACGGAATGGACTTAAAACGATAATAACCTTTTGATCTCGATGTATCAGAGTAATCTTCGGCCAAATAATCCTTATCAAAATTTTCTTTGTCTCTTTTCAAGTCATCATATGGTTCTTGAATTGGAAATTGCGAGTGTGTATTTCTAAAATTATTTTCCAAATTATCATCATACCTCGGTGAGGGTATGTGTGTGTCTTTTTTTATTTCGTGTTCCATCCTGTCTTTCATTCCGCGATACTTTAAAGCAGCCACTTCATCAAATATGACTTCGTTTCCCGTTTTAATCTCCTGTAATTGTGTTTCCATCATTCTTAGCTTTGCTGAATGTGTATCGTTTCTAGAATCAAATTGTTCAAGTTTTCCTTCATGATTCACAAGATTATTTTCTAAATGACGCAAACGATAATCATAGGTTCTGTAAGCTTCTGCCATTTTGATTTCAGTCGGTGTTGAAAGATATTCCTAATGAAGGCAGAACCATGTGATAAAAGGTTTGTTGTCAAGGTGTCGTACACCAACCTCAGGTAAATTTAACTTTACATCGACAGTCAACAATATGAAATGAGTTTGAATACATTCAATAAGAGAATTTAACATACGATTGAACATCGATGAATAAGCCTTCTACAATTGATTATTTCATAGGTAAAGATATATATCTCAAAATATCTCTTTCATTTTCTTGTTCAAATTAAACTTTCATGTTTTTTTTTGTTAACAAATTTTATATTATGAAGCATCGTTTATAAAATGTCGTCAAATTTAATTTAATTATACAATCATAACTTGTGCCCTTTTCCTACCAACAAATAGCAATAATAATCTTACAAACCCGAAATATTAATATGTTTTCGAACATCTATTAAAATTTTCGTATAGAACTGAGATTCACTGAGGTATGAAAGGTATTTTGGTTCAGTAGTAATCATTTCAAATTCTGATTTTATATTATGAATAAAATCTTTTCTATTTCTCGAAAACGGACATTCAAATTTTGTTTCTAACGTGATGATCAAAACAACTTAAAATAGCATTTTCCATATAATACCATACTATATTAGGATCATATATCAACAATCAGAAATCAGAATTTGCTCTGGCGGCCATGTTTCTTGACCAATCGCAACCAAAGTAACAACACTTGGGAAGGACCCTTTAAGAAACATCTCAAATTCGCAATAAGAAAATTTATATGTGAAAAATTAACGGACGATAGACCTAGAGGAGCTGTATTGATAAGCTGGATTTTATTTGTCATTTACGTTACTTTTCTGTGTCAATGTTAACTAAGGACAGTTGCAGTTTCATTCACATTGGACTTCAAATCGGTAACAAAGTAACAATTCTTGTAAAGTGTCTTGAAATGATCATTCACAACAAATCTCAGTCCCAAGGGACAAGTTAATTCAGAAAAAGATGTTGGAAAATTAACATATAAGAAAGGATCCCTTTGGGACATTGCAGTCATGTTTGCCAGTAGAATGGCAAAAACTGCTGGGCTCTTCATAAGTTTTACTTCCGCCAAGTTTGGTACCAATCTATTTTACTGTTCATTAGAAGATCCGAACTTTAAACACATTTCCCATAGGGTTCGAAAGTTTGGCACAAACAGCAACATTGAATTTCCGGTCAACACCAATGAAACCGTACGTAGGTCGTATCTTGCAATGATCATTCATCAAAAGTTTTAACTACATGCTTCAATTAGTTTAAGAGAAGATAATGTTCGGAAAGTAATATTTAATACTGCGGGTATGAAAATCGAAAATTAGGTGGATTAACGAATCAAAATTGTAAGAAAAGGACAAAAAATATTACCTGAAAAAATTATAAGAAAACATTTGCTTTATTATTTATTACATCGATACACTTCAATGACAGTAACATGCAACATAGATTTTCAAGGGTGTTAGTAATATGTCGGTATTTCAAACTAATAGAGTTTGTCACATGTTTTAAGGGCCTTAGAAATTCAAACTATTAGCCAACCTGATACATTCCCTTCAATCATGATAACGGCTTAATAAATCACAAAGTATAAAATATCGTCACTATGGAATGGTTGTTCAAATACTCTATTCCATGGGTTTTATTCTTCTCGTTCTAATAGAATGCAAAAAGAACGTTACACACATGTATGTATTGTAATAGAAAGCGGAATTCAAATTCTTGTGAAAAATAAAACCAAAATATCGTATAAAAAATGTGCGTATTTTTTTAAGATTGGTAGATAATTGATATCAGGATATGTTATGCTACACAACATTCATGCTAATAAATTAGCATACAAATTCCAGAACTTACCTTATTATGAAACGCATCAAGCTGAAATTCAATCGATATAGAAATTGATACATGCAAAATATTGTTACAATAATTTTATGTACATTTCAATAATTTATGTCTCATAACCCTATACTATTTAATTTGTCTTGAACAAAATACTTCTTTTACAGTTGGGCATCAACATTTAAACTAATCGAAGATAACTGGAAATATCAACAATGACTCTTATCGTTTTTTGTATAGGTTCGGGGGAAATATGTGAACGCTTGTTTGCAGAAACATTTTTAATTATTCACTACCATGAAACATACTTTGTTCAAAGATATACGAAGACTTAAATCCATGATCTAGCTTCCTGTATTATCGGGACAATTGTGACTGTTTAGCCAATTGGCAGCCAATTTTGCTAGCATAACAGAACAAAGCAACAAAATATTAATGAGGTCTTCAAAAGTACAACTTTCACACAGATTGGTAACAATTTATTCAACTTTTCTTCTTCTTCAGATTTTAAATACATTTCCTATGAACTCAATATTAAGAAAGTCTTATATTGGCAGTCATCTTGGATTTCTGATCGGTACCAGACTAACAACACTTATGTCGAACCCTGGAATGATAATCCATGGCAGGTTTCAAAATCCACGGGTCAAGTAGTCTCAGAGAAGATCTATAAAAAAGGGTCTAGCAGCCATATTTGTCATATTTGGCATAAAGGATTTTAATACATTTCACATAAGATCCAATTTTAACTGAGTTGGTCGATGGAAACTTTGATTTCCGATTGGGACAAAAGTAACAGCTTTTGCAACGATTTGTAATGACAAGTTTCAAATCCATGCTTCTTGGGCAATCGGCAGCAATGTAACAACACTTGGGAAAAATTATACAAGGAATATCTCTTCCAAGTTTTGTTCATTTCATTTGTTTTCAAGAAGATAAAATTCAGACGCATTTGGTCAGGTGATTAAAAGTGAATGTTCACATTTCACGAACGCTCCTAGTACCATTGTGATTGACTTAAACATTTATTAAAAAAGAGTTGGGTGTTTACTGAATAGCTCTATATGAAAAATTATGCTAACCTCTTTATCTACTTCTCCTCTGTAAGGCCGGGGCTGTAACGATACAATTTTGCATTCTTACAATAACTTTGTAATCAATTTCACTTAAAAATGTTTTGGTAAAAAAATAAACAATGTTTAATGTTATTTCTTTGAGAAAAGCGTTCCTATATGAAGATCACACTTATTAAATTTGTTCATCATAGCGGAAAATGAGCAGATCTTATGTAACACATTTCACTGAACTTATCGAAAACAGTTATATATTAAAAATACATGTAACCCTTAAATAGATGCTCGATTTTATATTCTTTGACACTTCAAAGTAATGAATAAATAATTCACCCAACAGTTATCTTAAACAATACTTACCCTGTCAACTGGACCCCGTGGACGTGTCTCAAACTGAAATAGACAATTAAACGCCTGCTTATCTCCCTGTTGCATAACAATTGAAAACATATTCATATCATTCTGCTTTACTTTAAACAATATGGGAATTTGTTTCAACGAGTTTTTATTTCCTAGTGAGTATGTTGAATACTAGTAACTTACATACGAGTATATACACACTAATTTTCAATCTCTCCCATAGCCACTATTTGTTCGAAACAGATTTGTATACAACTAAATGAGCTCATACACCCACTTCAAATATTATGTATTTTTATCCCACCGATTAAACACGTCAAGAATAGGAGAACAATCTTTATCTTACAGTTGTAACTGAAAAGCGGAGAACAGATGTTGTAAATATCTAATAAATTAAGAATTTAGCACTGATTCAATATATGGTTCATTTACACACAAGTGAATTAGTTATCAACAGAAAGATGGTAAAATTAGAGCTTTTTCATGGAAATAAGCATCAAATATAGAATTTAAAATCAGAAGATTTTGTTCACTTATGAAATGTAATCTCTTTTTCACTATGTTGAAAGAAGATTGCTATAGAGTAGCTAATGTCCCCTGCCGAATAGTAAAATAGCTTATATAACATGATAGAAATTTGCAAAATTACTGAACTTTACTCATACGATGCAATAATAATCTAAACATTTGAAATAAATTTCATTACAATCTGTTGAGACATACAAACATGAGATCGCGTACAAAGGCAATTGTCCATATGTTTACTGTTCCAGGGGGCAAAATGAAATTGGCACCAATGACGCAAAAGCCGGTTTTATGTGGACGTTTTTCAGGTACATTCTAAAAAGGATATTTCGTTATAGTGGTTTTACACCCTTATCGCCCGTTGAAAACCCTTATTATATATCTCCATAACTAGCACAATGCCACCATTTTGTTCTTTTACAAACCAAGGTCTTCTACAATATACTAAAGTTTAAAGTGAAGGGTAGTAGCTGATTAGGTCTACGGATAACTAAATGTAAGCATAAAATTATAATATTTTTATACTAAGTCTGCATATTTCCCTGACAAAATAAATCATGCACTTGAAGGTATTTTTTTTCGTAGTGTAAATGAAAAAAACACACGTTAATTAATCTTGTACTAAACTTTTGTTTTTACTCCCTTACATAAACTTTCTATTTTGTATGATTATATTTCTATGAAAATTTATGAAAACATTTCACCTACATCTCCATAATCTTTCTGAGTCGTTCTGTTTCCAAACTGCAAGAAAAAGTATTATTAGACAAGGCTGACACATTTGTATAGAATTTTATTTGAAATGATAATCACATAAGTCACTAAAGAAAATATCCATGAATAATCTACAGCACATTCTTTAATGCACAACATAAGCATATTTCCTCGACTTATGAATCACCATTTTTTCTCATGGTCAAAATGTTGAAACCAAATCAAATATGTTGAAGAGCACATTCCAGTTCCAAAATAACAACAAGGGAAAGGCGAAACCGTCTAATGAAATTTAGTTTCCACACAATTTTATAAATTTATCACAGTAAATATTGAAGTATCAATTTTGCGCTACATCTGAGATGATGTTACTCGCGGGAGCTTGGAGTCCAACATCAGAAGCTTTCGCTGAGAGATAATAATAATAAATATTTGGATACCAATTCATCGAATTATGACTCATCAGCTGCTCTTGCCTAGAATAATTGTAAGCCTTCTGCTTTAATCGGTCATATTTTTTTCTAACATTTTGGTGCTTTTGAGTAAGGCATTGGGCGAATTACAATGCATTGAATAATAGTAATGCATTAATTTAAATGATGTGAGCAAATTAATGCATTGAATTATATATTTAATTTTGGAAAATTTATTATCTTGTAAAAAAAAATACGTCAAACTTTACATCAATTACCAAGTGGCTAAAGATTCTAATATGTACAGTATCTGTGACATTATTAGAGAATACAACAAGGCAAAATCCTTATTAAATGTCGTATCACCCCGAAATTCCAGGAATGCTTTGTAGCAATTGATGTGTGTTTAACTATGAAAAAATAAAAGCTTGTAGGTTGTAATAATAACAGCACATAACTAGAACTGAAGTTAGAGCACAGAAACCATGGACTACATTTCGTCTGCTGAAGTAAATCAAAGTACCTGCCCGAGAAGTTCCGTATGAAACTATCCGAGACGTCCGAATTGGGGAGCGATACAGGTTGAACCATGCAATAAAGGGGATGCGATACAGGTTTAGCATCCGATAAAGGGCATGTGATAAAAGATAACAAGAAAAATAAATGGAAATGGTGAGCTGTCAAAAGGGACGCAAAAATGTATGAAATACACCAGTCGAACAAAACCAAATATAAAAATGTAAAAAAACAACAACAAACTAAAAAGTTAAAAATACCCAACATTTCGACCAATATGGTCTTGATCACGAGCATGTAAAAAATACATGCTCACTCTGGGTTTCAAAGAGTCAACACCTTTTTATTTTTATTTTTTACATGCTCGTGATGGTATTGTTCTTATTTTCATTGCTATGACTATGTTCTTGTCGGTTGTTCATATCTTTGAATTCGTCCAAGATTAATAACGAGAACTGAAGAAAGCTTACCCTATCATACATTTGAACTTCCTCATATCTAGATGGTGGCTTTTCATAAATCTGCATAAGACATAGTTACATGAAAAAGACTCGCTCAACCGAATCTATACTAATAGTAATAATATTTATTGGATGACAATAATAATAATAATAATAATAATTAAATTGACAATAATATTTTATTTGCAGAGTGTAACAATACTAATAATAATATTTTATTTGTAAAGAGTGACAAAGTTAGTTATATTTATAACTGATCCAACCTGGGGTCCTAATAAAACATAACCAAACATAACATTTAGTTCACGGAATGATTTTCCGACTTCCAAATCGAAATATGTTTTAATTCTTGACATAAATTAGTTAATCTGTTCAGTCCAGTCTAAATACTTAATTTTGAAACCAGGTAATTGTTCATGTTCTAAAATTTTAATAACATGTCTTTCTTAATTATATTTGTCTGTTTGTTGTTTCTTAATGCTCTTTTTACTATTACTCGGGGAGTTGGTTTTACGCCGCTTTCATCATTGGCTGTATTAATTATCCACTTAAAAACCCGTCTTTTTAATTGACATTATAAGTGTTTTCGTTTTTGTACTCTCTGGTTCTAATTTTGTTAGTTTTTACGGGTAGGAATATTTATAAACGACTGCTTGCAAGGCATAGTTACTGTAAATCATGTTAAAAAAATAAAGGCACTTACAGGTCTTTCTGGTTGTCTCTGACGTTCTACCGTTCTATCATACCTCTGTCAACACAACAAAAATATCATAAAAACGTCCAGTCGCACAATTATTAAATAATCCTAGAAGATAATTTTGAATACTATTGCAATAATGTGAACACTTTTAACTTTAGCTTCTAACCATTATAATGCCATAGATAGGGACAATTATTTCATGAAGTATTGCTTATCGCTTGAAATGCAGGAATTTTCTCTTTCACAAAGTAGAGGAAGCGTAAAATATAACATATCTGAATGAAAAATCATATAAAAATCAAATAAACCTGCGAAATAATTTTCTTTTGTGTGATTTAATCCACCAGCACAACTAGATTAAATGAAGTGAAAAGGGATTCCTTCTTGGTATAAAGTAAAAAAAGTTTTTGTCAAAACTACAGTGATTCTACAATTTGTACGAAGACATACTCTGATGCCAATGCTGTTAAATCCTGGAAGATCAACAAAATATTTAAATAGTTTTGAAGACAAGATTTTCGACAGACCCTTTAAATTCCTGTATAAATAAACCATCTATTACATTTGGTTGATCTGTTCTACGTATAAACTTTGTTAGGTCTCAGAGACTTTAATAATTAAAATTAAACTCATACGGACGTCCGCTGGTTGAAAAAGATGTAAAATCACTGCCTCGGATTGATCCTATATCTAGAGAATTTAAACTACAGCCTAAAAACACAAGACTTCCTGTGTGTGCAAAGCATGACGTTTATAAGTACGTCATAGGAACAACTATTTTAGGTTGTCACCGTGGCGTAACGTTATAATCGCCATGCTTTATATGCTAGGCGGAGTTGCCGTAAGGGGTCTCAGAGACTTTAATAATTAAAATTAAACTCATACGGACGTCCGCTGGTTGAAAAAGATGTAAAATCACTGCCTCGGATTGATCCTATATCTAGAGAATTTAAACTACAGCCTAAAAACACAAGACTTCATGTGTGTGCAAAGCATGACGTTTATAAGTACGTCATAGAAACAACTATTTTAGGTTGTCACCGTGGCGTAACGTTATAATCGCCATGCTTTGTATGCTAGGCGGAGTTGCCGTAAGGGGTCTCAGAGACTTTAATTATTTATATATATATATATATATATATATATATATATATCAGAAAATACAAGCAGCTCTTCGAAAATTAAAAAAGACGGAGTTATCACAGCCAAATTTTAATTTTTTTGTTAAAAAAAGGTATAAATATGCAATTTTAGAAATGTTCTACATAAAATTAAGGTCTTTTGTGGCGTTTCATTGGAGATGAGACTTATTTTTTCAGATTTTACATAACATTCATTATTCTTGTAGAGAAAAAATGTAGTTTGGCTCATATCTCACAATTTAACTGACTTTGATATCAAGCGCACTTTCGGTTTCAAAGCTTTTTCGGTTTATGTTTTCGTACTTTATTATTCTAAAACATACCCTCTTTCACTCTATAAGTTCCAAATTTAAAAATCAATATAATTCTGGAAAAAAGGAACAAATATATCCGAGGAGCAAATTAAAAAAACGTAATCCATTGGACAGAGACACCCGGGAAGACACTATACCATAATAAATGAAGTTACACGCTCAAGGATGTCCTTAACAGAGGAGGAAAGAAGTTCACATTGCTTTCGTTTAATGTTTTGTTTCTTATTCTTATTCTGTCAGATTTGCTTTTTGTTTTTTTTTTGTTTAAATTATTTTGGTTATATCCTTAGTATTTGGTAGCTGATACCGATTCCACGAATTTGCCTTTTTGGATTTTAACTTTGGTGAAAACTTCAAAATAAACACAACAAAGTAACAAGTGAAAAATTTAAAACAAAATTCTGAAAGGCTTGTAACGCTAAATACAAATAAAATAGAAACAATTTACACAGGAATGATATTTACCCCACTGTATAATCAGAAACCACATAAATTCGATACCGATGGGATAATGCAAGAGAAAGAATAATAAAATTCGAAGGATAACCAAGGGCTTCCTGTTGCAAACTGCTTCTCCTAGTACATCGACTGAATAAGCCAACTTTTCATCAAAATTTAACAACTACCCCTAGCAGCGCAACGTTTATTCACCCCTCAAGGTCGACTGTAGCGGTCCTTCATTTTAAATATCATAGAGAAAAAAACATTATTAGTAGATACACTTTATGATATAAGATTTTTATAATGTGTTCAGATATTGTTTTGCTGTGTGTTTTATCGTGGATTTAATATTGAATTCAATAATACTATCTATGTATAAGAATCTTAACATGATAAATTTTTACACTATGTTGACCATTCGAACCTATAATTACCATTTTCAATTTTCTACATAATCCCTGGTCTTCAATGTGACATCTCGATGAAATCACTTAATGTACGATATGCAAACAAAACAAACACATGCAAAAAAACTAAATTAATTGTTAAAATCTCTTACCCTGTCCTGATAAGCTCGATCATCTGGTCTTCTTTCGTACGCCTGAAATAAAGATTTTGTCATTGTAATTCAAAACTAAATATAGCATGTTTATTGCACAATAAAAAATAACTTCAATACAATGCAAACTACGATGAAGGGGAAAACTGACACCATTTTGAAACACACGGAAATCATATAAAACACAATGACACATCAATTTATATAGCCTTTAGGTCACATCATAGAAATTTTTAGGCCAAAGAAATTTTGTGAAGCGAGTGGGAAGTTTTTTTATTCTGAAATTGTTTTTCCTCAAATTTTTTATACAATTATATATTGTTTGCAAAATACTTCAGTTATATCAGTTTGCATGATAAAATTATCTTGATTTTGTTTTTTCCCATTTTAACCTCAGTGATTCACATTGGTAATTGATAAGTCAATTATACAACGATATACAAACTGCAAGAAACATGAACTAATCAATTAAGCTGCAATATGCACATGTATTTTTAAAGAATATTTCAAAACTACTTCATATGGAAGAATGATTGTTCTTGAATAATTCTTTACAAAAGCCCTTACAGCTATATCATTGCAGTTGAAATATGAATAGAGGAATCATGCCTCTATATTGCAGTTCTTCATAGTTAAGCCTTCAATATCGAGAAAACTATTAACTTCAAATGTTATATTTATTCTTGAAAAAAATGTAACTATACATGTTCATTTGGTCAGTTCAGAATAAAAAATGTCAAGGGGAATGAACTTTAGGAAATATTTAAAGTTTTGACCCATAAATAAAATATACAACTTGATGCTCCCAGGAGCCTATATCGCTAACCTGAGTTCAATTTGCCGATTAAAGGCCATAAAATCAGTAATTGAAAGGAAACATGTGCTTGGTTAGTGATTGAGATCAATGGACATTTTTTTCTTATATTAGATCATATACAAGAGGCTGCCAATATTTGTTTGAACTGATGAATGTTCATAGATGTATACTTTATGAAATTTTCACGTCCGATATATTGCTGGCTACCTTAGATGACAGTCTATGTAATGTTATGATTATCATTGCTGCACAGTTCGGCTCCGTTTTGCTCAATAGCTTCAGAGTTAGCATTTCATGTTAGCACACAATTCTTAAATAGGACCACGTAAGGACAGTCCAGGTCATCAGTTGCAACTCGGAAATAGGAGAAACCAGCTAGGGACCATTGCTGCCAAGTCTGATTCCAATTAGCCGAGTTGTTATAAATACGAAGATTGTTAAATGTATTTTCCCATAGGGACCACAAAAAACCCATTGCTAACAAGTTGACAATGATGTCACAATAGAAGATCCTTGAAGAATTGTCCATCGGTCCAACGAACTCAGTTTGGCTGCCATGGCCATCTTTGTTGGCGGTCCAGTTTAACCGATACCACTTAAGACCGTTCCTCGATCCTGTAAACTTTGGTTTCGGTTGGCTTATAGGTTTCAGACAAGATAATCGTAAAGTGAATTGTTCTTTATGGGTTTTATATCAAAGTAAGTTTGCCTGAGGTTGCCATCTTGAATGGCGGTTTTGGGCCATTGGCTATAATTCTGAAAGCCGAGAATATAATGCTTGGTCATAAAACCGGTCTAAACCCACCACTGGCCAATGTCTGCACCAAGTTAGACTATCCTGCCTCTCTGTTGTGTTCATGTTTGTGTTTTATACTCTTTTATTAAGCTTTTTACTTGACGTTTTTCATTAAGTCAAGGGTAAACTTCATTAAATTAAAACACAAAATTGTAGTTGAAGTTTTATGTTTAGCATTGATTAACAGTTGATCATTAAAAGATACTTATCTTAACAAAGTATGTTTCAAATTTAACAAGATATATTGAGCACTTCGAAGTCGACATGTTTTTTAATTTACCCGATAATTGCTAATTTTGTGATTTTTCGTTCATATTTGACTTTTTTACGGACAAGGCGACATAACTCCAAAACAACATCTGACTTTTATAAGGTAACAGTATAGAGGAGCCTTATGAAATTTCAGTCTAGAGAGTCTTTTCTGCAACTTAAAACTTTTATCACAGATACAAAGAACTTGGCAATATTTGTAACCATTTTTCACCATTTAAGTAGCAATGATTTAAGTTTTTTTAGAATAATTATGAATATTTACACTGGAAACATTTTCATGTTCATCTTAATGAGGTTTAACTTTTTTAAGTAGTAAGGCTACTTTTATGTTATTTTTTATTCTGTCAGTTAGGTTGCTTTGTTTGATTGGTATGTCATTAATGACCTTTCCTGACATCGATTTTGTTGTTTATTAAATGCAATATATCAGCTAGGTTGCGATAAAGTCAAAATCATGTTATAGTTTGATGAACAACGTCGAGGGGTCAACAAATGTTTCCGGGTGATAACTGTTGAACGGTAAAGTAGATCAAAAAGTCAAAAGTCCCCAAACGGCCATTGACAGGGCATTTAAATCTGTATCCAATGTGACCAGACCCAACGCCTTAAAGTCTGGTCGGAAATCTAATAATAAACGTGTTTCACTGGTCCTTACTTACCATCCCCATAATGTCGCCATCCGTAACATCCTTATGAACAATTTTAACAACATAGTGATGAAAGATCCGTTGATGTGCGAAATTTTTGAGACTGTTCCCATCACTGCTTACCGTAAGGGAAAAAGTCTAAAAAACCACTTAGTCAGTAGTTCAATCAAGTCGAACATTTCCTCAGAAAAAACTGACTACCGGGGAACCAGGCCATGTAAAAGGTCCAGATTTGTGACATGCCACTACACCATGGATACAAAAGAGATCTTGGGCCCTGACAACAAATACATAATTCAAAATGGGTATATCTGTACTGATATTAATTTGGTTTACGCAATCGTTTGTACGAACTGTGATAAGGTATATATCGGAGAGACATGTCGTTGCCTTGGTAGCCGCTTTGCAGAACACTTGCGTTCTATAAAGAATGGAACTGATTGGCAATCACTTTCGACTGCCTGGTCACAGCTCGTCAGACGTCTGCGTAACCGTTTTAAGGACAGTTAACGGAGGAAGACAATACAGACAACGCCTTGAGCAGAAAATAATTTTTAGCCTGGGGACACTCCGACCCCGTGGAATTAATGTAAAAAATTCTTAATTTCAATTCATTTACTAAGTATGCACACGAACTTTTTGCGGTACAGTTATCTTAGATATGGTATATATGGTAAATTTTCTATACATTATTACGTCAAATATATCATTTCACTTATTTTTACTATATAGTTTTACTATCTACCTTGCCATTTATGTATTTTCTATGAACTACGTTTACTGATGACACCCACGTCAAATATTTTTTTTTGTTTTTGTTTACATTTTATGTACGGACTTAGTCTTGCTCTGGGTTTCAAGGAGTCAACACCTTTTTATTTTTATTTTTTACGTGCTCGTGATCAAGACCATATTGGTTGAAACGTTGGGTATTTTTAACTTTTCAGTTTGTTGTTTTTTTTTTACGATTTTATGGTTTTGCTCGACTAGTCTATTTCTTACATTTTAGTCGTTTTTTACCCCTTTTGACAGCTCACCATTTCCATTTATTTTTCTTGTTATCAAAAATCAAAATACATCGGTTAAAATAGACTTGAAAACGGTCTCCTTTTGAATGACACGATCCAAAACACAATCATCTAACATGCCGATAAGACATTAGAAATTATATTCTGAAGTTGAAATCAATTACATTCTACAGGTTAGAATACTTGAAAGGTTTAATCCAATGTTTTGTTCTTTTGAGATTATGGTGTTTTTATCAGATAAGTGGTTTCGGATAAATCTTATTTTGGTTAGGCTGGGTGTTTGGCACAAAAAGGTCTTACTATACGGTGCAACTTCTGTTCTTGTTAAATGCTAAATGGCGCTCTCTTTTCTGTGGTGTTCTGTGTCTGCAAACATTAGGGTTTTGTATCATAGTCATTTTACCCACATATCTTTTGTACTACTGTTATTACAGAGTAGAAAAAAACTAATGAATTTAATTTTGACTATGGCTTTGAATGATGCGTATAAAATTACGATACGTCATATAAAGAAATGGTAACCGTTAGATCGCTTCTTATTACAAGAGTCGTACAGTTTGCGTACGTAAGCAAAACCTCTAATTCCTTTACAGAAGAAATATATAACATAGAGAATATGTGTTAATCTGCTTAATTAAGATTTAATCCATGAAATGTGAATAATAAAATCCTAAGTGTTGGTAATATAGAAACCGTCTATAAATTGCAAACTTTTTACATGTCTAAATTGAGAAAATGCTAGATTTGAAAAAAGAGGTAAAAACTACGGATAGTAGTTTGAAGAATTTAGCATTTAACAAGAACAGAAGTTGCACTGTATAGTAAGACCTTCTTGTGCTTCCTCTGATAAACGTGGCACTTGAGCAGTGGTGATTATTATGATGAATGTTTAAAATACGCTTATTTACATTTCAGTTCTTTACATATTTTCAATACGTACCTGTCGTTCTGTGTATGGACCACCGTTATAACGGTCATCATGATGACGGCCATAATCTCCCTGAAATAATTTTTGTCTGCTTATGAATATTTCCTTCAACAACACAAGCGGTTAGATACCATCTCCAGTGTATGATGTTTATATATTACAGTGTATTCGTTAATGTGCTGCAAGAGACTATACATCTATATTTGTATGTTTTCTTAGTGCAAACGATATCAAACTGGCATTGATTTCTCCAATTACAACACGACGTAAAAGGTGCCATAATTAGTTCAGGACATGCTTAGCCTACCCACCTCATATACCCATCTGATTTCGTAGAGCACCTTATACCCTCACAGTTTTGGCGCTTTAGTTTCTGAGCTGTCTTGTTCTAATTCTGTTTAGTTTATTATATGTTTTTATATTTCTTTTGTTATACATGTACATGGTGGAGTCTTGTGTACAACAATCAAATTTTCCTTTGAATTTCGATTTTGCTTACCTTTCCCACTGTTTTGCGTCTTCCATATTTTTTTGCCGATATTTAGTAAGATTTTACATTTTCCGAGATTCTTCTGACATCAAACAGCCTGTTTTAGAATTTGCTTTTGACGTGAACAATCGTATATACCGATTCTTTCCATAATTCACGGATTTACCCCATGACTTGAATGTTCTGTATTCATTCGAATATACATAAATTCGAATATACATAATAACTTAAATTTTAAAAACACATAAATGTTCCATCTTGTCCAATAAACTAAATTCTATGTGCTGTTTTTGAACGATAAGTTTGCCATTTTCGATTTAATAGGAATTTAGTTTTAGTTTGGCACAACTTCAATAAATGAGAATTCATGTGAAAAATGAAGTTGCCATGGCTCATATAAACCTTAAGTATAAAACAGATATTTATTGCATCTCATTGTGTTTTGAAATGACAGATTTTATTTCGATTTTAATTTCAATAAACCCATCAAAACAACGGACCTCGAGCTAAAGCCCTCGAGACTAATAAGTGGTCGTCGTAATATACGTGAGTCAAATGGAATGTCAATGAAAGTACTTCTTATACGCTATAAAATATCCATACAGGAAATAGGTCAGACTCAATAGACAGAGTTGCGTTTAACCTGTAAAAAAGGATTACATGCAATATCCAACCCATTCCACAGATAGGTTTATGAAAACAAGTAATCAAATCAGTGTGACATACAAGACCAAAAATTGTATGTTTAATTTAAATTGAAAAGGGGGGGGATAACTAAGATCGGCAAGATGAAAAATCTGGAAAATTTTCTTCAAGTGGCATCCCACTCCTTCTTGCACATTTCAATATGTCCATAAACAGTCTGCAAAGATTGAAACATGGATTAAAAGCTCTGGGAGGAGGTGATTATACAAAATACTCGTACTTTCAATACACGTTTTTTTGCAAAAACAAAAACCGTTCCACAACATGGAAAATCCGGAAAAAATTTCAAATGACATCATACTCCTTCATCAACATCTTCAATATGTCCATAAAAATTTTGCAAAGTTTAAAAAATATGTATGTCAAAAGCTGTAGGAGGAATTGATTACACAAAATAGGTACACCATTTTTCCCGGACCATCCGTCCGATGTTTGGCGACTTATAGTTTGTACTCTGTTCTTACTATCATTATTATTAATAAGTCTCCCAACCGTCTCTTCTTATTATTAAGTCTCCCAAACGAAGTCACGAGTCAAAGGTTAAAATACATTGGTTAAGATAGACTTGAAAATTTTCTTTTCTTTTTGAATTACACGGTTCAACATACAACCATCTAACATGTCGATAGGACATTAGAAATTCAATTCTGAAACTGAAAACAATTACATTCAAGATAAATTAATGAAGTGTTGGTATTCAATACTTTAAAATTTGATTTCTGGTCATGGGTAGCTTAATAGAAAAATTAAAACAAAAACATTTGACGTTCTTAGTTAATGCCAAAGAATAAAGCAATGTAGGCGGTTGGAATCCTTGAAACCTGTTTAACCCCACTTTTTGGTACTTTTGGGATTATGGTATCTTTATCAGATAATTGGTAATTTCGTACAAATGTTTACACTCCATTTTTTGGGAGTTTTGTCTCATAGTCACTTAACACATATCCCTGTTGTTCTAAAAACCAATGAATTTAATTTAGTTTTGACTTTGGCTTTGAAGCATGCATATAACATTGCTATTAGTTCCTTGCTACCAAAGGCACTGCGCCTACGTGAGTAAAACCTCGCATGCATGGGAGTCATGCGAAATATATAACATTGGGAATATGCGATAAGCTGCCATAATAAAGATTTAAGCCATGAAATGTGAATAATACGTGTTAAATACAAAATGCTTATACATTTAACTATCAAAATTGTAATATAAAAAACAATTGACCTTATTATACATCTTTTATAATTTGTACACTTTTTCCAAGTGTAAATCGAAAACAGAGGTAAAAAATATGAATCGTAGTTTGAAGGAACAACCGTTTATTATTCTAACGCTAGTTTTTACAATTGGATTATAATTGCCGCGTTTATCGGAGGACACATGAATTTTATTCATGTATTTCTCAAATATTTACAGGATTATACACAGAGTGTTATACGAGTCCATTATTTTCTTGATTCGGACTTGGGCAGTAGTGATTATTATGATGAATGCATAAAACACTTATTTATATTTCGGTTCTTTACAATTTTCAATACATACCTGTCGATCTGTGTAGGGACCACCTTTATAACGGTCATCATGAAGACGGCCGTAATCTCCCTGAAATATTTCAAGTCGAATATAGACTTATAACGTCTGATTATGAATATTCCCTTCAATAGCACAAGCAGTTAGGTCAAGAGTTCCATTTGACACCCCCATCTATATGCTTATTCCGTCTATGATATACACAGCTGGGGTGTCATATGGAACTCTTTCCACAGTTAGATACCATCTCCAGATTATGATGTTTATATTTTACAGTTTATTCGTTAATGTGCTGCAAGAGACTATAAATCTATATGTGTATGTCTTCTTAGTGCAAACGGTATCCTACTGGTATGGATTTCACCGATTTCAATATGACAGGTGCGCTGATTAGAACAGGACATGCTTATCCCACCCACCTCTTACTCTTTGTAGTAATTCACATTTTCCCAGACTCTTCTGACGTCAAACAGCATGTGTTTTTGCGTTGGACATCAACGTCCACTTCATATATGAACTGTAAAAGTTGCTAATTCTATTAGTGTTTAACATGTTATATATTTATATTCTACTACAAAACCTTATATGCTTCACCCCTATAACAATTTTGTCTCTTGAAAAAGTTGATATTTCTATGAAAAGTCTCCTATTTACTAAGAATTTTATTTCGGTAAGAATATAGAAGCGAGAAAAGTCCATAAAATCGAAATCCTAGGAAAAGACAAAGTCATGAGAACGGAAGACACAAAGATACATGTATACAAAAAACAATAAAATAATATAAAATAAACTAAGCAAAATTAGAACAAGACAGCAATAGCAATGTGAGCTCCCACTAAAAACTGGGAGTGAAACCGGTTGCTTCAAAGGGTAAGTATGCCCTTCTCCGTCACATTGCCAGTGTATAAAAGCCAGTAAAGTGTCAAGTCCGGGAAGGTGTCAATTCCAGAAGGACGTGAAATCTAGCTGAAGATAACTAGTCTCATACGTGAGATCGAACCTTCGTATCGGCCAATCAATTCGTGATTACGACCGTAAATAATTTTGGAATGGTGAATTAACAGAGACTGAATATAACCCTGTATTAGAGGTTTATCTGACAGTAATCTTGCCCTGCCGAGAAAGTCGCCGGATAAATCAATGCACAGCAGTAACGAATCAATTAAGAAATGTACAACCCATAGGTATATTACTACAAAGAAAGGGGAGGTTCACAATCGGAAAATCACCACGTTTGTCATAAAGATTTAATTGCAATCGCCCATTATTTATCTATCTTAAAATCTAGATATGAAGCAGAAGTTGATGTGTCCGTGATCTCTTTAAGTTCCAGTTCACTGGGATAGATGAGATGGGCGTAATCCTTAGAGTTAGGATTATTAAGTGACAAAACACCATCTATATAGCGGAAGAAACTGGAAATAAACGACTGGGCTAGTTTCTTTTCTTTCCGATTCAGTGGCCCTGTAAAAATTTAGCCTCACATGAAAATAAGAAAAAGCAGAAACTGAAATTAGGGGACTGAGCTAGTTTCTTTTCTTTCCAATTCAGGAGACCCTGTAAAAATTTAACCTCACATGAAAATAAGAAACGGGTCTCCCAAAAGTGGCACATAGCTTGTTCACATTGGAATGCTAATCGTCTGTGGAAAAACCTGTCCTCTAACTCAACAAAGAGGGTCTATCAGAAATTCCAGCTTAATAAATGATATAAATTGATTACTGCTTGTTATCGATTATGAATTTGTGTCGTTTACTTCCATTTTTTTAAGGTAAAAGGCGGCATTTCATGTTGAAATAAGACAATTTTGAAGATAATTATATATATCCAATAGTTATGGGAGTGAAACATGCAAGGATTTATGGTTAAAAATAATTTTGAAATTCGAAAAACATTGTCATTGATAAGTGTTATCCAATACATCCGAGTTTATACGAGATGCGCTCTGACATCCCATGGTTTCATGAAATTCTAAAACAGACTGTGTGACGTCAGAGGAATCCTGGACTAATTATTAATCTAATTGGTTACATTCACGAATTTACCCCATGACTTGCATGTTCTGCATTCATTTGAATATATACATACTGACATAAATTTTAAAAACGCATTAATGTGCCATCCAGTCTAATATACACAATGATATGTGCTGTTTATGAACTATAAGTTTGCTTTTTTCGATTTAATAGGAATTTAGTTTTAGTTTGACTCAAATTCAATAAGTAGATAATATATGTATAAAATTAAGTTACTATGGCTAATATAAACCTTAAGTGTAAAGCAGACATTTATTGCATCTCATTGTATGTAAAATTATAGGTTTTTTTCTATTTTATTAACAAAACAAATGTTTCTGCTATATGTGTGTTAAAGGGGCAATATTAATATATAACAAACAACAAATTTGCTTACCCAATAAAAATACTTACCCTGTCTGTGTATGGGCCATCTTGTCTTCTGTCAGCATATCCCTGAAGAAAACAGATATAAAAAATATTCTGAGGAATGTACCCTACCGGCTAGCTATACGCTGTTAGGAAACACACCAAATGCTGCTTGGCTATGTGAAACGGATGCAGACGCATGGACAGGGTGGTTCTTAAAAATCCTAAATAAAAGTTTTGCAAAAATCCGGAAAACTATTAGTTTGGCAATTATTCTATTTCTAAGGGCAATAACTCTCACAATAATTATCCAATCAGGCTGAAACATAATCATGAACTGAAACTGTAAGTTTCCAATATTCAGAAAAAGAAATTTCATCAGAAGAGAGCCAAACAATAGATGTAACAAATTCAAGTCAACAATTCCAAGATAACCCAAAATTATTGACAAGATATATGTGTGTAAGGTAACCCGAAATCACACAACACAGAGTATCGTGGATCAATGAACGTTCGTAGCCATCACATATAATATTTATAACATTATCATTATCACTCATTTTGGTAAATATAATATAGATTCTAATTATGAATTTAAACCGCAAATCCTCAAGGCAAATGTTATACTATTCATCGGAGGCAGTAAACATGCTATATGCCAAGTCTTGAGCCAAATATTAGGTCACTTCCACCGAATCGTTTTAGCGTCTTCGACAAAGATGGAAAATGATAAGTAAAAACCAAGAGAGTTCGGCCGGTTTATGTCCATTTCTGAATATAATAAGGACACATTCAGAAAGTAAGTAATGTTCAAATATGTAACAAACATATTAATAATTAATTCATGTCTTTTTTCATATTGGCTTGTTATCAAGACAATTTTTTCTTTGTTTTTGCACTATAAAATATTCCGGTGTGTAATAAGTTCATTTGAAAATTGTGAAAAAAAAAATTCTTATAATTTTGTTAATTCATAAATGGTTCTAAGGTAGAACTGTTATAAATGGTTCTCGGGTAGAAATGGGTCTAGGGTAGAATCGCCCAGAATAGTTCTAGGATAAAACTTTCATATGTTGTTTTAGGGTAGAACTGTCAGGAATTGTTCTAGGTCAGGACACACCCTGTCATAAAACGGTTCTAAAGATGTCAGGATGAGAGTTCTAGAACAGTTCTTCTGACAGTTAAGGACAGTTTTAAAGAGAGGTTAGATCTGAGTCCAACTTTATTTTTTACTCTGTTTGTTCTTCTTCTTCCTATTGTTATTATTACTAGTAGAAAAAAAACGCTGTTTTTGGTTTATAATTAATGAACGGTGAAATAGCGCATGATGCCGCTGTATTTATGTTTCAGCTGGCTGTGCATGCAGTTGCTGATATTTCTTTTTTTTGGTAACCTTGATGGTCTTGATCCTTTTGTATTAAATCTTGGGCTTTCGTTCAATTAACTGCAATCATTCGCTCTGTCTACGTGTACGTTGTGAATTGTATCTCCGTAGAATGACTCTGAATGGTATTCGTGTGTATATTTATTTCTACATTAGCCTGAATTAAGGGGGTTGGGTTCTTCAAAGAAAATCGTTTTACCCCACCGCATGAGTCATGCGCCTGTCCCTTGTAAGGGAAATATAGGGCAATATTATGTCTATTCTTACTACATCCTTTTCAGTTTTCTGCGGGTACACATGTACATGATAGTTTAGTTCTTGCTATTTCGGTGGCTATTTTAACTTGCAACATTGAAGCAACCCAGAGATCGCCAAATGGTGGGTTTTGCCTTGTTTGCATAAAAATTCAAGTCATCACTCTGCTACGCAAAGCTAGCTTTAAATTTCCCAAGTAGTCCCAATAAACGACAGACAAAAATTCAATCCGTCTTGTAAGAAATGTAGTTGAACCAAAGTTCCTCCCAGGGTTTTACTCAATAATTGTATTGGTCATGATTATGTTTTGCACATCTTTGCAATACTTGTGTTGTTGATACAGAAACTTTATCAGTCAATAAGTTTGTGGAATTCTTTTCAATTATTGCTTTTTTGCAAGATAAATATATTACGTAAGTGACGTTTGATTAGTGTTTTGCATAGCTAACCTGTAATATTTTACACTTCTCTGCAGCGTATAAAATTATTGCTGTTTGTACTTTTTGCACCCCAAAAAAATATTGTAGTTATTGAGAAAAACGACGATTAACGAATGGGAAATTGGTTTTTGAGAATTCACAAAGGACAGGTCGGGCCCAAATCACGGATCAGACTTAAAAATTAAAACCACAGAATGGTTTTTCTTAATGCAAATTGGAAGTGCAAAGCAACTGTACCACAAAATATATATATTTTTTTACATGTACTCGTTGAAATGATTGACAGCCTGAAATGAACACCGAAATTGCATAGTCAGGTGACGGGAATAACAGGATATCCGAACCGGTTATTTTCCGTCCCCCCCCAAAAAAAATATACCCCAAAACAGATCTTTAGACTCGATAATGACAAACTACACTGTGGTTGATCATATATGTTATACAATCATATTCATGGATTTTACTCGATAGAAGAAGCGACACACATATTCGTGTCTTATTTAGTATTATAGAATATTCCTGACCTGAACTTATTTGAGAGGCCAACATAGCATAGGGTTTTAAATTGAGAATGTTCTATGTTTTGACTTGTATCCAATGAATTATTCAAAACTGTTGGAGATCGAAAATTTTGAATGTTTTGAGTATTACAATAGGGTCATTATTTTGTTTAAAATAATGTTGATTTTACTGAGATGC
Organism: Mytilisepta virgata; assembly: GCA_028015205.1. Classification (NCBI taxonomy): domain Eukaryota; kingdom Metazoa; phylum Mollusca; class Bivalvia; order Mytilida; family Mytilidae; genus Mytilisepta; species Mytilisepta virgata. Next base: position 72,457,674 of record CM051521.1, read on the forward strand.
CCCCATGATATACCTTAAGTGGATCATAATGCATAGGGATTTACAAAAAAAAGAAAAATCCTGTTACAAGTTTCGTATATTATTTCATTGGGTTAAATTTGTGAGGCCCAACAAAGAAAATATTTTATTGAGGGGCTCCATTAGGGAAATTTTGAAAAAACAGTAAGGGGTAGTCAATAATTGTAATTGACAGTTGACTACAAATGTAAAATATAAAATCTGCAATGTGATGTTTCACATAGCCTTTTAATTACAAACATATCATTCTAGTTGCAAATATTCGAAGAAAACTACATATATAAAATTCAAAATGGATATTTGTAATGCAAGAAAACTATCCTTTTTGTCTTCATAACTATAGAATACATATACAAAGAACACTTACTCTGCCTTGGTTCAATGGTACTCTAAAATCATCCTTTACCTGTCGAAAAAAAAATGAAAACCACAAAGATTTAGATGATTCTCGATAGATGATACCAGGTACATGTAAGTATGCATCAAGTATTTAACACTAATCGTAAAATTTGTGTCATTTGACCTTGATTGGTAATGGCTCAGTTGCTGTAACTTTCAAAATAATTATATTTAATATGTCAAATTTTTCTAATCATGATAATAATACTGAATATCATCTTTACTGTTGTTAAATCCACGACCAAGTGCTTGAAGCAAAATAATAGATACTGTGCGAAATAATATACTGTGTACTATATAAATGTAATACAACAATATAAATGAGAAAATAGTAATGAAAAAAGATTTAATGATTTTTGAAAAAAAAAAACTTACGTACAAATGGGATCATTTCTAACCTCTCTACGATCCTGTCAGCAAAGATTGCCATAGAACCGTTCTAGGGTAGAACCAACACTGTCATAAATAGTTCTGAGATAGAACTGTCATATATGGTTCTCGAGTAGAACTGTCATTAATGTTTCTAGGGAATGGTTCTAGGTCATAGCTGTCGAGGGCGGTTCCAGGTCAGGACACACTCGGTCTTAATTGGTTCTGTGGTAGAACTGTTATAAATGGTTCCAGGGTAGAACTGTCATAAATGGTTCTTGGGTAGAACGGCCAAGAATTGTTCTAGGTCAGAACTATCCAAAACTGTTTTAAATTTCGTCAAGGCAAGTACTTACAATTAGATATGGACTTTGCATGAAGTCGATTGTTCTTAAATAAATCTATTAATTTTCAAACAAGGCAACTGATATATAAATTCAGAGTCAGTAACCATTCCTTGCTGATTGAGACTGGACGTTATAAAAATATCCCTAGGGAACACAGATAATATGTCATAGAATTGATCATGAATATCAATTCTTCTTGAACTGTATACAACACTCAACTTTAAGAAATGAGTTCCTTCAAAACATTTGTAAAATCTACTCTATGATGAATTTGAACGACCACTCAACATGCTCAATCAGTAAAATTATACTAAATCCAAATATCGAACTTTTGTCTGAAATGGACGACTTTATGAAGTGAATCGCGAAAATAAGGTCCGTATCGGTAAAGAGTTCAATTTGCTGTATGTTGTTATCTATTTTATCATTTGTGTTGTACTGCATTGTGTTTGCTTGACCCATATGGGTGAAATATGCAAATAAAGAATTAGTTATTGGTTAAAATGTAATTTATAGATTTTACTCCACAAGTTTGTGCGATAGCCCTTGGCTTTGTTGCAAAGATGATTCTTAAGATTTTACAATAAGGATATTCCTAAAATTTTTCATAATTTGACGTATTAAAATTATAAAATACTTTTATTAAAGTCTTTGCAGCTAAGACCTCAGTTTTTAATATAGTAATAAATCAAATATCCAAATTCTTCAAATATAGATAGTTTAAGGTAGTAAAAACTAAAATTTCGTTTCAATATTAGTAAATTTTTACTTTTTTTGTACTCATGGAACTATTACGATATGATGGAATTTGATTTGTAAGGTATCGCAACAAGTTAATTATCTTTTTTCTTATAATTTTGATGTTCAAAATTCATAAAGCACATAAATTTCTTTTCTGAACAGATGCAATTTCTAATTTCTGTCCATATTAAGTTATTGTAGCATGTCGAAAAGATAATTTTTAAGATTCTTCAATAAGTGAAGAGATATAAAATTCCTGATAATTTTTTATATTAATTTACAAAATACCATAAATTCCTGTCTATGAAGGTATGATTTTTAATTTCAAGTACTATGAGATATTAAAAAGCTAGACTTACCGCAATAAATAAAAGATCTATATTCTTCAGATTTTGATATTTTAAAGTAGTAAAAACAAAATCTTACCTTTTTGTACTATGTAAATAAGTACGGTGTTTTGAAAGTTGATTTGCAAGATATATCAACAACTTAATTATCTCATTTCTTATAATTTTGAGGTTCAGATGCAATTTCTAGTTTTTTCTGCAAAAGTTGTTCCAGCATGTTGAAAAGATGGTTTTTAAGATTCTTCCAATAAGTAAAGTCATAAAATTCTTGATAATTTGATGTATCAAATTTATAAAATACCATAAATTCCTTGAAGGCAAGATTTTTAATTTCAGACACTATGAGAAATTACGGTATCTTAAAACGCAATAAAATAAATCTAAATTCTTCAGATCTTGATATTTTAAAGTAGTAAAAACAAAATTTTTCTTTCCATACGAGTTAAATTTTACTTTTTTGTACTGTGTTAAGTAGTTTGGTATGTTAAATTAGTAAAAACTAAATTGTTGTTCCAATGTGAGTAAAAATTACAGTTTGTTTAAAGTTGATTTTTAAAGTATCACAACAAGGTACTTATTTCATTTCTTAATTTTGATGTTGAAAATTCATAAACTACTGAAATTACTTTTACGAGTATCTAAAATGGCTAGTTTCTTTGGATTGTTATTTTCAATACATCACAACTAAATAAACTATCGCAAACGTCATAAATGGTTCTATGGTAGAACTGTCCGGGACGGTTCCAGGTCAATACACACTCTATCATAAATGGTTCTGGGGTAAAATTGTCATAAATGGTTCTAGGGTAGAGCTGTGCAAAACGGTTCTAGGTTAGGACAGACCCTGTCTAAAGGTGTCAGGATGACAGTTCTAGAACAGATCTCCTGAGAGTTAAGGACAGTTTCAAAGAGAGGCTAGAACTGAAGCCAGCTGTAATTCAATGTGCCATATAAAAGGGCAACAATAGTGCATATCACGACAGCAATTTTCAACCGGTTAAGCGGCAATGATAATATTACTTAAACATGCTTTTTTCAGAGTAGGTGCTAAGGCTATCCTCCCATTCACTTAAATTAAAAATGCTACAAATTTGTGAAAACTAAAGAGTATCTTCTTCATGTTTAGCTCAGTCCTTGGCTTTACCCTTTTGGTCATTTTGGAATTTTTAAACTTGCTCTTCGTTTTTAACATTTTAGACCTTGGGTACAACTTATGAGTCGTAAATGGACGAAATGTGCACATCTTGTGCATCAAAATTGGTATCTAAGAATTTAACATTACCACTGGGTCGATTCCAAGTCCCCGAGGGTATAACCAGCTCAGTTGCTAGTATTTGAAGACTTTAAATTTAGTGTTACAAAAATGTTAAATTTGAAAAATTTAATGACATGTATCTACAAGTCTTAATTACCAAAGAAAAACTACTGAGGGAATGATACTTATGGGGACGATCTACCTGCAGCAGTTTCGCCTCGCTGTAGTAAAATAAGACCAGATACTGAATTTTAGATCATACTGAACTACGATTTTGATACGTAATCAGGTATAGCCAAATTACAAATCGGCGAATCGACAAATTAAATTTTCACGATCAACAACATGTTTTTCTCTGGCGGCCGTTAATTTTAGAAGCTCTTGTTGCTAAACCGTCTCATGAACGATTCAGAAATGAATTAATTCTATTGATATTCTTTTTTATTACCATCTATGATAACATTTTTTTTAAATATTAATTAATCTAGTAAAAGTGTTAGATACATGTATAAGCCGAAACTGGCTTGTGTAGAATATGATTTGACCGGCTATTTTTTTAAATTTATTTATTTATTTATTTATCTATTTATTGTATATCAGACCTTAAAAATGCTCAAAATATAAATTGTACTGATAGTGATACCATTTTAACAGATCCATATAAAACATGCAAACCAAGCAAAAGTACTTAAATTTCATATTCCATACTCATCTATCTGGGTCCAACAAACAATAGGGATGCGTGGATGTTAAGTGTTATTAATGCACATAAAAGTACTGGAGGAACGGATATATATCTATATAAAAACAAATCTCCAATAATTTTGGTTAAAGATATAAATCTGAAATTAAGGACATATATTATATATTTTTGCGGATACTAACAATGATAACTTATATGTGTAAAGAAGAAACAAACGATATTTCGTAGCGGCATGCGTTAAATTGTGAGCTGGTATTATTAAACATGGTGCATGATTTTCTAAAAAATGCAAAAAAATTATTCACGCAGATTTAGTGTTTATTTAAGAGAAGGAAACGATTTTGTCATGACAAGTAGTTACTGCATCAATGTTTAGTACCAGTCAGAAGGCCTCTTTTAGAATTAGCCAGGGCCCTGGAGACGGCAGGCGCAGACTTACCTTAGGTAAAACTGGGATATTATCGGATTTTGTTCAGAATAGATACTTATCGGTGATTTTACTTTGTACAAGGAAACCTTATGAAAAGTTTAAAGTTTCCCTATTCATGTTTTAAGAGAATGATTAATAACAACCCCTTGTCAAAAACGACGATCTCAAGTTGACGAATATCATTTCGGAAATAATTATTCAAACAGAAGAGAAACCCACACGGTTTCTTTGACAGAAATTGAATTACAATCCTAATGCATTGATGAATATTGTTCTAATGTTTATACATGAAGCACACGCTGACTGCCGTTTGACGTTAGGGGAATCTCGGACTAAGACTTAGTCGGTCTTCATACTTTCAGGTGAAGATTTAAAAATATTTTTATTGATTTTTCTTTGTTTGGAAATGTTTCAAGCTTCGATCCCTTATCAGAACTCTTAAAGCAAACAAATAAAAACTTTTTCATCACACTTTGGTCCCATTTGGACCGCGGTCTGTACAAATGTAGTTTAAGAAGAGAAAATTTGGAAATCTTAATATCTTAGTGTATTTCTGTTTTCGGTTTTTAAGACCTGCAGCTATATTTATCCAAGGGTCAGACCTAGTACTTGATAGGGAACCATTTAAGGATCCTTAAAGAAAAATCTAAACGTTTCAGAAGAGACGATTCATATGTATGTCAGGTCTATTTTTAGTAGCGATGCCCATATTTGTCAAAGGCCGGAACATCTGCATACAGTTTTCAAAACATCAAATCATCTTAGTGTGTTCCTGTTTTCGGTTTTTAAGACCTGCAGCTATATTTATCCAAGGGTCAGACCTAGTACTTGATAGGGAACCATTTAAGGATCCTTAAAGAAAAATCTAAACGTTTCAGAAGAGACGATTCATATGTATGTCAGGTCTATTTTTAGTAGCGATGCCCATATTTGTCAAAGGCCGGAACATCTGCATACAGTTTTCAAAACACCAAGGTGTCAACTAACTTACTTTCAGAGGAGAACATTTTAAAATGTTTTAGGTGGTTAATTTATTTTTAAGTAAAGGTAGTGTTATTTGTCCAAGGGACTTACTTTTAAAAGGGTGTCACATAAGAACCATTCCACCAAACTTTAATCTAAATTAAATTCAAATTCAGAAGAAAAGATTAAAAATACGATGTTGCTTATTATTTTGTGGCCGTATTGGACAAACATTTGAAAAGGGACCACCTAAGAACGAATCCACCAAAATTTGATTCCAACTGGCTGAATGGTTTCAGGGGCTTATATAGAAAACTTCACAAACGCAAAATGATTACCTATATGTATTTGACGTATAAAAAATATTCCCGTTAGAATTTACTTTCTCCTTTTTTTCTTTGTGGAATTCATAGGGAAAACATTGTGTTCTTCCATTATATTCTTTAACTTACAAGTAATACTTTGATAACCTAACGACAGAATACAAAGCAAAAAATTAAAATAGCTTACATAAACACAAATTTTTAGACTGACTACATCAATACTAGGGACCCATCTTTATCTTGAAAGGTATGAGCTTTGCGCTCGTCTCTGAAGCACTTACAGTGAATCTGAACATGAAAAAACAGAAATACTAGTAAGACAAGGTGAGAAATATCAAAAGGGCAAATCAACAATTAAAAATCAAGATACAAATGCAAAACCGAGATAATTAGGGGCGGAAAACCCAAATAACAACGGCACAACACAACCAGAGGCTCCCAGGAGCCTGTATCGCTCTCCTGACATTTCCATTTGTTCACTGCTAATGAAGTTTGAGATTAACATTCATGTCATGTTCCTTTAATTCCATTCTTAATTTTCAAGAAGTCATTTGTATGTAATTCCCATGGGGTCCTATGTTAAACTAAGTCATCCTGTGACAGTCATCATGGATGACGATCGGCTCCAAAGTAACAACACTTGGTCAGAACATCATAAGAAACATTCATGCTATTTTCGTTTCAATCTAGATTCTCTAAAAGATTTTTGTATGTATTCCCATAGGGTTCCATATTAAACTAAGTCCGACGCTGACGATTATGGATCGGCACCAAAGTAACCACACTTGGTCAGCACCGTATAAGGAACATTCATGCTATGTTGGGTTTCAATCCCTTCAGCAGTTCTCTAGAAGAAGATTTTTGTATGTATTTTCCATAAGGTCCTATGTAAAACTAAGTTTCCCGTTGGTGGCCATCTTGGAAGCTGAATCGGCACCAAAGTAACAAGCACCTCATAAGAAACATTCATGCTATTTTTGGTTTCATTCCATTCAGTGATTCTCCATAGGAAGATTTTGTAAGTATTTCCCATAGGGTCCTATGTTAAACTAATTTCCCCGTTGGCGGCCATCTTGGCAACAAAGTAACAACTCTTGGTCAGAACATCACCAGGAACATTTATACAATGTTTGGTTTCAATCCATTCAGCGGTTCTCTAGAAGAATATTTTTGTATGTATTTCGCATATATTAAACTAAATCCCCCGCAAGTTACTTCACTTGGTCTGCACCTTCGTAGTAACATAACTATAAAGCTTAGTTCAATCAGTTAAGCCGTTCTTCTTCTTCGGAATGTTGTTTTTTAAATTCAGCAATCAGAAATTAGAAAACACCATGTTTTGCGATGAATTAAAACCAAAGTTTAAACACTTGGAAAGAACCTTATAAGGAACAACTCTGCCTAGTTTGGTTTTATTCTGTTTAGTGGTTCTCAAGAAGGAGACCATTATGTAAAATATTAACGACGACGGAGGACGGACGCCAAGTGATGGCAAAAGCTCAAATGACCCTTTGGATCATGTGAGCTAAAAACCAAAACAACTGTGAGCAACTTGGGCCCCACTAAAAATCGGAAATAAATCTAAGTGGTCCGGAATTTTAAGCATTTATAAAAGCGATTATCCATTTGTTTATCATATCGTTCCAGTGTTAAAGGTAGAGTCGATAGTTTCTCGTGCATTCCTCACATTAAACTCATGGACAATTTCATTTTTATTGCTAATGTAGACCCATGGATATGGATACACAAATATTAATATATTGTGTAATTCTTATTTTCTATTTTACTTCTAGTGACAGAATTCAATCGCCGCTCTTGTGCCCTAAATTTAAAAAGATTACATGTTTTATATAAAGTTAATTTTCATTTCTACACAATATTTAACTGTTTTGACCATGTTTTCTCCAAATAATAAGTAACAGAAACCTTTAATTCGCAGCAAATGCTGTTTACCACCTAAAACCATTGTTTACTTCAGGTAATACTCGCAGTTTAGTTTTGTTGATCTGATTAAAGTTTCGCGTTGACTATCGCTTAAAATCGAAATCCATAGAGTTTAAAAATATGATATGAGTGGTTTATTATTAAACTATTAATAGTAATTTTAACCATATGTCACGATTTCTTTCTGAAATAAAATGCAAAAATGTCTTTGATTATCGTGCTTCGTTTACTAATTGGCAACATGCACGTGTTTAAATATGTTATTTGCCTGTCTCGCTTATCAATGCCCAATAAACATTTAAGCCATCGGAAACGCTTTTTTATAAAATAGTTACCATCATTTGACATTTTAATTCGTCTTAATGCAAATATCCGCCGAAATGGACCTTTTTCAGAGTACAAAAAGTTCACTGTTGATCGTAAAAACTAAATTTGCAGTGTCGCCGATTATATAGGGTGATAGATATTACACTGGTAATTCAAGTGAAAACATAGACAATATGAGATTTCCAGAAGCCTGGATTTAATATTCCATTCAAACATTATAAAAGAGAAATTAACAACACTATTAAAAGCAAAGACTGACATCCACTATTTCCAATATCAGTGACAATATTGCTCTATAGTCCCAAACAAAATTTTGGAAGAGGACCGTAAGGACCATTCAACGAAGCTTTGTCTACAGTTTCCCAGTTGTTTCATAGAAGAAGATTTATAAACATAAATTTGCCACATTTTCTATTTTCAGTAATAACCACTCTACTATTCCAAGGACTGTCTTAGGGTCATTCAGCCAAAGTTTGGTCTCAAATGTACCAATAGGTTCAGCAGAGAAGATTAAAAAAACAAATTGTTGAAGTTTTTCATTCTGAACACTTATAGCTTTCAAAGTGGAGATTTTAAAATATTTTTTTTGCCAAATTTTTTAATTTTTTAGTAACGACCACCGTACTGGTCAGAGGTCCGGACACCAAACATAAGTTTCAAATCTGGCCACCTAAGAGCTAATCAAACTTTGGTCTCCGTTACTCAAGTAGTTTCAGAGGAGAAGATTTTTAAATATTTATTTGTAACGTACGGTGGCTTTATTAATAAGGTCTGAAACCACGAACTCATTTTTGAAAGGGTACCATCTAAGGATAATTATATCAAATTTGGTCTCAAATTCCCAAATTGTTTTGCTAATTTTTATATTTTCATTTTCGAGGTCCATATAGGTCAGAGGTCCGGACCCTCGGACACAACTTTTTCAATTTTTAGTAATGGTAGTCATATCGATCCGAATTACGGACTACATAAAGAGCAGACCCTCGCAACACTATTTTGAGAGAGGACAACCTAAGGCCACTCGATCAAAGTTTGGTGTGAAGTGCTTAAATAATTTTAGAGGAGAAGATTTTAACATTAATTTTCTTTTTTTCTATTTTCATATGTCTATAGCCATATAGGTCACATGCCCTCGGACACACCTTTGAAAAGGGACCACCTAAGAACCATTCCATCAAATTTGCCCTCAATTACCCATGTTTTTTCACAGGATATGATTTTTAAATACTTTTTGCTGATTTCTATATTTTTAGTAACGGCATTAGCAACTATATTCAAATTTGGTACAAGTTCCAGACCGCCGGACATAATTTTAAAAGAGGACCATCTAAAGACAACATTTTGTCTCAGCTGCCAAGTAGTTTCAGAGAGGACAATTTTTAATTATTTATTTATTTTTATTATTATTTTTTTTTAATGATTTTTCTATTTTTAGTAACATCGGTCACATTGGCAACAGGTCTACAATCCATACACAATTTTGAAAGGAGACCAACCAAGAACCATTACACTAAAGTTTGGTCAAAACCAGTCCATTTGTTTCATATCCCGACGACGAGTGACGGCAATAGATGGACCAAAAATTTGATCATTTGCGCCCGAGAGATTTTGGATTAACTCTGGATAGTAATTAAAATCCTTGTGTATAGATACGAAATTTCTCGCGATCAAAATGGATTTTGGATCATTACTGAAATGATTTCATGATCAAAATGATTTTGAAGCATTCACACAAATCAAATACCCTTCCATAACCGGAATATTTTGATTTGTACATCCCGGTTGTGTCATAATACGCGTTGTTAGACGTTTGAGGAAATGGTCTGGAAAAATTTGAGTTCTGAAATAAATAAATCATAACAACAGTGAATATATTACTGTATTATTCGAATTGTTAAGATATCTTTGTTGCTCTTTGTGAAGTTCAATAAATTGTTGGAATAAAAATGGGTTCAATTATCGTGTTTGAATTAAACTACGCAACCTCTTTCTTTTAAATCAATGACAAAAAAAATTCTGGGGATGTTTTTTGGGGGTCTGTTCTTATTATGTTAGATTATTCGTGGTTACCTCATCCAAAGATTTGGAAATTTTTTTTATTCAATTCAATAATTTTATACGGTAAGGTTATTAAGTTCGTAAGCATAAAAACTAAATTAGTGAAAATGTCAATTGCACCGAATTTCACTTGAAAAGTTGTGTGACAACTTTGTATTTATATACATAAAAACAAAGACTTTGAGAACTTCGCTGGCAAATAGGTCTAAATTATAAGTGTTTCTACTTAAATTTATAATAAAACCTTAAAAGGTTAACTATCCGTTCAAGCTCCCGGGAACATACTTATTAGCTTAATTTACCCCGTTTGGTTGGTTTCAAAATTCTGCATTTTTACAATCATGAAATAATATAATGTCAAGGAATTAAATACAAAAAAAGTTTGTTTGAAGCATATTTTCTTTTCGTTAAAAAACTATCAAACATTGCATATTATTATCAAATTATCATTACATCCATCACATCTGATAAAAACAAAATATTACCTGTGATTTACCAAAATCATGTCTGTATGTCGATTCTGTCATATACTGCAAATATATATATATATATATATATATATATTGACAATCGCGTATTACATGTAATCCAGATAGAAAACATTCAAATGGATTTTCTAGAAAATTGTTACGATTCGTTTCGTAAAACGTATTGCGTTCACATGATGCTTTTATAAAAATTCCATCTCGTGTCGTATATTTCCCATTTTAATTAGCAGATAATCGAAACAAGTAACATTTGAAAAAATTTAATTTAAACAGCTTTAAATAAATAGAAAAAATTACAAATACATCTAAATAATTCAATAGAAAATATGTCTGTCGCAGAACACAAAAGAATTACAAAATAATGATGATATTTTTTCTTTTTATTCAGTCTTTTTTCAACACCGTTTGTTCCTTTTAAATTATTTCATAAAAAAGTGTTTTATTATATAAGCAAGTATTATAACTGAGGACAGTTCAGCTTCCTTGTTACATGTATGAAGTCGTGAAAACCACATGCGACCTGTATGTTGATTATAATTAATGATAATTTTGAATCGATTCAGGTTGTCGAATTAAATAATTGGCCTATATATACTAGAACTGTCGAATAATTGGCCTATATATACTAGAACTGTCGAATAATTGGCCTATATATACTAGAACTGTCAAATAATTGGCCTATATATACTAGAACTGTCGAATAATTGGCCTATATATACTAGAACTGCCGAATAATTGGCCTATATATACTAGAACTGTCGAATAATTGGCATATATATACGAGAACTGTCGAATAATTGGCCTATATATACTAGAACTGTCGAATAATTGGCCTATATATACTAGAACTTCCGAATAATTGGCCTATATATACTAGAACTGTCTAGTATTTAAATCACTGGCCTATACATGTATATATTAAAACGGTCGAGTTTAAGAATTGGCCTATATAATATTATTAAACTAGCAATATACCAAGCACCGGGAGAATACACATAATTAAGACACTACGAAAAGTCCAAAATCCAACACCAGGCGAATTTTTCAGAACAGTGGCATCGCATACGAAAACCACACCGTACAACAAGGTCGTATCATTTTTTATCAGGTGATAATTTAATTTGAATTGTAATTTGATTGGTTGTTAATGGTTGATCTAGTTACATCTACATTATATTGTATAATCTACTTTGGGTACTGTGACGTCATCAACATTTTATTCGCAGTCCGCGATTTAAATATTCCTGGTTAAGTAAGTTATTTAAATGATTCTATCTGGATTAAAAAAATATAATGATAGTTATAAATTTTGGAACAAGTTATACTTGTATAACCTACTTTCGTGGTCTATGAAGCGTAAACTGCCTCAAAGTAAGTTATAGCGTATAACATGTTCCAAAATGGAAAAAAATCCTTGAACAATGACCGTGACTGACGTGTGAAAGTAAAATGCGTTTTGAAAAGTTTCGAAAACTTTTTGCCTTGGCCAATAAATGTACGCCTGAGCGCACCAAAAGATATCCAACAATTTAACAACTTTTTGTTCACACAATGATTAATAAATATAAATTATACATCTAACAATCCACTTTCACATTATTTGCTACATATTATTGAAATTAAGCTGCTAATGTGTCATGCGAATCATTTCTAGCTTTGTAGTAAGTTTCCGATGGTAGGTATGATAATGCTTAGCATGTTATTATTTGAAACTGAATAGTACGCATTATTATCAGACAGTAACAGATTATTTTTAACCAACTAAACACACTAGCCTGTGAACACTGAAGTTGTAAGTTCGACTCTCACCAGTGGCGGGATGCGTTCGACTTCGATCTTAATTGACAACGATTGCCAATTTTCATACTGAAGGTCGGTGGTTCTCTCCGGGTACTCCGGCTTCCTCCACAAATAAAATCTGTCAAATTCAAATGTGCTGAAAACGGTAAAACCCCAACTAAACTAAACAAACCAACTAATCACAGTTTCATTCACAACAGTATGTACTTCTAAGAGTCAAGAAAAAATCATAGAGATATACTCATTTTAGATAATACTTTCATCTGTGACTCATTCCTGAGAAAGCCGAAATTAACTACGCGTATGAAAGGTGTCTAAAAAAGAACTACATGTGCTTTCGTAACTAGAATTGTGTTCTAAGAATTTTTATATATCCTGCTTGCCAAAGGCAGCAGGTGAAGACTGTATTCCACTAGTTATGTTCCCTGGTTAAAGACTGTATTCCACTAGTTGGGTGAAGACTATTCCACTATCTATGTTCCCTACGTGAAGACTGTATTCCTCTAGTTATGTCCCCTGGGTGAATAACTATTTGTGTCCCCTGGGTGAAGACTGTATTCCACTAGTTGTGTCCCCTGGGTGAAGACTATTTCATTAGATATGTCCCCTGGGTGAAGAATGTATTCCACTACTTTTGTCCCCTGGGTAAAGACTGTATTCCCCTAGTTATGTCCCCTGGGTTAAAACTGTATTCCACTAGTTATGTCCCCTGGGTGAAGACTGTATTCCACTATTTAAGTCCCCTGGATGAAGAATGTATTCCACTAGTTGTGTCCCCTGGGTGAAGACTGTATTCCATTATTTATGTCCTCTGTGTGAAGACTGTATTCTACTAGTAATGCCCCCTGGGTGAAGACTGTATTCCACTATGATGCCCCCTTGATGGAGACTGTATTCCATTAGTTATGTCCCCTGGTTGAAGACTGTATTCCATTAGTTATGTCCCCTGGGTGAAGACTGTATTCCACTAGTTATGCCCCCTGGGTGAAGACTACGTATTCCACTAGTTATGCCCCCTATTAGATTATGTTAGTGCATATATTATAAGCTGAAAACAATTCATGAAAGATGTATATCATGATATCCTAACATATCATAGTCCATGCTGTATAAATGAAAATGAAATACATGAAGGTTCTCTCACCCTTTCCCGTGTTCATTGCATTTTTTGTATTTGAATAATTACACGACTTAAGAAAATAGTGATATTGTATGTAAAAAAGTTAAAATACACCGGAACCCATGTCTACCTTTTAGGAACAGTGGGCAAAAAATGTTATTTCTCACTTGTCATTCTGGTTGAAAAATCCAAACTAGTATTAGACTGCGAACCCTTCATTTGTTTCCAAAATACGTAACATATTTAGTTAATGTTAGTAACATATAAATAATGGTTTAACGTAATTAAGGAAGGAAAAATGAATGAAAATGAATTTCATGATATTTTCAGTAGCTCTATGGATCGTGCATGCATGTTTGTAAGATAAACAAACATACCTTCGACCAGGAAGGTCGAATAGGCCACGAGTCCCCTAAAATCTGTAAAACATATCATTCAATGTGAGTAATTATAAAACAGCTCATAAAAATTAAATGTAATTTTATGGATTTCTGGAGCTAAATTTTCATTATTTGTTCCAGTCACTTTCAATCTTTTCATAAATATTTTGTGTAAATAAATCAAACATTTTTTAGTTAAAAAATAAGATACGTTTAAACTTTTTAGTTATAAAACTTTATTATATGTCAAAATTTACGAATGAAATGATAATGATTTTTTTGTGGTTCAACGCATTATAATTAAACAGTTTTTATCTGAGAAACATGCAACTATTTTTTTGTTAATTCTGAATTGATGACATATTCCATGAGTCTTCTAGTAGGCTTGCCTTTTTTAAACCTAGATATAAATATAAAAAACTTCAGCAACAAAGTAAAATATAGTTACAAGTTTTTTTTTAAATTCTATGTCAAATATTTGACTTAGCGATTTTCGACTTCACTTATGGAATTTGCGAGTACATGTCTAGAGGGATGTACAAATCAGACTACTAAACTAAATGGAGATTTTCCGAAACCACAGCTGTCCCAGCACTTCCCACCAGTTGTATCCCTGTGTCCCCACTTTCACATTTCATATTTTTGAAAATCAAACTTAAACCTTATTGCACATCTACATGGTACAGCATTGAAATAAAATGAGTACAGTGAAAAATGAGAGAGGAGTTTAGTTCACAAGCTATACTGTATACAAGTATGACTGTAAAGAAATAAAATATATAAATGGCAAAATGAAAGAGGAGTTTAAGTCACAAGGTTAAATTAAAATTTTTCAAAGTACGACCTCTGTGTCCCCAAGAAAATCAAAATTCTAAAATCGTATTGCACAACTATATGTGGCATGGAACCATATGGAATTCTGTATAGCAATTAAGTTCTTAAAGCTAAACGTGAAGGAGGAGTTTAAGTCACAAGAAAATGCGACAGACGGAAGGAGACAATCGTAATATCCTCGAACTTTCTTTGAAAGTGAGGGGATAAAAATGAAAGGAGTTTATATTAACCTCTTAAAAATTAAAAAGTTTCAAATTTTGACCCGTCTGAGCCCCATTTTTTGAAAATTAAAATTCTAAAAACTTAACGCGCATCTACATATGGTGCATGATAATACTGTAAAGAATTAAAATGCATAAATTTACAACAACAAAAATTGAAAGATGAGAGTTCATCACAAGTTTAGGAAATAACAAGAGGCTGTCGAATGACAGCAAACCGGATTTTCCTGCATAACGACGACTTGAACTGCCTTTTTTCAATTTTTTAGAACCATAACTCCTGAACGGTGAAAGTGAAAATCGTCAATATCGGAACGGTAAAAGTGGAAATCGTCAATATCGAACTTGACCTCCATTTTGTCATCAGTAACAACATATTAAAATTTGAAAAAGTTTGGTTGAACAGTTCATAAGTTATCACACGGACACCACTTGAAAAGCCATTTTTCAATCTTTCAAGAACCATAACTCCTGAACGGTGAAAGTGAAAATTGTCAATATCGAACTTGACCTCCATTTTGTCATTAGTAACAACATATTAAAATTTGAAAAGCTTTGGTTGAACAGTTCATAAGTTATCACACGGACACCACTGGAAAAGCCATTTTTCAATCTTTCAAGAACCATAACTCTTGAACGGGGAATCAAAGTGAAAATCGTCAATATCGATCTTGACCTCCATTTTGTCATCAGTAACAACATATTAAAATTTGAAAAGCTTTGGTTGAACAGTTCATAAGTTATCACACGGACACCACTGGGAAAGCCATTTTTCAATCTTTCAAGAACCATAACTCTTGAACGGGGAATCAAAGTGAAAATCGTCAATATCGATCTTGACCTCCATTTTGTCATCAGTAACAACATATTAAAATTTGAAAAGCTTTGGTTGAACAGTTCATAAGTTATCACACGGACACCACTGGGAAAGCCATTTTTCAATCTTTCAAGAACCATAACTCCTGAACGGTGAAAGTGAAAATCGTCAATATCGAACTTGACCTCCATTTTGTCATCAGTAACAACATATTAAAATTTGAAAAGCTTTGGTTGAACTGTTCATAAGTTATCACACGGACACCACTTGAAAAGCCATTTTTCAATCTTTCAAGAACCATAACTCTTGAAAGGTGAAAGTGAAAATCGTCAATATCGAACTTGACCTCCATTTTGTCATCAGTAACAACATATTAAAATTTGAAAAGCTTTGGTTGAACAGTTCATAAGTTATTGCACGGACACTGTTTGGCAGCCGCCCGTCCGCCCGCCCGGCCGCCCGGCCGCCCGTCCGCCCGCCCGCCGTACATCACCAATTTAATAACCGATATTTTCCTATGAAAATCCGGTTAAAAACTGTAAAACCTTATTACGCATCTATTAATACATTATAGACGGGTGGATTATTTTAAGCGTCCAGTGTACTTTATAGAAATGAAATGCATAATATGCAAAACGAGGGGATTACAAGCTTCATGTCACAATTTTGGAAATTCGAGTCGTGGGTCCAAGTTATGCAAACTTCAATAGTTAAACCTTATTTGGCATCTACATATGGTGTATGACAATACTGTAAAGAAATAAAATGAAACATTGAAAAATAAAAAAGCAGTTTAGTTTACACGTTGAAACTGAAAATTTTCGAAGTTCAGCCCCAAGTTTAGGAAAATAAATTCTAAAACCTTATTGTGCATCTACAGGTGGTGTGAAACCATTTTCTACATTAAAACTGCATCCCTAAGCCCAAAGGTGAAGGAGGAGTTGGTGTCACAAAAAAGTGTAACGCACAAACGGACAGATGGGGACAACTGAAATTTTCCAGAAAGTGCGAATGGACGGACATACGAGTGAAAATATCCGCGAACTTTCTTCGAGGTGCGGGGATAATTACTTGAGAAATATTTAAAACCGTTGAAACACAAAAATATCAGAGAGGAAAATGTACTGTCTATAATAAAATGTACCGTATAAAACTAGGTAAATAGATAATTTACTGGAGATTATAAGATTCTGTGTCAAGACCACTTAAGGAGATATACGTTTTGAATACTTACGTAAGAGGACATGACTGTAAACTTGGTTAAAAAGAGATTTTAATCTGAAAAGACAGATATTAAACATAGAATATCAATTAAAATATTTGGTAACAAAGCTTCTTAAATTTCTTTAAATATAAAGAAATTTGCTGATTCCCAATTTTATACGTGTTCACAATTCATACTCAAATAAATAATAGCTTCTAAGAGGGTAAAATAATGAAAGAAAAATTTTAAAAATTATTACAGTGACCAAAAACGCCTTTCTGGTGTTGGTACTGAAGTTGAAAAGCCACATTGTTGCTGTTAAAGATGTGTATGTATTCAAAAGTCAACAGTTGTGGGGTTGAACCTATTTTTAAAGTCCCTCTAATCTACCCTCTGGTGTGTGAAAAACACCATAAACAACAAAGATACGTGATTTATCAATGCCATAAATGTATAAAGCTGAAACAATAAGATTTTAGGGCAGATTCAAACGCAAAAATAAGATAATATCTTGTCCAATCACAGACCATATAAGATAATATCTTGTCCAATCACAGACCATATAAGATAATATCTTGTCCAATCACAGACCATATAAGATAATATCTTGCCACAGACAACATATTTGAAGGACTAAGACAGATAACGAGCAAGACGTGAGACAGTAGAATCGGAGTTTAGACAAGACAGTATGACAAATGAGCCAAGGGGTTCTTTGCTAACCAATGCTTTCACATTTTCCATCATGTTATGTGACAGGGTAAAAATTGCTTCATCTTGAATAACATGGAATCATCACCTATTACCAAGGAGAATATTTTGAAAATAATAAACTGGACAAGAATATTCAAAGATCTAAAATCACAGGTACACACAAAGTAATGATACAAATGAAAACTTTACAATTGTAAATTCTTTCTTATCGGTAATACATCAAGGACTCCAGTTTATGCTGTTTATATTTCACAATTAACCATTTTATTTCGTCCTTGTGATATGTAGGGCGTCTTTCTTCAGAGGGCAAAGTTACTGCCACATAAACTTCTAATAACTGGTAAGTTTTTGTATTTATCATTACTCCAGAATTCAAGGTTAAAAGGTCGTCGTAATGATTTAATTAACCACCAAAACTTTCTTTCTCACTAAAGAGATGGGATATCTTCGTCTGCAAAAGTTCTGTTGAGTTCCTGATTAAGTAGATGACTTGGCAACCCCTACTTACACGAAACGAGGACGGTCACCGATCCATTTCCCCTCTTTCCCCAAAAATGAAATAAATTGCATTAATATGATTTTTTTAATTACGTATCATGATTTTATATGTATGTTCCCTGAAGATTGAACTCATGTTATGTTTGGAAGGATTTGTATTAGAATTTTCCAGAAAATTGTAATTTTGTACCAAAGGAAGATATTATCAATAATCATCTTTCTGTTCTATCTTCCTTCAGTATTGCTGTACGCAACGACAGTTATAAAATAACAATCCAAAGATACTAATATTAGATATTGTAAATTTATACTATGCTGTATACGACGCATTTCAAGGAGTTACCTCTCATCAGCAGCATTAAAACCGAAATATTTGGAAGACCAAAAACCAAACTTATATTAAACAAGAAGTACTCAACCAAAAATACCGAAATAGGAAGCCAAATTTCAGCTAAGGAGATCTACCATGTGCAATACAAGGAATGAACCCTCAGTATTTCTATTATTTTTGAATTTTGCTAAATACTGATGTTTTCTGCAACAAATCAATGAATAATCGTGTCAGACAAGTCAGACATAACCTTCCTTCCATTTACTGGATATCGCTCTCTTCTAGTGACCTAACCTATTTTAATAGCATTATAACTTAAAAGTTTCTACAGTGCATACGACCCTCCCACATGATCAACTAAAATATGTTTTCCGTGAGCTATTTCACCAATTTTCTGGACTAAAAGGTAAAAGGTAAAATTCGTTTAGGAATGATATCATATTTACAAGTGTAGTTAAAACATATAAATTAAAAATATGAACTTAAACTATGCCATTAGGCTAAAATGCACTCCCAAATTGATATCTTTCCAAGGATAACCCATGAAAGCGTTTTCAAGGTTTACAAAGAAATGCAAAAACCGGCTTGTTTAGTAAAAAACCAAACAGATTCGAATAAAAAGTACTCCGAGACTGATGTTTTTAACATGCTAGAATTTCTGATCGACATCTTTGTTGAGTTTGGAGGACAGTTTTTGGCCGATCTGTTCTTGTTTTCACATGAGGCTAAATTTTTACATGGGCTACTGCAGCGGAAAGAAAAGAAACTAGCCTAGTCTTTTAATTTCAATTTCCACTATATAGATTATGTTCTGGCACTTATTAGTCCTAACTTTAAGGATTACCTACATCTCATTTATCCCTGTGAACTTGAAATCAAATAGACCACAGACACACCAACGTCTGTTTTATATATTTTTACTTGTACATTGATAATAATGGCAGACTGAAAAACGAGATGATTTTTCATTTTCCTATTGTGAACTTCCCCTGTCGTTAACGGAGCGTGACATGCTTACCCTTTCGGATAATATATATGTCACTCCCGGTTTTTAGTTGGAGCTCACATTGCTAGTGCTTTAGTTTCTGTATTGTCTTATTCTATTTTTTCTTTAGTATATTATATATATTTTTTTTTATTATTTTAGTTATACATGTATCTTGTAGTGTTTGTATGTTGTGTTCTATTCTCACGACCTTGGATTTCGAATTTACGGACTTTTCACACTGTTTTGTCCCTTCGATATTCTTTTGCCGATACATCTTCTGTTACAGCTTATGTCTTACTGAAACTGACACCCTAACCGTACACTTCACGCTGGGTTCGACGATTAACAGAAAAGAACATACGTGTATGATTTTCATGTTGAGCCTAGAATTGAATTTTAGGCTTGCACAGCATAAAGTATTATGCAATATATTTCGAATAAACAAAAATTAACAAAGGAATTTTAATCGTGTAATAATTTGAATAATGATTTCTAAGCCATTCAAGAGGTAAAACTGTCCAAAAAAGTTATTGGACTCTTGTTCTCTTCATCGGAGTTGTACGATCTGGTGGTTTCTTTTTAAGCTGTCCCTTCTTTTTCCCTCGGACATTGCATTAACAATGACACTTTTACCATCTGTCGACGTAAGTAGCTTTTGATCTTTTACCACAAATCGCCTACATCTTGAGAATTACTAAAACTTTTAAATAACTTTTTTTTATCCTTGCATTTTTATCTATTTGAAAATGACAATGTGTTTCTGCAAGGTAGTATGGTCTAAGGAAATCAGAACGCTTTTCAGATCCTTGTAATTTGCGGTGATTTCTTCATCTAATTTATTATGAAATCAATGAGTGATTGGGGTTCCCAATTAACCATTTGTTTTAACACATGATCATACGATTCATTTTTGTTCTATGTCCAATGTTTATCAATTTTCCCAAATAGATGATGATCATTATAACTGGTAAAACAAGAACGAATATACCTAAGGAGCAATAAAAAATGTAATCCATTGGACAGACAAACCCGGGAAGGCAAATGAACAACCACAAGTACAACAAATAAACACAGAAAAATAAAAAACAATGAACAACACGAACTCCTATAAAAACCAGGAATGAACCCAGGTGCTCCGGAAGGTAAGCAGTTCCTGCTCCGTATACGCACTCGTCCTGAAGTTCAACAAAGTCAATCCGGTGGAAGTCACAAATCGGCGGAGGCACATGAAATGTTACGACAGTTGGAACAGGTCCAACATCAACTTAGATATTGGAACACTGTAATCGTCAATCAATTCGTGATGACGACCGTAAAATTTCCTAAGTGATGACATCAACTTATCCCTAATAAAAACCCTGGTTAAGAAGCTTTTGTGACAGCAGTAATCGTCTTTGTGGAAAGTCAGGGTAACTCAAGCGTGCTCTTGAAAATGGGACAAGCTGAGAAACGTAGACGCCATATGCAGGCGATGCTGGTATATTGCTACTCAAGAAGGGAAATGTGATGAGACCATCTGACCGAGACAAGTGAGAGATAAGAAACATAGGGATAAGTAAATGTTACTCAAAGACACTTTCGTTGTGACGAAATATATCGCTTAATACTTTCTGCTTTCCTATCCTAAAATTCAGTTCTAAGCAAAAAATAAAAATTATATATTATCTTTTCGGTTCTTCCCTGTTTTTGTCGAACACATCCGTATTAATGTGCTTAGCTTACTGTGTACATGTAGTAGTCTTGTTTGTAACAATTTTATTAGATGAGTGTTCCAAATTTCATGGTAGGAAATTGGGAAATGTTTACACGACATGCAACACGACAGATTTAAGCATTTCCAATTACTCACAATACAATTAAAAACTATTGTTCAGTGAAGTCAATGACAAAATATACGTGACATCCAGATGAATGTCCAATCTGGACTTCAAAATACATTTTGTTATTTCCTCTGCCTTTTTTTTCTGATCCTGCTTGATGCGATTAAACTACTTTACTATTTGTAAAGTAACAAATGTCAATGGTTGGAAAATAATCGTTCCATTCTTTTTACGGGACAATCTATGTAATCATCACAAGTCGCAGGACAATCAGAAAACCATACTAGGTATTAATACTATTTGCTTTATAAGCTCTCGATATTTAAATAAAAAGAGAAACGATTTAACATGTTCATATCGATAAGATATTTCATAAAATTTAAAGCTATTTGACTTTGTTATTATGTTACTGTTGAAATGACAAGTTTAAACGCAATCAGGCGTTAAAAAATTTACAATATGTAAAGATTTAACTCCAACTGAAAAAAATTAGTGCCCATAAATCATGGATCAAATAAACAGATATTTTTCTTTAGTGTTCAGGAATTTGAGTAAATGCCAAAGCTTATATGGTTTAGTTTAATAGAGATTTCCTGTATATGCTACGTTTCATAGGGTCGTGGTCAAAATTGGCCATTACTTGTATTTAGAATTAAACGTTCCATGATAATTTACATTTTAAGTCTTTCAAGAGATGCCAAAGGCCAGGGGTATTGATAACTTGAATCAGAAATTAAGTCACTTTTATCAGCGTCCTCTTTGTTCTCCGAGTTCAGATATAAATACTTCTACGTGTAAATCAAAATAAAATAAAACAGTAAAATTATATTCCTTCGTTCGATGACAAATTTACAATTTATATTGAAAGAAAAATTGTAAATGAGAAAGGTACTTCTGTCCATATTTATATAAGTGTTATATTCAATGTTTGAATTATTTTTTTTTTATATCTACCTTGAACTTAAGTATGTTTACTCAAATGACCTAATAACACAACTAGTAGATATCCATACTTAT
This sequence comes from Mytilisepta virgata, assembly GCA_028015205.1. Classification (NCBI taxonomy): domain Eukaryota; kingdom Metazoa; phylum Mollusca; class Bivalvia; order Mytilida; family Mytilidae; genus Mytilisepta; species Mytilisepta virgata. The sequence goes on from CM051521.1 coordinate 72,480,130, forward strand.
TGTTAAGTTGCTAGGTGAGAAACAAAAAATTCTAGAAGAATTTGAGTCCTAGGCATAAGTATCTTCTACCTTTTTACATCATTCTTTCTTTGTGAACGTTAGGTTAGATACCCCCATTAGGCAACAAGAGCCTTAATTCTATGAAATACTTTAAATTTATAGTTTCACTTTTTACTTGTCATCTTCGTATCTTTTGTTGAAAGCATTATAGCGATGAAAATTCCAGACGAAGGGAATAAATGTTATAAGATTTTATAAGATTAAAAAATGTTAAATAAACGTAATAAGTAATATTTTGTTATTATACGTTTTAATTGGAACTTTAAAAATTAAAGTTTGTTTTTGATGCAAACAAATATGTCTCCCCACTTCCCCATATGTAATAAAATGCTCCGCGGGGCGCAGCTAGATACGACCGCAGATGTTAAACCCTGAATAGCCCGCCCTCCCCCCCCCCAAAAAAAAAAATTTACCCCTTTTTTAGCTTTTGTGCAATACACTATGAAGTTGCACATTGACCAACCCCTTCCAAAAAAACCCCCAAAAAAACAATAAAATTTATTGTAACCCCCCCCCTTTTTTTTTGCTAAAAAAAATTTGAAATTATCTTTTTAAATTTATGCAATATGAAATGAGAAAAAAATTAACCCCATTCCCAATTTCTCATTTACACCCGCTAAATTTTGTTTTCAAATCCCCCCCCCCAACAATTTCTTTATACTTTGCCACCATATCAGCCCATTTAAATACACCATAAACGTATTAAAATAGAAAATGACATCATAGTCATGGATGGCAAATTTTAAATATACATAATTTAAAAGCAGTTTAGATGAGATAAACAAAAAGCTTCATCAGTACATTTTATATTGGCAAATTTCAAATGAAGTTCATTAAACTAAAGTTATCGGCAAATTTCCAATGGAATTTGTTAATAATAAAGTTTTGATAACAGGGCACACATATCAATTTTTTGCTATTGCGCAATACTGTGCAATTGAAGATTAATTGCTATTGCACAATACTGTGCAATTGAAAATTTCTTTAAATATTTGACACATAATAGGTTTCTGACACAGAATAACTGAAATCAAAGAAGTTAGAATTGGTCATATGATTTGAATTTATATTAAATTTTTTGCTTCTTGTGCAATACAATATGCTGTGGAGAATTGCCCCCCTCCCCCCCCTCCCCCCCAAAAAAAATAATTTACCACTTTTTTAGCTTTTGTGCAATACACTATGAAGTTGCACATTAACCTCCCATCCCCAAAAAAAAACCCAAAAAACAATAAAATTTATTGTAACCCCCCCCCACCCTTTTCTTCCTAAAAAAAATTTGAAATCTTTTTAATTTATGAAATATGAAATGAGAAAAAAAATACACTATACTATTGCGTATTGACCCCCCCCCCCCCCCCCCGCAAAAAAAAAAAAATTCTTTCCCTAAAGATAAGGTCATAATCCCTATTCAAATTTCTCATGGAGTTTGCAAACATAATTACCCATTTAAATACATCATTGAAGTCTTAAAATAGAAAATGACATATGGCTAAAATTAATATTAATTAATAGTAACTTCTAAAAATAAATTGACAGCTATAAATCACCCCAAGACAATCTACATTTCTTTATACATAATTGAATCATACACAATATTTTACTTTAAATGTGTTTGGATTACCTCCCTTACAACAAGATAATATCATAGATTTCTATTTACTTATACTAAAGTTATTGTGCAAAAACCAAGAAAAATGCTTATTTGGGCCCTTTTTTAGCCCCTAATTCCTAAACTGTTGGGATCAAAACTCCAAAAAATGGTCATAAACCTTGTGTTAAAATTTCATAGATTTCTATTTACTTATACTAGAGTTATTGTGCGAAAACCAAGAAAAATGCTTATTGGGCCCTTTTTTGGCCCCTAATTCTTAAACTGTTGGGATCAAAACTCCCAAAATCAATCCCAACCTTCCTTTTGTGGTCATAAACCTTGTGTTTAAATTTCATAGATTTCTATTAACTTATACTAAAGTTATAGTGCGAAAACCAAATGTCTTCGGACGACGACGCCAACGTCATACCAATATACGACCGCAAAAATTTTGCGGTCGTATAAAAATGGCAAAGTCCATGTTTTGGTAAGGGAAACCCCAGAAATCAATTCGATCCAAAAACTATTTATGTCTTGATAACTATACCTGGTATGCATTAATTGTGTCAGAATTGATCCATTCCAGTCTATACTGAAGGAGGTTCTGCATTCACAAACTTCTCCATAAATATTTAAATATGGCAAAGTTCATGTTTTAAATTTTTTACCGAACACCCCCCCCCCCCAAAAAAAAAAAAAAAAAAAAAAAAAAAAAAAACAGTCCGATAAAAAAAATATTGTGTAGTTTACAACTATACCTGGTATGCATCAATTCTGTTAAGTTTCAATCTATTCCAGTCTGAAAATTACGAGAGTCTGCGTGCGTTCCCAAACTTATAGTTTTCCATATGTAAATATGACAAAGTCCATATTACTTTGGTACGGGAAACCCCAAAAATCAATCCGACCTATCAAAAAAATTATGTGGTGCAGAAGTACACCTGGTATGCATCAATTCCGTCAAGTTTCATTCTATTCAGTCGAGTCTGAACTTTAGGAGATTCTGCGTTCACAAACTTGTCCATATATGTAAATATGGCAAAGTCCATGTTTTGGTATGGGAGACCCCAAAAAACGATTTGATCCAAAAAATGTCTTGCACAACTACACCTTGTATGCATCAATCCTGTCAAGTCTTGTTCTATTCCAGTTTGAACTGTTGAAGATTCTATGTTCAAAAACTTGTCCATATATGTAATAAATTGCTTCGCTGAGCGCAGCTGGATACGAACGCAGAGCTCCAACCCTGAACAATTGGGGCAAAAATGGACACAATATTCGCACTTGATACAGGTCTGAATTTGGATTGTAATTAAATATTTGACACATAATAGGTTTCTGACACAGAATAACTGAAATCAAAGAACTTAGAATTGGTCATATGATTTGAATTTATATTCAATTTTTTGCTTCTTGTGCAATACAATATGCTGTGGACAATTGCCCCCCCCCCCCAAAAAAAAAAAAAAAAATTTACCCCTTTTTTAGCTTTTGTGCAATACACTATGAAGTTGCACATTGACCCCCCTCCCCAAAAAAAAAACCAAAAAACAATAAAATTTATTGTAACCCCCCCTTTTTTTGCTAAAAAAAATTTGAAATTTTCTTTTTAATTTATGAAATATGAAACAAGAAAAAAATTGCCCCCCTTCCCAATTTCTCATTTACCCCCCCCCCCCCCCTAAATTTTGTTTTCAAATCCCCCCCCCATTTCTTTATACTTTGCAACCATAACAGCCCATTTAAAGACACCATAAACGTATTAAAATAGAAAATGACATCATAGTCATGGATGGCAAATTTTAAATATACAGAATTTAAAAGCAGTTTAGATGAGATAAACAAAAAAGCTTCATCAGCACATTTTATATTGGCAAATTTCCAATGAAGTTCATTAAACTAAAGTTATTGGTAAATTTCCAATGGAATTTGTTAATAATAAAGTTTTGATAACAGGGCACACATATCAATTTCTTGCTATTGCGCAATATTGTGCAATTGAAGATTTCTTGCTATTGCGCAATACTGTGCAATTGAAAATTTCATGAAATATTTGACACATACTAGGTTTTTGACACAGAATAACTGAAATCAAAGAACTTAGAATTGGTCATATGATTTGAATTTATATTCAATTTTTTGCTTCTTGTGCAATACAATATGCTGTGGAGAATTGCCCCCCCCCCCCCCAAAAAAAAAAAACAAAAACAAAAAAAATTACCCCTTTTTTAGCTTTTGTGCAATACACTATGAAGTTGCACATTGACCCCCCCTCCCTCCCCCCCCCAAAAAAAACAATAAAATTAATAGTAACCCCCCACTTTTTTTGCTAAAAAAAATTTGAAATTTTTTTCTTAATTTATGAAATATGAAATGAGAAAAAATCCCCCCCCCCCCAATTTCTCATTAACCCCCCCTAAATTTTGTTTTCAAATCCCCCCCCCATTTCTTTATACTTTGCAACCATAACAGCCCATTTAAATACACCATAAACGTATTAAAATAGAAAGTGACATCATAGTCATGGATCAAACAAAGTTTAATTTTGGACCCTGATTTGGACCAACTTGAAAACTGGGCCCATAATAAAAAAAACTAAGTACATGTTTAGATTCAGCATATCAAAGAACCCCAAGAATTCAATTTTTGTTAAAATCAAACTAAGTTTAATTTTGGACCCTTTGGACCTTAATGTACACCAATTTGAAAACGGGACCAAAAATTAAGAATCTAAATACACGGTTAGATTTGGCGTATCAAAGAACCCCAATAGTTCAATTTTCGATGAAATCAAAAAAAGTTTAATTTTGGACCCTTTTGGCCCCTAATTCCTAAACTGTTGGGACCAAAACTCCCAAAATCAATCCCAACCTTCCTTTTGTGGTCATAAACCTCGTGTTTAAATTTCATAGATTTCTATTTACTTATACTAAAGTTATTGTGCAAAAACCAAGAAAAATGCTTATTTGGGCCCCTTTTTAGCCCCTAATTCCTAAACTGTTGGGACCAAAACTCCTAAAAACGATCCCAACCTTCCTTTTATGATCAAAAACCTTGTGTTAAAATTTCATAGATTTCTATTTACTTATACTAGAGTTATTGTGCGAAAACCAAGAAAAATGCTTATTGAGCCCTTTTTTGGCCCCTAATTCTTAAACTGTTGGGACCAAAACTACCCAAAATCAATCCCAACCTTCCTTTTGTGGTCATAAACCTTGTGTTTAAATTTCATAGATTTCTATTAACTTATACTAAAGTTATAGTGCGAAAACCAAATGTCTTCGGACGACGACGACGACGCCGGACGACGACGACGACGACGACGACGCCAACGTCATACCAATATACGACCGCAAATATTTTGCGGTCGTATAAAAATGACAAAGTCAATGTTTTGGTATGGGAAACCCAAAAAATATTCCGATGCGAAAATATATTTATGTAGTGCACAACGACACCTGGTATAATCAATTCTGTCAAGTTTCATTTAATTCCGCTGTAAACTTTAGGAGATTTTGTGTTCACAAACCTTTGTGACACACGGACGGATAGACAGACAGGCAGAAGGAAAAAACAATATGTCTCCTCCTGGAAGGGGGCACATAATTAATTATTATCCACCTATAAAATTAAGAAGCAATATCGAAGCAGAACAAAAGACATAGAGACACCAAGAATAGCCTGAAAATTCGTCTAAACCTCGAGAGAAATTAAAATGTTTCCATTTCAATACTATTCATTGTGTCGTTAAATTGACATATATATTAAAGTATAGTTTTAATGTGATCTCCATTTAAATTATTAAATTATTCATCCGCTCTAAAGTTTTGAATAAGCTGTCAATTTCTATGTATACAACCAATTAAAAACGCAATTCATCGATCATAATGTGTTTTAAACTGCTCTGATCAATAAATGTATAATAAATGACCTTGTTCCGAATTGAACAGGATAAGGAGCAACCGTTGCTTTTTAGGAAAGGGGGGGGCGGGGGGTGGGGGGGGGGGGGGGTAGGATAAAAAGTTTGACCCTGATTAACATTGGACCTAAGGTGATCATGGCTTTTTATTTTGCCAAAATCCCGCCGGGTCCTTCCTTTTTATTTCAACACACACACACATACAACCATTAAGAGGCAAATTTTAATGGAAAAAGTCCTAATGAAAGACTTTGATTACAGTGTTATTTTCAATCTATTTAAATCAATATGAATTTTTGGACTGGGTTCAATTGGGAAATACATCTACATTACAGTATAAAGATTAGCCTGGTAAGAATTAAACTTTATACAAATATATTATAAATGGATCTATATGAATGATATATAACTTGGGATTGATAATCTAATTGGTATTTATAGAACTTTTCTATTCAGAATATCGCTTGACATGAAGTACAATCGGGTTATAATATTTAAACCTTTATAACCATGTGTTATGGTAAGGTTTTCTATAGTTTCTTCTTCTTAACATTTTTAACGTGAAGATATTTTTTAATTTTAGAATAAATATTACGTTAAATATCTGGGGACTCTCAAAAAGGGTAATAAATCCTCTTATTCCCGAGTTAATACACAGATACAGACAAAAAATATAATAAACTAGTTTGTTTTAATAACATGATAAAAAAAATGAAAATTTCGGTTTCAAATCCATCGGAAGAAAATATCGAATAACGTGAAAATGCGATGTGTTAATTCACTAATATTAAACTTTCAATGATACTTATAAAATATTAGACCGGACACAAACTGTTCAATGTGTTTACTTTTTTCTGTTTTTTTTTTTTTTTTTTTTTGACTTTAATTTCTTTTCTTATTTCTCTTTCCTTTGTTCCCCCAATATCTTTTTAAAATTAGAACTATCAAAAGTTTAAAGTGACAATTTCCGAAATTTGTTATTAGCATATTATTTTAATATTTAAAAAACACCCTATTCAGCTATTGTATAAAGTCAGTCACAATGACCAGTGTTAGATGTGTTTCTTAATATATTGTTTTATGCTATGGCACATTGACAAAACTAATAAAATACAATTATTTTTATGTTAGCACTTGTATTACATTAACAATTTGAGTTATTAACCATACCTTATTATAAAGAACCGTATATGTGGTATTTATATCCAAGATAAAACTGGATTTAAACATTAATTCTGTGGAACTAAGTTCTAATTCCTTTTCCAATTAGCAACGCTGTTTTTACTATCTCACTTTCAATGTCTTCATATATAAACGTATATAGATCTTATTTCGCGTGTTTAAAGGTCGTAATCCAATGTTTACCAAACTACTTATGGTAGAAATATTTGTTTTATAACTGTCGATATGGTCTGAACGAAAAGGCAAGTGCCAGAACTTCTCTATTTACCATTACATATATTAAATGAAAATAAACGAACCGGAACTAAAAAGTTGGTAAGTTTAAACAAGGGTAGACAATTTATTGAACGAAATAAACTGAACCAATAATTTACCTGTTATATTCGAAGGTATCGATTTTGATCTGTTGAGTTTTATATATTTGATTAGTTAAAACATTTTGCAATATTTATATGTTTATGTTGTCTGTGAGATTAAATGTAATTATTTTTTCATTTATCAAATAAAATATTCACACATTGACGTATTCAAATAAACGTTATGTAATATGTGCACACATGTCTAAACATTTACAGTTTATCTTTTTGATATTTTCCTATGTTACTTTTATTGTGTGTACATGACTGAACAAAATATAAAAAATGACTGTCGGAATCGATAGTTATCCCTCCACCCCCTGCAATTAGTTGGGACTCTTACCCAAATGCAAACATCTAAACCTTATGCCTGTTTAAAGATGTTATGCTATGTTCCTATGAAGAAAATCAATAACTCCGATTACAAATGAAAAGTAGAGGCTCCAAGGAGCCTGTATCGCTCACCTGGATTCAATTTGCCAATCAACAGCCATAAAAAGCACCTAAGAAACAACGGTCTAGATTGGCGACCATCTTTGTTGACAGTCCAAGTCATCGGACACAATTCTGACATAGGACCACCCAATTGCCAACTGTGGTTCCAATTGCCTCAGTGGTTTTAGAAACCAGAGGCTCCATTGAGCCTCAATCGCTCACCTTGATTTTAGGTGACAACAACTGACAGAGTGCTTCTAGATAAGATCTGTAAGGACTTATTCTACAGTGTCCAGCACTTCTAGATAAGATATTTAAAAAAAATCATCCAAATGTTAAAAATGTTCAACTAAGTCCAGCTGCAGCAGCTAGCTTGGATTTCGATTTGGCACGAAAACATAACTTTTGTAGCAGACATCTATCCAAGGATCTTCATGCAACAAAACATTTCAATTTTAACAAGACCTTTGTACAAATTTCCCCATAGGGTCCAATGTAAAACTAATCAGGATGTGGCGACCATCTTGAATTTCAGATCGGCACAAAAAAAAAAACAAAAAAACCGAACTATTGTGGAGGTTCATCCAATGCTTGTTCATACATAAACATATTTCAATTGGCTTGGTAGTTTCTGACAAGAAGACTTTTGTACAAATTTCCCATAGCATTGAATGTTAAACCAAGTCTGGCTATGGCGGCCATATTGAATTTCCGATAGGCACAAAAAACCCCAAATTTTTAAGAGGTTCATCCAATGGTTGTTCATACATAAAAGTTTCAATTGGCTTGGTAGTTTCCGACAAGAAGACCTTTGTACAAAATTCACCATAAGCTCCAATGTTAAACTAAGTTCGGCTGTGGCGGCCATCTTTAATTTCCGATCGGCACAAAAAACATAACTTTTGTAGAGGTTCATCCAATGCTTGTTCATACATAAATATATTTTAATTGGCGTGGTAGTTTCTGTCAAGAAGACGTTTATACAAATTTCCCCATAGGGTCCAATGTTAAACTAAGTCTGGCTGTGGCAGCCATCTTGAATTTTGCGATCGGCACAAAAACATAAGTTTTGTAGAGGTTCATCCATGGATCATTTAAGCAACAAATCAATTCA